>OY986040.1:128196211-129600978 GCA_963920215.1 Nineta flava | reverse complement strand
AGGGTTCACCAAATCAAAAAATGGGACAAATAGAAGTTTTTAAAAGCATGCAGAGCCCAATGAAAAATATTCTTGTTGAAAACCTATGACCCAATCAAACTGTACTTCTATCTCTTAGTTTTGGCACTATAAAAACATGACGATATGTATGAGAAAACCTTATTTTCGCAACTTTTAACCTTCAATAACTTTTTTTGTATGCGCTATTTCGTTATGGACTTCTCGTCATGTTTTCATAGTCATTTCCACTTATATTTTTTAAAAGGTAAGCTCATTTTTTTATACCATTTTCACTGAGCTAATTTGACCATGTATTTCCATTATATAATATATATAATCAATAAATGAAAATTCACGAGAATCAATTGAACAAGATCCAGTTGCCTCGATCATTACTTGGAAACTCGCTTCACTATAAGTTCACTACCTAGAAATCATACACAAGTACAATGGAATAAATAGATGCATTGTTATCGTGAATTGACAGAATAAGGATTATCGACGGCAAAAAGTCGGTCGAGCTAGGTTTTATCTCTTGGAAAATTCATTTTTGCCGGTTTTACATAAACAATATAGCGTACTATATTTTGTTAATGATAGGCAACTTGTGATGATGATGTGTAAACTCCACAAAAGGTAGTAACCTACTGGATCTTTTCGATATTCAATATGTAAATTTTGGGTTAAACAAGTAAAAGTAATTAAAATAAAGAAACCCGACTTTTCTAAATTTTGACAGCTTGAATCGTCAATTTTTTTTATATTCTATATTTAAAATAATTTATTTCCAAAATTTTGTTAATGCAGGTATTTCTATAGAAGCTATAATCTATGAGATATCTGGGCCGCCTATAACTTTGGAACGGTTTTCAATTTTCAACTTCATCAGATAGTTTTTTTGGAGCCGTAAGGAAAATTTATTAAAGGTTTTCTCTCATGATTATTTCATTATCTCCCACAGTTTTCTCCTAACAATTCGGACAAATACACGCACACGCTTTCCCCTCTCGTTTTTGATTCACAGACGTCATATTTAAATATTATACCCTATGTCATTTCCACAATTAAGACGAATCTAATGACACCTTATATATTAACATCCATCAAGTCGTTTAGACTAAAAAGCGTGCCAAAGAACTTAAGCACTTAAAAATCCATATATAGAGTGTTTAAGAGATGATAGTACTTCTAAATGTCCGACAATTTGAAATATAGCCCCGTAGAATAGTGCCGAAAAAAAAATCGTTAATTTTTAAAAAATTTTAGGCCAAAAAACTTCTAGGATCAAAAGCATTCGTCAAATTTTGAAAAAAGTTCATTTGAACCAAGATCTTTACTTTCTCACAAAGTAAAACTTTTCTGGATCCTTTCAAGTAAAATAAATTTTTCATCTACTTTTAACATTTCGTAAACAAAACATTGCTACTCAAAACTAAATACGAATTTTCCCTGCCGAAGAGTTGATTAAAATTCAGGGTAAAATAATTAAAATTTATTTAGTAACTAAAATTTCTTTGCACCACTAAAACTGCACCATTTTCAAACTAACATTAACTAAGTAATGGATAGGAATGTTTGATTAAAACACTAGCGGCCCGCCCAGGCTTCACGCGGGTAGCACTAATTATCTATAGCCAGATGACACAAAATTGAAAATATAACACAAAATTGCCAAAATAATTTTTTTTTTTCGATTGCTACCAAACTCTCAGGATCACCCGCTGGGCTAATCTGAAGATTGTCTGAAAATTTCATCAAAATCGGTCCACCCGTTTTGGAGTCCATAGGGAACATACATGCATACATCGATTTATATATATATTATATATATATATATATATATATATAGATAGATTTACTTTTTAATTATAATTTTAGGGTTCTGTAGTCAACAAAGAGTCCTTTAAGTTTTGTCATGTCCGTCTGTCCCTCCACCAGACAGCCAGCCAGACTATTAGGAATATAGTGCAAACATTTTGTTCATTTTTATAGATATTTGTAACCGCCTAATAGGTGTGTATTAAAATCTTGAAAACAATTAATTTCCCCTTCTACATGAAAAGTGAAAGTACACAATATTGTTATGTTACCCTCGCGAATATGGTCCCCCAAAAAGGTCTTTCTGATCTCTCAAACTATAGTCGTATACGAAAAGTAAATCCCTCAAACTATATATGTACACAAAATTGGATCCCACTGATCAAGATTGTTTGTATTATTGAGTTGATAAATTCTCAAAACATGGAAATCTATTTTTAGTTATGATTAGACTGTTGTTGCTATAGTTACGGAACCCTATCTTATATCTATATCTTGACATGCACTTGTCCGCTTTTTTAACGTTGATTCTATTTTTAGATAACTAAAATTTTCCATAGTTAACACAAAAATTTACTTGTAATAGAATTTTAGATTTTCAATTAATTCCAGAAAGAATTGAGAATCTTATTTTATAAATTTTTTATCAAAATTTTATACTTGATTTGTGCCTAATTCATTCGGTTTTTGGGAAAATGTTTCGAATAAAATTTTTTAGTATATTTATAATGAATAAATTTTATCCTAAGCATTGTTTTCGTAAAACCGATTGAATATGGAAATAAAATCAATTTTGTGTACCGGAAATATTTGGATGTTTATTAAGTTTTCATATTACAATGATTGAACCTATATTGATGAAAATGGTTTCTCAAACTACTCAAATATTGCAGTCTGATTTTGTTGAGAATCAGAAGTGAGATATATAAAGTAATTATCGTGTAAATCGCATTGCCCGGTGAAATTTGCTGAATTTTTGATAAATTTTTCAAAATCGTAAGTAATTCGTAAGGTACTTTGTAAGTAGCTTCGTTTTAACTAGTTTTAACTTTTTTAATTATAAAATTTTGGAAAACGGTATCGAAATTTTCTGGAAGCCGTTGAACATGTCGATTTGTTAAAAATTATATTTTTAACTTTAACTTTATTTTTAATTTTACAAAGTACCAACTTGACGCTCATCATCCTGTAAAAACCCTTTGGTCTCTTGGATTATATACGAGGTACATTCAAGTCTAAAAAGTCACTTTCAAAAAAAAATCACTATAAAAATATGAAAAAAGAACGCCAGGTTTGTGGCCCCTACCGACTCTTAATGTGGTGTTCCTGTATCATAACTGTACAATTGATTTGTGCCGAATTTATTGAATTTTCAAAAATATATTTTGAACAAAAGTTCTTAGTATTTTTAAGACAAACAACTTTTATTTGAAACATTTTTTTTTCGGAAACCAAAAGGGTTCGACAAAATTCTACTGCAAAAAATTGAAAAAGCAACACCACATATGAAGCTCGGAATACCGTGATATACTAGGGACAACAAAAGTAGTGTCCATTTTTAACACTCTTATAGCTGGTTTTTGGAAAATTGTTTCGAATACAAGTTTTGAGTGTATTTATAATGAATAACTTTTATTCGAAATATTTTTCCAAAAACCGTATGAATAAGGCTATACAGTGACTATACAATTTTGAAAAAAGGACACGACATTTGTGGCCCATAATACCTAATATAACTTCTAATATATACATACAGGAACACACACAATCATAGTTTGAATACATATACAATATTATAATATTATATACATATGGAATTTTGAAAAAAAATTGCAATTATTATATCTCAATTATAAAAAATTCAATTAATTTCTTTTCTAGTTGCCCTAAAAATTATTTCCTTTTATTCTCCTACGTTTATTTAAAATTCTGCCGACGCGTTTTTCAAATATAATTAAAAATAATGTAACAACTAACTGAGTTAATTGTTTAAATATCCAGAATATACTGCGTTTATGGAAAAAAATTTCAAACAAAAGTTGTTTATTTTAAAGAGAAGAAGATTTTTTGTTTTTAAACTTTTGTTATATCTCTTACGGTTTCAAAGATAGACAGTTTTACCCATTTTGCCCCAACATGGTCCGATTTTGCCAATTAACGAACTTGACCTCACTTTTATGGTATAGAACACACACACAAATTTTCAGCTCGTTATCTCTTTTCGTTTTTGAGTTATCGTGTTCACGGGCAGACAGACAGACAGACGGACATGCGGAAAGGGCCGAATTAGGCCATTTTATGAAAACATATGACAACAATTCATAGCTACGATCAATATTTTCAAGCGTTACAAAGTCGGGACTAAACTTAATATACTGGGTATAATAACCGGGCAGACATTATATTTTTCATGCTTTTAATGAGAAATGAACCCAAAAATTTGTCAAGAGATTCTAATCGGTCAATGAATCTCTAATTTAATAGTTATAGTTTTTCTCTGCTGGAACCCAAAAAATTGATTAATATCTGTCGAAAAGTGATTTCATGATCGAACTCACTTAAAATTTATTGTTATGAAGAATACTTAGAACCGGATTAAATATTTATAGGTCAAAGGATAATTTACTAGGCCGATTATTAAAATATTTTTTGTTATTTAATTTACAAATTTTATGACTTCCACGAAAGTTTTAAAATTGTGCTAATCAAGAGCTATTTATGGCATAACTCTTAGTTATTGAGCAATTTAGCGGGAACCGAATATCTTTTAATAAATTTGAAGGACTTATGACTAAAGTCTTTTTAGCCTTATATTTAATCCAGTCCAGAGAATCCTAAAGACTAATAAGTACCACATGATTCTAAAAAGCTTTATACCAGAAATTTTTCACATTATAAGCGAAAAAAAACAAATTAAATTCTTCTAAAATTCTTCGCATTTCTTCATAAACACACAAAAAAAAAACAACAACAACAATTGAAAGAAATTTGTTACCTTATTCGAAAAATTCTACAACAATTAGACAAAAACAAAGTAACCGCAAAAATTTAGTTTCAAAAATAAATAAATCACTTCCACTTTTTAATCACTCGGACAAAGACAAAAAAGGATTTTCGAAAGATTCGAATTTATATGAAATTCACTCGAAAAAAAGTATTTTCGAATATTTACGAGCTCTGATGTACGTGAGTTTTATCAGAATAGATAATCAAGATAAGCTTTGTAGTAATCTCGCCGGTTAGTACAAGGAAACTAATCCAATTATCACACGTAAGAGTTATATGGAGCGCAACTAGTTAGTTGTAACGTATACACGAATACACGCACTGTGTGGAGTCGTTGTTAGTTATTGCACTTCTATTCGATACGTAGATTTGAGCTGCATTCAACAAAATGTATAACAAATTGGTGTGAGCTTTTTTACTTTGAAAAAAATATATTTCTACCCATTGACGAGAATTTACTATGCGTTATCATTTTCTATATGACTATCTCATTTGAACTAATTAGTTTTTGTATAATTCATCTGTGTTTCACAATATTTTCTAATGATGCTTTATATGTAATGCAACAGGTATATATTATACAGAGTCAGGTTGTCCAATGCAGAAACATAGGCGTTACATTATGGGTGTATTCGTTTTGTACGCGCTTACAATCTTTTAACGCTGACGGCGCGTTATTGGCGTTTGTTTTGGCGTATGAGCGCTTACCTCTTGAAAATGCCGTTCGCGCTTACCTCTTAAAAATAATTAGAAAGAGGGGTACCGCAAGTGGGTCCTTAGCACCTAGACCCAGGGGTCCTCTGTGCTCTCCTTGAGAACAATCTGTCACCCGAAAGCGAGAAGTTTCCGGGTAAGAGGTGCCATTATAAGCAGATGAAGCTGTAAGATTCTGTCGAGGCCGGATGCCAAACAGAAGGCCCACAACTTCTCCGCCGGGATTGCTGCCAGAATTGATAAGTACGTGTAAGCGTCAGTTAACATCAATATTCAATATGTCGGATGAAAACAGTTCAACTGTGTTTCAAGCAATAGAATGCTTGTTTGAGTGACTTCAAGAGGCCCTAAAATCAAACCAGAAAGCCCTAACCTGACAAGTATGTCGGTAATGAAGGTTTTTTTCTAATAAGATTTTATATGTTATGTGAGTTTTTTTTGTTTATTCCGAAAATTAAGGCATTCAAAAATTTAAGAAATGCAATGGAAGAGACTAAAAAAACAGATAAATATACAAACGCTTATACAGTGTTCATTTTGGAGGATAGTACGATTTAATGCTCACGCTTTTGCTGCCTTATCTCGATAGAGAAAGCGTCTGTGAGAGTGATGTCTATCGTGGAACTCAACCATATGGCCACTTTGTCAGTATAGACAGCGTCAAGATGAATACTAAAAACAACGCTTGATGGCGCTGATAGCACCCAAAACTAATATACCCTATTTGTTCATTATTACGTATTAGATAAGGTGAACACCTCACATTCGTAAAATGAATTTTCACATTCGTTTCTTCTGCATATTCACGTTTGGGACATGTCCCTGAACAAGGATCAAGATTTTGTCCTACGAAAATCTGGTCCCTGTTTTTTATACTTTTTTTTTACAACCCGAATATTTTCGACCAAATCTTGGGTCATTTTTAAACAGAAAAGGTAACATAAAAGATAGCTTATTATTTTTTCGTAAACTTGACCGTTTTCGAGTTATAAACAATGTAATGTGCAAAAATGGCCGTGAAAACTATATTCAAGGCGAGACAAATAGTAATTGTTGCCTGTCGGTAGTAAGCCTGGAAGCTCACGCAGATAAGGCCCCCAGGCTTTCTACCTAACCGCAAAATCATTTATGCACCGAGATAAACGAGTCTGCGAAGATAGTTTGGATCAAACAGCAAAGAACGCTTTTGTTTGTCTCCAAGAGATTCGGGTGAATCTTTTGGAGAGTCAATGAGATTAGAGATACAGCCATTGAGATACAGCTGATGAGATACACTGATACAGCCAATGAGAATAGAGTATCATTGTACCCTCCTTTGAATAAACTCCCACTCTCATAATGTTACTTCATCATTATCAACTCCTCAGTTTAAGGAAGGAAGCTCGGCTAAGGTGTTTTAGAAATACAGAAACTTAAAGCTCTATTGTATATATTATATGAAATTCGAAAACTATAGGTCTCTATACACCATAACTTTTAAACAAGTCACTGACGACAGTCAGTCCACTTTATGAAAGTCAAACTAAAGTCAAACTAAAGTCAAATATTAAAATAGATTATTAAAAAGTTTTAAAATATTTTTGAAAAAAATTCTATAAGCTGCTTATGATATGAATTATTTTTTCAACCCACTTCGAATATCATTCATCGGTTGCAACCAGTGTAAATCGACAATTTGTTGCACGCATGTTTATAGGAGTTCCTAGAAAATTTTTGTATGCTATTTATTGTTAGACTGTTATCTCATTGGTTCAAATTTGATGCAAATAGAAAATGCATATTTCCATTAAAAAATAAATAAAATTTTTATAATAAAAATTCAAAAATAACCGTATTCTGATATTGAGGTATCCAAGTACGTATAGATCAAAAAATTTTGTATGGATTTAAAAAAAAATCTTATCTGTGATACTGTTAATGCGGTACTTCTAATTTTATAGTTCCGGAATAAACTTATTCTCCTGTTAGATTTGGCTCTGATTTTGTTTAAATTTGTATAAGCTTTTATTTAACTTCACTTTCTATTTGTGAGAGAAAAATCCTGCAATCAAAATTTCGACTAGTTCTAATTGAGCAAGAGCTTTGAAATTTTGCACACATTTTTGATTCTGATGAAATAAAAATTTTATTATGAAAATATTCCATAAAATAGAAGTTTTGATTAATATTGGGAAATAGTGGAAGCGATGGGAAATTAAAGTTTTTTAGCCTTAAAATAAAAATAAAACTAAACTAAAAAAAAAAAGTTTAATTTAATACACTAAAAAATAAAAAATAATAGAAGTAAAAATTTTTTTTTAATTCAAGCTTTTATTTAATGAGCTAAAATGTAGAAAATAAAATTTTTTTCTCGAGTCACTTTCTGAAAAAACAAACAAAAAACTTTCTGACGAAAATGCATGTGTTTTATTTAGCTAAAAAGTGTGGTAAAGTTAATGAATGGCCGAAATCGAACCGTGCATCCCTCACAAAATGCCTTTTGATTGAAGCTGTTTTTTATAAACTGGATAGTTTTGCAACAATTTCAGCTCAAAAACTAAAATATACAGTTCTCGCATTCATAACTCTGTATATACCAGGTGTTTAACCAATAAACTCAGTTCTTCCTTAGTTTAGAATTGTTGCCCCTAGGGATTTTAATGTAGAGAGTTAAAACGAGTTATTAAAATAATTTTATTAGAGACAAATTCAGAATTAGGTACTTAGTCGATTTTATTAGGTACTGAGTCATCTTTTTTAGTATTACTCTTATCGGGTATTTAAGCAATAAATTCAGTTGATTGCTTTTTTCATTTTTTATATTAATAGAAGTTTATTGATTTTTTACTATCAATTAATTGATTATATTAGTTCGAATAATTAATGAAGACAATATGTATAATTATTCGGACATCGATAACAAATTGAGTGGCTCAGAAATCTGTAAATCTGAAGCATACCAATTACTCCGACAGTTCAATAAAAGTTTATCTACAAATCCTGTTTTGACTTTTTAACTGTTTTAATTTGTTTTTTAATATTCACTACGAGAATCATTTCTGATATAATTTCGTCTTATGTTTATGAATTTTCTCAAACAATGGAAGAGACGAATTTTCTCGATCAATGAGCTGATTACCTTGTATAACCTACTGACAACCAGTGCCGGTTGTCACTTTACATAAGGGCACTCGGGACACAGGCCCATTGACTCCCACAACCTACTGAAAAATTAAATTTTAGAAAAAAATATAGTAAACAAATTTACATGTACACTACCAGTCCAAGTGGCGGAGCGTTCTAAGGCGTTATGTCTGCGCAGTATGCCTACTTGGAAACTGGGAGGTTATGGGTTCGAATCCCGACATCGGCAGTTTGTCAATTATTAAGTAAAAAAAGGGGCGGTTAATTGACTAAATTGTCGGTGTATGGACAAGAACGAAGTAACCGGCTATGCTTGAGAAGGTTTTCTTCAGTTTCCTTCACGAACTCCTGATGACTATCGGCATAGTTCCTATCATAGTCGGTTGCAGCCACATATCCTACCAATTCCTAGTCTATACACAAAAATTCCTTCCATTCCACTCACATCCTCACATCCTTAGACACCACAAAGGACCTCATGGTCGAAGTGTGTAGCCCGTCCTGGGCAGCCTCTACAATCTATCTATCTATCTCTACATGTATACTGGTTAGCCAAGATACTCCTCATAAATTTTCAGTAAAAATTTGTAATTGAAATTTGTAATCCCAACTTTAGGTTTGACAAATATTAAAATTAATAATTTTTATAAAGTAATATGAGTTTTCTGTAATGAAGAAGAAAGACATCTTTAGGTCTACGTCAGATCTTTTTTAATACGGAGGCTTGTGGAAAGTATTACCCACAACCTGTACCGTAAATAAACGAACATTTTTTCAAATGACCTAAGTCGACTTACGTTATACCATATCGTATACGGGATAGTATTCAGACATATAAGGAAGGCATTCAAGAATCTTTTCCTAATGTTGAAATGGTGTTAAGAATATACTTAACACTAATGATACGCAACGTAACAGATGAAATATCATTTTCGAGATTAGAAATAATAAAAAACGATTCACGAACTTCGATGACACAAGAACGTTTAACAATAATGAGTACAGAACGTGATATATTGCATGATATAAAACATCGCCAATGTCATTCATCTCTTTGTTGATAAAAAAGTCAGAAAACTCTTTTTTAAATTTAAATATATTGTCATCTATCAAACTTTAAAGCTTTATTGTTTTTCATTAATAAATAAAACAAGTTTTTACTTTAACGAATTGTATCTTGATCTCCTTACATGGAGCCCCCACAGGCTTTGTGCCCATGGGCCTTAAATTGCCAAATCCGGCACTGCTGACAACCTTCGAACATTCGGGAATTGAATATCATTTTATGAACACCTACTTCAAAATTATTTTCATCCAATCACAATAAACTAAACTTATAATACCTTTATAATAACTAACTAAATCTCTATAATCCCTTTATATATATATATATATATATATATATATATATATATATATATATATATATATATATATACATATAATATATATATACAGTGTTACACCAAAGATGACTCTGACTAATTGATCAATCTTTTTATATCATTGACAGTATTCCTTTGTAGGCAACATCAACTTATTATTCAAATATTATTATTTGTGTAAACATTATTATTATACATTTGTGGAAATTGACATAAGTATAGTGTTGTGGTACTTAAGGATGTACGAGCACTATATATAGTGCACTTATAAAGTTCTACAAAATCTTATATAGTACAATCATAAAAGTCCTCATAAATAAAGTTTATTATTTTTTATCGTTAGTTAAAATTAAAATTTAATTTAGGCCCGTCATACTGTGCCTAAAAAAAGATATTTAAGAAAAACCCTGAGATTTCGGGTAATTAAGCTACCGCCGACAAAAATAAAATTTACCCGAAATCTCAGTTTTCTTAAATATCTTTTAGTCTGGGAGACCAGGATGATGACATCAAGCTGGTACTTTGTAAGTAGCTTCGTTATCCAACTTTTTTAATTATAAAATTTTGGAAACTGGTATCGAAATTTTCTGGAAGCCGTTGAACATTGAGGATGGGAGACTCGGAGTCCATTCCATTGAATTTGTAGGACTATCTTACAATTAAACTTAAAAATAACCCTTGTATACCTTTCTTCTGGGATATCGTCCGTATCTGTTCAAGCGACGGTTTACGCAGATTCCTGTTCTTATAATTAGGATCCAAACAATTCCATAAGTGGGTTTGATCCATGTATAGGTCCACAAACTTTAAATTTAGTTCGGAAGTCCATCTATCCGCTGTCATTTTGTCTGTCGAAACATGATAAACACGTGAAGCAATAGAGAATGCACCCGGAGTGTGCCTGAGCGTACGAGCTACTGCCATTTCGTTACAAAACATGCGAGTTGACATCCGAGTCGCATGTGAGTGGCGTAGTGGGGGAAGACGAATGGTGAGTAAAAACAAAAAATGTTGTAGTAACTCGAATGCCAGCTACTGACCGACTCGCACATGACAGTAACTCCCCTCACCCGGTCATACGCAAGGTGCAAGTTCCTGCACTGCAGTAACTCGCCTCGTCAGCTCGCACGCTAGCTCGCACCGTGTAACTAGGCCTTTATTGTATGTAATATTATACATATATTTAGACTTACGCACTCATGTGCTCTAAATACGCTTAGAATGTGACGTATTGGTTCAATTTTTATGAACGGGAGTGTATATTGTAATGGCCGTATAATAATCTAAATTTTAGATGACAAAGTGTAGTTTAGAGGTGGAATTTTTCGCTCACTCAATAGCAATCACAATGTAATATTGCATCGGCACGTGTATATCCTCCATCAAGTTCATTCATTATCCTTGACATTGATGCACCTATACTATGTTGGGATTGGTTCTCTATGTTGAACGTTAACGTCCGCTATGTACCGTGCGTCCTTCCTTACCTACCGTTCGTTATCAGTGTTGTATCGTTATTTATTCATTCAATATAATTATGTTCCATCATACTTATTATTATGTCAAATGTATCAGTATCAGTGTCGCGGCGGTGTAACTATATGTTAACATAGTAACACTATGAGATAGTGCCAGCGGCGTAGCTATCGTAGGGTCAGGTGGTGCTGTGCACCAGGGCCCCGAAGCGCAGAGGGCCCTCTAAGCCTTGAAAGGAGTAGCCAGCTAGTAAACCTCCAAAGGAAATGCAGCTATTTATTTTACACCAATGTTGGAATTTCGTAAAACTTTCTTCAAATGCCCATCGATCCTACCTACTAGATGTTAAAAATCACTATCGCTAAAATTTGTATATATGTATATATAAAAGTATATATATATGTATACGTTTATGTGTCTTGGCAGTGTCCAAATTTTATGTGAATTTCTTTATGCTGACACCGCCTCCAAAAATAACAATAATTGTACATATATATTTAAAAATTTTTGCTTAGGTGAACTAAAATTGGTACAAGAATATGCAATTATTTTTTTACTTTTTACTTTTTAGTGCATTTTTTGTTTTAGAATATTTGATTTTTGAATTTTCATTTTGTCAAAATTTTTTTTATCTTATCCCTATCTATAAGTTTGAGGGCCAATCGGTCAATATAAGTTCAAGCTATGTGGAAAGAGGGGGTGGGGCCCGTTTTTTTTTCTATTCATCGGGGCCCTTGTCCACCTAGCTACGCCACTGGATAGTGCGATTTACTTCTCTGATGAGAAGCATCAGTTTTTTTTGTTGTTGCTATGTGAAAGATTTCTATGGTTCCGTATTGAAAACAATTGTAATTTCTATTAGCAGATTGATGGTATACTATGGGCTATCAAATTAGCTTTCTTTTTTCACAACTTTATACTTGATTTGTATGCCTTATTCATTCGGCTTTAAGGTAGTAGGGATGAAATCACTTTTCGACAGATTTTGCTCTTTTTTTTCACAGTCTAAAAATAACGTTCTAATAAATAAATCACAAAATTTCAGAATTTTTGACCGTTTAGAACGTAAAATAATTAATAACAAAGTAATCATTCTCCCTCACTCTCTCTCATTAGAAGCATGTAAAACTTCATGTCCGCCCAACTATTATCTGTTGTATTGAGAAAAAATAAAAAATCTCAAAATTTGAAATAAAAAATCGCGTTTTATCGTTTTGTTTTCGAAATATGATAATTAAAAATTTTTTTTTCTTTCAAAATTACATTAATTTGTATATAAATATATCTAGGTATGTGTGTATATATATGTATTTGAATTTGATATATAAAAGCAAACCGGTTTTTTTGTCCTGATTATACAAGACAATGCTGGAACTACCTTTCGAAAACCGAATGAATAAGGCACAAATCAATTATAAAATTTTGTAAAAAGAACGCTACTTTTTAGGCTATCTGTAGCGATGAAACACAATTTCGAAAATGATTATCATTAAAATTGATACAGACTATATATTTTTTAAAACTGAATATAGGGATTATTATCATTATAAAATTAAAACCCAACTATTTTACGGAAATTTTCGCATACTAATGATATTAAATAATCATTTTGCTGATTTGCTGCATTCAAAACTAAATTAAATTGGTGATACAATTATTAGCATAGTACTGTGGGTCACAAAAGTAGCGCTCATTTTTCTAAATTTTATAGTTGATTTTTGCCATATACTCATTCGGTTTTTTGGGAAAATGTTTCGAATAAAAATTGTTAGTATGTTTATAATGAACAACTTTTATCCGAAACATTTTTTCGAAAACCGAACGAATGAGGCGAAAAATCAATTAAAAAATTTAGGATAAATGAGCGTTACTTTTATGGCCCATAGTACCATGTTACTTGCAAAACTGTAAAGCAATTCCAATTTTCTGTCTTTATATATAGACTGTTTTGCAATAGATGGAAAAACTTAATATTATAGGTGATAAGGGAGACCAGTCTCTAACATTTTTATCCAAAATAGTATCATTACAAGTCTAACTGAGTTGAGTTATTCACGATTTTCGAATTAATCGACTTACAACAATATTTCGTTTCTACTGTAGATTAACGAATAGCTATAACCGTTGCTGAATAACATAGCTACCTGTCCAATATCATAATGTCCCAAATCCAATTCCAAAACTTGAGAAAAACCTAAATTTTTTTCTTAAATTTTAAGCAATATTTAATTTTTATAATTTAAGGTCAGTAAAATGTTCACTAAAAAGGAAATGGAAAAACTACTCTATCTAATAACGATTTCATGATTTTTCATATCTAGCATTTGATGTCAAAGAATGTTATCAATTATCTATTACATCGATTGCCATGATAACTTGATTAGTTTATGAATCACATAGCACGGTAGTGCTTCGGGCCAAGTTTAATCCCATAGATAATAAATTAGCTACGCATAAAAAAAAGAAACACATTTTGTAATTTGAAATCATTTGCATAAATAAATGACATTATAATTATGGATGGAAGTCTTTGTATTTAAAAAATGCAATATAATTATACGGAAAATTACAAAGCACTATAAACTAATGAATTTTAAGAACGACCAACTTTGTAACTTTTTACAAGTATAGTTTTTTTTTCATTTCAAATAACGTAAGTAAATCGATTATGTTGAAACAAGCACGTAGTAAAACAGGGCTCATAAGAGTGTTTCTCCATCCGAAATATCACTGATTGATTATTTTACGCAATCGCGGATCTAGAAGGGTGGTTATGAGGATCATGACCCCCCCCCCCAAACTAAATATAATTTCTTTTTTAATCATAATTTTATTGCTTCTTACTCAAATCTTACATTGAGATGATTAAGTGGTGGGAATGAAATCTAGACTGTTACGTAATTTATTACTACAGAAAGTAAGTTTCTATTAAAAAAACATTTTTAAAAACAAGCTTTTTTTTTCAATATTAATTTGTGTTTCCCCCTCCCTCTGAACGTCCCTTTCCCCTTGTCATGCTTACCATAAAAATGCATTGTCATCGGAATTGAACCAACATGTTAAAATTCAACTCCGTAGGATAAGAGGAAGTGGTTCTAATTCAGCTTGCAAGATTTTACCCGAACATACATACATACATACATACATACATACATACATACATACATACATACATACATACATACATACATACATACATACATACATACATACATACATACATACATACATACATACATACATACATACATACATACATACATACATACATACATACATACATACATACATACATACATACATAATACATACATACATACATACATACATACATACATACATACATACATACATACATACATACATACATACATACATACATACATACATACATACATACATACATACATACATACATACATACATACAATAATGTACGGCGGATTGCTTAAACTTGTCTTACCAAGTGAAACTCAGCTTGTGGCATTCGCAGATGACGTGGCCATCATAGTCGTTTCGTAACATCTGGAGGAAATAAACTACATCTTCGAGGAAACCTTTGCAATAATCCACAGATGGATGGATTCAGCCTTATTACTGGCAGAAAACTAGTAGAAACGACTACGTTACAAATGGGAGACTACGATCTGACCACTCAACCCTACATCCGTTATTTGGGAGTTATGATCGACGCAAGACTGAGTTTTAGGCAACACATAGAGTATGCAAGTACCAAAGCTTCTACAGTCAGAGCTACACTGTCCCGACTAATGCCAAATGTCCGAGGTCCGAAACATAGGAGAAGGAAGTTGCTGGCGTCAGTGATAACATCTGTACTCACTTATGGAATCGCTATCTGGGCTGATGCATTAAAGACAAATGCATTCCGAAGGAAACTCACATCAGTCTACAGATTGAGTGCACTAAGAGTTTCCAGCGCCTTCCGAACAGTATCCCAGGACGCTGCATGTGTTATTGCCGGGATGCTCCCCCTTGAAATATTGGCTGAAGAACGAAAATTTCTTTACCAGCGATAGAAGTCCTCTGAAGTCAACGCAGCTCAGCTAAGATCAAAAGAGACATCGAACAGCCAGCACCGATGGCAGATAATATGGGATGCATCGACCAAGGGAAGGTGGACACATCGCCTAATTCCACAAGTGCACATTTGGGTAAATCGTGAACATGGTGACGTCGACTATTACTTGACGCAGTTTCTCTCTGGCCATGGATGCTTTAGAGCTTACCTTCACAAGTATAAACTAGCGGAATCCCCGGAATGTCCGAAGTGTAAAGGTCAGGTGGAGGATGCAGAACATGTATTCTTCGAGTGTATGCGATTCTTTTACCATCGAAGTCATCTAAAAGAAATTCTGGGTCATACTATAACCCCAGACAATTTAAGTGAAGGTATGCTATCAGGAGACGTTGAATGGATGGCCGTCAGTAACTATGCAGCAACTGTTCTGAAGGAGCTGCGCAAGGAAGAACGCAGCAGGAACCCCTAGTAGCATAACAGAATATCAGCTAACGTATAGCTAACTTAGTTGGAGGAAAAAGCCACTGCTTAAGCCTTCTTTGGGCCATTTGGCCAGTCCAACACGAGTAGGGCATGATGCCCTACTCTTCCGCTGTTGTAGGAATATACTTTTCCGCTGTTGAAGGATGAAGAATGGCGTGATTAACGAAAGTATATTAAATTATATTAAAAGTATGTATCTCAAACTTATCGTTCGATACTCTTTAAATGTATCTATAGGTACAGATACTCGAATCAAAATTATATTCAGAAATGGATTCTGGATCTAAAATATTTAATCATACTTACCATAAATTTAATTGAACTTAATATTTGTTATTATTTTTCTTTACAAATTGTAAAGTAAAATCAATTTACTTATTCATTAGTTGAAAATATTTAATTTGCCCGCCATTTAACTCAAATGACATTTTATACAAATCAATTTAAGTTGGTACCACTTGTTCAACAACATAACAAACCAACCAATAACGTTTATTTAACTACTAAACTTCAACTTTTGTATGGACAGGTTTAGTAAACGTGTTTGTTTATCTATTAAAAAAATTTTTTTTAACCGATATAAATAAATAAATATTAACATACAGTGTTAAACATAAATTCATAAACTTTAACTAATCATAGGTATGAATTAAATAAACAATCTAACCATGCATTCGTCTAACAGCGATAAATATTATCCGAAATTTCGCAAATATAATCACTCATCAAATCAAAAATATATACAACCAAGTATTTTATTTAAAAGTCATTATAAATGTCCTAATTGTAATAGTGAATTCCAAGTCCAAAGTAAGTGACATTTTAAGTTTGACGTTATTCTGTTACTTGAATGTTATTTAGTAGTTTTTTTGATATCTTTTGCAAAACATACAAAAATGTTGTCCTTTTGATTGTAGTTAACAATTGGGAATTTGCATCGAATAATAGCGGACCACACAGTTTTGCTGAGGCTAATGAACGTAACCGTCATCAACGATTGGGTACTTTTTCTTAATCATAACATATAATCATCCTTCAGCTTTTAAGCCGAATTTTTTCAAGCATATTTACTAATTACGGCCTTTTTTGTTTTAGGTTTCCAAAATAAGAACGATTTCGGTCAAAAACAAGGTGGGTATTTGTTTTTAATTTTTAAATCCAAATATTTGGAACAGTCGTCAGTCATAGACGATTTCTATTGTACGATCTGATACTGAGATTTTATGATTTGGGTGTATTTAAATAAACCGGTATAATTTTGGACCTATTGGTTGTAGTCCAAAATTAATCTATTTTTATAATTTAATTTAGAGAAAAAAAATTGCAAATTTCCAAAAGTCTTTATGTATGTATTTCCTCAAAATAAACCGATTTTAAATTTGGGGGACGAAAACTGACACAATTACCTTTATTCTTGACTAATATATTATTCTTGAATTATTTTCTTCAAAATTAGTATACTTATTTGTCAAAATACAATTGAACTAATTTTGGTACGATTTACAAATTACTAATTGGTTCGGGTATTCCCCCAAATATTCCGAGGGAGTACCCGAAAATCAATAAGAATTTTATACTTATGTAATTGTAATTCATTAGGTCAAAAGAATAATTTAAATAAACTACCATTACTACTCGAATGTGGACATACAGTTTGTGAAAAATGTATTCGTGGTGAATTACTAATTTCTTCGGAGTCGATGGTTAAATGTGGACAGTGTAGTACACCAACTGTAATCGATGCTACTGAATTGAAAAATTCGGAATTCTATACATATTTTCCGATAAATTATTATATAGCTGGTCTACTTTTTATTGAAAAATCATTGAATATTGGTTACAAGAGTACGAAAACTCAATTTATTTCATCCAACGAACTTTTGATGAAACCTCCAACGTTGATAACAATGAATCCATCGAAGACAAAAAATGGCGGTGATGCGGCCTCCGTTAATAAACGTAAGTAAATTCATTCGATTCAATCCGTTAAACAATTTTATTCAATTTTGATATGCACATATCAGGCTTCGCACTGAAATTGTGCCGAAACTATTTGTTGTACAAAAAAGTGTCTCATACAAAAGTAGTTTTTTTATTAAATAAACATATTTAAAACTTCTCTCTATTTCGCACTGTTTAAAAGTTAGGTTTTTATCGCAGTTGCCACGCGGCACAGATACATGAAAATCAAACTTTGTTCAGAACCTAGAACCTTCCTCAATAAACGGGCTATCTAACGGAAAAATTTTCCGGATTATGATATTTTGTCTTCTGTTTTTGACACATTTTTGAGCCGTTTTTGAGATAATGCACTTGTAAAGTTTCAATTTTTTTGAAATTTCGTTAGTCTATTTCCTATGTGTTTTCGAATTTCATGATAAGATTTTAGTTTTCTATCCATAGTACCCATTTAGAAGTAGTACTCTTTCAGGTAAAATCAGGTAAAACGAAATCAGTATAATTAAATAATATGCAAATAGTAAAAAAACAAATTAATGGGTTCAATGGGGTTATGGGTTCGATTGCCATCCTAGTAGTGTATGCTTTTTCATATCAAGCATTTGATGTCATAGAATGAGATATAATCTAATAATGAATCTCCCTACTATTCTTTTTGAATTCGTCTAAAAATAAAAGTGTTTTTTCTTTATTTCAGCGATTTGCTGTGAGTGCCGTACCCAAATATCACATGTCAAATGTAAAGAATGTGATTTGACATTATGTAAAGTTTGTTTTGGTGTGATTCACAAACCAAAATGTTTTAGCCATCATAAACCAATACCAATTTCGCATAAAGCTTCTCCAGTCGATTCCGGTTCGGAACAATCATCTGATATTGGCTTATCAAATTGTACGGTGCATATTTCACGTCCACAACCATTGGAATTCCATTGTGTGAGTTGCCAAATAGACACGTGCCAAATTTGTGTTTTAACAACACATCAAGGACATAAGATTATTGAAGTTATTCAAATTGTAAGTTTTCAAGTTATTATTATGGATAAGTGTTATTCTATTTGAACGTATGCTTGCTTTAAAGCATCCCATAGTAAATTTCATTTTACTTGTTTTTATATGCTCTTGAGCTTTCGAATTATCAAATGGATACTATCTCCTCTGGATACTATATATGTCGTGGTCTCATTGTGATACCTGTTTTTTCACGAAGATTCTAGGTATTTCATAAAAGGTGTGTAAACATTAAAAGTTACATGTGGTGGCTAGGCTCTTCATAAAAAACCCATCTTACTTCGACGGATAGTGTTTAACATAATCCCCTTTACCTTATATCTTGTCCCATTGTGAAATCTTTTTCCAGAAGATCCTAGACACTTCATGAAAAATTGGCGTATTATTTCCATGTATAAAATTACACGTTCTTACTATGTCGAAACAAATTCTTCGGTAATTGGATGAATAATATATTTTTATTTATCCGGCTAAAATAACTAAGTTTCATTTGTCCAACCCTGTGTAAATGCAGGATACCCTCAAAGTTTACATTGTATCTTTTTCAGTTTCCAATCTTAGTGATTTTAATAGTTTGAGCCACGATATCTGAAATATATAGGACGTCTTTTAGTGTGGGTCTCCAAAAATACGCAAACCCGACCAGCTGGGGGTATGACCGATGAAGTGAAAGAGTGTAGTACTCGGTTGGAATAGTTACCTCATTTAATTCCTCTATCCATTGTTTCGAAATGCAAATAACTGGACGAATACAAATATATTATTCCTCTCGTTTTGCAATATTTATTTATATTCAATTTTTGAATATTTACTGAAGTAACAGTTTTAAACATTAAAATGCTTTTTTCCCTTGGACACTTTATGAAAAGTTTTGTCGAAATTAGATGGGTTTTTCACGAAGCGCTCAGGCTCTACATGTAATTTTCTATGTCTATACAGTACGCCGACGTTTTATGAAATGCCCGGGATCTTTTTTAACCTTAATTTTGTGTGTAGATTTGAAAAGATAACTGAAAACTCAGCTCCTCCATTTTTATCTAACGGAGTTCAGGTTTGCAAAAATGATTGCTTGGGTCTGTTTGTGTTGATCGCTCTAAAACAGATCTCATGGGAGTATGCGTTCAAAAGCAATGCATCTAGCATTTTTTAATGTTCCTTTCATGGTATGAAATACAGAAGTTTCATTTATATTTCTAGAATAAAAATTATGTCGCTGAAGTCAAAGAAAAAGAAGATATGGTTTTACAATTAAAACGTGAATGGGAAAGTTCATTAAAGGTAAGTGGAAAAAAATTCGATTATAAACAATTTAAAATTATTATTATTTTTTTATAAACTTATTACTATTACAACAAAATGTTCTTTTTAATTACAATAATGTTTTTGTTTCTTTAAATAATTATGTGACGTAACAACAAAGTGAAAACAGATTGAATGCCTCTGGTGGTGATTTTTTGCATCATTAAGTTCTTTTTTAGTTAGCCACTTCTTTTTTAATTCATGTTTTACAGATAAATGTGTTAAATTAATCCAATATTGAAATAGGGTTTTTTTTTTAAACCTAGAGTGGCAATTTTCGTAACCTTAAAAATCGATAGGAATACATAGTTGACAGAATTGAGAGTTCACATTGCACTCCCATTCATAAAAGTTGAACCAGTTGAAACATTCTAAGTGTACTGTATGTAATATTATACATATATTTAGTAATATTTATGCTTAGAATGTGAATTACTAGTTCAGCTTTTATGAACGGGTGTATACAATCAATTCAATAAAATTGATAATAAACCTCATTCGAGAAGTCGAAATTTTTTTGAATTTTATTATTTTGTGTGTGTTTGAGTCAACCATTCTATGACGACCTCTCTGAGCTATAGTCTCTCAGCGTCAAAGTCCTATAGCTATACCTGCACAGCTCCAATTGGTTTAAGGAGTAGTGGCAACGATGGGGGGTCAGCCTCATTTTGGTATCACAATGGACCTCACGGTCTAAGTGTGTCCCATCTAGGACAGCTGTTACAACCTAACCTAATATATTGTGTTGAAATTTTTTCTATTTCCATGAATATTACAGAATTTGTTACATTAGAATGTTCTAGGCAATTGATATCCTTCGATGATCGAAAATTTGACTTTGGAAAGAATTTTTGAGTACGAAAAGTTAAGATTTTTTCTGTAAATTATATTTTAGTGACTTAATTTGTTATATGACCACTTATATGGCACCACTATCTGGTCACGGCCTCGTAAACTGCACTTTAAAATATTTTTTAAGGATTTTGCAGAAAATTATGAAACAGATCTCGCACAAATCTTATAGATCATGAAATTCGGCCAAAATTTTTCGAATTTGAATGTTGTAGTTTATGATCTCCTGGCCTAAGTTTACCATAGGCATGGAATTAGGCTCTGAGTAGTTTTGGAGGTACTGAATAATAAAGTAATTTTAGGTTTTTCTGTCGTGTTTTGACAAACTGGAACTTTTCAGAAGGAATCTCTCATATACAACGGTTTGCACGTAATTTCAACGCTAGGAACTTTGTCTATCCAAACCTACTCATAGCGAGTTTCACCTCTATGGTAAAATTTGGCCAGAAAGTGTTTCAAATTAGATTTCATTCAATCGAAATGTATTTTCTCCAGAAAGTTTGTGTAGGGTCCTTGTATTCTAGAATTTTGTGACTAGAGAAGAAATGATTTTGATGTGGGTGGCTAAACTACCCATTTAATGATGTGTATAACAAATATTGCTTTTAAAATAACATTCCTTAAGTTTTATTACAAGATTAGGAATCTTTTTGCTCAGGATACTCTTCGTGTTCATATAAATAAAGTTTTGGCACTATTTTAAAATTAGCCCCATTTTATATCTTAACAATATAAAATTAATAAATATATTTGAGAATCAAGTCTTTATATCACTGTGGCCGTAAAAAAAAAACGCTTGTGAGTTTTTAATACAGTTTTTCAGTTCTCGACACTTTCACTACGACCTTGTTGTCTCCTTTGACACTTCTTTTGAACCCGTCACGTAATCTATGCTTGATTCATTACGCCGATCTTGTCGATCAATTTCTCCACTTTCATTAGAATTTAGATTTTGTAATTCTTCATTAGAGTTGCTGATATTTTCATCGCTGTTTGTACTAGTGATTTTCGTTTTTCCTTTCTTCGTTTTCTGTAATTCTGCCTCTTGTTCTTGGAACTTTTCTGTTAGATATCTGTAATAAATAATGAATTTATATTTTAGTAGAGTAACTAGTCATCTATTTTCTAGGGTCCTTTCTCGCCGTGACTAGGCGAGATCACCCGATCGACAGCGTATTAACAGCGATCGAGTTGTGTTGTCCTGGCACTACATTTAAGGTTACTTTTTTTAAGAGGCGAAACCGAGAAAGGCCGATGGTGAAATAGAATTTCTTATCGACTAGGGTAAATTAAAAATTAGATAGCCTTGTTTTACGCAGAAAGCATGTAAACAAGTGATCAACGTTTGGATAGACAAACTGCAACAAAAACTCCGGAAATTACTATCTATCTATCTATCTATAGTTTGTTTTAAATATACATTAATACATACTTGTCAACTAAAGGCCCACTAAAATCCTCTGGGAATTTTGGCTGGAATGGTAAAATATACTTGTATAGACGCTCATTCAATACATATAATTGTGGAGTTGTGGAACATTTCACATTATACCACCAATCACAAGTAAGTGCCACTTGACTGAAAATAGTACCATTTGGACACAAGAAAGAAGCCTGTCCACCATTTAAATCACAATAATGCCAAACCTGTAAAATAAAAGAAACTGTTAAAAAAAGATTGTTTTTTTACTACGGGACCCTAGGAAATGTATAAACATACCTGGCAATTTGTTTCTGGATCTCCAAAGAATCCTTTATATCGTTGTGTCTTACAATCAAAACTCGTGTGTGGAATTTGCGCCAATGCTGGATAATCAACTCCAGGTTTTCCAGGAGTACCTCCATCTAAAGTAGGCATTGGAAATACTTGAGTAGTTGTACCATCATCGTCATAATGTTGATGTGAATGGCCAATAGATTGAGGAGGTTGCTCTGGAATAACAGGAAGTGAACCTGGAATATCTTCTGCTAATCCTGTTGTCACTGCAGGAGCTGGTCCTGTACTTAAAGCTTCTCCTGTACTTTGAATAGGAATAACAAATTGTTGCCTATCTTTTGATTTGGCTTGTAACGCATTCAAAATGTTTATCAAAGTTTTGATACTAGTTCCAATGTTATTTGATGTAAACTTTTGTGGCAAGGCGTTACTATATTGTAAAGCTTTTAATAAATGCCCCAAAGAGTTTGTATTCTTCGGAATAACTATTGGGTTTGGAGTGACATTCTCGTCAATTGATGGTGGAAATGTCTGGGGTAAGGGATTTACATGTGGCAACATTTTTAACGCTTGCGCTATCGAATTTTCCGTTTGAATATAAACAGGTTTTGGAGTGATTGTGACAGCTTCTGGTGTAACTGGTTCTTCATTATATCCATTATTACTGATTTCCGGTTTGGGTGTTATTAGTAAAGCTTGTGATTCATAATCATATTTCAGTTGTTCTGGTTTTTGTTCCGGAACGATCTGTTCCTGGTAATATTTTGCTGGGCTTGCTTGCTCTTGATAATCATATTTAACATTTTCTTCCTCATAAGGTTTTTCATTCACTTGAATTTGGGGAGGTTGGTAAATATATTTCACTTGGTTGCGGTGTTGTTGCTTTTGAGGAGGTTCTTGGTAGGTTACATATTTTACATTTTCTGGGTATGGATTTACAGAGGGTGCTGCAGGGGGTTGATATGGATTTGTCATAGAATCATAAGGATTATATTTACTAGTTACTGATTCGGGTTCATCTCGTAGCGATTGGGGTGTATAGCTTTGAACAATTGTTTTGGTGGGTGATAAAATTGGGGTAGTTATTATTGTTTTATATCGAATAGGTTGTTGATTTTGATACCCTCGAATTGGGGATGCATATGTCGGTCGACGAATTTTATATAGTGGAATTAATTTTTGTTGCTGTTGTTGTTGGGGAACCGAAGCGTATCCGATTGAAGGATGAGCTAATTGCTGCTGTACCAGTTGCTTGTATAATGCCAACTTATCATAAATTTGCCCAAAATCAGTGTTTTTATTATTGGTCTGATAATATTGTTGAGCAATTTGCTCGGTATTTGTCATTGGAGTAAATCCACCGGGTAATTTATTACTTTCAGAAAAAACGGATGTAGGATTTTGTTGATGTTGTTGAGGCGCAAGACGTAGTTTTTGTGGAATTAAGTATCCCTTTTGTCCTTGTTGCGTGTACGGTGTAAGACGTTGACTTTGTTGTAATTCTTGGGGGACGTAAAATGTTGAGTAGGGTATTAAACGTCTTTGACGTTGTGAACCATCTGTTTGATTCTCACTTGATGCTTTTGTAGAAATTTCTATGTTTTCCTCCATGCTGCTGGCAATTTCTTCTGAACTAATGTCTTCATTTTTTAATACTGTAGCGGATTTGGTGAAATTTGTGAAAACTGAAACATAAAAGTTATATTCAATTAGATTCTTGTTTGAATGAGTCAAATGTATCTTTTTATACAGAGTGTCCCCCCAGATATAAAAATAAAAGGAGGCATCGAATTGAATCTATAAGAATTGTTTTATTGCGAATATACATCATTTTATGTTATGTCTCTTATTACTAAGAAAATAATTAGTTGGGCCTGAGAGTTTGGCAAATAATCCTAGCCTAAGGGGGCGCGTTATCTGAAAAACCCGGAAATGTCAAGGAATTTTCTGGATTATGGAAAAGTAAGGGAATTTTAGTCTCAGTCAGGGAAAATGATAAAAATACTTCCAAAACCGAAATATTTTCTATAAATTCTTAATTGATTTACATCGGTATCTCGTAAACCGCTCACCAAATCGTCAAATTGGACACAATTCTTGTGTTCAATTTTATTTATTGTATGATTACATCCAAATCGGGAATTGATGTTTTTTCAAGGTACACCCTTATAAATAATCGAAAAAATCACCCTAAATACGCCCCTGAATGGAGTAACAGTCATAGACTATAAAATACAACAGATTTCGTCTAAAAAATGAACAACGTAATATTTAAATTGATTGCAGATATTTTTTTCAAATATGTAAATATATATATTTTGTCCAGTCAAAATAGACAGAAAAAAGCCAAACCTTGGAAAAATTCCCATGCAGTTGAAAATTTAACCAAACCTTTAAATCATCAATTTAAAAATCTCATGCTCATTCGCCCCACTATTAATTTTATTCAAGATCAAAGGTACAAAAAAACGTTTTTTCACTTTTTTTTTTTGTAAACTTAATTGCTTAAATACTGAGTATATTACTGAGCTTAGGAAAAAAGTTTCCAACAAAAGTTGTTTATTTTTAAATAAGGAACATTTTTTGTGTTAAAATTTGTTTCTATTACTGTTTAAAAAATGGATATACCCCCCCCCCCCCCCAACCTTGGCAAAGGGTTCGATTTAGCCGATTCACGAACATGAAAGTACTTTTTAGCTATAGAACACTCACACAAAATTTCAGATAATTTTTCTGTTCGTTTTTCTTCACTTCGATCAATTTTTTCAACCGTTACAAAGTCGGGACTAAACTTGATATACCCTTGTGTATATAATATACTAGCTGAAAAAGCCGGCGTTGCCCGGCCTTCAAAAAATTCTTGTAGAGAGTGCATAGGAAATTTATGCCAAATAATTATTTTTTTCCAAATTTTGTCAGTGTCATTTTTAAAAAAATTTTATATTATTAACAAATAATTTATTTCCAAAATTCTAGGTACCTATTTCTATAGAAAGTATAAACTATATTGGCTATATAGCCATCAGAAAACGTTGTAACCGTTAGAAAACGGCTATAACTTTAGAACGGTTGGTAAATTTGAATTTCTGAATAGTTTTTCGGGACTCGTAACATTATTTCGCTATTTCCTATACTTTTCCCAAAAAATTTGGACAAGCACACATACACACAACATATTTCCCTTCGAGATACCGTGTATACAATTTTGGAGAACATGTCATTTTCTACGCTAAAGATTCTTACACTCTTATTTTTCGTATAAATAATTTTCGGTAAATTATTAAATTTTTCTAACTCTATTGGAATTATTCCAAGGTTGAATGTCTATTTTGACTGGATCATAAATTTTCGTAATCCAATCTATATAATAACACACACACAACCAACATAAACAGTTTTTACATTACTTCGTACGAATCGTATTTATTGTGTAAAGTAAAACGTTTATTTAAATTCACCATAACAATAATAATTGTATGAAGGTAAAACTCTAGTAATCACAGGATTGTGGCGGTGGAAGTGAAGGGGGAGGGTAGGGTAGGGTTTGAACGTGGTTATGTTGTGACAACTGCATATGTGAAGACTATAGGTAAAGTGTTGATTGAATTTACATTATTATTGTCTGTCTGTCTGGTTGACGGACTTGTTGGCTGGCATTGGGCATTATGCATTTATATCGATGGTTTACTCAGTTAGTTGTTGTAGATCACTTTTCTCTCCCTAGGGAGTTCAGTATTCAACCAACCATAAACTGATTACATTGGAATTTGCATATGTTTAGTTTTTAGTAGGTAGTGTGTGTTCTTCTAACCAACAACACAAATATTTATTACATTGCCAGTTTGCTATATCTTGATTATAGTTCTCAAAGTTGTGCCTTGTTTCTTATTTTGCGTTTGTAGCGGTACGCTCCTAAAATCAATTATGCTTTCTTTTAGAAACCATTGCTCCTCAACTATATCCTCGCCAAGTTACCACGGTAATTTTTATTGTTAATTACCTTGGTAATTATCAACAAACACAATTTGACACTCATTCTATGTTTTCAATAAAGATAATTTATATCTTTCAACTCGTCTTTTTAACCCGACTTCAAAAAGAAGGATGGTTCTCAATTCGTCTGTATTTTAAAAAAAATGTTTGTTACCTCAGAACTCCGTCATTTATGAACCGATTTTGAATTTTTGTTTTAAAGGGTTTGATTTCCGATTGGTCCCACCGATTTCTGTGAATTTTTTTTATTTGTTTGAAAGGGTATACTAATTCATAATGGAAATATAAGAAAATTTTTTTAAAAAAATGCATGTAAAAAAAACTGAAAATCTGTTATGAAAAAATGCACTAAAAATAAAAAATAAAAAAAATGTGTTATAAAAAAATGCACTAATAATTAGTAGGTCGTTTAGTAGGTCTCCCATATTCAGATAATTAAAATCGTTATAGAACTTCAAAGTCACTAAAAAGTAAGAAATAAATTATTATTGATTCAAATTTAATCGTTTATCATCTTACACGTTCATAAGGTCGGTTTGAGACTGACGTATAGCTGTTTTTTTAGGATTCTCTAACCAAATCTCAGGCTTATTTTATTCGAATTTGATGAAATTTTTTTTCCAATAAATTTCAGACAAGGAACTCAATTTTGATAGAAAAACTAATATTTCGTTATCGAAATCGATAAAGGCTATAGAATTTTATATGTAGAAATGTACATCCCAAAAATAGTGGGCTACAAAAATTTTTTTATTAAAATCGGACTAAATTTAACTGTGGTAGTCAAAAAACAGTTTTTTTAAATCTGGTGACGTCAACAAAATCTAAGAAATGGTTTTTGGTATATTTCAGCCATACTTTATCTGATTTTTGTGAAATTTTTTTTCACAAAAAAATTTCTAAAATTTTTAAATTTTAGTCAATAAATTCAATTTTGATATAAAATAGGAAAAATGTCTAAGGGTTGCCTAAGATGATAGCCATTTGGATCTTGTATCTCAAAGTTGATAAACGCTTTAAAATTTTTTATTAAAGAAATGGAAAGTACACATAAAAAATAATTAGTTTAAAAAAAATCATTAAAATCGGAAATAATTTAGCTGTGATAGTAAAAAAATTAATTTTTTGAACCTGGTGACGTCATCAAAATCTAAGAAATGGTTTTTGGTATATCTCAGCTATATTTTATCCGATTTTTGTGAAATTTTTTTTCATATCTAGTAAATTTTAGTAGTCAAAATTGATTAACGCTTTATAATTTTTTATTAATAAAAGAAAAGTGCACTCCAAAAATTGTAGGTTTCATCGTTTTTGCAATATAAACTAAGTATTATCGAATATTATACGAATGCGTGATATTTACTAAATTTCAACATTTATAAAACTGACCATATAAATTCTGATGAGCAGCCCTTGCGTCATACACAATAAATATGTTTTCAAGTAAATCTTATTGATTAAGTTACTAATACTAAAGAAAATTGCCATCACTTTGAATTGATTGAAAATATTTCACACGTACTGAAACAACTTCACTTCAAGTAGTTTTTTTATAAAAAAAAAAATTCAATTCTATTTAATTAAATTATTGGTTTTTATGGTAAAAAAAACAATACCCATAAATAGTATGCAGAATAATTTTGTGGTTATTGTTTTAATTTTTAGAATAAATAAATAAAAATTAAATTTTGTTTTTTTTTTTGGAAATTTTGAGTAAATTTATGAAAATAAACAAATTGACCACAGTTGAAAACGTGGGCAATGAACTTAAGACAAGAAAAAGTTTTGGAAAGGTTTTATTCTCCTGTTAACATGATACACTTTTTTAAATATTTTTGACAATTCGTTTTTGAAAAATCGCATACATCTCAGTCCATTAAAGGGTGACCACATACCTGGATATCCTAATACCAGGAAATTTATTTATTTTTTATTAATAATTAATGAAAACATGAAATTTTTAAGGACGTTCCAGCACTGTGTTATGCAATCAGTACAACAAACCGATTTGATTTTATTATAGCACAAAAACATAAACACACATATACAACACATAGACAAAAACATTGTTCACATATACAGAATGTTATGTTGAAGAAAATAAATAAATTTAAACTTTTATATTTCGAAAAAAAACGGTAACACACGATTTAAAAAAAAAATTTATATAATAAATATTTAGCTTTACTCTCCTAGTTTTTTATTAAATTCTGTCGAGTATTTTTTCTAATACAACATATAATAGTTGGGCGGGCATAAAGTTTTACATGCTTCATGATTTATTAGAAAACATTATTTTTAGGCTGTGAAAAAAATGAGCAAAATCTGTCGAAAAGTGATAGTATGCTGGAACATCCTTAATAAAAAAAAAATTATCAAAACATACTTCAAATGAATTATTCTTTCATTTATATATGAATTTGTAGCGATAAAAAATGAATGCAACTTCTCTATTGTGGTGCTTTTCAATTTGAATAGCTCATAGATTGCATATTATATAAATTAAGTAGTGGTTTTTGTCAATAATAATCATTTTTCTAGATGTTGTTTCTTTTTCTTATAGATAGGTTTGTTACGTTAGATTTACGTTAGGTAGGTACTTTAGTTCGAGTGCACAAACAAAAACGATCTTTGATCATCGTAAATATAGTATTTATTTATATAGTCCACAGTACAGCGCCTCTTTTTATACCCTGTATATGTAAATATACAAGGTATATTAAATTTAGCCGACTTTGTAACGCTTCAAGATATGAATCCTTGACAAAAATGCTTCACAAAGGCCATACATACAATTCCATTAAATTGTAAGGCCCTACATACAATTCCAAGATTCATACAATGGCCTAATTTGGTCATTTCCGTATGTCCGTCCGTCCGTGAAGCCAAAAACTCAAAAAACGAAAAGAGAAAACGATCTGAAAATTTTTGTGTGTGTTCTAGAGCAAAAAAGTAAGGTCAAGTTCGTCAATGGGCAAAATCCGTAAGAGATAGAAAAAAAATTTGTTAACAAAAAATCTTCTTCTCTTTAAAATAAACAACTTTTGTTTGAAAATTTTTTTCATATAATCAATAGTTTTCTCAAAATTTATGGATTAAATGTTCTTCGGAAAACGAATTGTTAACAATTCAATCACTGATATGCAACTCAGTATATACTGGGTATTCAAACAATTAACTCAGTTGTTACATTACTTGTTATAAATGATTACTTACAGGCTGAATCTTTGTGAGTAGCTTCGTTTTGACGAAACACCCTACTTTCTCTCTGCTAAAATTCTCGATACTGGGACCTAATAAAGTGCGCAAGCGTAAAACATGTCGACTGGGTGATTGACTATAATTTTATTTATAGCTCTTTAGTAGAATCTTGAGATAATTTGATAAAAAACCTCGAAAACATGTTTTTCCTACAAAATGCATGGTTTGACCGAAGCGTTCGTTCCCCACTCCCAACATGTACAAATTACGAGGTCATCAAAAATGATTACTAACCAGCTGATTTTTTTTACGGTTGCTTAGTGAATATTTTTAACCCGATTTCAAAAAGGAGGATGGTTTTCAATTCGTCAGTATTTTTTTTTTTTTTTTTTAATAATATTTGTTACCTTAGAACTCCGTCATTTATGAACCGATTTTGAATTTTTTTTTATAGTCTTAAAGGGTTTGATTCAAGGTAGGTCCCATTGTCACTAAATCTCATTCTGATGAGAGGATCTCCGGGAAATCGAGGAAAATCCTCATTTTATATGTGATAACCGATTTCTGCGAATTTTTTTTTTTCTAAAAAAATAAATAAATAAATAAATAAAAAAATAAATATTTTTTCTTCAAAAAAATTTTTTACAAAAAAAATACCGACTCCAAAAAAAAAATTTTTTACAAAAAAAAACCCAATTCCTTGTAAAAAAAAACTGAAAATTTGTTATGAAAAAATGCACTAAAAATTAAAAAAAAAAAAAAACGGGTAACAAAAAATGTATTATAAAAAAATGCACTAAAAATTAGTAGGTCGTTTAGTAGGTCTACCCATATTTAGACAAATAAAATCAGTTATAGAACTTCAAAGTCACTAAAAAGCGAGAAATAAACCATATTTTGACAAAATGGAAACCCGACTTCAAAAATCAAATATTCTATAACAAAAAATGCACTAAAAAGTAAAAAAATAATTGCATATTCTTTGTGCCAATTTTAGTTCTACTAAACAAAAATTTTTAAATATATATGTACAATTATTGTTATTTTTGGAGGCGGTGTCCAAAAGTTATGTTAATTTCTCTATGCTGACACCGACTCCAAAAATAACAATAATTGTACATATATATTTAAAAATTTTTGCTTAGTAGAACTAAAATTGGCACAAGAATATGTAATTATTTTTTTACTTTTTAGTGCATTTTTTGTTATAGAATATTTGATTTTTGTAGTCGGGTTTCCATTTTGTCAAAATATGGTTTATTATAATTAAATGGCTACATTGTCCTACAATCGTAAGTAAATTGTTTGAAATGTTGAAGAAAACAGCAGTAACCTTGACAGAGAAATTAAATCTAGAAATACAAGTTCGTCATATGCACTGGATATAAAAATAAATGCAATGCATATAATAATTTGCCATATGTTATTTTCGTATTTGATATAAAATAATATCTGTCACAATAATAATGAGAGCCACTCCTCTCCTCCTACAGCCATTTAAGTCTGTTCAATTCAAACAGTAAATAAATAAATATCGACATATGAGGTGTGTTCAAAAAGTAAGGTGACTTTATATTTTTATCAAAAACTTTTTATATATTCATGTTGTCCCCTTCAAAGTAATCCCCTTCAGATATAATACACTTGTGGAAGCGTTTTTTCCAATCCTCGAAGCACTTTTTGGTATAGCCTTGAGCTCTTCCAGCGATGTAGTTTTTATCTATTCAATCGTTGCAACACTTCGTCCTTTCACGAGTCTCTTCAGTTTTGGGAACAGGAAAAAGTCGCAAGGGGCTAAATCTGTAGAATATGGTGGCTGAGGCATCATTGTGTTTTTTTGGCGAAAAAATCACGCATAAGCAACGATGAGTAAGCAGGTGCATTATCGTGATGCAAAAGCCATGAATTGTTTTTCCACAATTCCGGACGTTTTTTTGAGTATCGCTTCTCGCAAACGGCGCATATCTTCAAGGTAATACTCCTTATTGACCGTACGATCTTATGGTAAGAGCTCCTGATGCACTACGCCACGGTAATCGAAGAAAACAGTGAGAAAAACCTTGACATTTGGCATCTTCGTTATTGGCATCTTCTCGGCCATCTTGGAAGAGCTTGTACCACTTATAAACATTTTAATTACTCAGAGTAGACTCACCGTATGCCACTGTCAACATTTTGAGTGTTTTGGATCACTTAATTCTATTTTTACACAAAATTTAATGCAAATTCTTTGATCCATTTTTTTCGACAGCAGAAAATCGTCGAACACACCAAACACTTCTAACCTTTATGCCTCTCACAAACAAACAAAGAATGCTATATAGTTGAAACTGTGAACATATGTTCGGGACGAGTGTACCAACACAACAACAAAATCGAAAATCGAATGTACGTAGCCCGCGAAACCTTACTTTTGAATAAACCTCGTACATTACTCGTACAATTGACGTCAAAAGTTGATGTTATTATATTTTAAACAAACTTTTATAATTAATTTGTCCCTTATTGATTCGATTATCGGAAAAATGCTTCGCATAAAAGTTGTTAGTATATTTATAATGAATAACTTTTATCTGAAGCATTTTTTCGAAAATCGAAAAAATAAGGCACAAATTAATTATAAAATTTTTAAACAATAGCTCGACTTTTGACGTTGACTGTACATAAATACCTTTAATACACACAAGTAATGATTATTATTATCAATCCGCAGAGAAATGAACAACATGATTGTAATAATAATAAAAAAACAACTGGTTCAAGTTATTATTACTCTGTATGAGAAATATGCAAATTATGTGATTAATATGATTTATTTTATTATTTATTTCATTGTCAGTGTTAAGTCGGTAAAAAGATTGCAAAAAAGCAATAACAAGATTACTGTTTACTAGCCGTGAAACTTCAATCCCTTATTTTACCTCCTTAGGGGAGGAATTTCCAAAATCGTTGATACAACTGACTTTCATTTACAAACAGAAGTCTTAATTAAGGTACTTGTCTTGATACAAAGTATATGATCATGCGAATGTAGAGTGTATTCCGTTTATCATGAACTCTGCATTCCTATACACAATACCACTATTAGTATAAATACACTTATAAATGGAGTAGGCTCTACAAATGCATGAATCATCTACTTTCCTTGTTTGTTACGTGGAATCATGCAATAGTCTCTCTCTCTACAAGGTAATTTTTTTTAATTTCTATTTTTTAAAATTTTTCTTATATAGGCTGCAATTGATTTTAATGGATTTTAAGATGGCTGCCAGTTATGGATGTATTCTAATTATTCTAAACTTTTAAATTACCTAAATATTTTTCAGTTAACATATGAGGGAAGTAAGCTAAGTTTACTTTAAGTTTGAACACCTAGCTGCAGGTAAGCGTAGCAGTTATAAGCAGCGCTGCCTGCTATTACAAGATTTATCGTATCGTATACTATGTTATTTAACAAGCAAAATTCAATTAACACGTGAGGGATTTAATTTAAAAAAAATCAATTTTTAATTAATTAATTAATGTTAATTGCAGCAGAACTACCCTGGCAGACATTACATTGTCAAATTGTTTGTATTGCAATAAGTGTTTTCAATAATATTTCAATCAATTAACAGATGAGGGAAGGTTTTCACTGATGCCGGATCTTAGACCATAAGTAGTTAAACTATTTTAGATTATGTTAACTATATAAACAAAGTCTTCTGACGTGTAGTTTAGAGCATATTTTGATAAAAACAACGAAAAAAGTCTGTATATTCTATCTTCTTTTTTTCACTCTATCTTTCAAAAACACGCGCAAATAACCTTAACTGAGTAAAATATTGATTCAGAAACAAAGTAAGTGAATTTTAAACTTTGACCCCTGTAATATTGTTTAAATTGAACTCTTGAACTGAAAGTATTTATTTATTTTGGATAAATCAAAATTATCATCTTAATTGAGTTTAAACTTTCATCAAATTAGATGGTAATGATTATTTTCCCGTAATGATTAATTTCCCGTAATAATTTTTATATTAAAACATATTAAAATAATTTTTAACAATTTCATCAACATTTTTATATATTTTTTTTAATAATAAAAAAAAAGAAGTATTTCTCACACTTATTACACATCATTAATTTACAAGAATTATAGACAATAATCATTAAATCATTTATAGTAATAGCTTTGGTAACCGGTAGCTGATTTATTTTTAAATCTGTTTACAAGCTACACTCCCGTTCTTAAATATTCTATGTGATACTGTATGTAAATACATATTGTATTTAGTAATATAAACGCTTACTGGTTCAATTTTTATGAACGGGAGTGTACATCACAGTGTGCTTCTTTCTTTCTACTGGGTGCCTCATTTTAAACAATACCCAGGAATATTTCTTCAAGGAAGCATCTTATGGTGATCCTTCTTTTCACCTTGGTCTTTATTGTTATTTGAAGGTCAACTTGTGTTTTTCAAATGGGAACTTATATTTTTTTGAATCGGATAGCCGAGGATAAAAGAGCATAAAAACTGTGTAATAAAGTCTATTTTAGTTAATAATTATCCATTTGTATAGCAGCTTTATGAATTTTCAAATATAAGATTGCATTTATTGAAAAGAATTAGGTCTTTAGAAAACATTTATCAAGAGTAAAAAGTTTTTATTTTTAACCCGACTTCAAAAAAGAGGATGGTTTTCAATTCGTCTGTATTTTTTTTTTTTTATGTTTATTACCTCAGAACTCCGTCATTTATTAACCGATTATGAATTTTTTTTTTGTTTTAAAGAGTTTGATTTCCGATTGGTCCCATTGTCACCAAATCGCATTCTGATGAAGGGATCCCCTAGAAATCGAGGGAAACCCTCATTTTATATGTGATAACCGATTTATGCGAATTTTTTTTTTTTGAAAGGATATACTCATTCATAATGGGAAAATAAGAAAATTTTTTTAAGAAACCGACTTCAAAAAATTTTTTACAAAAAAAAACCGACCCCAAAAAAAAAAGGTTTTATGTATTATTAAAAAGTATGTATAAGTTAAAAGTTTATTCATCTAAACTGCCTGTCGGTTATTATTACAATAAATTGCTTTATTAAATTTAATAAGAGATAAAAAAATATTGCTTAATAATCGACAAATAAAAAAGAAATGAATGCCTAATAAGAAACAATAATCAAAAAGTCAAGTTCAATAATAAAATCTTTGAATACATCTCTCATCATTTATTATGCGATGAGACATTCAAAAAGGTTAAATTTAATGTATTTATTTCTTTTAAAAAGTGTTTATCAATCAAAGAGATCTTCTCTGTTTATTAATGTATTCAATATCATCGAAATTTATCCATTAAGGTTGTCCAGTTAAATATTTTTTTTATTTTTTCAGTTTAAGGTTGATCGGACAGAACCACCCCACAAGTCATAATAAACAGTAACACTTTTTTTAACAGAAATTAAAAATTTTAATCTGTAAATTAATTATTTAAATTTAGATAGCATCTAACATCACTAGCAATCGGATTTATGTAATTATTTAATTACTAAAAATAATAAATAAACGTCTTTTGACTCTATTCAAGAACGGCAGACGAAAATTTACGTGAATTTTTTATCTTTTTAATTAAGATATTTACAAAACTCTTCGTCAGACTATTTTTATTTTAATTTTTAACGTAATGTACGAGATTTAATTTATAAAAGTAGAAGTTTTGTACTTTTTAAATCTATAGAAGGTGGAGCAACATTATCGAAAATGTATGGCATTCATTCAACATTTTCTATTCACAACATGTTAAAATTCCAATTTTTAATGATTAATGAATTACATGAAAACCCTTCGTCAGATTTTTTTTCAAAAAATTATTCTATACGTATGAGATAGCAATTAATAATATATCAAAAATTCAGATTTTTATCTATACATTGCCGATTTTACCTATACATGTGTCCGATCAACCTTAAATTGAAATTAAAAACTCGTGTCGTCCATATGTTGTTATTTTTGTTATTTTTATTTTATTTTTTTTAAATTATAAACATAAATTTTTATTTTTTTAATATTATTTTCTCAATCAATAAAAATACACACACATTTATTGATTAATTCATTTACATCGATAAACAAATGTTATTTTGAATTGGTTGTTGATAATAAACTTGAAAATTCTATTGAATTTTAATTGTGTTTTAAAAAGAAAGTACATATAACTCGAACTCTTCTTTTTTTAGTTGTGGCAGTTTGTTGACTTGTTAAATTGCTAATTAGATATTATGATGATAACTATTATTTAAGGATGTTCGAGTACTTGGATGAATGTACTATATTCATAAAACTCTACTAAATCCACAATGAAGTCTATCAATTTTTTGTTGTTAATGAAAATTGAAATTCATTATTTTTTATTACTCATGCGGGATATGTACTATCATAGTGTCCGCTTTTGCGGGCGATAAATTGCTATTTGGCTATTGCGTGCGAGAAATATTGCAAATATTTATTTGCGTGCGATTGAGTAATAAAAAATAGTATCTGCAACTCGTGGGGAATCGATAACTTACCACAATTTTGCACAATATACTATTAAATAAGTTTCTATTAGAAAAACATTTTTAAAAACAAGCTTTTTATAGTAAAACTAATTTTCTACAACATTACTTCTTACGTGTTTTTTTCAATATTAAGAGAGATATACCAAATTTGATACCAAACTGAACCAACATTCAACTCCGTAAAAATTCAACTCAACTAGGATAAATGGAAATGGTTCTAATTCAGCTTGTAAGATCTGACCCGAACATACACTCCCGTTCAGAAAAAATGAACAGATCTGAACCGAATTAGTCTCTCACAATTTTGATTATTCATGTAGTAACAGATACAACACTTTATTTATTTCTTATACGTAAGTAAGATATAACACTTAACATGTATTAACATTACATATATTCTTTAAATTCTCACTCTGTCACTGACACCGTATATACAAATAAAAAATATAAATTCAGTTTATATTTCTATTTCTTTTTAACACACTTAAAAAATATAATTCTTATCTTTGTTTATAAATAAATAAAATTATACATTATATAGAGAGTTACAAAAGTGAGGAGTTTTATGAAATGTAAGAAAATTCTCATTTCAGGTCTGTTCATTTTTTTTGAACGGGATACATACATACATACATAAATACATACATACATTGCAAGTTAAATAAAAGCTTGTAAAAACATGCTTAATTCAGTATATTTGTATAACTGTGTATATTTTTTGATCACGAAAGAACAAAATAGTTTCATTTATGCTGATTAAAATAGCTAATAATTAATTCGGGCGTTCGATAACACTATTTAAGTCCCGGTATATATATATGCCACTGCCTCTTAAACTTGGCATGTTGACTACCGTGGACTATGATATATATACAAGTGTATATTATTAAGTTTAGTCTCGACTTTGTAACGGTTGAAAATATTGATCGCAGAATAAAATATTTTGTATAGGTGTTCACAAAATGATCTAATTAATGAGTTTCCGCATGTCCGACTGCCTGCCCGTCAGTCTGTAGACACGGTAACACAAAAACGAAAAGAGATAACGAGTTGAAGTTTTGTGCGCGTGTGAATGTGTAAAATCGGTCCGTCGTTTCCCCTCACCAGAAGGGCAAAACATCCATCTTTGAAACGGTAACAGATAGAAAAAACTTAAAGATAAAAAATATTCCTTTTTTTAAAATAAATAACTTTTGTTTGAAACTTTTTCGTAAACTCTGTATATACCGGGTATTTAAGCAATTTACTCTGTTGTTATTTTCACTAATTTGAATAAATTAATTGTGTGATTTAAAGAATGTAAAATAATATTTATCACAGTGTCTAATTTATTAACATAGTTGTTATAGGTTTAAATACATAATTTGATTTTGAATCGTTGATAAATTTTTTAAATGATCGATAAGAGGTTTTGAATTTTAGAGGAAACATAATTGCGTCATTAAACTTGCAAATTATCAAATATTAAAATTTTGTTTAATATCAAGTCTCACGCATGAACGTCCTTAATGTGTATAACAAAAATGTTTTCCAATTGTAAATCATAATGAAGATGATTTTTCTGTTCAAAGTAAAAAAATTCAGTAAAGTTTTGTTGTATTTCTTTTTTTTTTTACATAATTATTGTAATTTTACAACTTTCAATTACATGTACTTAGATGTAATTAGTATTCATTACGTTGGATATCTTCTGAAATTTACTGAGAAATGAGTGTATTTTTTCTTGTTTTTTTTTTGTAAGATGGTGATTATGTGCACGCAAGAAAAGGAGTGTTTTTGTATTTGGTTCAATTTCTTTATTTCACGTAAATTCTAAAATTGCTGGGTAATGTTGAAATAGAGAATTGTCAATTGAGTTCCATAATTCTCTAGTAGAATCAGAATAATTTCACTTTTGCGAAATATTAATTTTCTTTGAAAAATTATTTCAAAAACGAGCATTTTCTGACTTTGTTTTTTGACATCAGTTCCACAACGTCTATTTCATTATTTTCGTAACACTTGTGTATATAGAATTAATTATTGGTCGCAAATAATTGGCAGAAAATAGCGAAATTCTAAGAAGAAAAACACAGTGAAAGTAAAAAGTTAATTGCTTAAATCCTCGTTATATACTAAGTTCATTATCAACGCGTAAACTGTTTATTTTACTTTTTACACACGCACAGATAAATAAAATCTCACATACCAAATTTCGTTCCGATCAAATAAAAACTGTGACCGCCAGAGAGAAATACTCAAACGTATTTTACCCGATCACAAACTTGAAGTTCTAGAATCTCTTCTAAATTCTATATCAGTGATTCTCAATCTTTTTTTTTTGTCGCGGCACACTTTTAACGATTTTAAAATTTAACGGTACACAAAGAAAAAGATATGTTTAAAAGTTTTTTACTTCCTATAATACACTGTGCAAAATAGTTTATGATAATAATTTTGAATGTAAAATAAAAGAATATGTACTACGAAAACAACAGTACGTTTATTAAGGGATTAATTACAAGTTAATAATAAGAATACTTTTAATGAGAAATTGGAGCTTGATGTTTTTTGATAATTTCATTTATATTTGGTCGTAAAAATGACAATGCTACTCTCATATCGTCTTCTACATTGAACAGTCTCGATCTTTTTTTCGTTTTTAGGTTGGTTAATACTTTACTATATACATTTTTAAAATTTGGCGGCAAACTTGAAGAATTTGGCGGTACACAAATGTGCCGCGGCACTGTGGTTGAGAATCACTGCTTTTTTTCAACAAAGTCGGGACTAAACTTTTAACACGCTTCTATTTATTATGTATATAATGAGTTTAAGGAAAACAATAAACTCATTAATTCATTCAAATATATATATATATATATATATATATATATATATATATATATATATATATATATATATATATATATATATTCATTTGCATTTGTACACTTCTAATAATTAAACGCTAGATCTTGTAATAATCTTATGTAGGTGTTTCTTGTCAATTAAGAATTTATTTTATTTACAAAATACATTTCCTTATATTTTAAAGACACGATTTATAGAATAAGTACCTAAATCGATATGGTTTAAACTTTACAGTAAGCCCACTACTTTCACAGTCCACAAAATAATTTTATATGTCGACACTACCAATAATTCTTTCATTTTTTAATGATATCATTAGTGGTTATCGTACATTGATCACACGACTTTAACTTTACCAAATGCATTTTGAAAATACAATATTTTAAGTAAAAATATATAAAAGTAACAAGAAACGTAACTACTAATAGCGAAGGGAAGGTTGAAACCTAGCAAATAAACCTTTCTAGGCCTTTTTTATCGACGCCTTAGAATCCATTTTTTCAACCTCAACAGGTTCGTTTGACCTATCCCTGATGGGGCTATTGAATTATTCTCTTTAATTGTTTTACATCAGGCCCCCCTACCGAAATAAGAGATCCTGAGCTACACAAAGTGCTAGATATCTCATCTTCGCTCTATAAGAGGGCAAGGGCGTGTCATTAGCCCATTGAAGTCCAAATAAGATGCAGTTCTCCAACCTATTATAAAGGATATAAGCCTTTTGAGACTGCAGTAATCGGTAAGCACCGCAACTAGAAGGTTGATGTCTTTCCGGTTTTTACCAATAAAATAGATTGACCTTGCTTCATTATACCCAGCTGTCATTTGTTTCGCTTGTCTACAGTCTGCTGTGACTTTCTATTTCCTGTTCATAACCACATCGACTCAGTCGTTAAGAGCAGATGTAGTCTTTCTTTTAGTTATTTTTCCGACATCGGAGATCTGTCGAGGACAAGTTCATCGACAGTTTTACTGCTTTTGTAATGTACTCGATTCTAAATCTCAGTTTTATTTCTTTAAGTACATGTTTCCCTTGAAGGTGTAGAAATCAAGTTGCCTAGTATCTCGGTTCCTTCCTTCTCATTTGAAGCTATTTTGTCCTTGCCAGGTTCTCCAGCGATTCTGTGCATTCGGCAACCAGAGGGGTGATGTAACAACTAAGTTAATTGTTTAAGTGCCAAGTCTATTACTGGAGATTTTCAAGCTTTGCCCAAGGAGATTTCTTCTGATTGGACACAATCGTGTTACCAAGTCTCTTTAAAATCGATTCAATGGTTTTTCAGATAAGAGCGCACAATCCTAGCAGACTCCACTACCAATTTTTGTTAAATCGAATAATATTTATGTACATTATATTTAATAAATATGACCGTCTGTCATGTTTTTAGTTACAATTAATTTTCTTTCATAATTGAATAGATACAATATAATATACAATCAATTGATTAATAATTCTCGACAATAAATAAATAATATCAATTTAACCAGAACTTTCTTTTAAATGTTTTATATACTTTTAGTCTAATCATAAATTTTATAGTTTTAAATGTTTTATAAATATACTTAAATGACCATTTATTTTAGATTTATTTTCAAACCAAATAACAGTTAATAAAATGTTGTTTAAAGAATTGTTAATAACAATGATACTTTAATACTATAACTATTTGTATTATTATACTCGTATGCATGCATATACATACATGCATACGACATTCGTACGTATTGTACATTTTAAAACAACGTAAACAATGATTTACTTTCACTTCAATGTTAAATATGTGAAGATCGGATTTAGAGTACATAAAAAAACAATGTCCTATCGCAACATTAACAATGGTAATATTAGATTATCAAATGATAATGAGATCTCTAGGTTTTTGAAATAAAATTTCAAATTCCTTCCAATACCTAGATCAGTTTTTGTATTATAAATACGTATTTTGACTACAAAGTAGTCATCATCAGTATAAATTAGCTAGTCGTAATTTACTCTTTGACAATTAGAAATAGATAGAAAATCGAAATCAATAGACAAAAATAAATAAAAAGTTAAACAAAATAAATTAAAATATAATAAATTTTATTGAAATTACTCTTGTTAAAATTACTTTCATTCAATTTACTCTTTTAGCGAATCTCCTGAAAGGATATAGAGCTATTGGTCTCGTACCGAAGTCAAAATTTCGCAAAAATTTCTTCAAATGTCCATCGATCCTATCTAGTAGATGTCAAAAATCACCATATATATATGTAATCACTCTAGCGGTCACAGTTTTCATTTTATCGGAATGAAATTTGGTATTTGAGGCGCTTTTAGTATTCAAAAGTTCGTTAATGGGTAAAATTGGATAAGGGGCAAGGGGGGTTTAAAGGGAGGGGGAAACACAAAATTTGACATAACTCCCTTAATATTTGAAAAATCGAAAAATTTATAACAAGTAAAGTTGTAGGTACTAAGTTTTACTGTAATTTCGTTTCTTACCATTTTTTCTGTTACACTAATATTTACAGAAATATTGACTGTTTAAGATTGGAAATTAAATTCCTTAATATCTCTGTACATATTAGAGTTTGAGCAAAAATGATAAGATGATGAATTGTAGCAAATTTGATTTTCTACAACTTTATTCCTTACGCATTTCTCGATTGTTCTAATATTAAGAGAGATGTTTTATATTTTGTGTTTTCTTCTTTCTTTATAAACCCCTTCTTTCTTTATAAAACGGTTTCCACTGTGGGACTCTGGTTTATAATATCCTATCTCTAGTTTGGTGTAAGTAATTGTTCGGATTTCAATGATATTGAATTAAGTAAAAGAATTATGTGAAGTAACATTAAAAATATCATATGTAACTTGAAACGTGCTTTGGTCTGTTAATCATAAGTATTATTAACATTCATACCATAGTATATTCATTTTAATATACTGTTATTACATTCGCAAAAAATTTGTAATAATAATTTGCATTATTTGCAATAAAAAAAATGATGTTCCACCTCCACCTTTTTTGATCGATAATAATCAATAATCATATTAAACCTAATTGATTAGGAAGGATACTGGCATTGATTTAACACCATTTACATAACTGGGACGGCTGTTTAAAAACTTTGTTGAGCCGGTTTTAAATGTTAAATAAACCAAAAACGTATTGTATACAGCTGGCTTTAGGATAAATAATAGAAAATTGACATTTATGAACGATTACCATTCATATCCGTTAATCAGAACATTAATAATAGGGAATATGCATGAAAATTTTTTTTCACTTGAATTGAAGCATGTTTACTTGACAAATATCAAGGTAAAATTACTTTTTAAATAACTTTAAAAATAAGCGAGATATGAATGATTGAAATTCCCGATTAGACAAACAGGCTGATAGCCCTCTTGATATGTTATGTGACGTCATATTACACTTTCACCATTTAAAATACACGTAAAACTCTGTTTTTAGTATTTTTGCAAGAAAGAGACAGATAATAATCTTTAAAAGCTTATAGCTTCCTTGATATTTGTCGGATTTTAATTTCGTTTTTAAATATTATTACAGTATTAACAGTATTATCATAGTCTGAAAATAAATGTGAAAAAAAATTTTCATGCATATTCCCTATTACATTACACATTTCAAATAGATTTTAAATACGCGTATATGTACTTAAAAATGTATGTAATAACACATTATATTTTATAAAATCATGTTATTTACATTTAAATTCATTTAATTTTAAATAATGGTAATATTTTTTACATCTATATACAGTATATATCGTCATGCGTACATTGTTGAACTCGAAACTTTATGCATTTGATTCCTCGGATGCTAAAAACATTATTTTCGGCCGGTGGTCTGTATGCTTAGTGTTTTTAGAACATTCAAATTTTATAATTAAGTTTTTTTTTTAACTAGAATAAGCTTTAGGATAAATAGCCCTATAGAATTTTCTCAAAAATGGATCTTACGATTGTTTTAGAAATCTGCATACAGCTTCTTTGCAAGTTAGAATCATGAAAGCTTAAACTAAATTTTCGGAATGTCACATATGTATACTTCACTGACCTCCATATAACTGGACAGAGTATGCTTATGGATCTAATCGTGAAATAACGAACTCAATTGAAGCACTGTCTTACCGCTTCAGATAGCCAAGGTACTAAATTTTTCTTCAGTGCGCTTTCGTGATTAACAAGTTTATGTGTGTAATGGAAATACATATAATATATATGAAGGAATTGTGGCGTCCATATCAGATTTTATACACTATTTCAGAGATCTACTGATTATATATATAATAATAATAATAATTGTTACAGAGATATCTTATGAAAATATCTGTAGATATATATATATATTTTTTTGAATTACTTAGATGTATTTTAAATGTTTGTGTTGAAAGCGAAAGTATAAAGAGTTTAATTGTTTGTTTTTAGATTCGGAAGTAAAATATTTTTTATTATTTTTGTGGTTTTTTGTTTTAGTTTATTTAGTTCAGAAATTAAATTTATTTAGTGCTATATATAAGTCATTAGTTAGTTCTTACTTGTTTTGAAGGAAGTAATGCAAAATTGCGTAACAGATTCGCCCTTTCCGAATTAGGCATCCAAATTAGGTTGTCTAATACTGAAAGCAAGTAGTCAGTGGTGGACTGTAAAATTGATGATTGATTGGCAAAGTAAAACAAGTGAAAATAACAAATAACTGAGTTAAAATTTCAAACTCCTCCTTTACCTAGATCAGTTTTTTTTGTATTATAAATACGTATTTCGACTACAAAGTAGTCATCATCAGTATAAATTAGCTAGTCGTAATTTACTCTTTGACAATTTGACATAGATAGAAAATCGAGATCAATAGACAAAACTATTAGAATAGACAAAATAATTTGAAATTGTATTTCAAAAACCTAGAGTTCTCATTAATTATCATTTGAAATATTTAAATAACTGAGTTATTTACTTCAATACTTGGTATATATCGAGTTCATTATCAATGCGTGAACTGTTTATCTTAATGATTTTGTGGCAAAACTATTCAGTTTATCAAAGACAGTTTCAGAAACATTTTTGGTACTAAGACATATTTTGGTACTTTTCTTCTATTTCTTACGGTTTCAAAGATGAATCCCTCCCCCCCCCTGAGGGGGATGCACGGTCCGATTAAGCCAAATTAATAAACAAACAAACATATTATTAACAAACTTGAATTAAATTTTTATCTCTAGACACACATAACATTTTATATCGTTATCTTTTTTCGTTTTTGAGTTATCGTGTCTGTGGACATGCGGGACTAAACTTTCTATACCTTGGCTTATATTTAATATAATATTCTGGGTGTCTCTCACAATGCAATATCAAGCGATGATGAACTATACACTAGGTTGTAAAAGATCTCTTCATATATAAAATTTGGGACCACGACTTATGAGTAATCAAGTTATGAGTAATCAAGTTAAAAAAGTGAAGAAAATCAAAGAGAATTGCAATTATTTTATAAGAAAATGTGTCGTTTTAATTTAGTTCCTAGGTAGAGATTTTTATTATCTAGGAAAATAATTTTATCTCAAAGGTATGCAGAGTGATTAATATTTTTAACATGACTATCGCTCTCCTACAGGAATTGAGCTGTTTTCTGTCCCCTATTTTATTAGAAAGCCAAAATATTTGGAGCCCTGGTTTATAAAAAAGTATACTTTCTGAAAAAAGAACATGCGCTAAGTACAAATAACAAAAAAAAAAAACATTTGGAATTGTAGAATGAATATAAATTTAACATTCTAAACCGTTTAACATTCAAAATTCTTCTATATACACTTATACTAGAACAGGGATGAGCTAGCTCTAGTCCAATAGAATAGTCTTATTCAAGTCCTATTCGTGAAAAAGGCACAAATGGCGTCAAAATTCGACATATCATTTTAAAATTTTATTATTGATTTATGCCTTATTTATTCAGATTTCGAAAAAATGTTTCGAATAAAAAATGTTAATTCACTGATAGAAAGAATTTCTTTCCTCAAGAAAATATATTTTCTTCAAAATATTTGCTTCAATAAAGAAACCCTTGTTTTCATTCAAGACTACACAGTCAAACCAAAAACATCTGTTTAGTTGAGCGAAGAATCTAAAATTCTTGAACGGTGTTTTTTTTTAACGGAGTTCGTTAGTCTTGACTTAAGAGAGTCTTCTTGGTCAAATACTCTTGTGATTCTTTAGTCAAGAAAATGAAATTCTTGTAAAAAACATTATTTTTCTTATTAAAAAAAAAAAAAACTCAAGAAGAGAAAGTTTATGCAGCTTCTTGAACTGAAGTTTACATATTTAACTGAAGTATATCATTACTTCTGTAAAAAGTTTCATTTGTTTGGATTAAACTGATGTTTATCTTGTTCCGAAATTTTAGCATCTTGGTCAAAAGAAATCATCATTTCCGTTTAAGAATTTCGAGATTCTTGAGTCAAGAGTCAGTTTATCTTTGGTTAAGATAATTTTCTCAAGTCAAAATTATAGATGTCAAGATACTTATTTTCTTATACCAAATATATATTATCTTTCTTCCCTATATATGAGAGTCCTATTCCCTATATGTGAGAAATTCTTGGTTCAGTGTATAGTTATAACTTTTATTCAAAGCATTTTTGGAATACCGAAAACACTATTTTTATGAGGATTGTTGATTTGGCATAAAATTATTAAAATAATTGTGATTTATATTTTATTTTGCGGTACGAAGAAAGTTTTCGGTGCAAATGTCAACAAGATCAAACATACATACTAATCGTATAATTTAATTTGATATTTTTATTTTGAAAGTAACTTTAATTAAATTTATTTCTACTAAATTCGATTAAGTAACAACATAATAATAATCTAAAAGTAATGTAACTTTTTTTAAAAAAAATATTTGTTGACAAGAAGTTTATACAAAATTTCGTGTTATAAAAAAATTATAATTAAGTTAAAACCTAGGTTAATTATGTGATAGTTTGTTTGTTGTATGAAGCATGATGATGGTGGCGTGGTGTGGCCCTCAATACTTTTTTGTTGATGTTGTTTTTGGTACTTGTTAAAATAATTAACTTCACTTGTGCAATTTAATTAAATTTTAATATTTCAATTAAAATTTACCTTGAATCACAGTTTTAACTGTCTTTTTAATTTGTTTAATGGTTAATTATTTAGTGTCATGTTGTTCAAAAGTAGTGTCGAAATTAGTTGGTTCTTGACCAATTATTTGAATATCAGACATTCTTAGGGGTTTTAAAGATCAACCTTTCTCTTTTGCAAAAACCCGAAAGAGTTTCTGGTTGAAGTGCTTACCGGTCACTGAAAGCATTACAAAGCATCTATGCCTCATAAGGTTGGATGACAGCGAGACCTGGCCGGATTGTAACGACCTTTCCCTTTCTGACAGAATGTCCTTAGTCAGGTATCTAGCCTTTGGATCAACCTAAATGGACGAATCTAACGTTAAACAACTAAATTGGAGTTCTATTATATCATTCGCAACGAGGGTGGTGAAACTCACGAACCAGGTATGGTAGTGGATAGAAGAAGTTCAGGGGATTGGTTCCTCAGGGGTCGGTAAAATAGGCTACTTGCCAAGCTGCGGTCTCCCGACCCTTACTACTACTAGATAGATAGATAGATTGTAGAGGCTGCCCTGGACGGGGTACACTTCACCATAAGGTCCATTGTGATGCCAAAGGATGTGAGTGGAGTGGAAGGAATTTTTGTGTATAGACTAGGAATTAGTAGGATATACGGCTGCAGCCGACTATGATAGGAACTATGCCGATATTCATCTGGAGGTCGTGAAGGAAACTGCAGAAAACCTTCTCAAGCATAGCCGGTTACTTCGTTCTTGTCCATACGCCGACAGTTTAGTCAATTAACCGCCCCTTTTTTTTCTAATAATTGACAAACTCCCGATGTCGAGATTCGAACCTATAACCTCCCAGTTTCCAAGTAGTCATACTGCGCAGACATAACGCTTTAGACCGTTCTGCCACTTGGACTGGTTCGGCCACTTGGACTCGATCGGCCACTACTACTAGGGGTGTGAATGTTATTTCATGTGATTAAACTTTGGTTATATATCTAGAAAAACAAATCGGATTTGGAAATGGCAATGCAAATTTGAGCAGATATTCTGAATTGTTAAAATTTTTATAGTTAAATTGTATCGAATCCATTACGTTCTTCGTAATAGCCTTAAATCCCACGTAATCCACTATTTATTAAGAATTTAATGTTTGTCATAAACTTCATAGTTTTCGAAATATTTGGAAAACCGTAAGATCTTACCGATGCCTTATAAACTTATCACTTCTAGTTTATCTTAAGTTAGCCAAGAAAGGATTTTTTCGGAATTTTGGTACATTTTTCAATGGGTGATTTCAAAAAAGAAAGCATTAATTGAAATTTTTTTATGGTTAAATATTTTTTTTTAGTATACTAGGAAGCCTCTGCGATATATTAAATAAAGCCATTGCAAAAAATCGTGAGGTACTTCTTCTAGTTGTGCCGCCTTTTTTAAGTTCTAATCTACCAATTTAAAAAAAACGTGAACAAATAATACAAATTTAATTTATTTGATTATGTGGGCTGTTTAAAAAAAAATCGTGTTTACATACGTCGTTATGTTTTATATAGGAAGAGCCCACAGCAATTTGATGATTTAACTTGCGCTGCCATTAGTATTAACTTATGTATCATCAACTAATATATTTAGATCAGTGAAATGATAGAAACTTTCAATCATTAGTTTATTTTCAGAAAAAAGTTTGATGTTAATTCTTTCTTATTATCTAAATAACTATGTTATAATAACTGTAATTATCATTGGTCATTTTACGACAATTTGAGAGAAATTATTCTAATTTTTAATGAGTTTATATTCTATCTTGGCATTTTTAGCCTATGATTAGTTTTCGCAGGATTTTAGATACTATCTTTACCTAAACATATTCTAAATTAGTATTTCAATTTCGTTCCAATACCTAGATCAGTTTTTGTATTATAAATACGTGTTTCGACTACAAAGTAGTCATCATCAGTATAAATTAGCTATTTACTCTTTGACAATTAAAAATAGAAAATAGAGATCAATAGACAAAAAAAATTTTTTTTTTAAATTAAACAAAATAAATTAAAATTAAATAAATTTTATTAAATTACTCTTGTTAAAATTGCTTTCATTCGACTTACTCTTGTTAACATCACTCTTATTAAAATTACTCTTATATTGTCTCAGGATATGTTATTCGTTACCGTCACCAAATTAGCAACGAATAACATATCCTAAGACAATATAAGAGTAATTTTAATAAGAGTGATGTTAACAAGAGTAAGTCGAATGAAAGCAATTTTAACAAGAGTAATTTCAATAAAATTTATTATATTTTAATTTATTTTGTTTCATTTTTTATTTATTTAATTTTTGTCTATTGATCTTTATTTTCTATCTATTTCTAATTGTCAAAGAGTAAATTATGACTAGCTAATTTATACTGATGATGACTACTTTGTAGTCGAAATTCGTATTTATAATACAAAAACTGATCTAGGTATTGGGGCGAATTGGAAATTTTATTTCAACAACCTTAGAGTTCACATTAATTATCATTTGATATCTAATTCCTTTTCAAGACAAGTTTTACTCGAAGTAAAATACCAGGAGAACGGCTATTTTATGAGTGGGAAGTGTTGGAATTGTTCACAAGGGATACAAAAGAGGTACGCTATTTTAGGTGCGACCTAAACTCTATAAAAAATTATCTTGAATAGGTGTAAAATAGGCATCTATACTATCGTTCCTAAAACCAATGTGTATATTATTCTTCGAATGTATGGCGAGGATTGGAAATCCCATTAGAGGCAAATCTGATAGACTTGAACGATAAATGGGAAAACTCAGGGGCTCAGGCAAAAAAAGGTAACCTTAGTTGCCTAGCTTGAGCCTCTTCTTCAATATAACTTTTAAGTACACATGGCTGCAAAAGTGGCGTTCTTTTTTCAAAATTTCATAATGGATTTGTACCCAATCCATTTGAAACTTTTTTTGTTTCACAACGTGATATAGAATTTGAAAATATTCGTTGAAATAGAAATTTGGTAGAAATGTCGATAAATATTTGAAGTAGTGGAAGCGATGGGAAATTAATTTCTGGTTTTTAGTCTTCAAATGAGGGGAGCCGGAGATATAATTATAAAACGCAAGCGAAGCCGCGGTTATAAGCTAGTATAATATAATCCTCTCGTCTTCAAGAGATGAATGGTGGAATGAATGTGGTCAAACTGCATAAAAAAAGCTTCAAGTTGCTTTTTTCATATATTTTTGACTATTTTGAATAAATTGAAAAAACAAATTAAACTTAGGTACAATATTATGTAATAAAAACTATAAACAACTTTCTCATAATTAATTTATTACTCTAAAAAATTATATATCAATTACCTAATTTTTTTTAGTACATTTTTTAAGAAGATGAATACATTTTTATTGATATGAAAATATTAAAAGTATGTTGTAGATGTATTGATTTAATTTTAATTATCCACGTAATAAAAATATGTAGAAATTTATTTACATTTTTTACAAATATTCTAATTTTGATATTAAGTACCTTCAAATATCTTCATTGTGGTATTTTTAGGTGAAAGTCATCTAGGCTCCTAAAGGATCAATTATGCTATATGCATTTTAAAGCGTTCTTGTCCAAATTGTTGTACTATTCAAGGAGTCAACATTAAACTAAGCTTTATTTTGTACTATGGTCCTCAAAAGTAGCGGTCTTTTTTCATAATTTTATATGGGATGGGATTTTCCATCGGCAACATCTCAGAAATCATCCGACTTTCCTCAAATGTAAAAAGCCGAAATACCACTTCCACGTTTCTAATTTCAAAAATGACGCACTTCCCATACAAAATTTCGTCCCTTATTTTACTCCCTTAAGGAATGAATTTCCAAAGATCCTTCTTAATCTTAGTGCACACCTACGTCATATAAAAAGAACTCCTGTGCAAACTTTCATGCTTCTAGACCCACTGTTTTAGGCTGTGCATTATCTATCAGTGATTTTGTAGATGTTTATTGAGTAGATTTGGGCCTTATTTATACGGTTTTTTGGAATACGTTTCGAATAAAATTGTTAGTATATTTATAATGAATAACTTTTAACTGGAGAATTTTCAGAAGCAACACTAAAGACAACAGTGTATCACGACATTTGCTAATGAAATCGTGTTTAACGTTTCGCGGTAATACGCAAAAACAATAATAAATTTGAAGAAAGTATTCATAAAATTTGTATAACTTGTCTCCGATGGCTCAATTTTATAAAGATTTATTGTTCTGACAATACAATAAAATCTAATTAATAACAACATACAAATAAAATTAATTAACGTTGAATAATTAACTAACAAAAATGTTTTAGTTTAAAAATTAATTAATAATTATAAAAAAAAAAAAGAAAATTATTAAAAAGTTTTGTTGCAGTTCAGCAATTAAAAATGTAAAATAGTTTTAATTGTATGATTGCAAGCAGACAAGCAAGCGCTCGCTACTTGGTTGATACGACGTAATATTATTGTTTTTGCTGTAATATAACAAAAATGCATAACTGGAATGTGTCTAATTCTGATTCCAATTAAAATATTAAAATTTATTATTATTATACGGATTTTTGTTATAAACAAGTCCCTAATTTATTTGTTTAAGGACGTTCCAGCCACCTGTGTTATATAATCAGGACAAAAAACCGGTTTGATTTTATTATAGCACAAATACATATACACACATATACAACACATAGACAATTACACTGTTCACATATACAAAATAATGTTATTTTGAAGAAAAATAATAATTTTAAACTTTTATATTTCGAAAACAAAACGGTAACACATGATTTTTAAAAAAAAATTTATATAATAAATATAGTAAAATTATATAATATTTATATATATTTACAGCTTTACTCCTTACCTAGTTTTTTTTTTTTAAATTCTGTCGAGTATTTTTTCTAAAACAGATAATAGTTGGGCGGGCTTGATATTAATTATCTCGCGTTCTAAACGGTCAAAAATTCTGAAACTTCGGGATTTAGTAAAACATCCTTAACTTGTATTTAGAATTACTAATGCCGCATAACGAAGTTTCATTTACCTTTTTTGACAAAGGAAAAAGAACTTAAAAACGAAACTTATTTAAAAACGAAAAAGAATAATACACAATTATCTCGAGAAGCAAACCCGGGAAACTACATCGATAAACATAAAACTATTTTCAATCTCGACCGGAAATTAAAAACTTTTCATTTCATTCAAGGAAATTAATATAATAATAATAAAATCATATGACTTGGTAATTAATATTTATACTGAAATAAAAGAAATAATAATAAACGCATTTTTTTCTTCGAATAATAAAGTAACGGTTCATAATTTATGAAGTATGTTTGCGTCGCGTGTATATCGTGGCATGCCTTGTCTTTGTTTATTTACATCACTCCAGGCCAGGCTCTTGTATGATAAATACACGTCACATCTAATTTATATTTTATATCTTGAAGATATATAAAATACGATATCTTCAGTGAATCTGCCATTAACTTCCTAGTTTCAACCTCCATATACAGATAACATCAGTTCAGGTCCGTGTCGTAGATTTTTCATGAAAATGGAAAAATCATTTCATGAAATGATGGACCTCGCTCATTCGTTGGACACTGGAATTTCGACTATATTTACGAGTCATATGAGAAAAAATCTTCAATTTGTTGTTATTTTCAATTTAACACCAATTTTCATTTATATTCCGGCGTAAAATTTTATTATTTTCAAACTCTTGGCAATGATACTCTAATCAATGCTCTAGCTAAACGTGTTTCCACGTTACACCAATTTATAACCTTACACAAAGCTAATTCGTAACCATTGTCGCGCATGCGCCTACACTAGTACGATGACTTCACAGGCATAACAAATACAACGCGGCATATAAGTAAAGATATGAATTATCTGTTGTGAGCCCAACCATTGTAACGCGTCTTGAAGCGATTGAAATCTTACAGTATTTGGTCACCCAAGAATGTTCGGTGTAACGAGTGATTTGACGTTTTCATGTCAATAAAATGGTGGACTCAATTACGCTAGGTACTTGTCCGCACCTACAGATACCCACAGGTAAATTAGTATAACCTGTGGGTGTTTTATACTGAAATAATAAATAAATAGATTCAAAATGTTATGACGCTATTAGTAATCGGTATAAAATAATACAAAAAATTTATTGTTTTCGCTAATGACATGCCCCATTGTGATGGATGTATATTGTTATCAAATCAAATCAGTCAGTTTGGGTCTTATTTTAACTATATACAGCTTGTTTTTTAAATTACACCCAATCTGGAATAATGTATAGTGTATCTATCGCTGTCTATATGTAATGTACTATGATATGGTTTACTTTGTCACACTTAAACAATCAGTTTTGTAGTATTACATAAACTATTATATTCTATTTATCACTCTCTAACTACAATCATTTGTGGCATACTGTTCATAGACAGTGATAGATGCACTACACAATGCTGCTATTGGGTCTATTTTAATTTACATAGTGGAAAATGAGTGTATATGCGAAAGTCATGGATTCAGAGTTAATACTGCACCTGAACTCTGTAGGAAGAGAGAAGAGATGTGACTAATTCAAGTCGCAATCGTGATAAGAAATTTGTTCATAATTTATTACAAGGGGTACAACCTATTTAAATTAAACTATATTAAATACTAGCATTATCCGTCGCGGCTTCGCCCGCAAAAATTTTGTAACGCCCTTATAACCAAGTAACATAATATTTTCTCCCGTCAAGGACTGATAAATTATACACCTATTCATCAATAAATTATACAACTATACCTTCTTCATGAATCATTTTTATAATATGTAAGGCCCAATGTATACAGAAACTTGACAAATTATGTACTAAAACCTTCCTCGAGAACCACTCTATCCATTAGTGATAACAACATGAAAATCGGTGCAGTAGTTTTTGAGTTTATCGCGAACAGACAGACAGACAGACGCGACTGGGGGACTTTATTTTATACTATGTAGGGATGTGATGTAAGCTACCGCAGAATGTCTGTATATAGAGATTTTGTGGCGTTTGCGTACCTTATTTTTGTATAATCATATGATTAAAAAAAATGTTACTTTCATTATTAAACAATTATGTACAATCAACAATTGTCTGCAAAATCAATTTGAATGCGCCAATGTTATTTTTTTTCATATATCTCGTTATTATTGCCTCACAAATGATATGTCTGTCATTTTGAAGGTATTTATTATGGACATGAGTTGTGGCCATAGACTGTTTTTGCTTGATTAGAGAATAGATTTATTATCTATAAAAAGTATGCAATTCAGTTGATGGTTTGTAAACTGCAGTTAGAAAATGAATCTAATTAACAACCTCCTATATACATTTCTAACGATAATTAATTACTTCATACTATTTTCTACCCATTCTAGAAAAGATGTAGAAAAAAGACTGATTTTTAAACCCATGAGGATGACAATTGGGTTGAACGTATGCATTAAGTTAGAAAATGAATCTAATTATCAAGTACCATTCTCCATAACTTTCTGAAAAGTAATTTATTCTCTAGAATGCATAGAAAATAAGTTTATTGAGAAAAATTGATTTTTCAATTTTAGCGAATTTCCTTAAGAAAATACAGCCTATAAAAAATTTTTTTTTATAAGGTGTTCATAAAATTACCTAATTAGTCCCATTTCCGTATGTTCGTCCGTCTGTCTGTCTGTCGGTGAAGCCGATAACTCAAAAACGAAAAGAGATAACGAGCTGACAATTTTTGTGTGTGTTCTGGAGCAAAAAAGTAAGGTCAAGTTCGTTAATGGGCAAAATCGGAACGTGTTTCCCCTCGCCAAGGGGGAAAATTTATATCTTTGAAACCATAAGAGATGGAAAAAAATTTGCGGACAAAAAATCTTCTTCTCTTTAAAATAAACAACTTTTGTTTGAAATTTTTTTTCATAAACTCAATAGTTTTCTCATAATTTGCGCTCAAAGTTGAAAATGAGATATACATTGGATGGGTGAATGAAGGCATGCGTGTACATAGCATCCATACATATTATTTTTATACCCAGTATATTTGTAAATGTACAAGGTATATTAAGTTTAGTTCCGATTTTGTAACGCTTGAAAATATTGATCGCAGAATAAAAAAATTGATATACAAACTCAGTATATACTGGGTACTCAAACAATTAACTCAGTTAGTTGTTACATTACTTGTTTTAAAGTTTTTTTAAATGTAAAAGTGCTTAGATCATTTGGACCCAAATTGCATTATTTAATTAGTAAAACAAATTAAAAATTAGATAATGATAAAAAAGTAATGAAAGCCGAAGTCACATAATAAATTTAAAGGTTATGATTGCCTTTAAGAGGAGTAAGTTTGGTCATATTTAAATGGTATGATGGTATAGAATGTATAGATGATGTATGATTCTATAAAGATGCGATACATTTTTATAGTATTTACTATTTTGATATTCATCATAGATAATAGTTATTAAAATTGAAATATAAATAAAAGAAGAATTTCAAATGGAAAGTGTATCATATTTTAATTATATGTAAGCATTAACTGTTACGTCAAATACAAGTCTGTCTATTCACTGTTATGAACAAAAAATACGTATTTTGTGTTTGGTTTGTGAATTACTTATTTATGAGTGAATTTCCTCTACAAGGAAAGAGACATAGATACTCAGTGTACCGATGCAATAGCATAATTTCGTGAAAATTTCTTCAGATTCGAAATTTCATTTTTATCGGACTAAAATTGTAACCGCTAGAGAGTTGACAAATGCATGGAAAGCATGCATGGCCACCAGCGTCGGTCTGAGCCTAGGGGGCCTGAGAGGCATAATCGATTGAAGAGTTCGCCGCCCACCATATCAAAAGATAATAATAATCAAATAGGTAATAACTTTCGAAAGTTTTTATTTTCAATGACGTACACTCCCGTTCAAAAAAATGAACAGACCTGAAATATTTATTTTCTTACATTTCATAAAACTCCTCACTTTTGTAACTCTCTGTATATTATTTATTTATAAAGGAAGATAAGTAGTATATTTTTTAAATGTGAAAAAAGAAATGGAAGTTTTATATTTTTTATTCATGTAAACAATTTATGTAAACAAAAACAGTTCAGGTCTGTTGAACGGGAGTGTACATCATTTAATAGAGGAGAAATTTTAGCTACATTGTCAATAAATCGTTCGTAAAAAGTGTCTATCCTCGTTATCCTTGATATAATTCGACTCTATGTTTAAGATAACCAATGAGTCTAGAAGTACCCCCGTGGGGTACTTAGTACTGGGGGGGCCTCAGTAGAGAATGAGGCATCGTTTTAATATGTTTCAACGTGGAAAATCGTCTCTCGCAAGTTACTTGCGCAAACGAGATTGTGAGAATTACACAGTAAACGATATTTAAGTTGAAGTATGTGCTAATGTGCCTGTTATTGGAATAAAACTTTACACGCATATGGTTTGCAACTACGGCAGGCATCCGAATATCTTCGAAACAAACAAATAGCGTTCTTTACTGTTTGAACTAAACTATCTTCGTCGATTTCCTTCTGCTCGTCCTCCCTCATTCTCCGTGTATGAGCTATTTTGTGTAGGTAGTAGGCTTAAGAGGTCCATTCAGGCTAGGGTCCGGGAGACAATCGCCATCCAGGCAGCCTATGGACAGTCCGGCACTGGTGACCACCATGATGGAAAGAGTTATTTTAATCTATTATTAAGGTAGTATGCTTTTGACAGTCAGAGCAAAATGTATAAAAGACAGTATAGTTAATTTACTTAATGCATACACTTTACACAGCACAATATATCACAATTTATGTAAAATTTATTTATCTTGCATATTCTACAGCAAAAGCGGCGTTGCATTTTCATTTTTCGTTTCTCATTTCATAGTTGATTTGTGCCGAATTCATTCGGTTTTCGAAGAAATGTTTTGAGTGTTTAACACGTACTTCTTTTTATCAAAAATCAAATGGATTCGTCCCAAAAAAATTTTGAAAAAACAACAACCATTTTTGTGGTCATGGTATCTTCGAATTAAATTTCAAATTTTGCCTTAATTCCTAGAACAATTATTTGTATTTTATAAATACGTATTTCGACTACAAAGTAGTCATCATCAGTATAAATTATATCTTTGACTCCATATACCGGAGATAGTTACGATTAACCAATGCATACTGATGATGACTTCTTTGTAATCGAAATATGTATTTATTAAATACAAATAATTGTTCTAGGAATTGGGGCAAAATTCAAAAAATATAGAGCTCTCTTTGATTATCTTAATAATCTTTAATATATCTTGGAACATTATGATAAATAGCCACATCGTTCAATAAATCATTCTTGTTATATATATAGTTTCATTTTTAAATAACTCTGTAATTGTAAATATATAAAGATTTAGTAAATAAAAGTGATTAAGTAGAGCAATTATAAATAATCATGATTATAAATTTTATACTTAAACCAATTGTGTAAAAATAAAAAAAAAACATCTAACTGGATTTTGTTAAATATGAGATTGGAATGTGGTCTATAATACCTTGCCCCAAGTCACATAATTCTTAATCTCATCTCAATTTTTTGTACATATTTCCTGTCATGATTTTTTATATATATCTGCTTGTGTTAAATTTATAATTGATCAATTTTTAAATTCGGTAAAGTTAACACCTTTTTTTTCAATTTATCATACATAATAAATATTATTGATAACATCTTTAAACATATTTTAGGATACCGTAGGGTTTGTATGAATGAAAATAATACTATTTTGGATTGAATAGTAAATTGTTTGGATATTTAGTGGGAATGCCTACTTTAAGTCCACAAGGCAGATAAAAATGTTTACTATTAATATAAATATTTATTTTATTTTTTTATTAATATAAATATTTCTTGGATCAAAATCAATTTCGAAAATAATAAATACAAAAAAAATTTTGTTTTCAGTTTTTATTTAACGCATATATCGTGAAATGAAAATTAACAAAAAAGATAGATTTCTGATTTTTATGATAGTTATTTTTTAGATTAATCCTGATCAAAGAAAAACGATTCCTCTAAAATGAGTCTAAACTAATCTATAGGTTCTCTTGTTTTTTTTAAATTTTTCTAAAAATGGTAAAGGCCGTTGCTAATTTATCGAATTTTCGAAGAACATGTAGCTATTGTTTTTATATCGATAAAAGAATTTCGAAAAATTTTCTTTAAATATCCATCGATCCCACCTAGATGCCCAAAAAATTTCCGTTTCGGTCCGAACATTCTCTATTTGAATAAGTGCAGATCGTCAGCAAATTAGCAACAAGTAACATCTCCTCGGAGAATAATTACAATTAGCTAATTTATACTGATGATGACTATTTGTTAGTCGAAACACGTATTTATAAAATACAAAAAATTTTGATCTAGGAAATTGGGGCAAAAAATCGAAATTTATTTCGAAAAATCCTCTTTAATATTATTTATATTTGAATAAATATTGATCTTTTAAAATAATAATAATAATAATATATTAATAATATAAATAGTGAATCCGGATTATGTAAAATTAACACTAAACACCTGTTAAAAAAACCTAATATAGCCCAATGAAATAGTACCAAAAAATAACCATACCTCTTAAAAAAACCAAATGTAGATTTTTCAACAGAATTATCTTCGTTATGTCACTATAAAAACATTGTAAAGTCGATAACGAAATCGCGCTTGCAAAAAAAAAAGTTATTAAAGGTCAAAGTTTGCGATAATGTTTCAAATTTCTCGTAATCATTGGTTTTACGTTTTACAGAAGTCATTTTTAAGTATATTCCTGACCTAATTCTACACACAAAAAATCATTTACAAAATTCATGTAAGACCAATAGTTTACGAGATATTTGAGAAAAAACTGTTTTTCGCTACATTTGATAACTCAATAACTGTTTTTGCTAGCTCGATTTCAAATGGACTTTTTGATATGTTTTCCTAGAGCCAGAAATAAGAGAATTCGGTTGATCATTTCGTTGGAAAATTTTCACTTGAATTTTTTAAAAGATAAAAGTACCATTTGTTCGAATCCCGACATCGGCAGTTTGTCAATTATTAAGAAAAAAAAAAGGGGGGGCGGTTAATTGACTATACTGTCGGCGTATGGACAAAAACGAAGTAACCGGCTATGCTTGTGAAGGTTTTCTGCAGTTTCTTTTACGAACTCCAGATAAATATCGGCATAGTTCATATCAGAATCGGCTGCAGCCGCACATCCTACCAACTCCTAGTCTACACACAAAAATTTCTTCCACTCCACTCACATCCTCACATCCTTAGGCATCACAATGGACCTTATGGTCGAAGTGTAGCCCGTCCTGGGCAGCCTCTACAATCTATTTATCTATCTACCATTTGACTGGGACATTAATATTTTACATCCATATGTTTTTTAAAACTCGAGTAGTTTTATTTTAATAAAATAAATTAAAATTATTAAAATTAATTAATAAGTAATAACAGACTTCCTCATATGTATATATATAAACCATATAGATAGATAAATTGTATTTGTATATAGACAATAAATAAATATATTTTAATTAATAAATTACACTTCAAAAAAGTTAAATTGGTCAATAATATTCAAGTATTTATTATTGTAAAGGTAAATACAATTACAATTATTTATTGTAAATTTCATAACATTATTCTATACATATTGGTCATATATGTGTATGTATGTGTGTTTACTAATATGCTTCCTACATTCGGATCAATTGGTTACCTCAATTATCGCGTAAATAGAGCTGAACTATGCCCATATATATGTGTTTTCTTAAATATACCATATGTACTGTACTTAAATATACCATAGTACATAGGTGGGCAGACCTTGACTCCACTCAGCTTTGAGTGAGAGGTAGGAAGAGAGATAGAGTAAATATAGGGTATCCTCCTACCAATTATTATTATTTTCTTTTTTTAATTAAAACATTTTCTGAAAAAAATATAATGATACCAACTCTTTTTTATGGTCACTATTATACATAGTATACAATACATTGAATACATACTCTGGAATTTTTGGTTGGTAATTTGGGGCATAAAATGTACCTTTTTAATATATTTGTGTATGAATATAAAATATAAATGTGATATAAATAATAAAAGATAAATCTTTTGACCTTTTTCGTTTACCGCTTGACAATTGTAAACCACTTGTAAATGTTTTGATGGTTTAGCTTTAGTTTAGATTTTAGAATTAGATTTTTGGAAATTCCAAATAATTTGCCTAAACTATTCATATCGGAGAAGTAATATACAATTATTTACCTGATTTAATTTTTTGTTTCTTAGTAGGGGGTATAGTGTCAGGGGAATTTGATGACACTGGATACAATAAAGATGCCAATGATAAAGCTGGGTTGGGGGTTGGTAATTTGTTACTAATTTCTAAATGGTTAAATTTTACATAAAGTGGGAATACATATAGTTGTTGTTGTTGTTGTAATTATTGTTATTGCTATCATCATTATTGTTGTTATTATTATTATTATGTTTTTTGGTGTGTTGAAAAAGATATTTTTTAAACAATAAATATTTTATAAAACTAATTCTAAATTGATTGAATAAATTATTGGGCAATAATCGGTAGGACAACCTGTATTGAAACATCGTTCCGTCTTACTTCAAAAAATACCTTTTTTACTTACTCTCACCCAGCTTATGGAGAGTCTTTCGAATCCGGCGAGCCGTCTGCGCCCACCTCTGCCATAGTATGTACATGAATAATATTGTATTTTATAAGTTTGATCGGACAGTACTGTACATTTCATAATAAACAGAAACACTCTTTTTAACAGAAATGAAAAATTTTAATCTGTAAATTAATTATTTAAATTTAGATAGCATCTAACATCACTAGTAATCAGATTTATGTAATTATTTAATTAATAAATAATAATAATAATCGTCTTTAACAATAAATAATTTTATTGAAATTACTCTTGTTAGAATTACTTTCATTCAATTTACTCTGTTAACATCACTCTTATTAAAATTACTCTTATATTGTCTCAGGATATGTTATTCGTTGACACTTTCACCGTGAAAGTGTCACCAAATGAGCAACGAATAACATATCCTGAGACAATATAAGAGTAATGTTAATAAGAGTGATGTTAACAAGAGTTAATTGAATGAAAGTAATTTTAACAAGAGTAATATCAATAAAATTTATTATATTTTAATTTATTTTGTTTAATTTTTTATTTATTTAATTTATGCCTATTGATCTCTATTTTCTATCTATTTCTAATTACCAAAGTATAAATTACGACTACCTAATTTATACTGCTGATGACTACTTTATAGTCGAAATACGTATTTATAATACAAAAAATGATCTAGATATTGGGGTGAATTGGTAATTATTATTTTAAAAACCTAGAGTTCTCATTAATTATCATTTGATAATCTAATGTGTAATTTATTGTAAACATACGGTATATTTTTTATGAGAGAATAATTTATGTGTAAACTAATATAAAATAAAATCAATTGGAAATTAATTTTAAATAACCGCCATTCTGTTGTTAGGTCAATTTAATAGTTAATAAAAATAATATTAAATAAATAAGAAAGATACTTAAAATTAATTAAATATAGGTATAAATAAATAATTATATTTACAGTTTATTTTTATTAAGTGAGTTAAAAGTATTTTCATTAAGTACCTGACATATTACCTATAACAATTCCTGTCATAAAAATCACTTTCAAGGGAATAAATATTATGATATTTAATAAAAAATATATAACTTATAAATTAATATATTTTTCAATTAAAATTTAATCAATTTTTTAAAATTATGTAATTGATATCTATCGATGATAGATTTTCGTTTTTATGTCATAAAAGATTATTAAATTATTTACATTCAGGTGTACAAGATATTATCATGTTAGTAAATTTTCTATTTGAATTTTGAATTTTATTCATAAATTTTTCATTTAAATAGAAAAACTGTGTTTGTTTATCTGTATTTTGGAAAAGAAAACTTCTTCAGATTGATTTGGAAAACCTCGAAAACAAACTGGCAATGTCAGGGAATATTGAAATGTAACGTAACTCTTCGTTTTCTGAAAATAATTGAATTTGTTAGGACATCTCTTTTTCCTTCAGAATTATTATTATTTATTTTGCACCTTTTTATACGATTCCAGACGATATCTCGGTAACCGCTCACCAAATCGTTAAATGAATATGATTTTTGTAATTTTTGGGTTCATTTTACTATATTAAGTGAATTTCACACAAATCGAGAACAAAAATAATTTTTCGATTTTCTGCAATTTTTCAAGGTATACCCCTTATAGAAAATCGAAAAAAATCACAAAAATTTATATTCGTCAATTTGATTGAAAATAAGTTTATTAAGTAAACCGGACCCTAAAAATTCAAAAATATAGTTGGTTTATTGATTTGACTAATAGTTTCCGGGATATGCCCTATTTTGTCCACCTTATATACGTTTACAGGCGATATTTCGTACACCGCTCACCAAATCGTTAAATGAATATGATTTTTGTAATTTTTGGGTTCATTTTACTATATTAAGTGAATTTCACACAAATTGGGAACAAAAATAATTTTTCGATTTTCTGCAATTTTTCAAGGTATACCCCTTATAGAAAATCGAAAAAAATCACAAAAATTTATATTCGTCAATTTGATTGAAAATAAGTTTATTAAGTAAACCGGACCCTAAAAATTCAAAAATATAGTTGGTTTATTGATTTGACTAATAGTTTCCAGGATATGCCCTATTTTGTCCACCTTATATACGTTTACAGGCGATATTTCGTACACCGCTCACCAAATCGTTAAATGAATATGATTTTTGTAATTTTTGGGTTCATTTTACTATATTAAGTGAATTTCACACAAATTGGGAACAAAAATAATTTTTCGATTTTCTGCAATTTTTCAAGGTATACCCCTTAGAGAAAATCGAAAAAAATCACAAAAATTTTTAATCGTCAATTTGATTGAAAATTAGTTTCATAAGTAAACCGGACCCTTAAAATTAAAAAATGCAGTTAGTTTATTAATTTGACTAATAGTTTCCGGGATATACCCTTTTTCTTCGATTTTGGTGTCTCTTTTTATTCCGATTAATGAAAACTCGACCCATATTGCATGGACTAGATTGTATGGGCTACTCATGCCGTCATATTCCAAAATGGTGGCTTTAGCCAGGCTGAATTTCAACAATTAGTTATATTTTTCATAAAAAAGAACGAATTTCATTAACAAAATAATATTTTTTTGTTTACTTTCTGAACGTAACTCTAGTAATGCATATATAACTATCACAGTTGAGCCTGTAGTGTACTCGCTCCTAAATCTCAATTTATTTTCATATTTCGAAACGTTTGCGTACACACTAAATATTCCCTGAGTTACCACGGTAACTACTAACAAGCTATTATTCATTCATTATTTAACGTTTGGTTTCAATTCCAATAAATTGTCTGTTTATTTAGTGTATGTTAGATTAGGATTTCAGATCTACTTGAAATCCTCTCTTCTATCTCCAACTAATTATTGCCACCAGATGTCATCGCCCTGAAGAACAAACACCAATAACGTCAGTGCAATTGGTCGAATGATAGATTAAATTGCATATAATAAGTATATAGACCCAATTAGAAAGTATTTAATCAATCTCTGACCAGTTGGTTTAATAATATTATTAAAATATTAAATAACTGTTGTTTGTATCTAAATATATAGTCTTTTTTTTTTTTTTAAATGGATGTAAAATATGTTCAATGATTATTTGATGTAATTACATACATTCATACTCGTACTTACATATAGGTACCTACATAGTTTTTTTTTTTCAAATTCACATCATTATAATTACGTTTAAATTATTATAAACATTTACAATATTTATTAAAAACATTACTTTTAAATCCAATTAACAGATATTTTCTAAATAATATTAACTGAACCATTATTGAGATAAATATCTCAAATACTCTTATCTTTCAATTAAAAAGTTGTTTTTGTTATTAAATACTAATAAATTTTGTTGGAAAAACTTTCTTCGAAAACCGAACGAATTAGACACAAATCGAAGGTAAATAAATATCCATTAGGCAGTAGTATGCTTATTTACAAGTAGATTTTGAAAAAAATGTTTCAAACGAATGTTGTTATTTTTATAAGGAACAATTTTGAAATATAACAGCAAATTTTTTACCGTTTTTCAAAAAAAATGTTTCATTGAGCTTTCATGGGCACCCTACATGATGCCCTAAAATTTTTTTTCTGTATAAGGGAGTTATAGTAATCGACCCCAAAATCGAATTCAAAATTTTCATGATATTTCCACGTTTCAAGGTCACCGGAGTCTATTTAAACCATTTTTGGAAAGATGTTTGTGTGTATGTGTGTGTAAATACCGTTGAAGTGTCAATCGAAGCGTATTTTAGTCAAGGGGAAAGTGTGACTTAAAGGGAGGAACAAACACGAAGTTTGAAATAACTCTCTTAGCACTAGTTAAATCTGAAAATACTTACAGCTATTGGCGGTGTTTCAGTGAAACGATTTCGAACGATTTCGAAAAACAAATACTGGGTTGATCGTCTACACTGCATGTGTGTTGCACTTAGAAATGTAACACTCAAGAGGCAATTCCATTCTAGGGATTGTTTTATTTTCCGCTCGAACCGCCAAAACTAAGGCCTTAACTGCATATTACAACTAAGCCAAATGAAGTTTTAAAAATTATGCATGAAGTTTGACATGCTTCTAATTAGAGAGAATGATTACTTTGTTAATAATTATCTCGCGTTCTAAACGGTCAAAAATTCTAAAACTTCGGTATTTATTAAAAAACGTTATTTTTAGCCTGTGAAAAAAAAATTGAACAAAATCTGCCGAAAAGTGATTTTATGCTGGAACGATATGTAAATATATAGCAAATCGTAATGAACGAACTGTACTGTTGGCATATACAGTGTTACACAACATATTTTTCTTTAAGTACATTCTGTAGTAAAAATTGCAACTAGTAATTATTTTTGTGGAATTTAAATATTTTCACTTTATATGTTTTTTTTTTAAACTTACGTATATTTCATACAAGGTTATTAGATAATTATCATTGTTTTCACTAAACAAAAATATTATTATAAAATTTATATACGATTAACTGTAAATCTACAGCAGCAAAGATCCAACACGTTTGTTTTGTTTTTGTTGTATATTTTTTCTCACCAACTGATGATTAAAAGCAGTGCATTACTAATGTAATTTGTATTTAATCATTGTAGTAGTTTAAAAAAAAAAAAACTTTTTAACAAAAAATAGAACCGACGAAAGAAGAAAGTAACTGAAAAGCAAAAAATAAAAAAGAACCTTTTTAGTCTTACTAAGTCTTACACTAATGTGAATACCTAAATAATTTTGAGTCGGCGACAAACAAAATATTATAAAATGTAATATTTACTTTTAATCGAAAATCAGATTCACTCTTCGCCAATTTTGATGGAAATTTTTTGGCGCCGACTCAAAATTATTTAAGTATTTACATTAGTGTAAGACTAAAAAGTTTATTTTTTATTTTTTGATTTTCAGTTACTTTCGTCGGTTCTATTTCTTGTTAGAAAGTTTTTTTTTCACTTTTCAGTGCCTTTCTTTTCGTCTAGTCCTTTCTTTTTTCGACCAAATTCGAAGTATATTCAATCCAATAAAAAAGGAATTATCTGTAAAAATTTATATGTGGTGATACATAATATATATATATATATATATATATATAATGATTATGATATGTGCTCTTTAGAGGAAGCGCCGGGAAGTTTTATTTTCAAATTTTTATGGGACCAACTTTGAATCTTTCCCTATCCAACAAAAAATTATCAAAGTCGGACTACTCTGTAAAAAGTTATGCGTGATCATACATAAAAAAAAATATATACAGGTTGAATTGAGTATCTCCTTCTTTTCGTCGGTAAAAAAGTTATATGTTGACATTTGTATCACAGGTAACTAAACATGTGAACATTAATGTCACCTAATATTAGAGAAAGTTCGCCTAATCATAACATGGAGACAATAGACTACACAGATTCCTTTCCGAAAGGTATCGATAAAATTTTCTTTTATAGAAATAGATACTAGCTATAACCGGATGCGTTAAAACGGCGCGTGTTTTACGCTTTATGTAACGTTTCGTGTTAATTAACGATTTGCGCTAGATATATGAAAACAAAAATTGTAGTGAAGGAAAATTTTTGTCTTTAAAGTTTTCTTCCATCTCTTACCATTTTCGAGAGAATAATTTTCTTACCATTTTCGAAAGTATGGAAGGGAAAGTATGGTGTTTTTTGGCAGAAACCTTCTCGGACACCTGCACAACAACTGCGAAGTTTCTCGTAATCGGATGAATGATATAAGCACGCATACGCCACAGACAGACAGACAAGTAATTATTTGTACACACTACGTAAATTAAAATAGGCCCAATAGCAACATTGTGTAGTGCATCTATGCACAGTATGCCATGATATGGTATTACACTCACACGACGGACGACGAACAATAACGACGATGTATACATGCAAGAGTAAGATGCATCTATATGTAAATGATTGTTGTAAGAGAGTGATAAGTATTATATAATAGTTATTTATGTTATACTGATTGTTAAGTATGACAAAGTAAACCATATCATAGTACACTGCTTATAGACAGCGATATATACACTGTATAGTATTCCAGATTGGGTGTATTTTAAAAAACAAGCTGTATATACAGATAGATTTTGGGAAAGAAATAAAATGTCGTTGAAAAAATTAGTTAATAAATCACTTTTATTTCTCAGAAGCTTTGGATTTTTGTCGAAAATTTTGGATTTTTGGGCTCTAGGACTCTAAGTATATTTTTTTCGAAATTGTAATACATTTAAAGTTATTTATGAAAAATTGCGAAAATTTAGCCTTAATCTTGTAAACCGTGTAAATTTAAGGCTCTTAAAATGTGTTTTTAATGATTATGAAATGTATTTATGCTGTTTTCGAAACAAAACAAGTGAAAATTTCAACTAAATGGGTTCGTTTCTTACCCTGTATATACTGCGTTCATTATCAATGTTTGAATTGTTTATAGCTTTATTTTTAATGCGACGCCAAATTTCACCTGGTTATCGCTTTACGTTTTTTTTAGGGTACACGGTAAGCAGACAGATATTCGGAAATGGTCTAATTAGCTCATTTAAGTATAGTGAAATAAGTAACATATACTTGTTTTTTGGGAAATGGGCGTTGTATAATGCCTTACATACTTCCTTCCAAAATATACATATGACCGGATTTGATGTACGTCAATATATATTATTAAAATTTATGTAATACTTGAACTTCCCGCAATCGATAACAAATAATTGATTTCCATTTGAATATTTTGAATTGTTTAAAATAAGTGTCCGGTGTGTATTTTTATTAATTAGGATGACGTTTAGTCAAAGTTAATTAGTTGCTGCGTACAATGTAACAAATTAATTATGTGTTCGTATAAATTAATTGATGAAATTAGAAATTATAATTTATCAAAGATCTTATTTTTTAACGCAAAACAGGTATAAATGTTTGAAATATGGAAATTATCAATAAATTTCAGTCGATATAATAATAAGTGAAACTTAAAATTGTAAATACAATCAGTATAGTATTACGAAGTTGATTATCAAGTAATGTACGAGTTTTGTAGGTTAATTTTATGTTAAAAGATGTTTTGCAGAACATATGACGATCTTTGTATTTTTATTTTTGAAAGTCAATTAAAGAAACACTCCAGTGACACGCAATGTATACATTTTTGTATAGTTTTGAATTTACAGAGTGTTTCAGTAGTGTGTATCCAAAGTGTTAAATTCTGGCGAATACTTCTATATATCAATATCGCAACGGGGAGCGATTTCTGACCGAAATTGGCAATCTAGCTGTATTACATAGTATCAATAAAGTCATCTCTGCTGTATAAAGGATGACAGTCGTAGATTATTATAACATACTAAAGATGTAACGAATATTCGCATTCGCGAATATTCGCATATTTTTTGACATTCGCATTCGCAAGAAACAATGCGAATGTTTGGCGAATGTATTTTACAAACAAAAAGGAAATTATGGATGGATATGGAAGCACTGTGTTATGCAATCACGACAACAAATTGGTTTGATTTTATTATAGCACAAATACATAAACACACATATACAACACATAGACAAAAACACTGTTCACATATACAAAATAATGTTATTTTGAAGAAAATAAATAAATTTAAACTTTTATATTTGGAAAATAAAACGGTAACATACGATTTTAAAAAAAATTTATATAATAAATATTTAGCTTTACTCTCCTAGTTTTTCAAAAAAATTCTATTGAGTATTTTTTCTCATACAACAGATAATAGTTGGGCGGGGATGAAGTTTTACATGCTTCTAATGAGAGTGAGTGAGAGAGAATGATAACTTTGGCATGAATTATCTCGCGTTCCAAACGGTCCAAAATTCTGAAACTTCGGGATTTATTAGAAAACATTATTTTTAGCCTGTGAAAAAAAATGAGCAAAATCTGTCGAAAAGTGGTAGTATGCTGGAACATCCTTTTGAAAGTCAACATTCGCATTCGCATTCGCGAATATTGGAGATAAATATTCGCATTCGCGAATGCGAAAAATCCAACATTCGTGCCCACCGGGACAGATCAAAGCGTTCAGATGCTTTAAAAGTTGTTCTAGCTTGGACGCTAATATGAATGCATACAGAAAGACATCCTGGATATTCGATCTAAATACTTAAGACACAAATAACCTTTCAGCTAAGATCCGTATTCTATGAATCACATCTGTACACTATTATATTTTCTGGTTTTCAGGTCATACAAACATGTTTCTATATTTTAATGTAGATCCGTTTTTGATTTTAAAACTGGATCTATTTTAATTTATATAATAATATCATTATTATTAATACGTTTAAATATAGTAAACCAACTGTGTATGGTTTTATTTGTATTGACACTAAATGGACATTTATGTCTATTTGGTTACGTTTATTTTATCTATCTGTTTATTAAATATAAAATGATCTCTTTGTGATGACTATGTATGCTTTTAATTCAATTTACACACAATATTTAATGTTATAATAAATTATGAAAATGATTATTTTTTATTTAAAGAAATTGAAAGTATGGTTAACTGTGTCTGTAGATGGTATGTTGATAAAAATTATAACAGTTTCTTAGTGTGTGATGTGAGAAAAAAAATCTCTGTAATAGATTAATCAAAAGTTTGTTACGTCTGTTTAAATATCATTAATTTAGATTTTCATATTTCATTACAAAATTCCTGTTTGTATGTCAGTAATGATAACTCTGGTCTATAATCAAAATTGGCCCGTAATATATTCTTTGTAGATAGAAAAGGTATGGAGATCAGTGACTAATTAAAGTAGAAACCCAAAATGTAAGGGAATTTGTTGGTAATCCAGAAATATTTTGAAGTTGGAAGATCGTTTCTTAGTCATATATGAATGACACACGGAGATATATAAAATGCGTGTAAAACCAGTTTGTGATTCAATTTTATATACTTGATTTATTTTTTTGAAAAACACGGAAAATTGCGCTTAATCTTCCATCGTATTTGTAGTCTATCAAATATTCATTTACACAGTAAAAAAAATTTGAGTATATTGAAAGTTTCTAACTACTACTCGGCAGATATTAATACGGCGAACCGAATGAATCAGTTTTCTGAACTTCGCGAATTATTTTAATTTTTAAAAGTGAAAACAAAATATACATTATTAAAATTTAAAGAAAAAACTTCATTTAAGGATGTACGAGCACTGAAGCTTCAAAAAGATTAAGGCTTCATTTTTTGTTTACATTTAGTTGAAGTGCATATAAATTAATTATAAAAGTTTCAAGGAGGGTTACGGGGATCTTGAATTAATTATTTAATGTTAAAGTTCGAGTTTTAATGCATTGCTCTTATGGAGAAATCCATATTTTTACACATATTTTGATAATTTTCACTTGGAATAAAAGACGAATAAAAAAAAAACGCAATAGTAAATAGAAATATTAATAAAGAGATTGATCCAAATTCCCTAACTCTTTCGGTTGCTACTTGAATTAATCACTGATCTCTCTACCATCTCTGTTTAAGGAGTTCAGTTTCAGTATTAACCCTGAATTCATGATGTTCCCACTTACATTCACTATATTTATCTACAATAAGATCATAACTACATTTTTTGATTTGATAACAATATATATCTATCATAACGGATCATGTCTCAAGCGAGAGTTCATTTACTTGTTAGCTATTCATTTACTTTAGGTAGTATCGGCCAACTACCTAGCGTTGTTGGGTCAACTATTTTATTTTTTACAATGTAGTAGTATTTAACATATTTTAACATTAAATTTTCTTGTTTCAGGTAAGCATCTTATTTTTATATGGTCTTGGAACAATACAAATATATTGTTTATATTTTATCTGTAAGTATGAACTTAAGTAATTAATTTAATGTTTAAATGGAGTGTACATCACTTGAAATGTTGCTCGGTGTTCATTCACGTTCTCAAATTCTGTGTGTATTGCCCATCCTTGAGATATTCAGCGGTATCATGAGATATCCATTACTTTTTGGGTAAAATTGAACAAAATGTACCTTCAGAATATTTTGATAATGTTTTTGGGTTGTATATTAAGTGAATTGCAATACAGCTTATTATCGCAGATAATCGAACAGGAAGAGTCTTTGTAGACCCTTTTAAAAAATATCCAAAACTCATTAAACATTCATTATTTTGTGCTGTCGAAAAGGTTGTGAAGCCGAAATTATGGCATAGTAAAACAAAATTATAGTATTCATTAAATGCTGATATTCAACCATAATAATATTTAAAATAAATGATGGGTGTATTTAAAAGGCGGGTATTTTCATCAATATTTACGTTTGATCGTGCCGTGACGTTCGTTTGTGTATATGTTGTTAAACTGTCGATACATACACGAGTCACGCATCCGTTAATACCCCTGCCATATTATGAAAACAGCATATAAACACGTTTTACACTGCGAATCAATCATATTCCTCCTATGATTATATTTTATCTTTTGTATTATATTTACATAATTCAAATATCATTTAATATAGCTGGTTGTAGATAATATTTTAATCAAATAATATGATAATTGTTACGTATATAATTATTTAATTACTATTTAGTTCGGGCGATTAAGCTAGAAATTATTGTATTAATTCTCACGAATCAAGTTCTATTAACTAGCTGTTTTTGGAATGTCGAAATTTAAAAAGAAGTGCCGTACACTGAAATATTGAGACAACTGACTTCAGAGTTTTGGACAAATTTAGAGTTAGACACAGTAAAAGTGTTAAGATTTAGGAGGGGTGGCAAAAAAAGAGGGCAAGAGTCAAAGAAACTCTTAATGTTTTGGATTATCTCGAAAATGTTTAGCCACAGTATCAAACGTTTTTTGTCCAAAATTCAATAAGTTTTAACAAGATCCTTCCGATCCCTTTTTTATGTATTTGTTTTATTTGAAGACATTATCAAAGTTGATAGTTTTGGAGTAAAATTCATTTTCAATTCATATCAAATTTTTTTAAATCATAGAAATAATTATTCCTTATTTATTTAGCATATCTTTTCTTGAAGTAAATAGCATTTCTTCTATGGAATAACTGTTGTGTAACGAGAAATCGGATTATTATATAATATACTCAAATTAATTGTTCTCAAATTAACGGCAAAAAGAAATTTTGCAAAAGCAACGCCTGTTGGAAACTAAATGCTCTTCAATTCTTAACTTATATTTTTTGAAGCTACGTCTGACCGCTTTTTAGATATAAGTAAAAAAAATTTTCTAAAACTTTCTTAGTTTCTTCACATTGGTCTCAGGACTTTAAGGTAGTTCCAGCTCTATCTTGTTTAATCAGGACAAAAAACCGGGTTGCTTTTATTATAGAACAAATATATAAACACACATACAAATTAATGAATTTTGAAAAAAAAATTTTTTTTAACTACTATATTTCGAAAACAAAACGGTAAAACGCGATTGTTTTTCTAAAATTTATTTAATAAATATTTATCTTTACTATCCTATTTTTTTAAAATTCTGTTGAATATTTTTTTAAATACAAGAGATAATAGTTGGGCGGGCATGAAGTTACATGCTTCTAATGAGAGAGAATGATTACTTTGTTATTAATTATCTCGCGTTATAAACGGTCAAAAATTCTGAAACTTTATGAATTTATTAGAAAACGTTATTTTTATCCTGTGAAAAAAATGAGCAAATTCTATCGAAAAGTGATTTTATGTTGGAACTCCCTTAAGTAGTTTAGGTAGTAGTCCAAAATAATTCCTAAAACTAATTTTGAACTGTTTTCCAGTTGTATATTTAATTTGCCTAGGCTATAAACATCAATTATAACACATCAATTGATATATTTGTGGGTAATATTTCAGTATATCATCCGGATGGATAAATTCTCACCCTTTTTTTAAATTATGAAATCTTTAATTAAATAACAATTTGTAGATATTTCCATGTACAAATAAAATTATTTTACTCCAATAATTACAATTAATAACAAATCAAATTATTTATAGCAATACAAATAACCATACATTGCTTGGATCACGAACGTCTACAAGAACGTCCATAAGAACATCTAAAAACACTAATATTCCCCGAATATCCACCTATCGTTTGACTGCGTGCGATAAGGATGATATATTTATGTAATTTTCAATTAATTGATTTTATTGACGTTTAGAGCTCTGCTTTTTATGACAAGAAGTCCCAGGCAGCAACTAGTTTCACAAAGGTTCGTTAAAAGAAAACGACAGTCCGGAGATGACCATTTCGATCGAAACATATTTCACATTAAAATCTCTCAGTACTTAATTATATTATATGCCACTAATAATTAAGCGTTTTTAAGAATACCATAACAATGATTTTCGCACGATTTCTGTTTGTTCTTGAATGAGCACAATTTTTTTTTGGGTATATTATTATTAATTTAAATGAATATTTTAATCACGATGTACTGAATAAAAATATAGACCTTGAAATGTCTCAATAAGACAAATTTGAATCCAATTCACATTTAAAATTTTAACAACAAAAAAATACCATTTTTGTTAAATATTACAAAATATAATTTAATTCCCAGATATTATTTTGACAATTGATTTCAAATTCATTCAAAATAAATCTTGATTTAAAAACTGTAATTTTAGTTTTGACTAATATTAGAGTACCGTAGCGAAAATTATTACATATTAATTTAAAACAAAACAAATTTTAGCTATCAAATTTATATATCATTTTTGATCTAATGATATGTATTACAATTGGACTAGCTGATGCCGTTTAAGCCGTTTTTACAAGGCGACATTCGATATATTTTCGTATCCTAGCTACGTCCACTGCGTAGTTTTATAGAGGGTCGTATGCACTTATGAGTTAAATCATAGTCAGTCTCTTATGACCTACTGTCCGAGGTCGTCGTTACATAAGTGGCTTCAATGTCAAACATGTTGAATCGCAATAACTCAAAACATGTAATGATCTGAGATTTCTGTAATTACCGTTCATAAATTAACACAGCTGTACCGTTGATAAATTTCTTCTTATGTCGTCATCTTCGCTCGGAGATTGGCGATAATCATAGCAATTTTAACTTTTGATGAAGCAACGGGGAACGGTTCAATCGAGGGCACACCAAACCACTCTCGTAGAATTCACAACCAAGAGATTCAACGACGTCGAATGCTTCGTTTTGCTTGTATCTGTCTATCTATCTCTGCATGATAAGTTGCAGGCGATTATACCTTTCACCCGGAGATACGTACTTGCAGAGAGATATGATAGTTTCCGCTTGTTAATTCAAACACGATCTTTCACTTGTTAATTCTATTGAAGACTTCTTCGTTAGTGTATCTTTAGTCCACGGAATGCGGAGAATATGGCGATAAATTCATAGCTCAAATGTCTGTATACGGTCTATCATTTCTTAAGCGTCCAGCATTCTTTCTTTAGCGTCCAGCTTTCTACCCCGTACAAAAGAATGGGTCTTATATAGGAGTTAACCAAGCGAATTTTTAAAACTAAATCCAGTTTTTTTTCAGTTAGAAAGATTTTCATGTTTTTAAATGCTGCTCAAGCTTGTTCAAATCTTGCAGCTATTTTAGTTTTATTATCGCCCGTTTTAGTGACCCAAGGGCCAAGATATTTATATTTGGTGACTTTTTCCACTCTGGTGTTGTTTAGAAACAACTGCAGCCGACTCTTATAGGAAATATGCCGTTATTCATCTGGAGTTCGTGAAAGAAACTGCAGAAAAACTTCACATACATAGCCGGTTACTTCGTTCTTGTCCATACGCCGACAGTTTAGTCAATTAACCGCCCGCCCTTTTTTTTCTTAATAATTGACAAGCTGCCGATGATGGGATTCGAACCCATAACCTCCCAGTTCCCAGTAGACATACGCCTTAGACCGTTCGACCACTTGCACGGTATCATGAGCTTAGTCACATAGTATAAACAGGATATTTAAACAATTGACTCTATTATTTTCATTTGTTTTTTTTTTCATTTTTCATGCGAGAGGTCGATTTTTGCCAATGGCTATCAATTTAGTCCATCAGAACCCTTTTTTTATTAATTTTCACATTTGACTAAATTTTTTTTGCATATCTAATTGCACACCGATGAATTGAAATGATATATTTTTTAAAATTATTATGTATAGTTATTTCTGTTACAAAACGTTGGAACTTCCAAAAGACATATGTTGTTGTTGCAATTATTCAACAATAACAATTATTACAAAAGTATTAAATAATCCCCCCGACCGACAACAACTCATACAACAGAAAGAAGCGAACTATTTTGTTGTCGAAGACAGTTTTTACATGGTCTATTATTATTAGTTCTTGTATACACAAAAGGTAATAATTAAATATCTATGATAGTTTTTTTTTCCATACAGATTTCTACACGTAATGGGAAATATGTAAAATTAAATTAATAGTTGTACATTGTTTTTTTTTTTTTGCTGTAGAATTCAATATTATTGTTCTCAAAAATAATAAAATTTATTTTCAGTCTCTGCAAGGTACTTTATTGTAATTTTTGTTTATTGTAGCAAAACTTAAATGGTATTTGGGAACATGAGTATTTGTTTAATCATGCGATCATCGGTAATAAAACAGTTTGTGTTGTATAGAACCATAATCGAGGTTATGTTTTCTGTCGAATACTTTCATTTTGCGGGAAAATAGAACCATAACCAAGGTTATGTTTTCTGTCGAATACTTTAATTTTGCGGGAAAAATATTTCGAACAAGTTATATTACACTGTAATAAAAAAGGAGTAAATTGAAAGTAAACGCAGTTGATTCAACTAGGCGGGGGGGGGGGGGTTGGGGCGGCGGCGTAAATACGTCGAACCAAATGAATCAGTTCTCTAAACTACACGGCGTATTTGAAAGAATTATAAGTTCCACGCAAATTTATAAATTTTATGATTGAAAGTGATTATCAGATTAACACAAAATATACATTATTCAAATTAAAAGAAACAAGTGAAAATAACGTTAAGGGTCCCTCACACCAAAGCGGAAATAATCGCGAAGCGAACTTCGCAGCGAAAAAAATCTCTCTCCTCTATTTACATGGCGACTAGTGTGGGTACACAGACTGATGCGATGTTTCACCATTTTGTGAAAGGTTTTTTCCTCCACAACCCCAGTTCGCTGCACACCGCGTTTTTGTTCGCTTCGCCTTAAATTCGCTTTCTTTGTTTACTTTGTTTCAACATCATGAAATATTTTCTACCGGTGTTTTTGAAAGTAACAACGTATGGAAAGGTCTATTATAGAAAGAGATTCTATTTATCTTACTAGGAGAATAGTATTTACCCTGTTTTTTCGTTTTCTTCTAATAAACCTAATAGCAGAAGAGCCTCTTCTTCGTCGGACGACGTCATGCTTACAACTGAAGTGTTGAGGCACTGGGAAAATCCGCGCGAATGTTTCGCGCTAATGTGGGAATGGATGGGAGCGATTTTTTACGCCGCGAATATATTCGCCTCGAAGTACGCTTAGCAATTATTTTCGCGTTGCTGTGAGGAACCTTTTAATTGCCGTTTCTAAGATGGATATACCCTGGCATGACGGGGTAACTTCTAGGGACATCTTAGACCTTATTAAACTAAGGAAATCAGTCAGTGTAAACAAATACTTTAAGAACATATATACGTCAACAGTGTTGCCAAATTGGGGGATTTTTCTCTAATTTACTAGATTTAATAATCTGTAAATAATGCATGCGCCATCATGTACAGCAACCAACCCTCAATAATTAATGAATATTTATTAATAGTAGTTTTCATGAAAATGTGCGAATTACACATCCGTGTTACTCATCCAATTTTGGAAAATTAATTATCCAAACACTGGACATTAGATCGCTCAAAAAAGTTAGTTTATGTGTATTTACTATTGATCAATAATATATTCAAATTTCTTTGCTCTAACCGACAAGAACGTACAATGAATGTATCTGTCTTAAAATAATTAATTTGGTCTGAAGGCTATATTCGAAGTTAATTTTATCTAAATTGTTTGTTTAAAATTATAGTTTTATCAATTTTAACCCAATTATGGTCAAAATAGTAAAAGTTTTTATTCATTAGTGAATTGTTAACAAAAATAATTTATTCATTTTAAGAATAATTACTTTGGGTACATACCAAGACCTTGTATATAGTTGGTTGTCATTAATGCTCTATTTAACTTGAGATTTTTTGGCATCTTTATCAAGGTTTGTTTTCTATTTCAGGTATATTATTTAAATATTTTAACAAAGATGTGCAAAATATTGCATATGAATTTCAAACGAGGAATCCACATTTAGACGCGTGAATATAATTATAAGCTCTTGGTTTATGTTAACATGGTTACAAGTTTAAATTTAAAAAATTATATTTTCCCATTTAGAAAAACGGGCTCCTCATTCGAGAACGGCATTAGCAAAAAATTCGGTTTTAGTATCAAATGGTAGAGTATAAACTGTTCTTTATTATGTATGTAATTTTCCTGTTGTTAGAAATTTTTTTTGGTATAGTTCGGTCAAAAATATTAATAAAATTTCACTATAATAAATGGTGGAGATTCTGAAAAATGGTTCGATACATTCGTAACATTCGATAACGACGTTAGCAAAATTAATCGATCTTTATTATGTATGTAATTTTTCTGCTGCTAGAAAAGGTTTTTGGCATAGTACGGGAAAAATATTTGTATAATGCAGATATTATGTATAACGAAGTGTACGTGATTTTTGAATTGACTGTATTTTTAAAGAATATTATTAATAATAGGGAATATGAATGAAAATTTTTTTTCACTTGAATTGAGAATGTTTACTTGTCAAATATCAAGGTAAAATTAGTTTTAACTAACTTTAAAAATAAGCGAGATATGAATGATTAAAATTCCCGATTAGACAAAGAGATTGATAGCCCACTTGATATGTTATGTGACGTCATATTAAACTTTCACCATTTAAAATACACGTAAAACTCCGTTTTTAGTATTTTTGCCAGAAAGAGACAGATAATAATTTTTAAAAGCTTATATCTTCTTTGATATTTGTCGGATTTTAATTTCGTTTTTAAATATTATTACAGTATTAACAGTATTTTCATATTCTGAAAAGAAATGTGAAAAAAAATTTGCATGCATATTCCCTATTATTATCAGTATACAGTTGTGAAAGAGATATCACAGTTATACGAATTGGGTTGAATAGTACTTGGAAAACATTATTTACGAGTAAAATTGCTATGTCACGGTAACACAGTTTATGTGTTGGTGCTGGGAAGCAAGTATTTTGTATATACATTAATTAGATATGTAAAACTTTTTGGTGTTGGCGCTGGGAAGTAGAATCTTTTTCTCAGCTTTGTTTTGTTACATTGTTAGGCATATCGGTTAGCAAATAAATCGTATATTTTTAGATTTTTTCGTAGGATATCTTGTTTTTGATTCGAGGGTGGAGGCGCTGGGAAGTGCATGCTATATCTCAGCTTTCCAAGCTATCGGAAATAATTTTTTGGTTAATCGGCTAGAAAATATCAAAATATTCTCATACCTTTTTTTTTGTTCTATTACTTTAGTTATCGCACAATTTAATTTGCTTGTCTTAAGCTAGCTAGCACGCTGTATCTCGGAAACGGCATGAGCAAAATATTTGGTTTTTTCAGCAAAATATAGCAAATATGTAATTAGCAAAAAGTTACCCCATAGTTGTTTTTGCTGCTAGATGAAAATGCTTAGCTATATACTTGTAAAAAACCATATTTGAAACCGTAAGAGATAGAAGAAAAATTTACAGACAAAAAATGTTCCTTTTTCATACGCTAAATATATATCGGGTATTAAAGCAGGTAACTCACTCTGTTGTTAAGAATACAATTTTCATTTTTGGTCCAAAATAGTGTACCATGATTGAACATCGTTAACAATACAGGGTTGAATACTTTTTGTTGGTTACTTAACTGCTCAGATTTTATCAACTGCTGTACGAATGGAATGTGTTTGAATAATTGATGTTAAGGTTTTTCAATAACAAAGTTTCTAAATCGGAAGGAAATTGTTGTTACAAATTAAACATGATTTTTATATTTAAATTATAAAATAACATTAAAAATTCTATTTTGTTAAACCATAAATGAGGTAATATTAGCATATGCGTTTTAAAATCAAGGTTAATTGTATTGTTCTAGAGATCAGTGTATAATTCAAGTCGCAACACAAAGTAATTGGGAATTTGTTCGTAATTAATACATTAAATAAAATTTTTATACCCGATATATAGTATATACGAGAGTATATTAAGTTTAGTCCCGACTTCGTAACGTTTGAACATATTGATCGCAGAAATTTTTTTTCTATAGTTGTACATAAAATGACCTTATCCTTACCTTTATTACCTAATTAGTTCATTTCCGCTTGTCCGTCTGACTGTCTGCCTGTCCGCGATAAATAAAAAACGAGAAGAGATATCGTGCTGACATCTTGAATGAGGAGGTAAAAAGTAAGGTCAAGTTCGTTAATGGGCAAAGTCGGTCCGTGCATAGGAAATATCCATCTTTGAAGATAGAAAATAAATAAAAGATAGAAACATTAAAGTAAGAAAAAAATTTAAAGGTAAAAATGCATCTTATTTTAAGAACAAACAACTTTTACTTGAAACATTTTTCAGAAACTCAGCGTTTACCGGGTACATACCCGGTAAACCGGGTTCATACCCGCAGACAATTAACGCATTTAGTTGTTATTTTCACTTGTTTGTATTAAAATTGTATTGTATAGAGAAATAGACTCATAATTGTGAAATTAAATTAAATTTGTTCCAATCAAATCCAATAAATTCAGGTTTGAGTAGAATATAATTTTTTTTTTTAAATTTTTTTATTCCTTAAATCAAGTGTGTGTTGTTCCAATTGGAATAAATTTAGTAAACTTTTACTAATATTTTGTGTGTATGTGTCGAGTATCGGAGTTTCTTTTAGGTTCTACTTGGTTTCCTTTGGATGTTAAAGAGAGGGAAGATACCGCGACAAATGTAACAGAGTAAGATAGATATAAATTAATAAATGTTAACATTGTTCTATTAGCACCAGCCACCTTAATACAGTAGACTTAATAATCAAAACAAATAATTATTATAAACAGTAGTTAAATTTATTGCATGTTATATCTGTAGTATATATCAATCTGGCATGAAATCAAATAATTTGAAAATAAAAAGTTATAATTATAATTAAATTTAATATGATAGAGAGTCTCTGTATAAATATGATTCTTCCGGACATAATTATTTAATATTTACTTTGCACGTTAAGTCTATAACTGTGATACAATGCGAGGACGCATGTGCATTTATTTATTTTATTTTTTTTAATTTTATGTTAAATATCCGGAATACCTGCGGTAATAAATTAAATTAAATTTAAACTCTTTTCTTCATTTGTATTATATATATATACATATATATATATATATAAAATACATTTATATAATAATATTATAACACGATATGTTTTTGTTTTTTTACCTTCATATATGGTTACAATTTGCATGAAGATTTTTAGTTTATAATTCAGTTTATTTATAATTATTCTAAATATAAGGATCGATGGTTCAAGTCCCTTCTAGGGCGACAAATGTTTGTGAAATAAAGATTGAGGTTCCAAATAATCCTGAAACCTATTCTGAGAATGATTTATATTAAAAAGACAAATTTGGGATTGAAACCAAACGTTATTTTGCCTGATAAATAATCCATCAATGATTTGTTGATAGTTACTGAAGTTACAACAGATAGTTATCAAAGTAACAAAGGGCATATGTAGTGTGTTCGCAAAGGTATCTAAATATGAAAGTAAATTGAGATTTGGTAGCGAGTCCACTACCCATGCAATTATTTTAGAACATTTCATATTTAAATAAATTAATCCAGTCAAAAAAGTATTCTTAACAGAAATAAGATCGCGGTGGCAATAATTGATTTCAGTGTTTTGTTTTGGTTAGTTAAGAGGTAAACATACCATAAAGTCCAAGTATTTTGAAAGAATGGAAAAGGTATTAGGACACAGAAGATATCGTTATTTAGTCTACATACAATGTATAGCCCTAAGTGAAGCTGACTGACTGATTCATGTATACAAATTCTAAGGCACTTCTATATTATAAGGTTTCTATATTCTAAGGTTTTTTGCATTCGACGCGAAATTGCTTGAAACCGACGGGAAAAATCGGAAAACTTCAATTTTTTAATTGCAACTTCCTGGAAAATCGGCAAAACACCCCCAAAAACTTGTTATTTTCTTTTATATATATATATATATATATATATATATATATATATATATATATATATATATATATATATATATATATAATGCTTTAAAGATACCTCTTTTTTAACAGTAATTTTAGAGCTTTTGATCAGAATAATCTAAAATACAACCAATCACGATCTCAATCAATTTGAGATATATTGCTTCAAAATAGGTACTAAACAAGTATGGCAGTGCAGTGAGTACGTTGAAATAAATATTTCTATTTATGTGAATGCTTCACCTACGGTAAAGTAGGCGAAATTATTATTAATTGTTATTGACAATTTCGTAATTAATAGATGTTTATAGTAATTTTTTATAATTAAAAAATGCCATAAAAGATTTTATCATTTGAAAAAACACTTGTAGATTTCTTAAAAATGCCGCACCGTTTTGAATTAATTAAAGAATAGTTACAAATATTATTTCTAATATTAAATCTGTAATTTTAATAAACTATAGTAATACGGATTGTTAAAAATGGATTTGGGTATCCTTTGAATGGATCCCACATTTTGTGGTAGAATAATGGCTTTCGGTGAAATTTTCAGTGAAACTTTGGGAAAATGTCCGTTGAATAATTGTGATATGTAGTTTGCATGGTTACAAATTTCAAAAATGATGTTTTTTTTTATGTATGCTCGATTAAAATGAATGAGTTCAAAAGAATATAATGGGGCGGCCAGTAATGGACCCTAGTAATTATCCAAAGGGTCAGTAGCAGGGCCACGTTACCTAGTGGCCACCATTATTGGACATTCCTTAAAAATTACTGGTCGCCATTAGAGCGCCCATCCACTAACCATGTAGCACTCATCACGTCCTCAAAAAGCTGGCTACTGGCTGCTAAGTAATGGAAACCTACTGTCCTCGTGTATAAGCCTACTGTCCGGCCATTTCACTAGCCGCCAGTACTGCCATTAAATCTATGATTTGGTACATTTTGATTGTTAATAACGGTATTTAACAATCTGGTTGATGGATATCGAAGATTGTTTTGAAGTCTTTCATTATTCACAGATACCAAAAGACCTGAAATAAAAATACATAATCTTCTACCGTGAAGAAGACGCAATCAGGATGTCCTAATGGTCATCTTTATGGATATCCAATAGTGTTAATCTTAAATTATTATTTTATTAAAAAAATTAAGTTTTTAGTACAGTAGAACTTCGTTAACTCGAGCTATATCATGTTAAAAGCATATTTACAAAAGAAAAATTAGCCAAATGTGTAGAAAATAACCTCGAAAGCTACGTAAATTTTGAGTAGCGCTTTTTTGTTACGTCTCAATTTTATTCTTAAATATCGAATTATTAGGTGGTCCTGTGTTCAATGTCGATACTGTCAACGCAGTTTTACTATATTCGACATACAAAAAAAAACTAAAGATAATAATCTTGATAATCTGAATTTTTAAAATCTTGATTAATTGAAACTTACCAAATAAACAAATCACAAACGCAAAGCTGGTTTTCGTATACATTTTTGATATTTATAAGTTTTAAATTAATTACTTAATTAATCACACTTAATAATTCATTTTCAAATTAAATCCAAAAAAGAAGTATAATAAATAAATCACTTAAATTTTAACAAAAATAGATTTTAAATAAATTAAAAAAGAAACACATAAAAGATTTCCAAACAAAAGTCAATCGTAAATAATTAAGTAGATACTACTTAAGTTAAGTAAATATAACACATATTTAAGTTAACACCGTACAAGAAATAATAAAATGTGCGCGTATTATTATATTAAAATACAATTTATTTTTACTTTCTTAAGACAAATTCACCAACTCAACTTGATTGAATGTTTGTTGACCGTAAACTGCACTTGGAAAGTAGACACCGACATAAGTAATATTATTAAAGAGAATCACTTCTTTTTTTTATTATTAAAACATTTGTTTATTTTGTTTCTTCCACTTTTTTTTGTTGATATCGTGCCGCGGAGGGATTGTTAGATGGTAATGTGATTGTGACTTAAGTAGGAGAAAAAGTGTGTTTATCTATTATTGAAGAACGTATGTCATACGCTATTTAGTTTCTTATTCATATGTTTTGAAGTATTGCCTTTGTGGAATTTGCATACTCACTTCTGTGAACTTAATCTTTGGGATATACTTAATCTAGTCTTAAATCATCGTTTCTTTGATTATCACAGATTTTATTAAAATTGGTGACATTATTTTTTCCATGACTAAAGTGACTCTATATTTTTCATTTGGAGAATGATACATAAATCTTATCTAGTATGAAAAGTTTGAATCTCGGATCTATATAGCAGTCTATTCCACAGACCTGGAAATTCTAAAAAACTTGGTATTAGTCATGAAATTGGTTTTAGTTTAAGGAAAACCTGTAAATCTCGTGAAATATTGTTCATGGTCGTCTGTGGGTCTCCTCAACCCTCTTCCAATTGGAATAAAGGAGGAAGCGCATCATTTCCTAAAGAAAATATGACTACAGGGCCGAAATTCTCACAGAAAAAAATATTACTAAAAATTCGGAATTAGCAAAAATCGATAAATTTTGAATAGCTATATTTCGGAAACTATTGGTTTCACAGAGACGGTTCTGGTCTTAAATTATAGCAAATTTTATTTACTTTGTTCTTTGATACAAAACCCCACAGAATTTGATGCATACGAATGCATTTATATATACAAATTTAAAGAACATATCATGAATTTGAATAATGGACCTATTCGATTTAATAAAATAAACCATTTTTGTAAACCAATTAATACCTAAATGTCAAAATCAGTTGATATAACACCCTGACGCTATTGACCCAAACAAGACCAGATGGTCAAGGCGGATTACTGGCAATGGACGCGTCTGATTGGCCCATCACACACTTAGTCTTTTAATTCGTCAGGTACTTCAGCCAATCCGATCACATATCTACGATTCCATATCCCGGAGATAGTTACGATTAGCTAATTCATACTGATGATGATTACTTTGTAGTCGAAATACACTTATTTATAAAACACAAATCATTGATCGAATCGGGGAAAAATTTGAAGTTTAAATTTAAAAAACCTAGAGTTCTGTTTGATTATCTTAATAATCTTTATACCGTATCTTCGATGTAAAATCGCCGAAAACTGAGAAAGGGTAAAATATTTTCCGTTAATTTTTTATTTTTGAGAAGGTGCTCAAAGTCGACAACTAGGACTAGTCATAAGGCCAAGGTCTACTGTCAGAAATTCGGAGTTGGTTTTTTCAGAAATTCTAACTTAAACGGTACGAGATAGATTAAATCTATAAATATTAATATATTTTTTTTATATTCGAAGAAATTTCTACATAAATTTGAAGTCGACCCCTTTCCTCCTCCCATTGTGTAGAATGAATAGAATGTGTATTTTTCAATATTTATCTCCTCAAACAATTGTAAAAATACACATAATTTTCAGTGTATTAAGTATTAGATTTACATAGCGATGCGAACGAAAGTAAAACAACACATCTCATTGTGTTCTGTGAACATAATATAACAGAAAAAAAAACTATTTTTGTCTATTTAATTTGTATTACTCGTGTATTAGTACAGTTAATAGAGAATCTCGTAACTCTTTTCCACATTGCATTATATTACAGGAGTTATTTAAAAAAAAATTAGGTTCAGTATCAAGTACTGAATGTAAATGAACAAAATCCTTACACATTTCTACCCCGGAAGTGGCGTCATTTTGAGAAAAACTGTGTAAAACTGTAGGTATAGGCCAATATCTCCAGTACCGTCCACTTTAGGCCAAAAAGAGCCTAAGCTTTAGACCTTTCTTGTAGATAAATGTATTTCCTTTTTTTTTTGTGTATTAATTTTTTTTTTATCACAAAAAATTTCTTTCTAAACAATTATTAGAAGAGAATAATAAAATAAATAAATAATAAATGAATAAATAATAATAATAATAATAAATCGGTAAAAAGTCAATAAAGAAAAATAAAAAAATAGGAAATTCAATTATCTACAAAAAAGGTTATTAACTTTTTTTGTCTAAAGTGCACGGTAATGGAGATATAGGCCAATACAGTTTTTCTCAAAATGACGGCACTTCCGGGGTCGAAATTTGTAAGGATTTTGTTCATTTACATTCAGTAAGACGTGATACTGAACCTAATTATAAAAAAAACTTCTGTAATATAATGCACCGCAATATACTCAATTGATTGTACTATATGTATTTTATATGTATTTGCATACATGTGTAGTAAAATACTGTAAAAAATAATAGTGACCTTTTGTTTAATATGAGTAGTAACTGTTAATTATTAGGGTACCGTAACAAACATTTTCTCATAAAAGAAGAATAATCGAATTACGAGCCTCATTATCAATGATATCATTTGTATACTGTACTGCAATTTTGACAATGGTAATGTTTGCAATACGAGATAATATCTTATAGTTTTTGAGATATTTAAAAATATATTTACCTTGTTTCAACGCTATTAATTAACTAACCTCTTGTCCAAATTTTGACAACACGTCCTATTTTAAAGGGTTCAATAAATGTATGTGCTTATGGCCACAAAAGTGGCGCTCATTTAAAAAAATTTTATAAATGATTTGTGCCCTATACATTTGGTTTCCGAAAAAATGCTTCGGATAAAAATTGTTCATTATACATACACCAACAAATCTTATTCGACACATTTTTCCAAAAACCGAATGAATAAGATACAAATTTAAAAATGACCGCTACGTTTGTGGCCCATAATACTTACCAATGATTCCTTTAATGGTAAAGATCCATTTTAATTTGTCGCTTAGAATCCATACTGGTATTCGAGGAGATATATGAAGATATTCGATTATAGAACGATAACGTTGAACCTACAGTACCCTTATTAAGTATGTAATTACCAAACAGTTGACGGATATTTTTAACAATAATATCTGTTTAAATACTTGAATACTACTACTGATGAATAAACAATTATCTTTTTAAACAAATAGTGTACATTTTGCTTTCATTTATTGCAGAAAGTAAATATGTATGAAAAAAATTTATTTAATTAGAATCACGTATTTATAATTTACTTGCTCATGGATTAATTAACTAGAGGTATTAAAAACAAAACAAGTTTACTATGTTTTTGTGTCTACGTTAATAAAACGAAGATTAATCAAAATTGTATTTTGATAATAAGTTTGACGAATGAGAACTTCATAGTCTCTAGTTCGAATATATATATATATATATATATATATATATATATATATATATATATATATATATATATATATATATATATATATATATATATATATATATATATATATATATTGATCGCAAGATTGATAATTTTTGAGTCATCTTTAGAAGACATATCCTATGCAGAGTTTTCTGTTGGTTTCTTTAGGACCTAAAATTACGATAGGTGTATTATGTAGTAATATAAGTTGTTAGATTTTAAAATTTTATAATTGATTAGTGCCTTATTTATTCTGTGTTCGAAAAAATGCTTCGGCTAAAAGTTGTTATTTATAAATATTGTAACTACTTTTATTCGAAAATTGTTTAATCCCTTAATATTGAAAAAAAAAGGAAAAACACATATGAAGTAAAGTTGTAGAAGATTAGTTTTACTATAAAAAGCTTGTTTTAAAAAAAATCTTTTCTTAATAGAAACTTATATTCGATCGATTTTATCAACTTTTGTCTTTATTGTCACATTTTTAATTGTTGTTAATTTGTTGTTCATTTAAATATCTTAGCAGGTATTTCATCTATTGACCACTGTTTGTTTTTATATAATAATAAAATATATAAATTATATTAAATTATATAAAATGACTTAACAAAAGTATAACATAATTTACCTACATGCAAGTAAATAAAGTAAGCAATTTATTATATTAATATTACATTTTTTATTTTATGAATTGTACAATTGGCTGCAAAAGTTGATGTTATTTTTTTAAATTTTATGATTGATTTGTGTCTTATTGATTCGGTTTCCGGTTTTAAATGTTTCGGATAAAAGTTGGTTCTTTAGAAATATAGTAACAACTTTTATTCGAAATTTTTTTTCGAAAACCTAATAATAAACTAATAGACAATAATCAACTATAAAATTTAAAACAATGACATCAACTTTTGTGGTTCATAGTACCTGTGTTTGCAATTACATAAACTAATGAAAGCAAACCAAATTTCTTCTTTTTTGTTTTGTTGTGTGAGTGCGTTATTAGATTATTTTTTTACTTTTTATTTCATTTCATTAAATAATGTTATTTGTATCACAGCTAGATATCTACATTTGTAACTGAAGAATACAGATTTATTTTAGTACAGGTACTGAAGATTTGTAAACTTTAGTTTTGTATATACTTGCCTCTTGAGCCGCTCGTTCTTAAAATTTCGATCCTCATATGAGCATTTTGTAAGTCGACGTTGATGGGAATCATCTTCCTACAATCTTCGTTCTTCTCCGAACAATTTAAAAACTGCTTTCGTCATCGTTAGATACCTATGTAAGAAAATACGGCTTCTACTATTGGGTATGTTTCTTTTTTGCATAAAACAACAAAATCTGAGATTTTAAAGATTACCCTATGTTATAATCTCACTTTTAGAATATTGTGTTAGGCCTGTTCACACCAAAGACGACGATATTTGAAACAGTATTTACAAGTATAGGTTTTTAAAATCTACATGTAATATGACATAAAATGAACCTTTCATTCATGTACACGTACCTATCAAAATTCTAGCGTACTTCCCGATATCCTTTAAAATTGATATTTGACATACAGTAGTGAGGTCTAGTACCCAAGGCACAGGGAAAATTATGAAAACCTGAAATTTCTATCCCGAAATACAAAATTTCAGCATTTTAAGTTTGTGTAAATTTAACATTGTTACACATATACCTTTTCATACTGCAATCTGATTGGTCGTGATATTAATTGCGTTGCATCTATTAAAGTATATGTATTTTAAACAGCTTTACTTGAAAAACATACCTTATCAATATTCCAATGGAGAAACACTAATAAAGTATAATCTTAAACATTAGGCAAGTCAATTTCTCTTATTTTTATGATTTTATTGCCTGGTTTATAAATTTTTTTTCCTGTTCCGTTATCTATGTTATTCAATAATATAGTTTACATATGAATTTACAATTACATAGCATATTCTTTGTAAACAAAATGTATTTATAATTTTTATAAATTGTTTACTTGCATAATAAAACAAACATAAATGTGAATTATTGAACTGTTAATGAGAATTCATATTACTGCAAAAACAATAAAAAAAATTTAAGAAATTTTTAAATTTATATATCTAGTGCAATCTAGAATTAGATTTCGACTTCAGTCCTTTACCGACATAAATAAGATAGACATGCAGAAGTCTAATTCGTGATAAATCAAGATTCTGAGGTCCGGCTGTAAATGGAGCTGCTTCATTCCACAAAACTGTAAATCAATTGATTTACAAACGTTATTTTCTGAAGCCAGTATACAACTATCGAAACCTATTATTAAACATATCTCTCGGTCAAATTGACGCAAGCTTATATCTCAGAAAACTTTTCTCCGATTGTCTCTTTTCTAAGTAAGAATTGCACCTCAATGTTGTTGACGATCGTTTCCTAATTAGTCTACGGATTGTGGATCAGTTTACTATTCGTCATATTTTTCACGGCTTCGTTATCCAGAACGAAGCTGTTTTAATTTTTTGTTTTCTAAGTAGGAATTGTGCCTCAATGTTGTTGACGATCGTTTTCTAAATGAATATTAATCATCGCCTTAAAATTTGTATGGTTTGTTTACCGTTATTGGATAACGGTAAATACCAATTTTTTTTAAATTTGGGTTTCAAATACATAGTCAACTAATTGTCTAGTCTTAATTCTTACATATATACATAAAAACAGGTGTAAAAAATGAGTGATTAATGAGTAAATATTATTAATCTCTATTATATATCTCATCCGCCTGTTTTAAGGCAGTTGGTGTATCAGAGGGACGTAAAAATCGATTACTGATATTTTACAGGCTCAATACTAAATATATTAATTTGAACCGATTCTGCACCAAGTTGCTGACGGAGTTAAATGTGAAAACAAACGTTATCGACCAAAAAAGTTATTTCGAATAACGGATAAACAATTTAAAAAAAGTTTGTGTGATCTTATGTACGCACGTAAGAAGTTATATTCCCTTTTTAATAATTTATTAAAATAATTTATTAAAATAATATTCAATATGGTGAACACTACTGTTAAGACACAAAAGTTTAATAAATTTATATAGTAGTGAAAAAATATAAAAGAAAAATTATGTATTGTATCTAAAACCAATTATCCTACATTTAATCATGGTAGAACAAAACCAGCGTCACTTCTTCCATTACAATTAGAGTTAGAAAAACTGGCATTAAATCTATTATTTACATTAGAATCAGACTTAGTGACATTTATCAAGACTAGGCCAGGTTTATCAATATACAGACTGTGTTGTAATGCTTTTCCAATAGAGAATCAATGCTAAATATTATTTATTACTGGCTGGCCGTGTGGTTACTATGCGAGTCACCCATGTAATGAGTACACACTCTTAAATGAGTCAGTACACACAGTCAATGAGTCAGTACACACTCTTAAATGACAAACAAACTATACGCATATGAGATGATTGTCATTACATTTGTACTGACTGACTCCGCACAGTAACCAGACGGCCTGCCAGTAATAAATAATATTTAACATTGATTTTCTATTGGAAAAGCATTAAAACACAGTCTGTATACATTTAATATACAAAGTTTTCGAGCCCATAAAAATGATATCATCGATAATGTGGCTCGTAATTCTAATATTCTTCTTTACCATAAATTCTGCAGTTTTATTCGTTAATTTTTAACAATTAAAATACGGCACAAAATTACACCAACTATCTTAAGTTCAGATAAATCTACATCTTGGTTGTTGTTGTTCATTTTCTATTAAATAAATTTATGTAAATTTGATGTTAGATATTATATCATGTGTTTTTTTTTTTTGTAAAGTCTTTTTGTAAATAGTTTTAAATGATGAAGGCCCTCATACTGAGAGAGAATGTATGTATATACTCTTAATATATTAAATTATAACGATTGAATATATATCATGTAATGATATATTATCATCAATATTACGTAAAAGTATATATAATAAAAGATTAATTTATTTAGTTTTAATTAAAATAAATCGATTTTAAAGAATAATATTTAATACTTTGATTTACACATACTTTGTGTCGTAAACCACCTACAATTAACTGTTTATTTAATTGATTTAGTGTTAAATTGGTTGCATTAATATAACATTCTTTAACATCAAATGCTTGAATCCACGGCCCCTGGCATTCTAGACCAACGATCTCTCTACCTCTGAGATACGAAGTACTATGGTTGTGGAATGTATATGATTTCTCACTATCTTGATGTCGATATATTATTAATTTTTGTTCATTTACTATTTATATATTTGTTAGTGTATTTAGACATTAATTAAGTGAACGCTATACACTTCGACCAAAAGGTCCATTGTGATTCCTAAGGATGTGAGGATGTAAGTGGAGTGGAAGGAATTTTTGGGTATAGACTAGGAATTCATACGCCGACAGTTTAGTCAATTAACCGCCCCCCTTTTTTTCTTAATAATTGACAAACTGCCGATGTCGGGATTCGAACCCATAACCTCCCAGTTTCCAAGGAGGTATACTGCGCAGATATAACGCCTTAGACCGCTCGGCCACTTGGACTGGTAAAAGCGACCATACTATCAATTGATAGATATGCTTAAGTTAAAGATGGTTGCATTATCTTACATTTTTGATCGAAAATTTACTAAATAAGAAGTCAAGGTTTTATTTACTCCATAGTTTTTAATAATTTGGATAAATATTATTCGTAATGCCTGACAAGTGCTCATTTTCACTTAACAGTATAGAAATGAACAGTGAAATAAAATATGTAAATGAATTTGTTGGCTTCAAAAATCCACTCGTACTATTGAAAAGTCAGCATTAGGCAAATCTCTTTTATCGTTCGAGTATCGAACGTTTTTTAATCATAATCTTAGTTTTCTCTCTCTATCACGTTGGGTTGCATCATTGACTTGAATTAGTCACTGATCTCCATACTATCTTTGTCAACATAGTGCTGTTTCAGTATTTACTCTGAATACATGATGTTCGCATACAGTCACTAATTAAACTTAAAATAACTCGCGTAATATTAATTTGCTTGCGGGTAGTATGGACCAATAATCTGGCGTTGTTAGGACCACTATTTTATTTTTTACAGTGTAGTGTTTTAATTTATGGAAATTGATTTGACTCTTCTTTAATAACTATCTTATTTAAGTGGGCGGAAAAGATTAAAAACCAAAAATTAATAAAATATTTTTTTGTATTCAAGGTATTTTTTGGTTTTATTCATAAATAATGTAATTATCAAAATTAGAAAATAATTAAAAAAATTTTAATTGTATTTAATTATTTAATTGAATTCAATTAGATTTTAATTATTAATAGATAGATAGTTATAGATATCTCAAAATTTTGTGAAAGATTATTTAATTATTCAAAATTAATTTATGTGAAAAGATTATTAAATTGTTGTATGTAAATAATTAGTTTAATATAAACAGTAGCACTGTATATTTAATTAATATTTTTACCAAAAATATGTAAATTATCATTTCACAAGAAACAAAATTTCCCAACTACTGTTTTTTAGAAATTTATATCGAAAGTTTTAAATATTCATCCATTTTATTTGTAGGTAACTTTTAATCACTATATTTTTTTACCATAATGGATTTCTTAGAATCTTAATATTATAGTGAATTTTATATATTTCGCACAAAGCATCTCCCGTCTTATAAAAATCTATGCTTTTAGTGGTTACTTCATTAAGGATGGTTTAGAAAGTCACAGAAAATAGATCATAGAATTCTAGATCGATGCTTATTCTAAGGCGAAAATTTTATATGGAATTCATTGAGAATTTCGAACGAAACGGCCATTTCAAAAGATATTCACAGCTTTTGTAAGATTAATAATGAATTAAAGCAAATTATTGCCATTTAAAAAAATTGTAGTAATCTTTTAAAACAAAATTATTATTTTGTCAATTTATTTCATACCCTGAATTTAGGTTCATTGTGAACCTATGTTGATTTTGCAAAATTAGAAAAATTGTTTCTCATGAAATCATTCTTTATAGCAATCCATTTTGGAATCGAATATTGTTAGTATTCCATGATCAAACAAACATCCCTTCATCAAACAAACATTTTTGATATGTTCACCTGTCTGTTGATAGTTGTTTTTCAAAATTAGGGCGCGTGTACAGACTAAATTAGCTGGATATTAAATTTTTCCTTATTGTGATCAAACTCAGAAGCCCATAAAGCATAACTTATTTTTAAATCACTATATAGACACACACTTGACGTTCCGGAAATATAACGGCGTTTTGTTGCATTTTTCTTTGAATTTTTTCTACACCCTTCTCTAATATCGGAATGCAGTAGGGTAGATATTAGATTATAAACACCTAATTGATTATTAGGTGTTTGTCTGTAATTATATAAGCTTCTACTATCGGTATATGCTAAATTATATTAACAGATAAATGATTCGGCCATTTAGCAGACCAGACATTAAGATCATTACCGAACTACCGTCAAGATCAGTAAAGCCGAGAGTGATACTTGTAGCTTCTTTGATGATTCGGCGAAAACAGCCATCTACTATGCAGCTGCGAGAGTATCCTGCAACTTAATCCAATTCAAATCCTGGGTTTCATCAAGGACCTTAATTAGGCTAATATAGAAGGACAATTCCACAATATAGATCTTTTATATCACAGTGATCTAATCCATCAGTGTTACACCAATATAATCTATCTAAATAAAAAAGACCCTTATTATTACGTTCATTTTTATTAATATTTTTGTCTCAGTTTTTAATTAAAATGTACTCAGATGAAATGGGTAGTCATAATTAATTGTTATATACTTAATAAAAATAAAATTTAACCTTATAATATATAAATGAAGAGTGTATGTAAAACTATAATAATAATTTTTTAATTATGTTATATTCTCTGTAACATTTTTTAATTAGAATAATCAATGTTATGAAATTTAATTAAATTAAAATGAATCTATTTAAAGTAGAACTCTTCTGCAATCAATTTTAAATTCACTAAATTCAATTAAATGTGCAATTTTTTATTGGCAAGGTTCTAAACTTAAATATTCTCATTGTTATGTTGTTTATTTAGTATATATAGTTCATATATTGTTCCATCTGATATAAATATGAAATATTATTATACAATTTTTGTATATATATTTAATTATTTTTGTAAACTTTGTGTCTATTCATTCATTGTAAGTATGGTTGTTTTTTTTCCGTTATGTTATTCTAACGAAGGTGATTAGGAGGTTTACTTAATTTGACATTCAATTAGTACGCTTGAATGTTAGTAAATAACATTATTTTGACATCAATATTTGATATGAAAAATCATACAAAACTTGGAGAATAAACCAAAAATCTCTTTTCGGATTGGTTGTATGTTATACTAACGAAGGTGACTAGTGTTGTCTTTATTAGATATTTGAGTTTTTTGTCTGGGCATTAGTAGTACCATTGTAGGGGACTCGATACTGAATCTCATTGTACTTTCATATTTAGATACTTTTGCGGAATCACTGCGTATGTCCCTTGTTATTTAGTTAACTACATGTTGTTACCTCAGTAACTATCAACAAACTGTATTTGACATTATTTATTAGGCAAAATAAAGTTTGTTGATAGTTACTGAGGTAACAACATGTAGTTGAGTTACCAGCCAAGTAGCCGAGCGGTCTAAGGCGTTATTTTTTCTTGGGGACTGGGAGGTTATGGGTTAGAAATCCGACATCGGCAGTTTGTCAATTATTCAGAAAAAAAGGGCGGCGGTTAATTCACTAAACTATCGGTGTATGGACAAGAACGAAATAACCGGCTATGTTTGAGAAGGTTTTCTGCAATTTTCTTCACGAACTCCAGATGAACATCGGCATAGTTCCTATCAGAGTCCGCTGCAGCCGCACATTCTACCAATTCCTAGTCTACACACAAAATTCTTTCCACTCCTCTCACATCCTTAGGCATCACAGTGGACCTTATGGTCGAAGTGTAGCCCGTCCAGGGCAGCCGCTACAATCTATCTATCGAACAACATGTAGTTACCTAAATAACAAGGTACATACGTAGTGATTCCGTAAAGGTATCTAAATATGAAACTATATTGAGATTTAGTCCACTACTCCATCGATGTCAAAATATTTGTATCTGTGATCGATCTAACAGTAGCTTGATCTTTTATGAATTTTTATGATTTTGATGAATCTTTTAGATATTAAAATTTACGGACTAAAATGTGCTTAACTTTTCAATTCTTTATTAAAATGTCTTCAAGTTTCAATATCAAAAATAAAATCTAACAGAGTCTATTTCATAAAGCAGTAACACAAATTACCATTTTTCCCACTTGCCTTTTTGAGAGTGAATCCACATAAAACAAGAGAATGCTAATTGTATATATATATATATTGTAACGGTTGAAATGAATTCAACCTTCGATAAGTGTCTTTTTATTTTTTTTAGTATTTATGTTTATTATGGGCGTGAATTCGACGCGACTGGTCGCTGGTTCCATCGGAAGGACACCGGGGCCAGATAAACGCAAGAGACGGCTCCGAACTCCGATGTCGCTGTTGACATTGATAATTGTAATTATATTATATTTATATTTTTAAGATTAGCCACACGCATTAAATAATTACCAACCTCGCTCCAGTATCGATCGCCGACATCGTGGAATTGGATCAAGCTTAAGGAGAAAATTCAAGAATGGATAAGATTAATTTTCACTTAACAAAATACACGAAATCCTTTTCCGATTTTATTATTGAATTGATTACCGTTTACATTTGTGGAACTGCTATATGGAGTATGGTCAAATAGTTTGGGGCTTATTTATGAATCGTTCTAGATGTTTTTCGATTGTACGAAAGACCGATTAATTGATTTGGTTACATTTAAAAAAATAAAATAAAAATTATTGTTGGAATTTAAAAAAAAAAATAACAGTCCCGTATTATAGACTTGTCGAAATAGTGATCATTAAAATAAAACTTCGAGTTATGATAAACAATTAGACAAGGTATATTTCTGTTGTACGATGGATGAGAATGATCATGAATATTCAAGATGAAATAATGCATCGTTGTGTTGAATTGTTGGATGGATTTTGTAACTATATGTGATTTCGATATTATTCAAGCTTGAAAAAGCATATTTTATATTGGATGAATTAATCAGGGGTGGTGAAACACTAATAGCATCAGCCACATTGCCACGTTCATTATCGGCAAAGCAATTGAATATTTAAAAAAAAATTAATCAATCAAAATCCAACCCTGGTGTAATTTAAACATTGCTTAGTGACAATAATACCAAGGAATGTGATGTGAGGAATGTGTAAACACGTTGTTTTCGTATGACGGACTTTGGTTGAAACACGAAAAAAAAAATCATTAATTTTTTGCTTGTGTTTCGAGAGCCTGTTTCTGCGTACCGAAAAATTAAAAGAAAAGATCGTGATTAAAATTGTTTAAGTGTCGAATTGAATTAATAATTTTGTTACAATTTGGTTTTGTTTAAATTGTTAAAGAATTACTTTGAGATTTTGTGCAAATAAATTGATTAAACGTGAACTCGAAATTCATCGATCGAAGATACGGAGACTGAGTGAGGTTGGTGGTATTTATTTGCGTTAGCGTGTTCACGAAAGTACATTTTTTTTAAAATTATTATTTCGAATCATATATTTTTTATTTAATTCATTTTTATTTGTAATTTTTTTTTGTTTGTTAAAATATAAATTTCGTAAACACGTTTTGGTACCAGAATTACAATTTGTTTCACTGTTAGGTATTATTTTATTTTGTTAGAATTAGATTTTTTCTTGTTGTTCACGATTTTTTTTTTTTGTTCAACTTGTGTTGTAATCGAATTATTATTTTTTTTTTCAATTAAATTATTAGTACTATTTTTCTTCGTAAATTACATTTTTTTTAATTACTCCAATATTCGAACTCGTAACAATCAGACGAGTGTTCCCCTTTAACCTACAACATAAATCGAACTCGTGAGTGGTACTCAGAAAAAACCTGGCGCCCAACTAATAAATTGTTTTTTTTTTGTTTCGAATTGGTGCTACAATTTGTCGGCTAGTCATCACCTTGTTGATTCCAAGGTGGTGAAAATACCGTCACAATATATATATATATATATATATTACGATTTATTTAACATCCTTCAAAATGACATGATTGTAGAAAGTACAAAATTTTTAAAAATTATTACACATACACAACAACTTATAACAGATATAATAAAAATAAATATAATAATAATAAAAATAAAATAAAAGAAATTCCATATTTTAATAAAAAATATATATATTACAGTTTTTAACAAATTTCACAAATAACATAAAATGTTTACAAAAGACATACATTTATACATTTATGTGTGATTTGTTTACATAATTAGATGACTTTGTTGCAAGTAACAACTAAATAATTTATATTAGTTAGTCTAGCTATTCTTTTAGTACTGCCATGAGTGGTATATTTTTTTTTTACTGCTGATATTTTGAGATCAATTTATTGGATGTATGAGAATACAATTTATTTATTATTTTGAAAAAAATATAAAGTATTTAGTACAAGTATTTGTATGACTTCCATTTATTAAACATACGGAATAATAGTCAGTTTTACATCTCCTGAATATAAAATGAATGCTCTGATAGAAGACATTTATTTCCTCAAGAAAATATATTTTTTGCACTTTCGGGACTAATATGACAACCTTACTCCCTCCAAATAGGCACTAAAGTAGTACTTTTACACCCTTGAGAGACATAGTCGATTTTCTTTCCCCTGGGAGTAAAAGTAAAACATTTGTTAAATAGAAATGCCATTTTGATTTTGTTGCTAGGATCGTATTAAATTTACTTTTTCTCCCATGGGAAAAAAATCTACTTTTTCTCCAATGGGAGAAAAATACTACTTTATTACCTATTTGGAGGGAGTAAAGTTGTCATTATAGTCCCGAAAGAGCAAAAAATAGTATATTTACCGTGGGACTAAAGTGCCTTTAATCCCTGGAGTGGGTGTTCCTTCGGACGGAGCCCTCAGAAACAAACTCCACTCGCGGGATTAAAATAGTCACTATAGTCCCATGGTTAATAATATACTGTTCTTCAAAATATTTGCTTAAATAAAAAAACCCTTGTTTTCATTCAAGACTACGCAGTCGAACCAAAAACATGTGTTTAGTTCAGCGAAGAAACTAAAATTCTTGAACGGTGTTAAATTTCTTTTTTAAATAGAGTTCGTTCGTCTTGGCCTAGTCAAGAAAATGAAATAAAGAATATTCTTTAAAATTCATATACTTCTTTAAAAAGTTTCATTTGTTTGGATTAAACAAATGATTATTTTGGTCCAAAATTTTAGCATCTTGGTCCAAAGAAATCATCATTTCAGTTTAGGAATTTCGAGATTCGTGAGTCAAGAGTCAGTTTATCTTTAGTTAAGATAATTTTCTCAAGTCAAAACAATAGATGTCAAGATACTTCGTTTCTTTTACCAAATGTATATTATCTTCCCTTTATATGAGAGTCAGAAATTCTTGGTTTAAAAAAATTTTTCTCAAGGAAATACTTCTATCAGTGTATGGAAGTAATTTTAATATGTTACTTCACACAAACAATTTAACCATCTTAACATGTACTTTTCTGTTACAATTTGTTTTGTTGAATTATTCGCGTAAAAATTTCTTACATAATTCTTTTCTGCAATGCCAGTCAGAAAAAACATACAATGCAAATAAATACACCAACATAAATAAATACATTCTACTATCATTATTGATTTGTGAATAATGATCTTATTCAGTTCTTAGATTGTTAAATAGATACTAATAAGTAATGATTGTGCGAAAATTAATCCATCCGTTTTATTGATGGGATCTGGATCTGTCTTGTTTTATAAATGCATTCATTTTGTTTTAACTTACGAGTTATTTTTTATGTTTTCGTAATCAATAGTATATTTTGCAACAAGTGTGGTAAGTTGTCGATTGTCCACGACAGTGATATTGTCCACTTATTCGCTCGAGTGGGCAATCGACAACACCGCACGAGTTGCAGATACTTTTTTTATATACTAATGTGGGAATAGTTCTATTTTAGCGCCCGTTCTTTCGAGCGTTAAGTGGCTGTTTGGCAATTCAATTATTACCAGACTACTTAGATAGATAGATAGATTGTAGAGGCTACCCTGGATGGGCTGCACTTCGACTATAAGGTCCCCTGTGATGTCTAAGGATGTGAGTGGAGTGGAAGGAATTTTTGTTTATAGACTAGGATTTTGTAGGATATGCGGCTGTAGCCGACTCTGATAGGAACTATGCCGATATTCATCTGGAGTTCGTGAAGGAAACTGTAGAAAACCTTCTCAAGCATAGCCGGTTACTTCGTTCTTGTCCATACGCCGACAGTATAGACAATTAACCGCCCCTTTTTCTTTCTTAATAATTGACAAACTACCGATGTCGAGATTCGAACCCATAACCTCCCAGTTTCCAAGTATACATACTACGCAGACATAACGCCTTAGACCGCTCGGCTATTTGGACACCAGACTACTTAGATGTATTATAAATTTTACTTTCCGCCCTAATGCGCAAAGTAAACTCTTGCAATAGATCTAAGTAGTGCGGTAATAATTGAATAGGCAAACTGTCATTTACCGCACGGAAAAGCGGGCACTAAGATAGTACTTCTCCCGCATGAGTAAAAAAAATATATGTATTTAATAATTTTTTTATTTATAAGTTGTGGCGCTGTATAATATATCTTAATTCTAACAAAAACTCAAAATTTGCATTTTTATACTTAAATTTAAGTTCAGTTTATTTCTCTTAAGGACGTTTATGTGCTAAATATAGTACATTCATAAAATTCTACAAAATCAAATAGCACATTCATAAAATTCTACAAAATTCTCAATAATATTTATCATTTTTCGAGTGTTAAATGAAAATACATTAAAAAAAAACGACAAAAAAGAATAAATTTAAGCTGTCGTTCAATTCAATTTAAAATATTGATCTAGGACAATGGAGCCAGTCTTCCATTCTTATCTATAAGACAATACCAATAGCTTTAGGAAAGAACAAGGTTGTATCCTGTAATTGATTTTATATAGCACTAGCTTATACCCGCGACTTTGTTCGCATTTTATTGCTATATATCCGGGTCCCGTCATTTTAAGACTAAAAACCACATTGTAATTTCTTACCGCTTCCACTACTTCAAATATTTATCGACACCAAATTTTTAATTCAGCGAATATTTTCGAATTCTATCTCTCGTAGCGACATAGCATACCAATTCTTAAGTCTAATCATAAGCCATTAAACAAAAAGAGTTCCTTTAAAATCGGTCCAGTAGTTTTTGCGTGATGCTCGAACAAATAAACAGACATTTACAATAGTAGAGACTATTCTGATGTTTCCCTATACGATAAATTCGATTAAAAAATATTTTTTTCTATAATATTGAAATGAATACTGAAATTTTCTTCAAGGATTTCACAACCTTTTCAAAAAGTGATTGTTTTGTATTCAATAATGTTTTTCTTGCTTCGAGATGTAATTTTTACATACAGATTTTTTTTTTTACAAAACAGTAAATAATTAATATTAATTATAATATAAAAAAAAACTAAACCAATTTTAGTGTTTGCACATGCATATTCATATTATAAAATGGTAAATAATTATAGGGTGTATCGTAAAGTATACACCTAATAGATCGGTATTATAATTTGATGCAGAAAAAACGATATATCAGGAATTGTATATTTAATGAAACTTTCGTGATTTATAAGTAAAACGGCCCCTATAAGTAATCGAGAGACACAAGACGAAACAAGACACACATTGTCGAAAATCACCATCTTTATATATATATATATATATATATATATGTCTGTAATCGCTCTAGCGGTTTTTTAAATGTCTGTGGACTCTAGCGGTCATAGTTTTATTCCGATTGGAATGAAATTTGGTATTTGAGGCGCTTTTGGTATTCAAAAGGTCAAGTTCGTTAATGGGTAAAATCGAACAAGGAGAATGGGGGCTTTAGAGGGAAGGGGAAACTCAAAATTTGACATATCTCCCTTAATATTCGAAAAATTGAAAAATTTATAAGCAGTAAAGTTGTAGGTACTAAGTTTTATTGTAATTTTGTTTCTTATCATTTTTTCTGTTACACTAATATTTACAGAAATATTGACGGTTTAAGATTGAAAATCAAATGTCTTAATATCTCTGTACACATTAGAGTTTGAGCAAAAATAATAAGGTGATGAATTGTAGCAAACATGATTTTCCACAACTTTATTCCTTACGTATTTTTCGATTGTTCTAATATTAAAACAGATATTTTATATTTTGTGTTTTCTTCTTTCTTTATGCCCCCCTTCCCCTTGACGTGTGTCATTTGTTAATAAAATTGGCCTTGCAAATACTAAAATCATATACGACATTCAAACTCAAATTGTGACCGCTAGAAAGTGATTTATGTATTCTAAAGAAAATTCGCTAAGTTGAAGCATTTCCTGCGTAACGAATTTTTTTTTAAATGATATAAGATCATTTTTACCTTTAATTTCTGAAATCTCTTACACCGTGTACATATTTCTTATGTATGAATAATCTAAACTGATTGCTTCGTCACGTTAAGTATCAAGCATTATATCATAACATACAATGCTTACTTAATGTAAATCTATTTACTTGTATGTGAGTGTGGGCGTTGTTTATTGTTTTATGTATGTAAACAAAAAAAATATTTTTCACGAAAATATATCACGTTAGTTTAGTAGATATACGGTATCTAAAAATATTATTACTTAACCAAATCATGATTTTAATTCTTAGCAGTAGCCAGCCCCCTACATTTATAGTATAACATAAAACCTATTTTGACAAAATGGAAACCCGACTTCAAAAATCAAATATTCTATAACAAAAAATGCACTAAAAAGTAAAAAAATAATTGCATATTCTTGTGCCAATTTTAGTTCACCTAAGCAAAAAATTTTAAATGTATATGTACAATTATTGTTATTTTTGGAGGCGGTATCAGCATAGAGAAATTCACATAAATTTTGAACACCAACCACCTTAAGCTATTTAAGATATTAGTTTCAAAACTGGAGCTAATGCTTATCGAAGTTTACTATTATACCATTATCTTTAAACCGTGGGAAGTATATTGCTTTTCTGGTTAATATAACTAATATTTGCCATAGTGGTTTTCGAATGCAGAATTTTACAAATTTGTAAAATTTGTTCTATTTTTCTTATAGAAAAATATGACTTCATTTTGATATTAATTTGTAAAATGGACCACAAAAGTTGATGTCTTTAAATTTTATAACTGATTTGTGCTTGATTCGGGTTTCGAAAAAATGCTCCGGATAAAAGTTGTTCATTAGAAATATAATAACAACTTTTATTCGAAATTTTTTTTCGAAAACCGAATGCATAAGGCACAAATCAACAATAAAATTTTTTTTAAATGACATCAACTTTTGTGGTCTATAGTATCTGTATTGATTTGTTACGGATAATTTTAATAGACTTTTAAATACATTTTGTTAAATATCAGTGCTGGGAATAGGAAGTTAATTGCGTCAAAAGAATTTTTTTCCGTGTAAAAAACATGAATATATAATTGTTAAGTGAAGGGAAAGGACTTTGTTGTCCTCGTAAAAGTACGTTACTAATATGCATTATACATTTATATCTGAAAAAAAAAACAGTAAATAAATCGCCAACCACATCACATTAGTTTTATTTATTATTTTGTATAGAGATTATTACATAAACATATTATTAAGAGTTCGTTTTACTTTGAATTTATTTACTATTTATTGAAACAATTGTCATGCAAACGTTGAAACAATTTACTATCTCTTAAATCCTGTGATTAGACACTAGAACTCCAATTATCCGGATTAGTTGGGACCGGACCCGATCCGAATAATCAAATATCTGGATAATTGAACAAATCATGAAACATGTGCGTGTTCGACATTTTTCATTGTTTATATCAATGTATATGCTCAAAACTACACGTAAAATTTGAAATTACAAATTAATTTCAAATTTTTTATAATTTTTTTCTTTAACAATTTAGATCAATTGCATGATAAATATGCAATTAATCGGATATTTCAAATCTAATACGTGTTTTTGAAAAAAAACCGTCATAAAAACAACTTCATGACGAATGTCTGTGTATAAAAAAACCATAGGCGTTTAGAGATGCTAAAGTTTGTTAATGTTAAAACAGACTTACTGAATAAGTAATTTTGTTCCGATGTTCACGATTTGAATTTTTTTATAGTCTGTCCTCAATGTTTATTTAAAACAAGTTCTATAAATCTCTAAGTCAGTTGTTTGTATTATTATGATTTACTAAAACCAACTAAATTTATATAATCTGGTTTTTTACTATATGAAAATATTTTCAACTTAACAATGAAAAAGTTGCGTATAAGTAATAAAACATTTATAATTTTAGTTAATCATTCGAGCGCTAAATCGTTCTAGTTTTTTCATTGCGTCCTTTCTATAAGCGTGATTGTAAAATTATATTTTCAATCTTTCGGAGATATTCAAGATGATTCACGGGGATGTTCAATCTCACGTGAATGTTGGTTCGAAAATGCTGTGTTTTAGAAATATTGGCGAAAAATACGAAACTGGTCGCCTGGGTATTATGAAAGTAAACAGTTTTTCCCTAAAAATTTAATTCTAATGTTTTATTTTTGTAGCTTTGTAATTTTTGAGGTCAAACGATGACTATAAGAGAAAGAAATTCGGCTACAAGATAACAAGATTAAATTTTTTCAAATAGTAATGAGACAATTAATTAAATTTTGAATGTCGTACATATTTTAAAACATATATCAAAAATAAAAAGACATGTTTTCTGATTGTGAGTAGATCAGTAGTATGTTAGTTACCATACTTGATCAATAATTTCCATATCCTCCAAACATGACACAACTACAATAAACAAATACATTTTTTATATGCAAATAAATAACAGAACATATGGTATACGTACGGAATAGAAATCACAATGTGTAGGTACTCTTTAATTCAATATAATTGATACAGTCAAAAATATTTAAAAAAATTACTTTTTTTAAAAATAAATTTCCGAAATTTTATTACGTTTTTCTGAAATTTTTGCAGTTATACTTCTTTTATGCAAAGCCGATCAGAATATATTTTCAGCGTGAGTGTCATACAGTATATAAACAAAATTTATGTATGCATACATTATATGCTTAGCGTAATAGACGACATGTAAATCTGTCACATAAGTGACCCAACTCTTCAGTGGACAATAATTTTGTGTGTGCTATGAATTTTGCATATTGAAGTATAAAACAATATTATACTTTATAGAACGAAAGACGAATTACTATAAAGTTGAAATTAGGTACAGGAATGTCTTCATCATTATTACTACATATTTCTGATAAAAGAAGAATATTAGAATTACAAACCACATTATCAATGGTACTACTTTTATGGGTTCGTAAACTTTGTATATTAAAGGTATATATAAAATAAACCATGGCGATAAATTTCACCAGCTCTGATTCAAATATAAATAATGGATTTAATGTCAATCTTTGAAACTATAATTTTAACGGACGCTGGTTCTGTTCTATCATGATAAAATGTAGAATTATTTGTTTTAAATGCAATGTATAATTTGTCTATTGTAGTTTTCCACTACTATATCATTTAATTAAACTTTTGTGTCTTAGTATCTAGTGTTGGCCATATTTAATATTATTTTAATAAATGATTTAAAAAGAAGTATAACATCTTACGTGCATACATAAGTATGTATTTTGTTAAACACCACTACGTATGGGTCATATTTTTTATTTTTGGTACTATCACCATTTTATCAAATCGAGAGACCATGACTCTCGAAATCTTGAAATCTACAAGAGATATTTTTAATTGAAAATGATATTTGAAAATATAACTCAAATTTAGTTTATTTCACACTTCATTTATTGAAATCGGATAAAATTTGACTTTGGTAGGGGAAAGTTATTTTTTATAGACTTCTCCAAGTTTCCGTTGCCAGTTTTATTACTGACTATATACATAGATAGATTGTTGAGACTGCCCTGGATGAGCTACACTTCGACCATAAGGTCCATTGTGATGCCTAAGGATGTGAGGATGTAAGTGGTGTGGAAGGAATTTTTTTGTGTAGACTAGGAATTGGTAGGATATGCGGCTGCATCCGACTATGATAGGAACTATGCCGATATTCATCTGGAGTTCGTGAAGGAAACTGAAGAAAACCTTCTCAAGCATAGGCCGACAGTTAAGTCAATTAACCGCCCTCTTTTTTTCTTCTTAATAATTGACAAACTGCCGTTGTCGGGATTCGAACCCATAACATCCCAGTTTCCAAGTAGGCATACTGCGCAGACATAACGCCTTAGACCGCTCGACCACTTGGTCTGGTAAAAGCGACCATACTAACAATTGATAGATATACGTAAGTCAAAGACACTTAGTACTGGTAAAAGTATCACTTAGAATGTTTCAACTGCATCAAATTTATGCACGGGAGTGTACATGAGTGGTCAGTCATTTCTTATTCAAAGTTATTTGATTCCGTTTCATATTATTTTTATTTATGTGTACAAAAACAGTATGGACCATAAGATAATAATGAAACGCATCTCTTGGAATAATAACCTAGTTTGTATTTTTTGTTTTTATCATTTTTCTGAACTACTTTTCATAAATGAAGAAATTGTTTTTTTTTTAAACATAAGAATGATCAATTGTACAATACGTGTTTACCATCAGGTAAGAACAGTTGGTAAATCAACTTTATCCATCTGATTGAGGTGGATGACACTTACCATTGATGACAAAATACCATTTATGAGGATTTAATTCTGTATTAAATTCCAAGGCTGTGTGTGTTTAAGGTAGTACTAGCATGAAATCACTTTTCGACAGATTTTGCTCATTTGTTTTCACAGCCTAAAAATAACGTTTTCTAATAAATCTCGAAGTTTCAGAATTTTTGACCGTTTAGAACGCGAGATTATTCATTACAAAGTTCGAAATTTTGAGGGTACTTCTCATTAGAAGCATGGAGCAAACACTTCATGTCCACCCAACTATTATCTGTTGTATATTTTAAAAAATTACTCGACAAAATTTAAAAAAAAAACTAGGAGAGTAAAGATAAATATTTCTTAAATAAATTTTTTTTTAAATGCGTTTTACCGTTTTGTTTTCGAAATATAATAGTTTAAAATATTTTTTTCTTTCAAAATTATATTAATTTGTATATAAATATATGCATGTGTTGTGTATGTGTGTATATATGCATTTGATCTATAATAAAAGCAAACCGGTTTTTTGTCCTGATTATACAAGAGAGTGATGGATCTTCCTTAAGTATGTAACCCCTCTTACCTCATTTTTATGAAAACATAGGAAATATTTATGCGTCGTTGATTTCTGCGCAGCTATGTACACGTTTGTAGGTTTTATATTATCTATCACTTTGGGCAGTGGTCACCAAACTTTTTGAGAAACAGATCGAATTTAAATTGGATTATTAGAGCATATGTGTAAACAAATGTAGTTATTATATTTGAATTTATAATGAATTTATTAAAATTATACGTTCTATCGAATTCAAAGTGGTGGATTAATTCTAGTCGCAAGTCTTCTTCAACGTCGTTGATAGGAATGTGAATTGGATTTTGAAATTATTGACACATTATTTATTTTCTCGTATTTGTGTATATATTATGTGTATTTGTATTTGTTTGTGTGTATTTGTATATAAGAAAAAGCAAAACCGGTTTTTTGTCCTGCTTATTCAAGACAATGCTGGACCTACCTTAATGCGATACGCATAGTTGTACTAGAAATCAATAATGAGTATTTTATGAAAGTTTCAACATAACCTTTCAGATGAAATTATACAGTTTTACAATAATTTTGTGTACTCTGACCATTTTAGTAGCACTAGGAACCATGACTCAGAAATCTTAAAATCTTCAGAAAATATGTTATAATGATAAATATGACTCAGATTTAGTGTATTTACATATTAAAATTTCGTTAAAATCTAATAAAATTTGTCTGATACAACCATAATATTAATTTTTTCTATAAAATAGCAAAATTTTGTCCGATTTTTGGCTCCGCTTTGTGTTAAAATGTAAACCATTATTATGTTTTTCTCAATGGCCTTACTTCTTCTGATTCCATCAAGAGATCCACCTTGATTATACAATAATCAAATTGTAATCAAAATCGCATACATGTATAAAGCTACAAATTCGAAGTGGATAAAATAAAATATACAAGTCATATTTTACAGCACGTTTCGGCAAACTTATAGGTTCAGAAAATACTTTCGAATTCCATTAAGAATTCATCTAGATTCTAGATGATATCATATTATTGTATTTATTGCATGTAGTCGAAATTTTGATTGCAAGATTCGGACTGAACAAACATTGCACGTGAAGTTAAATCAAATCTAGTAAAATCAATTATGTTTCTCTAATCGTGAAATGTATAAATTTATTATTATCGTAATTTAATATTATTAATATAACTTTTTTTAGAATACTAATTTCATAATTCTGTCCAAGTCTACGCTTATTTATGTTTATACAAATTTTTAGGATTCCGCTGTCGATAGCTTTGCATTATTGTTTTAATATACATTCAATTGCCAATATTTCTATACAAAAGATGTTGCTCATATTTTTTTTCAAAAATACTTTACCATTTATGTCACTCGATAAAATTCTCTATCATGCGGTGAAAATTATGACAAAAATCTTCTAAATTTGGTTTTTTGGCATTCATTATAATTTAATGGGTCAAATTTATTAATATTTTGAAAATATCTTCCATGTACTTAATAAATGGGGGATTTCATTCGTTTCTGAAACACACAGTCTATAACAGATACCATCCACATCATAATCCTTTGTTAATCTCAGGTACATTACAAAAACTGTAGAAACCCTTCACAAGCATAGTCGGTTACTTCGTTCTTACCAATCCAAGTGGCCGAGCGGTCTAAGGCTTTATGTCTGCGCAGTATGCCTACTTGGAAACTGGGAGATTATGGGTTCGAATCCCGACATAGGCAGTTTGTCAATTATTAAGAAAAAAAAAGGGGCGATTAATTGCCTGTACTGTCGGCGTATAGACAAGAACGAAGTAACCGGCTATGCTTGAGAAGGTTTTCTGCAGTTTCCTTCACGAACAGATGAATATCGGCATAGTTCTTATCATAGTCGGCTGCAGCCGCACATCCTACCAATTCCTAGTCTATACACCAAAAAATTCCTTCCGCTCCACTCACATCTTTAGACATCACAATGGACCTTATGGTCGAAGTGTAGCCCGTCCAGGGCAGCTTCTACAATCTATCTATCTATCTATCTACTTCGTTCTTATCCATACGCCGACAGTTAAGTCAATTAGACGCCCCAATAATTATAACTACCACCGCCGGGATTCGCACCAACAACATTCCAGTTCCAAGCAGAGCGTTTATAATATCTTCCACTTATTTTTGTAATTATATGAGTTTCTACAAGGTATTTCTCAATCGTATAGAACCATTTATTTTTTCGCGTATTCAAATCGTAGTTGATTGATATCTTGACCGATCCATAGTCATAAATATTTTGATATTTAAATTTCAAAATTGACAATCATAAGTCATTAGTTACAATCACGATTTTATTAAATTTTTGTAAATATATATAATTTTATCCAAATCACGTGCCTTATATATTTAAAAAAATATGTATATTAATTTTATAATCTAGTGATTGACATTATAATATATATTGTGTAAATATTATATTTTGAATTTTTTATGGTTAAATTTTTAAATTTTATGTTTCTTTTGTTCCAGGTAAGCCATTTATATTCACTTAAGTTCTTTTGTAAGTATATACGAATAATAATTATATATTTAGTTAAATTATATGTTCTTATTTTGATGAACTTTTCAGTTATGACATTGATTGAAATTTATTAAAAAAATTAATAACCGACAATTAAATTTTGATGACTTGATGAAGAAGTACTGCACTTTGATCTTATGGTCCATTGTGCTCTTCTCTTCTTCTTCAGTCTGACAGGGTTTGCTTCTCCCATATGTTGTCAATAGTCAAGAGCTTGCTTATAACATTTTCTTGAAATGAAGGTTCATATATCCAGGGTGAGATGCGCCGAATATCTTGTATCTGCTGTAACCGTGAGATTCAGAGTTAAAGATGTTGTGGATAGTTGTTTCTTTCTCCTCGCCGCACAATATGCTCATAATGGATCTATTGTGGAGTCCTACTGTGCCCACATACTGACTTAACTGAACCAAAAAATCATATTCGATCATATATACACTCTCACCAGAAAAATGTTGCTTTTAAAGAGATATTTTTGTTCTATAAAGATTATCAAAGGGAACTTTAAAGAATTTATACAGATGAGGACTACTTTGTAGTCGAAATACGTATTTATAATACGAAAACTGATCTAGGTATTGAGGCGAATTTGAAATTTTATTTCAAAAATTTAGAGTTCTCATTAATTATCATTTGATAATCTAATATTTATAGATTTATTATAATTTCCGCACTATAAAAATCATATATTTTTATGGATAGTTAATCTTAATTGACAATTATTAAAAAAATTATGGGCACATAAAAATGAAAATAACATGATTATTCACTTATTTATTTGTGTCAAATGTATTTTGATTGAATAATGTTTAAATAATTTTGTCGTAAATTTTTAAATTTGAATTTTCGGCCACTCCTTCTTACTGCTAGTTAAATTTTACGGTGACAATGTGTTTATATTTCCTTATCAAATATCATACATCAATGGCCAGCATAAGTAGCCATAAGTAGCGTTGTTATTTGATCAAAATTTAACAGTTGATTTGTGCTGAATCCATTCTGTTTTCGAAAAAATGCTTCGAATAAAAAAAGTAAATATACTAACAACTTTTATTCCAAGCATTTTTTCGAAATCCGAATTAATAAGGCACAAATTAATATATAGTTTTGAAAAACAAGTGAAAATAACAACTAACTGAGTTAATTGCTTAAATACCCGGTATTTACTGAATTTATGAAAAGAAATTTATAACAAAAGTTGTTTATTTTTATAAAAACATCATTTTTTGTCTTTTAATTTTTATTCTATCTCTTACGGTTTCAAAGGTAGGTAGTTTTGCCCATTTTGCCCAAACAAGGTCCAATTTTTCCCATTCACGAAGTTGACCTTACTTTTTAACTCTAGAACACAAAATTTCAGCTCGTTATCTCTTTGTTTTTGAGTTATTGTGTCCACAGCGTCCATTTGTGCGGAAATGGTCTAATTAGGTCATTTTATGGACACCTATAACAAAAACTATGTTCTACGATCAATATTTCAAACCGTTACAAAGTCGGAACTAAACTTAATATATGGTATATATTTAGATACCGGATATAAAAAGATTACCACTATTGCTGGTGGTAATCATTTTGATATCGAAGGTACAGATAAAATAACTCTAATGACAGATGATTCAAACCATGTATCGTAATTACTGGGAGATTGTTATTCAATGATAAAAACTAATTAAATAATAATGATAATATTAAAATAATTGACCGTTATAAGCAGTAAAAGAAACACAAATGTTAATAGATATATATATATATGAACCATATCAATTCAATTGGTTACACATATTAACAAAACTGTAGAAAATAAACTGATCAAAATCAAAGTAAATGTGTTAATATTATTATAATAATTGTTAAATAATTATAGATACACTATTACAAAATTAATTGTTCCGTGTAATAAACTTTAGTGAATTTATAAAATTATACAAAAATATTCAATTATTATTATTAATCTCAACATATATTTGTTGAAACGTTTCATTTCTTATGACAGTAAATATGTTCGTGTTTTTACAGTGATCTTGAGAATATAATTACGTACAATTTCTATACGAAACTATTAGTCTAGTCAACAAGTTAAAAAACATGTTAATTCTTGCTACTGCGAATTAAAATACGTGCGATAGTTCGTTGAACTCATTTTGACGTCTAGAAAAATGTTTAAACCCGCACATAAACAATTGCAAAAGTTATAAACAATTAAAGATTCCAAAGAAAAGGGTGCTACTTTTTGAAAATTACTCAAAAACTATTGGTGCTAGAGGAATTTTACAAACATATTCTAAAGAGGAGGAAATTTCCAAAAAAAAGTCGACTCCCGGTATGTCTGTTGTTAATACTTTTTTATTTAATGTTGAAAATTTGGTTCCGCGCGGCGAGCCGTTATGCTGCCTTGAAACCGGCCGCTAATTACAAAAATTATTTTTTGTTTTATTAAATACTAGCTGTTTCCCGCGACTTCGTCCGCATTTATATGAAAGCTAAATATATATGTATTAAAAATAATAATAATAATCACGCTACATGATATATGTATATAATATACAGCGATATATAACGATTTATAGTGTGCTATTATAGTTTATAGTTACTATGGAAATGACAATGATAAGTAGACATTTCAAAATTGAAACAAAATTTTAATAAAATATTTTTATAGTTATTTTTTAGAAGTATAGTTTCTGTGGAAATTATAAAGCCAACAAAAATTTTAAGCCACTCCAAAAAAAAGGAGATTCTATGTTCGACTGTATGTTTTTTTTTTTATGTTCACCCCCTTCAAGACTATTTTTTTACACAAAAGATAGCCTATGTCCTTCTCCAGAATATAATCTATCTCCTTGCCAAATTTCATTACGATCGGTTAGCCGTTTAGTCGTGAAGAGGTGGCAAACAAACCAGAGTTACGTTCACATTTATATAGTAGTATATATATATATATATATATAGATTAATTTAAAAATTTTTTAAAATAGGGAATATGCATGACAATTTTTTTTCACTTGAATTGATGCATGTTTACTTGACAAATATCATGGTAAAATTACTTTTCGAATAACTTTAAAAATAAGCGAGATATGAATGATTGAAATTCCCGATTAGACAAAGAGGGTGATAGCCCTCTTGATACGTTATGTGACGTCATATTACACTTTCACCATTTAAAATACACGTAAAACTCCGTTTTAAGTATTTTTGCAAGAAAGAGACAGATAACAATCTTTAAAAGCTTATAGCTTCCTTGATATTCCTTCCTTGTCGGATTTTAATTTCGTTTTTAAATATGATTACAGTATTAACAGTATTTTCATATTCTGAAAATAAATGTGAAAAAAAATTTTCATGCATATTCCCTATTACTGTGTCATCATCTAGACAGTTGAAAGAAAAAAATTCCGTCGGGAAAAAATTTTTTCGTACATTTTTCATGTACACTTTTTGTCAAAGTGTAATTTGACTGAACTAAACATTAGGTTCAAAGTTTAGAAATAACAAAATTTTACTTAATTTGTAGAAATAACTTCTTATTTTACGATGTGATGCTAATCTGTCTATGAGATAGATATCTACGAGATATATGAATAATGATTGATAAGATAATATTATAGCAGTCACTATGGGTATACCTATATTTAAAATCTAGTTGTATGACAGGTAAATTTTCACGGTGTAGTGATTTATTAAAACTAGAAATAATGTAGATTAAATATAACAACTTATTAAACTAAAATCAATAATTAATAACAACTCTTTTGTTGGATGAACTGAATCATCCAAGGACATCACGGTCCATATAACACCATCGAAGAGATTGTTTTGAAAAGTATTTCATAATATGACGCGTATAGTGTTAGAGATTTTCATTAATCACATCAGTTAATTTGTAGATATGAAAATGAACTAAAATGTTGAGTGAATTTTTTGTTTGATTCCGAAACGAAAAGTGGGCCAATTTGTTGCGTTTTATTGTCTCAAATATTCGCTGTAACTGTTGACATCGTTGAAAATTAATAGTAAATCAAAAGGCTGCTTGAGTACTAAAATATGTTAGCACTCTCTATTAAGGATGTATCCACCATTTTTCGAAAGATTTTGCTTATTTTTTTCACAGGCTAAAAATAACGTTTTCTAATAAATCCCGAAGTTTCAGAATTTTTGACCATTTTGAACGTGAGATAATTAATAGCAAAGTAATCATTCTATCTCACTCTCTCTCATTAGAAACATGTAAAACTTCATGCCCATCCAACTATTATCTGTTGTATTAAAAAAAATACACGACAGAATTAAAAAAAAAACTAGGAGAGTAAAGATAAATATTTATTAATTAACTTTTTAAAAAACTCGTTTTATTTTCAAAATATAAAAGTTTAAAATTAGGTAATTATATTAATTTGTATATATGAATAGTGAATATTTCTATGTTTTGTGTATGTGTACATAAGTATTTGTTCTATAATAAAAGCAAACCAGTTTTTTGTCCTTTTTATATAAGACAGTGAAGGGAACTACCTTAATTAAAAACAATGTTTATATTTGTGTTTATATAATATTTCACTTATATTTTTTATCGCAGTTTCAAAAGCTTATTATAAACTGACCATTCACTATATTCGTATATCAATTTATTTTACGAATACAAAATACAATACAAAATTGCTCAGTAAATGTATATTATAATATGTAAAATTTCATAGATGGACCGCCAAACTAAAATACTAGCACTATTGATTAAGTTTAAAAATTTTGTTTTCTCCAATTCCATGTGAATCACCTTCATAGACACTGGTTCTCTACCTGCTGTATTAATACTAATCCACCTATGGGTGTAGAAATAAATAGTTACATTGCTTAAGAAGACGTTCGTTTTTATGATATACGAAATATAGAACTCAATTTGTATGAAGCCAACTTCTTGAAATAAAGTTTTATTGTGTCAAATAACTCTTTAGTTATGGAATATATTGCCCTAAAATGCAAATCAATTTATTGATAAATGTTATCAGAAATTGAATTTATAAGCAGCTGTACTACATACGAAGGTCATGTGAGTGTTTATTTCACATACGATATGGTTCTTTTCCATTCAATAAGTAGTTCTTTTCCTTTCAATTTTAGTGGTAAATATTCTTATTAATTATGATCGTATTCGCTGTCATAAATTTATTCTTCGAATGAGAACTAAAATGTTTTATTTTTCAATAATTATTAAACTACATTTCGGGTTGATTTTTAAGTATATTGTCTTTAAAAAAAGTCTACCCAAATCTTATTTTTGAAGAAAGATACACTTTTTAGTTCCAAACTGCAAAATAATGCTTTTCGATTATTATAGAAGTATGGACAAGCAAAGTGGAGATTTTGGAACAAAAAACATTGTTATTTATAATTGAATCGATTTATATAATTCATATAACATCTAAATTTTATGCCCTCAGAGCCATAAAATTTAGTAGTTATTATGAAGATATACTATTTGAATGTCGATTATTGGAAATGTGACCAAACCTAAATTTTATGGTTTTGAGGGCAGTAAAACTACCTTTCGTTTACAATACTTAGTTTGATTTTAAAACCACGCTTGTTTTGGCCGCCATATTGATGGCCATTTAATGTACATGAGTGTAAATACCAAACCAAACTACAAATCATTTGATCTATATATACAATTTGATCTATATAATCACAAATGATCTTTACCATTCCTTAATTACCTGTTGGTGTGTTTCAGGAAGTCTTACATGAATTGACGACAGCATTTTTAAGAAATTGATTGATTATCGTTTTAAAAAGATACAATCGTTATAATCAGTAAAAAATCAGTACATCATCGTATTTATTATTAAAAATAAGATGATAAATTAATATAATTTTTTACATAATCAGTAATAAAATTGAATAATAATCAGTTTTAAAAACCATTCACTTTGATTCAAAATCGATTTGATACGAATCAACAATTAAATCAATTTTTGCTTAATTCAAAAATTATTTGAGTGTGTTGTTCAAAGGTTAAGTTCAATACGTGTTTTATAAACTGTTTTTTTTTATTCTAATGTTAATTTGATCTTGATTTTTTGTATTGTAAAGAAGAAAGGGAGGGGAAGTGAGAGGTATGCTGGTAAATTGATTGTTTGTTAACTGGATAAGTAATGATCGAATTTACAAGTATGTTTAATTTAAGTCACACGATTACACGATTTTTAATCTCACGTCAATTTTATATTGAATGTTATTTGTGTTATGTTGATTTTAGATCACCTTTCATTTTATTGTGTAATTTTATTTCAAATACTACAGTCATAGTACAGTTAACAAAGAAGCTCGTTAATCTTGTCCGCATTGCATTAAAGTACACGAATTATTGTTTTTAACACGACATCTAAAAGGAGGATGGTTCTCAATTCGTCTGTATTTTTTATTTTTTTATAATGTTTGTCACCTCAGAACTCCGTCATTTATAAACCGATTTTGAATTTTTGTTTTTGTTTTAAACTTTTAAAGGGTTTGATTTCAGATTGGTCCCATTGTCACCAAATCGCATTCTGGTGAGGGGATCCCCTGGAAATCGAGGAAAATCCGAGGAAAAGGATATACTCATTCATAATGGGAAAATAAGAAAATTTTTTTAAAAACCGACTTCAAAAAAATTTTATGCATGTAAAAAAAACTCAAAATCTGTTATAAAAAAATGCACTAAAAATTAAAAAAAAAAAACGGATAAAAAAAATGTGTTATAAAAAAATGCACTAAAAATTAGTAGGCCTACCCATATTTAAACAAATAAAATCAGTTATAGTACTGCAAAGTCACTAAAAAGCGAGAAATAAAACCTATTTTGACAAAATGGAAACCCGACTTCAAAAATCAAATATTCTATAACAAGAAATGCACTAAAAAGTAAAAAAATAATTGCATATTCTTGTGCCAATTTTAGTTCACCTAAGCAAAAATTTTTAAATATATATGTTCAATTATTGTTATTTTTGGAGGCGGTGTCCAAAAGTTTTGTGAATTTCTCTATGCTGACACCGAATCCAAAATGGTTCCGTTACTCTCTTTTATTAAGCGCGTGGAGCACTTTGTTTAGAATTAAACAACCATAATCGCCTGAATTAAATTTTTAACAAACTGTGTCCCACGTTTTTGAATTTTTTGCTTTATAGTGAATTACCTACTAATAACAAGGTGGAACATAGCAATTGATTCAAACATTTTGAATCTTTCTTCGTTTGAGAAATGTGTACATATAGTTTGTTTTATTTTCTACCCGGTATATATAATATATACAGGGATATATTAAGTGTAGCCCTCATGGGTAATGACCTGAAATTTTGTATACTCACTGCCAAAGGTCGAAATCCATTTTTGAAACCGTAAGAGATAGAATGCAAATTTAATATTACTTTATTTAATTAAACATCTTTTGTTTGAAACTTTTTTTCATAAACTGAATAGTTTTGCCACAATTTCAGATGAAAAACTTAAATAAACAGTTCATGCATTGATAATGAACTTAGTATATACCGGATATTTAAGCAATTAACTCAGTTATTTGTTATTTTCACTTGTTTATTATGGTTTATTATACCTGAGATATCGCTTATTTCCATAAAAAATCAATTTATTTAAATTTTCTGTTATATTCAGTATGTTTTGAGTAAAATAAAAAATAAACAAAAAGTATTTGTCAATGTACTCATAAAACAGTGAACCAAAGTTCCGTTTCAAGATTACTTAATAATATTCAGTACTTGGTGTATGAAGCGATGACTTGGAATTAATAATTAATTCATCTGTTAAATAAATAAACAAATAAAAGTTCATTAATTCTTAATAAGTCTAACTATAAATGCATTTAGGGTCATTGAATTCCACATCTAAAGGTATTGTGAATGGTGCATTAGATTTAATAAAAAGTCAATTATATATTCTCATAATGGCTTTTATAATAAAAAAATAAAATTTACATATTCATTTTCAAATACCTTATTTGAGTGTTAAATACTTAATCAGTTCTAACTGGTAGCACAACTTTTGATTTGAATAAAATATTTTATTGTTTTGATAATAAATTTCATTTAGTATTCAAAATATTTATTTTTAAAAAAATCTGGTTATTAAATCTGGATATTGTACTTGAAATCTAGAACTTAAATAGACACACAAAAAACTGAAATTGTTTTAATAACCTACATATACTGAGTTCTTCATTAGTGAGTTTTGCATACCAAAGAACTGACTTTTTTCACTGTATGAACTTAGGTATTGTCAGCGTCATTCCACGAAAAAATTTATATGCATTTGTCCATATTAGCCGGGAGTTCCAGGAAATAATTATTTGGGATTTTGGTAAGACCCTGTTTTGAAAGTAGTATATGGGCAAATCTATCAACAAACGGGTAGATATGAGTGTGTTTCTCCTCTTTTTCTCAGACATTCAGAGTGATTCAGAAATTCCATATATTTAATTAATGAATATCATGTAATTAGTACACCGAATGTTCGGAAATAGTTATGCAATGATATGTAAAATACGATAATTTCCAAATATTGTATCGCTGGAAGACTTACTACCATTTTTCTTGAATTTCTAGTGGTATAGCTACATTCAAGGATATGTAACCCGGTGAACAGGTTAAAATACCAAGCAAATTCATATTGAACTATAAAATAAGATAAGATTGACGGGGTCTCGTCACTTTGACCTGATAGATGTATTGTATCATTCCCATTCTTTATTAGGATCCCCAGACTAGGTTCAGATCTTTGATAAAACTTTGGATTTTTTCTGGTTAAGGTTACTTTACTTAGGAATGGGAAATCTCCACGTAGGAAGTTCAGTCTTTTACTGGCGAGAGGCTCGCAACTGCATAATAGATGGCCCGCTGTTTGCGCCGCTCCATCACAGAAGCGACAAGTATATGTCGCTTCTGTGATGAAGCGACGGAAATAGCAACTGCGAGGCTGTCTATGCAGCTGAATATCTATGAAATTGCGTGGGTGTCGTCCGTAAAAAGCTGAACTTCCTAGGTGAAGTATTCTCCTAATCCACTTTACACAAGTAAAATCCTAAGATTTATGAAAGACTTAGATCTGATATTGATCTTTAACGACAAACTTCTTGAGAATATCATGAAAGTTTTGGATCTCGATGCTACCCTATTCAAATAAATTATCATAATTATCTCAATCGACGGTATATACATAGTATAGAGTTTCATTTTGAAAATAAACCACGAGCTTCTACCATAAAACTAACACATAATTAATTATTCAGATGAATGCATTATAGTATAATATGGTTTCAATTGCATATAAAATTCATTCTTTGTATGCATAATATTAGTCGTATTTAGTGAGTGAATAATAATGTAACAAAGTTCACGGTTCGTTTAATATTCACATATTTTGTAATTACTCCTATTTAGCATAAATATGTAGAGTAAATAATAAATATACCTCCTCATCACACTTTACAAAACTTATTATTTGATAAATAGTTCTACCGAAAATGTTCATTAGTTTGTTATGATCTCATATTAGAAATTGTTTCTTATTTTAAGATAGTTCGTGATTCACATTTTACAAAAAAAATGTATGTGTACACTTAAAATAAATAGGGTCAACACTACTATTATGACATAAAAGTTTAATAAAAAGTAATAGTAGAGAAAAACTGCAATCGAAAAATTATATATTGTATCTAAAACCATTGATTCTACATTATATCATGGTAGAACACAACCAGCGTTACTTTATCCGTTGAAATAAGAGCTTGAAAGACTGACATAAAATCCATTATTTACATTAAAATCAGAGTTAATGAAATTTATGTAGACCAGGCCAAGTTCATCTATATATACATTTAATATACAATGTTTACGAGTCATTCCTATACCTAATTTCAACTGTATAGTCAAATTGAAACGTTCTAATGTAATAATGGCGGTGTAGATATTTTCCAAAATAATAACGATCATTCATCTTTCTGTAATATATAATTTTATCTTGTCTTTCAATATCCAAAAATTATATGACACACAATCAAAATTATTGTGCACTGCTGAGTATAGTCACACTTGAGTGGATTTATATCAGCGAATCGTTACCTGCTGAAAATATACTCTGACCGGATTCCAGCATTTCCCAGCATTGACACTGCTGAGAAAAAAAGGGCTTCTTAAGGAGTTAAAATTTAAATAATTGTTTTTCAAACTCAATATTCAACACGTTACCTTAAGCGAAGATATATTTCATCGTATATATTAATGAAATTTTACGAATGAACTTTTAACAATAATACTCAACAAATTTGATCATAGACGTTTGTAATTTATATTTTTAAAAGTATTATTGTGCTTTGTTGGTTTTGTTCGGAAATTCAGTATTTTTGTGCTTTTAAGGGTGCTTTGCGCATGCTCCATAACTCACTGATCAAATCTATAGAGTATATATTGTACGAGAAAACTTTTTATAAAATTGTTCATTGATATTATCGCAAAGTTTTATTTAATTTTTTATTTGACCATTGTCTACACCTTAATTGAAGCCCAAAAATTTCAATTCTATCGTATAATTAGGTACACGTATTGAATACATATCTCGTCCCACTAATAGAAGAGTCACTGATCGGGTAACGTCACTAAATACATCGCATATGCTCGTATTCTACTTAAAATGTGATCAGAGATATTTGAATTGAATTAACTTTAATTATTCATTAGTTTATAACCGTATCCTTAATATTTTGACTGGTGTATTAATTAATAATTGTATTTATCGTGATTGTTATCACACAATTATGAAAAATTGTGCTTAATAAAAAGTGACCAATAATAATTCCACGCGTATAATGGAGCATGGCTCAGCTATTTAATAATTATATATACAAAATACCACCATAATTAACACCCATATTAAATTATATTTTAATATTATAAAAGTTAATAATATATTTAATAATTATATTTCAATTATAATAATATTAATATATATTTTTAAATAAAAAATAATAAAACGTTATATAAATAAAATAAAATCGTGTACATACATTAATTGAATTTAAAATAAATTATTATTTTTTTAAATCATTATTATCATAAACAAATTATCGCATACAGTAGGTAGTGTATAAATAATGTTAATCATTTTGTTATATATTGAAATAATTTTCGATTAACCTCATTTTAAGGACGTTGGGACACCTCGTCAAAACTGAAGAAAATTCTTTAAAACTTTTTAGAATGTTGGTTGGAGAGAAAAACTTATGGTTCTGCATTATCAAATTATTTTCATACACCAATATTTGGAACATTTATTTACTTATTAACTAATGTAACCTTTAACTGGGGACGTGTTTATTGTTGCTAAATACATTGGATAATATACGCATACGATTGCCTTTGTAATCTACAGTAATGACAGATGTTTGAGCAAATTTTGACAAAACTCTTCCGTTTCAAAGGTGTATATTTTCCCTCATAGCATCAATCGAATTTTAGCTTGTTATATCTGTTTGTTTTTGAGTTACCGTTATAGGTCATTTCATGAACACCTATACCAACAAATTTTGACGTGTAAACGACTATTCCCTCGTTACACTGGTGGTCAGTTGAACATTATTGTGTGACGAAATACTGTTAGATTTCAATCGCTAATAACTTTGAGGCTAATATGTTTACGATAGTTGATCCCACAAAAGATAGATCCTATCTAAGTATCTGTCGCGCTATATTTGTTTTGCCTGTGTTATCATCGTACCAGTATAGACGCATGCGCGTGAATGGTTACGAATCAGCTTTGTGTTTTAATTTGTGTAGCATGGAAATTTGTTTGGCTAGTACATTGATTCTAGTGTCATTGTGAAGAACTTGCGGAGCACTAATAGGACAATAAAAATATTCGCCGAAATATAAATGAAAATTAGTATTTACCTGAAAATTACAAAAGAATATAAGATTTTGTCTCATATAACTCGTACATAAGCTCAGAATTATAGAAAACGTATACCAGACGAAAGCTCGCGAAAGGACTCGAGCCTAAGAAGTTCAGTGACGAATGAACGCGAAAGACACGGCAGCGTCAATAAAAAAATGAAAAAACGACGCAAAGCGATTACGTAGCTGGTCCATCCGGAATATAGCAACCAGCGACAGTCCAACCGTATACGGATGAAGTGCAGGACGTTTTCATGAAAAATCTACGACCGTTGCAAAATGGGGACTAAACTTTTATATTTTATATTTTACATATACAGAATATAAACATATATATTTGTATTTTTGTTTTGGCACAACTAAACTTGAAGCTACATAGACATGAAAATTTATGACGCACAGTGGACAGGGTCACATAATGTCACATCTATAGTATCACCCACTTCGAGCTCATTTTACGAAACGCTAAGAGTGATTGTTCACTATGATTTGCTTCTGGTTTATATTGCTTAGGTAAAAGATTTGTTTTCACAATCTATGTATTAATTGGATGATTTTCTTGCTCGAACAACCCTTGATTTATTTGTCAATAATAAAATAATTATCAATTTAATGAACATTATAATAAATAATATTTATGTTAGTTTGAATAAACTATTCGTTTATGAACATGTGTGTCTACCGATACAAGAATGAATACATTATCTATATCTTTCTCTAATTATACAGGTGTCCCGTAAGTAGTCGAGTTCTATACAAGGGTAGGTAGAGGGTTACGATTTTGAAACGAAAAGTCCTGAGACATTTTTTTTAGACGCACCGTTAATTAATTATCAATTAATTAAGGAAACTAGGTTGAAACCAGAGTTGCAAAAAGTGCATTTTTTGATTTGAAAAAATGTATTGCTTAAAGTTAATTTAATTTAATTTCGTTTTTTTTGGCTCTCCCAGCTAGAAATGCTTCTGGTAATAACGAATTTATTTATTCATTATTTTTCGCTAATGAAAGTGACTTTTTACTGAATTCGAAACCTAAATGAAAGAGTTGAGATTTGAAGAGTTGGATCTTCGTTTTATAGAGGCGCATATCATCTGGTGACTTTTTAACAGGCTTGGGACATCCCAAAAAAAATATCTGCTCACTATAACTTGTGTCCCAAAGCTACTATGATTTTAATGAATTTAATTTGCGCATTTTTTTCTAAATTTATTATTAAGACAATTTATTTATTACATTTTTCAAAAAATACAAAAATTTAAGCAATACATTTTTCCAAAAATTGATAGTTAAATCAAAAATGAATTATCAAAAAAATGCAATTTTTGCAACTCTGGTTTCAACCTAGTTTCCTTAACTAATTAATAATTAACTAACGGTGCGTCAAATAAAAAAATGTCTCAGGGCATTTCGTTCCAAAATCGTTCCCTCTACCTACCCTCTTTTGGAACTCGACTACTTATGGGACATCCTGTATGAAATATGTATCTAATTTATCTATCGGAACGTTTGTAAACAGCACAACAACAACTGACTACCTATAAATGATAATAATGTTTTTGTTACTATGTGTAATAATATACTCTTCGTATGTATACAGACTGTGTTGGAATGCTTTTCCAATACAGAATCAATGTTAAATATTATTTATTACTGGCAGGCCGTCTGGTTACTGTGCGGAGTCAGTCAGTACACATGTAGAGTCATCTCATATGCTTATGATAATTTGTTTGTCATTTAAGAGTGTGTACTGACTCATTGACTGTGTACTGACTCATTTAGGAGTGAGTGTGTACTCATTGACTCCGCACAGTAACCAGACGGCCTGCCAGTAATAAATAATATTTAACATTGATTCTCTATTGGAAAAGCATTCCAACACAGTCTGTATATCTGTTTATTGATGTTATTTGTGCGAATATGTGCTGGATGCTGCTTTGAAAAACGTTCAAATTAATATTAAAAAGTCTTCAGGGTGTATTTAATAACGCATCATAGATATTATGAAATATCAGTAATTAGTGGCCAAAGCAGATTTAATTATGTTTCCACCATCAAATCCATATATCTCTAGTTACCGATATAATATGCAATTTTTTGTTTATGGTCAATGTAATTGTTGGCTGAAAATATATATATAAGTTTGTCATGTAGGAGTTACGTACGAATTTTCTGAATGGTAGGAATCATTGTGACTATCAAATAGTTGACATAGTTGTATTCATTATTATAGGTATTGTATTTAAATTGTTAGTTCTGTAAATATTATACTGGGTGTCCCGTAAGTCACGGACACAACTGAAGGTATGGATAGAAATTTGAATTCTGAGATGAAAAGTCCTTTACCATTTTTTAATCAGACGCATAGATAATTAATTATTAATTAAAATAAGACAGCCAAGGGGCGCGCTACAGCGGCAAAAGGCTAGACGGGAGAGAAGTAGGCTACCGAGCGAGCAAGCGAGTGTTTTCGATCCAGATCTTACCAACAATCAGGGTCGAGTCCGGTCCCAATTAATGCGGGGGTCTATTAAATTGTAATTCCGATAGTTTTTCACAAAATATTAACCAAGGCAGATACTGAGTTTAAAATTTTTGAGCGTCTTTTTAGGCAAAAATTTAGATCCAAATAGGTTGGATAATGAACCTATATACAAATACCTTCTCATAAATTGTTGAAAACTGTTGAAAATTGTTGAGATAGAGTCAAGGTTTGAGTTACTAAGTTGTTTTTTATACAAATACTTTTATTCGAAGCATTTTTTCGAGAAACGAATACATTCGAAATAAAACTAATGCAAAAGTTTGATTAGCAGTATTTTATACTAATTATAGGAAACTAGCTTATACCTACAGCTTTGCGTTTTATTGACATATCTTCGGCTTCCGTCATTTTAAGACTAAAATGCAATTTCCCAACGCTTCCACTACTTCAAATAAATATCGACACTTACACCATATTTTTATTTCTGCGAAAATTTTCGAATTATATCTCTTGTAGCGAGATAAAATGCATACCAGTTTTTAAGTTTAGCCTTAAGCTTTCAAAGAAAAAAGGTTCATCAAAACCGGTCCAGTAATTTTTGCGTAATGCTCGAGCAAACAAACATACATTTACAATTTTATAATGGAGAGATAATATGTTTTGAAATAGAATTTACAGATGTGGATAGATTTAATTTTAGTCAATCGCTCTTAGGCTATTATTATTATAATTTCTGAATAATAATAATCGTATCGAATCAATTTTACTACAATATTTTTCAATACTTATTTTACATACAATAAATTAAACCACATATTTTAATGAAAAACCATGATCACAGTAATTTAACTCCATTAGAATATTGTTATTAACAAAAACGGAGATGAATTTTTTATTTCTGGCCGCTACAGAAGAGAATCATCATGTTTTAATCATTTTTATGCTGTATTGAATATTTCTATTTAAAAACATTTTTTTATTATAATTCTATTATTTGAATAGCATATACCTAGTAGTATTTTCTATTTAAAAGCAATGCGGAATTTTTTTTTTTACGGTTTTATAAATATTGATATTATTATTAAAAACAGTTTTGATTATTGTTTAGAAATAACATCGGAATGTATTTATAGATTAATTAAAAATACAAACTATTTTTCAAATTAATTATGTTTTTGTGTATTTAATTTGTGATTTTTGATAAAGTGTTTCGTATTCAATTTGTTAGTACCCGGTGTTTTTTTAGAGGTATAGAACTTTAAAATGATATAAAAATCGTGATAATGTCCATGGTATTGGCTTTATTGGTTAGGTAATTTTATTTGTAAGGTAAGTAGCCGCGTTTGTAAAGGTGTTGCGTGTACTTGGAGCTGGGAGGTTATGAGTTCGAATCCCGACATCGACAGTTTGTCAATTATTTAAAAAAAAGGGGGGCGGTTAATTGACTAAACTGTCAGCGTATGGACAAGAACGATGTAACCGGCTATGCTTGTGAAGGTTTTCTGCAGTGTCCTTCACGAACTCCAGATGAGTATCGGCATAGTTCCTATCAAAGTCGGCTGCAGCCGCACATCCTACCAATTCCTAGTCAACACACATAATTCTTTGACCTCTACTCACATCCTCACATCCTTAGTCATTACAATGGACCTTATGGTCGAAGTGTGTCCCATCCAGGACAATCTGTCTATCTATCTATCTATCTATCTATCTAAGGTAATTTTATGACATCATCAATGTTTAAATATAATTTCGGACATCTCGACTGGCTCGAACAAAGCGCAATCTGGAAGCCCAATTTTTGGACCACTTTTTCAAGCAACTGGGGTCGTATATCGGAATAACGTGGCGTAAGTTGACTTCCAAATCGTATGATGTTCACGATGTTCAAGTGGCTTCCATTCTTGCACTAGCTGAATCTTGTAAGCTCATAAACCAAGATATTTTCGCAAAATCTTCCATAAAGTGGGTGGATGGATCTGTGGGTGGATGGATCCAGCTCGTGCAGGAGTTGAAGCCGCTTGGTTACCTCCTAAAACAGCCTATGTATACATTATCGCATGAATAAAGCAAAAACCAATTGATAAGATTTAGAAATAAGAACTCTACTTTTATGGCCATGTGGACTCCAAAGTCAATAGGCCACAAAAGAAGCGATCATTTTCAAAATTTTATAATCGATTTGTGCCTTAATCATTCGGTTTTCCAAAATTCATCAATGTTTTTACACTCGTAATAAAGTTAGATTTAATTATGGCCATAGATACGAAAATTAGATCCCTGAATATGACTGTACCATTTAGCGCGCTAAGTTTTGAGGCTAGGTTTAGCTTAGAATACTTATGGTCTTGAAACATCGAAATTTTCACTACTTAGATTAATAATTTTATATTTTAAGTTAAAATGTGAAAAATATAATGCAAACACTATGGTTCGAAACGTACGGTGCTCTTACCATAGAGATAATACATATAGAGTAGGCAAGCCAAGTCAAAAGTTGTCCATCAGAAAGAAAGAGAAAGAAAATCGCGTAGGTTGAGCTATCTCTTTTTAGCATAGAGATAATATATACTCTATGATATATAGTCATTATATATCATAGAGATTGTATTCTCTCTATGTTATATATTAGTCATTAAAAAGAGATAACTCAACCTACGCGTTTCTCTTTCTATTGACGGTACGTTTCAAAGTGAAAATATGAAAAAAAACAAATGAATTAATGAAAAAAAAACAAATGTAAAATACGAATTTCCATTGAATACAAATATAAATTACATCCTATATTTTACAATTGATTGTAACTGTCACTAATTATTATTCAATCTATAAAGAATCAATTGATATTTAATTATGAGAACCTCAATAAAGAATTTTTTTTTTGAAAAAAAGTGAAAATTTATTTAGCTGAAAATTCTAAATATTTATATCTTTACAAGTTATCACAAAGCACATTTACATATAATGAATGATTAGAAGTAACTGGATATACGAGTAATTAGATGGTAACCATTACTTACTTAAAAAACAGCATAAAATTTTATTTATTTTATTTAAAAAATTTTTATTTATACACAACGTGTACTTATTATTAATTATCTAAAATCCTCACACTAAAACCATTTTTGAAACGACTGGTGATTCGGTTTCAATTATAAACCATATTTTGACAAAATGGAAACCCGACTTCAAAAATAAAATATTCTATAACAAAAAATGCACTAAAAAGTAAAAAAATAATTGCATATTCTTGTGCCAATTTTAGTTCACCTAAGCAAAAATTTTTAAATATATATGTACAATTATTGTTATTTTTGGAGGCGGTGTCAGCATAGAGAAATTCACATAATTTTTGGACACCGCCTCCAAAAATAACAATAATTGTACATATATATTTAAAAATTTTTGCTTAGGTGAACTAAAATTGGCACAAGAATATGCAATTATTTTTTTACTTTTTAGTGCATTTTTTGTTATAGAATATTTTATTTTTGAAGTCGGGTTTCCATTTTGTCAAAATATGGTTTATTTCTCGCTTTTTAGTGACTCTAAAGTTCTATAACTAGTTTTATTTATCTAAATATGGGTAGACCTACTTAAACGACTAATTTTTAGTGAATTTTTTTATAACACATTTTTTTTTTACCCGTTTTTTTTTTTTCTTAATTTTAAGAGCATTTTTTTATAACAGATTTTCAATTTTATTTACATGCATTTTGTTTTCTTTTTGTAAAAATTTTTTTTTTTGGGGTCGGTTTTTTTTTTGTAAAACATTTTTTTTTTACCCGTTTTTTTTTTTTTTTTTTAATTTTAAGAGCATTTTTTTATAACAGATTTTCAATTTTATTTACATGCATTTTGCTTTTTTTTTGTAAAAATTTTTTTTTTTTGGGTCGGTTTTTTTTTTGTAAAAAAATTTTTTTAAGTCGGTTTTTAAAAAAATTTTCTTATTTTCCCATTATGAATGAGTATATCCTTTCAAAAAAAAAAAAAAATTTTGCAAAAATCGGTTATCACATATAAAATGAGGATTTTCCTCGATTTTCCGGGGATCCCCTCATCAGAATGCGATTTGGTGCCAATGGGAAACCAAACCCTTTAAAACAAAAAAAAAAAATTCAAAATCGGTTCATAAATGTTGGAGTTCTGAGGTGACACACATAAAAAAAAAAAAAAAAAAAAAAAAAAAAAATACAGACGAATTGAGAACCATCCTCCTTTTTTGAAGTCGGGTTAAAAATATGAAATAAAGGATGGCGCATAAGTAACGTTATGATTTATTTAATGAATGCGTATTTGTGCATCATTTGGTTTTAACTCGTGAACCAATTGAATCTTTTATGGGAAAAGGTGTAACGTATGTAAAATTCTTTGCAAAGACCACATCAAAGTTTTCAAAATCTATCCCGAGCTGGTCTCGGTTGCTCAGATACTTACTGAAGTTAATGGAATTCAAGCTGAACAGATAGCAAACAGAACTTCAATGTACGATCAACTATGTTTTATATCGTTTTTAATATTTTTGGTCACAAATTAATGATGATATAGTTCTCTCTGTATATTAAGGTGGGCATTTTAACCAGATCAATATTCTTCGATTTCGATCCCCTACTTGTTTCACGAATTTTCTTAAAATTTAATTCTTGCTTTTCCTTGAAAGGGATAAATTGTAGCTACGAATAGAACTATTTATACGTAAGATGAAATCGCTTTCCTGGATTATGAGAAGGTAAACTTTTAAAACCAGTGATTATTAGATGTCTAATTCTTATCAATTGAAAAATACCATATTTAATTAAGAGGAAGTTGTAGCGGTACGCTCCTAAAATCAATTATGCTAATTTATTAAATGTATTAAGATGATAACTGATTATATTTGAATCATTAATAATTATAATCCATTTAATAAATTAGAAGACAAATTGAAATATATAAATTATCTTTATGGAAAATATAGAATAAATGTCAAATATGTTTGTTGATAATTACCAAGGTAATTTACATAATAACAATTACCGTGGTAACTTGGGGAGGAAATAGTTGAGGAGGTTTCTAAAAGAAAGCATAATTGATTTTATGAGCGTACCGCTACAAGGTCATCATATCCATTCATTTTATAGAATGTAAAAAAATGTTAGTGATTGTATTTTAATTATTTATTTATAACCATTCAATTAATTACAACAAACAACAGGATGATAACGTTACTTGGTTGAATAGTATGACCGATGGAAGAACGGATCTATATATTATTTACTTATATACAGAAACCTTATTAATTCACAAGTGGTATTTCTTTTCAATGTAATTAAATATTTATTATTGATTACTTTCATATTTAACGGATAATATTTCAATTAATTGTCGTTCATCTTATACAGGATATACTAAAAGTAACTATTAAAAATTATTAGTAATTATTAATAATTAATAATAATTTTGTTTTTTTTAATTTTAACAAAAAATCTGCTTTTTAAAATTTCATTTTAATCCACTTTTGTTTGAAAAATTTTTTCACAAACTCAATAGTTTTCTCATAATTTGTGCTCGAAGTTCCTCGGATAGAGAAAAATGTGCCCATTTTTAAAGATTTTTTTTAAATTGTGAAACAAAAAATGTTCCTTTTTTCTCAATCTCAGTTTCAATCATTTTTCCATAAACTCCACTGGATCTACTGAACACTGTTTTGAAGGTGTTTAACTGTAAAAAGTGACGATAAATTGTTATACACAAATTCAATAAAAAAATTAAATATTTTTAAAATTTTTTTTCTCGATTCATTCTAAGCAAAAAAGTTTTCTTTCGTAAATAAAACCCATTGTTTTCCCGGAAAAAATTTCTTAAACAATGGTAAAAGTGAATTTTGTAAAACTTGGAGAATTTTGTTTTCCGAGAAAACTATGGGATTAAAAACTAGTAAAATTTACTACAACTTAACTAATATCAGGAGAGATTCAATTCAAGATGTTACAATTTCCTCTTCATTGTTACATACTAAACTTCATTCCCATCGCACTAAAATAAAAGCTTTTAAAAGCCCCGCAATATTAAATAAATTTTAATGATGGTAATTTTCAACATACTATAGGTATGTGCGATGATCATTTGAAGTAATTTTTTCGAAATAACTTCATCCGTACAAAACCAATACCTACATTTTCTCCGGAAATTCACTAAAATACATACATGAAATGCCTAGCAATAGAACTTGAAATGAAAGCAAGCAAGAACTTGTTTTGTATTGTCCAATATGTATTGTAATATGTTTACTCTATTTTTAACCTATTCACCTTCAAAAAAAATATTACCCCTAACCTTCAAACACTAGTTGAGGGTAGTTATAATAATAATCCAGGCATAATCTACTACCATACATATATATATATATATATTATATACACTGTAAAAAATGTGTATCCAACTATGCCATGTAGTTTGCCACTACCTACAGGCAGATGAATGGCACTTAAGGATGTTCCAGCATACCACCACTTTTCGACAGATTTTGCTAATTTTTATTCACAGGCAAAAAATAACATTTTCTTAAAAATCCTGAAGTTTCAGAATTTTTGACCGTTTAGAACGCGAGATAATTAATATCAAAGTTATCATTCTCTCTCACTCTCTCTCATTAGAAGCATGTAAAACTTGCCGCCCAACTATTATCTGTTGTAATAGAAAAAATACTCGACAGAATTTTAAAAAAAACCAGGAGAGTAAAGATAAATATTTATTATATAAAAATTTTTTTTAAATCATGTGTGACCGTTTTGTTTTCGAAATATAAAAGTTTAAAATTATTATTTTTCTTCAAAATAACATTATTTTGTATATGTGAACAGTGTTTTTGTCTATGTGTTATATATGTGTTTATGTATTTGTGCTATAATAAAATCCAACCGATTTTATGTCTTGATTATATACCACAATGCTGGAACGTCCTTAAGCTGAATACCTAAATATTGAAGTAATGAAACTGTTTTTGTTGAACTACCTGCGCGATGTATAGTTGAATTGTCGGTTATTATAACCGAATAACGAGTTATCCAAACAAATAAATTTTCTAAATTGTGTGTTTACACTTAAGTGAGTAATTAGTTTCAAAATATTATGAAACCATTAGAAATCGGTATAAAATAATATCAAAAATTATTTAACTCGCTTGTGACATGATTCATTGTGATATTATATTGTTATCTAATCAAAAAGTTTAGTTATGATCTTATTGTAAGTATATATAGTGAGTGTAAGTGAGAACATCATGTTAAGTTAATACTGTAATTGAACTTTGTAGTTAAAGATAGTATAGAGAGATCAATATAGTGACTAAATGATGTCGCAACCCAAAGTGATAGGGAATTCGGTACGGGAGATTCAAAACTTTATGAAATAAATCGATGATTAATACATCAAATGATTATCAATAATGTATATTTTGTGTTCAACTGATAATCACTTTTAACTTACTTATACATAGATTTGAGTCCAAATTAGTATAATTCTGTTTAGTTGAATAAATTACGGTTACTTTCAATTTACCCCATTTATTTTACTGTGTATATTATAGTTAATATTATTGTAATAAAATAATCTGATAGAATAATTTAATGAATTGCGGAAAATATTTTGTATTCAACAAGTAAAGTTATGAAAATAACATAATTACTTTTATGCAAATGATATATATCATATCATACATACTAGTTTATTTCTATATTTTCTATGCAATTCGAAAATGTCGGGATATAATTCGAGTTATAACAATATAACATACATATTTCTATGTTTTTGTTTATGTATAAAACATATGTATATAAACAAGGTGCGTTCAAAAAGTAAAGTGACTTTTCAAATTTTGAGAGCTGCATACATTCGATTTTTTTTATTTTGTTGTGTTGGTACACTCGTCCCGAACGTATGTTCACAGTTTCAACTATATAGCATTCTTTGTTTGTTTGTGAGAGGTATAAAGATTAGAAGTGTTTGGTGTGCTCGGCGATTTTCTGCTGTCGAAAAAAATGGATCAAAGAATTTGCATCAAATTTTGTGTATAAGATGGAATTAAGTACTCCAAAACACTCGAAATGTTTACAGTGGCATACGATGAGTCTACTATGAGTAAAAAAAATGTTTATAAGTGGTACAAACTCTTCCAAGAAGGCCGAGAAGATATCAATGACGAACACCGCTGTTACTCACTGTTTTCTTCGATTACCGTGGCGTAGTGCATCAGGAGTTCTTACCACAAGATCGTACGGTCAACAAGAAGTATTACCTTGAAGTTATGCGTCGTTTACGATCAGCGATACGAAAAAAACGTCGGGAATAGGGAATATGCATGAAAATTTTTTTTCACTTGAATTGAAGCATGTTAACTTGACAAATATCAAGGTAAAATTACTTTTTAAATAACTTTAAAAATAAACGAGATATGAATGATTGAAATTCCCGATTAGACAAAGAGGGTGATAGCCCTCTTGATATGTTATGTGACGTCATATTACACTTTCACCATTTAAAATACACGTAAAACTCCGTTTTTAGTATTTTTGCAAGAAAGAGACAGATAATAATCTTTAAAAGCTTATAGCTTCCTTGATATTTGTCGGATTTTAATTTCGTTTTTAAATATTATTACAGTATTAATAGTATTTTCATATTCTGAAAATAAATGTGAAAAAAAATTTTCATGCATATTCCCTATTGTGGAAACACAATTCATGGCTTTTGCATCACGATAATGCACCTTCTCACTCATCGTTGCTTGTGCGTAATATTTTGTCCAAAAACAACACCACAATCATGCTTCAGTCATCATATTCACCGGATTTAGCCCCGTGCGAATTTTTCCTGTTCCCAAAACTAAAGAGACCCATGAAAGGACGGAGATTTGGAGCAATTGAGGAGATAAAAACTGCATCGCTGGAAGAGCTCAGCGAGAGTTGGAAAAAGCGTTGGCAAAAGTGTGTTACATGTTAGGGGGATTACTTTGAAGGGGCAACATGAATATTGATGAATAAATGAAAAGTTTTTGATAAAAATATAAAGTCACCTTACTTTTTGAATACCTCGTAGGTATTATCATACTTTATTTGTTTCTATGTAAAATAATCACATCTAAGTGAATTAAGTTATCAACGGCACTGTTGTTAGTTGATCAGTTTTTTTATATACTTATAATATTAAAACTTTATACAAGGGCAATTCTGTACATAGTAAATATTTCCAAAATAATCCTAAATTTGGTTAATTTAATAATTAAAAATGTCAAATAGTTATATCGCTTTGTTCCAATATCACGTTAACACATCTAAATGCATTTTGTGGGGATATCCGCCAAAAGATTTTTGCTGGGTAACAGAAGGGTTAAAAATATCTAAACTCAATCAAATTTGTAATTGATAGAAAAATCTTTAAATACAAAAAAATGTTTATCTCAAAATCAAACATTTTATGTTTGATAAACTTTTTTATGCACATGATACAAAATGTAGTTAGCTTGTCTGCAAATTTTGGCAGATTATAAGAATTAATAAAATTTATCCGAATATGGGTCGATTCTTGAGGTAGAAGATTAAGAATTCTACTGTAAATTTGATGGCGGGGCTGGGAATATTTAATTGCGATTTTTAATAAATTTTCAGAGATTTATAACTCCGTAAAAAGATTTGATTTTATGTTCATACAACACATTTTTTCTACGAATTGCATCATCAACCAAAGGTGATTTTAGCGTGTTTTTAACTATTTAGCTTTGAACTATTTTGGTTATACCGATGGAACGATTTTGCAAACGATTTTTGTGCGGGCAAAATCGACCAAGGAAAAAGGGAGGATTAAAAAAAGTCGGTCCGACGTGCGACTAGAGTTTACTCTTATAAGTTATTTAATTTTGAAATATTCATAGAATGTTTAGGTCCAAAACCCTGGATCCATCAATCCTAGAAGCAATCCGGGTGGAGAAACTGTGGGCTTTCTGTGCGGCGTCTGGCCTCAACAGAATCCTATAGCTTCATCTGCTTAAAATAGTACCTATTACCCGGAGACACCTTCGGGTAACAGGTTATTCTCAAGAAGGGCACAGAAGTTCCCTTGGTGTAGGTGCTAGGGACCCATTTGCAGTACCCCTCTTGCTAATTATTATTATTGCCAATATATTCACTTTTCATGGACTAACGAAGGTTCTAAAATAAAATTCTCTAAAATGTTATAGTGATATTTTATGATTTGTACTTTCATCAACGAGTTTATGCGGCAATTGATAATCATCAACTAAGCTTTTGATATCTTTACGATGTCCATATTGAATAAATTACGATCTTTTTATATATAAACAAAATTAAATTATTATAATCAAAGTTATTCTTTTATTTCTGATTTTCCTGATTGTGCAAACTATGCTTTTCATTAAATTACTTATATTCTAATATATATTTTCTTATTTGAAAAATGTAATTACTTTTGCTTTGCTATTTTCATTTTTTTTTAAAAAGGAATATTTTTTGTTTAAGAAAATATTGCATTAGCTGAGAACACCCTAAGGAATAGAAAATATTTTGTTTTTATTTTATATGCAATGGGCGGCGATATTGCAAACACTGTTGTATATATATAAAGTTCCAACAAGATTTATTATAACACCTATTAAATATTCGGTCTTTTATGATTTATTATATAATTAACATCTTTATTTGACTGTATAATCTATGAACAGTTATTTATGGATAATTTAACTCTGATAAAAAGAATAGAAAAAATTTTTTTAATCAATCGTTAGTTGCAAAATCATATAGTCTAGACGCTAAAGAAAAGTAACGTATAAATGAGTAATGTGGTACAATTTCAAACTTTTATAATTGATTTGTATATTATTTATTCGGTTTTCGGGAAAATGTTTCGAATAAGAGTTGTTAGTATATTTACAATATATCTGAAACATTTTTTCGAAAATTGAATAAATAAGGTACAAATCATTAAAAAACTTTCACAAAAGGAGGGTAATGTTTTCCGAGTGTATGTATGTATGTACACTCCTATTCATAAAAATCGAACTACTTAAAGCATTCTAAGTATTACTGCATGTAATATTATCCATATATTTAGTAATATATATCCTGTGTCTGTCTGTTTATGTGGCACGCTATGTAGCCTAAACGACTTAATGGATTTTGATATGAGATGCCGGTAAATTCATCTTTAAACTGTAAGAGTAACATAGGGTTTATTATTTTATTATATAGCGTCTGTGAATCTTAACGCAGTCGATACTTTTTCTTGTTTGTCAAAAAATGTTTGTTTCAGTATATTCTAATAGTTGTTTATATGTTTCTAGCAAGCGCACTTTTCTAGTTGCTTTTGCTGTTAAAACGTATCAATTTTGCCGATTAATATAATTAATAATTAATTTTAACATTCGATAATACTATTTTTTTAAATCATATAATTCAAAGAATATTTTAAAAGTATATAAAGTATTTATGTGTCAAAAATGTGACATAAGGTGTCATCATATCGTCTATGATGACTAAGTACTTCACTGCATTCCGAAGCACGCACGATTCAATGTTTTTTTTTAAATTTTATTAAGGCATTGGATATAATATCATCAACCTATTGACCTCAATAGACCATGAAACTGTGAAGTCACAAGTCTATTAGGGTTGTGGACATGTTCACCGTTCCCACAACGGTGGATCCGCGCTTGTCACTTTGTATAGATTTTCGAACGATCACGTCTTACCCTGATACATTTCTTACTTTCGTCGCTACCTTCTAGACTGTAGTATTCGAATAGGTGTTAAATCAAATTGCAAACAATAAGTAAAAGAATAAAATGTTGCCCGTATGAATAGTATGTATCGTTATGGTACATTTAACAAACAAAAACATATTATGATTATTTGATATTAGAGCAAATATGAATTCTGTTTGGTTGTCTGCATCCGTCATATTTTTACTCTTTTTATTTTCTTCCTTTGTATTCAATAATGCATACATACATTTTTATTTTTAGTTAAACACATTCAGTTCATTTCTAATTTTATTTTACTCTTTTTTTTATTGTTCAATTCAAATCAATCGTGCACAAAATGTATCTACAATATAATACTACAGTGCGTCCTACCTACTACTAGTTTAAAAATGAAAGTCTGATTTTTTTATGATGATCTAATCAACAAATACCTACATCTCGCCACTACAGATTGTACGAAGAAATGTAGGATATATCAAACCATTTCGTGGCAGATTGAGACCAGAATACCTCAAAGTAGTGGGTGGATATCATAAAATCCATCAAGTCATTTCAACTACCTACGATTTTGTTTTAAGCTCTCTTGAAACTCATATCAAGAGAAATCCCTAAAACATTATAAAAATCCATAAAAAGCATTATTCACGAATCCTAAGGGGTGATGTCGCCGAGTCGAAATTTATTGCATTATTAGAGCCTTCAAATCATTATTTCATAATAAAATTGAACACCTTAGGCTATGTTTTAATATAATTTAAGTCATTGCAAATGCGCAAAATGTCTTTTTCGCATGTTTGGTGACCTATTTATGACCTATTACGTTTTTTGCGGCTTTATTGATGAGTGATGACCTATATTATAAACAGGTCATCGGTTTTATGACGGTATATCTTCATTTCACGACTTTTATGCTCTATTAATGAACTAAAAAGTTGCACTCAAAAAAAGAAATGATGATTTGCAGGTTATAATGGTATTTTAAATTTCGACTCGAGTATACTTATATGATACTTACAATTTTATAACAATATAGAGAGAAAACAACTAATCACATCTCGTCAGGCTTTAAACCCTGTCAGTTTTATTGTCCTTTCATTATTTTATTTATAAAAAAAAACTTATTTGTCTTCAAAAAGAGGAAATTTAAAAATAAAAACATCAACTTGTCCATAGTACAAAATTGTTTTCTTGGACTCAAGTTTATAATAAAACATTGTGTTGGGTTGTACTCTCTGTAAAACTTTTTTATTTCATTATGATATGAAAATCTATTTATGAATATTGAATAAAATCAAATTAATTTTTCCGTTTTATAATTAGGTATTCATATATTAGTATATTACGTTATTACATAATCACTTTGGTTTGGTAATTTTTCTATTTGCATAAATAGATTATTAATCATGTATTTGAATAGCACAACTTATTGAATTGGATAATATATATTTAGAGCAGTTTCAATCAGTATTACCATTTCTTTTTTCCTGTAGACTTCTTCTTCTTTTTTTTAAGTTGCATTATGGAATATAATCTCAGTTTGAATAATAAATAATATGAAAATGTAAAACACGCTTAAAGAAATATAACTTCAAAAATCATCCTAGTTTTCTGATTCGTATAGCTGATATTTCCTGTTACGGATCGCAAATTTTCAAGGAAAAATAAAAAATATTTATATATATATATTTATTTATTTATGTATTTATAGAAATTAATTTTACTAGGTTTCCGTAAATATTTTCGATTTAAAATTAAAATCCTAAATATCTCTGTATATATTAGAGTTTTAGAAACTATAAAAATATGTTAAATTCTTGAAGATTATCTCTCGGTTAAAATGCCTGAAATTTAAGTATGTTGATAACCTCACGATCAAAAGTTCTCAATCCTTAGTTTTTGAGCTACAAGCTTTGGAAGTGCCAGTATCTGGATTACTAAATAACTATGGATGACGTGATTCGCTTGGACTACAAATCTTTGAAAATTCAAATTAAAAATGCCTTTTTTTCTTGTATATGGTGTTATCTTGGAGGCGTACATACACACCGGCACGCCGAGTCGGTCACGGCTCTACGCAAATTTTTATTCAGACCTTTTTCCAAAAGAGAAAAGTATTTACGAAATTATTTTTTATGATATTTGTACGGTAATAAAAGTATTTAATCTTTTCTCATATAATTTTATTTTCTTAATCTTGATCGCAGTAGACGGGTCGGGTGGGGGCTGTATTTGCAATCACGACACAAAATGTCTCGATCGCACAATATTTGAATTTACTTTCTTCATAGGAAATTATTGCGATGGACTAGAACTAATATTTATTTATCATTTATAATTTTGTATGTGCGTGCCTAATTTATTTTTAATCCATTATGTGTAGATGCGTATGTTAGTTAGAGGTTCATATAATAAAGAAGATCTTAAAATAATTTTAAAACTATTTATTATTGTTATAATAAAGATTTAAAGTAAACGAAAGTACTTTTTTTTTTTAAATAATTTCAGTCATTAAATCAAATATATTTTGTATACTTTCTTCTTAAAAACAATAATTAAAACTAATATTTTTAATAATATACATTAAAAAATAAAACTGTATGATTTTTGATAAACATCACTATTTTTAATGATTGTAAATTTTTTAATGAGTTAATTTAAATGAGTCTTATAGATATATTTTTATAGATAACATTGCAATTTATTATAAACAGACGTAACTAGAGGTTAGATAATAAATTATAATATAATTTCTTTTTTTTGTGGCCAGTTTTTATTATATTAGTGTTTTTTGAAACTGTTAATCTAAAAGTGTAATTAATTCGTCGACACTTTTAGGCCCGTTGGATTCCTTTCGACGCGAGATTCCTTTTCTCTGATATGCGTTTTCTATAATTCCGAGCTTATTAACCCGACTTCAAAAAGGAGGATGGTTCTCAATTCGTTTGTATTTTTTTTTTTTGTAATTTTCAATTGAATACAATTTTCACATATATTCCGCCGAATATATTTATTGTCTCATATATTCATGTCTAGTGCTCAGCAAACTCTTCAAAACGACACTAGAATATAGACACGCTATACTAATTTAAAACTACACAAATCTAAATCGTAACCATTCACGCGCATGCCCTTACACTAGTACGTCACATGCAAAACAAATACTGTATAAATAATTGTATTTGAAATTTCGGAATTCTGAGAACTGTTTGCACTTCGCTGAACATTGGGGGATGCCTAACAATGAGACCCCGTGAAGGACACATTTATTTTTTAAAACTTTAAAATTCGACTTTTTCGCAAATCAAGATTTTGGTCCAAAATAGTTTATAATACAATTTTCTATTAACCAATTTATGGGTTGTTTAAAGTTCAATTTGTATTTGAAATATTTGAAAACATATTTTAAATACTGAAATGTTAAATCACTATTTATTTCCCTAAGACCTCACATTAATGTGAGGTCTTTTTTTACGAATTCAAGCTTTCGAAAGATGTAACTGAAATAGTTGCATAAATTATTTTCTTAAATTATTAAAATCTTAATCTTCGTTGAAAGTAGGTTTTGAAAGTGTTATGATTTACAATAAAATTATAATAAATTAATTTTTAAAGAATAAAAAATTTGGTGTGATCGACGAATTTTATTTATTGTTTGATACGCGAGTTTTATTCTGTAACATGAAATTTGTAAACATGCTATTATTATTTTTTCTGAAACAGAAGTGTTCATCTGTTTAAAAGTAATTCAACTTGTTTCACATAAGTAATAAGCTGATGATGTCAGAGAAATAAAAATAAATTAATAAACAGTGGTTTTATTTAAAAATTCTTTGTTTTTTTTTTTGTTTTTTTATTAGTTAATGTAAGAGTTTTGTAAAAGTAAGATATTATTCCATTTTTAAACTTATAATTTATTATTACAACTAATAAAATTACAAATATTTTAAATGAAATATATGTGTATATTCCAGCTGGAATAGCTGAAGCTTCGTACCGACCATTGACATCCGACGGCGGTACACTCAACCACACAAGTGGTGTCCTTTTTAGAGAATTCCGTCTAAAGGAAATGCAGCTATTGTTTTTGTACCAATGTGGGAATTTCGTAAAAATTTCGTCATATGTCCATCGATTCTACTTTCTAGATGATAAAAATCACTATCGTTAAAATTTATATATATATATATATATATATATATATATGTAGCGATCTAGCGGTCACAGTTTTATTCCGATTGGAATGAAATTTGGTATTTTAGGCGCTTCTGGTATTCAAAAGGTTCGTTAATGGGTAAAATCGGGCAAGGGAAAGGGAAGTTTAGAGGAAGGGAAACAGAAAATTTGACATACCTCCCTTAATATTTGAAAAATTTATAAGAAGTAAAGTTGTAGGTATTAAGTTTCACTGTAATTTTGTTTCAATCATTTTTCTGTTACAGTTTATAGTTTCTATACAAATACCGGCATTAACAAAATTTTAATATTAACAAAATTAATTAATATTAACAAAATTAATGTTCCCAGTTGTCAAAAATTAGAAAAAAATAATTATTTTTTACGCAGTTGCATTTTTTTTAAATTTATATTATTTTTTCTTATTTCTGCTATAAAATTTGATATCATAACTTGCCTGTTTATTTCAACGCCTCAATTATAGAAATGCATTCATTTTAACGGAAACATAAAAAGTGATGGTTTAACTTTAATAAACATTGTACACTTACTTTTTACGATTGTTAGGAAATGTGGATTAAAATAAAAAAATGAAATCATTTATGGTAATAAATATCATCATTAAATTACATTAATTACTCGGGAAATTTTTATGTTTTTTTCATAAGTTACTAACAAATAATAGTCAATTAATGTAAATTAGTCTTACAATTTTAATAATTAAATTTACCATAAGTTTCTCAGAAGAATTTTTTATGTTTAAATAAAATTTACTATAATATATTTATATTTTAATGGTTTTCGCATCATTTAAAATTAAATAGATAGATATTATTCGTTATTTTACAGCCATTGTAATCATCCACGTTTGTTAATTGATTAATTTAGTGAAAGAAAAATAAGTACTTAATATAATCGTGGAAAGAAAGTTTTAAAATAAATATAATTTATTATTTTAGAGTTTATTTTCATATATTTATTTAATTTTATTTATCAAATTAATAAAAAAGTATTTATGAATATTTTTCTCATCATTTTATGTGAATATATTATGATGGTTTAAAGACTTGGCAAAAATTGTCGTCTCTGGGGGAAATACCTTGAAAAGTATTTTTAGACATTTAAGGATGTACGAGCGCTGATGTATAATTCATTTATAAAATTCTTCAAAATCGTATATAGTATACATTCATAAAAGTCCACAATGATGTTTATTATTTTTTGTCGTAAGTTAAAATTAAATTTAGCAAAAAAGATATTTAAGAAAAAAACCTGAGATTTCGAGTAATTAAGCTACCGCCGACAGAAATAATATTTACCCGAAATCTCAGTTCTTTTCTTAAATATATTTTTATCTGGCTCGTCATACCGGAATATGGAATATGCATGAAAATTTTTTTTCACTTAAATTGAAGCATGTTTACTTGACAAATATAAAGGTAAAATTTTTTTTTAAATAACTTTAGAAATAAGCGAGATATGAATGATTGAAATTCCCGATTAGACAAAGAGGGTGATAGCCCTCTTGATATGTTATGTGACGTCATATTACACTTTCACCATTTAAAACACACGTAAAACTCCGTTTTTAATATTTTTGCAAGAAAGACAGATAATAATCTTTAAAAGCTTATAGCTTCTTTGATATTTGTCGGATTTTAATTTCGTTTTTAAATATTAATTACAGTATTAACAGTATTTTCATATTCTGAAAAAAATTTTCATGCATATTCCCTATTTTATTGAATCAATCTATTAGTATTTCTATATGGTATTGCGTAGTTTTTTTTTTATTTGTCTTATTTTTTTCCAAGTGAAAATTATCCAAATATGTCAAAATATGGGTTTCTCCATAAGAACAATGCATTAAAACTCGATGTTTAACATTAAATAATTAATTCAAGGCCCCCCCCCCCCCCTTGAAACATTTTTAATTGATTTATTTCTTATTAATAAATTTTATTAAATATACTACTCTTTTGACTCTAACATAGCAAATGAACGTCCTTAAGCAATAACAGATGTAAAATAACTTTCTTTGAAATATTGAAATTGTGACGTCATTAAAAAAAACATACGATACGGTTACGGATCTTGAATCTGTAAGTTCAATTTACGCAGATTGAATCTAAAATCGTGTTGTTTGACCATTAGGTATTTGTAAGAACACTTGTACTACCAGGATATCTATTGACAGATTGTAAATAATTACCTGATCTATTTAATAAATTTTGATATTGATTTGCAAATAAAATGTTAACCCTCAATTTACGCAACACTCAAAGCATATCTGTGATGTACATATCACTGTCTGTATACATATCAATGTGTACAGTGTGCCATCATGTGGACTGCTTTGTTCTACCGAAACTGCACTCTACAAATGTCTGTGAATTTGGGTGCAACAGAGTGCACCGCATCATTGGCGCTGCATATGGACAGTGATAGATGCACTACACAATGTTCCTATTGAATCTATTTTAATAGACGTAGTGTATTAAATAATATTTAACATTGATTCTCTATTAGTAATGCTTTCCAACACGTACGGTATACTCTATGATATATATAGTCATTATATATCATAGGGAATATATTCTATGTTATATATTAGTCATTAAAAAGAGATAACTCAACCTACGCGATTCTCTTTCCATTGACGGGACGTTTTCATTTACATGCGCGGCTATGACTTGCCTACTCTATGTATATTATCTCTATGAGTATAGTATATAAACTCAGTTTATTCATATTGAAATGTATTCGGAGCTAAAACTTTTTAACACGATTACTATAAGACAAATAACTACTTTAAACAGAGTTTTAAACACAGATATAATATATCTAATGACATCTATTGAACTTTTTATACCCGGTATGTATAGTATATACCAGGGTATATTAAGTTTGGTTCCGACTTTGTAACGGTTGAAAATAATGATCGTAGAAAAAAAATTTTGTTACAGGTGTTCATAAAATTACCTAATTAGTTTGTAGCGGTGTCGCATCATCATTAAATTATTATTATAATTTTGTTCATCATTTTTATCTGTTGCATAACAACTATAACTTCCCTCTATTATCACGGTTGCTTTGAATGTTAACAACCTTGGTAATTTACATATTAAAATAATAACATTTCATAAATCAAATTAAAAAGATCAATTTTAATAAAGATCAATTATATATTTTATATATTTATTATTTATTTAAATAATAATAATTTAATATAACAAATATTTACATTAGAAGTTCATTTCCGCATATCCGTCCGTCTGTGGGCACGATAACTCAAAAACAAAAATAGATAACGTGCTGAAATTTTGTATGTGTGGTGTTCTAGACCTTAAAAACTAACGTCAAGTTTGTAAATGGGCAAAAACATGGTCTGTTTCGGCAAAATTGGCAGTACTGCCCATCTTTGAAACCGTAAGAGATAGAACAAAAATGTAAAGACAAAATAATATTCCTTTTTTTTAAATAAAAAACTTTTCTTATAAACTATTTTACTTAAGTTCAGTAAGTACCGGGTGTTTAGTAATTAACTCAGTTAGTTGTTATTTTCACTTGTTTTAATTGTGCTAAGAAATTTTGTCTGTAAATCAAGGGTTAATTGATTGATATATATTAATTTATTGCAATCAGGTAAAAACTAAATCAATGTTTATTTTTATATTTATATATAAATGTTTGTTGGAATCCTAAATCAAAGAGGATAGATTTCAATACATATTTTTCTAATAAATGTGGGAAATATTTAAATAACTTCAAGCTTTTTTAATTAAATAAATTCTTCAAGAACCTTAGGTTAGTTATTAATAGGATATTGAGCTCATGTCAAAATCAAAATAGATTAGGGTCGATCCACACTATAGTTCCGATCACGGTTCGTTATCGGTCCGATCTCGGTCTGGTAAAATATTATCAAGTTAAAAAACAATGTGTGTATTAATACTATCGGTCACAGTCAAGTTCCGGTCCAATCACACTCCAGTCACGAAGAATAAAAATATTTTTAGTTAGATCGAACTTTGAACGGCATGTGAATGATTCATTTTCCTGAAAACCGAATAAATAGGGTACAAAACAATTTTAAAACTTGAAAAAAGGACAGTTGATGTGTTGCCAATAGTACTATCACAACAATAGTAGCGTTCTTCTTTCAAAAATTCATAGTTTATTTGTGCCTTTAAAGTGAGATTCACTCGAAATTGATTAAAATAAAAGTTGTTCGTTATAAAAATACTAACATGTTTTCAATAATTGAATGGATTTCACAAAAAATCATATGTAAAATTTTTAAAAAAGAACGCCACTTTTCTGTCTCTTGTAATTGTATTTTATCTCCATATGCACTTACAAGTTGGTCTATGTCGTTTGTAAGTTGTTTTTAATAAGATAACGGCATCTAGGCAAATGTTTTTACATCAAAGATAATATAATGTAGCGACTTTCAAGTATACAAGTTTGTATGATAATTTATAAAATAAATTACAGTTTACCATGTACTTTATTTTATAATTGAAAGTTGCTGCAATATACTGTCTTTAATGTAAAACCGTTTGCATAAAATATATTAAAATCCATTAAATTTACGAGTTGTCTTAAAGGTTCTCAACAGTCTACTTCGAGATCGTTGCATTCGAGATATTTGACATTTGATGTCACAAAAAATAGTTTTTCTAGAATATCTCGCTTGCTATGGCTCAGTCAATAGTTTTTATAGAAATTATACTGACCAAAAAAGGGTCTCTTTTTTCTGCTCTATCAATTACTTTTATTGTAAAATTGAAACTAAATTATTTACTTTACTGAAATAAAAGTTGCCTATGTATTGTATGTTTGTCAATCTCTGTTATTCGTCATTCTGAGAAATATAATTTTTGTATTTGTGGAAAGAGTTTATCAATCATTGAACAGGCTACCGAGTTTTATTATCTTTGTGGTTGGGCTAGTTCGACTTGTTGTAATGAAAATTATTAAGAATAATTTTTTTGATTCAACACACATTTTAATTATGAAAGTAAAATATTAAGAAAAATATTTAACAAATTAATATTTTTCTCCTTGCAAAAAGGAGTTTTTTTTTTGAAAGTACAAAAAGAAAATAATATTGCTCGATTTATTTTTTTTTCTTAAACAAAGTTTTTTTTTTAAGTCGAAAAATGATAATAAGATTAATAGATACTTTTGATTTAAAGTTTTTCTATTTAGAAAGAAAAAAATCAAAAATTGAAAAAAATTATTGCATATAATTTAATTTAAGAGAATCAAAAGTTATTTATACAAATTGAATGTTTTACAAAATAACATAAACAGATCACAAATAAATAATTTTGTAAAAACAAGACAATTTTTGTAAACAGACGTAAGCTAGCTTACAGTTATGAATGTATCATACAATTTGTGTATAGATTTTAAATTGACACTGGCCCGGTGCTTAAGTCTCTGCTTAAATATCAACCAAGCGGGGTATGACTATGGGTCAAACCCAGGGAGAGGTATAATTTTTAATTAATTTTATAAATAATCTGAACACTCCGACTACGTCCATATACTAAATATATTCTAGAAGCTACGTCAATATACTAAAAATATTCTAGAAGCCTCCATGCAAAAATATATTGTCAAAAACAAAATATTTATTCAAAAAAACAATAATATTCTAGAACGACCCATGGTGGGTATATAAACCGTGACCAGTGTCGATTCAAATCAGTTTTTAAATCGGCCATTGTGCGATTCGTTCAGAGTTTGAAATCGATCATTGTGCGATTAGTATAAAAGTTTAATATCAAGTATTGTCTGTTACTATCAAAGTTTAATATCGATTGTTGTTCAATCCAGATCAAAGTATAAGTTGGAATTTGTACAAGTAATTTGATCAAGTAATTCGAAATTTAACATTGTGTGAAAAAGAATTAAAATAATTGTTGAAAAAGAAATTGGATAATCATTTTTTTTTAAAGCAATAAAATCAGGTTTTTTTTTGTTTCGTAAAAACTTGTGTTTAATTTAATTTTTTTCTTTTCTTTTCTTTAAACAAAAACGTGCGTGTTGTTCCAATTACAAAATATTTAGTAATATCGTTTACTAATATATTTTTTTTTTGTTTTGTCGAGTATCGGAATCATTGCAGGTTCGGGCAGCGCTCCTTTGAGGATAAAAGAGAGCCAGGATACCGCGACAAGTGGCGACCGTGACAGGACCAGGAGACGCACGGAAGAAGAAAGGAATTACAATGGCAAGCCGCAGCATTCCCATGCCACGTCTGCGTGAGATGATGGAGGCCGAAGGGCTGGACAGCACTGGCACAAGAGAGGTCTTACAGGCAAGATGGGAGGAGCACCAATCTAGGCAACAAGGAACACCAACTTCAAGGACTCAAGGACCAGCCATTCCCACATCAGAACGACGTAGAAGTGTGGTTTCCAACCCGGAAGAGCCAGCTGCTGCGACAATGGAAATGATGTTTGCGACAATAATGTCCAACTTCAAGAATTTGGATGAGAGAATGGGTGATCGATTGGATAAGACGGCCAACAAACTTGAAGAGATGAGCGACCAACTTCAAGGATCTGAAGCAAGGATGGATGAGCGACTTGGAAATCGACTTCAAGAGTCTGAAGAAAGAGTGGACGAACGAATGAGTAGTCGACTTCAAGAGTCCGAAGAGAGAGTGGGCGAACAGACATTAAGTATAATGCAACAAGTCCAACAAGAGCTGAAAGAGGACTTGTCGGAGCGAATGGAGAACCTAAGAGAAGTGTGCGTACGACGTATCAGCCAAATAAGCACTGACGTCGAGACTGTGAAAGCTGACATCACGAACATCAAAACCGATGTCGCTGTAAACCGCACACAAATCGAAGGCATAGAAAGCAACGTAACCACACGACTTGATGGCATGGAAACGAAAATGAATGAACAATACAATAAAGTCGTGGATGACATCATACGGATCGAGCAGAATCAAACACAGCAACTGCGAGACATGCGTATTGATCCACGAGAAGTTAATACAGTCATTCGCTCCGCCGCATTGGACACAACGACGCTTCTGTCCATCATGCCGGAGTTCAGTGGTAGACCGGCCGAAGATCCAGTAGTTTTTTTGAACAGAGCAACGGCATTACTACGACAAACACATCTGCCCGTAGATTGTTGGATTGAGATGGTCACAAAAAAATTAACAGGACCAGCCAGAGATTGGGCATTGATGAATCGTGGGTTGGGCTACACCTTCGATGAGTGGAAATGGCAACTGGAGAGTTTCTTCAACAGTATAGGAAGGAAAGCCAAAGCCGAACTGGAATTGATGACCATTTCCCAACCCACAGGAATGAAGACAGAAGCGTTCGTCAACATGAAGGTGCAGCTGTTCAGAAGAGTGCACGCCGATAGGAACATTGATGACGTGGTGCCCATAATATTGAATTTACTACGCAACAACATACGTCCACTAGTAAAAATTTCGAATCCAAGATCGGTGGACGAGTTACGCACCACGGTTCGAACACTGGACGAAGAGCCAGGATCAATAATGGAGGAGATTGGTTCTGAAGAAAATATTAACCTCCACAAAACCACACAACATCGGCGTGAACACCAACAATTACCGGTCTATTTAACAACAATGGAGACCAAGAACTCACACCAGAATGGGCCAATTGTGGAAGTTGATGTGCGTGGAAGATCAATATTGGCACTGATCGATAGTCAAGCATCACACAATTTTATCAGCGAAGAATTGGCAAGAAGTATTGGAAAATGGCACCCTGTCAGAGATAGTGCAGGGAGTGGAGCCACAAGCAATAATACTTTCAGAATTCTTGGAAAAATGTGCATGGATGTGATGATATCAAGAATGAAGTTCAATGTTGAAGTAATGGTTGTACCTGGCCTACGGAATCATTTAATACTTGGTCATGAATTTTTAACAAAAAATGGTGTGAGCATCGATTACCGGAGTGGTATAATTTACTTGGGGTGTGATAAGAGAGTCCGTATTGCATGGAGAAAACCAGATGGAGCCCATAGAGAAGTGGCAACAATTAACAACGCATTGGGCGAGTTACAAATAAAACTCCTTGAGAACCAAGAGCAGTTAAAAGATGTCATTCGGCGACATCCCAGCGTTTTCGGCAAAGTTGGAAGGACAAAAACCATCACACACAAAATTGAGATCACGAAGAATTCCCCCATTAAATTACGACCATACCCGTACAACAATGAGAAGCAACGGGTATTAGAAGAGATGATTGAAGAGATGGAAGGCGATGGCATTATAGAACCATCCACATCGCCTTGGGCCGCACCCGTCGTATTGCCGAAGAAGAAAGATGGTACTTTTCGATTGTGCGTCGACTACAGAAAATTGAACGATATTACAAAGAGCAATGCGTTTCCGATTCCAGATCTGCAAGAGATGTTGAGAAAAGTCAATGGAGCAAAAATATTTTCTACATTGGATCTTCAGACTGGTTATTGGCAAATTGAGATGGAGCCACAATCGAAAGAATACACAGCATTTACCACCCCAAGAGGTCTCTATCAATTTCGCGTCATGCCGTTTGGATTGAAGAATGCGCCAGCTACGTTCCAGAGTTTAATGAACGAAGTACTATCGGGATACATCGAAGATTTCTGTCAAGTTTACCTGGATGACATATTAATCTACAGTCGATCAGTCAAGGAACATTTACATCACCTGGATCTTGTACTTGAAAGACTAGAACAACATGGATTAACTTGTAAACCAAGCAAATGTGTCATTGGCAGCAACAAAGTCAAATATCTGGGACATATATTGAGCGAAGATGGCATTGACAGAGAGGAAGAGAAGAACGAAGCTATAAGCAATCACCCTGTACCAAGAACACGAAGACAATTACGACAATTTTTGGGATTATGTGGTTGGTACAGGAGCTTCGTGAAGAACTACGAAGATATAGCTGCACCTCTAAGCGAAATGCTCAAGAAGAACATAAAGTGGCGCTGGCTAACATTGCATCAGAAGGCGTTCGAAAATCTGAAATCATCGATTGTGAATGCACCGAAACTAGCACATCCAGATTTTAAGAAGACGTTTTGTTTAAACACGGATGCTAGTGACGTCGGATTGGGTGCAATATTATTTCAAATTGAAGATGATGGCAAGACAAGGAGAATAATAAATTACGCCAGCAAGAAGCTTGGACCCACAGAAAAAAAGTACGCTACGACAGAAAAGGAATGTCTCTCGATAATCTGGGCATTGAGGAAGTTTCGAGGATATCTAGAAGGAAGACACTTCAAATTATATACAGATCATGCAGCGCTCCAATGGCTGAACAAAACTAAAGATAGTCGAGCCAAATTGACAAGATGGGCATTAGCATTGGGAGCCTATGATTATGAAATAATTCACGTCCCCGGAAAAGATAATCAAGCCGCCGACTCCTTGTCCAGACAACCACAGGGCAAGGCTGAAGACGAAGAAGTGGAGGACATTCCAGAGTGGGTGATTGAAAAGAGGGCAAAGACACCAATAACCCTCAACATAATCGATGTGGAAACACCCACACTTGATGATATTCGACGATGGCAGGATGAAGATCGAGATGTGACTGCCATCAGAAGATACATCGTTGATAACACAAGTCCACTGAGAAGCAATCTACGTCGACGAGTGGACAGAACACGAGCTAACTACACCGTAGCTGACGGGATCCTCTGGTACCATAGTCAACAGATGGTACAAGAAGTGCCAGTGGTTCCCGAAGAACGCCGACTTGGTTTTCTGAGAAAATATCACGACAGTGATGAAGCGGCACACCCAGGATGGAGAGAAACGTATCGTCAAATCCGTAACCGCGTGTATTGGTATGGGATGCAAGATGACATACGCAGATATGTAAAAGGGTGTGATACGTGTGCTAGAGTGAAGCCACTGAATAAGAAACCAAGTACAGCAATGAGAAGTCGAAGACCTACTTCACCATGGGAGGTAGTCAGCATCGACTTGATGGGTCCATACCCACGCACATCACGTGGAAAAACAAATATATTGGTTGTGACTGATCTTTTCACTAGATGGATCGAAGCATTTCCATTGGGGGCCACGTCGACCTCGAAGATAGCCCAAGTACTGAAAGACGAAGTATTTAGTCGTTATGGATATCCAAGAGCAGTACTTAGTGATAATGGTCCCCAGTTCAGATCAAAAGAATGGAAAGCAGTGAACAGAGAATGGAACACCGAGATATGGACTACACCAATATACCATCCAAGAGCCAACCCCACGGAAAGACAGAACCAGGAATTGAAGAAGTTGTTGCGTCTGCATTTACTGGATCAAGAACATAAAAACTGGGATCAACAACTGCACAAATCATTATTTGCAATACGAAATAGAGCAAACCGAACAACTGGTTTTTCGCCCGCCAAATTGTTACTGGGGGCTGAGATGAAGAAGCCTGGGGATTGGCAAATACAAACAGCTGAAGAGCCTCAAGATATTGAAGATTGGGCCAACGAGAGAAGCCAAGGACGTCAACAGAATGTTGAGATAGCGCGGCAAACAATATTGGCCAATGCCGAAGTAAATGACCAAGTGGAAACGGGACTCAGTTATCAACCAGGAGAGTCCGTCTGGATGCGCAATCAAGTGCTCAGCAGTAAGGTGGAGGGTGTCCATAGTGGATTGGCACCAAAATGGAAAGGGCCTTACAGAGTGCTGAGGAGTTTACCAGCTGGAATATATGTTGTGGATACAGTGCCTCCCACGAAGATACATGGAGGTCTCTTGAAGCCGGCCAGTGCAAGGACCGCCGCCAATGGGAATCTGGGAAGATTGAGTGTGGGGAACGAGGTGTTCGGCCAACTACTTCCAGATCGATTGGGGGGTCAAAGGCATGGAGGTGATGGAAGACGACGGGATGTACCAAGTGTGGACGAGCCAGAGGCCAGAGCATTAGAGCCAGGGTACAACTTGCGGCCCAGACGACCGGCAATCAACACCAGGCGCCATTGAAGAGTGAAGAACTAATGTGTACGTACACTTTAAGTTATGCTAGCTAGCTAAATGTACTAATACAATTGAAATAATTCAAATAGTTCTAAGTCAAAAATTGGTCGACCAAATATAATAAGCAAATTAGAAAATGTGTGTTGGAATCTAGAGGGGGAGATTTTGTTGTAATGAAAATTATTAAGAATAATTTTTTTGATTCAACACACATTTTAATTATGAAAGTAAAATATTAAGAAAAATATTTAACAAATTAATATTTTTCTCCTTGCAAAAAGGAGTTTTTTTTTTGAAAGTACAAAAAGAAAATAATATTGCTCGATTTATTTTTTTTTCTTAAACAAAGTTTTTTTTTTAAGTCGAAAAATGATAATAAGATTAATAGATACTTTTGATTTAAAGTTTTTCTATTTAGAAAGAAAAAAATCAAAAATTGAAAAAAATTATTGCATATAATTTAATTTAAGAGAATCAAAAGTTATTTATACAAATTGAATGTTTTACAAAATAACATAAACAGATCACAAATAAATAATTTTGTAAAAACAAGACAATTTTTGTAAACAGACGTAAGCTAGCTTACAGTTATGAATGTATCATACAATTTGTGTATAGATTTTAAATTGACACTGGCCCGGTGCTTAAGTCTCTGCTTAAATATCAACCAAGCGGGGTATGACTATGGGTCAAACCCAGGGAGAGGTATAATTTTTAATTAATTTTATAAATAATCTGAACACTCCGACTACGTCCATATACTAAATATATTCTAGAAGCTACGTCAATATACTAAAAATATTCTAGAAGCCTCCATGCAAAAATATATTGTCAAAAACAAAATATTTATTCAAAAAAACAATAATATTCTAGAACGACCCATGGTGGGTATATAAACCGTGACCAGTGTCGATTCAAATCAGTTTTTAAATCGGCCATTGTGCGATTCGTTCAGAGTTTGAAATCGATCATTGTGCGATTAGTATAAAAGTTTAATATCAAGTATTGTCTGTTACTATCAAAGTTTAATATCGATTGTTGTTCAATCCAGATCAAAGTATAAGTTGGAATTTGTACAAGTAATTTGATCAAGTAATTCGAAATTTAACATTGTGTGAAAAAGAATTAAAATAATTGTTGAAAAAGAAATTGGATAATCATTTTTTTTTAAAGCAATAAAATCAGGTTTTTTTTTGTTTCGTAAAAACTTGTGTTTAATTTAATTTTTTTCTTTTCTTTTCTTTAAACAAAAACGTGCGTGTTGTTCCAATTACAAAATATTTAGTAATATCGTTTACTAATATATTTTTTTTTGTTTTGTCGAGTATCGGAATCATTGCAGGTTCGGGCAGCGCTCCTTTGAGGATAAAAGAGAGCCAGGATACCGCGACAGACTATCCTCGCGCTCACTCTTTCATTTTATTTCCAAAATGGTAAGAGGTTTAAATAGTCACATTTGCGACTATCCATTATTTTTATTGTAAAATTGCAGCTAATTTATTTACATAAATGCAATATAAGTTGCCTATCTATCCATGCTATTCTGTCCCTTAAACCCACAAGCTTCTATAAAAAGATAACATTTGATACCCTGCTACGCCATAAGGATCGGACGGATTCTTTTACACCGTTGAAAAGTTCGGTTTTGGATATAACTGTGACCCAGCATGAATTTGGCAAAATTCTCTATACTTTAGTGAAAACTATTTCAACATCGATTCACGCCTTTCTGACGTTTCTGACAGACACAAAAAGTTTTATTAATCTATTATCATTAATATGAATATGATTTTCCATTGCATGGTTACACGTGTCCTCCAGAGGACTGTTTGTGTCCTTGCAATATGTGTATGTTTCAGGATTAAGCCATTTTCTATTTATAATTTATTGTAGAGAGCTTTTACATTGTGCAATTCCATTGTAAGGTAACAAAAATAAAAACTTAGATATTATTTCGTTAATTCCGCTTTATTATACAGACTGTGTTGGAATGCTTTTCCAATAGAGAATCAATGTTAAATATTATTTATTACTGACAGGGCATGTGGTTACTTTGCGGAGTCAGTCAGTACACATGTAATGAGTACACACTCACTCTTAAATGAGTCAGTATGCACAGTCAATGAGTCAGTACACACTCTTAAATGATAAACAAACTACCATACGCATATGAGATGACTACATGTGTACTGACTGACTCCGCATAGTAACCAGACGGCCTGCCAGTAATAAATAATATTTAACATTGATTCTGTATTGGAAAAGCATTCCAACACAGTCTGTATATTTTAATTAATAATGTAACATGTTTTGGTTAATATAGGCATTCTCGAAATTGTGAAGCCGTGGGTACTTAACAACTGTGGGTTTATATACATTTTTAAAAATATGTCACATAAATTTGTTGTACATAAAGTATGCTTTACAGTTCGAGGTTTGTCATGTTAATCGAAACATGTCGCAAAATAATATCGAAGTTTTTTCATAAAAACTATATTTTTTCTTTATTCTATGTTCGGGATATTTTTAATAAACAACAAAGTCCAATATTTAATTAAAATAATTTATTTATTACGTATAAAAACTTAAATATCATCATTAAATTATTTATTATATTTACAAAATTAATTTAAAAAAAACTATCATTTAATTTTAAAAATTAATAATATACTTAAACAACTTATTTAAAAACATATTCTTAAATTCGTAATATCTACAATATTATTTGTTTCGTGTCCTTTCAAAAGGTCAATCAATATTTCCCTCCACATTTAAACCATTCTTTATAAATTTATCTGATCTAAAATGAAGGATTCAATTGGAACGAAAATATCGAGTGCACCTTTTTTTTTAATGAATGACAATAAATTTATAAGAAAATAAAAAAGTAACATAAAAAAACATAGATGTAAGAAATAAAATAATAAATTTTATTATTTTTTATTAAAAATATCTTCTAAAAGTTGTTTCGTAATGACTCGATGTGGCCTTGTTGGACTTAAACGTGGTGTACCATATAATCGTGCATTTATCGGATATAATTGTTTACTTAAATCACAACGTACATTAAACCACCAATCACAAACAAACACTGCTTGGCTGAATTGAGTTCCTGTAATTAGAAATATTTTACATGTTAGTGGGTATCTAATAATTAAATACCTATCTACAAAATATATTACTTCTTTTGATGTATATAGGGTATCAATTCAAATCAGTGTAATCGAATAAAATATCATTAGATGAGAGATGGCTATTAAAACCCAAAAATTCGTAGACTAGCGAAATTGTCCAGAGACAGAAATCATAATGAATATCAAATCAAGTAACCTTAGTGACATTTGTAATATCAATTATTATACACTGATATCTAGAAGGGAATTTCTTGAACCAAGTAAATATGTTTTCTTCAAAATATTTACTCGAAGAACGAAATCCTTGTTTTCATTCAAGAATTTGTTTACTTGAAGATACTTAAATTACTGATGTCAAGATACTTATTTACTTGTGCAAAAAATATATTATCTTGCTAGCGAAATTGTCAAAAAATTCGTAAACTAGCGAAATTGTCCAGAGACAGAAATCATAGTGAATATCAAATCAAGTAACCTTAGTGACATTATTAATATAAATTATTATACACTGATATCTAGAAGGGAATTTCTTGAACCAAGTAAATATGTTTTCTTCAAAATATTTACTCTAAGAAAGAAATCCTTGTTTTCATTCAAGAATTTATTTACTTGAAGATACTTAAATTACTAAGTATCTTAAATTACTTAAGATACTTATTTACTTTTGCAAAAAATATATTATATTCCCTATATATGAGAATCAGAATTCTTGGTTTAAGAATTACTTCTATCAGTGTAAGCATCGAAACATAATTGAGAATATTTCTGTTCATGTCAGAGCTATTGAAATATGGTCAGGTGAGAAATTGTAGTAGAATGTAGTTTCAACATCTTTATTTATGACCAGCCGTGTGCTCGGTGGGATTTCCTTTTGGCAATATCTCAGAAACACTCTGACTTTTCTGAAATGTAAAAAGCCTAAATACCAAATTCCACGTTTCTGACGCACTTGGTACACAAACTTTCGTCCTTTATTTTACCCCTATGGAATTTCCAAAAACGCTGATACAACTGACGGTTATTTGTGAACAGAATCTTAACTACCAACTTTCATATTTCTAACTTCAAAAATGACAAACTTGCATACAAACTTTCACCCCCTATTTAATCCCTTTAGGGGATGAATTTTCAAAAAACCTTTGTTAATGCTACCTAACCTACGTTATATAAGGAACTCTTGTGCAAAATTCCCTGCTTCTAGATCGCCGGTTTAGGCTGTGCGTTGTCAGTCAGTAGAGTTTTATTTAATAGATAAATTTTCCATTTGGCTAATATTAGAAGAGTTATTCCAAATTTTGTGTTTTTCCCTCTCTCTAAGACGCTCTTTCCGATTTTGCTTTCTAACGAACATGGTCCTTCAATAACTAAAGCATGTCGCATACCAAATTACATTCCGATCGGACAAAAAATCTTGGAGCGTTAGAGCGGCTCTGTCGCGCCCTTGAGTCGAAAATTATAATCCGATCATAATAAAAATAGGTACGCAAAGTACTTCTGCTATTTGATACATCAAGTTCGTTAATGGACAAAATCGGCCAAAAGAAAAGGATGGTTTAGAGACAGGGAAAAATCACAATTTTAAATATTTCTTCTAATATTAGTTAAATGGAAAAACATATCATAACTACTCGATTGAAACTCTGTATAAAATTTGTATTTACACACACGTGTTATAGTTTATGTACAGTAATGTACGTTTGAAGAGCACCTTATTGTTTTAGAAAGGATAATAGTGAGAATACATTTGCTACTTAGTAATATGAAAGCACGCTATTAATGAAAAGATACCATATGGAAGTAGTTTATTAGCAAATGTTTAGGAAAAAGTTATTTGGTTATTGGACCCAGGCTACCCTATCGCACATCGATCGATTATTTTCCTTCTAAACGTGCACTATAAATTTTACGCAAATCGGAAAGCGATCACTAAACTATTTATAAACAGCACTATCAAAGTCATTGAATGACTTACACAAGTGTTAATTTTATTCATGCGACTAAATATGGCTGAAAGACCAAAAAAATCGGATGGGCGGAATATTTGTATTCGACGGATTTGGTGGGATTGCTGACGTTAGTAAGTTTATCTTGAGAGAAACACGCTGAACTTTATTATAGGCACCATTAATTATCTAAACTACGAATATTAATAGCTGAATCGGTGTTTGTATACGCAATGAGGACATACATATATATAATAGCAAATGTATTCTCAGCCTTAGAATTGTTGAATGGTTTAATAATTTAACAAAGTTTTAATGATCTTTTTTCTCTATTTCAGGTAAGTTTGGACATTTTTATTAGATGTTAATTTACTGAATTATTTCACGTGAGTATTTATTATATATACACTTTATTCTCATGTTATAAATTTGTTTGCATCCGAAAATTTGTATCGTAGAATATATTTAGTAAATGTTAGACGCTTGTTTATTAAACAAAAACAATTGAATTATTTTGAAACACTGAAACAACAAATGTAAGTTAAAAGTATATACTTACCATTGGGACATAAAAATGTTGCTTGTCGCCCATCAATATCACAATAATGCCATGCTTGGCATCGTGTCTCCATATCAGCATAAAATCCTGGATATGGTTGTTCATCACAGTAAAAATTTGTGTATGGTACATCACCCAATATTGGATAATCTGTTCCTGGACGACCTAAAACATTTTTAATTATTTTCAATGTCAAGTGAAATTAATAATTTTAATGTGATACAAATATTCGGTTAAGTATGGTTTATTAACTAGACTATCAGGATTTTGATAAGAGCACCCTTTTTTTTATAATTTCGCGTTGACTTTTCATATTGTCGGGAAAATTACAGTAGAGTTCCCCTAATTCAAGCTAAATGGGTTCGGATCCAGTCAGATTAGTTTAATTTAATTGAAACTACTGTATACGTATTAAGTTTGATAAAATTCCAGCATTATGATGCAATTTTAGGTGCATTTTTTAAAACCATATTGCATTTTAAAATGATCCAGTATTTACTGCTTACAATTCCCCATTTTACACGTGTAAGTTTTGATGAAATTTTTGAATGGCATTAAAAACAGTTGATATATCAAAAATTACATGGCTGTTCACGTGATGTAATTATATGCCAACCTAATGTCAAATTTTGCACAAAAATTAAAAACATTTGTTTTGAATTTTCTTTGTTTACGCAACAATCACATGGTAAAGTATACCAACCACAAGAAAGATGATTTCACACATGCGAAAATAGTGTACTAAGTTATATATAAAATTGCATCTAAATTGAAGTCGTCTGTATTTTGATATAACTAATAACTTATATCAAAAATAATACTGCTCTTGCTCAGTAAAACAATCGATTGAAGACTCATCAAAACTTACATGTGTAAAAAGGGGCAATGACAAATCATATCCTATCATTTCTTACATATCGAAGTATTTATATAAGTGATTTAAAAAACCATCTGTGATGTAACCCAGATGGACGCGATACCCAGAGTTACGGGTTTCAATTCCCGACGGGGAGGGATTAATTTTTTCATAATTATATTAATCATAATATATTTACGGAAACCTTAGACTGATTTTAAAATTAAATACTCAATCTTTCTATAATGGAAGTTGATTGAGTCATTGACAGTTTAATAAAAATTATTAAAATCATTAACAAATTCATAATAATATTTATTTCCGAACATATTAACAACAGTTAATTATATCATACACAAAACCATAATTACCATTAGTTTTTAACTTGATGACATTAAAACTAGTGTTTAACATCAAATTTGGAGCAAGGTTTTTCATTTACATACATATACAAAACATTAAACATAGTCTAGTCGAATTTGCTATAATTTTTGGTTACATACGTTTTGGTCACCGGACAAAATATCCCCAGACTAAATAATAAATAATAATCCCACAAGGACAAAATATCTCGAAAAATTTGAAATCACATGTCAATAATAATAATAATAGTTTTTGCTACGATATCTGAAATATATAGAACGCCTTTTAGTGCGGGGCCCAAAAACACGCAAATCCGGCTAACTCGGGGTATGACTGATGAAGTGAAAGATTGTAGTACTCGGTTGTAATAGTTATTTAATTTTAATTATTTTTGACAATCTCAAATATATAGAACGGCTTTTAGTGCGGAGACCCAAAACACAATGTTTATTTTGGTCCGAAATTTTATCATCGTGGTCCAAAGAAATCTTAATTTCAGTTTAAGAATTTCGAGATTCTTGAGTCAAGAGTCAGTTTATCTATTAGTAAGGATAATTTTCTCAAGTCAAAACTATAGATGTCATGATACTTATTTTCTTATACCAAATATATATTATCTTCCCTATAAATGAGAGTCAGAAATCCTTGGTATAAAAAAATTATCATTGTATAGGTGTTCATAAAATGATCAATTTAGTTCATTTCCCGATAACTCAGAAACGAATAGAAATAATGAGATGAGTTTTGTGTGTGTGTGTTCTAGAGCTAAAAAGTAATGAAAAGTTCCATGTATTGGCAAAATTGGACCGTTCTTTCCCCCGCCAGGGATAAATCTTTAAAACCGTTCTAAATAGAACAAAAAAAAAATTTTTTTTTAAATAAAAAATTTTTATTTGAAACTTTTTTTCATAAACTCAGTATATATCGGGTATTTAAGCAATTAACTCAGTTAGTTGTTATTTGTTCATTCTCTGATTTCAGTTTATCTTACTTGACTCCCATATGTTGAATCACTCTGTCAAGATACTTATTTTCTTATACCAAATATATATTATCTTCCCAAAAAAATTTTCTATACTGCAAGGAATTACTTCTATCAGAGTATAAAATCATGATGGAATTTGAAAATATTACCAGAAATAAATACTTAGTAAAAGTGTCAGTAATGGTGGAAGCGTCGGTAAATTAAATTTTTTGCGTTTCCTATTTTGAACACTATAATTAATCAATAACATGTAACTAGATCAAAATGAGCATTCAATTCAATTTAAATTACAATTTCAACTGGACTATAATGAATTAAAGTAATGTTTTTAACTTTTAACATATATGAATAAATTTATTGAAGTTATTAATAATTATATCACCTTGCGATTACACGTAGTAGTAATTCATTATCCTCTGAAATGATTTTGATGGTATTAGTTAAATTACCTGGTATTGATTTGCCTAATTCTAAATATTCCAATACGGATGGACTCAAGAAGCCTATTGGTGGTATCGGTTGTTTTAATGGTTCACGTTCATTTAAATCTTGATCGGGTTCTTCAATACGTGGTTCGGGTGCTACCGGTGCTCGTGGCCTTTTTATCCGGGATCGTTCTTCAAAGCCATCTGTAAAAGATAAAATGAATATTAATCAATATATATATATTAGTAAAACGTTCCAAAAGGATTCATGAGTTTTTTTTGATATTAGATAAAACTATGGCAAGTTTAATTACATAATTATGATTCCTAAAAAATACAAAAGCTCTTATCGATCATTTGAAGAAGATATTAAAACGAACTATTAAAAATCCAATTTTTAACATACACTCTTATCCAAAATATGTCTTTATATTTACACCTGTAACAACTATGTTAATAAATTAGATACTGTGAGAAATATTGTTTTAAAATATTCTTTGAATTATACAGTTTACTTATTAAATGAAAAAAATAGTATTATCAATCGTTAGAATTAATTATTAAAGTATTTTAAACGATAAATAACTTATTTTAAGATAATTTATCTGTTTTAGATCATTTAAAATTTTTAGTAAAATAATTCTAATGTATTACAATATTAGTAGATATTTTTATAAATAATTTGGCCAGATTTTGTTAACCAAGTAGTTTTTTTATATAATTTTTAACTCCCGACGCAAAAAGATAGGTTTTATGAGTTTGAACTGTTTAACTGTATTTCTGTGAATTGGTTCTTAGCTGTATTAGATGGTAATCCCGTCATTGTGACGGTTTATTATTAAATAATTTATTAATAAAATTGAGCTTTCTTAATAAAACATTAAATTAGTATCCATGAACTTAAATACATTGATTTACGATAAAAAATGATTGATTTAATTTTTAATTTTTATAGAATTTTGAGAACTATTTTGAAGCATTTGTAGCGATAAATTATTACTGAAGAATATTAATATTACTAAATAGATTCTTTTGGGACATATTAATTATCTTCATGTATAAATTTTACACAGACACTGTCTCAAGTACTGTTTTTATGAGAAGAACCTCAAATTTAATTACACGAATATTTTTTTTTGCTAACCATTCTATTTTAAGGTTAATTTGTGGTATTTTTTTGCAAAAAAAATATAATATCATTTATTATTATAGATTTATTTCATGTAAATTATTCTTTTTCCCTATAGGAAGCGATTGAAAAATATCAATCACGATTGTAATATTAATGATTCATATTTTTATAAATTACAAATTCCATTCACAGAAATAATTATAAAATCCGCCTGTTTTTTTTTCTCTTTTATTTGATTATTATACTTTTTTTTTCAAATTAAGATGTTGAAAATCCGGATGAATATAAGTTTTTTTTTTTTAAATCTGATAATTGACGTAAAATTTAAATTGTTTTTATCTATTTTTATCTAAAGAGAACGGTTACAAATCATTGATTCAAGGCTACCATCTCATATTTAACACAACAGGTAGTGTTTTTATTTATGTTAACTAAACATATTTATCATCATTTTGATTTAATTACGGGACATTAGTCATTATTGTTTTGTATTATTTTAAATACGTTTTAGTTTAGGATAAATTGGTCCATGGTTACCGAACCTTTATTCGGTCAAAATTTTATCTTAGCGTAATTCTCTTCAATATCTAGTATACTGATATAAGAATGCATGTTGTTATCAAGGGGTATTTTGATAGAATATTTTTCAGATAATTGCAAATAAATTTTATTTTGAAAAGCAAGAAATTTATGTTCAATTTAACATATTTCCTGTAGATTTCATGATTGAGGAGTCATGGTGCCTAAATTTGCTAAAATGATCTGAGTATGCTATTAAGTTACTATTTAAAACCACCAAAAATGAAAAATATATCCAAAATTGATCGGATTTAAGAAAAAAATTCATAAAAATTGGTCAAAATTTCGCTAATTTACTCAAAACTTAATATTTTTGAAGCCGGTAACACTACTTGGCATTCAAATTTTATCCGATTTTAATAATTTTAGCGGCTAATTGTACTAAATTTAAGTTATATTTTTCAAATTCTATGTTCAATTTAACCATACGTCTTGAAGATATCAAAATTTGGGAGTATTGGTACAAAAGTCTGATAATTGAATCTACCAAAAAGTACCATTACCAAAAATGGATAATATAACCTTAAATTAATGGTATTTAAAATCCATAGCAGGATTATGTATTCCTATAATCTAGTACTATGTACTAATCTAGTACATAGTACTATGTTTTGAAGAGGATTAAACACTAAATTTTTGTCGAATAGTTTTCGGTACTCTTACGCCGATTTCTCCTAGACTATTTATTGCTTTTTAAATAATTTAAAATATGTTTACAATGGTTTTTAAATGGTTTGTATTTCGTTTTAAATGCGGGATATAATTTTAATAATTTCCTTGTAAATTATGGTTTTAAAAATTTTACTCGTGTATAAATTTATTTAAATTTATAATTATGGATATAAATTTTATAAAAAACTTTCTTTAAGAATTACAATTTTTATTTAATTTCCGCCCACACATTTTATTGTACATAATAACCTTGAATCAAGTAAAATTGGTCCTGAAGTAGGCTTTTTAATACATTTAGCACTGTCGACTTCCAAAAGTGAATTACTTTTTCCAAAATTTTACAGTTGATTTGTATCGAATCGATTCGGTTTCAAAAATCAAATGTATTTGCCACAAAAACTGGGACCAAAAAATTGATTTGTTTTTATATTATTATTCAATGATCTTTTAATACATCCTATTTAGATTTTTGGAAATAATCACAAATAACCTTCAATAACTAGTCGTCTGTACTCTTCGCTACCATCAACAAACTTTGTATTAATTATTAAATAGTAGGTCGACACAAATCAAGTTTGGTTTAAATAGTCTTTATATTTAATATTTTTAAGTTGAAGTTTTAGATTAAATATACCGGAATATCTTTGCCAACATATGGGGGAGAAGGGGGAGCACAATGGACCATAAGGTCGAAGTACAATACTTTTTAGACCCCAAGATATATCTATCTACCAGAATATCTGAGTATATTCATACAATCTCTTATCTCAGCGATTCTGAGATAAGAATCTGATCCGATAGCAGATAAATCGTTACTCAGGTTCGTTCTAGAGAGATCACACCAACCATTTAATATGACGTTTGAAATATACCGTGTGTGTTGGAAAGCTTTTCCTCTAGAGAATCAATGTTAAATATTATTTATTACTGGCTGGCCGTATGTAATGAGAGACATCTCATACATACAAACATCTGGATAGTCTATAGGTATACTGTATGCGTATGGTTGTTTGTTTATCATTTAAAAGTGGGGATTTTGTGATGCACATACTAAAGTTAAGAATTCAATGAACATATTTAACCCACTCTCATTACATGTGTACTGACTGACTCCATACAGTAACCACACGGACAGCCAGTAATAAATAATATTTAACATTGATTCTCTATTGGGAAAGCTTTCCAACACACACGGTATGTATCGAATACTCAGCTCTGTAGCTCTTTTAATTCAGAAGTCACAATGGGTCATTTTTGAGCTAATATTTCCTGTAGTATATAGTTCACCGAAGTGCACATGGCCACGCTCAAACTTGTGCATATTCACAATGATTTTACACGAACATAGCTACACAATACACAGTTAGGATTCAATAAAGCTTTCGCCTTGTTAGTACTTTGTTATCATAAATGTAATAATATCATAAATTATAAATCATATCATAGATTATGTATAAATATTTAGCATATCAACCAAATACACTTGTGTTGCTGTTCATCATCTATAAATTTAGTTTTAGTTTTCTATTTAAGGTGGTTGGGGTACTCTCAAGTATGGATATCTTATTCTTGATTATTAATATATTAGAGCCTATCTATCAACTACGTTTTTCATACTTTTTTTAAAAAAACCTATTATTTGTGTTACGTAACATGGAGTTACATCTAATCCTCCCCCCCCCCCCCGCAATGCAACATCACATCGTAATACCATACGCCTACCTGCCATAAAAATTGTTCAAGTAAAATATTTTAACAAAAGATAAATATTAAACCAAAAATAGAAATATTAAATAAAAAAGATTAATGACTTCTTAAAAATTTATCTGAAAAGTCTAAAAACGTCGAAAGCTCTGTAACATAGCACGTTAAAATAATTTTTTTTTAACTGTGATCCTAACATAAAAACCCTGGCCGCTATTGGTGCTTATATTGTAATTAAACAACGACGTAAATGCAAAAGATGTATTTGGGTTCACCAGTGGCTTCAAAAAAGACAAGAACTAGCAGTTTACCATAGAGTGTTTGAGTTGCGCGAAGAAAACCCTAAATCTTATAATAATATTTTTTGTTTATTACTATATAATATATGTACACTCCCGTTCAAAAAAATTGAACAGACCTGAAATGTAAATTATCTTACATTTCATAAAACTCCTCACTTTTGTAACTCTCTGTATAATGTATAATTTTATTTATTTATAAACAAAGATAAGTAGTATATTTTTTAAGCGTGTAAAAAAGAAATGGAAGTATAAACTGAATTTATATTTTTTATTTGTATATACGATGTCAGTGACAGAGTAAGAATTTAAAAAACATATGTAATGCTAATACATGTCAAACGTTATATCTTACTCTTACGTTTAAAAATAAAATAAAATGTTGTATCTATTACTACAAGAATAATCAAAATTGTCAGAGACTGATTCGGTTCAGAACTGTTCAATTTTATTGAACGGGGGGTGTATATGGAATGTATGGAAAAATGTCGAACCTGTTTGTCGAAACTGAGACACCACAAGAGACACTAGGACACAACATGTTCACACAACCGCTGATTCGACACTAATTATGGCGTCACAATAAATGTCACAATTAGAGACACCCGTGTGCCTACATAGACACTCGGTGTATATACTGAGTGTACGGTGTATAGTGCCGTAGTCTAAACTTAGCTTTACAGTAACTGCCTTAAACAAAGCAAAGTCTGAGGTTATGGCCGGTCTACAAAACTGAGGTTATGGCCGTTATATATTCTTTTCTTTTGGTTTTTAACAATATATGGCAAATTAAAATTAGCGGAACAGCTAATTTTAATCTAAAGTAATGAATAATAATTTTAATACAATAAAAAATGGTCGATTAAATTTTAAATTTAATAAAGATACACCAACTGCCTTAATCATTATAGATAATACAGGTGTTCTACAGTATTCTACACAGTAACAAAGAATGGTTTCAAACATACAGAATATAAACAATATTAGAAACATGTTACAGAAGTGCAGATATGAGTATTAGAATTAAAACTATATATAAGTATATATAGTATGTGCCGACTATATATAATTGTAAAACTTTTAATTATCTTACATCAATTATAAAATATATTTAATTAAATTTATAAATACAAAATTCAAATTAAATCATCTCTAAATTAATGAATATTATACATATTATTGAAACTAATAATTACCTTTTCTTGCTAATTAATAATATTATTAATTAAATGTTTTAAATTCATTTATCATTATATTTTATATGAAATCTTTATTCAATTCAGTTCTTCAAATAAAAAACGTAAAAGCACGGAATTTTTATATTTTTTTAATCGACTCCAATTTTTTGGTACACTTATATAAACATATTTGTAGGTAGGAGAAAATTTAAAAAAGCTCGATACGTGAAATATTGTTAATGATTTAAAACACCGTAAAAAAATCGTAATTGATGATAAATGAACGATTTATAGTTAAAAAAAGTGAAAATAACCACTAACTGGGTTAATTTTTTAAATACCTGGTATATACTGTATAAGTTCATAACAAAAGTTGTTTATTTTTAAAAATAGGGAGATTTTTTATTTATAAATTTTTGTTCTATTATGGTTTCAAAGATACACTGTTTTGCCCAGAAAATACTCCGATTTTGCCCATTCACGAACTTAACCTTACTTTTTAGACCATACATACAAAATTTCAGCTCGCTATCTCTTTACGTTTTTGAGTTATCGTGTTGACAGACAGACAGCCAGAACTAAACTTAATATACCCTCGTATACCGTGTGCTTTTTTTTTAAATTACACCCAATCTGGAAACAATGTATGTATCTGTCGCTGTCCGTGTGCAGCGCACCATAATAGAATGCAGAATGTAGAATATGTATTCATTGATATGTATACAGATGGTGATATGTACAGTACACCGTATCGTGGTGTGCTTCATATGGACAGTGATAGATGCACTACACAATGTTCCTATTGGGTCTATGTTGATAGGCATATTGTATATTATATACCGGGTATAAAAATGTTACCTAATTTAGAGAAAACTTGGTAAACAGCATATAATAAGTGTTTCTGAATGTAATTGGAGTTAATATAACCATATTTGTAAGAAATCTGTAAATGTTTCATAATGCAATATTTATTATTTATTTTCACCCTCTTAGGATTTGAGTTTTGAAAAATTAACAAACACTATAATTTCTATAGTATACCTTACTTATGGTGCACATGGCCACCAAAGTAGCACTCATTTTCAGATAAATGAACATTGCAAACATATAATATTTAACTTAAAATAATATATTATTATTTATACAGAAAAGAAATTATTTTGGCACGAATATCCCAAAGAAATTAAACAATTATTTATTACAATCGTTAGTACAACCGTACTAACAATAAATAGACAGAAAGTTTACAAAAATAGTTATCATTTTTAAATATTGATATGAAAAAATTAACTCGTCAATCAGAAATCGAAAGACTACTCTGACGTAAGAGCCAACTTTTACATATCATTGACAATATTACTTTTGTTGTTAAATATCAGCATTATTATTCATATATTTATTAACCCGACTTCAAAAAGGAGGATGGTTCTCAATTTGTCTGTTTTTTTTTTTCATATTTGTGTATACTTTGGCGTCAATAATACAATATTTGTCAAATTCCAGTTCGGTTACGTAAGACAAATTCGAGAGGACTAGCGTATACTTTATAGACAAATTTCATTGAATTTTAATTAAATATTGATATGAAAAAATTAACTCGTCGACCAGGAATCGAACCTCGGCCCTCTGGATATCTAGTCCAGCGTGCTTGCCGCTACACCAAAGACGACTCTGACACAAGAGCCAACTTTTATCGTTTTTACATACATCAAAAATAAGGAAATTTTTTTTACTGCAAATCGACCTTTAATTTTAATAAATTACGATTTTTTAGACATAGATACCTATTTCATCAAATTTGTTTTTAAAAACTAGGTCAATTTGCATAAAGACACTAATTGATTAAAAAAAAAAAAACAAATTAGTCAGATTATTAACTCATTACATGAATAAATTATAAATATGAACTCATTAAAGGAATTAAAATCAGTAAAAGTTATAAGATCTATATTAATTGAGTTACAAACATATAAAAAATCAAATTGTAGGAGTAGATCATTTCATAAACGCACGATCGAGATCACTTTTCAAATGGTACTACTCTTTACAAAAAAAATAATTAAAATATTGATAGAATAAAATGTAGTAATCGATTACTAATTCATAAATCGTGATATAAACTTCTATATAATATACTGCACATATGCAATAATAATTACATATTAATAAAAATATAAAATATTTATATTAATTACGTAATTTCTTATTAATTATTACAAATACGTATATATATGAACAAAAAATAATAAAATATACAAATTAATTATTTTTTAATAATAATTAATAATCAAATTCATTTGAATCGATATGTTTTTTAATTGATTTGTACGTTTTAAAAAATATACACAGTAATAAAAATACGGCCAGCCGAATGAATCAATTCTCTAAACTATGTGGCGTAGTTGAAAGAATTATCCTAAGTTTGATGCATATTTATAAATTTGTTGAATGATAATGATTAATCACTTGAAAGTATACATTATGCAAATTAAAAGAAACAAATGAAAATAACAACTAACTGAGTTAATTGCTTAAATAACCAGGTATATACTGAATTTATGAAAAGAAGTTTCAAACAATAATTGTTTATTTTTAAAAAAGGAACATTTTTTGTCTTTACAGTTTTGTTCTATGTCTTTCGGTTTCAAAGATGAACAGTTTTGCCCAACCATGATATGATTGCCCATGTAATTATTTAACCGGATATTGTGCTTGTGTCAAAATCAAGATAGGAACAGTAGTGAAAATAGGTTGAATACATCGAGGAATAGCTTCTGGGATGTGTAAGTTGATAGAAGATTAAGATTATAGATGGAATAATTAATAATCATACATTTAATAAATGAAAAGTCAAAGAAGAATGATATAAATCATCTTTATTAAAATCAATTCGTAGAATGAATGTCAGAATGCATTTGTTGTTAGTTACCAAGGTAACAAACTTAAATATTACCGTGGTATCAAAGGGTGTATATAGTTGAATATGCAAAGGTGTCTAATAAACTAAAGTATATTTTAGTTGCGACTCCGCTACGGATGCATTCCGAAACAGTATTTTCTTGAATTTTGCTGCAGTATATATTTTCTTAGTGATCACGGTGTTTAATATTCACCCACTCGTTGATCACTTGTTTGCATGCATAAATAACTAAACATTTTTTTCAAAACCAAATATAGTTTTGAAAGATTTTTTGGAAAGATTAAATTTACATCCATCCATAATTAATCATAAAAAATCCATAGTTAGTTATAAGCTTTTGAACAAAAAAGTTTCATCAAAATCGGTCCAGTAGTTTTCGGGTGATGCTCAAACAAACAAATAAACATAGGTTGACATTTTTATGATAGTTAAGATATCGTTTTGTCTTACACGTAGAAAAGATATTCAACCTGCAACATTATTTCCAAAAGTTATGGCCGCAAGCAACATACTATCTTCTTTGTTTTTGAAGGTGGGTTTTTAGGTGTGTTTAAATTTCGATTACTTAAGTAATAAATTTATCACGATCGTAAAAGATACATTTGCAGAGGAAGTATATATATATATATATATATATATATATATATATATATATATATATATATATATATATATATATCTTCAATATTAATAACAATTAATCATTCCAATAATTAATTTTCTAAAGATTAAAATAACGAGGAAATGTTTTTCCTGATGACAGAAAAAAACCTGTTAAATAAAAAAAAATAGCACATGTTGTTTTATTCAAAACCTTGACCATGGTCATGAAGAGCCTGAAGACGCTGAATATAACATGATGCAAAAAATTAACTTCTATGATATTATTTACATAATTTATTAATCCGAAAAAAAAAGACAGTAATTTAACACTTTTAATATACATTAATTAACAATGATAATTCTTATTAGTTTTTTTATGGAATAAATGAAATCATCTTCCCATATACATTAGATATTGAAAGGTCGCATAACTGAATATATAATTCTATGGAAAATAACGGAAGAACAAATAACTTGTGTTTATTGGAAATATTTTTTGTTTTGAACAAATATTATTTTTAATAATGCCACAACCTTGAGAATTAATTGGAACTATAATGAGAAGATGAGTTTTGTGATGATTATTTATAAATTGAATGGCGTCTTATTATGAAATTTTAGCAATTTTGGAAGATGATACTAAATTTGATTAATTAAAAATCGAAAATTTGTCTGTAGCACTTCCTCATTCAAAATATTTCTATTTTTAACGAATTTCCTCTAAAATTAAGAGGGATATTTTATATTTTGTTTTCTTCTTTCTCTATGCCCCCCTTTCCTCTTGACCGTGGCCATTTAATAATAAAATTGGCGTTGCAGATACTAAAATCATATCAGACATGATATTTCATTTTGATCATACTAAAATTATGACCGCTAGCGAGTAATTTATGTATTCTATGGAAATTCGCTAGGTTGAAGCAGCTCCTGCGAAACTAATTTTTTTTGGAATAAAGAAGGCAATTGAAAACTGTAAAAAGACCCCAAAACTAAACACTGGTCGTGTTCAAAACCACTCCAATGATAAATGTCTTAATAATTTTCAACCAAGAATAAGAAAACATCATCATTGAAACAAAATTCGAGGCAATATATCATAATATATTATTTCAACTTTAAGTGATGCACACTGACACAATTGGTAACGGCTGCGCATGTCAGGACTGTCAAAGAATTCAGAATATGCGGTAAAAGTTATTTAATAACATCTAAATTATATTGCAAATGTAAAATTCAATTATTTCTGCCTGTATTTTTACAATTTACTACAACTAGTATGCACCATTTTTTAAATAACTTTTCATTTATTTATTATCAGCGTGTGAATGATTTAATGCTTATTTTGTCCACAGCGTGCGCTGCAGTCGATTCGGCCTCACCATATACTATGCACCCAGTCAATAAGCCCTTTTTATAAGCTTTTTATTAGTTTCACCTGTATGCATGTAACCGACCCTTTTGGGCTCGATTTTCTCCTACTTTGAACGATCAGATTTAATTCAAATTTTGCACACCTGTCAAAGACCGATGACAATGCAATAATTCGATTAAAATATCCGATTATCCTGATTAGATTCGCCCGGATTCATTAATTTATTTCCGCATCATTTGCATGAGAGTAAGAGAGATAGAGCTAGTGCGCGAACTTCAACTAAAAAATGAAAAATAAATAATAGTTTAAAAAACTAAAAAAACACGCTTTTATAGAAAATCCAACTAAAAAATAGAAAATAAAATTTAATAAATTTGGATTAAGAAAAGTGTAAATAAGAAACAAATGTATATTAATGGAAAAAAGCGTGGGGTGCATAGTGTCAATAGTTATTCCATTAATATACATTTGTTTCTTATTTACACTTTTCTTAATCCAAATTTATTAAATTTTATTTTCTATTTTTTAGTTGGATTTTCTATAAAAGCGTGTTTTTTTAGTTTTTTTAAACTATTATTTATTTTCTATGAACAAAATTGACAATCAATATGTATGCAACAATCATAAAAGTGTTAAAATCATCTTCATGCTTTTAAAATTATAGAAATGATTCGTGAGTCGTGACCAATAAATAGTTTTCTTGTTTTACCAAAGTAGGATCTATCTGATTTGATTATTTGTATGTGGAAAATGCCGTAGGGTCATCATGATGCTTTATTAAAATGATTTTATTATTATATTAATAAAATTGTTTGTGGTCTATTTAATAATACAATTTTTTGTTGTCTACTAAAATAGGATCCGCTTTTTTATTATTAAGATTCACATGAACTTTGAAGATCTTTTATTACTCGAATCGAGGCAGTATATGAATATTCATTGCATTGTATGTGTGGCCATACCACACCTAAAACTATTTTTTTTTATGAACAAGGTTATCTAATTTCATTTTAAAAAATTTACTAAAGAACCCATCCTACAAATTTTAATATAAAAAAAACATGTTCATTAATATTTTTTATAGAATTAATTATTATTTATTTTAAATATAAAAAATTTAATTAATAAATAATTATCAAATTCACTTTCATATGTATCAAAATTTTTAATACAAACAGTTCCTAATTTATTTTGAAATAAATAAATTTTTTTAACTATTATTTTTCGAAAACAAAACGGTAAAACGCGATTTATTTATTTATTTTTATTTAATAAATATTTATCTTTACTATCCTTTTTTTTTAATTCTGACGAGTATTTATTTAATACAACAGATAATAGTTGGGTGGGCATGAAGTTTTACATGCTTCTATTGAGAGAGAATGATTACTTTGTTGTTAATTATCTCGCGTTCTATTAGAAAACGTTATTTTTAGCTTGTGAAAAAAAATATCAAAAGTGATTTCATGCTGGACCTCCCTTAATCTATAAATTAGTCAATTTTGAAATGCAGTATCAAAATATTAAAAATAAAAATCAGATCCTTCATAGATAAATCAAAACATCTGTCAATATATGACAGTTAAGTTATAAAATAATCAATTAAAAATATTAAGATGATTAAATAGGCGTTCAGAGAATAGTCAATAAAAAAATTTTGTATAATTTATTAATATTAAACTTTTATTTGCAAAACTAGTTTGGTTTCATCATAAAATCAATTTTTAATATCAAATTTTTTTTTTAAATTCAATGTATGATTAATTATTTTAAATTATAATTCACAACAGTTTTTAGTACGAATTAAGTTCTAAACAAACGATCGGATTATATGAGTCTTGACAAGAAATCAAAATAATATATTATCCAACACCGATTTAAATCTAACAAATCATTTTTAACACGATCTATTTGCTTAGAATACATAAATGTTTATTAAAGTAGTACGATCACGATACTTGGCTGGTATGAACGTCTTCGAGTGATCGGTAAAAAAGTCATCTTAATTAAACACATGCGGAACAAGAGATGAATTTTTGGAATATATCCTTACATAGTATAAAACAAAGTTCCCCAGTCGCGTCTGTCTGTCCGCGATAAACTCAAAAACTATTGCACCGATTTTCATGCTGTTTTCACCAATGGATCGACTGGTTCTCGAGGAAGGTTTTAGTATATAATTTGTCAAGTTTTTGTATACATTTGTATACAAATACGTTTTAAAAATTTGCCTATAGATGGCAGTATACACAACATGAGTACTTCAAAAATTTTGCCAATAGGTGGTAGTGCATACAACAAATGTATTTCAAAAATTAAACGCAATTTATCAGTCCTTGACGGGAGAAAATATTATGTTACTTGGTTATAAGGGCTATTACCGCGACGGGTAATGCTAGTATTTAAATATTTAAGAACAGGGAGAACAAACTCTCTTTAACCTTGTAATCCGAACGACCAAGTTGTAGAAGTAGCGGACGAGAAGTCTCACAAGAAGGTCTTTCTAGACCTTTTTTCCGATCCTCAAGGATCGTCATCTTCTATCCCCTACCACGCCTTAATTGATTCCTCTAGCCCTGTGTACGTTGTTCAATCTACCCGTCATCTTTGCGAATGAAAGTGTAGAGCTTTACTTTTGTTGTTTGACCTCAGATTTCCTCATTTCGGTTGAGCCGAAGGCATCCACCCCATAGTCAGCACAGAACCTGCAGTGACAGACCGGTAAGCATCCCAAGCAAACGGTTTAAAACCGAACGACCCAGTATAATTAATAAAACCGTTTTTATCTGGTGTATTGCCATCTTACGACTCAAGGCTTATTAGGTTTCTATATTATTTGCCTAGACTTGTTCAGTCGCTCCTGAATCGAACTGGTAGTTGTTTAGAAAAACTCTACGTCCTTCTGGATTCTATGTCTTTGAATGAAAATATCTCAAATTTCGAAGGGGAGTTGAAAACTAATTTTGACTCATACTTTTGGTAATTACGGTGATCGTACTACCTTAAGTAGAAATTATATATACGATACAATCTTTTAAAAAAATTATAAATAGTTGTTTGTTTTCTATGCAAATCGATATGTATGTACTATCGAAAAAATAATTAATTTTTTTAAACAATTTGCACTTGATTCTTTATAAAAATTATTAATTTGTATTTAATCACTTCCATATACATAAGTTTTCTAAAACTGAAAAATGGTTTGAAATTAAGATAAAGATTTAACAATCAGATTTTAGTTAAGGATGTACGAGCACTAGATATAGTCCATTTATAAAATTCTTCAAAATCTTATATAGTCCATACATAAAAGTTCCACAATAAAGTTTATTATTTTTTGTCGTAAGTTAAAATTAAAATTCATTATTTCATTATTTATTAAATTCCGGTATGACGGACCTAAGAAGCGAATTTTAACCCAAAAAACTGAGATTTCGGATAATTACCGCTGACAGAAATTAAATTTACCCGAAATCTCAGTTGTTTTCTTAAATATCTTTTTTTTTAGTTTCTCGATAAGAGCAATGCATTGAAACTCGAACTTTAACATTAAATAATTAATTCAAGACCCCCGTACCCCCCCCCCTCCTGAAAGTTAATAATTGATTTGTATGCACTTCTACATGTAAAAAAAATCAAGCCTTAAGCTTTTTGAAGCTCCAGTTCTCATACATCCTTAAATCATTCCTAATTTGTGTAAGAAATCTTAGTCAATTTTTAGCGGAGCCCATTTGGTTTTTGAGATAATATTTCAAACTATGTTGCTTACAAATTGTTTTCCACTTGTACTTTTTCCATGAAGTTTTTCCAGATTTCCAAATAAATTTTTTTACCAATCGGGTCAGAATATAACTATAGCAAAATAGATTCCCATTACGGAACCGGTTTGTTTTTGTTGCGATTACGGAAGTTGCGTGACAAGATTGTTTCTATTGGTTTTGTGTAAGTTTCTCTTGAAGGTTTTACAAAATATTATTGAATAATAGTTTACAATATATTTCCTCGATATTAAAAATTAAAAAATAATTACAATTTTTGATTAATCCGTCATACACACTATTAAATTTTAAAAACACTTTATTTTTCTGATGTAAAAAAAAAATCGACGCCTAAGGAATAAAGGTTTTCAATCAATGGATTTCACAGCAGGATTTATATTCCCGCCTTAGTGATGTCCGTTTATAGGACAATGAATTGCATAAGTGATTTTAAAAATAATTTTGATTAACAAAAATCTATATACAGGTGAATCGAACCAAGTGCATAATAACACACGCCTCCATTTCTTTCTATGATGCTCCCCTTCCCCAATTCTATGATGCTCCCCTTTGAGCCTAGTGATTGGCTCCACGATATGTTAAACACCAAAGCACTGAAAGTGGGTGGACTGCTAGGAGAACATGTGGTATGTGATAGGTATATTATTATTATATTATTATATATATGTGTGTCTGTAATCGCTCTAGTGGTCACAATTTTAATCTGATTGGAATGAAATTTGGTATTTGAGGTAGTTTTGGTATTCAATAGGTCAAGTTCGTTAATGTCCGTTCAAAATTCAACAAGGGGAAAGGGGGTTTTAGAGGGAGAGGGAAACACAAAATTTGACATAACTCCCTTAATATTCGAAAAATCGAAAAATTTATAAGAAGTAAAGTTGTAGGTACTACGTTATACTGTAATTTTGTTACTTATCATTTTTTCTGTTACACTAATATTTACAGAAATATTGACGGTTTAAGATTGAAAATTAAATTCCTTAATATCTCTGTACACATTAGAGTTTGAGCAAAAATGATAAGGTGATGAATTGGAGCAAACATGATTTTCTATAACTTTATTTCTTACGCATTTTTCGATTGTTCTAATATTAAGAGAGATATTTTATATTTTGTGTTTTCTTCTTTCTTTATTGCCCCCCTTTCCCCTTGACGAATGTCATTTTTTAATAAAATTGGCTTTGCAAATACTAAAATCATATACGACATTTCATTTTGATCAGACTAAAATTGTGACCGCTAGAAAGTGTATTCTAAGAAAATACTACACAGCTGCTGCGTAACGAATTTTTTTATGATATGGGAGGACAGAGTATATTCAATATTCATACACCTATATTCACAGATATACATATATACTATGTATATACCTACGATATAATAAACTTTTAATGATAACATTACGCTCATTCGAGGCTCAATATTACCATAATAATAAATAAACAATTGTATGATTGGATACAAAGTGGTTTACAAAAATCAGCTCACAGTTATTTATAGAAGTTTATATAGTAACAGCGATGTGGCCAAAACCTACAGAAGTAAGCTAACCAAGACCTCATCTTTAATCATTCTTTTTATCTATCAAAGCTACAGATCTACAGTTCAAATATTATCAAGCATACAATCGTAAAACTGCGGACAAACAAATATAATATACAAACTTTAATAAAAAGAAACCAGCTTTTGTCGCATTTTCTTGTTATATTTAAGACTAAAAATCTCAATGTAATTTCCCGCCGCTTCCACTACTTCAAATATTATATAAATATTATATCGTTTCCACTGCTTTCAATATTTCAAATATTTATCGACACTAAATTTTTATTTGAACGAATATTACCCAATTCTTAAATTATATTTCAAATTTTGTCCCTATTCCTAGAACATTTGTTTGTATTTTATAAATACATATTTCGACTACAATGTAGTCATCATCAGTATGAATTAGCTAATCGTAACTATTTCTGGGATATGGATTCAGGGATATGTTGCTTGTTGCTAATTTGGTGCCTGTGTCACCAAAAGTGACATACATTGTAGTCGAAATACGTATTTATAAAATACAAACAAATGTTCTAGGAATAGGGGCAAAATTTGAAATATAATTTCAAAAAAACCTAGAGTTCTCTTTGATTATTTTAATAACCTTTACCCAATTCTTACTCTAGTAGCGAGATAAAAAATACCGAAATACCAGTTTTTAAGTCTAATCATCATAAGTTTGGAAACAAAAAAAAGATTCATCAAAATCGGTTCAGTAGTTTTTGCGTGATGCTCGAACAAACAAACAGTAATAAATAAACAGACATTTACAATTTTATAATAGTAGAGACATGGTAAAAATTTTTATAAAAGATCTTTTACAAAGTAATGCCGGTTTAAATTCTCTCCCTGTCACAATTTTTCTGAATACCTTGTAATTTGAACTCTCTCGTAAATGAGAGAAAATGCGGTTGGTATATCACAATTTTCACACCTATCAACCAACGGTAGTACCTTAACAAGAATAGAACTTTTACCATTAACTGTTGGAAAACTCAATTCGATTACAATCTAGCTAGGTGTGATGTGGTGGACAATTGGTTACGAGATTGACACAAACAGTATATTTATATCGTGTAGTTGATTATTCATAAGGTGGGTATATAGTTTAGGGGGTGGTTATGTTGTAATTTATTTTTGTATTGTTAATAATATTGTACGTAAATATACAAAGTGTTCAAAATGGTCCGATATGGTTAACAAAACGTTCGATAGAAAACTTGGCATTCTATAGAAAACTAATAAGTGATATTGACATGCATCTTGGCATTTGAAGATCAAGATGGTTTTTATACCCAGTATGTGTAAATATACAAGGTATATTAAGTTTAGTCACGACTTCGTAACGCTTGAAAATATTAATCCTTGACAAAAATTGCTTCACAACGGAAATGGCCTAATTCGGCCAATTCCGCATGTTCGTCCGTCTGTCCATGAAGCCGATAACTCAGAAACGAAAAGAGATGACGAGCTGAAAATTTTTTGTGTATTCTAGAGCAAAAAAGTATGGTCAAGTTCGTTAATGGGCAATAACGTGTTTCCCCCCGCTAGAAGGGGGGAATATAGGTCTTTGAAACCGTAAAAGATAGAAAGAAAATTTGTCAACGAAAAATCTTCTTTTTAAAATACACAACTTTTGTTTGAAAATTTTTTTCATAAACTCAATAGTTTTCTCATAATTTATGGATTAAATGTTCCTCGGAAAGCGAATTGTTAACAGCTCAATCACTGATTTACAACTCAGTATATACTGGGTATTCAAACAATTAACTTAGTTAGTTGTTACATTACTTGTTTTAAATATGATCTCACATTTTTTAATTGCAGAAATAGAGCTTACAGAACATTTCACAAAGATTCATATGCGCTGGTTTTGATGACATCCAACGATAATCTCGCTTGCCCCTCTCGCGAAAGTATGACTTTACTCTGGGTAGTTTTTAGTTTTGATCAGCTTGAAAACGGGTGTATCCATTTTCTTTTAAATATGTAATAAGTGGGAAGTTCTTGCCGATTAATTTTGAGGGTCAAATATACCTCACTGTTAAAAATATCCAAAGATGGCTGGATATCTCAGAAACTGCACTGTAATAAATAGCATAAAGGACCTTACTACGCCAGGTATTTGGTTAATACTACTTACAGGCAAAGAAATAACACTTAAGCTAAACATCTTAAAATTGAAACAATGAACTTTCGTGTGTGACATGTTCTAATACAATAGGTATATATAGTTATCAAAGTATCATTGCAAGTGGTTATGATCTGATTCTAAGTTTAAATAGAGAAGGTATGCAAACATCATGTATTCAGAGTTAATACTGAAACTGCACTCAGTAGACAGAAATAGATCAGTGATTAATTCAAGTCACTGATCTAACCTAAAGTGAGAGGGAATTTGTTCATATTTCGGTACATGGGGATGCTGACCTACCTGTAATGAAACGATGCTTAATACATCAAATTGCACGTAACGCAACCGGAAATTTTTGAACGCCCTATATTTTATAAAATAATTTCATTTCAAAAATTTGCATCTAATTTAAAATACGATCGAAGCCTGAATTTAATGACTTATTTATTTCTGTATAGTTATAAGTCACCCAACAATAATAATTAGATTAATTTTTACACAAATAAGGCTTAAGTAATTTTCTCAAGCTTTTCGAATACTCTCGCTTGTTTCTGAAGAAAAATAAAATTTGAGAACTTATTTTTTCGAAAAAATCGAAGTCACTCTTCACAGAAATGTTAATTTAAATGCAAAATGTTCATAATAAAAGTTTTTTTTTCGTTACAGTCTAATACACATCCTTATACTTGACTAATATTTTATATAATCTATTAATTATGAGATATTGACAAAAACTTGTAAGATAAATTTTATTAATTTTCTCATTAATTAAAAATAAAAACATTAATTAATTATGTTTTTTGCATATTTTTAAACTATTATTTACACTACAGGAAATATACAATTGTTTTGCTCAATATTAATTATGTATATCAAAGCCACACAGGGTAATAATGTATCCGTTTATTACGTGTTTTGAAATTTTGTTACAAAATTTTGTATAGTTCATAAATTTATTTTAATATAAATAATATTTTGTTTATAAAAAACAATTATTTACGAAAATAATTGAGTCTTTTAAAATATAATTTCAAGGTAAAAATTTGAAAGAAAGTGTTTTTTGTTTTAATTGAAAATCGGAAGTAGTTAACAAAAGTTTAATGAAATACCCTCCAAAACTATCCTTGTTCTTAATTGGAAAACTTCTTAAATGTGTAATATATTCAGATGATTTTAAATTGTTTTTACTTAAATAATAAATAAATATTTTGAAAATATTATGAAACTATTAGTAATCGGTATAAAATGAAACCAAAAGGTCTTGCCAATGACATGTTCCACTGTAATGGGTATATATAGTTATAAAACCATCATAGCAGGTAGTTATGATCTAAGTATAAATGGTGGGTGTATGTGAACTCCATGTAGTTAATACTGAAACTGAACTTTGTAGATAATAGTAATAATTAGAAAAAGGGATACCGCAAACGGGTCCCTAGCACCAAACCAAGGGGTCCTCTGTGTCCTCCTTGATTCCTGTCACCCGAAGACGAGACGCCTCCGGGTAAGAGGTGCTATTTAAAGCAGATGAAGCTATAGGATTCTGTCGAAGCCATACGCCACACAGAAGGCCCACAACTTTTCCGTCGAGATTGCTCCCAAGATTGATGCATCCAAGGTTTCGGACCCAAACATTCATTCTATATCTGACACCCTGCAGGCTTCTGCAGGTGCCTATAACATGTATGGAGGTTTCATCGTCCTCCATACAGGCTACAGAGATCTCCAAGTTATAAAGATGGTAGTTTAATCGACAGTGTCCTGTCAAGCCCCACCACCCTTCTCAACTGCATTCTATTGAGCCTCTTCCGAGCACAATCGAATGGCCTAGCTGTGCTTATGCACAACATGGCCAGTCGCATAACTAGGTAGATAGAGAAAGTATAGATATCAGTGACTAATTCAAGACGCATTCCAGTTGATAGGAAGTTTGGTTGTAATTCCTAGCCAACTGATATCTATACTTTCTCTATCTACAAAGCTATGCGACAGGCCAAGTTGGGCATAAGCACAGCTAGGCCATTCGACTGTGCTCGGATGAGGCTCTATATATATATATATATATATATATATATATATATATATATATATATATATATATATATATATATCCGCTTAGAGTGTGACTTACTTGTTCAGTTTTTATGAACAAGAGTTTACTCGAATGACCTAAAATAATTCTTTCAACTACATATATTGGGATCCTTGGTAGAGGGTGGAGCTTAATATTTCAACTTACTAGCAGAGTTACTAAGAGTTGTTCACCAGATTGTGACAACGAAACTTGTAGGCCACGGGGTTTGGATCAAGAAACATCGACCTACCAGCTCCAGTTTATAATTGACCCACCAGAGAGGATATCTAAGTGATAGAGTTCTCAATAGATGAATGAATAGATTTCCCAATAGTTTGATGAACACAACTGATTCATTCGCTTTAGACGTATTTATACCTGCGGCGTAGTTCAACGAACATCGTTTACTTTCAATTCATCTATTTTTTTTTTACTGTGTAGTTTTTTTAACACTCAATCAAATTTGAACCTAATAATTATAAATCATTCTATAAATTTTGTACAATTTTATGCACTTTTAAATAGAGAAATTTCAACACGTGTCACATTTTTACATAATAGTAAAATTTACGAGCAACTCATATATCATGCTTTCAAAATAGATATATCAAAATATTATTAATATACATGTGTTTACAATAAATTCAACTCATCTCATTCATCATTATAAACTACTTTTAGGTTCAACTTAATCAACACCTATTCAAACAAGAATTATTTTATTTAATAGAGTTATTATAAAATATCATGAATTATTAAAACTTTATTTGATTTATATATTTAATAATTTCTCAACGAATAAAATAGATTTGTTGATCTCTGTAGTACAGTGAGTTATTAATCTCCAAATGAAAATCAATCGATTGTAAAAATATCGGCTTCATACTTATTGAAAATTTTGATTTTTTACGAATGGTTCGAATAATAGTTGTTTCTGATTAAAATACTAAAAACATATGTTCCACACATTTTTTCGAATTGAATTAATAAATTAGTTGGTCACTATATATATCAGGGTATTTTAAGTTTAGTCCTGACTTTGTAACGTATGAAAATATTGGTCGCAGAATCAAATTTTTACTACACTGATAGAAAGAATTTCTTTCCTCAAGAAAATATAATTTCTTCAAAATATTTGCTTCAATAAAGAAACTGTTGTTCAAGACTACGCATTTTTTAAAGTAGAGTTCGTTGTTCTTGGCCTAAGAGAGTCTTTTTTTCTTGGCCAAATACTCTTGTGATCCTTTAGTCAAGAAAAAGAAATTCTTGTAAAAAAAAGTACTTTTCTTATTAAAAAATAAATAAAAACTCAAGAAGAGAAAGTTTATGCAGCTTCTTTAACTGAAGTATGTATATTTAACTGAAATATACTTAACTGAAGTATATCATTACTTCTTTGAAAACTTACATTTGTTTGGATTAAACAAATATTTATTTTGGTCCGAAATTTTAGCATCGTGGTCCAAAGAAATCATAATTTCAGTTTAAGAATTTCGAAATTCTTGAGTCAAGAGTCAGTTTATCTTTAGAAAGGATAATTTTCTCAAGTCAAAACTATAGATCAAGATACTTATTTTCTTATACCAAATATATACTATCTTCCCTATATACAAGAGTCAGAAATTCTTTTTCTTAATGCAAGGAATTACTTCTATCAGTGTATGGGTGTTCATAAAATGGCCAAATTACTTCATTTCCCGATAACTCAAAAACGAATAGAGAAAATGAGATGAATTTTGTGTGTGTGTTCTAAAGCTAAAAAGTAAGGAAAAGTTCTATGAATAGGCAAAATTGGACCATCCTTTCCCCTGCCAGGGATAAATCTTTAAAACCGTTTGAAATAGAACAAACAAACAAAAATATTTTTTTGAATAAAAAACTTTTGTTTCAACTTTTTTTCGTAAACTCAACCTATACCGGGTATTTAAGCAATTAACTCTGTTAGTTATTATTTGTTCATTCTCTGATTTCAGTTTATCTTTTATACTTGACTCCCATATTTTGAATCACTCTGTATAAAATATGATCCTTTTTAAACAAATTTTAATACAATTGAAAGTATTTGATAGATACTATTTGTATGTGAACTAAAAATCAGCGAAATGCGAATTAGGTGAGCAGATAGGGTTTCGTAAACATCAATTACCTTTTATTTGTTCATAATTTTTGGTTCCTCCTTCATATTTTTTGCATCAATTCAAGAGATAAATGCTGAGCAGGATGTATTACTATATCTTATTTTAAATTTCTATGCGAAATAGTTCGGTTATGATGACACACAAAGAAGGTACGGAATACTAATAAGTTTGCTTCCAAGCCAGCAAGTTTGGGTGGTGTGTAAATAAGATCAGTTTATTGTGCATACAATGAAGTCAAGGATTTTGTATTTACTATATCAAGAATATTTTTATTTATTATTTATTAGTTCAAAGTATTCTAGTCGGTACACGGTGTACAGATTTTTTTTATTTCTTTACTATTTTGGATCGGTGTACCAAAAAATTTATCGTGTGAATTTTTTAATAAAATTCTTTTTTCAAAAGCGAAAATTTGTAAGTCAAATTTTGCAAAATTAATGATAATCTCTACATATCAAGTATAAAATGAATCATTAAGATTGTTATTTCAACAAGATAATAATTTTTTAATTTTGTCAAATATTTCAAATTGGTTACATTTCCTAAATATAAACAGCAGTAAATTAATTTTTCAAAGTAAAAAAGCAGTAGTTTTCAAACTGTACTGCTTTTATCCACTAAAAATTATAAGTACTACTTTTTTACTCTTTATTACCTGTTTATGATTATCATTCATCTATACTTTGCTCTAATACACCAACCATCTTAATGTAAGGATTTGAACTCTTTGAAGACCTTGTAGTAAATTGTAGTAAGCAGTCATTTTCAAAAAGATTAATTTAGATTATAAAAAATAGTTTTTTTTTTTTTTTTAAATTACAATTTTTTAAGAAAATAATAAATAATTTAATATAGCAATTATATTTCTTTTGTATAAAATTTATAAAATATTCAAGTTAATTTCACGAATGTATTAAAAGTTATTAACTTCGTATTTGAACAATAATTCAAAAAGAGATTTCTTTAAATTAATTTTTTTTTTTTAATATTTAATAAACAAGTAAACAAAAGATTTCATAGAAAAAGTAATTTCATGTTTATTAGTATAGCTAAATAGTAAAAATATATTAAATGTACTATGGCTCACAAAAGTGGTGGTCTTTTTACGAGTGAGCCGCCTTTATTTTTGCATATAGTAGTAGAAGCGGAGAAGAGGTCGAAGCCTAGCAAGTATTGCCTTTCTAGGCTTTTTTTATCGACCCCTAAACGACAAGGAATTTGTAAGTAGACTAGAAATTGGTAGGTTGTGCGACTGTAGCCGACTTTGATACGAACTATGCCGATATTCATATGGAGTTCGTGAAACTGCATTCACAAGCATAGCCGGTTACTTTCGTTCTTGTTCATACGCCGACAGTTTATTCAATTAACCATTATAATTATTTTTTTTATTAATTTAATTAACAAACTGCCATCGTTGGGAATCGAACAAGCAACCACTCAGTTCCGGGCAGAGCTCGAACACTCGTACTGGTAACATTGTAGTTGTACGCTCCTAAATTCAATTATGCTTTCTTTTAAAAACCATTGCTTCTCAACTATATCCTCCCCAAGTACCACGGTAATTGTTATTGTAAACTACCTTGGTAACTATCAACAAACATTTAGACATTCATTCTATATTTTCAATAAAGATAATTTATATCTTTCAAAAATAAATAAATAAATATTTTTCTAGAAATCGAAATATTTACAAGCGTAAAGAAAAAATAAGTGTTTAATAGAATTGTAAAAAGATTACCTTATAGAAATGTTGATCATCATACAGGGAAGTTTTTTCCCTCTGCACAAGGATGTTTAATGTTCATACTTTTTTGGAGGTTTTTCTTTCTTAAATGGTGGGGGGAGGTATGTAGCGGTACCCTCCTAAAGATAATTTATATCTTTCAATTTGTCTTCTATTTTATTAAATGTATTATAATTATTAATGATTCAAATATAATCACTTGATAGCATCTTACATTTTTGGCTCTCCGGCGGGCAATCGAACCCCATTTAAAATTAAAAATTAAAAATTTTTATATTAAAATTTTAAGATTGATTGCTTTGCTAAGATTCATTTTAGTAATAAATCACCCCATAAAATAAGTCAATAACCGCAGCTTTATTTTGATTATAAAATACTCATGTGAAAAAGTGATAAAATCAGAATGGATATAATTATAGTAAAATAATATGTATTATTTGTTAACCTTTAAGCGGTGAATATGATTAACAAATAGATCTCTAATGGTAACATAGACCCATACACACAAACATGTTTTAAGTTTCTATGCTTCGGCAGAAATTTAATATCATTTATATTGTATTGTGTCTCAAGATTAAAATCAAAAATTTCGTAATTGGTGAATAAATAATATTAAAGTTGAATTTGTGGTTTAAAACTACATAAGATTGAATTTAATATATAGAGTGTGGCTTTAAAATATCACCAAACCATCTTCCCCAGAACCAAAAACTTGCTTATAAAAATACGATCATTTTTTCGAAAAAAATGTTTTGAATGAGAGTTGTTAGTCTTTGTATAAAGAAGATATTTTAAATTAAAACATTTGTTTTACCTATGGCCGTTAAATTTAAATTTAGTATACTGAAATTAGGTTTAGAACTAATTGAATATTGCGTTTTTGTTCAAACACATTCGCACAAAATTTAAATATCCCATTTGGTATCGAAAATAAAACTATGAGAAATAGAAACGGCTTCTATTTTGATGCAATTTTACATTTAACTTAGTGCATTGTTTGCGTATATGTGAAATCTTCTGTCTTGTGAAAGAAAAATAGAATTTTTGACTTTGAAAGATAGAATCCACTGTTTTTAATGCAATTGAAAATTTTCTTCAAAACTTACAAGTGTAAAAAGGGGTTAACGTAAAATATACATACTTCCCATCGCTTCCACTTCCCATCTCTTAGAGGATGACTTTTTTCTATTATTAAAGGACATCCTGTACTATATATTACATTTTAGTATACATTTCTATGATGTGTAAATCACGCACATATTACTTAGTGTTGTCTCATAATAATACTAACAATACGTATAAGAGTAAGGTAATAATTCAAAAGGCGTGCCCTCAATATATATTTGTCGTGACAAAATTTAAATATATGCATCACATATTATATATGAAATATAATAGAATAATAATAATAATAATGAAAATAAATATTGTGATACACTTTATTAGTAACAAGAGTTGGTACTTAATTCTAATAATAATAATAATAATAATATATGCAACATTATTTATTTATATTTATATGCGTTTATTAAATTTGCGTGACTTGATTTTGTAAATTAAAAAAGGTTGTTTGACAATATGATAATATTAAAAATAAAATATGATTAGATTAGATACTTAAATAATAAATTTGTCTGCCACACTTGCAGCTATTCCCAAAGACCAGCCTGCACAGTTTCTCCTTACAATAGGAAAAAAAGTAGTTTCATTTAGGCCGGTTAAAATAATTAAGAATAGTTTCTAAAGTTCGATAACACAATTTATTTAATTCAACTAAATAATATAAACAATATAATTTAAAGAAAATTTCAAACTATGTTTATCACATTGTCTAATTTATTAACACAGTTGTTTCAATAATTTAAAGATAATAAAAATATACATTTTCCCATAAGGCTATAAGTTAATAATATAATTTTTAATCGTTGATAAAGAATATATGTAATGTTAATACATGTTAAGTGTTATATCTTACTCTTACGTGTGAAAATTAAATAAAATGTTGTATCTGCTACTACAAGAATAATCAATATTGTAAGAGACTGATTCGGTTCAGGTCTGTTCATTTTTTTTGAACGGGAGTGTACATATTTCTATAGTAACAAAATTCAAAGTCACATACAAAACGTTTTAACAAGTGATAATTGCAAATAACGGAATGAATTGCTTGAACATCGAGTATACACTGACTTCAATATCAATATGGGGTTTATTATGAATGTTTTTTTCACTCTTCGATTTTACCCATTCACGATCTTATCTCTTTCCGAGTTATCGTGTCTTCGGACAAACTGATATGCGGAACTAAACTTAATATACTTAGTAATATAGATATCGGAGCAGTTTGGTCAAGACTAGGGTTTCTACCCGATAATTCTCGAGAAATTAGTCTTTAGTCGAGAAGGGAAAACAAACTCAACGCCTCGAGAACTAGAGAAACCGAGATAATGAAGAGGACTAAACCTTCAACTAAAAAAGGCCATTCAGACAGCTGAAACTTTAGACAAAACCAGTCACACTCACATAACTAGAAATTTAATAAAAAAAGAATTTCAGTTATTTGAGTCTACTGAGCAACGAACGCCTAAAAAATGTACAAAGCTGTAATGACTATTAAGGCAACATCGATGGAGAATGAGCGTGTTTTCTCGTTATCGGGAAACATTGTCAGTAAAGTAAGAAACCGCCTATCACATGATGCTGTTCATGCTCTGGTATTTCCGAAAGCCTATTCTATAAGGAAAAAGCGTTAAATTAAAATTTGATTTCTTTGTTGATTATTTTGCTGGTTTACTGGTTTTAATTGGCATACCATGCTCAAATTAAAAAAAATTAATATGATGACTGAATGTAAACAAATGGATTTATTGTTTCGTTGTACACAATAGTCAATCATATTTTTAAAGCCTCGCTCTCCTCAGGTCAGTTCTCAATATATTACATATATACCCGGTTTAAAAAGAAAACTGAATTGTATTAGTATTACAATAAGAAAACCTGTCACAGGACACAAAACAATTAATAATAATAATCTTACTTCATTGTTTACATTTAATAACTGCTGTTGAATTAAATAAAACGCAACAAACTTGATATAGATATGAGGACAATGGCCAAATGTAATTATAATAAAAATTATAGCTACTACAATAAATTTTAAGACGAACGAGAAGCAACAATAGTTGACTGACGAACTGTTATTGCAAAAGGGTGTTGAACAATTAATTTTTTATTTATTTATTATTATTTAAAACAGCAAGGCCATGTTTACAATGAGGTTAAATTTAAGTAAGTAACAATGTAAATAATGTTTTAATGTGGGAGAATAAATTTTGTTCAACATTTCAAATACATTTGTAATTACAAGTTGGTTATTTTGTTGTTTGAGTATGGAAAAAAAATGAGTTAAATGACAAATATTAAATACATTAGTTATTGTTTAAATTTTTGTATTTGTAAATTGTCTCTAAATGTTTGTTTCCGTTGACCTTGTGTGGTTTTTTTGGTTTTACTCGAAACTATTACCGTTATTACATTTCAATTTTGACATACAATTTTACTCTTACAACTTCTGAAGGAATAGTTTTTCCATTTTTTGTACTGAATTACGTGCACTCAACTGCTAACGATTCATTACCTCAAGTATTAAGAGATATATACAAAAAATATATATATATATATGTATATATATATATATATATATATATATATAGATAGATAGATTGTAGAGGCTGTCCTGGACGGGACACACTTCGGCCATAAGGTCCATTGTAATGCCTAAGGATGTGAAGATGTGAGTGCAGGACAAGGAATTTTGTGTGTAGACCAGGAATTGGTAAGATATGCGGCTGCAGCCGACTTTGATAGGAACTATGCCGATACTCATCTGGAGCTCGTGAAGAAACCTGCAGAAAACTTTCACAAGCATAGCCGGTTACTTCGTATACTGTGTGTGTTGGACAGCTTTTCCTATAGAGAATCAATGTTAAATATTATTTATTACTGCCTGGTCGTGTGGTACTGTATGAAGTCAGTTAGTATACACATGTGATGAGCTTACACTTTTGTATATGCAATCCCCACTCTTAAATGACACAAACAACCATACACATACAGTATAGCTATGAGATGACTGACTGATTTTATTTACATGTGTACTGACTGACTTCATACAGTACCACACGGCCAGGCAGTAATAAATAATAACAATAATTTAACATTGATTCTCTATAGGAAAAGATGTCCAACACACACTATATATATATATATATATATATATATATATATATATATATATATATATATATATATATATATATATTAAAATAAACTTTCCTTCCATACTGTAGTTTGGTTTCGTAAATATAATTGATTTAGAGTACCATTTATTGTTCCCAGTTTGTTCCCAAGGTTTGAGCCAAATATTTCAATAACAGTAGCAAGTACATTTCTTCCGGCGTTACGAGCTCGATCAACGTCTGGCACACGAACTATTACAGTATCCCCTATTTTAGCCACAGGATATTTAGTGTTAGGCGCATCTATCATTTTATTAGCTTGTTTTTGTAAATTGCTTAAAGCCAATTTTCGAACAAGCATAACGTTATCTTTCTTGCTCTCTACATTATATTATGTTGAAGCTATTTCATTTGTATTTGGATATGAAGTTGTTGTCGATTTTTCACACTGTATATTCTCGTACAAGTTTGGTCTTGCTCCTTGCGCCCTGTCTAATGTACCTAAATTATCAAATTTCACAACAGTTACGTAGCAATATTCATTATGACCAGACAATGTGATAAATAATGAAGTTTAAATAAGTATTAATTATATTTAGCCCGTCATTAAACATATTGCCCGGACATTATAAATAGTGCCCTGATTAATCCATTAATAGTCCATAACATATTTTTATATAATATATACATGTGACTGCACGCGCTCTATAGGTCGCAATTTTTGACCATTTGGAATAAAATTTGGTATGGGAGGTGGCACTATTATTTAAAGGTCAAGTTCGTTAATGAACAAAATCGGTTATGGGACAAGAAAAAGGGGAATCACAAAATTTTTAACATTTCTGTTAATACTTATCAAGTATTAAACTATTTAGACAGATATGAAAAAAATGAAAAAAGTTTCAAACATCTTTTGTTTTTAAATTTTTTTCTATCACTTACGATTTCAAAGATGGATATTTCTCCCCTCTGAGAAGAAGCATGGTTCGATTTATTTTGCCCGTTCACGATCTTACTTTTTTAGCTCGCTAGAACATACACAGAATTTATCTCTTTTAGTTTTCGAGTTATCGTATTTACAAACAGACATACAGGCGTGTATGCGGAAATAGACTTTTCATTTTATGATAATCTATTTACCAAAATTTGCTTTCTACAATCAATATTTCCAATCATTACAAAGTCTGGACTAAAGTTTATATACTCCTGTATACATCATTTATATATAAATACCGGGTATTAAAAATACCAACGACATTTTGTTTTAAGTTTCCATGTGTGCAGTTAAAAAATTATTGTCGTGCATTTAAGCTTTCCATTTTTTCCCGCCGGATATGTGTCAATATCTTATAGATTTTTTTGTAAGCGAATTGTTGTTCTTATTTAAACAGACATGGTGAATAAATAAAATAAAACGAGAGCCCGAGGTATAATAATTAATATTTTACCCCGTAGGGCTTTTAAACAATAAAATCTAATACATTGATTAGAATAAAATAAATATTTACATTACACTTAAGTTAAACTGATTTGTAATCACTTTAAAAAAGGTAATGAGAAAAATTTGTTTTAAATATTTATAATGTTTATAATTTATGAGATGTAAGACGTTATCAAATCTCAATAGTCAAATTATTATTTGTATTACAAAATTAATTATTGTTGTAATCAGATATAGATATCAAGTTTCAAACTGAAGGTAATCTACATACATTAGATGACCTGCTTCGATTGAGTCATCTGAATAGAGTGAGACTGCTTAGCTGTAAGTATTTTTCTTTCATTTTAATCCCAAGTAGAATTGCGGAAAATAGTTTACAAATGGCCACAAAAATAGCGCTCATTTTTCAAAATTTTATAATGTACCTTATTTATTAGGTTTTCGATATTAGATTTTCAAATGATAATGAGAACTCTAGGTTTTTGAATTAAAATTTCAAATTCGCCCCTATACGTAGATCAGTTTTTTTATTATAAATTCGTATCTCGGCTACAAAGTAGTCATTACCAGTATAAATATGCTAGTCGTAATTTACTCTTTGTCAATTAGAAATAGATAGAAAATCGAAATCAATAGATAAAAATAAAATAAATAAAAAATGAAACAAAATGAATTAAAATAAAATAAATTTTATTGAAATTAATCTTGTTAAAATTACTTTCATTCAATTTACTCTTGTTAACATCACTCTTATTAAAATTACTCTTATATTGTCTCAGGATATGTTATTCGTTGCTAATTTGGTGACAGTTTCACCCAAGTGACTTTGGTGTAACTGTCACCAAATTAATAATGAATAACATATCCTGACACAATATAAGAATAATTTTAATAAGAGTGATGTTAACAAGAGTAAATAGAATGAAAGTAATTTTAACAAGAGTAATTTCGATAAAATTTATTATAATTCTATAAATCTGTACCTTAATCATTAGATTAAAACTTTTATCAAGTTAAATTCTGGATACAAATGTGCAATCTTAGGTAAACATACGTCCTAAGATTACACTACAGTAATGTAATAAACAAACAAATTGATATTACAAAAACATTTTCTTAATATCTGAAGAGATTTATTTGTCTGAAAATTCATGATGGTGGTGTTCCTGGAAGACTACCATCACAGGAAGTATTTTGAATCATTTTGACATCCATGTTAATTTACAGAAGATTGGATTCTGATAATGACATATGCTAGACAATATTACGAACACCATGCACCATATTATCTACTCATTTTTCTCCCACGGCATTGTCTGCGTTGATAATCTTGTAACAACAAGTCCAGTTAGAAACCGATCAAAGCCGATTTTTAGGGTTCCCTACGTGAAATGGAAGGATGATTTTTTTACACACTCTCTGAAATGAAGTGTCGTTAAATAAGTTTTGTTTTATGATTTCTCATTTTCCTGGTAAAAATATCCAGTTTTCCGACTCCGGGTGGTTTAAGCCTAAACCTTTCTACCAAAAATCAATCTTCAAGAATATTGATGATGAATCAGTGAGTCAGTCAGTCACCAAAATGTCGATTTTTAGGGATAAATACCTTGGAAATTATTAAAGCTGTAATGTTGAAATTTAGCACATACTGTTTTTCAGATGGTGGCGCTATTTTTTAAATTTGAGCTTCATAGCTTTGTTAGTTTCTGAGGTACAGAGGCCTAAAAATCGTCTCTAATCCTGAAAAATATAGTACGTCTACGCTTAAACTTTATCCGACCCACTACCGTGTTATATGATTTATTATTTTGGTTTTTGATAACCGTTCGTTATTGGCATAGTTACTACGGAACCATACTTAATGAGACTATCACCCTACACCCATTTGATCAACTATTAATACTTGTGGGTTAAATCAGCATATATGCTTCTGTAAAATATGTATATATATATATATATATATATATATATATATTTATATATATATATATACATTTATATATATATATATACATTTATATATATATATATATATGTTTATATATATATATATATATATATATATTTATATATATATATATATATATATATATATATATATATATATATATATATATAATGCTATAAAATTACATTAAAATGTCGATAATGTTTTTTTCTTATAATCTTCTCCTCTTATTCTTGAGTGTAGAACAAAAATAAAACCATTATATAACATGTTGTAATCTTATTTTATTCAAATATGTGCATATATTTATGTAGAAGTCGATTTTATATCGATATAACACATCCGACGTCCGGTTTCATATCACCACAATCGTAACATAATACATCATGTAATACCAACATAATGCATCCCACTGAAATAATCATTCCCTATTAAGGTTTCCAGCATGAAATCACTTTTCGTCAGATTTTGGTCTTTTTTTTCACAAGCTAAAAATAACGTTTTATAATAAATCCCGAAGTTTCAGAATTTTTCACTGTTTAGAACGCGAGTTACAGTTTTGTTTTCGAAATAATTAAAAATGTTTTTCTCTTTCAAAATTACATTAATTTGTATATAAATATATGTATGTGAGTGTATATGTGTATATGTATTTGTTCTAAAAATAAAAGCAAACCTTTTTGTCCTGATTATACAAGACAATGCTGAAACTACCTTAAGTTTCAATAAGTTCCTAAGGAACTACATGAAAGGGAGACAATATGAAATATACTTGAATTGTTTGAATTTTATTTATTTTCTAACTTATCATCGTAGCGAGATTAAATATTTACTAGATTTAAGTCTAATCATTAGCTTTTAAGAAGAAGATCGGTCCAATAATTACAGACAATTACCAGACAATTACAGTTTTATAATAGTAGAGATTATAATGAATACCGTTGTTTTATTGTTGTACGGTTAACTTTACAACGCGTTTCAATTAGTATTATAATATGCATTTCAGTAAGTACCCAATAAAATATAATAAACAGTTTATTATATTTTGTATACTATAATATAATAAAACTCCTTTCTATTGATTTCAAAGGTGTGCTTGTTATGTGTTAATTGAATCAAATTGTAAATTGTGTTTTTATTTTATTTATTATCTTATTTGTAGGTGAAGAAAGTCATTCATGTTTCTTTTAATAACTTTAACTGTTTTTTTTTTAAATCTATTAGTTCAATTTGCTGAATAAGATTTTCACAAACTAAGACCATATTCTTATAAATTTCATATTAATGCAATCTGAGTACCTTATGAAAAGTTTTTATTCGATTCGATTTTTCATAGTCTAGACATAACATTTTTTTTTAAGACAAACTTTTATAAATAAAAGCTTGGAGGACTCAGGTTTTAAATATTTGCCCCAAGCTTTTATTGAGAGCCACATAATTGGTGACGCACGGAAAACATTTTATTTTCTACTTTTTAGTTTAAAAAAAATGAAAAAAAACAACTTTATGTCTTTCTTATTTTATTTTCTTATTTTTATCATAAATAATCGAAGTTTAAAAAAAAAAATTATATTATTTTCAACTTTTATAGTCCTTCAAAACATCTGAAATTTGTAAAAGTATTTAAAAAATACTATTTTTGACGCATCCTACTATCTAATTCAATCCAAGATCATTTTCATTTGATACCCATGTCAAGGAGGTTGTGGAGTAAAATGTAATCCGTCATTTTGTGGCGTTCATCATATTCAATTTACCACAATATTGAATGTTCGGACGATCAGATATCCGGGGAAGTATTCAAAAAATCAATTGTCAGATTTTTGCTAATAAATTAAGACAAATGGGAATTACGATTGGTTTCAATCTTGAGGATTCCATCGTCAACCGAAGAGATCTTAGATATAATACCGTTCATCTATTAATAGTTTTATATTAATTGGCATTATCACATCGCGTGTATTCAAGTAATTGGTAATGAAGCAATATTTATAGATATTTTTATTAACATTGATGATAAAAAGCCGCCGTTCCGTATAGTGATGATAAAATATTCCCTATGAATATATATTTCATTGTCATAATAAACATTATTATTTTTACCTCTATACACAACGTAATATACATCATAGAGCTTTCGCCGAATCTTTACGATTTGGAGCCGTCTGCTGCCAAAAACACAAGCAAGATTGTAGGCTTTAGATTTTCGATTTCAAAATGCTTAAATATAATTTTTTTAAATTGTTTTTGTAAACTAGCGTCTGCTTATATCCATTGTTTGTGTGGTTGCCTTTCAGTTATATTTTACCAACGAAAGTGATTAGCGTTTACTTAATTTGACATTTAAGTAATATGTTTGAACATTGATAACATTCTTTAACATTAAATGCTTGATATGCAAAATCATACACATCTAGGAGGAGGAATATAAACTGACTTTAACGAGTAAAAAGTCAGTTTTTTTAAAGTTTCCTGCTGGTTTCAGTGTCCAATTTTAGCATATCCTTAATTTTTAAATATTTTACAATTTCAGTTTTATCAATTTTATTCAGATTTCTTGTTATTACAAGCTTTTATTTAGCTTCACCTGCCCCGTTGTCTATAATGGAATGTTGCAAGTTAAACTTGGCCCACTTCCTCTTATCCTACGGAGTTGAATTTTTGGTCCAGTTGCGATGACAATGCATTTTTATGGTAAGCATGACCGGAATCGGAGAGAGGAACGGGGGGTTTAGAGGGCGGGGAAGCACAAAATTTGGTATATCTCTCTTAATATTGAAAAAAACGAAAAACACATAAGAAGTAAAGTTGTAGAAAATTAGTTTTACTATAATTAAGTTTAAATAAAAGCATGTTTTTAGAAATGTTTTTTTTTTAATTTTTCTTGTTTTACATTTATTGTCGTTCACTTGTGGGTGAAAGAGTTTCCTTGGTAATGGTGCATCTCGAATTCAACTATGACAATTCATTGTACCAAGATTCTTTAAAACGTTCTCCGTGTTCTACAGGTAGAAATCGATTTCTAAACTTGTTGGAAACTTAATATTCTCTGTATATAGAGGTATTATGGGGGATTACAGCAGATTCTATTAATAAATTTTGTATTCATAATATACTATTTTCAACCCACATACACAAGTCTCATAGCAATCTTTTTGCAGGAACAAATGTAATTTCAATATGCATATCAAAACTAGTACGTGATTATATAACTAACATGAGGAATAACTAACTACTGATTGTACTGATTACAATTGTTACCTATTTTATTATACCTGGATGTTCATCCCAACAATTGTACTTTATTATATTTTAATTGTAACTTGTAGTGTACTCGCTACTAAAGCTCAATTCACTTTCATATTTAGATACCTTTGCGTATATACCATATATTCCCTTTGTTACCTCGGCAACCACTAACAAATTGTTGATGTTATCAGGTAAAATAAACGCTTGGTTTCAATTCCAATAAATTTTTTGTTTTTTTTATTTAATGTTTGATAGATTTTTTCTTCTAAAATCAATATTTGGCGCCCGAGTAGGGACTTGCATATACAGTGTGTACGCAAAGGTATATAAATATGAAAGTAATTTGAGATTTAGTAGCGACACAAACTCATTGTTAATTTATTTAATAACCTCAAACTCCGAATTAACTAACCATCCAGTTATAAAGGACTTTTCCTTTTTTTAAAAGCCCTTCAAATTTCGATCCCTCAATGATGACAAATTTCATTATTATCCTAATTTTATTAAAAAATATTAATTTCTTGCTAAACTGTTTACAAATTCAGATATGTTGAAATATATTATTATTCGGCCTTCTCTTTTTCTTCCTCTTAGAAAATTCACTTGGTTTACGTAACTCCTAAGTGATAATTTTTTTTTATAATTGTGCAAGCTTTTGGTTAATGAAACTTGGACAAGAAAATCACATTTGTGGGTTTTTTGTTCGCAATAAAATTCTTTATTTCAATCTTGCGGTTTTTAGTGGTCAGTGCAGTTTACTTCTCAAAATTCGACTGTGAAATTACTCTCTGTAACTTTACTCTCTGTAACAAGACAGTTTGTGAGACCGATTATGTACGTAGATCTATTGTTATCGAAACAAATTTATCTTTTTTTTTTCTAATTCATTCTTCTGTTGCGTATAGTTCGTTTGATTGATCATGCCATTCTGTTGCTGAACAGCACCATTGAATTTTTTATATTGTATATCAATTTATTATTACAAACTAATCGGTACTAGATACAAATAGGATAGATACATAGATATAGATAGATAGATAGATCTGCCGTATACATACGAACGAGTAGTCCATTTATTCGATTGACACGTTCCTTATATGTACAGAATTATTGTTGAGTTATTATCTAATTACACAATCGAATATTTTATTTGTTATTTCAGCATAATATTTATTGGTTATGACAAATTATTTTGGTCATTGTTTTTCTATTCATAATAATTATTGCAAAAGATATGTTGTTGTATATGTTGTTTTTTTTATTGGTTATTGCGACAAAAATAATAATTATTTCATGTACTAAATATTTTTTTAACATTATTATTTCAAGGTATGGATTGATTACATAATTTATTATTAGTTCTATTAATTTACGGATTCCGGTCAGAAGGAAGCTCTTCTGAACGATATTTAAAAAAAATAAACGTAATGGTCAAGCAAATTTAGAAATCCTCGTAATATATCTCAAGAATGTCTCTTAAGCTATAGGAATCTCCTCTCGCTAGAAGCTGAGTGCGACTGGTCTACCCACACTGCCAGCTTCCCTGTTGGCCCCCTTGAAAATCAGAGAGCAGTATACCTAAGAGTCCTCGACAATTCGGATGCAGTTCATATTTTATTGAAATATACATTCATATTTAATGGAAGTTTTAATGAATGAAGTAACTCTTGCCACGTGTTAGTGAATATGCCCGTTTTTTACACGTGAAAGTTTTGATAACGATACTTACATCTCTTTTTACATGCAGAAATATATCAATCGCCTGTTTTGTTAATAGCTTATAACTCTCGTCATGTTAAATATTTCTTTGTCAACCACTTCAATCACATGATCATAGTAAACCAATCACAAGGAAGTAAACAAGCCAGGTCTATTGTGTTATAACAGCATGGTTTCATCAAAAAATACTACTGCGCTTGCTCACCAAAGTATGCGTTATGAATAGTTGCATGAAAAGTTACATGTGTAAAATAGCCCTATAAAACGCACATTCCCTCGACTAATTACCACAATTGTGTAAGGTAGTATGTCTGTAAAACCACTTTTCTGCGGAATGTAATAAAGTTTTGAGTAGATGTTAAGAATAACCGTCCCCTTGAGAATTGCTAATTTTGAATTTTTTGTCCATCAAATAAAAGAGATATTCACTATCAAAGTTGGACCTATTTGTATGGGTTAAATGTACCAGTTGATTGAAAGTGGCACATTTTACATACGTAAATTAAAAAGTTTTCTATAGATTTTTTTCAAAAACAACTTATTGAAACATTAATTTAGGATGAAGTTTTTGAAACCAAGAAAACGGTTTTTACCCTATTTGTTGAAAAGATAAACGTTAATAAAATATGGACAAAAAGATAAACTTTAATACATATCATGGAGGACATTTAACTTATGAATATGTAGTTGTGTGTATATGTATACATGCTATGTCTCAATATCTTCTCGATGAAAAAACAGCAAAATCTGTCGAAAATTGATTTCATGCTGGAGAACTATCTTAAAAACCTTTTATTTATTATTTGATTCAATTGTTTTTTTTTTTAATTTTATTTAATAATTGCTGATTTGATTCGAGTACCTTAAGTCTTTAAATTATTTTCTATAGATTACGTTTGTTTTAATGAGCTGTTATTTTTCTCAATGATAACTATAACTAATGATTTATTCTATTTTTATTATGATCAATTAAAAATGTTATAAATGTAGGCTAAAAAATCTATGAACTTTTTTTACTATAATTTTTCATTGAGGATACTTATTACATAAATAAATTGCATTGTAGATTTATATATATATATATATATATATATATCAATGTCGTTCGTTGTACACTACAAAGGTAATCTTTATGATAAAGGATGTTTGCTATTTATTTGAAAACATGTTTATAAATTATACCTTTCACATTAATATATTCAATAATATTATTTTATGCTTGTAATATCTAATAACATACATAAATTTTACATTAATGATATATTTCAATTTGTTTGTTATTTCTATAAACTTCTTTCATTGAACTATCTGACTTTGGTTTGAGCTTATACTTCTTACAATTGTCGATGACAGCTTACGATATATATTTCTATTTCAAACGTTTGAAAAACTTTGTTATTGTTATAAATAATGTTGCTACGAGATGAAATGAGAATATCAGCATTCTCGTTTCGTCTCGGATTTGGTTGATTCATTTGCTCATGTACACTCCCGTTCAATAAAATTGAACAGATATGAACCGATTAGCCTCTCACAATTTTGATTATTGAAGAAAATTAACATTTGAGGTCTGTTCATGTTTATTGAACGGGAGTGTATGTTGACTTTAAAAATTGCTACTATCGATCTGGTCGAAAAACAGATACGTCGTGTCGAAATCCTTGTTTGTTTCAGAACAACACTATTTAGGAGCGGTGGAAGGGGGAGAAGAATGCCAATATGTGGCATTCTATGACGTAGAGAATTCCTCACGAGGAATTGACAGCCTTAGCTATTCAGAAACCTCGAAATCAAGGGATCGTGTTTAAAATTTAAACATTTATTTAACAGTGAGAATAGTAAGCCAAATTCTTCAAAACCATTTTGACCGGTGGACCGAATTTGATATTCTATTTGGGTTTCTTGTTTGGTTTACCCTTCGCCTCTCGTCATCTCTGGAGAAATTCTCCACCCGACGCCTACCTTTTTTGCCGCCGTTTACACTAGCCATGAATGATTAAGCTTAAGAATATATTTTTATTTGAAAATTAGTTGGAAAATTATGAAGAAAATAAAGCCAAACGCGAGTGCAAATCGTTAAAAATTGTTAAATTTTAAATTTTTTGTTTATTTTTCTTGTTATTTATTTTCAGAATCAAGTTTCTCTTTTACCATTTTGGTATGAAACCCTATTATGACGAAGAATCCCTATTTCACAAGCAAAGCTATTGCAGGATTTTATTTCATTTTATAATCAGAATCTTTTTGCCAATAATTCTCGGATCTATATCTGAAAAAATAATCGTCTTTATACGCAATGTACTATGGGCCACCAAAGTAGCGTTCACTTTTCAATATTTTGTTGATGATTTGTACCTTATTCAATCAGTTTTCGGGAAAATGTTTCGAATAAAAGTTGTTAGTATATTTATAATGAACAACATTTATCCGAAGCATTTTTTCGAAATGAAAAAATTCGAATGAACACGGCACAAATCAACTAGAAAATTTTGTAAAATGAGCTCTACTTTTGGGCATTGGTACATCTATTTCCCGATTTTGGACGATTCTATCACTAAAGTTTTTGCACTATTTTCTCTTGCTGTAATATTTTTGGAGTCTATTGTTTAAGAACAATGACTTTTCAGACAAATGTTTCTAGAAGTTCTGTTAAATTCGTAATTATGTTACTATGCCAAAAGACGCTATGCACTAATGGTGATTCACCAAGGAAATGACATTGGCGTGTCAGATAAATCAATTCTATATCCTTTTACAGATGAATAGAAGATGATATTTTTTTTTCATAATTATGCTGACCTTCGACCATCTCATATAGCCAGTAATCACATCATATTTTTTAATAAATAATATAATAAAAAGATTCTTAATAGTGGTTTTTTTTTAATAAATTTTACCTATTTTTTATTTTGTGTTCAATCATTCAGTAATAAATTTTTTACCCACACGCATTCGTGTAGGTTTCAACAATTATTCTATTACTGCATTTTTAAATCATGACGTGAGTTATCTGTTATAAGTAGCATACAATTTTTTTTTATATCCCTGACCCTGTATAAATATAATATATTTAAGAGTATTATTAGTTTAGTCCAAGTTTATAACGGATGGAAATATTCATCGTTGAAACAAACATTGATTTTTCATATCAAGCATTTGATGTTGAAGAATGTTACCAATTACATTTCAAATTTTGCCCCAATTCCTAGAACATTTGTTTGTATTTTGTAAATACGTATTTCGACTACAATGTAGTCATCATCAGTATGAATTAGCTAATCGTAACTATCTCTGGTATATGGATTCAGATATATGTTGCTTGTTGCTAATTTGATGCGTGTCTCAATGCATACGTGTCACATATGAAAAAATTAACTCGTCAACCAGGAATCGAACCTCGGGCCTCTGAATATCGAGTCCAGCGTGCTAACAGCTACACGAAAGATGACTCTGACGAAAGAGCCAACTTTTCATATTCTTATTTTTAATTTGACAGTATTATTTCTGTCGAAATTATTATTCATATATTTATTTGTGTATACTTAAGCGTCAACAATACAATGTTTGTCCAAATTCCATTTAATAATTCCATGAATAATAATTTCGAGACAGAAATAATACTGCCAAAATATAAATAAGAATGATATGAACAAGTTGGTTCTTACGGCAGAGTCGTCTTTGGTGTAGCGGTTAGCACGCTGGACTAGGTATCCAGAGGCTCGAGGTTCGATTCCTGGTTGACGAGTTAATTCTTTCATATCAGTATTTAATTAAAAAATATTCGTTAAAATGAAACCTATTTACCAGAATGGATTGAATCTGATGTTAGTTAATTGTTTTCTTCTTAATAAAAACGTTTGTTTTAAAATGGCGGAAGTATTAAGAAATGACCACTTTATTAGTCTGTGGTTGTTAGATAAAAAAAGTAATTAGTCATGCAAATAAAAATTGTTTTTTAATATACAAAACAAAAATTACTAAAAATAGTAAATAACTCCTCCAACATGCATAAAAAGTTTAATTACTCGTAAACAAAATTTTTAATAAGTCGAGAGTAAACTACTCCATAAATGGTCCAATATAGATCAATAGATCAATTCTGTCGAGTTTTTTTTTTCAATACAACAGATAATAGTTGGGCGGCCATGAAGTTTTCCATGCTTCTTATGAGAAGTACCCTCAAAATTGTGAACTTTGTTATTAATTATCTCGCGTCCTAAACGGTCAAAAATTCTGAAACTTCGGGATTTATTAGAAAACGTTATTTTTAGCCTGTGAAAAAAAATTGAGTAAAATCTGTGTAAAATGATTTGGACCTACCTTAAAACCATTGTTTAAAAAATAAAATCAATTCGCCACAAATTATAATAAATTACAATAAATCAACAAATTATAATCTTCAAACAAATCAAATATTAACATCAAATTTTAGCGAATACGATTTTGTTTTTTTAACAAATCCGACTCTTTAGTATATTTACGGACCATAAATAGATAAATAATTTTAATTACCTGTTACAAAATTTAGAATGTGATACAGACCAATTAATATCGTTAGTTAATAATAAATGTTTTACAAATTTTTATAACTATATGGAATTAATTATTTATGTAACATATAATATGCATATTAATTAAGAGTATATTAAAAACAGTAATTAGTATAATATCTTCAAAAAAATATCTTATAGAAATTTTAGATTCGTTCTATTTTGAATTCCATTCATATATTTGTGAGATATTTCCCTTAAAAGTCCGTAGATAAACTAGCAATTATTTTAGATTTGAATTTTTTCTGGACCAATTTGAGATAGTTTCGAATAAAACTATCGATAAAATTTTAAAAATTTTAGCAAATTTTCAAAGAAAATATGAAGCTATGAGGTGATGGGTTTCTTAGAGGTCGGTAAAAGTAAGCCTAGAAAGGCTTACTTGTTAGACTTCGTCCTCTACTCTGCTACTACTGAAGCTATTTGTTTTGTACCGAATTTCAGAAAAATTTCTTCAATTGTCAATCTGTATATGTGTGTGTTAGTAGCGCTCTGGAAGGCGCAATTTAGTCCGATCGAAATGAAATTTGGTATGCTACATTTGGCAAGTTCGTTAATAGGCAAACATTTTATTGTTTGATCTTATTGTCCAAGTACCCAATAAATAATGTTTTTAAAATTTATACAGACTTAAGGTAGTTCCAGCATTATATCACTTTTCGATAGATTTTACTTTTTTTTTCATAGGCTAAAAATAACGTTTTCTAATAAATCCCGAAGTTTCAGAATTTTTGACAATTTAGAGTGCGAGATAATTAATAACAAGACTCAACTATTATCTGTTGTATTAAAAAAACAACTCGACATAATTTAAAAAAAAAAAAAAACAAGAACAGCAAAGATAAATATTTCTTAAATAAATTTTTTTTTAAATATCGCGTTTTACCGTTTTGTTTTCGAAAAATAATAAATAAAATTTTTTTTTCTGTCAAAATTACATTAATTTGTATATAAACATGTATGTGTTGTGTCTGTGTATTTGTATTTGTCCTATAATAAAAGCAAAGCGTTTTTTTGTCCTGATTATACAATACAATGCTGGAATTACCTTAATATAATGCAGTTCAATAACGTACACACTTAATCAATAATTTTTATATACATATATCTTGTTATTCTTATCACTGAATACAAATCATTTTAACGTCACTTTCATATCAAATAAATATGCAAAACTTGTATATATTTCAGTTCAGTGGCGTTATATTTCGTCTTTTTCTACTATTTAATAATGTTTACAAGAATATCATTGGATATCTCCTATCTTAACACTACCGATGATTGCCGATTGTCACATAGGCGATCGTTCACAAAAAACGTCACATTGTATAATTTGAAATTTTATTTCACTACCCACGTAAAATCTTGTATTGCCACGCTATAGATGTTTTCACATCAAAAACTACCAGTTTACATGAAGATTGTACTGAATATTATTATTCTCGTTACCAGTTACTTTTGAAGTCTTATAGAAGCAAATAGACCTTGTTGAAAAATTTGCGTTTTATATAGTGTTCCATTGTCTAATTGTGTTCCTGGGTATCTAAAATAGTTTTGGATATCGGTTGAAGATTTTTAATTACTGATCCACCGAAAATTACTATTTGATTACGGAATTCACCACCTAACGTCATTAAATGTTCCTTCAGAACACTTTCGACGAACCATGCTTTTGATTATTATCAAGGTGGGTTCTCAGTAACGCCAAGTGTTCCTGATACTTAATTCTTTATTTAATAATTCTTTTTTTTTTTTTTTACTACAAAAGTTCTTATTGAATCTACAAATTTTTTAAAAGGATATCTATCCAAAATCATTTCGTCACACTTAGTACAATCAATAGAGAATATTACGCTGCATTATATTACAGGAGTAATTTTTTTTTTTTTATAATTAGGTTCAGTAAAACGTACTGAATGTAACTAAACAAAATCCTTACAAATTTCAACCCCGAAAATGCCGCCATTTTGAGAAAAACTGAATCGGCCTATATCTCCATTACCGTGCACTTTAGACCAAAAATGATAATAACCTTTCTTGTAGATAATTGAATTTCCTTTTTTTTTTGTTTATTAATTTTTTTTGTATCACTTACTGTTTACGACTTATAGGACTATTACTATTTATTTATTGACTTTTTGACCGATATCTCTTCTAATAATTGTTTAGAAAGAAAATTATTTATTAAGTTTTTATTTTATTTTTGTAAGTGATACAAAAAAATTAGTAAACAAAAACAATAGAAAATCCAATTATCAACGAGAAATGTTATTACCATTTTTGGCCTAAAGTGCACGGTAATGGAGATATTGGCCTTTATCTACAGTTTTATATAGTTTTTCACAAAATGGCGGAACTTCCTGGGTCGAAATTTGTAAGGATTTTGTTCATTTACATTCAGTACGTGATACTGAACTTAATTTTTTTTTTTAATAACTCCTGTCATACAATGCAATGCGGACAAGAGTAACGAGATTCTCTATTAACTGTACTAACTCTGGTATGTTATGTTCAACAAGAATCATCGACTAATGATAGAGAGTGACTCGCCACTGTCCATAACGTGTATGTCTATTAATTATGATGAATAGTATTACATAAAACTTATATCTATTTAATATTAATTGTTTTCTGTATGTAATAATAATGAAATTACTTTCTATGATACATAATCTTGTTGTTCGCGTCCGTCCTACTAAGTTTATTTCCCTGATTTCGAGATAAACCTGTAGAATTTGATTTCCCTGCCCTCAGGTCAGTTCTCAATATATATATATATCGTTATGGAAAGAAAAATTATCACAGCCAAGTAGGCTCTAGTTTAATACATCTAATCGCCGATCAATTAAGGGCAAGTATTTGGGTCTATAAATATTTAATTGTTAGGGCCGTATAGCCCAATAGCCGTAAGAATTGCGGAATCGTACACTGTGCGTGGTCCAACAAGCACTTGGCCGATTTTATTGTGTTGAAATGTTAAAACAAAAAACAAGTATTCATATTTAACAGAAACAAACAGTGGTTTTTATATTTGAAGAATAAAATATGAAAAAAAAAATGATTAACTCGCTTATATCCAGAGAGACTTTCTCTAGAATCACGGAAGCCATTATTATATTATCATAAAGGTTTTTTTTTACTTTAAATATATATTATATATTTGCGTATACTTGTAAAATACTGACTGACTATAGTAATAATTTTATTAAATTTTTAATATATAAAATTAAATGTTTTTGTTGTGTGTATGTATTTTCCTAGTGATTTATAAATTTTTTTCTATTATTTTACTATCAATATTAACTATTATTAAATGTCAAGTTTTATACGCAGAAATAACACGAATTATTATTATTTAAATTGATCCCCTTAATAATGTTAAGGGGGAACGAATTACCAAAAACGTTATAGCTGTCACAAGGCTAGACCAACCACCATTTCAACCCGTAGAAAAAATTTAAAATTTGTGAAAAACTTAGTTTTGGGGGTTAACGGAAAAAATAAATTTTTTTTTGGAAATATTTGGAGTATATTGTGGAGTATCTATTGAAAGGTTTTAGAAGCACCATTTCAGAAATTTATAATTCAGTTTTTTGTGTTTCTTTAGCATTTTTCTGAAAAAATGCTTCGAAATATAGACCAGGGTCAAATCAATTTTGAAAACCCGAATTATGGAGAAATTCTTAACAGTATGTGGTTGGTCGGAAAATTTAGTATAAATTATAAGTAAATGAAAAAAAATGAAAAAAAATGAAAAAAAAATGAAGAGAACTTGGTGAAAATTCCGGAAGAGGGGTGGGGGTAGGAAAATATTCGTGAATAATGATTTTTGCGATTTCCGGTTATGCTACATCTTCTACCAGAAAAAATTAAATATAAAAGTTGTAGATAATTAAAATATCTACAGCTTTTGTATTTACCAATTTCCAACATAACTTCATATTTATTTATGGAGAAAAACGCAAAAAACCGTCTTTTTCGTTTTTAATTTTTTTTCTGCAACGAAAATGATTCGATTTCGATGAAAATCACTTAAAACATAGATTTTTATGTGTTAAGCAGTAATTTTTTTGAAGCGAAATATTTATTTTTGTATTTTTTACGAGTTACAATTGAAAAAAGGTCGAATTTTCAAACCAAAAATTTGGTTAGTAAAATTTCGAATTTTTAACTTTATCAGTACACATTTTTTTCTTTGAAACCTCAACTTAACGATGAAATAAATAAAAAATATTGTTTATCTGAAAAAATATATTAAAACGAGAAAAACCAAAAAATGATTTTTTCAAGATCAATTTTTCAATAATTGCTATGAATTTTCATTTTTGATGACATATTGTGGTTTAAATTAATTCAAAAGAGTAAATTTCGTGTAATACTAAGCAAATTTTAGATTATACTTTTACTATTTGGAAAATTTCTGAAAATATTGTTTAAACAATAACCGTACATTTAAAACATAACAAATTTTCGAAATCAAAATGAATAAAGCACAAAAATCAACCATAAAATTTAAAAAAATGACATTAACTTTTGTGGCCAAGTGTACCTGTATTATTTACTTAATTCGAATAATGATTAATGATTACGATACCAAAATGAAACTACTACTTGATTTTTTGAATATAATTTTGACTGCTTAAAGGAGACAAATTAGAATTTTAAATATTTTGATTTGCATTTTATCATCTATTATCTATAATCTCGAAAATATAATTCAAAATACTTTACGTAGGTAGAAAAATGGTTGTTGTATTTATTTTTAATAAATATCATGAGAGACCAAGAAGTATTTCAATATAATATTATAATCAGTTTAAAAAAAAATTAAAACAATTCAAACAATTCAAACAAGCATATAATATAGCCGTAATAAATAATATTTAAGGCAAATTACCGGCCAGAAAGTATGAATAACCTACAGAATAGCCACACCTTTTATAGAAATCGTAAAGATACTGTGACCGAGTATATCAGCAAAGTTTTATACAAATTATGATTATTATTCAGTTGTTTTTGTACACAAGGCCACAAAAGTAGCGTTCCTTTTACAAAATTATATAATTAATTTGTGCCTTATTCATTCGCATTTTGGGAAAATTTTTCGAATAAAAGCAATTAGTATATTTATAATGAATAACTTTTATCCGAAGTATTTTCACGAAAACCTAATGGCTAAGGTACAAATCAATTATAAAATTTTTTATAAAGAACACTACTTTTGTGGCCTACAGTACACTAATATCAGAGTTCCCATACATAAGATAAAACATTGATAAAGCAGCGTATTAGTGAATACGCCCCATTATGGTATTTTGTAAGAGAATGTTATGTTTTTGGTACATACACTATTTGTGCGTTTTATTTTGTAAACCAAACATTGTTTTACATGGTATATTACATCAAAGATTATGTTAATATTTAACCTACAGAGAGGTTCACATAAAATATCCAAGTAGATCAGAGACCTTATGGGCTACACTTCGACCATAAGGTCCATTGTGATGCCTAAGGATGAGAATTGGTAGGACTAGGAATTGGTAGGATATGCGGCTGCAGCCGACTATGATAGGAACAGAAAACCTTCTCAAGCATAGCCGGTTACTTCGTTCTTGTCCATATGCCGACAGTTTAGTCAACCGCCCCTTTTTTTTCTTAATAATTGACAAACTGCCGATTTCGGGATTCGAACCCATAACCTCCCAGTTTCCAAATAATTACTGCTCAGGCATAACGCCTTAGACCGCCCGGCCACATTCTGGGGTATGTCGATGTAAATATCAAATGTCAAAATATTTGTAACTGTTTGTAAGCTTTTTGTGCCTATCCATCCGTATAGGCACAAATGCGTATAGGCAGTATGACTACCATTAGATTATGTTATACCAACGGAGGTGATTGGCGTTAACTTAATTTGACATTTAAATAATCTATACATTTGTAACATTTTTTTGACATCAATGTTTTGATATTAAAAATCTTATTTATCTTGGCTGGGGATCAAACCCAAAACCTTTAGCATTCTAGACCAGTGCTCTGCCAATTGAGCTACCCAGATGCTATAGTAGAAATTTTGCAAAATCATTTAGAGGCGTTTCCAATATCCACATTGTAATATGTCGATGTAAATATCAAATGTCAAAATATTTGTTAGGTGAACTTATCTAACTACTCTACATCCAACGATATACACTCCCGTTCATAAAAATTGAACCATTTAAAACATTTTAAGTTTTACTGTATATGCAATATTATACCTTATATTTTAAAATAGACCCAATCTGGAAACAATGTATAATCTATCGCTATATGCACTGTACTATGATATGGTGTACTTTTTTACACTCAAACTTCATTAAAATCGGTGTATTGCTATGCTATGCACTATCTATACGTACATCTATCACTGTCTATGCACAGTATACCATGATCTAATGTACTTTGTTACACCCAAACTGCAATCTACAGGCAATGGAACTAATACGTCCCCACCAAAGACTGATCTAAGACAGTGCATAGCATAGCAATACTCCGATTTTAATGCAGTTTAAGAGTAACATAGTACACCATATCATAGTACACTGCATATAGACAGCGATAGATACACTATACATTGTTTCCAGATTGGGTCTATTTTAAAATACAAGCCGTATAATAAGCTTATAATTCGACTTCTGGTCTATTTTTTATGAACGGGAGTGTACAACTAGCATAATTAAACTATTTTAAAATATATTTTATTTATTTTATACAGTGACCTACAATTTGATTGAATTCATCAAGGTAATAATATTTACTGGGTCCTAACAACAACAAAAAACCATATACCAGTATAGTTTTGTATATCTTGAACAATCAGAAAATAAATTGTTTTTAACATTTTATTTTGCAATAAACCTTTTTGACATTATTATTATATTTTAAGTGCTTTTGTTGTGAATTTTTTGAAAAACAAATAAACAATTAGTAATTGTTACAACTCATACGGAGTAATCAAGTTAATTAACCAGAGAATAGGATAATTAATTTTTATTTTTTCAATTTTCTACCTCTTTCACGATTTAAGTATTATTAATTTATAAGTATTATTACTTATGAATTTTAATGATTTTGAACAAGTAAATACCAAGATGATTCACCCAATTACGTTTAGCATTTCGGTATTGAAAAGATTTAGGAAGGTTAATGATGTACGAGCACTGAAGCTTCAAAAAGATTAAGGTTTGATTTTTTGTTTACATGTAGTTGAAGTGCATATGAATCAATTATAAAAATTTCAGGGGGGTGGGGTTATGGGGGGTATTGCTCTTATGAAGAAACCCATAGAGACTAATATGACGGGGCTTAAAAAAAGATATTTAAGAAAACAACTGAGATTTCGGGTAAATTATATTTCTGTAAACAGTAGCTTAATTAGCTACATCTAGCTGAGTAAATTTCTTACATACCCTGTATACACTGAGTTCATTATCAGTGAATCAGCTGTTTATTATACTTCACATTGACAGGTTTGAAAAAAGTTTCAAACAAAAGTTGTTGATGGTGGTTTTTATTCTACAAATGTAAATAGAAAAGAAAAAAGCAAAAGACTTAACGCCTTTGACAAGCGAATAACTGTAACCGATACAGAAAAACCTAACAAATAACTTTGATTAGGAAATTTAATTCTTAATTTCGTTGTGCCTTTTATGTGAAAATTAAAAAACATCAGCGTCTCCCCCTCTCTTTACAAATTTTTCTAGAACCCCGAACTTTAACTGATCCAAACAAAGTCTTGAATTCAATTCTTTGATTGAACCCTATTACTACTATTCCGAATATTAATTGATATATTTGAAACAAGTTGAATATCCAAATCCACGAAATTTACTTTTTATTTGTAATAAAAAATACAATAATTAAATTTCGTATAACATGACCTAAATAGGAAAAAATACAATCAGAAAAAGTCCTTGAAATATCAAAACAAATTAAAAGACAAAATTGATGAGTTAAATTTTAAAACGTTTAAACATTTTCCTCAAGTTCATGGTTCATCTGCTAGAGTAGAATTAATTATCAAAGTAATTAAAAGTAAGATTTTAAAATCACAAAAAACTACTTTAAAGGAGAACAAATACAATTATAATTTAATTGTTATGTATCAAATAAAATAATTTTGTTGTTAATTGATCAATATCATCCCATTATTTCAAGGTATTGTCCTCAAACCAAAGTAAAAACCATGACATAATAAAACAGAAATCATTTTTTTTTTCAACTTTGTAATATACAATTTTGTTTAAAAATATAATAATAAATAAAATAAAATAAAACAAGTAATGTAACAATTAACTGAGTTAATTGTTTGAATACCCAGTATATACTGAGTTTGTATATCAATGTTCATCAAATTCAAAGTTAATAAGATATGAATTTTTTTTCTGCGATGAATATTTTCAAGCGTTACAAAGTCAGGACTAAACTTAATATACCTTGTATATTTACAAATATACTGGGTATAAAAATAGTATGTATGTCAATTGTATTTTTCACTTTGAGCACAAATTATGAGAAAACTGTTGAATTTATGAAAAAAATTTTCAAACAAAAGTTGCTTATTTTAAAGAGAAGAAGATTTTTCGTCAATAAATTTTTTTTTCTATCTCTTACGGTTTCAAAGATATCAATTTCCCCCCCTGGCGTGGGGAAACACGTTCTGATTTTACCCATTAACGAACTTGACCTTACTTTTTTGCTCTAGAACACACACAAAAATTTTCAGCTCGTTATCTCTTCGTTTTCGACAGACAGACGGACGGACATGCTGAAATGGACTAATTAGATAATTTTATGAACATCTATAACGAAAATTTTTTTCTGCCTACAATATTTTCAAGCGTTACAAAGTCGGAACTAAACTGAATATACCTTGTATATTTACAAATATACTGGGTATAAAAATAGTGAATCAGATTACTATGTATGATTGAATTATATACTTGGATAGTTGACTATGAAATATATTTTTTTAAATAATTTATAGTTTATTGATTTGATTTGATCATTTTTTTTTTCTATATGTTTAATAATTTTTTTTTTATAAAATCAAGGTTTTAATATTTAAATTAATTTTATTTATTTCAATTGTTTTTATACTAATTTTTAGGCCAGTGCATTGTTTCAGATTGAGTTTTAATATATTTCTATTTTCTATTTTAAATATTATAAGGATGTTATCCTTTTGTGATCACAAATAGAGTGCCTCATTTGTAAACAATATATATGAAAAATCATGCACAACTAGGATGTGAATAGAATCCACGGCTTTCTAGACCTACGGTCTGTCTCTGAGCTACCTGATATGTTACGGTAGTGACTAGTGAAATGCAAATGATTTCTTACTATCTTGATGTCAATATTTTACTAATTTGTTTATTTATTATTTAAATATTTTTTAATTGTTTTCCACCAAACCTGGAAACCCTAGAATGGTCGTAGATATTTTTCTGGGCTAAGGAAAACCAGGAAATGTCATGGATTTTTTCCATTTTCATGGAAAAATATTCAAAGCTTGTAAAATATCCCTAAAATTATAATGTGAGAGCAATAGATTATGTCCTTTCAGATGTCTTATAAATTCCTATACATACTATTCCTACGACATTGTTGGGCGATATTGAAAGAAGTTCAAAGATCCTTTTTAGCGAATTTCCTCCAATGGAAATCAGCTATTGTTTTTGTACCAATGTTGGAATTTCGTAAAAATTTCTTCAAATATCCATCGATCCCCTACCTACTAGTCATGTCAAAAATCACTATCGTTAAAATTTTTATATATGTATATAAGTTCATGTGTCTGTGGACTCTCTAGTGGACACAGTTTTATTCCGATTGGAATGAAACCGAGTATTTGAGGCGCTTTTGGTATTTAAAAGGGCAAGTTTGTTAATGGGTAAAATCAGATGAGGGAAAAGGAGGGTTTAGAGGGAGAGAGAAACACAACATTTGACATATCTACCTTTATATTTGAAAAATCGAAAAATTTATCAGGAGTTAAGTTGTAGGTATTTAGTTTTACTGTAATTTTGTTTCTTATCATTTTTCTGTTGCCTAATATTTACAGAATTATTTACAATTAAAGATTGAAAGTTAAAATTCTAAATATCTCTGTTCACATTATAATCTGAGAAAAATGATACGGTGATGAATTGTAGAAAACTTGATTTTCTACAACTTTACTCCTTATACATTTTTCGATTGTTTCAATATTAAGAGAGATATTTTATATTTTGTGTTTTCTTCTATCTTTATGCCCCCCTTTCCCCTTAACGTATGACTTAAATTGTGACTAGAGAGTGATTTATGTATTCTTAGGAAATTCGTTAAGTTAACGCAGCTCCTGCGTAACGCCTTTTTAATTATATATAAATGACACACGGCGAATTCATCCCATCTTTAAGAGCGTCTATTAAAGTTTTAAGGTCAATTTATGAAGAGATTTTATAAAGTTTTGGAATTCATACATTTTATGATTAAAATTTATTTATTCTCGTTTGACTTGAACGAGAATTCTTTTTAATTCTCTTTTAAATTCTCTTTTAATTGTGTACACTCTCGTTCAAAAAAAATGAACAGACCTGAACCGAATCAGTCTCTCCCAATTTTGATTATTCTTGTAGTAAATGTTTTTGTTTACATAAATTGTTTACATAATTAAAAAATATATAACTTCCATTTCTTTTTCACATTTTAAAAATATACTACTTATTTTTGTTTATAAATAAATAATATACAGAGAGTTGCAAAAGTAAGGAGTTATAGGAAATGTATGAAAATTAACATTTCAGGTCTGCTCATTTTGAACGGGAGTGTACGTTCAATTTTTTTATCTTTTTACCATTCAATTCAAAATTTCTTTACTAATATTATCTGAAAATGCTTTCGAAAGTGCTTTTTCCGGGAAAGGACTATCTTATTTAAAATATGAATAATAATAATAAATAAAAAGCATATATCCTACCTGTATTTAAAAAATATTCTAAACATAGAAAAATAACAAATAAAACTTGATTTGATTTCATGATTTATAAAAATGTTAATCAATATAATAATTTAATTAAATAAAAATAAATTAATAAAATAAATCACACAAAAATATAAAATTCTTTTAAAAAGGGTATCATCACCATTAATAAAAATTTATTAATTAATATAATTAATCACTAAATTAAAAACAATTATTATTTGATAAAATTAATTCACTTATGTAATAAAACAATATTATTCATGAGTTAGTAAGTAGTATATTACACACTTTTATTTAAATAAAAATAATAATAAAAAAAACACAAACTTAAGTCGTCGTGTTTACTTCGTCGATTGTAGGTAATATAATATGACTTCTTCCAAGTATGTTTAGATTGTAAGTAAGTAGTGTTAGTATGTCAGTGACTTTAAGACAGACTAACTAAGTAATTTCTTACAAATGAAGAAGGTGGGTAATGTAATAATATAATATAAACGCAGAATCACCACTCACCAAACAAACAACTTACTAAGTAACTTTTGTTATTTACATTGGTTTTTTTTACATGCATTTAACAACAACAGTATTTGTATTATTTTCAAATCAAAGATGTTTATGGATAAAAATATGATGAGAGAATGATTATATTGGTGGGAGTCATTTTATTACATGATGTGATGCCGTCCATTATGAAGTATTTTATCAAAACACTTTAAAATCAATTACTTTGATGATGAGTTTTATCTTGTGTGGTCGTTGTTTTTACCTTTATAGGTACCTAATAGGGCTTTCTTACTTAAGGATGTATACCACCACTTCCAGCATACCACCACTTTTCGACACATTTTACTCATTTTTTTTCTTCACAGGCTAAAAATAACGTTTTTTTAATAAATCCCGAAGTTTCAGAATTTTTGACCGTTTAAAACGCGAGATAATTAATATCAAAGTTATCATTCTCTCTCACTCTCTCTCATTAGAAGCATGTAAAACTTCATGCCCGCCCAACTATTATCTGTTGTATTTGAAAAAATACTCGACAGAATTTTAATAAAACTAGGAGAGTAATGCTAAATATTTATTATATTAATTTTTAATAAAAAATCGTTACCGTTTTGATTTATAAATATAAAAGTTAAAAATTATTATTTTTCTTCAAAATAACATTATTTGGTATATGTGAACAGTGTATTTGTCTATGTGTTGTATATGTGTGTTTATGTATTTGTGCTATAAGAAAATCAAACCGGTTTTTTGTCCTGATTATATAACACAGTGCTGGAACGTCCTTAAACAATAATTATCTCTTTGAAATTCTACAGCCTTTGGCCAGTATTAGCCAGTAATGATCGCTATTAATTATCTCTCTACTGTTCCCGTGTGCAGGAATACTTATGCTGCAACGTCCAGCTACTGGCTACTGGCGGCTTCCAAACTGAAGCAGGTTTGAGTATAATGGACGCCAGAAGGTCAGTAACAGGATCTTGTGACCTATTGCCTTTGGGTTGCGGATTGAATTAGTCAATGATCTCTATACAATCTCTATCTACTGATGATCTAAGATCCGGCATTAGAAAAATCTTCCCTCATCTGTTAATTGAATGAAATAATGTTTAAAAGGCAGATAACAATATTATAAATGTATGAGTGCAATGTCTGCCACCGTAGTCTTGCTGGCTATTAAGATTAATTAATTAATTAATTAATATGATATAGTGTCTATTAATTAATATGATGTAGTTGTTTGTTGCTCGAACAGATGAGGGAAGATTTTTCTAATGCCGGATCTTAGATCATCAGTAGATAGAGATTGTATAGAGATATAATTACCTGCTATGGATAACTATATATACCGGTGGATTACGCTTTTGGTTAAAAGTTATAAGGGCTTATATTAAAGTTTTTTTGATCATGAATATTAAGCACAGATTAAGAAGATCTTAAATTGTCATTTCAAAAGATACCCAAAAGCATGTTTTACATCCTTTATTTTGTGGGACTGTAGTCTATAGAATGATTTTAATTTTGAAAGCAAATCGGATGCATTTACTTACTTACTTTTCATTACATTTAAATATTACGGTCACTTTTTTGTTGGGAATTAATCAATCTAAACGTGTGATGACGTTTGAAAGTAAAAAAATAAACATTGAATTGTTGATGAATTTTTAGTGACACCGATTCCAAGATATAAGATCTGTTTGCTTTTACCCCTCATTACATATACTACAGGTGAGTAAGACTACCTTGACTATTTCACATAATGTATTAAATGAACAATTAAAAATATCCGATTACTATAGGTATATATACTGGGTGTTACAAAAAATGTGTGACTTGCTATAGGAGCATATTCCACAAAATATCAAAAAAATATTCATTGTTTTTTTGTCGAATTGGCCCTGGGTTAGTCACAAAACTCTTGAAGATATTCTTTTGAAACTCGACAATTATGTCACGTACCTAGACCATATAAATATCTCCAAATAATTTTGACAAATGATTCCTCATTCCAAAATTCATATAATGAAACTTCACTTCAAATGTATATAATGAAATATCCAGAAAATCAGTAGCTTTAACAACAATTTTTATGGCCCAAAATTGGTCAAAATTGGCCCTTATTCATCAAAATTGGTAAAAGATAACGTCTGGAATCAACCAGTTGTTAATTTTAATCAGCAAAATGCACTGCCCTACTCGGTGGCCCATGGACTGCCTCACCTTTTCAAACATGCCAGGCATGTCTTTGATCCTACACCTCACCTATCCGACACCTATTCTCAATTCGCTCTCGCTGTGCAATATTGGTTACGGATGTGGGATAAACAATAGATTTCAGATGATCCCAAAGAAAAAAGTCTAGAAGATTAGGCTCCGATGATCTGGCTAACCAAGTTATAGAATCCCCACGGCCTATCCACTGATTCCCGAATTTTTCATTTATGAATTTCCTAACATTTAAAATACTGTGATACTCAAATACTGATATGAAAAAATTAACTCGTCAACCAGGAATCGAAACTCGAGCCTCTAAATATCTAGTCCAGCGTGCTAACCGCTACACCAAAGACGACTGTGACGTAACAGCCAACTTTTTCATATCATTCTCATTTTTAATTTAGACAGTATTACTTCTGTCGAAGTTATTATTCATATATATTTATTTGTGTGTACTTAAGCGTCAACAATACGATGTTTGTCCAAATTCCATTTAGGTTACGTAAGACAAACTGTAGAAGACTAGCGTATAATTATAGACCAATGTCATTGGATTTTTAATTAAATACTGATATGAAAAAATTAACTCGTCAACCAGGAATCGAACCTCGGGCCTCTGGATATCTAGTCCAGCGTGCTAACCGCTACACCAAAGACGACTCCGACTGTGATTCTCATTTTCTTATTGTTTTTTTTAGTGTGTAGAATAGACTCCCGTATAGCGAGTCACACATTTTCGTAACACCCTGTATATTATTTTTGTTTGTAAAAATAATAAAACAGAAGGTAAAGTAAATAAACTGTAATTGAATATATTGGACATTATAGCGACAGGCAACCATTTATTGTGCAATATTCCAATTGATGCATTTAATAGTGAACCATCTATCTATAAGTTTTATGTGACAACATATATTACTCTAGCCAAACCATTTTTGATGGTTTTTGAAAGGCATAAAAGTTCTAGGGATAAAAAGTTAGAAATACTTCTTGTACAAAATATAACAGCTTGGAATAGAACTCTTGAAACGGCCAAGACCCTGTTATATCATGCTATTGATGATGATAAAAAAAAATTGTGCACACAAATGATGCGCGAAAACGTGCAATAGCAATTTTTAAATGGTAATTTTCGGATTTAACCCAAATTTAACGTCAAAACAATACAAGAGACATGTTACGCAGTATGTCTACACGTTATGTCTGCGCAGTAATGCATATTTGGAAACTGAGAGGTTATGGGTTCGAATCCCGACATCGGCAGTTATTAGGGAAAAAAAGGAGCGGTTAATTGACTAAACTGTCGGCGTATGGACAAGAACGAAGTAACCGGCTATGCTTGAGTAGGTTTTCTGCAGTTTCCTTCACGAACTCCAGATGAATATCGGCATAGTTCCTATCATAGTTGGCTGCAGCCGCATATCTTACCAATTCCTAGTCTATACACAAAAATTCTTTCCACTCCACTCACATCCTTAGGCATCACAATGAACCTTATGGTCGAAGTGTAACCCGTCCAAGGCAGCCTCTACAATCTATCTATCTTATCTATGGTGTCAACTTAATTACTTTGTAGACCACGGAGTCTCAAAAACAGAGGTAAAACTCCATTATTATTATTATTATATCATCTCAAATGCTTATTTGTTTATGAAGGTGTTAGAGCAAATTAGAATGAAATGTTTTCATTCATAGATGAACTGGACTGTAATACATATTTGGAATTATTGAATAAGAAGTACTTTTTTATTTTATTTTATTATTTCACAACAAATAATGTATGATAATTTTAAAATAAACAGTGCTTTCACATTTTATTCAGTACTGTATAATAACATTGAAAATTTAAAAAATCATTACAAATTCACAAATAATTTATTTTTTAAACGATAATAGGCTACGACATATGGGCATTCATTACAGAGTGTATTTCTATGTAGATTTGTAGCGGTATCGCTTCTTCATTAAATTATTATTATAAATTTTGTTCATCATTTTTATCTGTTGCATAACAACTATAACTTCCCTCTATTATCACGGTTGCTTTGAATGTTAACAACCATGGTAATTTACATGTTAAAATAATAATATTTCATAAATCAAATTAATAAAGATCAATTATATCTTTTTCTTGAGAAGAGGTGATGACTATTCAGAATCCGAAGGTCTGCAAATCCCCAAATCTACAAGTTCCTGAAAATGTCAAACAAGCTAAAAGTCTTCTAGGAAATTAGTATAGAAAACTTGGGAAGCATTGATATCTCATACAGGACTAGAGGAGACATAAAGAAGGAGATCTCGTCCATAATTGAAAAAAGCCAAAAGTCTTCTAGAAAATTTTACTCGAATTTTAACGGATCCAAGACTGAGAAGGACCTAGATCAGCATCAGGCTGGCAAAAAATAGACTACAGCCACGTTTTCTCACGGAGCTTTCTAAAGTCAAGAATCATCTCAGGCAGCTGTATGTTCTGTGGGGCGCCGGCAATAACTCCTAATGAACTATAGCGCCCTGAAACACAAGAGAATTAGCTGTCTGGATCATCAGATGTCCGTAGGGAAGATACTCAGAGACTCCAGATCCTACACTTCTTACTGAAAAGATCTTTCAAATCGCACAATGTTTCATTTATCTCTTTCCATTAGAAAACAAAAGCGCGTGATGTAATTATTTTGTAGAAAAGGATTCAAAAATCACAGGAAGTCAGTACCGGCATGAAGGGAACAAGTTAGAGCACCATGGGTACTCTAATGAGCACTTAATTGAGTCCTGTTTTTAGTTTCACATTTCCCAGATCTCTTCAGCTCAGGACTAAGGTTTTTAAACACATTTCTAAGTATACACCCTGTATTAGTACACACGTGTAGTATACCGGTTGTTTAGTTTACATCTTCGCATAGCAGATCTCCTACGAGTATGAGAGAGTACATATGTATACATTAAGGAATGTGTATGAGAAGGAGGTCTTATAGGTTTGTTTTCTTACTAAAAGTTAAACTGTTGTGTGCTGAACAACAGAACAAATCATAACAACTGATCTGTTCATTTAAAAAAAAACCAACTCTCCAAGCATAACACATACAACAGTTTACCACATACAACACACAACAGTTTAACTTTAAGGAAGAAAACAAACCTATAAGACCTCCTACTCATATACATTGTTTGATGTATACATATGTACTCTCTCATACTCGTGGGAGATCTGCTATGCGAAGATGTAAACTAAACAACCGGTATAGGCTTTATGTGTCCAGCATTTTTAGAGAAAGGAGTTCAATGCAATAATAAAATATTACTTATCTATAATTATTAAATCTATTTTAATTTAGGGTATCATTATATTTACTTAATTACCTTAATAGATACGATTAGATGCATCACAGTTATTTATCTTATTTATTTAGTTTTAACTACATATGTAAATTAGTTGTTTGTGTACATTTCGTAGGCTTAGCTCAATATATAATTTTATTGCCTTACCCATTAATTAAGGTAATTAATATATTTATTTTACTTTATAATTTTGTTAATGATAAAGTTTACGATAAATTTTATAATTTTTGAGTTATTTGGAAATGTCCTTTTACCTCATCTAAAAGTTCATCCAAATTGGTTTATCATTATAAACCCCCACTATGGCAATATATTCTATTTCAACGAGTTTGGTTTATTGGCGAATTTTTATCGGTTAAACATAATAAGATGAGGTTGTTCTCTTCCCGTCACTGAGACCTAGAAGATCTGTTGTTGTATTTTCCTTCTCTATTTGAATACCCAGACCAATTCAAGGTGTCCTTGATAGAACTCAAGATTTTGTCTGGATCAAATTGCCTCAGTTCACATGGTAAAGGGAAAACTCCCAACTCGCAGTTTCGCAGCTGAGTAATAGATGGCTCACCCTAATTTCGCCACATCATCACAGAAGCGACAAGTATCATTCTTGACCTTGTCATCAAGTGTCATTTATCAGATCCTTCCGATCTGACAGATTCATCCTTCCTCTATTGACGAAGAGTCTATGAAAAGCTTACCTTGTCTTTGCCCTGGAGTTTTGTTCCTGAGCTGAGCCATGCTATTGTTAATCCAAGACGTTACTGCGTTCTTGAAGTACTCAAACTCGGACACTCCAATGAAGGATTTCGGTCCAAAAATGAGGCTTCTACATTCCTTTACGCAAAAGGATTAGCGATTTCGTTGCCCACATAAAATACAAAGTTCCATTTAAATTGTTCATTAACCATTTGTACGTGCTCCACGCCAATCGAAAATTTTGAGCTTTGATATTGGTGGAAGCGTCGGTTATATTAAAATATCATATAAAAGATTTGTTTATTCAGATTTACCGCTAGACTATTTCGTAATAATTAAAACTAACACACACATATTCGCAGCTGTTTAATATCATTGTACTTGTTATTTTATGTTTTCATTACCCCCTCCCCGTTCTATAATAATAATTTAATATAATTTTAATATTTTGTAATATAAATCACCTGTGGTGGCATCATCTTAATAATATTAATTGATGCACTTGTTGAGACTTACATTACTTACTCGTGTAGAGTCACAATCAACTTTTTAATAATTATAACCAACCCACAGACCAAAACAGCTAACTCACAGACAGTCAATTTAATATTGAAGTGTCCAGTCACACGCTAGTGTTAGTAATTCTTCATGTTTCACACACGCATAGGCTAAGTGTATGGTTGTCGAGGCTAGTAAAAATGTACAATAATTAGGAGGGTAGGTTTAAAATAATTGGGAGCAGGTAATTTGTCTGAAATTAAATTTGTATTGGGAAATTAAATTTTTTCCAAAAAAACTATTCTTATAAAGTTGTCCAACTTTGTTTAGTTTTCGAGTAATATTTTTAAATACTATGTAAACGTAAAGGTGAATTTAGAAGCACTTTTTGGTTTTATGAGTTTTAGGTGTCAAAAAAAAACATATAAAACAATTCAAACCCTGTAACTGCTGATTATTATAGCAGTTATGTCCAAACAGTTTATAATAATTAATATCCAAACAATTTCATTTATTTATTGGAAATTCCAGGTAAGAGAGACTCTATCTAGCGTTTAAAAAAGACCCATTGGTGAATGTAAACAAACAAATAAAACATATTTACTTGTTTATTTTGTTTTATGCCTGCAAATTGTTTTGTACACATCTGTAAATTCTTCAAAAAGAATAAATTATAATACAAGTTTCCATAAATTTCCAAAATGTTCAGAAAAAGTAATAAAATTAAAAACATATTTTGGAGGACATATTTAATATTTTAGTAAAATATTTTATTTAATGATAAATATTAAACCAAAAATATAAATTTTCAATAAAAAAAGATTAATAAATGCTTGAAATTTTAACGTAAAAGTCTAAAAACGTCGTAAACTCTATTACAAAGCACGTTAAAATAATCTTATTTACAACTGAGGAGCATTTCTCGTTTTGCCACCGGTGGCGCTGTTATACTAAAAAACCCAATAGAATACAAAATTTATATTATTTTTCGGCGATTTATTGAAAGCGAATTTATAATTTTAAACTATTATTATTTAATATATGCTTCGCGTAAAAAAACATCAAAGATTATCACTCTATCGTATGATGATTGGGGTTACAACAAATTATTTATTGCTTAAAAAAAATTTATTCAATTATATAATTTTCGTAATGGAATGATAATTATTTTAATAGTCTCACGTAACAACATCTTCTTCTTTTACACAGATTTAATTTATATATAATTTTTTAAGAGATTAAAAATCATCTTAAGAATTAATAATTATGATATTTTTATCATAAATATTGTGGCTATTGGCTATAATATATTATTCAAAAATTGTTACTAATTAATGATTCATTTGACATCAATTTTAGATCATTAATCAATATATTATTATTTTTTTTTATGATTTATTTTTAATTAAAAATGATTATGTAATTTTTTTTTTAATGGTAAATTTATAGAAAATATTGTCATATGTTTTCGTTTAAAATTCGATTTATCACATATTGAAATTATAAATCAAGAATTGATTTCTTTTTTTGGATATTTGGGGTAAAATTATTTATAAAGATAATTTATGAACTGTTGAGAAAAAATGATGAAAATAATAATACGAATTTTTTTTATTGATATTTTTCATTTCGTCCAACTTCTGAGCAAATCTACCGTACAATTTCTCGTGTCGGGTATAATTAAAAGGTTGGCACATTACTCCAATCATGGAAACTAATTATAAAACAATTCACAAATAGTTATTGAAATAATAATAGGGAATATGCATGAAAATTTTTTTTCACTTGAATTGAAGCATGTTTACTTGACAAATATCAAGGTAAAATTACTTTTTAAATAACTTTAAAACTAAGCGAGATATGAATGATTGAAATTCCCGATTAGATAAAGAAGGTGATAGCCCTCTTGATATGTTATGTGACGTCATATTACACTTTCACCATTTAAAATACACGTAAAACTCCGTTTTTATTATTTTTGCAAGAAAGAGACAGATAATAATCTTTAAAAGCTTATAGCTTCCTTGATATTTGTCGGATTTTAATTTCGTTTTTAAATATTATTACAGTATTAACAGTATTTTCATATTCTGAAAATAAATGTGAAAAAAAATTTTCATGCATATTCCCTATTGATAAGGTTAGACTCATATAGTATTCTAACACGTGTGTAATCTATGGCTTGATCAACGATTTAAAACTGTCGTACCTTTTTTTTTTGCTACGCACTTTACAGCTATATATATTTTCCAGATATTTTCATCCCTTAGATGTTATAGAGAATTTGATTACTATAGACAGTGGCGGATTTACCTGGTAGGCAAGGAAAGTAGCTGTCTAGGATGGCAAAAGTTCTAGGGTGACAAATTTTAATCGTTTATACTAGATATAACGCTGCTTGAGAGATCGAAAATAGAATTTTGTATTTGAAAGCGTAAAATCTTGATTAATATATTACTTACATTCTTGAATCAGTGAAAATCAACTGCATTTGTTTTTTTAATAATATTGTATCAATATAGAAGCATCAGCATGAAAATGTACCTTAAAAGAAGGGAATGGAATTTTTGCAGCTGTCTAGGACGGCGAATTGTCTTAATCCGCCCCTGATCATAGAAATAATTTTTTTAAACACTTTAATACAATTATTTACTTCATCAAAAGCTTTCGTCACTAATTGATATTACAAAACGTAAACATATTATTGTTGTCAATTCGTTTGTAAGACAGTTAATTTATTTTAATAAAGAATTAATTTTTCATTGTACAATATTTGTATCTATATGATTTATTAATTGCATTAAACAAAGAAAATTATTTATTGGGTACTTCATTCGATATTCAAACTTATAATTATTTTTGTATTTGAACAATCAATTTAGAGTTTGTGAAAGTTGTCTTTTTAATGATGAAAATAATACTGAAGTTGAATCGGTGGATTTAAATATTTGCATCTCTTTATGAAAGGGTTGATTTTATTTATGGACTAAAACTGGCAACTAAATTTTAATTGTAATGGAGTTATAAATACAGTTTTTAAAAAAAGTTGTTCTGATTTATTCTTAACTTCGCCAATAAAGTGTGAAAGACCAAATTTTCGTTGAAATCAAAAAGTTCCATTGACTTTTTTTTCTTTTCTCGATTCTAAAGAATAGATTAGATTGATGATGGTGTAGAAGGTCTTTTCTATAAGGATTCTCAGATACAGTTAAGTTGTCTAACTTTGCTTGGTAGGAGGAAAGTTCCTCCTAAGAAGTTCAGTCTTTTCAGAATGACACCTTCGCAGCTGCAAAGTATATGGCTCGCTTTTATCACCGCCTCATCGCAGAAGCGGCAAATATCACTCTCGGCTTCGGCAATCTTGTTTTCTTAGATAGATAGATTGTAGAAGCTGCCTTGTCCATACGCCGGCAGTTTAGTCACTAGTCCCCTTTTTTTTTCTTAATAATTGGCAAACTGCCGATGTCGGGATTCGAACCCATAACCTCCCAGTTTCCAAGTAGGCATACTGCGCAGACATAACGCCTTAGACCGCTCGGCCACTTGGACTGGTAAAAAACTGCTTCTTTTCTTAGTCAATTACTGAGGTGAGACCTCAGTGGACAGAATCCAGACATGATCTAAATGTTCGGAATGATCTAAATGTCTGGTAAGTGACAAAATCATCTTAGCTCTCCTCAAAGAATGTTTTATCAAGATCTTAGTCTGTCTTTTCTCTGGAGTTTGTCCCAGAACCGGGCCATACGATTGGTTGTTTATTCAACACGCTAGTGCATTCTTGAGATTGAATTTGGTTTTAGCAAAGATGGGTGCCGGTTATATAAAGATTATTTCTGCATTCGTATTCGCTAAACGGTCAGCGATTTCTTTATCCTCAACACGCTCGTGTCCCGGTGTTCAAACAATTGTGGCACTATTATTGAAAGCTAGGGCAATTGTAGGACATTGAGACAATCCCATTTCAGAGAGTGCAAAGATTTATTATGCAATAAAAGAATAATCGACTAAAGAATGAGTAAATTGATCTGTGACATCTGTCTTCATCAAATCAATAAACACGTATGTATCAATTAATATATATAAATATATATATTATGTATTATAATATTATATATATTTTATTAATTAACATATAATAATAATCATAATCATAAAATATAAAATGAAAGAAAAAAAATGGTAAACAATGACCCCGATTCCATCATCATCCTCATCAACACACAAACATTATCTCGTCGTCACACATGTAATTCAGTTCTTTTACTCTCACTTCTCGAGATATTTGTGACATCTGACAAACATCGTACGTACACCGTTTATGGTTATTTTTACAAAAAGAGATACAACTGTTCACTAGGTACTAAATCATCACATGTATCATCTTTTATTATCATAGGAGTGATTTATAAGTCATACAACATGAAATATTACATGCAAAATAACAAGTTGTACAATTCATCCAACTACATATGGAATTGAGAGAATTTATCCTAAGTTTGACGTAAATTTATAAATTGGAAGTGATTGTCACTTGAACATTTAGCGGTATCGCTTTTTAAATTATTATTATAATTTTGTTCATCATTTTTATCTGTTGCTATATAACTTCCCTCTATTATCACGGTTGCTTTGAATGTTAACAACCATGGTAATTTACATATTAAAAATAATAACATTTCATAAATCAAATCAATAAAGATCAGTTATATCTTTTACATATATTTATTATTTATTTAAATAATAATTATTTAATATAACAATCATTTACCTTTACAAACACAAAGTATATACACTCAAATTTAATATATTTGAAACAGTAAGTCACATTCTAAGCGTACTAAATATATGTATAATATGACATACAGTAAAACTTAAAATGTTTCAACTGGTTCAATTTTTTTGAACGGGAGTGTACACTCCCGTTAAATAAAATTGAACAGACCTGAAATAATTTTCTTCCATTTCATAAAACTCTTCACTTTTGTAACTCTCTGTATAATTATTTATTTATAAACAAAGATAAGTAGTATATATTTTAAGTGTGAAAAAAGAAATGGAAGTTTAGTAAACAACATTTACTACAAGAATAATCAAAATTGTGAGAGACTGATTCGGTTTAGATCTGTTCAATTTTATTGAACGGAAGTATACATTATTAAAATTAAAAGAAAAAATTTCATTTGATGCATTAATCATCATTTTATTGTTCATCATGGAGTTATGAATCCTTTGTACCCAATTACAAACAAATTCCCGATCACTTTGGGTGGTGCGATTTGAATTAATCACTGATCTCTATACTATCTCTGTCTACAGAGATCAAATTCAGTATTAACTCTGACTACATGATGTTCGCATGCACTCAATATTTAAACTTACAATTAGAGAACATAGCTACCTGCTATGATGGTTTGATAAGTATATATACCTATCACATTAGAACATGTCACAGGCGAGAGTTTTAATTTTTGGTATTGTTTTATAGCGATTATTAATTTTGAAACTATTTATTTATTGTTTAAGTATAAACACACAATTTAGCCGAATTTAATCTCAACTACGCCGTGTAATTAATTCAATTCACTGATCGATACTAATCCACGGACGGAAATTCTGTAACTGTGATCTATCGATAATTTCGGTAGTATCATGAAATCCAAAACAGTGAAAATGTCCACTATTAAAATAAATAATATATCTAAATAAATAATATAATATATCTCTGTATATTATAAATAAATAATATACAGAGAGTTGCAAAAGTGAGGAGTTTTATGAAATATAAGCAAATTAACATTTCAGGTCTGTTCATTTTTTTTGAACGGGAGTGTATATCCAAAAATGTGGCCAACCAAAAGTATTATAAAGGTATATATGTTAGAAAACTTATGGCGAGCTGAGGTCAAATTGTTGTTCATACAGTTTTCAACCATGAGTATGAGAGCCAGCCTCTCTTTATTTTGTGGAACTCTGGTCTATAAAACTTGTAGCATTACTTATGAATCACGCTTATTAAAAGGTTTTTATTGCGTTGTATATATATGAGTAAAATATTACAATATCAAACAGTCAAAATCAAATATTAATTAGCACCTTTGAAGCAACCCAGGGAAGCTATATTTTATGTAAATGTAATATTTATTTTCTGTTTTTGTGTTTTGTACAGTGAAACTAATTTATCATTTTCAAACGGTCATAATTAAATCCAGTTTTGAAAAGCTGGTCATTGTTGGTAATACTGAAGGCTACTCAACTAGCTCGATGATGGGTGTGAGTGCGTATTTCTATATACGCTAGGTAGCAAATAATGATTGAAAATGTGTGTCGTATAGGATAGTTTTTTTTTCATTTGATGGAAATAACGAAAATTATTTTCTGTAAATTTCATTCAAAATTCTAGTTTGGATGGCAAACGAATTTTTAATTTTAAGGTTGTTTACTCACTAATTTATTATCGTGTTAAACATTATTAAATTAATAGAAAAAGTGATCCCGATATATATTTATCCAACTAAGTACAACAAAATATTACAGATTCGTATTATAATTGATTAATATATTGATTTGATAGTTATTACTTCCTCAAATAAATTATATCAAGCGGTGAGGACGATTATGTACTATGCCATGGATGAAGCCAGATTGTTTGTTCGAATAATCTTTGTCAGACATGAAGGAGAAACAAGTTAAAATAATAACTAACAGAGCTAATTGCTTCAATATCCTGCATATACTAAGTTCATTCTCAATACGTGATCCCCTTATTTTACTTTAAATACAAAGTAGGAATAAAGGCGTTACATACATGAGTTTGAGCTGAAATTAGGGCAAAACCATTAAGCTTATAAAAAACCGTTTAAAACAAAAATTGTTTATTAAAGTTATTTTTCTCTCTAGCGGAGGGAAATGGTCTAGAATACTCACATCGACTATCAGTTCTTTATCTCGTTTCTTTTTCGACGGACGGATATGCGAAAATGGACTAATTAGGTTATTTTATGAACACCTATACCATCAATTATTTTCTGCGATCAATATTTTCAAACGGTGCAAAGTCGGGACTACACTTATAATACCCTTATCTCTCTATATATATAAGAAAAATATGTTGTGTGTGTTTGTCCGAATTGTTTAAAGAAAACTATAGGAGTAGCAAAATAATGAAGAGAGAAGGCCCTAGATAACTTTTCCTTGCGACTCCATAAAAACTATCAGAAGATCAAACTTCCAAAGTTATATAGCTGTTTTCAGATGGTTATAATGTTTTCTGACAACTAAATCTCTAATATAGTTTATAGTTTCTATAGAAATACATGCAATAACAAAATTTTGGACATGAATTATTTGTCAATAAATTTAAAATATAAAAAAATAACGTTTTGAACTGTTAAAATTTAGAGAGAAAAAAAGCGTGCGTGTACTTATGTACGCACGTAAAAAGTTATACTTTTTTGGCACAACAAAACAAAAATAACTCCAAAAATTTTATCCCGCGTGCCAATACTATACATTTGTAGAAACGACGATAAAATAATAAAATCAGATATTCACAGTTATTTCATATCAATCATGCGTATGTAATAATTAAAAACATATTAACCAATTTCGTATTTATCCATTCGATAAAAACATAATAGATGGTAGTATAAAATATTGCGATCATGTCGCTATGCGCGCGCATCGTAAAGCATTCATTCTCATAGTTTTTTCTAAAACGCGCCAAAAGAAGTATAACTTCAAAAAATGTAATTATTCGACATAAATATCCTATACACTCTTTATAAGAAATTTTGAGCCCGGGTAACGCCGGCTATTTCAGCTAGTTTATTATACACTGGTATATATCTGCAGGGTATAAAAAGAAATAATCGAGATTGTACTGTATAGACTATAGACAGATGAAATAATACATCTTCTTTTCGTTATTAATATATTTCAAACTCATGTAGAGTGAAAGTATTTATCATATTTTATTAATCATTAAATGTTGGTTTTTGCATATGAAAACACACGTAAATAAAAAACAATTGAAGAAAAATAATAAAATAAACGATAGATTTTTAATAATATGTTTTTATTTTATGGTATTATATAAAGTACACTCTATTATAGACTATAGAGATCTACCCAAAAATCTATTGCTATAATTTATAGTCATACATATTTTTTATAATGTGTTTTTTAATCTTTAAATCTACACACAAAAATTAATATAAAATAGAAAACAACAGATTTTTAGTGAATAAAACACACATCTGTTCCGGTTTCATTCATAATGTCACAAAAATTTTTCAAACAATGGAAATTATGTTATTTATTACTTGGAGGTTTCCTAAATCAACTCTCTGAAATTCGTACAATCGTAGATATGTGACATGTTTTTTCCCTTTCTAAAGTATTATTGTAAGATATCTTTGATTGATGTGCAAGAAAATTGAATTCCAACAAATTTTGCTTTGCGAATTCAGCACCAACGTAATCCCTATCAACATATCTTATGTGAGCGTATTTTGGAAATTTAATTGGCCATTAATCACCCGATTAAAATAAAAAATTTAAAAATATCTCAAATTGAAAAAACTATTGTTTAATTAAATCCATGGGAATTAGGACAATTAATAAGTGGTTATTGCTTGATTGACCAACGTTTCGGCCCTTTCTTGGATTTTCTTCAGGGTTTCTTACCTAATCTCTCAACTCAGCTACACACAATAGAACTCCACAATGAATCCATTATATGCAGACTATGTGACGAGGAGGAAGAAACATCCAGCAAACATCATCTTGCGAATCTCTCGATTATAGCAGATACTATATATTCGGTGCATCTCACCCCGATTATATAAACCTTCAGGAAATCCTGATCAGCAAGCTCCTAGCTATTGCCAAGATATGGGAGAAGCAAAAAATAAGCTCGAATTGCAGTACTTTTATACCCCAAGATTTAAACATCTATCTATGTAACGTTTTGGTCCTTTATTGGATCTTCTTCAGGGTTTCTAACATAATCTCTCATATCCCCACAATTATCGGTTTTATTAGAAAAATGTTAGAGACTATTTTTATTCAAAATTTGATTTAATTCAATTTTGTTAAGGACAGTGATTACAATAAACATAATAGTTTTCGAGATATTTAGAAAAATATATTATGCTTCCTTTTCATCTTTCGTTTTTCAATTTCTTATGATAGGCTTTTTCCGATGTTTGGTAATTTATACATTCAAAATAGAAAGTCTTAAAATAGCTTCTGTTGCAGTATGTTAAGTTTTAGACCTAATTTTTCAGTATTTTGTTTGTGGTCAATATTACAATAATATTAAAAAAATTCCTTTATTGATTTACAGAAAGTGGAATCCAGATTATCCCATCAACATTCATCAAAAATAGTGACAACAATTGAAAATTCAGTACAACAACATTTTCAAGAAGCGCATGGCCGATTACAAATCGTTGAAAATCGTCTTCGCAATGAATTAAATAGATTACAATTTAAAAATCAATTGTCATTACAGCAAGCCCAAAAATTGTTACAAGACTATTTACGACGAGTTCATGACATATTGAATAAAACAAAAAAGTTAAGCAATCCAAAATATTTGGCAAATACCAATGTGGCCACATTATTGCACGAGATTAATGAATTATCTGCAATGGATAAGAATGATTTGGTTATTGAAGAAATTGATGCTGATGCTATTGGGTAAGTTTTTGTACGTCAATTTTATAATCTGAGGTCAAAGTGTTTTTCCTGGATTGATTTTGATAACGCTTAGAGTTTTTTGTAATCTATATTTTGTATATAATTGAAAATTTTTAGTCTTTGAATTCAATATTTCGTATATCAAAATGGATCAGGTCTCAAGGAAGAATACGAGAAAATTCCCATTGGGTACATTTATCTAACATCACATAAAATAGGTATTCAAAACTTGAGGCCAATCGAAGAGCAACCTTATTCGGAATTTTAGCCAAATTCGGAATTTACAAGATATTCGGCTCTAAAGTGGCCTTTTTGTATGAGTTTCACTGGTATATATTGTTTTTATTGTTGGCAATTTTGGTTTGTGATAAGTTGCGCATCTACGGAACCCTACCTTCTTCGTGATTCAACACGCACTTGATCTGTTTTATTCCAACTTCCCGACTTGACCAATCTTTGAAGTAGTTCTGAAAACATAAATAATATCTGCATAGCGAAAAAATTGGAGCAATATTAACTCCATAAAGCTATTATTCGAGAATTAATTCTTAACTGTAACCATCTGGGTAGCTTAGTTAGAGAGCACTGATCGGGAAGCAAGAGGTGTTGGATTCGATCCCCATCCTGGATGTGTATGATTTTTCATATAAAACATTGATGTCAAAATAATATAACTGTAAGCCTTTTATTTCGTGTTTCAAATCAAACAAGGAGAGCTTAACGAAAACACTTCCCAAATCAATTTTTCACCAGGATATTAGAATTTTGGATTGACTTTTTTCAAATTTCAAATTCGAATGCACATTTACTTTTTAGATTAAACATTGATGCTGATTTCTTACAATCCATTGATGAGCATTGTTCCTTGGACTTTGATGAAACAAAATACAGTCAGTTAGTTGCAATCGAAGATTTATCGGATATTGTATCACCGGCCCCTGTCTCCATCAGTGGAAATATAAGTGAGGTGTCGTTCAACCGTAAGTTTTTTTTTTAATTACAGTGTTTTCTAAATTAATTTAAACAAACATATTTTTGTACCAAAATTTCTGGATACTATGGATAAATAGGAAGCGATAAAGATAGATGTCTTTTCTAAAAATTGGTGTCTCTTTTCAGTTGATACAGAATAATTTCTTGGAAAATAGACGTCAAATTAAAAACTAAAACAACACGTACCGATGTTGAAGTGAATCCACATCTAGCTACTTCGTGGCAGAAGTCGGATTGAACTTCAAAATTTTAAATGTAAACTTGTACAAATCGTAGTTTTAGGCTCAGATATGTTTACCCGTCAAGGGGGAATGGTATCAACTCTGTTTTAAATGGAGACGCTTATTTTTTTGTAGATCAAAATCCAAAAAAAACTATTTTAAAGAGATCAATTACACCAAAAATAAGGCCAACACTTTCACTACTCCTATCAAGAGAATGGGAGAGGTTCTAATTTTAGCATGGTTAAATATTTTTCAAAGAAATATTGGATATACAAGCAAATATTACAAAACATAGATTTCGGCTCAAAAAAAATTCATGTAATCTTTTATTTGTAAAATTTAATCCATTTCTCTCTGCCAAAGGGGGAGTAAAGAAGGGTTATTTCTCAAGCCATAAGATTTTCCAACTTAACAGAATATCCTTGCAATGTTTAATAGCTCATATTAATTTACTAGTGAATCAAGAGTTTTAAAACCGCATCTCCGCGTGTTTTACAACAAATATTCAACACCTAAAGTACAGACTTCAAATCCTGATTAATATAAAAAATTTTTAAATATAATTTTACAGTAGAAGATGACCAAAGTATAAAAGATATAATTAGATCTGATAGTGAAATGTCAATACATTCAATGTATTTGCCACGATGTACACCACGGAGAAGTTTAACATCACCAAATATGTCCTCAACTAAGCCAACTGCTGGTCCTTCTATGAACACACCCATAAGAACTTTAACAGAAGGCAATTGCGTTCGAGTATACCTGTCCCATATTAAGGATCCATCATTGTTTTATGTTCAACATCAAGAAGATGCAAATTTACATGTTGAATTTGCACGACAATATACCCAGCAAGCAAAGAAAGCAGAAAGTCCGACTTTTGTTGAATTGAGTGAGTGATTACTTATTATTTTCTGATTTGAATATTCGTACTTCAGTCTCTGCATCCCTAAAAAAGGAATGTGGATATCCTCCGAAGATGTTCACATTTACTTCCAAATTTTCGACCTCTGATATGAAGATGGGAGAAACGCTATCTTGAAAAAGTTTAGATAACTGCAATAAAATTTATATTTTATTTTTAGATGAATTATATTTTGTTTATTTCGATAACGATAAAAAATGGTATCGTGGACAGGTCCGTAAAATTATTAGTAATGAAGAAAATGATGAACAACAAAATTATGAAATATTTTTCATTGATTATGGAAATACGAAAGTTGTTTCAGTGGATAAGTAAGTAATGATACAAAAATAAAACTGTATACTGTTCGCGGAGAGAACGACTCTAAATTTATATTTAACTAGCCGTGTACCCGATGGGATTTCTAATCGGCAACATCCCAGGAACCATCCCAACTTTTCTAACTTCAAAACTGATGCACTTCCCATACAAAGTTTTGTATCTTATTTTACCCTCTTAAGTAATGAATTTCCAAAAATGCTAATATAACTGACTTTTATTTATAAACAGAAGCCTAAAACACCAATTTCTATATTTCTAACTTAAAAAATGACGAACTTCCATACATACATCCCCTATTTACCTTCTTTAGAGGATGAATTTTCAAAAATCCTTTCTTAGTGCTCATCTACGTTATATAAGGAACTCCTGTGCAAAATTGCATACTTCTTGATCCACCGGCTTAAGCCGGTCTGCGTTACGTTGTCTGTCAGTCAGTTAGTGTTCGAGTTTTCTTAAGTAGATATCAATTTCATCGTGTAGGTCTGGTTAGTTTTAAGACCTATTTGCATCCTGTCGAACTAGACACAGAATAGACATTTTAATATATTATCTACGCAAATTACACCCAATAAATGGTTATCTTGATTATCTCGAAAAATCTGGGCTTAACAACTAAATGTTCCGAAAAACTTATTTTGGCCCTTCATTTTTTGATTCAATAATAAAGAATGGAGATTTCAATAAAAGAAAATATGGACCCTATTGTAACATCATCTGGTAGTTTCATCTTATTCCCCCTTCATTTAAAGCAGACAAAAATTATTAAACTGTGAGGTCGTTAGCTCTATGAATGTGATATACATAGATTGTAGCGGCTGTCCTAGACGGGACACACTTCGACCATAAGGTCCATTGTGATGCCTAAGGATATGTGGATGTGATTGGAGTGGAAGAAATTTTTGTGTTTAGACTAGATGTCGACTAGGAATGGGATATAACTCGAAATATTAATTTCTAAATATACATAATTATTTTAGATTACGAGTAATTCCCGATCATGTGAAATCACAACGACCAAAAGCATATCGTTGTGCTTTATTTGATTTGAGGTCACGAAATGGTGAATGGGCCGAGGAAGCAACGAAAGTTGTTTTACGTTTGATCGATAAATCACATATTAACATGTATATTATGAAAATTGTTGGAGATTTATATTTAGTGGATTTATTAACAACTTCTAAAGAAAATGGTCAATTGCCAACATCAATTCGTGATGCATTAATATTTTTGGAATATGGACGCTTTGAAGAAGGACTTTCAATGGCATCAATGGTACAAAACATTATACAATTTATATGATATAAAAGCATGTCGCGAGATTAAAATTTAATTGATATAAGTATTTTTCTCTTTCGATGTACATATAATACGCTCAAGGAAAATATTTCCCGTTACGTAGACGTATTCAGGTAAAACACACAACCGTGTCCAACACACAGCCACCCCCCTTTTTTTAATAAGCTTTTTTACATGTCAATCATAAGATACATTAATTAAATTTTAAAATATCTGAATAATTGAATAAACTATGAAAAAAGGTCATTTCTTTAAAAAAAAAGAAGCTAAATTTGGGTACACTGATGAAGAATGGGCAATATCCAATTGTTATACAATGTCATATTATAAATTGGCTCTTTATTTTCAGTTTGCAAAAATCGATGTTAAAAAGAAAGAATATCTTCAACGTGAATTTTCCAAACAAGAAATGCATGATGTTATTTGCTCACATATAGTCTCGCCACAAAAATTTTATGTGCAAATGGTAAGATTTACCTCACCTTCCTATAATTAAACTAATTCTCTCAAACAGTTTTCGGAAACTCCTTAATTTGTTTTCTTTTTTTCTAGTTAATGTATTCTGAATATTTACACCGACTTATGAAAAATTTAAAAGGAAAATATTCAAATAATGATAAAAAGGGTATTATATACAATCCACAAATTGGTAAGTTGACTTATTGTCGGCACACTCTGGTTGAAAACACTCTGGTGTTTTCCAAACAGGTCAAATGCTCTGCCGTTAGAAAAAATTATGTTGCTACGGTAATTTAATTTCCCTTCTTGAGAATGTACGCATATAAGTCTGTCTGTGTATCCAATTGTCTCGAATCAAAATCGTCTGATGGCATACACACAAATATGCAACATAGTTTATTGTCAGATCTGCCACATCAAGTCAAATCAATTTCTATTTTACATTTCCTGATATTTTACAATAAATACTTTAAAAATATTTAGGACAAATAAAAAAAGGTTATAAATCGTTGTAAGATTATTGATATACTTTACAACTTTTTTCAAATCCTAAATAAATTTTATTAAAGATAGTACTCATTTGATTCTAGCGTAGCAAATGATCGTCCTTAACCAAGAACAAAACTATTAAATTAATATAAATCTTCAAAAATTCATCTAAAACTCTTTTAAAATTGTAGGATCGATATGTGCGGTTCATTATAATGGAAAATGGTATCGAGGATTGATAACCAATTTACCAGGAAATCGTCAAGTTGATGTACAACAAGTTGATTATGGTGAAGTTGTACGTGTAGAATGGGATGAAATTCGAATTTTATATGAGGAATTCCGTCAAATGAATATTCAGGTAAATTTGAATTAAAAACAAAAGCACAAATCTGAAATGCAGTTGATCAAAACCATTAAAATTTTTGTAGGCAACACTCTGTACTTTAAGTGATGTACAATCGATTCCATCGAAAAGTGATTGGTCTGAAGAGGCAATCGATTGTTTTAAAGAAATGATTCAAAATAGTCATCATTTACAAATACAAGTTATTAAAAATGGCAAACCATTGCATGTGATACTTTTTGATTCATTATCAACAAAAATTATCAATATGAACGTTGAATTGGTGGAAAAAGGTTTTGCGAAAAGTACTGGAGCTAGGTAAGAATATTCGTTTTTTATTTATTTCAAAAACGGAGAAAAATTTTACTAACTTAAATATCATAATGTAATAGTCTTCCCATAGGAAATATCTCATGGACCAATCTATCTGCCCGCTTCAGTTGAAGACAACTGATTAAGTCATTTAAAAAAATGCTCGAAACATTTTTAATCTCCAATAAGGGGGGGCACCTAATAAGCCTTTACTTGCTCTGCCGACTTTTTGTCCAAGTAGCGAATTTGTTTATTCTCTTGAAAAAGGAATAAAACATTTAATTAGCAATTCGACTATTTCGAAAGTTTTTAATTATTATTACAATTTGGTAAATGGAATTGCAATTTTCATTGTTAAAAAAATATTTTTGATTATGTTGCGAGCATTTTTGAAAAAATGCTCGAAGCATTCAATTTGTTTTTAGGACAACTAAATAGCCTTTAACATCCCACATGTCAGTTTTTGATTCTGCTGACTTTGCTCTTCCTACGTAATGGACGTTACGAGTCCTTTTTTACAGCCAATTTCCTCCAGGAAGTATTAAAAGTTAGATTTTCATTTTGAGAGGTTATCGCGCGGCTGAAAACATGTGGACCTCAAATGAAAGCTTATAAAAACGTAAATTTAAAAATATGTATATTATATTTTCACGAGTTTTCTATAGCACTTAAAAAAAGGAACTCGCTGTCATTTACTTTATTTTCGAAAACCAATTCAAAAAAATAAGAAACATCACCCAAAGATCTTATTTATAAGGCATTAATGAATTCCAATTACATTCGAAATAAGTTTACCTATTTTTTAGAACTTTAGTGTCAATTTATTTTTAATTTTCTTTTCAGTTCACGATGTTCCGAGTTCAGTATGGATGACTTAGTTGATTCCGCTTCAACGCCAAAAATTGAAATTAAAAAACGTGAACATCCCGATAAAAAACCATCACAAAAAAACAAAGGCATTAATGAAAGTCATCATTCAAAAAAAATTAATGTCACTCCCATGTTACATAAAGTGCCACAAAATGCTACAGCACCTCCTCACCTATTATTGAAACCAGGTGAACCAACTCGGGTCAAAGTTACTGTTTTAACAGCAATCAATCCCGAATGTATTTACGTACGTTTATTCGATCGTAACACAGATATTACAAATTTACAACATGGCTTACAATCATTTTACCTTGATATACCATACAATGAAGCCGTAATTTGGGAAATCGGTAATCGATGTGCCGTATGTGTCAATAATGAATGGTATCGAGCGATGATCGAATGTATTAACGAAGACGATGATAATTTAGTCAAAGTATTCATCAAAGATTTTGCTAAATACGAAACCGTTAATCGAAAACAGTTACGTACCTTAGATCCAGCATTCTTAACTGTACGTGATGGATCCATAAAATGTGAATTGTATGGCATCAAAGCTGCTGGGGATAAAAACACTTGGCCAATGTTAGCATGTGAGGAATTACGTGACCTATTAAATACTGAATCCGATACGTATATCACAAAACGTGGGGAGGTAACCGAAAATCGTGCATTACCCGTTGATTTTTGGATATTTGAAACAACACCCGGTCGTGCATTGGAACCATCTACCACAAAATGGATCCTTATTAACGAATTACTTGTTGAACGTGGATTAGTAATCCCAAAAAAGAATATTATTGATGCGAAAACATCATCAGAAGAATCAAAATCAATCGATACAATTTCCGATTGGTTACAAATTGCAGATTTGGATTTAGCCCAACAAAAGTTTGTCGAACATTGGATCGATGCTGATCCATTAACTACACACAAATTTAAAGGGATTATTACACATATTGATACAGATCTAAATATTTATTTACACAATTCATTCGATAATAAACTCGATACAATACAAACACAATTACAAGAAACATTTCACGGGACCAAAGCACAAATGTCCGATATTTTTTGGCAAAATAATCAACCATGTATTGCCCGAAATCCGGACGATGATCAGTATTATCGTGGATTAGTACAAGAAATTGTATCGAATGATGTAGTTAACGTTTTGTTTATCGATTATGGGTTTACAAAAAATTGTCGACCTTTTGATTTGCGCAAAAATATAATTTTTGAAAATATTCCGGTGCAAGCGATTAAATGCCACTTAAGTAATATAAAACTGAAATCAAACGAATCGTCCGATGCGTTCTTGAAATATGTTACAGATTTTGTTCTCAACAAGAAATTTCTAATTGAAGTAATTGAAAACGTGAACGATAAAATATCGATTGATGTAAATTTAGGTACCGGAGAAACATTAACCGAAGTTTTGATATTGAATAAATGGTCCAATAGTCCAATTGATGATTTAAATAATGAATCAGATTCATCAAGTGTCATCATCGATGATATCGATTCAATCAGTATGATCGATGCAAATGAACAATTTGCAACATACAAACCAATAATCTTACCACCAAATATCGATAATGAAATCGAAATTGAAGTAATCAGTGCGGGTGTCGATTGTCTATCATGGTATATTCGTTTAGCCGGGCAGCCAGCGGAAAACTTTGGTAAAAAAACCGCATACGATAATCTTTTAGATCGAATTCAAGATGAAGCCGGACAACAACCACAAATTATCGATCCAAAAGTGGCACAAGCATGTTGTGCCCTGTATAAAGAAGATAATCAATGGTATCGTGGTGAAATTATGGCACCCATACATGAAAATTCTGATTCGTTAATTATAATATTCGCTGATTATGGCAATCTGGAACAGGTACCTCGCGTTAATGTACGCCATATTAAAGATGATTGGTTAACGATACCGATGCAATGTTTGCAAGCAAGAATTCATGGAATGAGAATCAATAAGAATGTGGATAATTTTGATGGACTGATGGATGAATTTACTGAGGCTTTATTTAAAAGTGGAAATATTGCCAAAATTCATACCTTCGATCCATTAACAATCGAAATATTTGATTTAGAGGGTAATTTGAAATATCAATCACTTATTCAAAAAGGATTATTGGTACCGGTGGAATCGTAGAAAAGTGTGTCAAAAACGTTTTGGCAAGTTTACTAATTCTGACTTTATTTTTACGAATATGACTTAAGTGAGAGAAAATTCACCACGAAAAAGTAGCGTTCTTTTTTCAAAAGCTCTATAATTCATTTGTGCCTTATTCATTCTGTTTTTGAGAAAATTTTTCGAATACGAGTTGTTAGTATATTTATAATGAATAACTTTTATCCAAAGCATTTTTTCGAAAACGAAATGAATAAGATACAAATCAATTATAAAATTTTGAAAAAAGGACGCTAATTTTGTGTACGATATGGTGTTCTACTCCAAGAATTAACCTACAATTTTTAATTTTTGTTTTCTAAAACCATTGTAAAGCGGTTAAATTCCATCTAACTTGAACTTTAATGATCCCACCATTGAACACGAAGTACTGAACCCCCCGAGCAAGATGAATTTTTTTTAATTTTTCATACTTTATGTTCACGGTTGAAGGAGTCGTTCACAGAATGCGTGACGCAATATATCAAGTCATTTTAATATTGATGTGATACTTATTTATATACCCCCCCCCCCCCGCCACCCTTTATTTTATGTTACAAGTTACTGTAGGTTCTAAAATAGTAACATAATACGTGTGATGCCTCACCCACATTTTATTATTTAAACATGTTTACTATTAAAACATGTTAATAGTTATGACAAAAATAAGTACAAAGGCTCATTTTTTAAATGATTTTGGCAATGTACATCACTAGAACGTTGAATAAGTTGAAAGTTATACAAATTTACCCTTTTTTTTGTATTATATGATATAGGCAACAATAATTACAGGTAATTGTGTTCACCTAATACAAATGTAAAATGTAATTTCTTCCTTTCTCGCACTCAAGGACAAATGTAAAATGTAATTTCTTCCTTTCTCGCACTCAAGGCTTGTTTGTATCTTATTTCCCCTTTGTTGTAACAAAAATTTCAAACAGGTACGTTGCTAAAAGAGCCTTCCTTGTTCTCAAGATTTTCAGTTGCGTAACTGGTTTAATATACCCAGTATATTTTCAAGAGTTTTCTATGCAAGTAAATGACACGTGACGAAAACGCTCACCCCCCCCCACCCCTTCTAACGTGACAAATCGTCATATTTTTTACGACCTCCTGTCCCTCCTCTAGTAACGTCACGTAACAAATATTGATCAGTTTTATATCATTATCCGATTTTGCAGGCAAAGTTAGACAACTGAGCTAGCTGCATGGAAAATCCGTTTCACATGTAGTTTATTTGGCAGTGGGGATTACAAAAATTTGTTAAGTATATGAATTCATTTAACAAAATTTGGTTGATTCTCAGGAGAGAGTATCAAACCTACATATTTATCCTAAAATTTCGATTTAGCGTAACGAATATATTTATTTAATTTAATGCTGTGATTGGATATTTAAAAATTGATTTGTTTTATGTTTTGGTAAATGAAAAATTAGCTTTTCTTACACAATCTCAACTAGGAATAAAACCCGCTATTCGCTAAATGCACAGTCTTCGATACTCGCAACAATGTGGTAAAAATGCGTAACACATGTGTTTGTCATGTGGTCAAAAAATGGCTTCTATAAATATTCAACTTTTATACAAAATCATCCTCAAATCGTTTAAAATCTGTCCCGAAGTATTGTGCATTTTAACCACATTGTCGCTAGTTGCGACAACTATGCACATAACGAATACGGGTGGGGGGCAACTATCTACAAGTGAAGAGTGCCGATTTATGCATACGCCTGGTATGATACGCTTTATGTTTTAATCCTTATTGAAAAATTTGGGGCTCAATTATTTCCCAATATGTTGTTTTTATTTAAATAAGTTTAATTAAAAATAATTAAAATTTAGAAAATGAATTTATTTTGTACGATTGAATTTTCATAGAAATTTTGACAGAGGATCAATCCATTTTATAATATAAGTTAACCGCATTCCTTTGATACAAATTATAATTGTTTGTTTTTCTATATAATAAATAAGTGTTAGAATATGTTATGCGGTTTTCGTCAGCATATTAGAGAATTTTCATTTCTAATTGAATTTTGAGTAAGAATGTTAATTAGTTTATTGTTTTTTGTACTTCCATGTAAAAATATGTTTTCTAATAAAAATGATAAAATTATAACTTTAAAATAATTTATTTAGATTTCAGGATTCTATTTTTAGATTATCCACTGGAAATGAGAAGAAAATTCCCTCATAAGAAGTAGCAAAACATAAAAATCTTTATTATTATTATATGGAAACTCTTAAGGGTGTTAGGGAGGTATATCGAAAATGCTACGAAGGTTAGGTTAGGTTAAAGTGACTGTCCTGGGGTTAGACACTCTTGGACCATAAAAAGTGGGTTGGCCCATCCCCAGCCACTAATCCATGAACCATTTGGGGCTGTTTAAGAACAGCAAGAGTGTTTTGACGTCAACGGGCTTAAGATCAAAAAATGCTACGAAACAAATGGAAAATGTTCCTCACGTAAAAAAAAGCTGCTGTGAAAATTTCAAAACGATATACTAAGCTGTTTAAAAGTTAATGCAATTTTATAAAAACTGTAATTTTCCATGTGTTCTTATGGAGGTTTTGTTCACTCAATAAATTAAATTCATTTCATTTGCCATTAAAAAAGCTACGAAGCGTCCACAAATTTTCAAATTACATAATTTGAATACTATAGAAACCATTTTGCACATTTTTATTAAGGCGCCGCCACACGATGCGGCCAACGTTTGACCTGTTTTGCCTCCATTAACATTCACTAAACGATTGTTGTGAAAAAATTATAAACAGAAATAAAAACAAATCTGTCTTTGTCACTTATACGTAAAGAAAGAGGATATAGAAAGAAAAAGGGTGTATGTTTTTGTTAATTTAAATTAAAGGTACATTCACTGCCAAATTTTTTTCATATTTGTTATTTAAAGTAATTTTGCCTCCGATTGTATCTCCCTAACATCCTTAAAAGATAAGTTGATTATAAATTGAACGATGAAGTTTGACTGGGTCAATTTTTGTTGATCAACTAAAAACTTGATATTCTCTATTGAAGAAAAGGTTGTCTCTTTCCAGTTTTGTTGATCAATTAAAATCGTTCAACTAAAGACTCGTGAGAACGTGCCTTTAACAATTGAATAGAGCGATGTTAAATATTATTTTTCCAAAAACAAATTTAATAATTTTCTTTACTTTTCGGATAACCAGTTCAAGTGGGCGTGTTGTCAAATGCGCTCTGTTTGGACCTGGGAGGTTCAATTAAAAAAAAAAAATGGGTCAGTGAATTGACTAAACTGTCGGCGTAAGGACAAGAACGAATGTAACCGGCTATGCTTGTGAGGGTTTTTTGTAGTTTTCTTTCACGAACTCCAGATGAATATCGGCATAGTTACTATCAAAGGCGGCTGAAGTCGCACAACCTACCAAATCCCTAGTCTGCATAAAAATTCCTTGACCTTTAGGGGTTGGTAAAAAAGGCGTAGAAAGGCCAACTTACCAAGCTTCAACCTCCCTACCGCTACTACTACTACTTACTTTTCGGATAGTTTTGACACATAAATAAATGAATATATTTTCTGAATTTTCCAATAAGTTGGATCCAATAAGTTGATTCCTCTACTCGAAGAAGTTTTATGTTCTCGCATATGTATTCTTTGAGACTTAATGTATTATTGTAAAAATAAATTTTGAATTATTCATACAAATTTATTATAAAAACTTATGAATATAAATAGAATTTAACAATATATATAAACATTTTTTTGTATAAAAAAACACTGTTTTTTGGACGGAAAAATAAAATACAATTCTTAGTATATAATATTATTTTAAGAAAATATATAAAATATCAAGTTTCGATACATATCAGGGTAGCCACAAAAATAGCAAAATAAAATTCTTTGACTATTCTAGGTTTTCCATGACAAAAAAAGTAAATTTTCAGGTCTATAAATACGTGTGTGTCACTCTGTGATATTTAAGTATAACAGAGAAACACAATTTTTTAATTGAAAAAATCAATTTAATTGATTTTTGATAAGTTTTGATATTTCCCGGTTGCATAAACTTATCTGATAATTCCCGATTTGTGGCCATCCTATATATATTCAAACAGAATAAATTTGTTTATATCACAAATTTATTTTAAAAAATTCCTTTTTTTTTTCTAGCTAATATTCTTTTAAAATAAAATATCAATAACAGATCTCTAAGTTTGTGATTTTTTTGTGCTAATTCGATCGAAGCAAACACTTGATTTGTTTACGTAACTTAATTTGTCTTACTTTACATCAAAATTTGAGATTCAAAAATATGACATCGTTTACATACAATAAACGTCACAAAGTTTGAAAAAAAAATACAAAATGAAATATAACAGATTGAAACGTCTTGAATAAATCAGAAGAATTCGTCCAAGTTCGTATTGAAGAGTTGATAATTCGAATTTCGTGTATGTATTCCAGCCTGAAGAGTTCATATGCAATTCCATGATTGGGAACGTTAAATGTCAAACCCAAATCATGTACTAAATATTCCAAAAGTGGCGCTCTTTTTCAAAACTTTACAATTGATTTGTATCAAATTTATTAGGTTTTCGTAAAAATGTTTATAACAAGATTTGTTAGTATTTTTATAACCAACAGCTTTTATTCCCAACCAAAAAGAATTTGGCACAAAATCGACTGTTGTTAAAAATTTGAAAGAATAACTCCACTTTTGGAGTGTAGATTCAGATTGGATAATGAATTAATTCCCACAACCCCATTCGTCGTAATTTTTATTTCGAAAATAGTGGAAGGTAGAAAAAAAAACTTACAAATTATCCCTTATAAACTATGTCGCAAAACAGTAGCACCGTGTGCACGTGGCCTAATAGCGATATCTCTTGTATTTATATAAAACTAAGTAAAATTCAAAATGCCCTTAATATTTATTAACAAAAACTTCCAATAATTAATAATCAATCAATTACAATAAACTTCGATAAAATTATAACAATAAATTAACATCCAATAAAGGAAACTGGATTATCAATGTATTATACTCTCGTATTTTACGTAAATTACTTTTTAAAATACGGAATATTTCCCTTTTTTATCGATGTTACGAATAAATTTCTTTCTTCGTTAAAAAAATAAATAATTATTCAAAAAAACTCTCCTCATTAATAAAAGCTAGAATATTTTCAAACTAACATCATTATTTTCAAACTTTGTGACGCGCTGGTTTATAGCGTCGTAAAATTTTGCGTCTTCGACAGTAAATTTTTAAAAGTACAATATTGAAAAGGCACTAAATTAATTGATTTACAACTCGTAAGGCTTTGTACAATTACAGTGATTCGCATTTTTAAAGATTCCAAAATTCGGTACCCCTGTTTTAAGGCAGTGAGAAAAGCCCAGAGATATTAACTATTTAAAAAATAAAGTTTTATAACCAATACACGAAACACAATAACAACGTAATTAGCATTGTAGCCATTGAAACTTGATTCGATACGCCATCGTTACATCGATGATCCAAGAAACAAAAACAGTATGTAGTGTCATCATAATGATCACGTCGTATATCCAGTTCTTTGATTGTATTATTCACATAATGTGCAAGTCGAACATCTTTTGCAGCGGGACGACATCCTTCATACAAATCAGCTGGGATATCTGTACGAAAACTTTTGATGGTACTTAAACATTCTCGAGTAATTACTTCAGTTGCTATTAATACAAACAAAACAAAAGAATTAGTAGGTAAGTAACGTTTTTCAATTGTTTTTTTTTACCATCTTTGCGTTCGATAATTTTCACACAAATATCATCATCGGCTGGGCAATGATCACCCCAAAAACGCCAATGCCAATTAAATGGTGTTGCACATCCTGGTTGGGTACTCGTGCAGCGATAACAATAAATAGCGTTAACTAAAAAATAAATTAAATTTTGATATTTAGGTTATGTTTAATTATTCGACACACCCTTTTCAAAAAAACAATTTTGAGTACTTACTTTCAATAAATGCTAATTGAAGAACACTCAATACTAATAAAAGCTTCATTTTTGTTAACTTTATTAGGTTTTATGTAAGGATTTTTTAAATTTTTTGAAAGTTTGTTTACAAACTTTGTGTTGAATTGATTGCCAACATTTAGCTTTCAATTACTTAACGGTGATGACTTATGATTGGTTGGTGACTCACGTTCTTCTGAATTGTATTATGTATAAAGGCGCTTTCTCATTAGTCAACTTTAGTTTAGCAACAAAAGTTTAAGGCGACTTTAATCACTCTTTATACCCGGTAGATATAACGTATACTATAGTATATTAACGGTTAAAAATATTGGTTGCAAAAAAAAAAAAATTTTGGTCTAGGTGTTACAAAATTACAAGTCATTTACGCATATCCGTCCGTTCGTAAACATGATAACTCAAAAACGAAGAGATAACGAGCTGAAATTTTGTGTGTATGTTATAGAGAAAATATAGGGGACAATCCCCCAATCTGGCAGCACTTAGCAAAATGGTGTCACATTCTAAGTTGCTTAATATCCATGAAACTTGTAGGCCGAAGAGTATACCACGGTATGTCTTTGATTATTTTAATAATCTTTATAGGTCACGGGGGCTGGGGCCAAACGCGGATGCAGGGAGGTCATGAACCCCCCAAAACCAAATATAATTTATTTTTTAATTATAATTTTATTGCTTCTTAGTCAAATCTTACATTGAGATAATTAAATGGTGGGAATGAAATCTAGAGTGTTACGTAATTTATTACTATTGAAAAAATGCTATTGTTTAATCAATCTTTATCAATTCATGAGTAACAAATATTTTCCAATTGGTTATTGATAATCAAGTTGATTTGATATAAGTTTAATTAATTATTCAAAATAGTTTTCAATAATATTTTTTTTTAAATTAAGAATAAAAATAACTATCTGAAGAAAATTAATTCAGTTATCAATTGAAGAAAATTATTTGTATGGTTTGGAGCTTTACTTTCTGGAACATATTTAATTTATAAATTTAATTAAAATAATTAAAAAACATTACTTTGCAAAATTCCTCCTAATCTGTATTTATTTTTTTTAACAAAAAATATAATAAGTGTGACATATTTTTCGGCCTATATGGTCATTGTTCAAACACTGACATTTTTATATATTATGGAACCTTATATACCTAATATGGAGGTTTCAATACTCTAACCTCCATAATACCTAAGGAATAAAAGCATGTTAAAAACCGTATTTAAAACTGTGCGGTCAATAAAAATTTAAAAGTTAAAAATTATGTTATATTCCTCCAATCATAGAAAAATAAATATTAAAAAACAAAATAACGTCACATTCCTCCAATCAGAATTTGTAAAATATTAAGGTACTGGAGCTATGAGTACTGGTCATTGAGAAGAATTTTTGGACCATTCTTAATTTTGGAAATTTCCATGGCTTCAAGAACGTCCAACTTGTATCCTTTAGGGGTGACGTGTAAAATTTTCATGGTAGGTGCAGGGTTATGGTCATGTTCGTTGAGGTGGTTGGCAAACACTTAGTCCGTTTTTTTCTTCTTGAAGGAGAGCAGATGTTCTTTTCTCTTAGTGTGGAAATTTTCGCCCCGTTTGCTCGATGAATACACTATTGCAGTCCAAACATGAGAGGCTATATACTCAAGATTTTTGCAACTTATCAATTTTAGTTTATTCATGATGAGGTTTCCAAGTTGAAGGTGTGGTTTGAATGCTACTCTAAAACATTTTTGCTGTAGGAAGTTAACTATTTTATCCGACACGGGTCCTAGGTATGTTACTACTTTAAATGGATCATTAGGTTCGATTGTGGTTGTAGAGGCAGCTCTCAAATCCATTTTATATTGTTTTTCGCCAGCAACTTTTCAACCATATTGTGCTCAAAGCCATTATTAGTAGCGATTTTCTGAATGATATCGACTTTGTGGAACCTTGTGTTGGGAGGTGTATAGTTATCACCCTGTGTATCATTGAGTTATACGCTGCTAATTTCTGGCTGATGTGGTGAAAAGAGTCTTGTGGGATCGTGACGCCACAGATGGTAGGTTTCCTGTATATATCAAATTCCAACCTATGAGTTGTTTTTATGATTGTCAGGTCCAAAAAATTGATGCAATTCTGCTGTTCTTTTTCCACTGTGAATTTTATTTTGGGATTCATAGATTTTAACCGTTCAACAAGTGTTGTAAGGTGTCTGTTTGACCCATCGAAACACATAATGACATCGTCGACATACCGGTACCAAAACTTGATGTTTTTGGTTTGGTCTGATTTAAAAATACGCTCCTCAAACGAAGCAATGTAAATTTCTGCCAGAAGAGGGCTAAGGGGAGAACCCATAGCAAGGCCAGATGTCTGTTTGAATATTTTATGATTAAATGCAAAATAGTTCTGTTTGAGGATCGTACGCAGAGTGTTAACGATGTCTTCAGTTGTCAATGGATGGATTCCTTTCTTCTCTAGGATGTCCTGCACTAGTGAGAGATATTACCAAACATGTTGGCAATCTCAAGAGATACCAGTTTGTATCCATTGTGTATGGTGACATTGACTAACTTCTAGGTGAGATCCAACGAGTTTTTTAACTGAAACTTTTATAATTGATTTATATGGACTTCAACTACATGTAAACTAAAAATCAAGCCTTAATCTTTTTGAAGCTTCAGTGCTCGTACATCCTTAATTAAAATAACGTGATTCAAATTAATTAAATATTTGATCTTGACATACTTAATGTTGATTAAGAATTCTAGGTATGATATTCGAAATTTGTAAAATTTTTTAAATAAATGAATATAATTATTACAATAGAAAATAATCTTCCTTTTTTAAAATTAAAACTTTTTTTATAATATTTCAATATTTGTGAATATTTTTGGGAGAGTTCTGCGAGCACTGGCCCCACATAAGTGTACGATATTTATGCCAAGTCAAGATAAATTTGGATAAGATTTAAATATATACATATATCAATTGATTGCTCACTCTGCTATTGGTACGGAACCCTAATTGTGCGAAATATAACATTAGCGTTTGAAAAATAACATTAGCCATGAGTTACTTTTTATGCCTATATACCGGACTGTAACATAGTATATAAAATAAAGTTATTATTTTTAGAAGAAAAACAAGTGAAAATATAACAACTAACTGATTTAATTGCTTAAATACGCGGTATATACTGAATTTATGGAAAAAATTTCAAACAAAAGTTATTTATTTTTAAAAACTGAACATTTTATTGTCTTTAAATTTTTGTTCTATCTCTTACGGTTTCAAAGATGTAGGTAGTTTTGCCCATTTTTCCCGAACATGAAAGCTTGATATCGATGGAAACGAGAAGACTGATGAGTTAGTGAGATGAGCCAGAATGGGTGTTAGTACTCTTGGCCGTTTAGTGGAGCGCCGAAAATCACAATAATTCTTGGGTAAATACTCATGGTCAAGATCATGCAAGGCCTCTTATAAAAAGCTTCTCATGTAAAGAGGCCTCTGAGCGTTTACAACTAGGAAAATACCAATTGAGGATACTTACTGGCCACTGCAAACTCAATAAACATCTGCACAAAATCAATCTCACAGGGAATGATCTCTGCAGATTTTGTTATGAAGAGGAGGAAACTGGAATTCACATTCTGTGTAAATGCAAAAGTCCCTCCCTCAAAAGAGACTATCATTTGTAATGGACAGCTCACCAGCTAGAAAATGAAATCAATGAGGTGTTGCCGTGGAAATATCCTAACGTTTATCAAAACCATGGAACTCCTGGAACACCTTTGAAGGAAAAGAGGTACAAGAGATCAAATTGGTCACGGTGCAAAAGCTCTTTATAGAAGCAAGTACAGTAGAACCTCAATAACTTAAATGTCAGGGGAAATGTTAAATAATTTGAGTTATCGAGTTTTTAACTTACTAAGGATTTGAGTTATAGAGGTTTTAATGGTTCATAATTTTACTTATTGAGGTTTTTTGCAGAAGCCATTTGTCTGTTTTATAAGACATTTTTTAAAAAGTTCCAAGGCTTATAGAGGCTTCGTATTTTAAGTAAAAGAGGTTTTGGGTTCTGAGGGGAAGGGAATTAAAAAATTTTTTAATTTATAAAGGTTTTTACATTATCGAGGTTTAAGTTATCGAGGTTCTACTGTATATGGAACCCTTTATAATTAAAGTTATCTAAGTACAATTAACTCACTTTGTTTACAATTGAAAACACGTAAACTAATGGAAGCCACGTATAATAAAATTAAAATTATAGTAATTGTGGTGTTTGTTAACAACTTTTGAATTGACGAGAAATCAGAAATGGATATTCCAAAAAATGTATTTAGTTGGCCAGATTATGTCGTATTTCTTATAATGCTATTGGTTTGCTTATTTATTGGAGTATATTTTGGATTTTTTAAAGTATCCAAAAATGTTAAAGATTATTTAATTGGAAGTAAAAATATGACTGTATGGCCGGTTACAATTTCACTTGTTGTCAGGTATCGCAAAATTTCAAAAAATCAATTTTTTTACTAGCACAGCCAAGTTTTGTCCGATTTGAAATAAAATATGAATTTTTTCTTTTAGCTACATTTCTGGAATATCAGTTTTGGGTTTACCCGCTGAAATTTATATGTATGGTATACAATATTTTTATATAGTATTAGATGATGTGTTTTTAGGATTTATTGGTAATTATATATATTTACCAGTTTTTATGGGTTTGCGATTAATTTCAACTTATGAGGTTGGTAGATATTAAAGAGTTTCAATATTTTACTTTAAGTGGTGTCATCTTTACACAAATTTATATACCAACGTTCTATTTTGAATATAGCGTAACGTTATTTTTAACGGAATGAATATACTAAGACTAAGGCCTGAGACACACGAGCGTTAAAAAACTGCCCGTCACATAAATATGTACAAGATTGATTGATTGATTAATATCGGGGTAAAAATTATTGCACTTCGACCCTATGGTCCATTGTGCTTCCCCTTCTACCTCAGTCTGACGAGACTCGCTTCTCCCATATGTTGGCAATAGCCTGGAGCTTGCTTATCAGGTCCTCCCGAAGGTTCATATATTCGGGGTGAGATGCACCGAATATTCTGTATCTGCTGTAACCCAGAGGTTCGCAGTCAAAGATTATGTGGCTGGATGTTTCTTCCTCCTCGCCACACAATCTGCACACAATGGAGCCGTTATGGAGTCCCATTGTGTGCAGATGCTTCCGCATGGGATAATGCCCGGTAATGAACCCGGTAACCCTCCGCAGTTGCATCCTGTTCAACCTCAGTGCATCGAGAGATACCCTCTTTGTTGCACTCTGAAGCAGTACCTTCCCGACCTCTTGCCGCGGTACTTTTTCCCAGTGATCACGGTGTTTAGCATTTGACCACTCGTTGATCACTTGTTTACACAAGTGTTCAAGATTGGCTTGTTCACATTACAACGTGCGTTGAGAACGGACGTTATTTTCCTATCGACGTTGAACTGCTAAAACGGACGTTCAGATAGGTATACGCACGTTCATCTCTGTACAGATGAGCATCTACATAACGCCCGGTTTTTTTCATAATTTAATATTGTAAATGTTTCGTGTGTTCTAAATTCCTCGCAGTTAAAATCAACGTACATTTCAAAGTTAATCGAAGTTAAATAACGTCCGTCATTTTTCACGTTTCCATTCGTCACGCTCATGTATTTCCAGTCTAAGCACACACACATCGATTTTGGCGGTCTGTAAAATATCGTACTTTATTATATCCCAGCAAGCTATTTAACTCAAATTGTATTTAATTTAGAGTGCGTTAGCAGAGTGGGACCATGAAACTTGTAGGCCAAAAAGTATGTCACGGTGGTTGGGGCAAGAAACATCGACCCACTAGCTCTAGTTTAGAGTTCCCAAAATCTTAACTTAAAATTTCTCATAATATAAACAATATTTATTGATTTCATACACTTTTCAGTATTTAGAACTGCGATTTGATAAATCTTTGCGACGACTTGGTTCAATTTTATTCATTGTCAGTATGGTACGTAATTTTCATACTATCAAAAATCTCTCGACAAAACTGAAATTTTTGATACAATTAAGCCTTGCATGAAAAAACACCAAAACAGAAGTCCTTTAAAAGTGTATTTTGATTATTTTTCAGATGTTATGGCTTCCAATTGTAATATATGTACCAGCGTTAGCTCTCAATCATGGTAAGTTTAACGCCGCCAAGGTTAAATTAAGTTTCTATTAATTATATTTCAAACCTCAACTGTATGATTAACTCTATCTATCAGAGATAATCAGTCCGAGTGGCCGAATTGTTTAACGAGTTCGACTCGGAACTAGGAGACTGCTGATTCGATTCCCAGCGGTGACAGTTTGTCAATTAAATTAATTTTTTTTTAAATAGTTGGGGCGGATAATTGACTAAAGGTTTTCTGCAGTTTTCTTTCACAAACTACAGGTGAATATCGAGATAGTTCCTATCAAAGTAGGCTACAGTCGAATAACCTACCAATTCCTACTCTACATACAAATTTCTCCTCTTTTAGAGGTCGGTAAATAAGGCCTGGAAAGATCTACTTGTAAGGCTTCGACCTCCCTAATAACTACCACTACTACTAAGTATCAGAGATGCGCGAATCTAAATATTGTCTTTGTTACTCTCGTCAAACCCGAAACATATCCAAACTACATATACTTCCAAGCTATGTCCAGCTTGATTATTGGATTATTCTATAATAATCCTAAATCATTAACCGAGAGTGACAATCGAAATTATTATTATTATATATTCTTTCAGTTTTCCCTAACTAGGTCAAGATTTTCCAGATGCCTTGCCATCCTGATTAATTATACTTTTTGTTGTAGTAACTGGAATAAACATATATTTCATAACGCCAATTTTCTGCGGCGTTTGTATTTTCTACACTTGTGTGGTAAATATTAAAATAAATTAAAACTTAATAACCCAAAACAATTAAAAATATTTATTTTCAGGGTGGAATACGAGCCGTAATATGGACCGATTTTCTATTAGCATTTTTAATGGTAAGCTCGGTGGTTTTGGTTGTAGTGAAAGCAACATGGAAAGTTGGTGGATTGGGTACAGTAATTGAACGCAATGTAGCCTCTGGAAGATTGGAATATCCAGAGTAATTTTAATTATTTTATGGTTGTAGTTGAAAGTATTTTATTATTCATTTGGTCCGAGCTAAATAATTATCTTACATCTCCTGAAATATTCCATCCCCTACAGTTTTCAGTTAACTATATCAAACACAAAATACTTCAAGTATAATTTATTTTCTTCAGCATGGAATTCCGTTTAACCAAGCGACTAACATTTCCAAGTATGTTGTTTGGAGGAACATTTAGTATCATCAGTGATGCACTTATCAATCAAGTGATGATGCAAAGATATGTTTCATTGCCTACTCTAAGCGATGCTAAAAAGTATGTAACCATGGTTTTTATATTTTGTTAATATAAAGTTTCAGTGCTTATAGAAGACATACGTTGTAGTATATATGCAAAAATTGAACCATTTCTTAACTATAGGATAGTCAGTCCATATATGAAATGGAGGTCAGTGATCTAAAGCTTATTCCTGGCATTCCTTTGTTTATACTATATCCTGTCAACCGTGTTATGCTATATCGCATCTGCTTACTTCTGTCGCTGTCCTTCAGAATAAATCGTTGATTGAAGCGATCGATCATTAGAATGACAACGAGAATTAATATATTTTCATATTCCAAAATGCGTCTTTAGTCAGGCTATTAACGCTTAACCCTCGTAACGCATATATAACTATCACAGATGAGCCTGACTACTCTGTTTCTAATTATTGCCACCAAATGCCATAGTCCTATCGAACAAACATCATTACCTACAACTAATTTTAACTTTCGACCATCCGAGTCAACGCTTTATTCAACTAAGCTATTATACGATTCTCCATCATCCATTAATTTTACATACCTCCATCTCTATCTTTTCCTAAAAACTAATTCTATTTGTTTTTAGGGCATTATGGTTATTTTTGATATTTAAAATAACCTTTACGGGATTATGTGTATATGCCGGTCTGGTTATTTTTGCAACTTTTTTCAATTGCGATCCTGTTTCAACGAACGTAATAAAAAAGGGCCTAAATATTCGTAACCAATATATTACTTTTAAGAATCTGTTTTTAGGTGGTGTCTGCAAAAGATCAACTTTTACCATTACTAGTTGTTGGCACTTTAAAAGATTTCCCAGGCACATCTGGTTTATTTTTAGCTGGAATCTTTAGTGCATCTCTTAGTTCTTTATCAAGTGGTTTAAATTCTTTGGCAGCTGTGCTTTTGGAGGATTGTTTTAAGCCGATATTTACGAAATTGACACCAAAACAGGAACAAGTTATTGTAAAGGCTGTGGTTTTTGTAACAGGAGTTCTTGCAATTGGATTAGCAGCTATAGTGGCAAAATTAGGACAAATATTACAAGTATGGATATTGTAAAAAACATTTTGTTATTTTTAATTATCATATATTTTTAGTTGTACGTTGCTGTAGGTTCAATTTCATACGGTCCTTTACTTGGAGTATTTACTTTGGGTATCTTATTTCCATGGGCAAATGCTAAGGTGAGCTATATTAACATGCACACATATCTTAAGCTCAAAATTCGTAAACTAATGTTGAGACAAACGCAAATAAATATCATTCAGATTCCAAACATCCTTAAGGACGTTCATGCATGAGGCTTGATAGTAGATAAAAAAATTTTATTTAATAAATTTAAAACTATTTTGTTAGATTTGTTTTTGCCACCATATTTTGAAAACTGGCGACTGCGCACAGTAAAAAACTATACAGAAACACACAAATATAAATTATAAAACATAGTTTATTGTCAGATCTGTCACATCAAGTCAAATCAATTTCAAATTTACATTTACTGATATTTTACAATAAATACTTTTAAAATATTTAGGACAAATAAAAAACGGTTATAAATCGTTGTAAGATTCTTGATATACTTTATAACTTTATTAAAATCCTAAATAAATTTTGTTAAAGATAGTACTCATTTGACTCTAGCGTAGCAAATGAACGTCCTTAAGTTCACCAAAGCAGGTTAATGTCATGATGAAATAATATCCGTTTATCATAAATTAAACTATTTTAGGGAGCATTTTATGCAGGTTTTACTGGTCTATTCTTTATGGCTTGGGTTTGTGTTGGTGGACAATCAATGTTAGCATCGGGAAGGATACATTATCCCGAAAAACCAGTTTTCACTGATGGTTGTACGTTTAGTATTACGGAATCTTTAACTACACCTCCACCAATGGACGATTACGATGAAACGTAAAATATTACCTGCTGTAACATATTTTAAACAAAATAATTATTTATTTATTTTGTAGGAATGTATTTTTCATGTATCGAATAACATTTGTAATGTACACAGCAATTGGTACAATATTCACAGTGGTCCTTGGTTTAATTATAAGTTACTTCACTGGTTTTAATAAAATTGAAGATGTGAATCCTTTATATTTAGCACCGTTTTTGAGACCAAAAATTATTGATAGTAATCTATTTGAAAATAAACGGCAATACCATGAGGTATTATTAGGGCTCCATATATTATGTGAGTATGATCGTCTGCCATTTTGATGTCATATGTCATATAATGGTATGCAAGTGCAGCATAAGTAAAAAACAAAAATATTTAGGCTGGTTCTACAATGGGTCCTTTGTCTAGTATTAAATATATGGTCCTTTGTCGGTGTCGTTGCCGGTTGTAGTTGGTCGGCCAAACGATCGCAGTGCGTTCTACAATTCCGTAGCGACTTACGTATGCCATAACCTAAATGTAAGCGGTCCAGAGAAGAATTTAAAATTTCTGAGTTTTTATAAAAATGGATAATGAACAATTTCGCATGTACAGCAATGTACTATTAGCTTTGTTCCAAATAATAAAATTACGATTGCTGTTAAAAAAAAGAAAATCAAGACGGTAGTGGGTAAAACCGCATATAACTTGTGGTGTTCGCGAAAATTTCGGTTTTTCGAATATTTCCGAACCAAAGTAATAATGAATTCGGTCACATCCATGTTTGCTAGTTAACATAACCAAAATAATATTCAGTCGCTTGTCGCAAGTCGGAAAAAGTTGAGGGTTGAAACAACAGTCCGTTACGACAAATGACCATGTAAAAGCGCATACGCGCGACATCCGACACCGACCAATATTAGAACCAGCCTTGTACTTTATTGTTAAAATGGGTTAACAGCATTCTTTTTAAACAAAAATTTCATTGCTCTCACCATGGAGACTACACAAGGAGACCGAACTCAAACGGGAAAATTGACAAAATATGGCAACGTAATGGTAGAAGTTATATTTACTTTTTGTCTCACTAGCGTCGCTAGTTGTTCATCCGTACCGAAGTGAATATAGTATAATAAGTAGAAGTGAAGTATATATTTGTCATTTTGTTAGACTTATTATTAATAAATAAAAGTTTAATTTAGTATCTGATTCAATAATCTTTAAATTGATTTTAATAATTTTAATATAATTTATTTTTACTTAATTTATTTTCATTTTTACAATTCAAACTTTACAGGTTACTATTTAATTATTCGATGTTTTATAATTATTTTGTTTTTTATTGTTATGTAATTATTTTACGAATTTTTAACTATCACTTAAGTGCTTCAACTAATTACTTTATTTCATTTATTAAAAAAAGTATTTTATTGGAAAAATACTTTGGCTGCAAATAATTTTTATAATACTACATAAATGCGTGATGTTTTTCAATTCAAACTCGCGCCTTATAATCTCCACTGTTTCCGGTATAGAAGGAACACTACTGGCATCTTATTTTTGTCAATTATTTGTTTACATGGAGTTCGACCTCCTTGTGTAGTCTCCATGGCTCTCACATAAGAAATTAGAATATGAGAACGTGTTTCAAATGTTTGGCATCAAAATGGCGAACGATTTTACACGAAGTACATAGAGCTCTAGGTATTATATGTGTAGTGTTGTGCAAAAAAGAGTTAACCCGCACGTGGCTGGTTTTGAGACAATTGGCTTCAAAATCAGTAATATAGATAGCTGATAAATGTAATACTACCTTATTTTTTTAGGTTTTGAACAACTCTGATTGGACTTGAATCATTTTTGCGCATTGTAAGGAACAACGTTTTCTCTCACTTGGATGTCATAACTTTAAGGGTTGAACGCTTTTTGCATAGCACCATCCATATATAATATAACAATTTTAGTACACTGTTTCAATTAAAATCCCTTCTAATTAATTGAAGAACGTATTTCAGAAATTCGATACAAATATATGCATCACAGAATCTGTTGATTTAATAAACAAAAGAATGAATTCAAGCTGCACTGAAACAATACATTTTCCAGCATAAAATAAAAGAACTCAAATTGAAAAGCTGGATAATTGAAGTTGGTTTTAACTACAAATTATTGAAAAAGAATAACCTGCAAGTCCGTTTATTGATATTTAATAAATAGAAATGATTTATACCTATTGTGTGCGTACCACAAACGAAATAAAAATGATTTTCAAACAAAAAAACAAACTCCACTTATTTTAAACATAATCGTTTCATTTTATCAAATTCTTTCTCTAACGTTCTTATTCAAAACGATCACCTACTTTAAAAATTCGTTCATTTCAATACTCACATTCTCTCATTCAAACAATAACATTTTTTCTTAAATATCATAATTTTATTCAAAATCGATAAGTATTACAATTATTAATTTTTAATTTGAAAAATAATTATTCTAACGCTGAAAAACTATTTTACGTGAAATATATACTTTTTTACACGTGCGATTTTTTTTAATATATTAAATATACATAATTTATGTAAAATTTATGTATAAATGATAAATTTTTATTAACAATATATAGGACGGAACATACAAAGGACACACAATTCTTTTCACTAGCGATTTCCCAAAGGGTTTCATGATTATTTTCAAAATTCTGTAGAAAATAAAGAATTTTTTTTACTTGGAAAATACTGTTAAAATTTTTATAAAATACTAGAGAAAATTATAAGAAACCTAAAAACAAAATCATGACAATATGTATTTAATAAAAAGGATATTTCCAAAAATAAATTGTGCAAAACATTGTATAAATCGAAAATCACATTTCTAACATTACAAAATCAATGAAATATAATCAACTTGGAATTGTCGATTCCAAAAATAACTCTAATGCTGGCAGTACACTCTCGGCGAAAGCTCACGACGAATGCCTCGGCGATATATTCGTATGGCGAGTACGACTCTCACTGTGTCTTGCTGAGAGTGTTCTGCCGATAATACAGTTCTCGTTCAGTCAATGTATTCGAAAGTGTGTTCAGCGCGCTGACACTCGCCGCTCGATTCCGGTTACTCGTGGTAAAAATACCAACTCGAAATAGAGCGCTCCCGAGACGAGGCGAGTCAACACGAGACAGACCGAGAGCTGCGAGTACACTTTCGCACTCGTTGCGTCTTGTCGTGCCTGACCAAGAGTGTACTGCCGGCATAAAGAACTAAATATGTTAGACCGGGCCGAATATGAAACGGAAGATTTTCGACTGAGTCTTTTTGCTTTAGCGGGCGTAATAACTACATATCCTCGGACAGCATTCTGATAATCCCGAATCCCACGTGCTATTTGTTTACAATTGACGTCAACGTGATGGGTCTGGAAAAAAACAGGGGCTGGCGACACAGTGCATCGTACGGGACACTTCCGATATTAAAAATATATTAAGATAGCGGTGTTCGTCTTGTTTCCGGCACCGTCGAACATATTTGGAACGTTAGGACCATAGTACATATCAAGATATAATAATTTTCTGTAAATATCATAGAATTAATCAGAAACAGAGAAGAAAAGTGTTATTTTTTCTCGTAAACGAATATCTACAATATCAGAGAAATTTTTTATTTTTTGCCTGGAAGTTACTTTTCTGTTTTACAAACTTTTGTGTGTAGCAAACCTTCAAAAAGTAATTAAATTGTTTCAACATTTTGTAGAAAAATCTTGGATACCACTTTCGAATTACCAATTTTTCTCTTATTAACACTAGGAACAAAAATAAACGACAAAAAGAAAACATAACCACAAAAAATAAATAAATATTATGTCACAAAATCTCACATAATTACGGACGAATGAATGTATTAAAGAAGACTCACTTCATTATCAATTATTTTCTAAAAATATAGTTCTTTAAATAAATTAAATCATAATTTAAGTATATTAATTAATTCTATCATCTTCATACTTGCAACTCATAACATTGAAAATTCAGATCGTCACCAAATAATTGATCTGGTGTTATGATTTCAGCTTCGGATAGATTTAAACCAAGTGTTTGTGGATTTAAATCTGTGATTAAATAATCACCACTTGTTAGTTCGTTCACACGTTGTTGTTCTGTTCTATTGTCATCGTTACTGTTACACGATTGTTGTAAACCACATTCTTCGGCTACTTGCTCTTTCGATACTGGACACATAAAATCTGAATACATCGAATATCATATTAATATTTTAATTTATATTAAGCGAGGTCAAGGATAAGAAAAGCTCTGGTTAGATTACTTGCAACAATTAAATATTTGATTCGGACCAGAGATCTAAAGAACTTTACCCTTTCAGTTGGCCTCAAGGAGATCGACAACAGATCTATAATATTAATAAATGACATACGTAGTTTTTTTTTCATGGGATATTATGTACTTAAAGAAAGGACTGTTGATCAGTAAAAATAAACCAGAATGTTTTGGTAGGGTATCATTCCAAATGACAGTGCTATCAAAGGCGCTCTGGTTGGAGGTTTGCGAGTTCAATTACCAACGGTGGCAGCTTGTCAATTGAATAAAATAAAAAATGGGACCGTTAGTTGACTAAACTGTCGCGTTAGGACAAGAATGAATATAACCGGCTATGCTTGTGAAGGTTGTCTGCAGTTTTGCTTTCACGAACTCCAGATGAATATCAGCATAGTTTCCATTAATAGGAACGTTCCTATCATAGTCAGCTGCGGTCGCACAACCTACCAAAGTCCTGGTCTGCATGAAAGTTCCTTGCCTTTAAGGGTCGGTAAAAAATGCCTATAAAGGCTTGTCAGGGTTCGGCATCCCCTCCACTACCACTACTCTACTACTACTTTGGTAGGGTGGCCACAAATATAGCAAAATGATATTCCATGACCTTTCCAGGTTTTCCATGAATTAAAAAATAAATTTTCTGGTCTATAAAATTGAATCACACCTTGGTTTTAAACGTTTTATACTTGTCACCGCGTTTTTTTTAAAGCCACTATTTTTGGAATATATATTTCATTTCTACAATAAAGTATAGTCTAGAGTTTATCAATTTCGAAATACAAGACCCATGTACAGATTATCTCACAAACCAATTGAGAATTGACATGGAAGCGTGGCTTAATTAATATGGCTGACTTTAGATTGCAAATTTAAAATAAATACATGTATTAATGAATCAGTGACAGTTAATTTAATAATTTAATGCTTTCTTTGAGTTAAATTTTTAACTGGGGTGATTCAAATGTTGCTAAAAATATGGTTAGAATTTTAACCATAAGACGTCGGGACCAAAGTGGATATCTCGGTTTTTCGATCAAAATTCTACCGTATCTATGGAAATATCTGAATATAGTTGTCACTAAAATAAAGATTATTGATCTTTTCTAAAATACAAAAAATTAAAAGAAACCTCAAGATATTATTTAGTAATAGAAAATACAGTTAAAAATTAAAACTTGACTACAACAAAAAAATGCACTTAAAAGTAAAAAATAATTTTTAATTCAGCACATCTGTATTTAACTTCATGGGTAAACACCTTAAACATCAGAACCGAGATCAATTATAAAAAGCTCACTAATCCTGCGCTAATTCATCTCTTCATTCTTGACATTTGTATAAAGGGTCTTTCACACCGAAGATGCAAGACGCAAGATGCATGCATCCTGTAAATTAATTTTACATATTTACATACATTTATTTTGTATTTTATTTTCTTTTATATTTGCTTTCTTTTTCCTGAGAAAAACACTTGAAACCAATAAACAGAACACAAACACGTAAGAAACGAAATCACAACTGAAATCAAATCCAGGATGCATGCATCTTGCGTCTTGCATCTTCCGGTGTGAAAGACCCCTAAGAATGACTCAATTTTAACTTTTTAGTGCACTTTTAAGTCGTAGTTGGTGGTTTTTAACTTTTTTTTTTAATTTTAACAAAAATAGAAAATACAATAATAGAAATACAAAAATATAAATTAATTAAATGGAAAATTATTTCTAAACTAATATTTGCCTCAAATAATTATCACTAACTAATCGAATTTGATTTATTTTCTTAGCTGCATAATACATTAGTAATTTGCCCTCATCTACTCTACACATGGTACCCTCTGAATTTCTTCTTTTTGGGTTCTGTAAATATTGAAAATAAATTATTTTACTCATTTGAATTAGCGATGTTATGGAGCTCAGTAAGCGACAGTGTCGAATATCCGACAATACCCGTAACCGAATCCGATATAAAAGGTTCGGATGATTTCGGATGTTATTTTGCTTTCAAATAATACTTAATACCGCTAGATGCCGAAATTAAATGTTTTTAAAGAGACATAACCAAAACCATCGGATTCATATCCGTAACAACTCTGATTTCAACTCTTAAAATGGCGAATCACGAATCATATACCATTATAAAGATCTAGCTACCCAAGGTCTCAAAGATAATTGGCGTAAATAAGCCAATCTGCCTGATCCTCCCGAACTGATTGTAAAGGTTCACGGTTTCAAGTAACCAATTACCAAGGCACAAATTTTAAGTTTACCCTTCAGGTTCCATCACACTTACCCATAGAATCACTAACAGGAATTAAATATTGCACTTCAACTTCATGTTTAACATTGTTCGAATCATCTCGTATCACATTATTTCCCATTCTCTAATTGACAAGAAAGTAAATTTATGATTACATCAAACATGTTCCTTACGTCTTCGAATATTCTTCCCAAAATAGATATGTTATTTAGAATGCCTTGGAACATAACAGTTCCAAATAAACATTAAATATTATATGTGCTATATGATAAGCTCCTGTTATAAAAAACAATATAACATACCTATTTTTTGTATATCGTGATGCAGTTACTACTCACCTGATGAGTATTTTGTATAGGAAGCTCATTTTGGAGGTACGCACAATCCATTTCAGGTAAGATACTTGCTGTGGCCGCTTGAAGTTCATCTTCCATTGCTTTTTCTTTTTCATCATACTTCTCCATAAATTGTTGCATGCGTTGTTTCTTCTAATCGAAAACAATTAATAGAATCAGTTAGCTGGAAAAAGTGTCAAATTTCAACGAAAATATTTTTACCATAATCCAAGTGGACATTCGTTTATCGTCTCTTTGTGCGATTGTCCATAAATGACCAGCCCCATGTACTGCTTTACTCCCTTTACGAAAATGTGGATTTATTGATAAATTATGTCGAACGGAATTCTTCCAACGATCATCATTGGCTTTATAGAATGGAAAATGATCTCTGAAAAACATATCAAGAACAGATCTAAAAGTGACAAGAGATTGTAAAGAGAAAGTATAAACAAAAGTGGTGACAATTATGGAACGGTTAACGATCTATCTTTTTAAGGAGCAGATTTGTTGAGCCTGAGATCGCAGCCGTATTTTTGAATATTAAGTTAAAAGACAGCATCTGAAAAATCCATGCAGTAGTACAGTTAAATGGAATAGAAGAAATGGAATAGTACAGTAAATTTCGACACCTTAGACAACTTAGCGAATCAGTAACATTCGTAAGAATATTAATCTAATGATTAGGATTTGACTGACTAGTTTCTCGAAATTTAGACAACCACCTAGAAAGTAAAATGCTGATCAAATGAAATGGAGAATGAGGGCGAGGGAGATGTTACTGAGATATGAAGAATTTCAGGGGTTAATAAATAAAAACCTTGGATAGACCTATTTGCGAAACTCCGGCTATACGACAATACGACTAATATCACTACTGTACACAAGATTTTCAACTTACCGAATTAATAAGAACCTTAATCGCATGGTTAGGATCTTGACTAATTATTTTCTGGAAATAGAAAACTATCTAGAAATTGGAGAGCTGGTAAAATAGAATGAAGAATGAGGGTGGGTAGATACCCAAATGAATAGAGATCTTACTGAGATATGAAGAATTTCAGGAGCTAATAAAAAAGACTTAGGAAGACCTATTTGCGGAACTTCTTAACTACGGTATACAAGATTTGAAGAGCATACCCAAGATTTGAATCGAAAGGCGATTAGTTTAAAAAGAAGAGAGACAAATGAATGGTACGGGTAAATTATAGTTCGAAGATTTATTATAAACTAGAACTCACAATTATTAAACAGCTATCACTGGCTTCGAAAGAAAGATTCGAATTGGAACTATCTCATTGTATGTTACACGTATTTAACGCTATATTAATTACCAGAAGCTTTCAGAATCTAGGATCCTCTAGCGTCGAGGTCAACGCAAAGCTTTCTTCGAACTGATACTGTATTGATATGTTTGTTTTTGTAGCGGGGCAGTATGTTAATTCGATTTCCGAAGATTATAATCCTTTTTTCTTCTAGGAGGGAGAGGGGAACTTCTCCCTCTAAGACGTCAAAGTATGATGTCTGCGGGTAAAAAAGAACCCAATTAAACTTTTACATTATAATTAATTTAAAAGCTATTAAAACTTCATATTTATATTGCAGATAATAAATTTTGAAAAGAGAATAAGAGAAACTTCTCTCATTTAAGGAAGGTCAGCCGAACAAGGTATATAATTTTTTTTCTATAAAAAAATTGTCAAAGAATATTTACATGATATGTACTATGATTATTAATACACAATATTCATTCTTATATATGCTACATGTTTTTAGTGTAACGAGGTACCAGGCGATAGGATACCTTTTAATATAGGGGAGTATGTCAACTGTTTCTATTACATATTATAAAAACGGATATTTATCGTTTTAATAGATTTTTTTTTTCCATTTCATTTTTTTTTTCTTTTTTGAAAAACCTGCCACTTCAATTAACACTTGGATATATTTTATTATAGAATGGGGTGCGTTTTAATTTTTTTTTTTTCAAATTTATTAATTATTTGTGGGTTTTAATATTGTAATTGGCTATAATTAGAATTGATAAATTTATGTAAATAAATTTGCGTGTTTGAATTTATCATTTTTAGATGCTGAAAAATTTCTTATCTGATAATAACTAACTTGAGACTTTTGTTTTTGTTTGAGAATTCAACAAATAGTTATAAATTTTTACCTAGGCAACGAACAGTGACATTAAATATGAGGACTTGTAGAATATTATGTTATCCTTCAAAATTTGTTTAGTCTAGGAACTAGATACCTATAGAGGAAAAATGGTATTTTTGGTGATGGGAAGAGTTGGTGAAAACTAAACATTATACATAGCCTCTGTATTAGATTTTGCCTATATACTACGATATTATAGATCTAAAAGTTTAAGGGTTTTACTGCTAGCTAGTTAAAGGGATGCTTTTTAGTTACATTTCTTTGAGAAGCGTTTTACATGTCTGGTATTAGCTATTTAATAATTTTTTGCATTTTAGTGCGTTACTAACAGAAGCGTGTTTTTTTAGTTTGTTTAGCTATAAATTTTTCAAGAATAAAAAAAAAAAGCTATTAGTTGTTACGTAATTAGTTCACCTATTTCCCAACGCCACTACCAAATTTTTATTTTGTGTCGTATTTTCATCATGAGTCAGAATTTACGTCCCATTAATGCGATGATTGAAATACTATATCTGGAGACCAGGGTACTGCGTAGCCGATTAAGATCCAATGCTGCACCAAAGTTTTTTCGATCGATTTTCAAAAATTTAAAACTCTTAGTTTTCCCGGAAAAAATTCCAATATACATTTTTGCTTAGAATGAATCAAAGTAAAATTTTCAAATTAAAGATTTCGAAAACTTAAAGTCGATCTAGCTAGGTTTTCACTCTTTAGAAGTACATTTGTTTATTCGATTTATTAAATTTTTACGAAGTGCTTTGAAACATAACCATTTTAAAACTATACGAAAGAATCGGTTCAAATTTTATGTACTTTTGAGTACCAATCTCCATATTATGAGAGTTTTACTTAGCACATATATGTGCGTCAATGCGTGTATGATATGCTAAACAGACCCAATAAATTGTTTTAACGCAACATGAATTTATTACACACGTGTTTTATTAAACTTATTATCTATGAATAATTTAATTTTAATCAAAATTTTTTTACTATTCTAATTTAAATTGAAGGTTTACCAATATTATTGGTAACCATTTCTATATGAGCTGTATGCATACATCATATTACCACCCTCTTGCGCTTGCATATTTCAAATTTCATCAAAAATTATGATGGTGTCTACTGAACCATGAAACAGTTTTATATACTTTTTTTTTGTTTTTGTTTAAAATAAATAATAATTTTAAGGTGGTTGGACCAAAATATAGATTAATTAATAATTTTTGGGTATCCTATTTTTCAATAATAATAATTATTTGTGAAACAGATAAAAAAATTCGGACGTATACTATAAATTTCTAAAAGTATATACTTCTTTATATATACTACAAAGTTTAAGATACTATCAAAACAAAGATAGGTTTGGCTGTTAAATAGAATTAAATTTTTTATATGTACACTCCCGTTCAAAAAAAATGAACAGACCTGAAATGTTAATTATTTTACATTTCATAAAACTCCTCACTTTTGTAACTCTCTGTATAATGTATAATGTATAATTTTATTTATTTATAAACAAAGATAAGTAGTATATTTTTTAAGTATGTAAAAAAGAAATGGAAGTTTAAACTGAATTTATATTTTTTATTTGTATATACGGTGTCAGTGACAGAGTAAGAATTAAAAAAATATATGTAATGTTAATACATGTGTTATATCTTACTCTAACGTACAAAAATTAAATAAAATGTATTATCTGTTACTACAAGAATAATCAAAATTGTGAGAGACTGATTCGGTTCAAGTCTGTTCATTTTTTTTGAACGGGAGTGTATATCTCAAATATATAAAGAGCTGCCTGATACCTAGCGTGTCTATTGCTATCTGTATCATACAGAGACTATTTTGGCCGTGATTAAGCACATTGTTTATTTCTTATACACATACAACATTTACATATATGTATTTATTGTTTAAATATGCACGAATTTATATTTATATAGATATATTTATATATATATATATTTATATATATATTTATATATATATATATATATAGATATATATATATATTACATTTATAAATGATATAAATAAAACTCCATATAAAGTTATCTTTAATTTTAAAATTTGATATTGATTTTAAAGATCAAATTCGAATGACTTACGCCAAAGATATATAACATCTACTGCGCGTACTTAAAGTACTTACATCCACTTTTTTTACTTTTAATTTTTTATTATTGGAATAATTAATAAACTATCATAGTTTATTTTTACTATATATAAAGTTTATATGATAAAGATTATATTATAAACAAATGTAAAAATTTTCTTTTTATAATTTTATAATTCAATTTTTAAACTGAGTTACCAATTATTTATTGTTTGGGTTCGAAAACGTCTTTAAAAACATTAAATTATACGCTTGTAGATATAATCCGTTCAAAATTATCCGAGATCCGAGAAATTCTTCAACTTATTTTGATTTATTGTCCCAGTAACCGTAATTAACGACAAAAAATGAATCTATATCGAATTTTATAGAATTTCGTGAAAGTACTATAAATATGATTACACCAACCGCCTTAAATAATAATTGCATTGGAAAATATAATCAGCATCGTTTATCATTAAAATGAATTAAATGAGGGTAAACCGTGAAATCATGAACGCATTTTATTATTGTATTTAGTTCGTTTGTGAATTGTGGAAGATCACATGCATATGGTTTTCATATTTACATAAAATAGAATATGTTAATGACCTTCTGAACAATTTATAATATTTTATAAACAATATAAGTATAGGTCTATTATTATTGGTTTTACCATAGTCATAGTCCAAAGTTCCACAAAACATTGGGGGGGGGGCGTTCAAAAATAGTTTCTGATGTCTTTTCCAATGGGCATCTAGGAAAAGTGTTGATTGGAGTTTTTCTACGATCGAAAATTTTTTATCATGAAATCCACCACCTGACATCAGTGAGACTCTTCCCCACTTTGGTAAAAGCTATTTGAATAACATATAACCTAACGCATAGGTCGCCGGAAGAGTTTTAAAATACTTTGTGGCCTTTTTATCCAAACCTTGCAATTTCATTACATGAAACTTAGACACAAATGTAAATTTTGAAAACTTCTGATGGGTCACGAAGATACCGCCAGGTCTTTTTTTTGTGAGACTCCACAAACATAAAATATAATGTAGCCATTTGAATCCTTTGCCGCTAAGCATTTCTAAAAGTGTAGAAGCTTCAGGAATGCAAGAAATTTGGAAGGTTTTTACTGGCATGTAGCTTAATCGTAAAAAAGACCAGAAAATGAATTACATAAAATTAAATTCTTATATTTACGCGCCTAAATGTGACTCCTAGTTTGGAAATTTTCTACCACCTTTCCAGTCCCTTTCCTACCATCAGAATACCTTTTTTCTGGAATAAAATCGGTCTGATTTGAATCAAAACTGAGCAGCTTAAGGTTTGAATCTTGATGATAGGATCCAGTTATTTTAAGGAAATGAAGAAAAAGATCGAAAAATAAGTTTCTATTAAAAAAACATTTTTAAGCTTTTTGTAGTAAAACTAATTTTCTACAACTTTACTTCTTATGTGTTTTTCGATTTTTTTCAATATTAAGAGAGATATACCAAATTTTTTGTTTCCCCCTACCTCTAAATCCCTTTCCCCTTGTGTATTCTTTCCATGCTTACCATAAAAATGCTTTGTTATCGGAACTGAACTAACATGTAAAATTCAACTCCGTAGGATAAGAGGAAGTGGTTCTGATTCAGTTTGCAAGATTTGACCCGAACATACATACATGCATACATACATACATTGCAAGTTAAATAAAAGCTTGTAATATGTTACCTTTTTATAAAATTCGAATCAGATCTTCAAGAAAGTTTTCGAGAAAAATGAGTTTCAAGATTCTCAGTTTCTATCGTTTGATCGAATACTATCGATACGATTTAGGTGAAAATTTGTACAGAGCTTATGGTTAGAGATCTGTGATCCAAATTTTTTTAAAGGGTAACAGATATTTCGTCCTTTTTCACTACCTTTAAAAAGTTGAATGGGCTCATCAAGATATTTAGATCATCAAAATTCAAGTCTTAAACTTCCTACCAACTTTTTTTTATCTAAATCGAATCGGTAGTTTTCAAGGAAAACTGTCATTCGATACAATAGTTGATTAATATATAATAAAATAATAATGAGGTAATCCATAGAATATTTATTACATTTTTCTCTCTATCAAAGTATTTCTAACCTTGGAACAATAGATAATATCATTTGTCATCCAAAACTAGAGGAAATAAAAAAAAAAGATTTAAAAATTGTATATGTAATCCACCCTCTTTCTGTGAATCACAAATCACCTCTTTCAAGGAACAACCATTTATAGCAGGTATCCATCCCATATATATGTATATAAAATGGTCACGATGCATGGTAGTACCTGGTACCATATATCGACGAAAAATTTTCTTCATGGGAATTACTATATTCACCTTACCACATAAGCTCACCTGTCTTGCTGTAATACCAGCCCCTGGCGTTTGATCGTCCGTCCTTTGACGTATACAAATACATAATATGACTATGGTATTTTTATATTATAAACTATGGGTTTTCGACGAAGTCTGTGTGCTCTTTTACAAATTATCAATAATAAATGGATTATAACATTTGTTCGCCCCATAAACTGCATGCAGTGAGTGAAGTCACAATCATCACAATCACACACACATTTTTTAGTCGAATACATCGTATTTCACTTCTATTATAATATTTATTCGACACGAATTATTATCGAACATAACTATTTTTATACGCTTTTTATTAGTTTCACCTGTATGTATATATGTATGTATGTAACCGACCCTTTTGGGCTCGATTTTCTCCTACTTTGAACGATCAGATTTAATTCAAATTTTGCACACCTGTCAAGGACCGATGACAATGCAATAATTCGATTAAAATATCCGATTATCCTGATTAGATTCGCCAGGATTCATCAATTTCTTTCCGAATCCTTTGCATGAGAGTAAGAGAGATAGAGCTAGTTAGCGAACTAATAAATTTGGATTAAGAAAAGTGTAAATAAGAAACAAATGTATATTAATGGAATAACTATTGACACTATACACCCCACACTTTTTTCCATTAATATACATTTGTTTCTTATTTACACTCTTCTTAATCCAAATTTATTAAATTTTATTTTCTATTTTTTAGTTGGATTTTCTATAAAAGCGTGTGTTTTTAGTTTTTTTAAACTATTATTTATTATCAATCAGTTGATCAAGTTAGTCAGATTAATTTAATCATCAATTAGCCATTAATCATTCAATCGTTAGTTTTAAACAGGACCTTATGGTCGAAGCGTAGCCCATTCAGGGCAGCCTCTACAATCTATCTATCTAGTTTTAAACAGGTTATCATTTCATGGAACCGGAACCTAGTTTCGATCTGATACCATCGAGTATGTTCGAGTATATGTGTAGCGACACTTGTTGTACATCGTGACGAAAAGTATGCTCGAACATGTTCGCACAGTTCATCACCTAATTGCACAATACTCTTATAGAACCAGAATGAGGTACTTAGCCTACTCCACGATCGGAATAGGAGAACCTAAGTTAAAACAAAGTGGAGCTCTGTGCTGTCATTCATAAAAAAGGCGGGTGGTTCTAAAAACCATTACAGCACTGGAGGAGACGAATCAGGTGAGGTAGAGAAAAGAAGTTAAGAAGATGAGGTCTCAAAGGTTGATCAAAAAAGCCTAGAAAGGTTTTTCTTTTCCGGTTTCAGGCCTCTTCCTCTTTACTACTATCTACTACGAATGATAATAGCCGCCAAGAAAAATGCAAAACTTGAAGTTCAAGACTTCCAATCACATACTGTTAGTATAGGTAATTTCATTACGACTCTTAATATTAAGACTAGAGGTAGATTGTAAAGGCTGCCCTGGACGGGCTACACTTCGACCATAAGGTCCATTGTGATGCCTTAGGATGTGAGTGGAGTGGAAGGAATTTGTGAGTACACTAGGAATGATGCCGATATTCATCTGGAGTTCGTGAAGGAAACTGCAGAAAACCTTCTCAAGCATAGCCGGTTACTTCGTTCTTGTCCGTACGCCGACAGTTTAGTCAATCAACCGCCCCTTTTTTTTTATAATTGACAAACTGCCGATGTCGGGATTCGAACCCATAACCTCCCAGTTGCCAAGTACTGCATACTGCGCAGACATGACGCCTTAGACCGCTCGGCTACTTGGCTGGTATATTAAGACTAACGAACCATTAGTCATCGTGACTACCATGACTAAACTGATCAATAATTAGTCTGACGCAATATTGCTCTACTCTGCTAGATATTGTAAATGAATCCCGTACTTTATCTTATGGAGATTGGGTTTTGATCAATTTTTATAAAAAGTTTCAATTGGTAAAAAGTTACATCTGAGCTATGAAGAGTTGCCAAGAGATATACTAAAGTTTATCAAGACTATGGAATTCTTGGAACACCTTTGATGGAAAGGAAGTACAATTCACAGTCTTAAAGTTCTTTACAATTCTAATCTAATCTACATCTGAGCTCCTTTCCGATTTAAAAGTCCAAAAATTAGGTATTTCAATAGTTTTTTTACAACTTTCTGAAAACATAGTGAAATATCAAAATTTTCCAATTTTTTTTTTTGTATTATTAAAGATTTAAATCAAATGTTGGTCACCTCGTCGCCAAATTTGCCTTTTGGAAAGCAAACTAGGCGATCCCACAGATTAATTTGTTATAGAGAGTGAATTTATAAAAAAAAATCTTTTATAAATCGAAATACGAAATGTTTATTAGTTTTTCTAACGGAAGTAGTCAAAAATCTGATTTTACGTCATTATAAAAAATTGGGAGTCGCACGGCATATTCTAGCGCGAACGGGTAGTAGAGTTTTTATACAGTAGAAAAACTTTTATTATTAAGATAATACATAAAACGATGCGATGCGTGCAACTAAAGATGAATGTCATATCATTTCGAAATAGTTCGATCATAACCCAACCTGCAACCAACCACCCCCCCATAGCTTTTTATATTTAATTTATATTTTATGATAGTTTTGTAGGTATCTGTGTTTATGATTTAATAACGTTTAATACTTTTATAATATATTTCTTTTTTCCATATTTTCTCACGACTTGTTCACGATTGTTTTAACATGTTTAAAAGTCATTAAAGGGGTACCTATATCATTTAAATGTGATCGTAAATATATTAGGGAGTTTAAAACTCGGTACGTAATCGTAAAATTGTATCATCAAGAAGTGAATGCAACAATTAACAAAGAGCGTGAAATGGGATTTTCTTTTGAAATATTACGTAGAATAGGGAATATGCATGAAAATTTTTTATCACTTGAATTGAAGCATGTTTACTTGACAAATATCAAGGTAAAATTTCTTTTTAAATAACTTTAAAAATAAGCGAGATATGAATGATTGAAATTCCCGATTAGACAAAGAGGGTGATAGCTCTCTTGATATGTTATGTGACGTCATATTACACTTTCACCATTTAAAATACACGTAAAACTCCGTTTTTAGTATTTTTGCAAGAAAGAGACAGATAATAATCTTTAAAAGCTTATAGAGCTTCCTTGATATTTGTCGGATTTTAATTTCCTTTTTAAATATTATTATAGTATTAACAGTATTTTCATATTCTGAAAATAAATGTGAAAAAAAATTTTCATGCATATTCCCTATTGTGGAAGCATAGTTCTTACATTACAAATAGTTATCATAGAGTACATGCGATCATCTTTGAGTTAAGATATTACCAGAGATTAGTAAAATATTACCCCATTCAAAAACGAGCATTCCAAAAGATTGGAAGTATATAGAAATTAGAATATACAATCTCTTTTAGTAAGAGAGTTTATTAAATATCAAGGGCGTCGTCAAGGGCGGGGGGGGGGGTAGGTAGGGGCAGTTAGAGATTCAAACACAATGACTCATTGTTTTTGAATGAGATATGAGCTAAAATTCATTATTCGCATTATCGAAATTGCACCCGGTGCAAATGCTTTCGACTGACATCGAAAATCTTACAGAAACTTGCGAAACTATCGCCCAGTTTAATGATTCACCTAACAAAAAAAAATGACATCGATCTGTGGCAGCGATTGTGATATGATAAACCTAACCCAACAAATCTGATCGTTGTTGATGAACTAAAAAAAGAGTCAAAAACCTTCGTTCCCGAAGCGTTGAAAATTTTAATCGCTCTACCGTGCACAACGTGTACGGTAGAGTGATCGTTTAGCAGCCTCAGGAGACTAAAAACCTGGTTAAGAAGCACTATGGGGGAAAATCGCCTCAATGGTCTGGCCATGATGAGTGTGCACAGAAAAATTATTAATGAAAACTTACAAGATTTTCATAATAAAGTGGTCGAGAAGTTTACAAAAAAAAAACCCGAAGATTATGTTTCAATTAACTTAATAAAAAAAAAGAATCTCGCTTGACTACTTTATTATTAAAATCTTGTAATAGGGAACATGCATGAAAATTTTTTTTCAAATTTATTTTCAGAATATGAAAATACTGTTAATACTGTAATAATATTTAAAAACGAAATTAAAATCCGACAAATATGAAGGAAGCTATAAGCTTTTAAAGATTATTATCTGTCTCTTTCTTGCAAAAATACTAAAAACGGAGTTTTACGTGTATTTTAAATGGTGAAAGTGTAATATGACGTCACATAACATATCAAGAGAGCTATCACCCTCTTTGTCTAATCGGGAATTTCAATCATTCATATCTCGCTTATTTTTAAAGTTATTTAAAAAGTAATTTTACCTTGATATTTGTCAAGTAAACATGCTTCAGTTCAAGTGAAAAAAAATTTTCATGCATATTCCCAATTGTCAATGTCCTATATTTTATCCCAAATCCTTTTTATTCTATTATTCTAATAAATGTAATAACTATAATAAATATAATAATATTTGCTTTTGACTGTATTTAAAATTCAAACTTTTCCCATCTTCCATGTATCAACTTGCTGCCCCCCCCCCGGGCCATCGGCTGGCGACGCCCTTGTTAAATATTAAATTTTTAACATGCGCCTAATGCGTTTAAATCTCAAAACACATAAAAAAACTTCACTTAAGGTTAAACGGACAATACCCAGCAAATCATAATAAACAGAAAATCTTTTTTAAACAGAAATTAAAAATTTTAATCTGTAAATTAATTATTTAAATTTAGATAGCATCTAACATCACTAGTAATCACGGGTCTATGTAATTATTTAATTACTAAAAATAATAAACAATCGTCTTTTGACTCTATTCAAGTATGGCGGACGAAAATTATCGTGAATTTTTTATCGTTTTAATTAAGATATTTACAAAACTCTTTGTCAGACTATTTTTTTAAATTTTAATGTATGAGATTTAATTTATATAAGCAGAAGTTTTTTATTTTTTATTCTGTAGAAGGTGGAGCAACATTATCGAAAATGTATGCGTTCATTCAACATTTGCTATTTATAACATGTTAACATTCCAATTTTTAATGATTAATTACATGAAAACCCTTCGTCGTTTTTTTTTTCAAAAAATTAATTTATACGTATGAGTTAACAATTAATAACAAATCAAAAATTCAGATTTTTATCCATACATTGCCGTGGAGAATAATTTTTTTTAATACTCCACTGTATAAAAATTTATTATTGATATTTTTTCATATTTTTATTATTCAAAGAATTTATATAATTATTGGTTTATGCTAGTTGAGAATTTGCATAGTTTCAACAGGCATTGGCTTAGATCAGAAATGACTTGCGTATATACAAGCTTACTTTAATATTTCAGCACATATTTAAAATCAGTTACAAAAGTAATCTCATGAACTGAGTTACAAAAAATCGTCTCATCAAGGAGTTACAAAAAATACTTCTTTCAGTAGTCCTCCAGTAGTACAATAGTCCTCTCATCGAGGTAGTTACAAAAATTAGTTGGCTCAGTAGAGTCACAAAAAAAATAGCTACAAAAAGAAGACAATTACTAAAATTAGTTGATTCACATCAATTAATCAGATGGTATTTAAAATTTTATTTCTTCAATTTACAAGTTGAATATTTTTTTATGGATTGTGCTGAAATATCGAATGGGCGAATTAATGGTTTCTATCTGATTGTATCTAAGTATATTTTTTTTTGTATAATTTATTTAATTCACTATTCCGAAACTGGTGGTCTCTCAAACTTGTAACAATTCAATACACATTCTATACACACTTTTGGTGTACAATTTATATTTTATGTGAATATGCATTGACGTTTTCAATTTATAACTATATTGTTTGTATACGCTTGGTTTTTTTTGGCCGTGTATTTTTTCTTTACAGAAGCGTAATGTCTCTTTATATACAACTATGTATCTGAATTAAATTTGTAATCCATATTTATATTTTTGCAAATCAGACATATTTGAACATATTTTTTTTTACTGTAGTTTTCTTTTACTACAGTTCAATTTAGCACATATTCATGTAATCCCTTTTTTCATAACTTGTACAACCAATGTTAGTGTTTTAAGGATAGTTGTACTATCAGTGTATTAGATTAGAAATTATTTATTTCAAATATATTTTATCTTAACATATATTTGTTTTGTTCCCTTTTTTGTACCTTTTATTTTTTTTCAGATTCGAATCACTTGTCGATAACTAAGACACTTACTGGATAGTAAAGATCTTACTACCTCAATATTATCTTTTTTAATGGGCCCAGCTTTTATTGAAAGACTTTCGGTTCAACGTGATTATCTTTTTTTATATTTACGTGTATGGCGTTAGGACCGATCGTTTTCTAATTTTCATAATTCCACATACAATACTCTGCTTTGGATTTTTTTTCTAAAGTACCGTATATTTAGTTTTCATTATTTTTTTTTAAAAATACATCATAATAACTTTTTAATTAAAATTACTAATTAACTTTAACTTCATTATTTATGAAAATAATTTATAATTCAATTATTTTCTATAAAGTGTTTAGTTTCTTTTTAAAACTAAACACCCAATTTTTTTTTTACATACACAGCCGATTTTACCTATACATGTGTCCGATCAACCTTAACCGAATTAACAAATACTTTCTTCTAAAGACCAAGCAATAAAACTTCGAAATAGATATTTTATTTTAAAATTTCAAGAATTTTGTGAACTTATTATATTATTACGCCTACTGCCTTAAAATTCTATTTACATTGTTTGGCCATGGGAAGCTTTTAAACTAATACAGGATGTACCACAAACTACCAATTTTACATTTAACGCCACTAACTACCAAAACCCTCAGATCTCAATATAGACTCTATAGACAATAATTCATAAAAATCGAACCGAGTAAACCTTAAATTACTTACTTGTTAGCGCGCAGTGTATGGAGCTTTAACGTCCTTAAAAGTTACTTGCAAGTTGCTTGCAGCTTTATTAACTATCGCGATCGATAAATAGATAAATTAGACATAGATGAAAGTTAGAGGATATGAGCAGTAATATTCAGGTGTCCTCATCTTAAACTACTGCCCACAGCAAATACCTAGGTTTAATAAAACCCAACATTCGTATGACACAAAATTCACTCATCTCTCAGGGATCTGGGTATTTAACCCTTGTAAATTAATTTAGTACAAACTTCTATGAAAGTTCTACTGACCCACAGAAATATTCAATCTCGATTTGTGGCAACTAAGCTTAGAATTTCAGAGCTAAGCCTCACATTAAGGCTATACGAACTACAAATATCGCCAACAATAAGCAGCTGTAAAATGAAGCGTGTTGAATGGATTGTTTCGTTTTTATAAGCCTGTTTATATGATCCACTGAACAGGTTCCTATTTTATGGATAAAGAACTATAAACAAGTAAATATTCTCTAACTAATGTGTACCGAAAAGGTGGTAAGGTAAGCGAAATTCTTATGTGCACAAAGTCAAACCATATAAAAGTTTTCTACTTACGAAATCCATTGATATATCCCTGATACAGTTAATTCGCCTTTTTCACGTAACGCATGCTCAATCAATTCAGTGTAGGTAAATGGTGGTTTTCGTGGACCAGAATAACGACTTGGATGATTTCCTTGATTATTACCATTCATATTAGTTGTACCACTACTAACAGGCATATGTTTCAATGATTTCACTGCAACTGTTGGGGGTTGTTGAATTTGCTGCTGTGTTGATAATTGTCTACTTTGTATGTGATTTGTTCTATTTTCTTGAATTATCTACACAAATTGTTCAAATTCTATGTTATTCTATATTCCATTAAATTATCATTTATCGACTGGAAGAATTTGATCAAGATCTAATCAATGAACGAAAATATCGATACAGCAACACTTCAAAGCTTCAAGGTTTAGACTATTTGAGAGAGGTAAACATATTAAAAATCTTAGAATCTAGGAGGAGAGCTTGAATGATTGATTGATTTGTGTTGGGGTCTAAAAAGTATTGCACTTCGTATTGCACTTTATGGTCACTTGTGCTCCCTCTTCTACTTCAGTCCGACGAGACTCGCTTCTCCCATATGATGGCAATAGCCAGGAGCTTGCTTATCAGGTCTTCCTAAAGGTTCATATATTCAAGGTGAGATGCACCGAATATCCTGTATCTGCTGTAACCCAGAGGTTCGCAGTCAATGATAATGTGGCTGGATGTTTCTTCCTCCTCGCCACACAATCTGCACATAATGGAGTCGTTATAGAGTCGGCCATTGTGTGCAGATGCTTTCGCAGGGGATAATGCCCAGTAATGAATCCGGCAACTTTCGGTAGTTGCATCCTGTTCAGCCTCAGTGCATCGATAGATAACCTTTTTGTTGCACTCTGAAGCAGTACATTCCCGAGCTCTTGCCGCGGTACTTTTTCCCAGTGATCACGGTGTTTAGCATTTGACCACTCGTTGATCACCTGTTTACATGCAGTCCTTGAAATTCCTAAGATAAGCTCTGAGCCAATGAAGGGTATTCCGACTCCCTTCTTTGTTAAAGTATCTGCTTTTTCGTTTCCTTCGAAACCACTATGACCCGGCACCCAGATCAATTTAACATTGTTCCGTTTTGCCAGTTTCAGAAGTTTCTCCAGACAAGCAGGAGAGCTTAGGGTAACGTGTATCTCGAAAACAGTCAGCCGTACATAATGGTATTTCGTTTGAAGAGGCATCTGGGCTCCCAAAAGAAAATCTCAGGTATATACGGAGATCAAGAAGTTTGGAATCAGAACTTTTCAAAGGTAGTATTTATTTAAATGTACAGTTTTGTACAAAGATCTGCGAAGTCTAAGTTTGTTGATTTAAGGACCTTGAATATATACCTGTCATAATCTTTCGTATGTGATGTTGTATGGGTCCGCCAAGACTATAGATCTTCGTCAAAGAAGATGAAAGAAATAGTTTATGAAATAATTAAGGACTTAATAAGAGTATTAACGACTTGATAAGCGTATAGCTCTGCAACTATTACAAATACCAAAAAGAATTAATATGGATACTTTTCTAGAAAGTTAAACGTTTTTCGATCCCTCGAATACCCCTTTAACCTTTTTCGTGATAAAAGGCGAAAAATAAAAAAACGCGAACTCATTATTCGCTACCTTACTCTTCTCCTAGGTTCAGTTATTGAATGATGAGGGAAAATTAATGTTAGTATGTTTACCTCTTCTTAGCAAAGTTCTAAAGTCAATTCTTGTCATCCTGATATTTCCATCTACACTCGCTTTTGAAGCATTCATTGGCTGAACTAATACAAGGTATCTCAAAAAGCGTACATTTCCCCTTTCAATTTATTTTACCTCTCTTGTCAGTTTAATTTTAAAGTCGGCAGACAACGCTTTATTTTGAAGTAATATACAGAATGTAAAAACCTCTTTCTACGGAGTATTTTACCACGAACCTTTACTTTAAACTGACTATAAACATATAAATTAGTATTATACATAAAACCTATTTTGACAAAATGGAAACCCGACTTCAACAATCAAATATTCTATAACAAAAAATGGACTAAAAAGTAAAAAAATAATTGCATATTCTTGTGCCAATTTTAGTTCACCTAAGCAAAAATTTTTTTAAATATATATGTACAATTATTGTTATTTTTGAAGGCGGTGTCCAAAAGTTATGTGAATTTCTCTATGCTGACACCGACTCCAAAAACAACAATAATTGTACATATATATTTTAAAAATTTTGCTTAGGTGAACTAAAATTGGCACAAGAATATGCAATTATTTTTTTACTTTTTAGTGCATTTTTTGTTATAGAATATTTGATTTTTGAAGTCGGGTTTCCATTTTGTCAAAATAGGTTTTATTTCTCGCTTTTTAGTGACTTTGAAGTTATATAACTTATTTTATTTGTCTAAATATGGGTGGACCAACTAAACGACCTACTAACTTTTAGTGCATTTCTTTATAACACATTTTTTTTTATCCGTTGTTTTTTGTTGTTTTTTTTTTAATTTTTAGTGCATTTTTTCATAACAGGTTTTCAGTTTTTTTAACATGCATTTTGTTTTTCTTTTTGTAAAAAAATTTTTTTTGGGACGGTTTTTTTTTGTAAAAAATTTTTTTGAAGTCGGTTTTTAAAAAAATTTTCTTATTTTCCCATGATGAATGAGTATACCCTTACAACAACAAAAATTCGCAGAAATCGGTTATCACATATAAAATGAGGATTTTCCTCGATTTCCCGGGGATCCCCTCATCAGAATGCGACGAATTGAGAACCATCCTCCTTTTTGAAGTCGGGTTAAAAAGTATGCGAGTGATTGACAGCATTATAACAATAGTTTCAAATCAAAAAGCTTGTAGTAGCTGTTTTTTTAGATGACCTTGTAAACATAATTGCCTTACAAACAAAGAAATTTCTATAAAATAAACTTACATTTTTCAGTTCGTTTTCTGTAAAATATTGATTTGATAATGAATTCATATCAGCAATATATACATGTTGGCTATAATTCGGATTCATATTGATCGATCTTATTGTGTTTGTTGTATTCGTCTGCATAATCATGGATTGTTGACTTCGGCTACTATTTGTCGTATTTGTGTAATCTATAAGAGTAAGTTTTTCTTCCTCAATTAATTCAATCTCATGCGATGACGTGAAATTTTTTTAACTATTTGTGCGTGGATTTGGACGTTTCAGAAGTGAACTCTTGTTGAAATTTATCGAATTAAAAAGAGATGTACATATTGTAGCCACTGTATACTGTAGGCACTGGGCGTCATATTGATGACAAATTAGCGTAATAGAGTGTATATTGTGCAAAATATCAACGTTCTATTCAAAATGCAAACTGAGTTTCGCTAACTATTATACTGGAGAGATTTCAATGCAAGTAGGATAATTCCACTTTCTACTAGGAAATAAATTCCACCAAGTGGTCTTGGTTCATGGTGGTAGATATTTAGACAGACTCTCGTAATAGAAGTTTACTACAACTGGTGTAGCGAGAAGCATTTTTCATTGTACCTAAGTTTTTTTGTTGGGTGCTCGAATTGTAAGTCAAGTTGGTGTTGTAGTCCTGTTTTTTATTAGACCAGACATTAAAATCACATCTGAGCTTCTATCTCAAGCTAATCGGTAAAGATCTGGAAACAGTGGACAACTTTCTGTGTAATAGCAATTTCTTGCCTAAGAAAAGCTGGACTTTTTCGGTAGAACTTTCGTTTCAACCCCATAATTGTATTAGTAGCCCATTTTCGATAGACTTATCCAACAAGTCAAGACAAAAGAAATAATCGTATAAAATTCTTATAATTATCGTCAAATCCATTAGATGCAACTAGAATTAAATGCATTTTAGATGTACTGTAACCCATGGACACCATATTGATGACAAATTAGTGTCATCAATCCTCCTTAGGGGACTTTTAAGAAGTGTAGTCAAAGTTTATGAAAAAAAGTTTCCAAACTAAAGTTATGTCTTTCAGAAAAACAACATTTTTTGTATTTAAACTTTTCTCTTAGGGTTTTAAAGGCAACTAATTAGTTCTAAAATAAGCTCAACAAATTTCAGCTCATAATCTATTTTCGTTTTTTATTTATCGTGTTGACGGGCACCCAGAAATGGAATACTACGACTCAAAAAAATTCTAAATAAAACAAACCTGAAGATGAACTCGTTGGTGTTGAGGCATGAATTAGATCATCTAATTTAAAATTAACCAACCATTGAAAGTTATCATCACCATTAAAATCCTGATTCGTATCGTTTGCCTCTGATGATGATGATGTTAAAGCACCAGTACCACGATGACTGATATTATCAATCCGTTGTTGATGTATTATTTGTACATTATCAGATGAATTCTTTGAGTCTCGGCTATCATTTGCTGTTAATATTGAAGTCATTTGGCCACCATTTCCACATGTTGCGGTGATTGGATCACCATCATCACTGCCCCATGTACATTGTAATTCGGCGAGATTCACGTTATGCATTTCGGCAACAATATTTGGTATTGAATGTGATGTATCCCAATTTCCATTCAACAAAAACACCTAATTCGGTTTTTTTTTCAATTATATAACTTAGATTCAAGAATGAATAAGGTTTTGTTTTCTAAAGGATCGAGGATTTATAAATCTAGTGGTAATCTTGATCGTAATATTCAGGGAAATATCCATTTTGATTCTAATAAGAGTATTGAACCAAGTTGATTGCTTTACGCCCCGATCCACTTGTAGAAAACCTCTGAGAAAAAAAAATCATCCGGATGATGTAAAAAACTGCAGTCTTAATAGATTGCTCAGTCGGTCTGTACAGACTGAACTGCACAGGCCGACCGGAGTGTTTGTGTGGTGTAAATAATTGTTAACTACCGACTTTACAGGCTGTCCTCACAGTTGCCAATTGCAATTGCACAAATACCAGGACTGAACAGTTTGAAGAGTCAGACTGTATAGTCTAAAGACACAGACAATGGAATCCAAATACCAAAACTTTACTGCCTAAATACTAGAACTGTAAAACTTTTCATTTAAGGTTTCCCGGGCAGAGACCGAACAGGGCGGAAAGAGTATTCAGGCTGAGTTCGGAAGTTCTCTAAGAAAAAACTTTGTAGTCCTCGTTTCGAATAATGCCTGTAAGTGTATGGGAGCTTTAAGACTAATCGCATGCTTTCAACGGAGAGAAATGGCAAAGGAGGCTAAAGTCATCACCTCAAAATTCTGCAGGGCTAGGTCCTTTTGTGCATTTTGACGACTATATCCGGTATACTCCTCAAAACAATAAAACTTATAAACATAAGCGAAATCATCAGGGCCATTTGTACACATGGCCACAAAAATGGCGTTCTTTTTTCAAAACTTCATTGTGCTAACTCCATTTGGATTTCGAAAAAATGTCTCGAATAAAAGTTCGTCATAAAAATATTAACAATTTTTGTCTAAAAACATTTTTTCGAATGGATTCGGCACAAATCAACTACGAAATTTTGAAGAAGAAAAACACCACTATTTTGCTGTTGATAAACGTTGTTACGTTTACGTAATAAACCTTACGTATCAAAATAAGTACCTAGGAAGCACGTTGTCCCTAAGAATGGTTGGATGTCTATCACAGAAATTAATAATGCCAATTTGGGGATTTAGATTTGTACTTTTGAAAAAAAATCTAAAAACTTGTTACAATTTTCTACAGTAATACAATTTTTTAAATAATTTTTTCAAATTTTGTAATTAAAAAATTCTTTTAAGAAACAAATAAGCTAAATCAGAGAAAATTTATTTTCTACCGACGGATAATAAATTTACCCTAAAAAAATTAAAATACTTAAAAAATATTTAAAAAAATTCCGATCTATTTTAAATTTGAATAAAATAATTTAAACTTCAACATTACTAAACTTGTACACATAGCCACAAAAATAGCGCTCATTTTTCAAAATTTTACAATTGATTTGTATACCTTATTCATTCGGTTTTAAAAATAAAAATGATTCGTATAAAAAGTTGTTCATTATAAATAAACTAACAACTTTGATTCGAAACATTTTCTCAAAAACCGAATGAATAAGGCACAAATCCACAATAAATTTTTGAAAAAATATTCACTACTATAGTGGCCCAACACTTTTACAAATTCTAAGAAATAATTTGAATACTATCAACATTAAAACAATTAATAGTTAAAGAAATTTTTTTTAAATATACCAGAAACAAATGCAAGGAATTAAAAGCTTTAAGTCATATAAGCTAAAACAAAATTATTTAAGACTACATAATGTGACAAAAAAAAGTTCTAACTAAAAGAAACTCGCAATAACATTAACCTTTGATTCTTACAAGTTAGGCAAAGTTACTTATGGATCAGATAAACACATAAATCGCGGACCAACAACCGTCTCCATTGGTACAGATAAATATAAATAAGTTTGTTGATTAACTGTTTATTTAAAATAAAATTTTTTAAACAAAATATATTTATGCATTCAAAGAAATTATCACGCTCAAATAATTCACTCAGATTTTAAAAAGAGCACCATCACAGTGTTTTAAAAATTTTGTTCAAGTGCTGCAATGTGCGCGTTTACTCCACCAAGATGAGAACCTTACTAAAGTCTAAACTCCTTTTGTAATGAAAAAGAAGTGCGGTGTTACAAATCCAAAAGTATGTATTTTTTCACTTAAAGCTTTAATCGTTTTATTACCAAACACTTAAAAATCACTTCTGATTTAATGCACTTGATTTAAAAAAAGAACTATTAAAAATTTTGGTACCTCATTATTCCAACCAGTCGGCGAATCGTTATGCTTTTTACGTATTGCAATCTGTGATATTCCATCACCCAAAACAATCCGTTTTGGATACTCATACAAAGGTTGCGCCGCTTGTTGTTGAGGTATATACGTCGGCTCATATTGATCATTATTTTGATTTGTAGAATGTCCTTGAAGATATCGATTGCGTGAATTAAAATCACTTGGAATATCAAAAGTATTTGATGCCGTTGTTGGATAATCTTCAGCAAATAATTTCCGTTTGACTTGTTGGCCACTTGGTATTCCCAACCCATATCGACGGTGATCGTTGTAATTCCCTGAATCAACAAATGCTTGGCATGATGGTATTGCCAGTCCGTAACCAGCAGACGTGGGTGATGATTTCGTTTTTATTTTATTATTTTTAAACATATTTGCCTTTTATTTTTAAATAAAAATTTAAAGTAAGTCAAGAATGTTATTTACATCGAATTCTAAGATTGGAAAATGTACCTTGGAAAAAGCGTCCAATTACACTTTTGAAATTTTAATTTAATATTCTTTTTTATTTTAATATTTTATTAATATTGACTTTATTATTTTAATTAATTATCGAAATTATATTTGACGAAAATATTTTATATCTTGACAATCTTTGATATCTTTTGTTTTTCATTCAATGTTGAAAATTTAATAAAAGATTATGAAAAAACCAAAAAAAAAATAGAACTAAAAAAAAACTACAATTGCAACAAGAAAATTTAATTCTTTAAAATAACTAACGTGAGTGTGCACTCTAGAATTATCGGTGCGAAAACTTGTGGTAGAGAAATTTTGGAAATTTTACCTTTGCTTGAAACGACATAAATATATGGATCCAACGAAAATTTGAAGAAAAAGCACGTATGAAAAAATTTACAATTTATCTATTTATAAAACACAATTAATTATACAGCATGATTTTGAAGTATCACAAATAATTTTATTATTCGAAATGTAAGAGCGTAATACTTAATTCAAACTGATTCTCAGGATTCGACAATAATGGGTTACTCACTAACCGCTCTACATTTGTTTTTGAACGACACTAAACGCAGGCGTCACGATCAACTTATCTAGAACATGATTGGACTAAATCTATTTTATAGAAACACCTGTCGTTAAACACATTTTAACTTACAATTTACCTCGGAAACTATTTCTACAAACCTATTTTATAAATTTTTCTGTGAAAAAATTAAAATATTTCCATAGAGAATATAATAGTAATTCAAATTTTGTATACCCGCTTAACCGGAACATCCGTTTTGAGTAAAAGTTATAAATAACAAAGATAGAGACATTCATGAAAGGAGAAAGAACTAACACAACGAAAATCATGTCATAAATTTTTTATGTTATGTCAAATTTCATAGTCATAATAAAAATATTTTACTTAAAAGAAATTCACTCATTATTTTTGTTTGACATTAAAGGTAGGATACAAAAATTTACAATTTCTTTTTTCATTTATTTAACGTTTCAAAAATAATCATTTCTATTGGAATTAATTAACTGGAGGTTAAAAAACAAAATGAATGATTGACTCATTTCCATTATGTTCAAAAAAAGAGAACTTTTGAAATTCATTGTCTGATCGAAAGTTCGAATAATCATTTTTAAATTCTTTAGAAATCGATTATATAACAGCTAAACGACCCAAAATAATCGTCGATTTAACAAGAAAATATATACGATTTATATATTTTTAGAAGTAATCAGACATTTGAGAATTTTTTTTATTTATTTAAAGAAAATAAACAACTTATAAAGTTTGAACCAGAAATTATCATGAATTAAAAATGATTTTGTTTCGTTTTAGAATAATATTCACAATAAATTGGAACGTTAATCTAAGATTTGTACAAGTAGGGAATTAGAAATGGATGTTGACAACGGTTCAGAAAACCAAAATGGGGGTCCAGTTGAATTGGAACAATCTTTGTTGCAACAATTCAGTTGTTTGGGCACAACAGATCGAGATGAATTGATTAAACAATTACAGAGACTTTTAGGGAGCAGTTTAAATTGTGAGACAGCTGCGTTTTTCCTTGATATGAATAATTGGTAAGATACTTTTAAAATTTTGTATTATTAGCAAGATTATGATTTCCGGGGGTGACAAAATATACGATCATATTCTTATAGATTTTGACAAAAATGAAAAAGATATAGAACGAAATAGAAGGTCTATACAAAGTAAATAAGGTTCCTAACAAAGCAAACTTGGAGAAAATTAATAAGAAATTTATGTAATACATTTTGTTATTCGTTTTCTATTTATCGAATATTCTCCGAAAAGTCAAAATCAAGAATAGTCTTAAATTTTGTCGCCTTGAAAATTATATTTTCGCCGTATAAGACCATTTGTGACTGATAAAATATAGGACATTTTGCAAAGCGTGGTAGATGTATCGCGAAAGATCGGAGTTTTAGGTGTTAAGTCGGAGTTTTAAGTCCAATTTAGAGTTCTTGTCTTAAATCGGAATCAAGCGCCAAGTATGGTGTGTGTAGCTTGTAAAAAATAAATCTTAGCAGGTCTTTTTTGACCTGCGAACGCCTTGTAGCGAATGTTGATATAAGACAAGGTTTGAAAATTTAGATAAGCTTTTAAAACCCTAAAATATAAAAAGTATAAAAAAATCGGAGGTTATATCATTTTAAAAATATCTCTTAATTCTCTTATTTAGGAATTTACAAGCAGCTATATGTTCATATTTTGATATCGAAGCACCAGGTCAACTGCCATCTATGGGCTTAGTTGTTGATTATCCACCAGGCGAAGCAGGCGTTGTACCTGTAAATACAAGGTTTAAAAAAGCATGGGAAATACAAAATACTGGACAAGAACGATGGCCTATGGGTTGTGTTTTACAAAATACTGGTGGTGAACGATTTCAGGCAGATCATCGTTTAATCGTGCCACGTTTAATGCCTGGTGAAATTGCTCAGATCAGTGTTGATATGCTTAGTCCGTACGAATCTGGATTGCATCAAAGTAAATGGCGGATGTGTACAGAACAAGGATGTTATTTTGGTGGTAAGTTAAAAAAGTTTTGTTTTAATGCTGTAAAATGATATTTACGGCCATATTTGGACAAAGAATCAAAAAAATAGTCGATTTGTACTGAACCGATTTGGTTTCCGAAAAAAATACTGTTGTAAAAATACTTTGGTTCTAAACATTAACCGTGAATATAAAAAACAGAAGTTACGCTTAACATTTAAGTATTACAATTGGAAAGAAAAGTACTTAAAATCAGAAATGACAAATAATATGAAAAACTTTAAGCAGTGAATATACCTTTATTTTAAATCAACAAAAACATATATCCTTTTTCTTTCTATATCATATACGTATAAGTGACGAAAGACATTTTATATTTCTATTGATAATTTTTTTCTAAATAACCCTTTGGTGAATGTTAATAAAATTGTGCAAAATTATTTTAACCTAATAGCAGCAGTGATCACTAGAGTGCGACCACGAAATCTTTAGGTCGAATGGTATGTCAGGGGGGTTGGGAGTAGGAAATATCGACCTACTACCTATACTCAGAGATAGTTACGATTAGCTAATTCATACTGATGATGACTACATTGTAGTCGAAATACGTATTTATAAAATACAAACAAATGTTCTAGGAATAGGGGCAAAATTTGAAATATAATTTCAAAAACACCTAGAGTTCTCTTTGATTATTTTAATAATCTTTACTACTACTTATAGTTTATAATTTACCTACCAGAGAGCATATCAAAATGCTAGAGTTCACATTAAATTAGTAATGCAAATTGTTATCCTCAACTTGTTTAAAATTAACTTTTTATATTGCAGATACGATTGTTTCAATAATATCAGTTGTAGATCAAGAATCAATTGTATTATCCGAACAATTACAAACACAATTAACAGATTTGGGTCGATCTCCACCTTCTGCGGCAGTTAATCCTTTTGGTAATACTACACTACATTCTCCTAGTCAAAATGTAAGTATTTAAATTTTGATAAATTTAACAGTAAACATTTCGTTTGTTTTGGCATATCCTCACGTATTTAGTGAATGTATTTGTTATTTTCTATGGACTCTGTAGGTTGAGTTTAATATAGAAATTGGTGCAACTTCAAATTTATTCCATTAGGAGTCTCAGAATAACTGTTCCTAAATTTCAAGAGAAAAGTTTGTTTTGTCTGAATAAAAATTGTTTCGGTGGGGTCTTTTACACCGCAGCTAATTAAGGACGTTCATACATAAGGCTTAATAGTAAATACAAAATTTTTTTTAGTGAATTGTACAGCTCAATCATGCAGTTATCCTCCCTCAAAAATTTAAAACCTGTTGACGATCATTTCAAAGAGTAATTATCGATTAAAAACCAAACTTTGAACACAGCGTCGAGAACAGAATTTTTTTGTACTTAAAATTCTAATAACTGTATTATTAAAGTAGACACCGTAATAAATAATGTTTATAAATATTCTTTGAAATTTGCAGTTTTTATATTTGCATTAAAAAAATGGTGTTGACGAACGTTTGAATTAATTATTTGTTAAAATTAAAACTGTTTTGTTATTAGGTTTGTTTTTGCCACCATATTTTGAAAACTGGCTCTATACACATATACACAAATATACACATACAGTTATAACTACTGTCAAATAAAGTCAAATCAATTTCTATTTTAAATTTACTGATATTTTACAATAAATACTTTAAAAATATCTAGGACAAATAAAAAAGGTTATAAATCGTTGTAAGATTATTGATATATACTTTACAACTTTTTTTTTAAATCCTAAATAAATTTTATTAAAGATAGTACTCATTTGATTCTAGCGTAGCAAATGAACGTCCTTAAATGGGCACCGTTTTTACGGTCGCCGCTCCTACTATAAGTGATTGATCAATTTTGTGTTTTATTTTTCAGGGTACCATCCAAACTTCACCAACCCCAAATGCATCAACACCAGATTCAGATATGAATATGTGCTAGCGACAAAATGATTTTTTTATTTTTTATTATATAATTGCAGTGCCAACGAATATTATTAAATAGTTTAAAGAAAATCTTTATTTATCCTGTTCCAATAATTTTTACTAACTGAAGTCTCAAGATGATGTGTGATATCTAAAATATTTGGATGGTACTGCTGTTTTATTTTAATTTTATCTATATGGTTTTTTTCTCGTTTTTTTTGGTTGCATAAATGAAAATTTATATTTAAAAGAAAATTTTTACCTGGTTATTGGTTTTCAATTTCGTTTTAGTGTTTATGAATAAGAAGAAATTTTTGAGGACACTTTATTTGTACAATTTATATTTACTAAGCCCTACCAGCAGCAATTTAGTAACAACCGGGTCTCATGTGAGTTTCATTTTTTAGGAGGTACGTAGAATTGTGAAAGTGTGTTAAATAATATAAATGTACAGGGTAATATTGTGTAAGGTTATTTCGTTATCCGAGTTAATTTTCATGGATTGACTGCTGAAGTAAAAATAGATCATACTCCCATAATAAAAGGGTGTTAAAATACTTTTATATATCATTTGAAATGGTCACTGTGGTATTAAAAGTATTGCACTTCGATCTTATGGTCCATTGTGCACCCCTCCCCTCCTCTAATTCGGTCTGACCATCGCTTCTCCCCTATCTTGGCAATGACCAGGAGCTTGCTTAAAAGGTTTTCCTCAAGGTTCATTTATTCGGGGTGAGATCCATCGATATACCTTCGAATACTTCGTCAAGTGTGTTATAAAACAAAACCAAAAGCATGTGGCTCGTCGGAAATGTTATCAAGATAAATTTTATGCTCTACATCGAAGTAATAGAGGGATGGGTAAATGTTTTTTTGAACATATTTAAAAGAAGAAACCATGGCGACCGGCTCGCCGCAGTACGACCTCGATTAGGAAAAAATTAAGTTTTCAATTAAATGTCATGCAAATTAAATTGATTTTTAAATAGCTTTGTAAAAGTTGATTTGGGAGTGCAAAACTAGGTGTTTACTTTAAGAAGCAATTGTTTAAAAGTATCGTTCAATGCAGTGAACTTGTACATTTTCTTTGTAAAATTTGTACAAAAACTTTCCGTCCAAAATAAGAGATAATTTTATTTAGATTTATTATTCGCACTTATATCATCTTCAATTTCAAGCTTTCAGTTTTTCCTAGCTTTTTTTTCACTTAAGATACTTTATAAAAGATTCACACACTGTTAGCTTGCGCATTACATCCACAGTACAAGCTAAAAGATAGAGCCCGTCGTAAACGGGCATCATTTTGAACAACCAAATAATTGTACTCGTTATCTCACTGTGAATAAGTGAAATTATCTAAATCATTTTAAAATTGCCAAGTGCATAATTATTTCTATTTTCAATGTAAAATGGAAATGATTTTTCAAAATGGAAAATGCCATTAAAATTTTTAATACCCATTTTAAATATTGCCCATGTCTGACAACAGCATGTACTTTTAGAACACTTTCGGTAGGCACGCTTTTGGTTATGGGTTACAATAAAGCGTATATCATTGTGGTGGATGTCTTACTGAATAAATCGGGAAAAGCGTGTATCACGACGCCATATATGACCATTTCAAAAGGGATCCAGAACTATTTTTGACACTATTTTATTGAGACTGGTCTAATAAATTTATGTTGGAAATGAAATTCAATATGCAATCACACCAACGCCATCTTATATTTTCTTTTCGTACTTTTTTAGAACTTTACTAAAGCAGAAATAGATTTTATTCCCAATCGTAGATAGATTGATGTTCCCAATTTCACTCTGCTCTCGAGCTACAAATGAAACAAATTTTAGTACAGAATAATTGTATAAATGTTCTTATCTAACATTTTCGAAGTTAAATATTTCCAATGTTTAAAATATTTACTCTGCTACCATAAGATAATAGTAAATTTTTTGACTCAAATAAAATTTGCTTTTGATAGTCATTTTCTGTTAGCTATATAGTCGATCTAGATAATTCGTTAAGAATTATTTTTAAAATACTCTACGTCCGTAAATTAAAAATCAAAAATAGAACTTTGAGATATGAAATATGTGCATATAAAGAGTCTTTCGAGATTAAATAATATTCAATTACAGCGTTTATGAAATAAAATAGCTGTCAAATTTACGATTGATTCATACCACAGGTCTAGACACAAGTAGCAATGGTAGGTCTCGTTCAATTACAATTCTTTTCACTTGGCGCTGTTATCGAAAAGTATGTTTATACCGCCACTTCTCCAAAGCTGTATATAAGCTTACTTCGTTTATGTAACAATGATCTCATAGTGTTGTCTCTATTCGGTTTTATCAACGATATTTCACGGAGCTGAATGGTTTACTTAAAAATGATTCAAATCTGTTTTAATCTAAGCTTTTAATCATTTTCATGAGATATAATTCTACTTAAATTATAGATGACGTATACCTTAAGAATTAAATAGGCCACAAAAGTAGCCTTATTCATTCGGTTTTTGGATAAAAATTTCGAATAAAATTTTGTTAGTATATTTATAGTGAATAACTTTTATCCGAAGCATTTTTTCGAAAACCCAATGAATAGGGCACAAATCAATTATATAATTTTGACAAAAGAACGCTACTTTTGTGACCATGTGTACTGAAATAAGATATGTCATACACAGATATATATACTAAACTTAGATCGCTGCAATTAATATTACAATCACGTCAAGAACAGACACACATAAACGGGTTTATGAACACATCGATAATTGTCGGATACTTTCGAAAACCAATGTTTTATATTGGTGCCGTTTTAATTCGACCTCCGATATTGTCACGTCAGATCAAAAATTTTATTCGACATTTTGAATTGTCGGATGGTGCGCTAAAACATTTTATCATTTTGTAAATACAAATTTATTCAATTTTAAAGCTTACATTAATTACATTTTTATTTCTATAACGCCTGTATCTCGACCGTGGCATAGTCTTGCGATAAGCTAGTGAGTCGATGATGTATGATTAGAATTCAAGATGGAATTGACCCCGATATATGCTCGTTTCCATTCTTGATATAGTTGTGATTTTCTTTGGATCGCTAGTAGTTTACTATATTAATTTGCGATAGTTAGGTTAAGACTGTACCTGCATTAAATAGCGCTGGCGTTATGTTCCCCCTTATGTTTCCTACAAGACCTATTTAATACGCATCATTCTATGCCAACGATATTTATAGCCTCGTCTATCTTTAGCATTATTGAAAATGAAAAGATCACGTAACAAACTGCCAAGGGATTGAATTTTTAGGTTAAAGAAAAAGCGATTCCAATTTTATTTTGGAAGGATTAGAAATACATATTATATAGACGCTGTGATTTAATATTTTTGTCAATTAATTTCCGAAACACAATCTTTAATCATAAAGAATTCGTTTAATTAATTAAATAAAAAATTATATTAACAAATAATTAAAAATAATGTAAGATTTTTCAAAGCTGTATAAAATGTTTCCCATCTCCATTACGTTTTTATTTTTATCGTCTCTTTGTTTTTGAATATAAAATGTGTGAAAGATAATTATTATTATATTTAAAAATATAAACACTTTTTGCTGACTTAAAAATATAAGTACAAATTGTAAAATTACGTTATATTACAAACAAAATACAATTATTATGTTATTATTATTCAAATAAATTAAGTAGATTTTAAAAAAGATACTTTTTTTCTTAATTAAATTGTGTTTTGAGTAATAAAAAATATATTATAAATTGAAATAATATGGATTGTTTTTTTTGTTTACTAACACGCTTTTAAGGACATTCGAAAGAGTCATTTTGCGGGGAAAGGGGGTTATCAAGCACTGCGCTTACCCGCAGCGTTAGAGATTTTATGTATACGTTGAAACTAGGTTTCTATGGTTATTTGGTAAATAATAATACTCGTGAGTCCTGATTCGTAATGTTTCTTTTATTTTAAACAAAAAAGTAAAATTTTGTGTTTTGCTTCTCTAAAATGATAAAATTGCTTATATATTTCATTATTACTTTCCAAAATGCTTCATCTTTGGCTCAAATAAATCCTTGTTTATTTAACATCAATTTACATAGTTTTGTAAAAACAAACTAAGTTTTATTCGATTATAAAGATTAAATTTATAGCTTCTCCATAAGACCCAATGTTAAAAATATGATTTTCAATGCGAAAAAATGCATTTGAACTATTATTTTGAAGCATACTAATTAATGAATTCGTATTGACTTTTTTATAACATATTAAATTTCCAGGAACTTCTCTGCATTTTTTTCTCTTTCGAACGTCCTTAAGGTAGTTGTCTTTCAGTAATCGTGCTAAAAAGTTTCAGCTCAGAACACACATCAATTATATGAATGGACTGAGATTGTAGACTATACTTTTTTGACTTGAATGTACCTCGTATATTTGTTCGCTTGGATTATATAAAAATGCCAATCTTTTCGTTAATCTACTACATAATTAAACGGTCATTACTTTTTTTTGGAAATATAAATATTACGTCATTTTACATTGTCCTAGTTTTTTAGCTAAATCGCTCGACGCGGTTTTTAAATAAAATTAAAAGTGTGGTGAAATCACTACTTTTGTAAATACCGTAATGTTAATCGTACAATTTTTGAGAAAGATTTTAAACAAACCTAAACGATAAATAATTTTGAAATATTAAACGAAGATACTTATATTTTGAATAATTTATCAAAAATTCAGCCGATTTCGTCGACAACGCGTATCACACGGCTACTATCTTAAGATACTATGGACCACAAAAGTAGGGCTCATTTTTCAGTTGATTTGTTTCTTATTCCTTTTATCCGAAGCATTTTTTCGAAAACCGAATGAATAAGGCACAAATAAAATTTTTTTTAATGAACGCTACTTTTGTGGCCATGTGTACAAAAGGCTGAAAATGAACCACGAACGACAACATGAGGTCATAACTTTATTAGCGATTAAAAATAAGATCGCAGCGTTAAAGGCATTAACTATATTTTCGGAGCCCATGTATTCTTATGTCAAAATCTATTTTGTTAACTGTGTTTTATTTGAATATTTGATAGTTTTTGTCGTATATTGTTTGATGATTTCTTAATTAATAACAAGTTTTTACAGATTTTATTACTTCTTTTATTATTTAACATATATTTTTTTTACAGATTTATTAATTTTAATATTTGATGTATAGAACAATTGAACATACTAAAAAACCCGGTAAAGAGAGGAGAGGTTTTAGATAGCCTGTCACTATTTAGGATTTCAAGGCACATTTTTCAGTTTTTCTGAAATATGTAAAAAACTATTAACTTTTTGCGTACCACATTGTAATTCAAAGTTAAAGATAATTAATTTTTCCTATATAGAAGTTTACGAAATAAATGATTAATTTTCTAAAATATTGAATTTTAACTTTCCTAAGAGGAGGGCAAAAAAAATAAAAACCTTGCTGAATAGATCAGATGTAACGTAATTTCATGATTAGCTGTTACAAAAAATATCACACCAAATTGGATTAAGCTACTTCGGTGAGTAAATGTTTTATCACAAACATCACACGAAAAAGGTTTATCTCTAGAATGAATTCTTACATGTTTAACTAAACTGGTTCGCCGATTAAATGTTTTCTTACAAATATCACATACATAAGGTTCCCCTGTGTGAGTTAGTTTATGTTGAGTTAAATAGGTTTGCAAACTAAACGTTTTCTCAAAAAAATCACACGGGAAAGGTTTTCTCCAGTGTGAATTCGTACATGTTGAATTAAACAACTTTGCTGATGAAATCTTTTGTCACAAAAATTTGTGAGCAAACATCACATGAAAATGGTTTTTCACCAGTGTGAGTACGTTTGTGTTGAAGTAAATGCAATCGTTGATAAACTTTTTTATCGCAAACATCACATGCAAAACGTTTGTCGCCAGTGTGAATTAGTTTATGTCGAAGCAGGTTACGTTGAAAATTGAACATTTTATCACAAACATCACATGAAAAAGGTTTTTTTCCAGTGTGAATTCGTTTATGTTGAACTAAACTAATTCGATGACATAATATTTTTTCACAAACATCACATGAATATGGTTTTTCTCTGGTATGAATTCGTTTATGTTAGACTAAACTGTGTCAATGACCGAATGTTTTATCACAAACATCACATGAAAATGGTTTTTCGCCCGTGTGAATTCGTATATGTTGAACTAATTTGATTTGATGATTAAATGTTTGATTACAAAAATTACATGAAAATGGTTTTTTTCCAGAGTAAATTCGTTTATGTTGAATTAACTGAGGTTGTTGGTTAAATTTTCTATTACATATGTCACATGAAAAACGTTTTTCTTCACTGTGAATTGCTTTATGTCTATTTAAATTACATTGCTGAGTAAAAATTTTCTTACAGATATCACAAGAAAAGCGTTGGTTTTCAGGATCAATTTGTTGATTGTCTGAAACATATTCATCTTTAATTATTAATTCTGTATTTAATAATTGTGGTTCAACTTTAATGTATATTTAAACGTAAGACTTTAAGATATATAGTCAATTGCAAAGTTGGCAATTTCTGTGTTCATTTTCCATTAGAATTGGAATTTTCCTCCACTAACAAACAAATACCCACACCTTAGTAGATATATAAACAAATCTCAGCTGAAGATAAATCGTGATTTAATACTTAAATAAACTAGTTTACTCTTACTTTGCATAGTATTAATACCTTGTCCGAAGGCGATATAACAAAACTGTTTACAAATTTCCAAAATATGTAGGACACTAGTCGGAGTTAAATGTACAAAAACCGGTGAGCGGAATTAAATCTTAGAGTTGTCTAGAGGTATCGCATCAAAGTTTCACGAAAAGTATATTGTATGCACTTTTTTCGCCACTAGAAGTTTATTCCGAAAACGATTATTTAGTTCTGCCACCTCTCTAATACCATTTGCATATAATATTAAATATCTATTCCATTGAGACTGTTTTCAACGGATTCATTTTTATTGTATTTGATTAAATATTCAAGTTTTACTTAATTCAAATATGCAAATTCATGCATATCACGTTTTCTAAGTTTACAAAAAGGGTTTATTTATGATGTTTACTACATATAGTGAAATAAAATTACAAAACAATTTTTGACCATACTAAGAACAACTTATTACCATTCGTAGAAAAATTGCCAAAATCTTCAATATGATTTTCCCTTTTGGTCAAGTAACTTTCAAATGTCTACCATATATGGATAAGAGGCAGACATATTTTAAGGTAGATAAAGTCTCGGAATTGTATCAAAATTACCAAAAAAACGCATCAAACCGTTAGAACTAAACCTAAACAACCATAACCCATTGCGTCAGTCACGTTGATCGGGTATTATTAATAATAACTAAGAATTCACTTTTTTCGCAATATATACATATAAAAATAGCTTGTTACAATTGATTCATTACCACACATCATGAAACTATTTAAGCTAGAAAGATGAAATTTAGATAATGTTTCCTTTAGTGGCTTAAGAAACCATTAGAACGATTAGGAAAGTGAAAAGAGGATCAAACTTTATGTATAGAAAAACATAAATATTCTCCTATCGATGTGAAACTTCCCATATTTACTCTTTGATGAATTCACCTAAATGATAATTGGAAGCATGAAGAATAGTATTCTTCATGATTGGAAGTCACTAGAGTACAAATTTTGAACCGGACATAAACATACGAACGACTCAAATAAAAGTTTGTAAAAATTGGGAACTACAAAAATTCAAATCAATATAGATTGAATACCAAATAAATGATAACAATTTCATACTGTTTTTATATAATGCTATAAAGTTGTTGTAAATTTTCAAATTGTAAGATAAGTAATATGTCTAATTAGATTTTTAAGAAAAAGAACGGTGGGTTTATTTTGGTCAAGGTTCAAACCATTACAACCTATAAATCTAACAACAACAAAAATTAACAATATTGGTTATTCAGTTTAAAAAAAGTTCTACATTTGAAATGATAATGTAATGGCTTGTTATGCACAACTGAAATAGAAAAATTTTTTTGTATGACTAGCATAATCATTGGACTCAAAAAAAATTTAGTATAGATACAGCTCTGACTTTGAGAGAGACCACAATATACAATCGAACTCCAGTGAAACAAGTATGGAGAATCAACCTTACAATATTAACAAGTGGTGGATATCAGAGTTTAGTATTACGCGGACTTGCTCACGCGATATTGAAAGTACGACCGTCATCCAGTTCTTGATCCGTTTTAGTGGGGTTTTATTTTTTGATTGTTTTCTTTAAATTTTGTTAATCAATAATTAATTCAGTATGTCATCAGAGTCTGAGTGTAAAAAAACAAAAATGGCAAACCCTTTGGAACAATTGAAGGACTTAACAATCGTTGTTGCTGACACCGGCGATTTTGAGGGTAGGATTCAGGATTTTTTTCTATACTTATCAGAATATATACTTTTTTCATAATTGATTATGTAAATAGAAACTTGTGGAAATATTAACAATTATTCAATAGTCATATCTTCAAGGTGACCCTTTTAAATGATAAATATGTTGTTTTTTTTGTCACAGCTATGAAAAAGTATAAGCCTACCGATGCAACAACAAATCCATCGTTAATTTTATCGGCAGCTACTATGCCCCAATATGCACCTCTACTGGAAAAAGCTGTACACTATGCAAGAAAATTAAGCAATAATCCTGAAAAACAGTTAGAGGACGCAATCGATGTTGTTTGTGTGTTGTTTGGATGTGAAATTTTAAAAATCATTCCAGGTCGAGTATCAACAGAGGTTGATGCAAGGTTATTATATTATTCATTTTAAATAATATTAAATTTTCAACAATTTTCTCAAAAAAGAGCCTTCTTTTAGATCTCTATTACAGTTGAACGAAATTATTTGAAACAAATGAATATTTTGTTTTTAATATCCCTTAAAAAAAAAAAGATCGTTGGATTTTCTATCAAGTTTTTCGTATCGATTATATAGAAATCACTGGAAATAGTGGAGGTCAGTGATAGAAATAGATAAACAAAAATTAACTGAAGTATTCTATGAGGTTTCTGAATCGTCGTTTAATATTAAAACTTAAAATCCGAAAAATGTTTTCGGTCTGTCCGTAATGTTGAGATTCAAGGGATGGTAAGGGAGTAAAATATTTTTTTTAAATCAAGTATTTGGATAAGTTCGAGATTTATCGCAAATACTGTTATTAACAAAGTTAACATTTGATAATGAATAAATTTTACTTTTTTTTTTGGAAGTCTGTAGAAACATGATGGGGGGTGAGGGGTAAATTTTCATGTATTATATCGAAATAATAGTTATTTCTCAAATGAAATGAGATAACGGGTTCAAAATTTTTGAACATATTGTTGGACTAAAATGGTTGTTCATTATAGTCGAAATTCTTAAAATTTTTCAGATTATCATTCGACAAAAAGGCTAGTGTTGAAAAGGCACGTCGTATTATTGAATTATATGAGGATCATGGTATTAACAAAGACCGGATTTTAATTAAACTTGCGTCAACATGGGAAGGAATTCAAGCTGCCAAGTATGTTGAATATAATTTATACATAAATGAAAGTTTTTATGCAATTATTTATTTATTTATTTTTTTGTAGAGAATTAGAATCAAAATATGGAATTCATTGTAATCTCACTTTATTATTTTCATTTGCACAAGCTGTAGCTTGCGCGGAAGCTAATGTTACTTTAATTTCACCATTTGTTGGTCGAATTTTAGATTGGTAAGTAATTTTAGATAGGTAAAATAAAAGAAAAACTTAAGTTAGTAAGATTTCCAGGAGTGACGAAATTTAAAAATCTTTTCATGTTAATTTTGACATCCTGTACATAAAAGGAAGAATTCAATGTTTCAATATTTAGTTTAGTTTTCGAGAAATCAAATTAATATCGATATTAAAATATTTTAAATGTATTTGATTCTATAAATAATTTCCCAGGTTTAGTTTGTTAAGCTGCGGAAATTCATAAATGCATAGATCTCCGGAGTTTGAGTATCGATATCTCGAAAATCAACCGAAAATTTTAAAACTTTCTTCACTCTGATCAAAGTCTATTTTCTGGTCTTATTTTTCGTCGTCCCAAAAATAATCTTATTAATTTTTCGAACAAAACATGACATGTTTAAATTTGTAGGTATGTTTCAAACACCAATACCAAAGAATATGCACCGGATCAAGATCCAGGAGTTGTATCTGTAACTAAAATTTACAATTATTATAAGAAATTTGGATATAAAACTGTGGTTATGGGAGCATCTTTCAGAAATATTGGTAAATAATTACTCAAAATTTTAGTTTTTACATGATTTATGGCTTTAAAAGTTGTTTTCTATCAACGTTGTTTTTTTTAGGTGAAGTAAAAGCTTTAGCCGGTTGTGATCTTTTAACAATAAGTCCAAAATTATTAGGTGAATTAGAAGCATCTAAAGAAGCAGTGCCAAAGGTATTTTTTTAAACATTATATCTGATTTCAAAAGTTTTTCATACGTAATTTTTCTTTAGAAATTATCCGTTGATAAAGCAGCCAAATCAAATTTAACAAAATTGGATACATTGACCGAAGCAAAATTCCGTTGGTTATTGAATGAAGATCAAATGGCAACTGAAAAACTTTCAGATGGTATTCGAAAATTCGCTGTGGATGTTATCAAACTAGAAAATACACTGAAAAAATTGTTGGAAAATATTCTATAAATTTGTTTTTATATAGAAATTCTCGTATCAATGAGAAACATTCCGTTGTATTGTTGGATTTTTTATTTTTCGAGATAAAATGTTTATTTTAATACGAAATTTGTATAGAAATTTTCTATGGTTTGTGAAATTATATGAATAAAATATTTAAAAAACTCTGTAGCGATTATTTCAAACCTTTTAGGAGGAACTCTAGCACTTGAATATGGTGGATAATCCGCCCCCTCTAAGAGAACTCAATATAACTGCTGTTTCCGTAGATAATCAAATTCTAGAGCCCTAATACATTTAAAGAACTAGACTTCGTTCAATTATCCTAAATCTAAATTTTATTTTATAATGAGATGCCGAATCCAAAAAAAGAATGAGATGCCGAATCTATTCGGTTTTCGAACTTATAGGTTGGCTATACGATACAAATAGAAGTCAGTTTGAAAAACAAAATCTCTATAAACACTCTCCTAGTTACTTTCATACTACAAACATTCGTCAATGCTAATAATGATTTAAGTAACGGTCAGTTTCGGAATCCTGTACAGAAATGGTACTACATTCGGTCAGCTTTGTCAAAAGTTCTATAACTCCTGGAAAACAAGAAGCTCAAAAACCATACCGGTTTTTAAATAAATACATCAATATTTAAAATAATATTCAGAGTACATAAATTTATGTTTTTTTATTTCGAAAGTATTTTGTTTCCCGTTCTGTATTTAGTTCAAAAATAGTTCATGTACTAATCTTTTATGTACTACGGAAATAAATAAACATTAATAGTTTTTATCGATTGCATTTCAACACACTAAAACTTTGGAACTGCACCATTTCATAAGAAACATTTTTACAAAAATAATCCAAAACATAAAAGTTAATGGGTTGTTTGTTTGCAACTTACCTATTTCCTATACTACAGTAGAACCTCCATAAGTCGAACTTCAAAGGAGTTCGGCGGAGGAGGAGCCGTCATTTGATAATATGCAGTAAATGGCAACATTTTTAAAATTCGATACTTGACTAATTATTTCTTCGAGTTCAAGAGACTATTAATTTAAAAATTTCGAGAGGAAATAAAATCAAACATATGAATTTCTTTCAGATACAAAGATCAAATATTATTATCTTGAAGGAAAAGACAGAGGATTTCAACATGTCGAGGTTCTACTGTATATACTTCAAATATAATATATTTAAAAAAATACTGAAATACTTTGTAGAAAAATATTGATTGTTTCGAACTTATAAGAGTTTATATTTACGAGTAATGGTTTTGAGGCTTAAAGGGAAGGGAATTATTTCGAGTTACAGAAAATTTCGACTTATTGAAGTTCTACTGTATATACTTTAAATAAGTATAATGTATCTAAAAAAAAACAACTCTGAAATACTTTGTAAGAAAATATTGATTGTTTCAACTTATAGAGGGCTTATATTTCGAGTAATAGCATATATTTAATACTACCTATATGGCTATATGAGTAATAGAGGGCTCGAAGAGAAGAGAATGACGATATCTTTCGAGTTATAGGGGATTTATCGAGGTTCTACTGTATATACTTCAAATATAATATATCTAAAAAAAACTACTAGATGGTCTTACTAGGATGAATACTATCCGTTGACTAGTACAAATGACGTTAGTCAATTAAATTTATACTATAAATGTATAAGTTGTAGACACACTACTATTTCATTTTGAGTTGCCGATCATGGCATCACAATAATATGTCTTTAATTTGTGCTATTATCAATAATTCTCATTAGCTACTGCTACACACACTTGGGCTATAAAATATGCTAAAATTTATTTATAAATACGGTAACGTAAACATTTTCTTTTAAAAAAATATACAAAATAATTTTGTTTATGTTGTTAAAAATAGTTTTTATGTTTAACCCTATTTCAAAATTAACATAGTTTTATACATAAATTAACAAATATAATCATAGCAAAATTATTCTTCATTCGAAATTCGAGAAAAAAAACTAGTTTAAATCATTCAGTTCTGTGTTAATTTCCATATATTTTTTTAGATAACTTATTATGTAATGATTTTTGTGGGGTGCTGATTTAAAAAGAAAAGAAAAAGAATTATTGAGACTTTTCAAAAATAGTGTACAAAAAAAAAATTATGAAAATGACAAAAGTAAATTCTGAACTGTTGATGGAAAATAATTCAATAAATAATTTAAAATTATCATCACAACAACAAATGGCTGTGTATTTTGTTATGAGCTTCCGAAAATTATGTTTGGCAACTGTTTCACTTCCTTTAGTTGCGTTATGTTTTTGTTTTATCACAGCATATATCTTCCAATATGATGATGTTCATGAAACACACTGTAGGGTAAGTCGTGTTTTTTATCTTTTAAATTTTTGAAAGTATCAAACTGAAAATTTTACATTTAACAATTATCATTAGCCGGTAACATAGATTGTGTAGGAGTTGTATTAAGATGAGTAATATTATAACAGGCAGTGAGAATTGGGATATTTCACTTCGGGGAAATTTTAATTGCAATTAAATTTTATCTGTAAAAATGTATAATATACAGGGTGGTCAAAAAAAAGTAAAGCAGCTACAGTCAAATCTAGATGAGGATACATTTTTTACTTGAATTTGTTGTTATTCCACGAAATTTAGAAAGCATCATAAATAACTGAGGTATAGGGCAAGTGGCAGTCTCAGTTATAGAGGTCCAGGCCTGAAAAATGACTCTCATATAGAGGTTTCTGTTTCGCACTTGTAGAAGTTTTAGAGGGTTAAAATGGCGGGACCTGGCAATTACTCTCACTTGTAGAGTTTACTCGCTTAACCAGTTCCCGCTCACACAGGTTTGATTGTAATATGTAATAGAACTAAAAACATAAGGAATAAAGTTATTATGAAAATGGGACTGAAATTTCGTGAATTATCCATCTAGCATCCTGTCATTCTTTGTTTAGAAGATACCAACTATTCATGAAAAAGCATTTTTTAACCTTAGTTATTCAAATAATAAAGCTTATCACAATACAGAAAAATTTATATCAAAAGTTTTTTCCGTTTTCGATAAAGAAAAAAAATCATAGCAACTTTATAGTATTCATTCATCTCAATTCCACACGTTTACGAGGAAAAAAAAAGCCACTGAAAAGTATGATAAATTAAGGTTTAAATATGTTAAATCGTGCCAGACAGGGAATAGATCGTGATACCAAATAAGACATGTTCGCCTGAGTGTTCTACTAAATTTCCTATGATAAAGTTTATTATGCTAGGGCGTTCCAGAAATGGAGTGTGTACGAGAAACGGTCCTGTCGGAGAATTGAGTGAACTTCGATAGACTAGGAATAACATCCCCGGACAGTACACTGACAGCCCCTGTCAAGATTACCTTGCTAGCCAAATAGTCTTTGTTTACTTTTGAGCGGAGTGGAGTGAGCGAGATACTTCTCCGTAGATGGCTCATTCCTTTAGTAATACAAACGCTCCCATGTCCAGCTCGATTTATAGTGAATTTGGAATCTGTACCTTGTAGCCACCCTGTTATAACTCGAGTATTTTCCTTAAAAAAGTGATAACTAGTTTAATATTTCTATTCTACTGATAATTAGCAATGGCCTTGAATATTAATCTTATAAGCGTATTTATTTTAATTAAAAATAAATCAAGCAATAATAAAATATGTTTTATCTTAGCATAAATTTTAAAACTGTTTTTTATACGCTTATTTATTAGAACTAATCGTTTTATTATGGAGTTCATGCTCGCGCAATTAATAATTTATTTATCATAACGCAGATTTTACAACAGTTTTATCAATGTAATTTAAACAAATTTAAATTTATTGTTTTTCTATACGGGGTGCTTCAGATTAACTATATGGTGTTCCATTTTTAAGTAAATAATTTTTGAGTTTGAATAAAACTTGCGTGTCTTGGGTTTGTTACAGCCAAGTCTCAAATATCCTGTATTGGGATCTCTGTAAGTGAGCGGAGCTTAATATTTCAATCTACTATCAGTAGTTACTAACGTGTTCACCAGGTGCGATCACACAACTTGTAGGGCGAAGGGTATGCCACGGAGGACGGCAGGAAACATCGACCTACTAGCTCTAGTTTATAATGTACCCACTAGAGAGCAAATCCAAGTATTAGAGTTCTCAATACGTATCTTGCCTCCAAGTCACATGCCAATTCCATATCGATTTCTTGAAAATTATAAATACTAATTCTACAACACGCTGTCGAGAGAAAACTAATCAAATTTACGAATGAATTGTGACCTTTGACCAATTACAATCAGGCAAATTTTATTAGTCAAGAATGACTAATATTTATGCATTCTGAAGAAAAATTATTATTTTTAAATTCCACGGTAATAAGAACGGCAATTCCAGAATATTTCAAACTTTAAGCCACCATAAATTAGTGAACATTTTATTTCAGTAATTTTCTTATATTAAACAAACTTGGAAGCCAAAACGAGCTACAAAGATGAAGTGTTAAAACGTCAGCCACGAATCAAATCCGTGCAACAGCAAGGGAATTCCGCTAGCTATCTCCCGAAGTAGCGAATTGTGCTTCAACGCAAAAGAGTTCCATGACTTTAATTCACTTCATCTTTATAGCACGTTGTAGGTTCCAGTGAACGAAAGGTTAAAATAATGCATTGTGCACTTTTTTTAAGGTTTATAACATAATACCATCGATAAGTGCAATAACTGGGATTACACCGCAAATTTACTTGTGGCGTGTTTGTGTAGCTTTGCATATCGGTCCTAGAATTATAATTGCATCTGTATATCATTCATATCATGCCTCCTTACTGGGTGTAAATAAAGATTCTGAGGTAACTATAGATCCACTAAAGTTTGGAAACAATTTAAATAAATCTGAAAACATTCTCGGAATTTCTTTAATCAAATACTTATTTAATAATCATCTAGCACCTCGCTGACTCAGCTGGAAGAGCACTTTTCCGGTAAGCCAGAGGTTGTGGGTTCGATTCCAAGATGTATATGATTTTTTATATCGAGCATCGGTGTCAAAGAATGTTACTTATCTAATAACAAGTTTGTCTGTATAATATACACTAGTTCTTTCGTGTTATGTGTTCGTAACCCTAACGGAAATTGGCATTAATATTATATTATGAAGCCTAAGTATACACAAATAATAATATGTGGAATAATAAATTAATGTTGACTATAAAGTAATACTGGTATGAACAAATTGATTCATTCATCAGTATCATCTGTGGTGTAACGGCATAGCACACTGGGCTGGAAATCCAGATGTCTAGGGTTCGATACCTGATGGGTGTTAATTTTTGCATGTCAATATTTAATTAAAAATTCGATGACATGTTTGTTTATATTGTTATACGCTAGTTCTTTCGTATTATGTCTTCGTAACCTTAATGGAAATTGACATTAGTATTGTATTGCGACGCCTAAGTATACACAAATAATAATATGTGAAATTGATAGAGATTAAATTGGACTCATCGAAAATCACCAAACCGAAAATGGCATCTGAAGATTTTTTTTCCAGTTTCCAAACTTTTTATTTAGATCTACTTTGAAAGTGAATTCAAATAATCACATTTATTTAATTTTATAGTCTAGCTTATCGACCCGATTCTGGTTAACTTTAACGTATTGGTTGAATGTTATTGAAATTGCTGCATTATGCGGGGTAACATACATTTCGAATCGTGAAAACTATCGTAAGTATAGAAAATTAATCAAGTAATTCTTACGATTCAATCAACAAATTTCATTTTAGCTATTCATGAGAAAATATTTATAACATTCATGATAAGCTCGTTAACGCACATGTTAGCGAACATAAAGGTTATAAGAATCGCTCAAAGTATGGGCGCCGAGGAAAAATCTGGACAAACAATTGCTCAATCACTCTTTGTTAAACAAACTTTATTCGCAATATCATTATTATCGACTGTTGGATTAGTTGTGTTTTTCTTGAAACATCGTTTACTTTGTCATGATATGGGTATGTATTTTTGAAAAATAATAACTTTACATCGTATTGAATGTGACAAATAATAATGTACAATAGAATTATAATTATTTGAATCGCTTTGGAAAGGCCGTATTCAAGTGGTTTTTATAGCAGCGAGAATTGGGAAACTCTCTTTCAGGGCCGATTATTTGTGAAAAAGTAGGTCTTCATCAGATACCAATTGGTCTTCATCAGATACACAAATTTATGATTTAATAAGATATTCATAAATGTGCCATTAATTTCGGCAGGGCGCAAATTACAGGAACCCTTTTGCCTTAAATTCTTTGAATGCCCAAGTATTTTTCACAAAAAATATTTGAATGCTATCATTTTGTCCGTCAGTTAATGGGGAACACATTTGAGGCAGTTAATTTTGTATGACATTTTTTCCATATAGAATGAAACCTTTCTACATTGGGCAATCATGATTCCAAGAAAATGTGTCCAATTTACATTGCGGCAGATTTTACTGTATAAAATATGTAAGTTCTATAGTGTACTTCATGTATTATAGGCCACAAAAATCGTGTCCTTTTTTCAGAATTATATAGTCATTTTGTGCCGTATTCATTCGGTTTTGGTGAAAATGTTTCGAATATAAGTTGTTCATTATAAATATACTTACAACTTTCATTCGAAACATTTTCCCAAAATCCGAATGAGGCACAAAATGACTATACAATTTTGAAACACTTCTATGGCTCCTAGTACCATTTTAGTATGATAAACATATTGCGCATGCTCCCAGACAAAGTATCTGCAAATTTGAGTTGAACATTTTATGATATCATCGAAATTTCGATAAATCACATAAGTTTCGACCGTGATAAGCATCGATCAAGACGTCCTAGATGACCATTTCAAATAATATCTAAAATTATTTAAAATCCACTATTTTTCGGGGGTCTATGGAATTGAACAACAATTTCCCGTAAATAATTTGTTTTTTTTTTTACTTCATATTTCAGCATTTAGTTGGTTTGCATTATGTGAATACATAATTGCTATATCAAATATGGCGTTTCATTGTCTGGTTGTATTTGATTTTCCAACGGAAAACTTAATTGTGACAAATGAGTTTCCATTAACTATCACAGCTAACAATAAAAAGTCCGATTAAGACTAAACGTAATAAAAATCAATTCAGGTAAACAAGAAAATCTATGAAAACTGATAAATAACATTTGTGTTAAATGTATTTTCTTTTTAATTTATACAAATTAATTTATTCATTTTTTTTTTAATTTATGCTTTTAGTTTTTTACAAAAAGAAAAGCATTTAATTTTTGTTTAATTTAAAACTCTGATTTGTATAAGTATGCAGCTTTAAGCTTAATATCACAATTAATACAGGGTATTGTTACTTATTTCGTGAAAATTGCTATTTTATATTGCGATACGAGATCCATTTTAAATTCCATTTTCATCCAAATACTATATTGGCTTCTAGAATCTTTGCAGAATGATTTTGAAAATATAAGATGTGCTATTATCGGTATTATGAAAATCGTGTAATATTTCGTTTAACAGAAAAAAATTGTGTGTATCCGTCCAGAAGTGTTTGACTCTATCAATTTTTACGATTGAAGCCAGTGTTGTTACGTATCGTCAATTTGGATTGATTTTCAAAATTTTATCCGAAAATACTTATGCAATTCAGAATTAGTACCTAGTTATTGATATTATTCTAATCTCATACTTCTTTTTATTTTACACATATATATATATATATATATATATATATATATATATATATATATATATATATATATATATATATATATATATATATATATAATATATATATATATATATATATAATATATATATATAATATATATATATATAATATATATATATATAATATATATATATATATATATATATATATATATATATATATATATATATACGAAGTGTCAAACTGATGTGAATGCAGACGGGGGTGGGAATTTAATTCGCGGCCAGTACCGTCGACTAGAAGTGGCAGCCAGTGAAATGGCAGGACAGTAGGCTTACACACGAAGACAGTAATGGCTTCCATTATTTGGAAGTCAGTAGCCAATTTTTGTCGACGTGGTGAGTGCAACATGGTCAGAGGACATGTAAGACCATAAGGCTAGAGCTCTACTGGCGGGCAGTACCTTTTGAGACACATCCAATAATGGCTACTGATACTGGCCCTCTGGTGTCCAATAAACTCAAACATGCTTGAGTTTGGACTCACTTTGGTAGCCGCCATTAGCCAATTATTTATGTTTTTGATATTCAAATTTTCAAAGTTATGTCATTTTTATTTAATAACCATAAAAATAATTTTTAATTGGTTATTAGACTCATTTCTCTCTAATCTGAGTCGCAAGCTCTATACAATTCGTAACGATACGTCATTTGTTCAAATTGATTTTTTGTTTGCTCGAATGATTCACCAGTTAAAAAACTGATTGTGAAAAAAAGAGCCAATCTGGTTGTGAATTTTAACATCAGTTCGAAACTTCGTATGAAACAATTAAAATATGCTGGAATTAATTTAGTTTTAATAAAATTCCTAATAGTTTTAACAATCTATATGCTTTAATTAGCGATTTAGAAACTTTGATAAAGGCATTTTATTTGAATAGAAAACAAAACGAGTTACGAAATGTAATTACTGTATGATTATTATTGGGCTTCTGATAGAAAACAAATACGTTTTATGCTTAGTAAATAAAACAAAATAATGGATGTGTTTAACAGATCAAATCGTTTGAAAGCAAAATAGCGACTTCTCAGCGCTAGGGGCTGAAGACTTTTCAATATAAAATATCAAATAATTAATTTTATAAACAAAATTCTAATTTTAGTGGCGGAAGAAGAAAGCCGCTTTTATCTGCTAAACACAGCCAATAATTATTTCACCACTGACTAAATTAATTTTAGGTTTGTTAACTAGTTCAAAGTCAGGGTTATTTAGATAATTTTATGAAAATTAGAAAAAACAAACAAAAAGTACTTAATTAAAAAAAAACAAGACATTTTCAAAATTTTATGAATTTATGAATTCAGCACATTTAAAAAAATATAATTAATTAATTTAGAAACGTTTTTTGAAAAAAAATTATATAAAAGAAAAAACACCACTTGTTATTTTACGTGTAAAAATAAATATTTAAAGTTTTAAGACAATATTAATCCAAATTAAAAAACAAAAACAAACAAACATAAATCCCCAATCGTAAAGTGATTCTTATAACACGTAAAATTTAATTAACCTATTAAACATGTGTTAAGGTTTAAAAACACATTAAATTAATCAATTAATCGAAGAAAACCGTTGTTGATTTGTCTTATTTTTAATTTTAGATTACTAAATATTCGTCTAATAGACTATCGATCACTGTCAATTTAGAACATTCGATATATTCTCGTAGCGCTCACAACACCTTTTAGATGATAATTGCGGTTGTAAATTCGTTCATTTTCGAGATTTGCTCAAATTTGAATGTTAATTTTGACTGTGTTGTAAAGGCTGGGTTAAAAAACTGTTACGATAATTTTAAAACGTTCCATCTAAAGAAATATCGAAGAAGCAAACAAACGCTAGAATTTGTACTTTCTAATCCAAAAACGGAAAAATAATTACTGCTAAACAAGGCTATTTGTACAATTGAAACTTTTAACAAGGCGGCAAATGCTAATTTATACATTCAGCAGAGCACTGGTCTGTAATGCCAGAGGTCTTGAGTTCAATCCCCAGCCAAGATGCGTAAGCTTTTTAAAATCAAACCGTTGATGTCAAAATAATTTTACATTACATAAGATTAGTTTTTAATTAATATTTTAATATGCTTTTCTTAAGTCGAATTTAGGTTTTTATTTTATAATCGATGAAGTTAGTAATAATCTCGGATTACTATAAGACTGTTTATTATACTCAATTTTCAAAGTATACTGAACGGTAAAGAAAGTAAGATAAAATTTTATAACACTATTAATATTTGTTCTTGATAAATACACAGTTCTATTTGTTGGAAGTTCCTGTTAGTATTTCAGTAACAAATCTGGGCTTATCGTCAAATATACATAAAATTTTTGTGGTATCAACTGTACTGTGGAATCATTTATAACGAACAGTAAGGATTAATTTTTGAAAATTCTGTCTCATTTTCAGCATCGGTTAGTTATATTTACAATAGTTTTTAATCTCAAGTCAGTTTACAATAATTTTAATTTCAATTTGAACAGAACTTGAATCACGCTTATAATACCTTCACTTTGTAAAATACGTATACTTTTTTTTATGAATTTGTCTCGAAAAAGATATTGAATCTCACAGCATTGAATTATTAAACATTGAATCATTTTGAGTAACGAAATCTCTTTGGAGTTGTAATTTCAATGTCCGTAAATACTCACGAGTTTCATTGACTCAAATCTAGCTCATTGAATTTTATTTTTATAAATATCGTTTAGCAATTAGCCTGGAAGTAAATTTTACGTTCCAATTAAAAATAAGATAATTCAACAAAATTTAAAAAAATTTTAATATTAAAAAAAATGTAATATTGGTGCATACAATTTAATAAGCTTTGTATATTTTTATAATATGATTTTAGAAAATTATTAAACATTTAACTATATCTAAGACTTGATGCAGTCTTAGATATAGTTCTATATCTAAGAGCCAATCAGCTATGTTTCCATATAATTTTTTGGGTAAATACTATTTCTGGACGTTTAAACATATTCACTATTCCGCAAAAAAATTGGCGCGCTTTGAAAACTTCATTTAAATTATTTCCCTTTAAAATTATTTTACATTTTAACTAAACAGATATTAACTCTTCGGTTCTAATGACTGCATCAAGTCTTCTAGACATACTTTCAATAAAGTTCGTTACGACATCTTACGTGATTTTCTCTCACTAAAGCTATTCTGAGCTTCTGTAAGTTATCAGGAGGGTTAATTCATCTTCCTAAACGTCTGACAAGTCGATCCCAGAGATGGTCTATTCGATTTCACGCTAGGTTACATACTGGCTATCTCAGAATCTGAATTACGATAGTTTTTCTTCAAATTTGGGACAACACTTGCTAAAATGAACTTACGACCCAGAAGGTCAGCATAGCACCAGAGTTTACTGTAAATGATCAACGTTTATTTTTTTCAATTTTTCCCTATCAGGAGGCCAGCCGTGGCACCAGAGCTCACTGTAAATCATCGACGTTAAGTATATTCAATTTTACCGATCTATCATCAACAACATTTACTAATTTATAAACAATGTAGTTAACTTTTTCAAAGTGCGCCACATTTTTTGCGGAGTATTTCAAAAATTATTTGGAAACATTGGCAGAATCTCTCAAACAAACAAAAATATTGTAATTATTGTATATTTTAAAAAAATAATTTAAATTTATTTTTTCAGTACATATTTTTTTAGGTATGTACACTTCTCAATAAACTAATAGGTTTTATCTAGTCATTACGAATGAAAACAAATAGCCAACAAGTGTTTTAAAACACTTCCACATTTAATATATATATATAGTTATGGAAATTGATGAAAATTTTTTGTTTCTATTTATACAACAACTAAACAAAAAATCATTGGTTTTATTCGTATAATTCGAATTATCAAAGACGTAAATCCAATTGACTTGCATTATCAAAAAGGACTCATCTCTATTTCTGCTCAAGGCACAAAAACTATATTTCTGCTCAAATGGTTTAGTAGAAATTAACTTTTTTTGTGTCTTATGAAAATTTTTTCAGAGATAATTCCTTTTCGAAATTTGTAGTACAGTTTTAGCCATACAATTTTTATCTCGATATCTCACTTTGTTTTAAAGATTAATCAATTTGAAGTTTGTGAAAATAACCACGAACTGAGTTAATTACTTAAATACTTTGAGTATGTAATGTACTCGATTCTAAATTGTAGATTTCTTCAATATTTAGACACTTCTTCTCTGAGTTTCCTTGTAACTACCAACAAATTCTAATATTGATTATTAAATATTCAGGTAAAATAAAATCCTAAATTGATCATTCATCTGTATCCCCGCCTATCACGCTGTGGTCCTGGGTTCGATTTTGCACCGGAGACCCAATATACCAAAATATCTTCATATATTCGATCCAAAACCTTCGTTAATCAAAGTTAAATAAAAAGACAATTTGGGATTTCAACCAAACGTTTATTTTTCCTGAATATTTAATAATCAATACATTAGTTTGTTGGTACTTACCAGTTAACTCAGGAACATATACTGTACTAAACTGTACTGAACTAAACATATACTGTACTCATAGAGAACATTACAAGTACATACTGAGATGTATACAAATATGACTTATAGTGTATATATAAAAGGGCTTTATACATATGTAATATACTCATACGCATGCTTTTATAATCTACAGTACTTACAGATGTTTGAGCTGAAATTGTGGCAAATGTATTCAGTTTATGAAAAAAAGTTATCAGCAAAAATTGTTTATTTAAAAAAAAGAACATTTTTGTGTTTAAACTGGTCTTCTTTCTCTTCCAGTTTTAGAGATAGAAGTTCATCCTTCCTCTGGCGAGAGAATCCATGGAATAAATTTGTCCATTCACGAACTTGAAATCACTTTTTAGTTCTAGAACACACAAAATTTCAGCTCGTTATCTGTCTTTGTTTTTGAGTTAGACTACAGGCGGAATTAGTCCATTTTATGAACATCTCTACCAATGACCAAACAATAAGAATTAGACCAGAAACTAACTCGAAAAATTTGTTTACTGCAGTTGAGGTGATTTTCAATAAACAACATTTTAAAGACTTAGAATCGATTACAAAATTACGAATAAAACCGATGATATTTACTCGAAGATTCCTCAAATTTGTTGTAAAATGTCAAAGCCTCCGAATTATAAATTTTCTTTGCAATTTTTTATGTAGTTTGGTTAAAAATTTAAGTTAAAGTAAATATTTTTAGTAGAGAAATAAAAACTAAGATGATTTTGAAAGAAAATTTAACCAACAAACAGGGAATTGCATAAATCCTATTAATAAATCTTGCCAATGGAATTTTCACGTTAAATTTTATTATTAATGTTAATTTTTCCGATGAGATTACAACAGCACGAAAGGGCTTCTTGTATTAATAGAAACTAAACGGTTATGTAGTCGCAAATTATTTTCTGGATTGCATTTATTTTATTTTTTGCCTTTAATATAGTTGAAAGCATTTCAAATTTTCTTTTACAGTATATAAGCTAAATTACAATTGAACTTTTATCAGTCACATGAAGCGAAAAATTATTCTGGATATCGCAGTTTCTCCTAGTTTTTCTCGCTAAGAACTGGTACTACGCGTGTGTTCTGCCATATTGTTAAATCATCAATAGATGATTCCAAAATTCTTTTTAAATCAACGGACTAAAAATAGCGTTGTTGTAAGATTGAAATAAAAGATTAGTGAATTTCAGAAATAAAGTGATTCGAGTTACTAGCGAAAAATTAACTTACTATATTTGGTATAAGTAATACGTTTCAACATTTTATTTCGACGAATAAAGTTGAATTAGGTTTATGAAATAATTCATCAAGGAATTGGGGCAAATTGAAATTGTATATCATGACAGAATAGAAAAATAGAACGACTTATGGAAGTTCAATTGTATGATAAATTTGAACTATGGCAGTCTTTAATATTTATAAAATTAATTTATTTAAAAAATTATGTCTCGAAGATCACTTCATCGTCAATTTGTTATCATAATTTTTAATCTATTGTAAAAATGAAGAATTCTCGATAATCCATTCTAATCTTTTGAATCACAAAAGAAACAGAATATTCTTTTTCTGATAATAATATTTATTTACAAAAATACAGTTTAAAAAATGTATATTTTCATTATATTTGGAATTTAATATAATTATGATATTTATATTTGATTTTATGTCGAGCTTATATCGAGTGTTTGTAAACATTTTATATAGTTAATAATTTGAAATAAATTACAATATTTGTGACAACATATCATGAATAATAAATAATTCCGTTTCAAATAATAATTTTGACTTTTTTTTTCTTATAAATTGTTTTTACCTAAAATATTTGAATAATTTGATTTAAACAATTAAATTGCTAACATTTTAAAGTTGAGCAATTTGAATGATTATACTACAAACATTATGAAAAAGAAACCTGATAGTTCTTTTTGAGTATGTGGTGATTGTCGTCAACGTATTCAATCACGGTTCCTGATAAGACCATACAGTTTGTTGATATCGAAAACCACGGAAGGCTTACAGAAACAACAAAGAAAAATTAGTCGATATATGCAATAATTGAGAAAAAATTACACAAAGTAAATAAACACTTATCTAAACTTGTTTTAATTTATGATCTTTTTATAAAATAAATAGCAATAATTGCATTTTTATGCGAATTATGTAATTAATCTGTTTCATAACAGAGTAGAAAATAAATGATTAATCGCAATCAAAACAATAAGTTCACTTGCAATAATTACTTTGATAATCTTGAATAGTCATTGACATTAAATTTCTATTTCCTTTATCTCTAAAGAAATTGTATATATACATTTTTTGATTAGTTATCAATTTTTTTAAGGTTTTGTTTTGATTTTTACATAGTTTATAAAATCAACACTAGATGGACTACATAACCCAAGTTTTTAGATAATTTTTTGACATTTCTATTTCACTTCACACCTGATAATAAGTATTAGCTTATTTTCGTACAAATAAAAAACGAATTTTATAGATTATTTTGAAATTTGTTGTTAAAAAAGCTCACACAGTCGATTCGATGAATTTAAAAACTAAAAATTAAGGTTAAATTTCTTATAAATAAACAAATAAATATTGTATAAACTTTAATGGTTGATATAAAAGCGAGGGGTAAGAGGTATACACAATGCACCGCCCGTAGAGTGGCTTCTCCTATAAGAATCATACATATGAGCTCAACATGCGCAAATTTGTATGCGCCATAGTTGGTTGCGTTGTCTAGATTCTTTGTGCCATTCTTGGCATACCAAAAACAGACAAACTCTTCATATTTACGGACCAAAATCCGTCCTAATTTCGCGTAAACAAGCCGTGAAGGCGTTCAACTTCATCTTTGGTAAGTACCAATTTTAATTCTATTCATGTTTCATACATTATAGGCAGTCATTTTAATAAAATGTGTATACAAAGAATGCCAGCAATGTGGACACAATCCTCTAATAGTTAGCATACTTGTCATGCTTGCCACTATGAGACTTCCGGCGGCGGTATATTTGATTTTGACGGGATACAATCGCGGGCTAATCGTTCAGAGAGTGCTTTACTAAAAAACAGTGTTTAAAAACAAAGTGATGAGTGTTTAAAATGAAATAAATTAATTAATATCAAGTATACAAACCAACAGGTCTGTATTCAATTGTAAAACAGAGTGTTTTTGTTTTAATGTAAATATCGATCCAAAACAGTCCGTGAAGTGTTTTTAGTGCAACCAATTACTGTAAACATTAGTTGTGAATTGCTATCTCTAATGTGATGATGACACCGCTTCTACACCGGTCCTAATCAACAAAATTTTTCAAATTTATTAAATATTTTTCATAAACAATAAAAATATTTTTCAGGTGAATTTAAAAAAAATAATTTTTTGTTTTTTTTTTTTAAGAAAAGTGAATTTTTTTTAAAAATTTTTGTGTGAAAATGATTGACTACTAATTTTTTGAAAATGTAGTAAAACTTTTCAAGTGTATTTTATAGTGGTGCAATAAAAAATTTACAGTGTGTAATAAAAACTTTTTGAACTTGTGTTAGTGCATTTTCTGGACGTGCTATTATTTACAAATTTTGAAAAAACCAAACAAACAAACATGTATTTAGGTACGGGTTTACATTGCAAATTTTTATGTTTTAGAAAATAGATATACATATATTTTTTGTTGAAATTATTGCCTTACAATGTTGAAACATTTTTTAGTTCTAATCGGGCAGGTGATAGATAAAAAAATAATTTAGGGGAACTTTTGTCCTCGTTTGAAAGTCCAGTTTATTCAATTAGGGAACTAGTGATCCAATTCAAAAACACTTTAATTATTTTTTTTTTTAAAAAGGTAGGCAATAATTCAAACTCGTACGACCTCTTATTTTAAGAGGTTTGTGTAATATGACCCAAGATTTACAACTGATTATAAATCTAAGGTAGTTATTTATTAGTTTTACCCAAAGAGATATTTTTAGATTCAAAAAAACAAAAAAAATAAAACCAGTTATTATGCCGAAAATTGTATAATAAAATAAAAACATGATTTTATTTACTGTTAAAAGAATTTTGTCGGTCGTACAAATGACTTTTTTTAGACTTAAAATCTAAAATAGATTTTTGTTCGAATCTGAAGTATGCCCAGATTGTATGAAAACAGCCCATTTCTTGTATTATTGGAAAATATATGGTGTTTGTAATATGGGCCACAAAAGTATCGTTCTTTTTTCTAAATTTTATGTTGATTGGTGCCTTAATTATATTCGGTTTTAGGGAAACTGTTTCGAATAACCGTTGTTGGTATATTTATAATGAACTAGCTGATAAAAACAGCGTTGTTCGGGCTTCAAAAGTTCTTATAGAAACTGCATAGAAAATTTATGTCAAATAATTATTTTTTTCTAATTTTTGACATTTCATAACGTCAATTTTTCTTTATTTTAAATTTATTGAGAAATAATTTATTTCGAAAATATACTTTGATGCTGGTATTTCTGTAGAAACTATAAACTATATTAGAGATCTAGCTGTCAGAAAACGTTATTACCGTTAAAAAAAAGCTATAACTTTGGAACGGTTTGGAATTTTGAACTTCTAATAGTTTTTCTAGAGCCGTAAGAAAAATTTACCTAGGACCTTTCTCTCATGATTATTTCGATATCTCCTATAGTTTTCACCAAACAATTCAGAAAAACAAAACATATTTCCCGTTTATATTATATAGAGACAGTTTTTATTCGAATCATTTTTTTTGAAAACCGAATTGAAGTAAGACATAAATCAATTATAAAATTTGGCAAAAAAAACGCTTCTTTTGTGGCATTGTGTACAATTTTCTGGCGCCGTTTATAAAATAATATATTTTGAAATTTTTTTATTGCTATCAATTTTTTTTATAAATAGTATCAAATCACATTAAGATAAAAGGCGCGAAAACGGGGTCGAGATACGTAAAAGTCACAAGTCATGACCCGATAAGGTTAATTACTTAATAAAAATAATAATTTTTTTTTTATAATTGCAAAATTTCATAATTAATCAAACATAATATAAATTAGTCTAATTTTTTAAAATTAAAATCAAAATATTTATATAGTCAACTAATAATTCTAATATTAATTATACTTACAAAGTAACTTTAATTAATTAAATTGACAATACTATTAATTAAAAAAAACTTTTATGATACTTTCTATTGTTTTAAAAAGCAGTCATAAAATCGTTTCGCAATGAACGCACACTAATATTTTTGAAAATGATGGTTAATTTTTTGTTTTAATCATAGATCACTGTCTAATTAGATTTTACTCTTGAGATGGCTTTGAAAGTCTAAGATATTTGGCACCCCCTTTGAGTGAAATATTGATAAAAATTCAATTTCCTATAAAAAATAATTACGAACAGTTTAAATAAAACTGATTTTATTTGAAAAACGTAAGGATGTTTATGCTTGAGACTTGATATTCGATAAAACTTTTAATTTTTGATATTTTACAAGTTTAACCACGTAATTATGTTTCCTCAAACATTATAAACCTTCTATATCGATAATTTGAAAAAGTTATTTACGATTCAAAATCAAATTTTTAACTTTATTGGAAAATATCATTTTTTATACTTGTGACAATTATGCTAATAAATTAGACACTGTGATAAATATTGTCGTACAATATTCTTTGAATTACACAGTTTATTTAAATTGAATGAAAAATATAGTGTTATCGAACGTTAGAATAAATTATTAATTATTTTAATCAGCATAATTGAAATTATTTTTGTTTTTCGCGCTAAAAAAGATTTACACAGTTATACAAATATATTGAAACAAGCATGTTTATTGATATTAATGAATTTGTGGATTTTGTAGAATTTTATGAATGTACTATATATCTATCTACCACATGAATGAATTTCGGAAAATTAATCAAGGTAATTACTTTATTATAATTATAATAAAGAAGAAAAATGATTCTTCATCTTGCCCAAATCTTATTTTAAAAAACCGTTGTCAATCTTTTAATCATCTCTAGACATAACCTAGTAATGTTACAAAACAATGAATCGTTCGAATAAAACGTAGAAAAAGCTGTCGAAATATACAGCTTTCGCTTCAAAATTGATGAAAAAAATAAAATACTTTACATTAGAAAGTTTTGATTTTAAGTTTTGAATGATCAAAAATAAATTAAATTATGTTAAAATAAGTTTTTTTTCGTTTAATCTTTCGTAGAAGTTATTCGTTTTTTTCGATCAAGTGAAATTTTTCGATGTATACTAATATCTTATAAAATATATGTCAGAATCATTTCAAATTTTTATATTTTGTGTAATCTATATCGAGGATTAAGATATCAATTAAATCATAAATTAATCTTGTTCTATTACACCAATGCGCTTAAATCTAGGACTATTACATAATATCCTATGATTATGCTCCAAAAATAATCTTCTTTTGAAATAAAATGAATTACTTTCGAGTTAATCCCAATAACTTAATTAGTGAATAAGGTTTTTGTATGGTTTAATATTATATCTTTAATGTGTTCTACGATAATTTAGCTACCGACGATGATGAGTTGCAATGAAAATACCGATATCTAGATCGGTCGGGTGTTGTATAGGATTTTAATTATATTTTTAAAATAAATTTTCGAATATAAAATCTATTTCGAGTATTGTGATATAACTTTTATCATTTGAAATTTTTTTACTATACTTAATATTATTCATTAAATGTGTTATACGAGAATTTAGCTACCGACGATGATGCATTGCAATCGAAAAACCGGTGGTACCTAGGTAGCGGTCTTATAAATATTTTTTAAATAAACTTTGGAGTATACATTTTTTTCTCGATTATTGTGCGATATATTAATTATTAATTGACTCGATTATTAATTGAAAAATTATTTTATTTTGAAATAAAATGAATTTTTGTTGATTTCGAGTTGTTTTCACTAAATGACTTAAACAATTATTGTTTTTTTTGTAAGGCTCAATATTATTTCGTTAATGTGTTGTACGAGAATTTTCGTACTGACAATGATCGCGTTCTAATCGAAATAGCGGTAACTAGATGTCGACCTTTAGCCTATTTTTTAAATAAATTTTCTGATATATAATGCTTTCATAAGAACTATACTGTGTATAGACCATTTTATTCGATATACTATACATGAATGTATCAAGCCGACGGAATGTCGGATTCATTAACGTAATTTTATTCTAATGAAGTAGTTAATTGCCATAAAAATTATTTAATTAGCACTAGTCATAAAAATTTTGAGTGTGTGTGTTTCTTTTGTAAAATATAGTAAGTACAATAACCATAAAATAGCTATTAGCATATAACCTAATCATATTTATAATCTTGAGTTAAGGTAGTTGGTGCTATATAGAGCAGTGTAAAATTAATTAATGATTTTTGGATACCGTATACTTCGATATTCAATACAAAAAATAGCATAACTTGAACTGATTTTGACGTGTAGTTTGTTAACATCGATCTAATAAGGTTATGTCGAAAAATATAGAACTTTGAGTAAACAAATAGATTTAAAAGGGAAATGTGTTGTGTGTGTATATATGTTTGTCCGCATTTTTTGTAGATCTATAAGAGATAGCCAAATAATGATGAGAAAAAACCCTAGTTAAATTTTTTTTACGGCTTCAGAAAACTATCAGAATTTCAAAATTGCAAACCGTTTCAAAGATATAGCAATTTTCTGACGGCTAGATGTCTAATATAGTTTCTTAAAAATAACAAAATTTGGGAAATAAATTATTTGTCAATAAATTTAGAATAAAATAAAAATCGACCTTTTAAAAACTGTCTGGAATTTTTTGAAGCCCTTCTTGACCAAAAATGTTTTTTTTTGTTTTAAATTTCAATTTTTTATTATTAAATTATTTATTAATATAAATTGAGCTATCTAAATTCCACTCTAAATTTAAATAATGAATTTTTATATTTATTTATAATGAAAAATAGTATATTTTATTTTGAATTCTGTAGAAAATCGCGAATCTACTATATTATTACAACAACTGCCTTAACAAACTTTTTATTTTAATGTAGTTTTTTTGGAATCAATTATGTTAATTATTCATTCTTCTCCAGTGCTTTTATTTTCTTGGAAAAACGTAGGGGAGAGTAGTTTAATACCTTAGGAAAACTTATCTATATCTTCTGTAGAAGTCGATAATCATTATCTATGGGCTTTAAAAATGCTAAATCTAAATAAAATTTTAATAAGGTAGATTCCTACTTTTTAATATATTGCCATTAAATCTTACAACGAAAGCTGAAAGTGAGAATTCATAAATTCACGTATGTTTGATGTTACACACATTTAAAAAATGGGGTAGATTGAAAGTAATCGTACTATGCGACGGGTATAAATACGGCGCACCGAATTAATCAGTTCTCTTAATTAAGTGGCGTATTTGAAAGAATTTTACTAAGTTTAACGCAAATTTATTAATTTTGTTCATAAAAAGTGATTTTCACCTGATCACAAAATATATATTATTGAAATTAAACGACAACTTTTTATTTAAAGTATTAATCACAGTTTTATTTCATCAATTTGGGTTGCGACTTGAATTAGTTACTGATCTCTTTACTATCTTTGCCTACAGAGTTCAGTTTCAGTATTAATTCTGAATACTTACAATAAGATCAAAACTACATTTTTTGGTTTCATAAATACCTATCACAAACTAGGGTTTTGGTATTATTTTATAACGATTACTATTAGGTTCATAATATTTTGAAACTATTTATTATTTAATTGTTTTGATAACTCGTAATTCGGTAATAATAACATACAATCACACCTACGCCGTGTAGTTGGTTAAACAAAATCAGTTTCATTACTTAAAATCTGTTTAATTGAGGTGTTTAGCTTAAGGACGTTCAGTTACTACGTGAGAGTCAAATGAGTATTATCTTTAATAAAATTTATTTAGGATTAAAAAAAGTTGTAGAGTATATCAATAATCTAACAACAATTTATTACCTCTTTTTATTTGTCCTAAATATTTTAAAAGTATTTATTGTAAAAATATCAGGAAAAGTAAATTAGAAATTGATTTGACTTGATGTTACAGATCTGACAATAAACTATGTTGTATATTTGTATATTTTTTTACTGAACGCTGTCGCCTGTTTTCAAAATATGGTGGAAAAATAAACGTAACAAAACAGTTTTAATTTAATTAATTAATGAATTCAAACGTTCGTCAACACTATTTTTTTAATGCAAATATATAAACTGCACATTTCAAAGAATATTTATAAACATTATTTATTATGATGTCTACTTTAATAATATAGTTATTATAATTTTAAGTACAAAAAAATTCTGTTCTTCATAAGATGCTTTGTTAAAAGTTTGATTTTTAATCGATAATTACTCTTTGAAGATTGTAAACAGGTTTTAAATTTTTGAGGGAGGATAACTACATAATAGAGCTATTCAATTCCATAAAAAAAAAAATTTGTTATCTACTATCAGGCCTCATGTATGAAAGTGTTATTCATTTGTCTGTAGAAAGTATCAGCCAACTACCTGGTGTAGTTGGGCCCACTATTTTATTTTTGACAGTGAATTTCTATAATAGCAAAATTAAAAGTAGCAATAACAAAAAACTTTACCCTATATTATTTCTTTATTCGTGAAAAGAAAGAACATACGCAGTAAAAATTTAATTTTTGTGTGTGTGTATCAAAAATCAAATATTGGAAGTTTTATTACTATTAAGTGAAGAGCAGATAGGTAATTTACATAAATGTAATTAAAAATCACTTTAAAGATTAATGAAAAAAGTGAATATTTTAAAACAAAATGAATTATTAATAAATTACATTTTTTATATAAAGGAAAAAGTTAAATATTCAAATTTTATTCATGTTTTAAAGAATATTTATCGATTGGTTCTTTCAATATTTCCAATATTAATAAATTGAGGCCTAATAAAACGCTTTAATTAAAAATTAAATCTGGCTTAGCTGTGAAATATTCTTTGCGGCAATTTAAATTAATGCCTTGTTAGAATTTTATATAATTAAATTCTAAATTTAAATTGATTAGATTTGTTTTATAAAAATTATCGAAAATTTGGGCAAATTTCTCTTTGGTAAACATTTTTTAAACTCGTTTATTACCGCTTGTAGGAGAACCGAATTATCATGCTTGAAGAAAAAAATTACAATTGTTAATCTTGTGACATGTTTCGCCATTGATCAAATAATAATTCTTTAATTTTTTTTTAACGAGTACGTCTTCTAACTATTGATTCTCCACTAAGCGAAATTTCATTAAGATATCGTCATTTTACTGAAATTTATATTCAAGGCTGAAACCTATGACGTAAAGGATTAAATAAAAAGATAATTTATAGAATTTTGTCTAATCTTTAAAGTTTGTTGATGATTACGTAAAGTACCCTGGTGAAGTATGTATTTCACCAACGCAACTAGATCTTCGTAACCTTTTTTCAAAATTGTATAGTCATTTTGAACATTATTCAATCGGTTTTTGATTTCGAATAAAATTTGTTCATTATAAATATACTAACAACTTTGATTCAAAACATTTACCCAAAAATCGAATGAATAAGATACATATCAACTATTACGAAATGACCTAATTAATGCCCTTAAAAATTGGTGTTTCTAAAACCTAACATTTTAATTTCTTTTTATACTCAGTATATAATACAGTGATTCTCAACCATTTTTTTTTATCGCGGCACACTTTTAACGATTTCAAAATTTGACGGCACACAAAGAAAAAGACAAGTTTAAAAGTTGTTTACTTACCTAAAATACACGGTGTAAAATAGTTTATGATAATAATTTTGAATGTAAAATAAAATAATATGTACTACAAAAACAACAGTACGTTTATTAAGGGATTCATTACAAGTTAATAATAAGAATACTTTTAATGAGAAATTTGAGCTTGATGTTTTTTTGATAATTTCATTTATATTTGGTCGTAAAAATGACAATGCTACTCTCATATCGTCTTCTACATTTAACAGTCTCGATCTTTTTTTCGTTTTTATGTTGGTTAATACTTATATACATTTCTAAAATTTAGCGGCATACTTTAAGAATTTGGCGGCACACAAAAGTCTGCTGCACAGTGGTTGAGAATCACTGATATAATATATTCTAGCGTATATTAAGTTTAGTACCAAGTTTGTAATTCAGTATATACCGGGTATTTAAGCAAATAACTCAGTTGTAATTTTTTTTTTAAATATTTTGTCTAAAAAGTCTTTTTATTTGCCCATTTTCACATTTTAATTTCTTTTTATACTCAGTATATAATATATACTAGGGTAGTTTGTAATTCAGTATATACCGGATATTTAAGCAATTAACTCAGTTAGTTGTTATTTTCTTTTGTTTTGTTTTCTTATATTTTGTCTAAAAAGTATTTTGATTTGCCCATTTTCTTGTACTTCTAGAATTAATTCGTTAATTTCTACATAAGAGTCAAAAGTGAAAAGTTTTTTTTGGGAAAAATGATTTGATGATTGAACATCCTTAATACAGTTTGGTATAATTAATATCTAATAAGTATAAAAAATATATCAATATGGTAATTTTTGCGTTTGGTTGAAAGAAAGTAAATTTATATATCGGTTATGGTAAATAAAATTAAGATAATTACATATAAATAATAATAATAATATATTTTTTGCAAGTTAATTGTTTATAATATTTAAATTATTATTATGATTGTTCAAAAATCATAATTCTGCAAAAAAAAAATATAATCGGTTTTTTTTCACTTTCATAATTTTATTAGATATTTTATTTGTTAAAACGAGGGAGATTTATTAATTTGGTTTGTTTTTTTTTTTACTAAATCAAAATCATTAGTTTTTATTTGAATGTATAAATCTTTTCCCCCTCTCGATACTGTGAACAAATGTATGAAATCATATTATTATTTTAATAAATAATGATCTTGTGATGGGTTATATACAACAAAAGGTCTTTTAAGTTGGCAATAGTTGTATGATAATCTCACTATTATTGTGAATGTTTATATGAATGTTTACTATTTGAACACGTTTTAATGGTTTCACCGATTCTATTAATATTTGTTGATATTTTATTCTGTAAATTCATTATTTGAAATTTAAAAAGGGGGAAAGATTTGTGTTTAAAGTAATTGAAAATAAGGAAATAATATACGGTAGAACAGCGGAAAGTTGAACTTAACTCGGGTCCGCGCCGGTAGATTTTTCGTGAAAACGTCCTGCACGATTTTACGATAATTACAGATTTTTTCGATTCGTAGACGTTTGAATTATCGCTGACCACTGAATGCCCGATGGACCAGCTACGTAATTGCTTGGTGCCGATTTCTTATTTTCGATGTTGCCGTAGATCTTGTGCTCGTTCGGCACTGGACTTTTTAGGGTCATTGGATTCTTTTTGACGCGCTCTTTCCTCTGATATCTATCATTTCGAGCATATTTACAAGTCATATGAGACGAAATCTTCAATTTACTTGTAGTTTTCAATTTAATACAGATTTTCACTTATATTTCGGCGAATATTTTTACGCCTCCTAGTAGTACCTCTGCAAGCTCTTTACAATGACGCTAGAATCAATGCTCTAGCTAAACGCGTTTCCACACTACATCAATTTATAACTTTACACAAAGCTAATTCGTAACTATTTACGCGCATGCGTCTATACTAGTACGATGTCGCCAGAGGTAAAACAAATGCAGTGCGACATATACCTAAAAACATGATCTATCTGTTGTATTTCGTCACACAAGAATGTTCGACCGGCCTCCAGTGTAACGAACGAATTCACGTCAAAATTAACGTTACAGACGTTTCGACATACTAAGGGTTTAGGCTTGGAGAGATTTGATAGGAACATTTTAGACTTTAAGAGGTTTAGATTCTATGCTATAAGATTTTGTGTTCTTTGAGATAAAGGAATCAAAGAAAATTTTTTCGAGTTATAGAGAAAAGAAATGTATTGAAAGAACTTTGTAGATGCTTCGGCTTATAGAGTTAATTCTAACGTTCGCTAACACTATTTTTAAATTCAATTAACTAAACTATTCAAATAATACTTTAAAACAATATATATATCACAGTGTCTAATTTATTAACATAGTTGTTACATAAGTTTCAATATAAAATATTCTATTTTCCCATAAAACTTAATGTTAAACATTTGATTTTTAATTATTGATAACTTTTTCAAATGATCAAAGGTTTAATAAACATAATTACGTGATTAAACTTTAAAATTTAATCTAGTATCAAGTCTCACACATAAACGTCCTTAAGATAGATTAATTTTTAATGAACATAACTGTATCAATCTCAACGTTCTTAAGTTATATTTCATAGTATTTTTTATTGTACTTAAAAAGTTTTATATGAATAATATTATTTGAGTTAACTTTAAAGATTTGTATATTATGATGTTTTATATTTGGAGATTTATCTTATTTTAATTAATAATTATTTGCATTCGAGTGTGTTATATGTGAGTCATTTTATTTATTAATTTATTATTTCCTCAGATAATGAAACCATTTTATGTATTTACTACATATACTAACTAATGTTTATAGTTTTATATATATATAGTTTTGTAATATTATTTTTATCAACGTTTAAATAATATTTATTTATTTAAACCATTAAAATTTGTCTTTAATTTTTTTCGTATACATAAATCTTGATTCTAATAATATACAACAAATCTAAAAATCAAACGGAAATGTTAGCTTTTATAGATTCCCACCTCTTTTTAGCGAATTTTTGGAAGATAATGTAAGTTTTGAGTTACAAATATCAAATAAATTTTTTTTTAATTACAATATTGTACATTTGAATATATATATATATATATATATATATATATATATATATATATATATATATATATATGTGTGTGTGTGTGTGTGTGTGTTTTCGTATACATAAATCTTGATTCATAATAATATACAACAAATCTAAAAATCAAACGGAAATGTTAGCTTGTATAGATTCCCACCTCTTTTTAGCGAATTTTTGGAAGATAATGTAAGTTTTGAGTTACAAATATCAAATGAATTTTTTTTAAATTACAATATTGTACATTTGAATATATATATATATATATATATATATATATATGTATATATATATATATATATATATATATATATATATATATATATATATATATATATATATATATATATGTGTGTGTGTGTGTGTATCTAAAGCGACTCTAGTGGTCACAACTTTAGTGAAATAAGTTAATTGAGAATTGATTAGAATTCGATTCTAAGTCATTGATTTCTTCAATATTTAGACACCTATGAGTACAGTACATGTTTCCCTAAGTTACCTTGTAACTACCAACAAACTTATTAATAATTATTATATTCAGGGTGTATAAAAATTTGGTTGAAAGTCCATAAGTCTTTTGATTTAATTTTTATTAAGGATGTACGAGCACTAATGTATAGTCCATTTATAAAATTCTTCAAAATCTTATATAGTACCTTCATAAAGGTCCACAATAATGTTTATTATTTTTTGTCGTAAGTTAAAATTAAAATTTAATTTAGACCCGTCATACCGGGCCCAACAAAAGAGATATTTAAGAAAAAATAACCTTTTACAAAAAACAAATTTACCCGAAATTTCAGTTGTTTTCTTAATATATCTTTATTAATATTTCTATTGCGTAGTTTTTTTTTTATTTGTCTTATTTTATTCCAAGTGAAAATTGTCAAAATATGGGTTTCTCCATAAGAGCAATCCATTAAAACTCGAACAAAAAAAAACTTAAACATTAAATAATTAATGCAAGACCCCCGTAAACCCCCCCCCCCCTAAAACTTTTATAATTGATTTATATGCACTTCAACTATGTAAAGAAAAAATCAAGCCTTAATCAATTTGAAGCTCCAGTGCTCGTACATCCTTAAAATAACTTGGTATATTCTTTATTTTCATATTAAATTCGCAAAGTTTACACAGTTCCTGCGTTTTTTTGTTTGTTTCAAAATAAGCTCAGAAATTTTTTCCAACTAATTTTCCATATGTTAGTTTCGTTTCAAACTAAAACTGTTTGATAATTTTTTTCTATTAAAATTAAACAAATGTTTGACAATAACTATAAAGAAAAAAAAATCTTGTATAGCTATTGAGGGGAAAATTGTAGAAAAATTAGTGGAAAATATTTGATATCAGAATTAAGTGAGTGTGTGTTTGTTGTATATTATCTCATATTTCATGCAAAACAGAATATAATATTTAGACAAAAAAAAATCAATGTATGGAAAAACATATTGTATGTACACTCCCGTTCAATAAAATTGAACAGAATCAAATCAGTCTCTCACAATTTTGATTATTCTTGTAGTAAATGTTGTTGTTTACATAAATTGTTGAACATAAATAAAAAATATAAAACTTCCATTTCTTTTTTTCACATTTAAAAAATATACTACTTATCTTTGTTTATAAATAAATAATATACAGAGAGTTACAAAAGTGGGGAGTTTTATGAAATGTAAGGAAATTAACATTTCAGGTCTGTTCAATTTTATTGAACGGGAGTGTACATGTAAATAAATATATAAAATATTTTCATGAAAAACCTCAGTCACTATTGTGGGTAATTTATAATATTGGTCATATGAATAAATCATGTTTTTTTTTTCTTCCGTACATAAACGAAAACTTTTCAACACATGATAAATAAATATAACTGTTAACTCACATGGTATTATATTGGGGGAAAATATATATTTGGAAAATGCTTTTTATTTTTTTTTAGTCTGGTAGATTAGTATCAAATTACCGACAAATATATTTTGTTAATTTAATTACTTTTTATTTAATTGATGTTTATAAATTCATTGAAATGGTTTTTGTGGTTCCGTAGAAACTTTATACACAGTAAAACTTATAGGGTAAATTTAAAGTATTCGCGGTAGGTGGAAACACGGCGAACTGACTGAATCCATTCTCTGAACCACGACGGCGTTTTTGCTTGAAATCAAGTTTGACGCAAATGTATAAATTTGTTGATTGAAAGTGATCATCAATTGAAAACAAAATATAAACCCCCACTCATAAAAATTGGACCAGTAAGACACATTCTTAGCGTATATATTACTAAATATATGTATAATATTACATACAGTATCATTTAGAATGTTCGAATTGGTTCAATTTTTATGATTGGGAGTGTACATTGTTGAAATTAAAAGAGAAAATTTAATTTGATATATTGATATCTTCATTTTATTTCATAAAGTTTTACATCCATTTTACAGAATTACGAACAAAGTCACGATCACTTTGGATTGCGACCTGAATTAGTCACTGATCTTTATATACTATCTCCGTCTATAGAGTTCAGTTACAGTACTTTGAATACATGATGTTCTCATTTACACTAACTTTATATACTTACAATAAGATCATAACTACATATTTTGCTTTAATAACTATATATACCTACCACAATGGATCATATGTCACAAGTGAGAGTTTTTGGTATTATTTTATTCCGATTACTAATAGTTTCATAATATTTTGAATTGTTGCGATACAAGTTTTGTTTGTTTTGTTCTGGAATATTTGCAATTAAACTGATAGTTTTTGAGATATTTAGAGATAAAAGATTTTTCCTCTCATTAGTAGTATGAATAAGCACGGGTTGATGCAAAATCATTACCTTTAAATTGACTTGTGCAAAATCGCTCAATAACGTTTTGCAAGGCGGTAATGAAAATTGTACTACAAACCCCAAAAGTGGCGGTTCGTTTTCGGAAATTTTCTTGTTGATTTGTGTCCAATCCAAATACATTTATTACTTATCATTGTGAAAAATTTACAAATATTTAAGTAGCGTTTTTTTTTCTTCAAAATTTATAGTCGATTTGTTGTGCCATTCCAATCCATTCCGTATTCGTAAAAATGCCTCATTTTAAAGTCGATAGTACGTACAATTATTATTGAATATGGTGGTGTAGATATATATTTTTAATAAAAATTAATTAATTTATAAATAATATATGAAAATAATAATAATTATTATAATTTTTACATGTTTTTAAAAGTGTACAAGTTATTTTTATGCAATAACTTGTTCAAAAATTATTAGAGCGAAATATGAGAAACTCTTATTAAAAATACTTAATGCTTCTTACTATTAATACATACATGCATACAAACATACATACATACATACATACATACATAGAAAATATATATAACAACTTAATGAAATTATTGTAATCAAACCTTAAACATAAACAAACAATCAACAGTAACAGCAGCTTGTTATTGACTACTGTGTGTTTCAAAAGACTGAAACACTAAATTATACTAATACTATCTTTAATTCTGTAAAATTCTGTCAATGCATCATTGACATTGTTCGTATGATTGTCCTTCGGTTATATTATACTGACGCGTTTGCGTAATTTGACATTTAAGTAATATGTCTGAACATTGATAACATTATTTTGACATCATATGTTTTGGTATGAAAAATCATACACATCTTAGAAAGGGTTCGAACATAGACCTCTGGATTTTTTGACTGGAGACCAATTGACCATCTGATGTACTATGGGCTACAAAAGTAGCGTTCAATTTTCAATGTTTTTTAGTTGATTTGTATCTCATTTATTCGGAGTTTGGGAAAATGTTTCGAATAAAAGTTTTTAGTATATTAATCATGAACAACTTTTATTCGAAGCATTTTGTCGATAACCGTATAAATATGTCAAAAATCAAATATAAAATTTGTAAAAATGAGCGCTGATTTATAGGCAATGTGTATTTTCTTACTATAAAACGTGATAACTCAGTTTTATTAAACATTTTACGAAAGCAATCTAATCTATTGATGAAAGCTTGAATAAAATCCGTTCAGCACTTTTTGAGGTTAGAGCTTTGAAAGCACACAAACAAGGTGAGCTGTGTGTACTTTATAGTATGTAAATTAACACAAAATGTACTAAACTTTCGTAACAAAGTTATTAAAATTTTAGAGCATCAAATTTCTTAAACAAAACTATTGGGGAGCTTTTCGATTTGTCAATTTGGTTGCTTAGTAAAGCGCAGTAATGTTGCGTCCAAAAAAATCCAAAATTCATGAAAAATAAGAGTTCACGTCAGTTTATGGAAGTCCAACAACCAATTTTTCTTTTTGCGAATTCCACTTATTTTACTAATAGACATGTTTCGAATGGATTAGTTCATTTTCCAACTGGTTGAAATTTGATGATCATATATATTCGGTTACAACCATTTATATATAAGTAAAATTTAAAAGGTGTAGCCTAAGGATATGAGGATTTGAATGGAGTGGAAGGAATTTTTGTGAATAGACTAGGAATTGGTAGGATATGCAGCTGCAGCCAACTATGATAGGAACTATGCCGATATTAATCTGGAGTTCGTGAAGGAAACTGCAGAAAACCTTCTCAAGCATAGCCGGTTACTTCGTCCATACGCCGACAGTTTAGTCAATTAACCGCTCCTTTTTTTTTTCTTAATAATTGACAAAATGTCGATGTCGGGATTCGAACCCATAACCTCCCAGTTTCCAAGTAGGCATACTGCGCAGACATAACTACAATCTAACATAAATAATTACCGGGATATCAGAGGGTGTAAAAATCATAACTGTCTCATTTCGGCGTGATCCATTCTGATGCACGATCTTCGTGTCAAATTTTTGAAGTACTCGGTACAAGTATATAATAGAAAATTAAAATAATAATTATTGCATAGATGCATTTTAATAAAAAATAAAAAAAAAGTGTCGGGTCGACGCGGCAACCAAGTGCGGTGATTGTATATACAATGTATATGTGGTGAATGAGTTTTATAGTAGATATGCAGTTAATAATAAAACCTATTTTGACAAAATGGAAACCCGACTTCAAAAATAAAATATTCTATAACAAAAAATGCACTAAAAAGTAAAAAAATAATTGCACATTCTTGTGCCAATTTTAGTTCACCTAAGCAAAAATTTTTAAATATATATGTACAATTATTGTATTTTTAGAGTCGGTGTCAACATAGAGAAATTCTCACAAAATTTGGACACCGCCTCCAAAAATAACAATAATTGTACATATATATTTAAAAAATTTTGCTTAGGTGAACTAAAATTGGCACAAGAATATGAAATTATTTTTTTACTTTTTAGTGCATTTTTTGTTATAAAATATTTGATTTTTGAAGTCGCGTTTCCATTTTGTCAAAATAGGTTTTATTTCTCGCTTTTTAGTGACTTTGAAGTTCTATAACTGATTTTATTTGTCTAAATATGGGTAGACCAACTAAACGACCTACTAACTTTTAGTGCATTTTTTTATAACACATTTTTTTTTTTTTTAATTTTTAGTGCATTTTTTCATAACAGATTTTCAGTTTTTTTTACATGCATTTTGTTTTTTTTTTTTGTAAAAATTTTTTTTTTGTGGTCGGTTTTTTTTGTAAAAAATTTTTTGGAAGTCGATTTTAAAAAAATTTTTCTTATTTTCCCATTATGAATGAGTATACCCTTTCAAAAAAAAAAAAAAAAATTTTGCAGAAATCCGTTATCACATATAAAATGAGGATTTGCCTCGATTTCCAGGGGACCCCCCCTTCATCAAAATGCGATTTGGTGACAATGAGACCAATCGGAAATCAAACACTTTAAAAAAAAAAAAATTCACAGTCGGTTAATAAATGACGGATTTCTGAGGTAACAAACATAAAAAAAAAAATATAGACGAATTGAGAACCATCCTCCTTTTTGAAGACGGGTTATATATATACTATGTAGTGGGTTTCATGCCGGTCAAATCTCTTCCTATAATAATAATATTATTATTAAATCGCATTATATTATTACTGACTTACTATACTATGCACACACACATTATTATAGTTACGAAATCAGTTAGTTCATTCGTTACTTTAAATTTATTTAATCAGTAATTAATAAAAAGGGAAATCATATGGTTTTTATTTATTATTAAATTTTTTAATTAATTTAACAACAACACTAAAATCATTTCTTCATTTAAGTTTTATGTTTCAAATATATTACTACAATCGAATTAAGAAAAAATTGAATCGATTTAAAATCGCTTATGAAGAAGAACCTATTTTTTTTTTAAACACTAGTTTACATCCGCACCCGCAGCGTCGCTGGCGTTTTATAGTTAAATCTCAAGCTTCCATCATTTTAAAACAAAAACCTCAATGTAATTTCCCAACGCTTCCACTTCTATAAATATTTATCGTTCACACCGCTTCCACTACTTTAATTATTTATCGACACTTCCACTAAATTTAATATTTCAGTGAATATTTTCTAATTCTATATTATCACAAGGTTTTCAACAAAAACTTTCATCAAGATCGGTCATTTTTCAAAATTTTATAATTAATTTGTTCTTTTCAATCATTCGGTTTTCGAAAAAATGACTAAGCCACAAATCAACTATAAAATTTTGAAAAACAGGCGCTATTTTTGTGTTTCCCATAGTACTTTTAACTACTAAAATAGCGTTAAAAATTTTGTAGTCGAATTGTTTCATACCAATTTGATTTTTGAAAAATGTACGGAATAATAGTTTTTCGTTATAAAAGTATTAGCAACTTTTAACTATTAACTTATTAATAGTTATAGTTATATTAATAAATAATAACTTATTAATAAATTAAAAGTTATATTAATGGTTATAGTTTTATAAGTGTTGCAACTTTTAATTATTAACATATTAAAAATAATTGGAACTATGAAATTGAGAAAAATAAATCATAGGATAGGGACTCTGGGTATAACGCCACAGGACCAAATGACTCATTGGCAAGAACCGGAAAGGCATAAACCTTGTGGTTGGGATCACTGCAGACTTAAAAAGCATCTATCTCTCATAGGGCTGAAGAACAGCAGGGCTTGCCCGAACTGTAACGAGAAAAATGATTTGATCTTTCACCTTCTGACACAATGCCTCTACAGAGCTAGAATGAGATATCTAACCTTTGACTCGACTGAAATAGAAAAACCTGAGGTAAAATAAATTAAGTAGGGCAGGTGATATTGTAATATTTTAATTCATGTGATATGTTTCGTCTAATATAATCTGACAGTTCGAGGATGGCTATATTCGGCGAAACGTGTCACATATATTAATTAAAATTTTAAGTATTTTAAATAAAATAAAAGTGGAAATTAATATCGAAGTTTTTCTTCAAAACCTTATAAAGAGCTTTAGTTTCCACAAAGTAAAGACTCTACAATAGATTATAAGCTAGAGTAATTCATATAATTTTTTTTTTTTGTGGAAATTTTGTTAAATACTAGGAGGTTTGGATTAAAGAAAGATAGTGTATACAATTCGAATTCGCCTCGTGTATAAAATTTTTGCAATGATCTTTAAAGAACCAAACAAAAGAATTATGACTCCAACGACGGTAAATATTTCAAATATTTCGTTCACCACATAACATAGATTAGAGAAATTTTTACTATCTTAAATAATATCTACAATATATTTATGTATGTATATATATATGTACATATATATTATATATATATATAACTGTTTCAAAAAAATCGAAATAAAATTATTATGAAATTTTACTACTAGGTTTGATAGTTTTGATGAAAATGTAGAAAAATCTTGAAATTTACGATAAGTTCATTTTTGATCTCAAATAACTTTCAATGAGTAGATTGATGGACAAACAAACGAACTACCAAAGTTGAAAAAAATTTTTTCCGTGTTATTTAAATGGGAAATAAAAAATCGCGATGCGAGACCTCAAAATATTAATATTAAGAGCACAAATTTTAACAGGATCATTTTTTCGACATCCTAAATACTATTTTTGAGGTAATTTAAAAAAAAAATTCGATTTTTTTGAACCAGTCTAATATATATATATATATATATATATATATATATATATATATATATATATATATATATATATATAAAACATGATAATTAATAAACCATGTATTTTTGCAAATATATGATTATTATTATTATAGTAATTATATGCATAATTCGAATTCAAATTGAAATACGAAAACGTCTCAAATATTTAACATATTCTACGGTCAACTCATATCGTACATATAACAACACATAGTCGAACGACTCATATCTTTATTGTTTTATATATATATATATATATATATATATATATATATATATATAAAATATAGTTATTTTCTATATTTGTTTTTCTTATATACGTATGTATATTCATTTCTATATGTATATATGGTTGTCTTTGTTGTTTATATGTACATTTTCGAAATTTTTCAAAATATTTGAATACCAAAATTATCAAGTTGTGTAATGTATATATGAATATTATCCACACAAGTATATTAAAGTGTATATATAGTTATCAATTTTTTAGAAATATGCTATTTTAGTCATACTAGAATGGGTCACCACCGTACAAATGTATTAAGCTTACAAAATATGTTCAGTCATATTTAGAATTGAATTTCCCAAAAATTGAAACAATTGAAGAATACCATAAGAGATCATAAACTTTTTTATATTGCAAAAAAAACATTGTGTGCTTCACAATACCTAAGTAGGCTTCCTCGACGAGGATAAAATCTCGGTCGACCGTCGATCGATTCTAAAAAATACAATATACGAACGAAAAATATATAATATACGAACGCGATGTGCCCAAATAGTTCAAAAACAGAGCAAATATGATTATCTATCATACTTTTAAATGAAAGGTAAAACAAACAGTTTAATACCAAGTCTTACTCATTATGTAGTTTCAAAAATATTATGTATGAACACATAATATATATGACAACAATGTACGTTGTTATAATAATATAATACAGAAAAATTGAATCAGATCCAAATCACAGGTATAATGTATACAACAAAGATATATATTTATTGCTAAAATAAATCGAATGAGTAAAATTTTTGTTTATTGTACACTTGGCCACAAAAGTTCATGTCATTTTTAAAATTTTATGGTTGATTTGTGCCTTTGGTTTTAGAAAAAAATTTCGAATAAAAGTTGTAAAAACCAAATGACTAAGGAACAAACCTATAACGTTTAAAAAAATGATATAAACTTTTTTGGCCAAGTGTACATATAAATATTCATAGTTTGTACATACACACACAATGGTTATGGTATAGAATGATTTAAAGTAATATATTAACATTATACATAAGCATTGTAACAATAAAACGGACAAAAGTCAGGCAATTATGTATGCTATATGTAAATTACAATAAAACTCCAACTATTCGGATTAATTGGGGCCCAACTCGACCTGGATAATCCACTATTCGAATAATTAGATAAAACATGAATAAAAGTCATTTCTTAAAAATACTTGCATATTGTTCTCCTCTAAGCGACCCGAATAATTGCTGCACAATTAATTGGATTTATATACTATTTTACAACCTTATTTATATTTTAGTTATAGTATCTAAATCGTAGAAAATCGAAAAATTTCTTCAAAATAACAAATCGAGCAATAACTAATTAATCGAATTATTGATATTTTTCGGTTATTTCAAGAGCTTGTAGCCTTTTTTTCCAATAAGTTCAATTTTTTTCTCGTATACATTCTGGACATTTTTTTAGCAATCTAAACGAAATTGTATTATTTGTTATTTGTCAGGTTAAATTCCAAAAATTACAAACATTTGACAAATTAAATTGAATTTCTTTAATTATATTAATCGAATGCTTCCTAATATTTAATTAAAAGTAAATATACTTATGAATGTAAAAATAATTGAGGATAATAATTAGCTCCTAACTAATTATTTGAATATTTACGTAAATGTTTTTATAATAATTTATGTTCAAATGCAAAGTATTTGAATTTTTACCGACGAAAAAAAGGAGGTACTCAATTCAACCTGTGTATATATTTTTTTTAATGTATGATCACGTATAACTTTTTACAGAGTAGTCCGATTTTGATAATTCTTTTTTAGTTTGATAGGGAATTTTTCAAAGTTGGTCCCATATAAATTGGAAATAAAAATTCCAAATTTTAGCCACAAAAAAAAGACTACCCAGCGCTTTCACTAAAGAACAAATATAATCGCTGTATATTGTTTGTATATATTGTATTGAATCGAACGACTCATTTCAATAACTCTCTTTTTTATTGGATAGAGTATAACTTCGAAGTTAGTACCATAAAATTTGAAGAAAAAATTTCGCCCCTAAGGGTAGAAAAAAGGGGGAAATGGATTGTTCACCTACTGAATTGTCATCTGTGAACCGATTCTGTTGAATCTTGGCACACTTATGTAGTTCTAATGACACTATAACATGTTTGAAAAAAGAAAGGCACTGAAAAGTGAAAAATAAAAACTTTTTAACAAAAAATAGAACCGACGAAAGGAGAAAGTAACTGAAAAGAAAAAAATAAGTCTTACACTAATGTAAATACCTAAATAATTTTGAGTCGGTGTCATCGAAATGGGCGAATGGTGAATCTGATTTTCGGTTAAAAGTAAATATTACAAAATATTACATTTTGTAATATTTTGTTTGTTTGGCGCCGACTCAAAATTATTTAGGTATTTACATTAGTCTAAGACTTAGTTAGACTAAAAAGGTTCTTTTTTATTTTTTGCTTTTCAGTTACTTTCTTCGTTCGTTGGTTCTATTTTTTGTTAAACAGTTTTTATTCTTTTATAAAACTTTCAAAATCTGTACAAATATCATAAAACTGTGAAGGGTCTGTCTGTTTATAAACGTAAAGACTATTTGGTGCATAATTTTGGAACATTCTATACATATTACCTTTACCGTTGATAATAATTACATCACATATGTCAGTACATAACTGAAAATTCGATCTCGAAACATTTTTTATCCCCAATTATATATACATATCTAGCTTTTATCAATTCAATTTGAATATTTTTAAATATTGTTTGCAAATGGGGCCACTACCATTTAAACAACAAAAGCTAACAGGAACACAATAAAAATTCAACAAAAATAATAAGTAACCTTCCACATCACTGTACCTTGTTAGCATAATCGAAAAGGGTTGTTTGATTAATTTATCCCCCCTAACCCTTACTAGTTTTTTACACAAAGTGAATTATGTAAATTGAGTGGTGATACTTCAAATATTTTAAATACAACGTGTAGAACAAATTTCTTTAGTATTTAGTTACAGGATTCATTTGGAAATTTAATATATGATGTGACGTTAGTGTTGAACAAGAACGAAGTAACCGGCTATGTTTGAGAAGGTTTTTTGCAGTTTCCTTCACGAACTCCAGATGAATATCGGCATAGTTCCTATCATAGTCGGCTGCAGCCGCAATATATGATGTGACGTTAGTGTTGAACAAGAACGAAGTTACCGGTTTGAGAAGGTTTTCTGCAGTTTCCTTCACGAACTCCAGATGAATATCGGCGTAGTTCCTATGATAGTCGGCTGCAGCCACATATCCTACCAATTCCTAGTCTACACACAAAAATTCTTTCCACTCCACTCACATCCTCACATCTTTAGGCATCACAATGGACCTTATGGTCGAAGTGTAGCCTGTCCAGGGCCGCATCTACAATCTATATATCTATCTAGTGTGATTCAATAATTGATTCATTTCAGTCAAGTTTGATTCTTTTTGTACCAATGATGTAGATATCTTATTCATAATTAATTTAGGTAGGGGTTGGCCCATCCTTGCCACTAATTGTTAAACCATTTGAAGCTGTTCAGGTACAGCATCAATAGGACTTTGATCCCGGTACACTGATAGAAGGAATTTCTTTTCTAAAGAATATATATTTTCTTCAAAATATTTGCTTCAATAAAGAAACCCTGCTTTTCATTCAAGACTACGCAGTCGAACCAAAAACATATGTTTAGTTGAGCGAAGAAACTGAAATTTTTGAACGGAGTTTAAAATTTTTTTTAAATAGGGTTCGTTAGTCTTGGCTTACGATAGTCTTTCTTGGCCAAATACTCTTGTAATTCTTCTTTAGTCAAGAAAATGAAATTCTTGTAAAAAACAGTCAAGAAGAGAAAACTCAAGAAGAGAAAGTTTATGCAGCTTCTTTAACTAAAGTATATATATTTAACTGAAGTATATCATTACTTCTTTAAAAAATTTCTGTTTATTTTGGTCCGAAATTTTAGTATCTGGGTCCAAAGAAATCATCATTTCAGTTTAAGAATTCGGAGATTCTTGAGTCAAGAGTCAGTTTATCTTTAGTTAAGATAATTTTCTCAAGTTAAAACTATAGATGTCAAGATATTTATTTTCTTATACCAAATATATATTATCTTCCCTATATATGAGAGTCAGAAATTCTTGGTTTAAAAAACTTTCTTACTGCAAGGAATTACTTCTATCAGTGTAGACTTTCGCTCTGAGAGGTCGTCAAACAATGGTTGACTCAAAAGGGCAAGTACGTTCCTCTCGCCATCTTATTTTGGCTTTACCTCATATGGTCTTTTTCAGGACCTAATTACACCTTCTTTTCGAATCGGGTTGGACAAGTTAACATAATCAAGTGATTTTCTGGCCCAATATTCATACATCAGTTTGGTTATTACTGACCTCAGTTTTTGAAACCAAAGATTTGTCTAAGGACAAAAGTTCTCTAAAATTTATACTTATATGAATTAAAAAAAAAAAGAATCTCAAATATGCGGACTTTAAGCAATAACATTCAATAAAATCAATCCATCAATAATTGATTACCGATAATAATCAACACAAAAGGTATACACGGATTTCTTTAAATGTAACCTATAAAATTTATATCGATTAGCGACGACTGTTCGACATTTTAAAATAACTATACTTATGCGATATCGAAAGGTAATATCTATAGAAATAAAATTCAAGGCAATTTTTAAAGGAATGTTATATATATACATATATATATTTTTTTTATGTAAAAATGATAACGCTTGGTACTGTTATTATTAATTATACGCAAAATAAAAAAAGAAAAATATGTACCCGATAACATTTCAATTAATTATTATTTTAATAAGCCTGGACTACTGACTGTGTACACTTGTTCGATGATAAGAAAAAAACTATGGATAATGTTTAGTTGGATATTGTGTCCATTATATAACTTGCTTAATGATAAGAATTATTATTTCGTAGTGTACACTCCCGTTCAAAAAGAAAAAAAAATGAACAGACCTAAAATGTTAATTTTCTTACATTTCATAAAATTCCTCACTTTTGTAACTCTCTGTGAAATGTATAATTTTATTTATTTATAAACAAAGATAAGTAGTATATTTTTTAAGTGTGTAAAAAAGAAATGGAAGTCTAAACTGAATTTATATTTTTTATTTGTATATACGGTGTCAGTGACAGAATGAGAATTTAAAGAATATATGTAATGTTAATGCATGTTACGTGTTATATCTTACTCTTACGTGTAAAAATTAAATAAAATGTTGTATCTGCTACTACAAGAATAATCAAAATTGTGAGACACTGATTCGATTCAAGTGTGTTCATTTTTTTTGAACGGGAGTGTACATGGCCCCAAAAAAGTTGCGCTCATTTTTCAAAATTTTATAATTGATTTGTACCTTAATTAGGCGATTTTTGAAGAAAATGCTTGGGATAAAAGTTGATTATCACCATAGAAACAAATTAAAAATAAACTTATTTTAAATTTCCAACTATCTGGAAGATTGGTTCTCGCGGAGATTCTATTCGCTCTGAGCCTAACCGTGCTCAGCGCCGTGCGTGATCAAAAAAACAATATCATGTCCAATGTCAGTGTATAAAAACCATGTTGTTTATTTAATTTAATTAATTATTTTTGTTAAACGCCTATGAGTTTTTATACACTCACGTTGGTCATGAAGTTGTTTTTTGACCATGCATGGCGCTGGGTACGGTTATGCTCGGAGCGAATACACACATCTTTGTTTTAGATTATAATGATCAGAAATACAAGGATTTTTATGGGAGTTTAAACTAAACGAAAGTTACAACAATTTATTTAACAATCCAAAACTCTTTCCTTAACCACATTTCATTATTCTTAAGAATTCTCTTCTAAACCCACATTTTAGACCGTCTGATTAAACATAGTTGGCAAATCTTTTGCATAATATATAGCTTTATGAATTAGACACATATCTCATTAGACTCTTCAAATATATGTAGAAAAAAATTGAATAAAAGTGACTGTTTGCTAGACCTGAGGATGTTCAATATATTCTAGGCCTCTTTGTACCATAACCAAATTTATATATTCCATGAGGTTAACTTCTTACATCACATCTTGAGGGAACTCACTTAATGCCTTCAAGACTCCTTTGAAGGAGAGCTTTCTTATATTCTTTAAACCGTCTATGAAAGAGAAAGGGTCTTACATTAACAAGCTTAAAAACGATACTTATTCTCTGAAGCACTCCAGTGTTATCCTTGGTGAGAATCTCCCAGTAAAACGTTGGTAAAACCCAGAGAAACCTATCCTTCAGTCATATGACTGAATTACTGATACTGTTATTGATATAGAAAACATTTATGAAATACTTGCCCGCATAGACGCCTGAAAAGACCGTCAGAAAAGGGAATTGCCCTCTTTCCTGGCATTTTACTTTTCATTAATACAATAATCTGTAATCAATCTTCAAGGAGTTAATCAGAGTGCAGACACTAGATTTAGTACTCTTTGAAAAACATGTAAAGATGTTGAACTGAATCACCAAAACACAAATTTACAGAACAAATGTACACCCTCCTACTCGAGTTGAATATTCACGTATTCTTCTCTAAGAGTTTCTGCTGAAAAACGTTTCATTTTGTTTATTCCAATTATCTCCCAAATATATGAGGAAACTTGATAAAAACCAGTATGAAGTAATGGTTGAGAGAATTCCTTACAAATATGTTTGTTCCAAAAATAAAAAGAGTGTTTGCCTCTCCCTGTAAATAGTTCTGATGGGTATCTAGGCTTGCAACCCGATACGACAATTGGCAATAATTGGAAGCGAGACTAATTGGAGCAACTTGTTTTGTAGGACATTGTTTGATACGTTAACAATTCTACACTACATCAACTGAGATAACAATTGATCAGATATTATATGAACAGGTCATGTCTCCACACCTTGTTCCAGTCAGTTAGAGAGCTGTACATTATTCAAAAGTTATAGTAGCCTAGTGTAATAGCGACCGAAAGGAAATACATTATAAAATTTCCATATTATGTAAACATATAAAAATTAAAGAATAAATTATTAGATTTTACAAGAAGTAATCTATTAAGGATGTACCAGCATACTATCACTTTTCGACAGATTTCGCTCATTTTTTTTTTACATGCTAAAAATAACGTTTTCTAATAGATCCCGAAGTTTCAGAATTTTAGACCGTTTTGATCAAAGTTATCATTCTCTCTCATTTGAAGCTTGTAAAACTTCATGCCCGCCCAACTATTATCTGTTGTATTAGAAAAACTAATCGGCAGAATTTAAAAAAAAACTACGAGAGTAATTCCGTAATATTTCTTATATAAATTTAAAAAAAAAAATCGTGTTACCGTTTTTTTTTTTCGAAATATAATTTAAAATATTATTTTTGTCCAATAGGGAATATGCATGAAAATTTTTTATCACTTGAATTGAAGCATGTTTACTTGACAAATATCAAGGTAAAATTTCTTTTTAAATAACTTTAAAAATAAGCGAGATATGAATGATTGAAATTCCCGATTAGTCAAAGAGGGTGATAGCCCTCTTGATATGTTATGTGACGTCATATTACACTTTCACCATTTAAAATACACGTAAAACTCCGTTTGTAGTATTTTTGCAAGAAAGAGACAGATAATAATCTTTAAAAGCTTATAGCTTGCTTGATATTTGTCGGATTTTAATTTCGTTTTTAAATATTATTACAGTATTAACAGTATTTTCATATTCTAAAAATAAATGTGAAAAAAAATTTTCATGCATATTCCCTATTATAACACATTCCGTTTATGGTAAATAGTGGTCTGACAACGTTGTGCACCAATCTCTCTCAAGTTACAACAAGTTAAGAGTGGGAATATATGCCGTTGACATGTGCAATAATAATAAATAGGTATATACACAGAGCAACGTTGTCAGATCACGGTACCAGAAATATTTGATAGTATGTGTAAGTATCTGTGTGTCGATAATATGTGTATGTATGTGTATATTTTAATTTCGTTTTTAAATATTATTACAGTATTTACAGTATTTTCATATTCTAAAAATAAATGTGAAAAAAAATTTTCATGCATATTCCCTATTATAACACATTCCGTTTATGGTAAATAGTGGTCTGACAACGTTGTGCACCAATCTCTCTCAAGTTACAACAAGTTAAGAGTGGGAATATATGCCGTTGACATGTGCAATAATAATAAATAGGTATATACACAGAGCAACGTTGTCAGATCACCGTACCAGAAATATTTGATAGTATGTGTAAGTATCTGTGTGTCGATAATATGTATAATTCCGTTAGATGTGTACACTATGCTGGTACATCCTTAAATACGATGGACGTCAAGTTGTTGTTGACTTTTTGTATATCTCTCCTACAAAAAAAAACTTATCACAATAGGTTAACGACTATATGGTGGTGTACTCGATGTGTGTATTAATAATGCTATTCAAAATGTGCGTATATATTATTATTTTATTTGACAAGTTAAATCATGAGAAATGGGCGAGGCACTCGACTCAACAGAGAGAGAGAGAGAGAGAGAGAGTGAGAGAGTGTCTTTGCTTAAAACCACAAGAATGGTGTATTGTGCAGTAAGGAAAAGAATATGGTAATTTACATGTATGTTGTGATGATGATGATGCATTCATTGAATAAATGTTGAATACAATTGATAATAATATTTAAAAAAAACGATTCTATAGACAGTGTTGTTGTTTTTGTTGTTGTTGTTTCTTTATGCTTATAATCAACCTGGTGCTAGTGAATCCACCAGCATGATCATTCATCATATTACTCTGATGATGCTAAGTGTGTTCCTTTACAACGCTGTTGGCATCTCAGTTTATCTAGATGATTTTGCAAGACCTCTAAGTTCTTTGCTATCTAGGAAGAATAAGACTATTGAAATCATTCTGATTAGATTTTTGCTCATCCTGTTGTTAGATGTGAATAATAATAATTAGAAAGAAGGGTACCGCAAATGGGTTTCTAGTACCTAGAACAAGGGGTCCTCTGTGCCCTCTTTGAGAACAATCTATTACCCGAAGGCGAGACGTCTTCGAGTAAGAGGTTCTATTTTAAGAAGATAAAGCTATAAGATTCTGTCGAGGACAGACGCCACACAGAAGGCCCACAACTTCTCCAAGGTTTCGGACCCAAACATTCTATACCTGACACCCTACAGGTTTTTGTAGGTGCATATAACATGTATGGAGGTTTGATCGTCTTCCGTTAGATGTGAAAGGCATAACGAAGAAGACACCCATAGTGCTGAAAGTCAATGAATTGTCTTATATAGGTAGGTTTTCTGATTTCAGAAATCTGTCCTAAGGTACTCCTCATTATAGCGATACATTGCTCTCAGTGTTAGATGTTCAAGGTTAGATATTATGTATGCAAGGCACTATCAAGGAACATCCCATAATGATGGATCTCGAGCTTTTGCCTCAAATAGGAAATGTTTGGGGTTTGACGGCCTGATCAAATTCTGAGCCTAGCTGCTAGGCTTTCATATCACTGATTGTGCTTCGAAGAAATATCAACCTACCTTCTCTGTGAGCGTGTAGTGTAGTTACTTTCATATTTAGATACCTTTGCGTACACTCTAATAGGTACTCATCTGGACTGAAGACCTCGAGAGATTTGTTTTACAACCAGCGAGGTACGACACTTCAATTTTTCTGAAGTTAACGTCGTCTTCTATCCAATAGTCTACGATTCGAATCTTGCAAAGCTATCTAATATATGATTAGTAATATTCCATAATGTTGAGTAGCTTGTGGCTTTTATAGAACATACTTTGTCTGACTGTCATAGGACACTCTGAACTGTGGTTGCGGTGGACAAAAACAGAATCTCTTCAAACGTATAACATCAACTCTTCAACGTTGTGTTTATACACAAACATTATTTTACAATTATACGTACGATAATGCGATAGGCTAAGTTTGAGTGGTATGGTATGAACTGTACATGGACTATTGAATATATTCACATGCATTTACGCATGTTTGTATGTTTACATATATAATTAGGGCTCTAGTTCTCAACACTTATAGCTGAAGTGCTTCAAAGCTGTATGTAAAGTGGGGTAATCTGTTTCATGACTGACATTGATTATAAAAACCTAAAAATTTGAAATTTGCCAGATGGGTAAAATCTTAGACCACACAATATTCTAAATTTCATAGAAAACTTAATAGCTTAACAAATAGTATTGATGGTCCGTCATGAATGTAAAAAAGCTTGGAGATAGTCGCCGCCAACTACCTGGCAAAGTTTGGTCCACTATTTTATTTTTTACAGTATATACAAAGTGATAATATCTACATGAGCGTCAAGTTTTTGCCAAGGAGAGGCTAGTTACCAAATTCTTTCAACTATATAAATTTACAAAGGAAAATATGAATCACCTACTAAGGGAGAATTTTTAAACACAGCTAGACCATTCGACTGTGTTCGATTGAAACTCAATAAAATGAGAAGAGTGGTGGGGCTTTTGACAGGACACTGTCGATTGAACTACCACCTTCTTAACTTGGGGATCTCTGATGATCCCACTTGCAGGGTCTGTATGGAGGACGATGAAACCTCCATACCAGAGCAATGTATCGCTATAATGAGGAGCACCTTAGGTCAGATTTCTGAAATCAGAAAACCTACCTATATAAGACTTCAGCAATATGGGTGTCTTCTTCTTATATGCACCTACAGAAGCCTGCAGGGTGTCAGCTATAGAATGTTTGGGTTCGAAACTTTGGATCCATCAATCCTGGGGGCAATCCCGACGGAGAAGTTGTGGGACTTCTGTGTGGCGTCTGGCATCAACAGAATCCTATAGCTTCATCTGCTTAAAATGGCACCTCTTACCCGGAGGCGTCTCACCTTCGGGTGACAGGTTGTTCTCATGGAGGACACAGAGGTCCCCTTGTCTAGGTGCTAGGGACCCGTATGCGGTACCCCTCTTTCTTATTATTATTATTATTATTATTATTAAGGGACAATTTACGATGGCTAGATTCACTACTTTGGCATAATGTTTCAGAACATATGAGAACTTATCCCATTTTTTAACTTTTGTTGTTTTGATGGGATTTTTATTATTTGTCGTAAATGCGTGGTTTAGTGCATCATTTGCGTTGGCCAGACAGACACACACTTCCTCCCGTTGTTCTTTATGTTAGTGCCATGACAACAAGTACCAATACATACACATAGATAATGTAATTATTTAATATATATATATATATATATATATATATATATGTATGTATGTATGTATGTATGTGTGTATGTGTATTAAACGTAAGGTACAAACGAACGACACGTCATTTATATACCGATCTTAAAAATGTCTTATGATTATTATTTGAAACTTATTAATAATTCAAATTACACGAAAATTATGTTGTTTAACATTTGTTCAATGTGTTGAATATTCAATTAATAGATTTTTGTGAACAATTATCCAACGTATTGTTTCCTGTAATTATTGAAAATTCAAGGAAACCTTTTTTTAAATTTATGTTCTTCGGCTTTTTTCAAACGAATGCATGAATTAATAATTAGAGACTTAGAGCACTAAGGCCCACTCTTAACTTTTACCACCCCACACTGGATGATTGCATTAGGAAGAAATGTGCCTGTATTGTGGGTAGAAATATAGCTCTACCTGGACAAACCTTTATTACCTATTTTAGGAATGACAAGGATTGCATGTAAACAGGTGATCATCGAGTGGTCAAAGGCTTAACACTGTGATCACTGGGAAAAAGGACCACGGTAGGCGCTCGGGAAGGTACTGCTTCAGAGTGCAACCAAGAGGTTATCTTTCGATGTACTGAGGTTGAACAGGATGCAACTGCGGAGGGTTATCGGATTCTTTACCGGGTATTATTCCCTGCGGAAGCATCTGCACACAATGGGACTCCATAACGGATCCATTATGTGCAGATTGTATAGCGAGGAGGAAGAAACTTCCCGCCACATAATCTTTGACTGCGAACCTCTAGGTTACAGCAGATACAGAATATTCGGTGCATCTCACCCCAAATGTATGAACCCTCGGGAAGACCTGATAAACAAGCTCCTGGCTATTGCCAACAAATGGGAGAAGCGAATATCGTCGGACTGAAGTAGAAGGGGCAGCACAATGGACCATAAGGTCGAAGTGCAAAACTTTTGAGACCCCAAGATGTATCTATCTAAGATCTATTTCCAAAAGAGAATAGGGAATATGCATGAACATTTTTTTTCACTTGAATTGAAGCATGTTTACTTGACAAATATCAAGGTAAAATTACTTTTTAAATATCTATCTAAAAATAAGCGAGATATGAATGATTGAAATTCCCGATTAGACAAAGAGGGTGATAGCCCACTTGATATGTTATGTGACGTCATATTACACTTTCACCATTTAAAATACACGTAAAACTCCGTTTTTAGTATTTTTGCAAGAAAGAGACAGATAATAATCTTTAAAAGCTTATAGCTTCCTTGATATTTGTCGGATTTTAATTTCGTTTTTAAATATTATTACAGTATTAACAGTATTTTCATATTCCGAAAATAAATGTGAAAAAAAATTTTCATGCATATTCCCTATTGATGTATTTATTCTACGGTCACTCATTAAGTTGATGCAGTTCTTCCTGTGTAACGATTTTTTAAATTTTATAAACATAAAAACATATTTCACCCTAGAATTTTGAATTTCGAAGCCTAAATGAAAATGCTTGCGATATCATTCGTTGGTTATACCCTTGGGTTAAGTTTTTCTGACCAAACAACTCTTAAAACTAAAGACAATTGTATAAAATTTATTTTTGTGATTAAAATCGTACACCAGACAGGCTATCATAATTATGTATCACAAATGGGCCCATTTTATCAACCCACCTTAAGCAAAGTACTAAATTTTAATTAAAAAAACCGAAAAAAAAAACATCACTAATTAACAGTAATTTTTGCCTTAAACATTTTTATAATCTCATATAATTTGATGAAAGATAATTCTTTTAATAATAATATGAGATTATAATTGACACATGCATATAGCCATATTTTTTTCGTTTTTAAATCTTTTAATTAAGTACAATTAAAAGTAACTGTTTATTTATAAAAATTAAATAAATTCAATTAATATTGATATATTGCTAATTAATTACCCTGTTAAATTTCATTTCAATATATGTATATAATAGGGTTGTCAAACGTCCTCGATTCGAGGCGGTAATTTCTTAGTATCGCTCGTGAAGCCAAATATCCTTGTAAAACTAACCTCAAGTTTTGTTAAACAATGTTCAACAACTAGCTCATTCAATTTATGAAAATATATTAGTTTTTCAACCAATTCTGATATATTGCCTGAAGTCCAGTTTGAATGATGATGTACACTCCCGTTCAATAAAATTGAACAGACCTGAAATGTTAATTATCTTACATTTCATAAAACTCCTCACTTTTGTAACTCTCTGTATAACGCATAATTTTATTTATTTATAAACAAAGATAGGTGTATGTTGTATATTTTTTAAATGTGTAAAAATCAAATGGAAGTATAAACTGAATTTATATTTTTTATTTGTATTTACGGTGTCAGTGACAGAGTGAGAATTTAAAGAATATATGCAATGCTAATACATGTTAAGTGTTATATCTTACTCTTACGTACAACAATTAAATAAAATGATGTATCTGCTAATACAAGAATAATCCAAATTTTGAGAGACTGAGTGGGTTCAGGTCTGTTCATTTTTTGTGAACGGGAGTGTACATCTTTCCATGAAAATTAAATTAAAAGTCATTTTTATAATAACCAATTGTTAGTCTAACGTTTATGAAATAATTGAGAATTTAGAAAATTAAAATAATATAAATACCATTCAGCTTAATTTTTTTTTTAAATTATGATCATTTTTACTTTTGACAGCTAACAATAAATATAAAATGTAGTTTTTAATTTATTAAAATGTATATTATACGTACTTTTTTTAAACACACTACGTAAATATTTATTAGGCTCTTTCAGTTGTGGTATTCCATTTATATTGTTTATCGATTACAATTTTTTTTTCTTGTTTAATTTATGAAAATTTGTTATCCGTTCAATGGTTATAGATTATTGTTTAATGCGGTCGTAAGATGACGTTTTCGTCGCGCATCCTTTCCATATACAAACATGCAATTTTTTTAGTATCAACTGTCTATATATTACCGATTGCCCTTGCTGAATATTTTCCGCTAAAGATGGCAACCCTAGTACGATATACAATAATATTTCATTAAATTAATGATGATTGCGTCGTTATTCGTATATGTAGAGTTTTAAAGAAGAGATTTGCTGATGATTATTAAACAAAAACTGTTGTCTGCTATTATGTGTCATGTTTTGGTAATTACTTTTACGTTCGATTTCTGTGAAGTGTTGTTTAGTTGTCGTTGGGTAATAAGAGATGTGCTTGATTGTATAGTATGTAAACGTTCTGGTGTATTGGATGGCACTGACTTAAGTTTTGATACCATCTGTTTACGTGTAATTGAAGTTATTTAATTGCGGTATACTGACTACAATTAAATTATTTATATAAAATTGATCAATTCTGAATATTTTTGATAATTTTTACTGTTTTTACAAATATTTAAACTCATCACAATAAATTAAAATGAAGATAATAAAATTAATTGCGGTTGGCTTGAAAGTATTGATTTGAAATATTAATTAAAGTAGTTAATTTAATTGGGCGATTATTCGAGTAATTTTATAAATCAGCAGTTTGTCTTCATTTTCATCAGAGTATACACAAACTGTCGAATTTCTTTTTGTAAATAATCGGCCCTGTAAGAGGATTTATCAGTGGTTGCTGTTGCAAAAACCACTTGAATATGGCCTTTTTTCCTCATAAGGATCCAGATAATTGGAGTTCTAGTGTATAATCTAAATTTCTTGATATTTTAACTTTCTACAGCGATAGAATACAAATTTTATTTAAAAATTGGGGAGTTAATACTAAAATTTCAGCAGTTTTTAGACAAAAATCTCTAGGCAGAAGCTTTATCTAACCGAAATACCAATTTTTACATCATCCGGTTTTTATTATCCTTAATGCGTCTTGACACACATTGAACAAAACCGAATCTGATGACGGTTCGGCCTTATTGATTTCAATGTTATTTTATGTAAGCTTATTGGTAGGATGGGTTTTTGCCGTTGCTGGACAGGTTTTTGCATTTTACCAAATCTTCGTTATCAAAACAATATTTTATTTCATACAAAATTTAAGTTATCTTATAAGAAGCAGTGTTACTTGCGGATTATATCACGTTTGCGAAAAATACATCGCAATCAATACGGTTGACACAGTCATTAACTCCTAATTTACCGACATTATGTGTTGGTGCCAGCCTCAGCACCGACGTTTTCAATGTGTTTGAAAGAAAGGGCTTGTTGGAACGTACCAAGATATTCGGGTATATTAGATTCTAAATCCTAATATGAATATAATTATTAGCAAATAGGAATTCTTATAGGAACTTTACATCGATGTTAACATTTTCCTGATCTAATCTCTATGTATATAAAAGGGAAATATGTTGTGTAAAACTATAGAAGATAGCGAAATAAGTCGAGAGTAGTCCCAAGGTAAATTTTCCTTACGAATCCAGAAAAATTACCAGAAGATCAAAATTACAAACCTTTCCAAAGATATAGTTTTCTGACGGATAAATCTATAATACTAGTTTCTAGAGAAATACCTGCCTTAACAAAATTTAGGAAATAAATAATTATTCAACAAAAATTTCCTATGCACTCTTTAGTCCTTCTATAAGAATTTTTTAAAGCCCGGACAGTACCGACTTATTATGAATATCAAGTTTAGATGATGGATATGAAGTACCCTGGAGATGTCTTATGATCTCAAACATAATTTTTAGTATGAGTCTTCTTTTAAGACAATAATAGTCTTCGAGATCAGACTGAAAAGTAATATATTGAGAGAGCAATCGACACAAAAATGAAAAATAAGAAATTGAGTGTGACATCTTGTACTCGTATATTCATATATTAAAACCTATACATATAAACGCAAAGACAATGCAAAGACTATAACAAAGCTTTTAATATTATGGGTATGAACACAATTCGCTAGGGGTTTTTGGTCAGCCGGTAATTTTACTTTGACAAAATATACATAAGGTACCTGTCCTGTCATTTGTGTTGTTTTATTTTACTTTTTTAAAACAATTCAATGGTTGGCTGACTTTAACATCGATTATATGTAAATTTTTTTAAATAGTTATATGTTTTGGAATTATTTTTTATTTTTATATATTTACCTTTTTATATATTATTATTATTATTTAGTATTCTTATCGGTTATTGCTTGCTGTTGCCGTTTGTTTATATACTCTGTCGTTCATTCCGTTTTATTTCAAAACAGAGTTTGTTTATTGGTTTGTTTATAATCGTATATACTCTAAAATTGCTTGGATTTAGATATTTATGGCAATATATTGGTGCTTTCAAGTTTATAATTGAAGTTTTATGAAGGAGGGCTTCCACATTTATTTCATGATCATTTAACCGCTTTTAGATGGCATATTTTGACACCAAATGCTTGATATGAAAAATTATACACATCTAGGATGGGATTCGAACCCACGACCTCTGGCGTTGTAGACCAACGTTCTGTCTCTGAGCTATCTGAGATATTACTACAGTAGAATGCATATGATAACTCACTATCTTGATGTCAATATATTATTAATTTGTTTATTTACAATTTGCATATTTTTGTTGTCTTTCAGTTACATTACACCCAACGGAGTGACTATCGTTTACTAAATTTGACCCTTTTAGATGATTTTAGATCATTTAAAAGCTTAAAACTTCTGACATATAAAGGTCGGCGCATTCTTTGCAAAGATCGCCTAGATATCACCAACTGCTGAGAACGTCGCACAAAAAATTTATTCACTAATTAAATCATAACGTTAGTTATGCGCCACCCTATACAATAGGCTAGTGGATGCTTAGCAAATTGTATTTTAAGAATGATTTATTAACACAGGAACCGAAATATGTCGGTTTTTACTCATAAAAATATTCAAATGGAATAAAAGTATGCACTGTTATAATTCAAGTCGTCACAAACCGTTTCCGGTCATAATTTTTGCCCTGGCGTCACTGTCAGATTAAAAAAAAAATGTTATCGATGTTTTACATATCATAATTGATATTATACTTAAGTTATAAGCAAAACAACGTTGACTTTTGATTTTTATTATAGCAATGATGGGGCTGTCACGACTTAACTATTAGTGCGCTCTTAGAAACCTAAATATAAAAAAGATATTTGGGCCCTAAAATGAATCAGTTATTTTTTGAGTTGTAGATTTATACAATAACAATTTTTATTCACGATTTACATGTAAAATATATGAGATTTATATTAAGACCTGACTGTGTTAATAGAAAACGTTTTTTAGAATAGGTGTTCTCAAAATAACCTGGTTAGTCAAAACCGAAAAGAGGTAACGAGCTGAAATTTTGTCTGTATGTTCTAGAGCCTTAAAGTGGGATAAAGTTAGTGAATGTACAAATTTGGAACGTAAATTCCTCACTAGGGGAGAGTATATGCATTTTTAAAAACATTAAAGTTTTAAGACAAAAAATGTCCCTTTTTTAAAAATAAACAACTTTTGCTTGAAACTTTTTTTTCATAAAATGATAAGTTTCCCCACAATTTGAGCTCAAACATGTGTCATCATTACTCTTACCGAGCATTCAAGCAATAGGGAATATGCATGAAAATTTTTTTTCACATTGATTTTCAGAATATGAAAATACTGTTAACACTGTAATAATATTTAAAAACGAAATTAAAATCCGACAAATATCAAGGAAGCTATAAGTTTTAAAGATTATTGTCTGTCTCTTTCTTGCAAAAATACTGAAAATGGAGTTTTACGTGTATTTTAAATGGTGAAAGTGTAATATGACGTCACATAACATATCAAGAGAGCTGTCACCCTCTTTGTCTAATCGGGAATATCAATCATTCATATCTCGCTTATTTTTAAAGTTATTTAAAAAGTAATTTTACCTTGATATTTGTCAAGTAAATTTTCATGCATATTCCCTATTAACTCAGTTGTTTATTTTCGTGTAGATTTTATTACCGAAGTATATTTGTTAATTATTTTTGTACAAAAACAAATGTATACAGTTTTTAGGAAATGTTTGTTTGAATTCTACTAAAAAATATTTAAATAAAATAATATCATAATTATATTAAATACGAAGTATTATATTTTCTAAATACATATAATATCCAATATTATAACAACAAAATTAATTTTTGCGTACACATATAAATTAATAATCAAAACCATGATACCAATTCCAATGAATTTTATTAATATTCTATATATTTATTAAATTTCAATAAACAAAAATTATTAAATTTTATGTTTTGTTTGTGAAAAATTATACGTTTTAATATGTCTTATGTTTATTTGTTAAATAATAATAATCAAAATTTAATACTAAATAATATCTTAAAGATGTACGAGCACTGGAGCTTTAAAAAGATTAAGGCTTGATTTTTTTTGCATGTTGTTGAAGTGCATATAAATCAATTATAAAAGTTTCAAGGGGGGGTGTACGGGTGTCTTGAATTAATTATTTAATGTTAAAGTTCGAGTTTTAATGCATTGCTCTTATGGAGAAACCCATATTTTGATAATTTTCACTTGGAATAAAATAAGACGAATAAAAAAACACTATGCAATAGAAAATAGAAATATTAATATAGAGATTCATCCAATAAAATTGCGGTATGACGGGCCTAAAAAAAAGATATTTAAGAAAACAACTGAGATTTCGGGTAAATTTTATTTCTATCGGCGGTAACTTAATTACCCGAAATCTCAGGATTTTTTCTTAAATATCTTTTTTTGTTAGGCCCTGTATGACGGGCCTAAATTTAATTTTAATTTTAACTTACGACAAAAAATAATAAACACTGATGTGGACATTTATGAATGTACTATATAAGATTTTGAAGAATTTTATAAATGGACTATACATTAGTGCTCGTACATCCTTAACGAACTGTAATTACTTTATTTTATATCAAGATTATTTGATTTGTATAGTCGACTGTAAATTTGGTTTTTATGCGTCAAAAACTTTATAGTTGATTTGTTTTAGATTAAATTTTTAACTCGAACTTTTATTCGAAACATTTCCCCAAAAACCGAATTAAAAAAAATGAATTAGGTACAGCCCAACTTAAAAAGTTTGAAAAATAAGCGCTATTTTTGTGGCATACTCTGTACTAACAATCGTTAGTAGTGTTATTTTTTTTTCAAACTTTGCCTTGGATTTGTGTCGAATCCCTTTGGTTATAAAAAAAAAAAAACATCTCGATTAAAAGTTGTTTGTCCTAATAATTTTTGCAACTTTTGTTCCAAACATTTTTTCGACAATCGAATAGATTCGCACCATACCAAGTATGCAATTTTGAAGAAAAAAAAACACTAAATATTAGAAACTCATCCGAAATTCTTTATGATCTACCTGAGAATTTTCTAATCAATTCGCGGTACTCACTATTTGAAGATCATATTGAATCCGCTAGTTAATACGTGATACTAAAATGCACCATAAAAATTTAAAAAAAAAAAAGATCTAAAATATATTTTATAACTTGATTTAAAAAAAATAAAAATAAAAACTCTAAAACCAATATCCCCGTTACTTTTTGCTCATACACAAAGCAAATTGGCGCCTTTTATATAATTAAAAGTAAACCACAATAAAAATCAGATTTATTAATCAGATGATGTATTTCTTTTTTATTTTTATCTCATTTTTTTTTTTTTTAAATTGCAAAACAAAATCAATGATTTTTATAAATTCAATTAGATTTGGTTTCTTTGAATAGAAAAAGAGTAAAATTAAAAGAATAATAAATAAAATAAAAAACAGAAAAATAAATATAAAAAAATACGATGTTAAACAGCAACCACACTACCTCTGTGTACAGACTATCGTCTGGTTCTCATCAAATTTTTAAGTAGCAATTAGAATTACCGACAAAATGGTCACTTTTGAGAATTTCTCTTAATACTACTAGAAAGATAGAAAAATTTATCATATCAGTTTGGTTGGAGAAAATAAATTTTACTAACATTTGACGTCAATTATAGTTATTTTCGACATCGAATTTGGTAAGATCGATCGACATTTGAGGAAATTTTTTGCACAAATTTTCTAACCGTCCACCACCAAAAGCTGAATTTTTTAAAGAAAATTATCAAATAAGTTTGATATCTTTGATAACAAAATGTGTATGTTAATGGAAGAAGCGATTGAATATTTACTTTTTTTGTCTTAATGTATAGAAGATACATTAAGCGTTTGGTCGAAGAGGCTTTTTGCTTGAGATATTTTTTAGTTTTCCTTTTAAACTTTCACCCCTCCATATATATGCCAGAATCCGTTGGCTTTCAACAAAATTTTACTGAGAAAAACCTAAAAACCGATAAATCATTCTAGTTAAATGCCACTTTCAATGGGGTGCTTTTACTCAGTAGTTTGTTAGAGCTTAAAGGATCTATTAGATTTTTTGTCCCAATTTCCTAGATCAAAAAAATTTTTGTATTTTATAAATACGTATTTCGACTATCATCAGTATGAATTAGCTAATTGTAATTGACGGTCTGCCCTCCGTCAGACCGTGTGCAGACCGTGTGCAGACCGTCACCAAATTAATCGGAGAATAATAACAATTGTTCATATATATTTGTGTAGTATGCTTAAGCGTCAACAATACGATGCTTGTCCAAATTCCATTTCGGTTACGTAAGACAAACTGTAGGAGACTAGCGTATACTATATAGACAAATGTCATTGAATTTTTAATTAAATACTGATATAAAAAAATTAACTCGTCAACCAGGAATCGAACCTCGGGCCTCTGGATATCTAGTCCAGCATGCTTCCGCTACACCAAAGACGACTGTGACGTAATAGCCAACTTTTTCATATCAGTCTTATTTTTAAAAGATAAGTTGGCTGTTACGTCACAGTCTTTAATTAATTACAATTAGCTAATTCATACCGATGATGACTACTTTGTAGTCGAAATACGTATTTATAAAAATTTGTTTGATCTAGGAAATTGGGGCAAAAAATAGAAATTTAATTCGAAAAATCCTAGAGTTCTCTTTAATATTATTATACTAATGTTATGTCTAGATTAGAAAGTATAAGAGTTTGTTGTCTAGAGACGCCTAATAGATAGCCAGATATATGATTCTCTTGTCTACCCAGCTAGTGATTTTTCGCTCTCGTAATGTTGTTTTCACATACACACACAACAATGTTCAAAATGGTTTTTTCGGCAGAGTGTGTTAACCATAAAACTGAATAGAAATATATAAAACCTCGAATATCATATAACCTCTTCATTACAAATACTACGTGATTGTAATGTGTATAGAGGAAAAAAATAAAAGAATAACCACACGAACGAACCGTATAGTAATGGTGTTGGAAGTCACTGTTACAAATAATAGTTGTCCAGTTATAAAAATCATTTCCACTGATCAGTTAGTATAGTAGTAAGTATTAACCAATACTATCTATCTATCTCTACTAGTACTTGTTGTGTGAATGTTGTATAAGTGTGAATCTAACTAACATACACAACAACATAATAATATTATTATTATTATACACAAACTCTGAATATAACGGTATTCCTGTTTTTAATAGTAAGTTAGTTGTTATGATGTACCTTTACAATAAACACCAGAAGCCCCCCAGGGGTCTACTACTTGCCTGCTATACATATTATAACATTTATATACATATACATATTCATATTATATACAGAAAGTGTTTAAAAAAATGAAGGTTATATATATATTTATATATATTTATACCAACTGTTTACCAACTGTTTAGTTTACATTTTCGTATCATATATCCCACGAGTATGAGAGAGTACATATGTACATATAAATTAAGCAATGTGTATGAGAAGGATGTCTTATAGGTTTGATAAACAAGAATATTTTTCAAAATAGTGAATAATATTCATAACGAGTATGAGAGAGTACATATGTATACATTTAGCAATGCGTATGAGAAGGAGGTCTTATAGGTTTGAGTGGTTGGTGACCACTCGAACAGTTATGAAAAATATGCTTGTTCATCAAACATATAAGACCTCCTTCTCATACACTTTGCTTAATGTATATGTACATATGTACTCTCTCATACTCGTGGGATCATTGATACGAAGATGTAAATTAAACATAGTGTATATATATATATATATATTAAATTATTTCTAATTATATGTGGGGTGCACCTAGTCAATGTTATCAATTATAATGTTCTTATCAATTCGGATAGACCCTTTTTACACGTGGCCGTTTACAATCGCATTAAAAAACCGTTGATATACCAACAAAAAAAAGCTGATTATTTGATGAAATTTACAAGAAAGTTATCAATTGCTTGTTTTTTAAAAGCTTTAGTCACATAGTTTTACAAATCACAAGAAAGGAGATATCAAACATAAGCAAACAATGCACTTACATAACATCTAACTGAGTTAATAGCTTAAATACCCGATATATAAATAAAATTGAAAATTCGCCCTTTACCTAGATCAGTTTTTGTATTATAAATACGTATTTCGACTACAATGTAGTCATCATCAGTATAAATTAGCTAGTCGTACTTTACTCTTTGACAATTAGAAATAGATATAAAGTCGAGATCAATAGACAAAAATAAAAATAAATAGAAAATTAACTAAATTAAAATATACTGGATTTAAAATATAATAAATTTTAAATTATATTGAAATTAGTTTTAAGTCGGGCGAACATATATAAGTAGCGTTAAACCAAGATAGATTGTGAAATTGTCACCAAATTGGTAACAAGTAACATATCCTGCGACAATTTTAAGAGTAATTTTAATAAGAGTAAAATTAACAGGAATAAATGTGAATAAAGGAAATTTTAACAAGAGTAATTTCAATATAATTTAAAATTTTTTATATTTTAATCCAGTATGTTTTAATTTAGTTAATTTTCTATTTATTTTTATTTTTGTCTATTGATCTCGACTTTATATCTATTTCTAATTGTCAAAGAGTTAAATACGACTAGCTAATTTATACTGATGATGACTACATTGTAGTGGAAATACATATTTATAATACAAAAAACTGATCTAGGTAAAGAATTTGAAATTTTATTTCAAAAACCTAGAGTTCTCACTAATTATCATTCGATAATATAATGCCTGCTTCACTAAATCCCCACTCTTAAATGACATCAAACCAACGTCATGCAGCCCAGATGTTTGTAAGTATGTGTTTGGATGTATGGTTTTATAGTAAATATTTTATTTATTTATTTAACATTGATTCCCTATTAGAAATGCATTTGAAAACAGAATGTATATAATATACTAGGCGTAAAAACAATACTGTGCTTGCTTAGGAAAACAATCGATTCATAATTTTCGAGTAAATAGGGATCAGGATGTTTGGTAATCAATCACAGATCTAAATAAATATCTTTAGATAGTTCTTCTGTAATGAAAAAGAGATTAATAATAAGGGGGGAGTAAGATTAAATTTAAAAAAAAGAGTGTTAATACGGTGTTAATCTTGTGTTAATATGGTGGAATATTTTCTGTATTACTTTGTTTAAAAGGGTGTCTAGTTGTCTGGAAAATCTAGAAAACCTAGAAATGTCAGGGAATTTTGAGTTTCTGGAAAAGTCATAGAATTGTCAGGGAATTTCGTAAAATTTCGTGGAATTCAGAGAATTTTGCATAATCGTATTTAAAATAACTTATTTCTCAAAAATAATTACTAATAATAGGGAATATGCATGAAAATTTGTTTTCACATTTATTTTCAGAATATGAAAATACTGTTAATACTGTAATAATATTTAAAAACGAAATTAAAATCCGACAAATATCAAGAAAGCTATAAGCTTTTAAAGCTTATTATCTGTCTCTTTCTTACATTACTAAAAACGGAGTTTTGCGTGTATTTTAAATGGTGAAAGTGTAATATGACGTCACATAACATATCAAGAGGGCTATCACCCTCTTTGTCTAATCGGGAATTTCAATCATTCATATCTCGCTTATTTTTAAAGTTATTTAAAAAGTAATTTTACCTTGATATTTGTCAAGTAAACATGCTTCAATTCAAGTGAAAAAAAATGAATATAAATGAACAAATGTATACTTTTCTTAATTTTCTTATCAATAACAAAATATGATATCAAAAAATAGTTTGGAAAAATTCGAATTCAAGTCTGGAAAACCTGGAAAAGTCAGGGAATATTTCGCGAAAATATTACTAGACACCCTGTTCAAGTAAACGTTTTTCTATGTCAACAATAAAAAAATTTCTGAACAAAAAGTTCAGTGATTATCCAAATTTTTTATTAAATTTCCGATAAATTGTTTTCTAAACGCCCTGTAAAAGTTAAATATACCTGGATTGTTCGTATTATATATACGCACTTAAAATAATACGTAGTGAATTGTATCTTCGAACTACTATAGTGTTGTTGGCTTTTGAATTATATATTTCCTTCTAAGTGTAATATTCTCTGTACTTATACTTGGTGTTCGCCTTGTTTATGTGTAACAGAAGCTGTATGTGTACTCTCTATATCCATGTACTACACGTCTGATGATGAGGCCGATTGTTAATAACATTTCATGTTTACAATTTCCTCTCTGATGGATTCCAAATAATTAATTGCATATCGATGGCTATTACTTGTTAATATGAGTATTGTTAAAATTGTTTTACTATATATTTTGAACATTTAATGTGATCTTTCGTACCCAAGAGACTTTTGTTATCATTTGTCATGTAGGTTTTTTTTTTCTTCTAGAATAACAAGTTTTCGTCCAGCTTCATCGGAACTTACATTTTAATACTTTTTCAAAACAACAAATACTTTGTTAGGTGCGTTTAAAATTTTTGCTCGAAGTGTACACTCCCGTTCAAAAAAAATGAACAGACCTGAAATATTAATTATCTTACATTTCATAAATCTCCACCCTTTTGTAACTCTCTGAATAATGTATAATTTTATTTATAAACAAAGATAAGCAGTATATTTTTTAAGTGTGTAAAAAAGAAATGGAAGTATAAACTGAATTTATATTTTTAATTTGTATATACGGTATCAGTGACAGAGTGAGAATTTAAAGAATATATGTAATGTTAATACATGTTAAGTGTTATATCTTACTCTTACGTGTAAAAATTAAATAAAATGTTGTATCTGCTACTACAAGAATAATCAAAATTGTGAGAAACTGATTCGGTTCAGGTCTGTTCATTTTTTTTGAACGGGAAGTTTTATGTAAACTTTTGATTAACGTATATTTATCGTTATCGCTATTAAATGTAATAATGAAAAGCATTGAAGAATATAGATTGTATTATAATGATTTATGCAATACTTGGCCAAATAACAAAATAATTTATGCATATAATATTTTTCGGAGCAATATGTATGTGGTGGACGGTTGTTATCAATGAAATTCGAATACATAATGTAATTCAAATATATGATTTCAAGAACATGTTTCCTGGTGTTGTTGTTAATATATTTGACAAGAAATTTTTGGCATTTAATAAATAACAAACAAATAAAAAGAATGACAATTAAATTTTTTAATTGTAGTTCAAACTATTTTACTAGACGTCAATTTTATTTATTTATATTATGTTGAACATTCATTACAATTTTGGGCAACTGACACATATCTACTATTTTTATCAGAATAAACAGCGCATTTAATTCAATATATACCGTTCGGAAATATAGCGTCATCCTAAATAGGGAATATGCATGAAAATTTGTTTTCACTTGAATTGAAGCATGTTTACTTGACAAATATCAAGGTAAAATTACTTTTTAAATAACTTTAAAAATAAGCGAGATATGAATGATTGAAATTCCCGATTAGACAAAGAAGGTGATAGCCCTCTTGATATGTTATGTGACGTCATATTACACTTTTACCATTTAAAGTACACGTAAAACTCCGTTTTTAGTATTTTTGCAAGAAAGAGGCAGATAATAATCTTTAAAAGCTTATAGCTTCCTTGATATTTGTCGGATTTTAATTTCGTTTTTAAATATTATTACAGTATTAACAGTATTTTCATATTCTGAAAATAAATGTGAAAAAAAATTTTCGTGCATATTCCCTATTGTGAGTCAGAAATGCAATTTCTTATTATTTAACATATAATAAGATGGTTGGTGTAATGAAACAATTTAAAAGTTATCTAGAGCACGGAAGTGCGCAAGACCGAGTTTAAGGGGCTTTTGGCCTTCGTATTAAAGATTATTAAAATATTCTTAAAATAATCAAAGAGAACTCTAGGTTCTTTGAAATTACAATTTTGTCCAAATTCCTAGAACGAAATTTAAAATTTTGCCCCAATTCCTAGAACATTTATTTGTATTTTATAAATACGTATTTCGACTACTAAGTCGTCGCCAAATCGGAACTCGAATCAAAGAATATCTGGCCCATGTGAAATTTGGGAGAACCGAAAAATCAAAAATCATAACATATTTTAATAAATAATTGCGTATTCTTGTGTCTCTCAATTTTAGTTCACCTAAGCAAAAATTTTTTAATATATGTGTAGACTGCTTAAAAGACAATCAAATTATTAGGATAATATAATGTACAATTATTGTTATTTTTGGAGTCGGTGTCCAAATGACGGTTCATAAATAACGGAGTTCTGAGGTAACACACATAAAAAAAAAATTCAGACGAATTGAGAATCATCCTCCTTTTTGAAGTCGGTTAAAAAACAACAACGTACTTCAACGGTTGTCACACACATATGATGTTTGTTAGATGAATTAAATTATTGGTGTCATTTAGCAAAATGGACTTTTAATGTACGCGTAAACAAAATCTCTTCACAGACATCTCAAAAACACTTTTATATATATATATATATATATATATATATATATATATATGTATACCTTTAAGAGGTCACATTAAATTGTCATAAAAAAATTGAAATAAAAAATTGTTTTATATATCACACTGATGGATTTTTATACTTAACCCTCCATAGCCATTGTGAATATTTGTGGAACGGTCTAAGGCGTATGTCTAAGACGTATGCCTACTTGGAATTGGGAGGTTATGGGTATGCTTGTGAAGGTTTTCTGCAGTTTCCTTCACGAAGTCCAGGTGAATATCGGCATAGTTCCTATCAGAGTCGGAAGCAGCCGCACATCCTGCTAATTCCTAGTCTACACACAAAAATTCCTTCCACTTCACTCACACCCTTAGGCATCACAATGGACCTGATGGTCGAAGTGTAGCCCGCTCAGGACAGCCGCTACAATCTCTACAATCAAATCGAAAGAGAATTAGTTGTTTAACGAATACATCTCATTATCAAGTAGGAACTGTGTTTCCAAATCTTTATTAACCAATAAAAGTGATTCCTGACGAAAATTTCAAATCTTTGTTTGATTTAGTAATTTATTCTGAAATATTAATTAATCCTTGACGTTAAAGTTTGTTGCTGAAACGCAATGTGTTAATTTCTAACATGCGAAGCTTATCATTTGTTTTAAGTAGTGTATACAACAATTTTCGGCAAAAAGTTTCAAATAAAAGTTGTTGGTATATTTATAATGAACATCTTTTAGCCGAAACTTTTTTTCGAATAAATCAATTATAAAATGAAAAATTAGATGTACATATGAAGTTGAGAGTACAATCATTACCCTTAAATCGTTACTAAGACGGTGGCTAAAATTTTTATTACCATGATCATGGATCATGATCGAATGACAATTTTATGATCGCAGAAACCAGTAGGGCGTATTATTGATTATTGATAATGTGACCACTTCTTACTGGTTTGTAGCTCTATGGCCATAAAATTCACATTCGATTACTATAATAAATTTGAATAGGTACCAACTCCTTCAATGATGATTGTACACCTTTTTTTATGTTAGGTTAACATCTGATTGTTTGATTTTTTTTGACCTCCATACTTGTGGCACCTTTAATGCAAGGAAACTTGTATTCGATATTCGCCTTGATCGTCGGTGTAAACAAAGGGTTAAATTTATTTAACTATTTGGTGTGTATATACTAGAGAGTATATAAATAAAGTATTTTTTTCTCCATATAAATTAAATTAAAAATAAATATTTGTTAAAGTGAAAAAAGAAGCATAATAAAAATATATAAAAAAAAAAGTATTAAAAAAAATATCCCTATTTTATTAATATTTATTCATTATAATTGTTGGTAAGGTCGTTATCATTTCGAGAGATATAAAATAAACTATTTTTATTGTACAAAGAACACACAATGCGCGCGCCGATCAACGTTATTTTTTATACTTTGAAAGCTTTTTGTTTTTTAAATAAATTTTATTTTGAAATTTTTTTTTTTTATATTCTGTTAAATAAATTTTTTAATTAAATTAGAGAATTGTTTGTAATTTGTGTTTATGTAAATTATTGTTTTTTTTTTTTTTTTTTTCGAAGAAAAAAAATCTGCATTTGTGTTTATATATTGGGATGAACTAATTAATTTTGTTTCTTAAAACAAATTTTATTAATGGATATCAAAAATATGTATCTAGCCCATGAATGTCTTAAAATGAATTATTAGTGTCCTGTAAAATACCCCAACATTATTAAATATTTACTTTCTGTAAATCCTAAATAATTAAACTGTTAGTCAATAATTACATTCTTAACCCTTTTATAGAACGGTAGCAATATCCGGATTGGAAATTGGTCGGAAACTATGAACTATATTTAACTTCCGGTCTTAAAATATTCCCTTTTTCAAGCATAATCATAAACAATTCATACATAAATTTTGTATTAAATTCAGTAATTCAAAAATTTATATGACATATATGTAAATTTACATCTGTAAGCGTTTTTTTCACCAAATTTTAAAATTTAAGAATGTCTCGATCTTGTTGTTCGAATTTTCTCCAACGGAAATCAGCTATTGTTTTTGTACCAATGTTGTAATTTCGTAAAAATTTCTTTAAATGTCCATCGATCCTACCTACTAGATGTCAAAAATCACTATCGTTAAAATTTATATATATATATATATAAATTTCACAGTTTTATTCCGATTGGAATGAAATTTGGTATTTGAGGCGCTTTTGGTATTCAAAAGGTCAAGTTCGTTAATGGGTAAAATCCGACGAGGGGAAATGGGTTTAGAGGGGGGGGGAGAGGGTGGAAACACATAATTTGGCATATCTCTCTTAATATTTGAAAAATCGAAAAATTTGTCAGGAGTTAAGTTGTAGGTACTTAGTTTTACTGTAATTTTGTTTTTTATCATTTTTCTGTTACACTAATATTTACAGAAATATTAACAATTAAAGATTGAAAGTTAAAATTCTAAATATCTCTGTTCACAGTTTGAGAAAAATGATTAAGTAATGAATTGTAGCAAACTCGATTTTCTACAACTTTACTCGTTATACATTTTTCGATTGTTCTAATATTAAGAGAGAAATTTTATTTTCTTCTATCTTTATGCCCCCCTTTACCCTTAAGGTATGCCATTTATTAATAAAATTGGTCTTGAAAATACTAAAATGATATCAGATACGACATTTCATTTTGGTCATACTTAAATTGTGACTAGAGAGTGATTTATGTATTCTAAGGAAATTCGCTAAGTTAACTCAGCTCCTGCGTAACGCATTTTGATAAATGCAATCAATTGAATCAATTTCTATTATAAGTTCGTCAGCCCACATATAGTTTATTTTATAACATATTACAGTATGCAAATTTTTATTTAATACAAAAAAAAGTAGAATATGGCTGCACTTGATCGCGGATAGATTTCAAAGTAGAAATTCCAGCATAAATTTTCTTATCGATGTAAAACACATAGCGTTAGAACACGCAATACGTTTATGGTTGAGAATACATTTTATATAATTTTATTTATTTAAATTATTCAATGTTTTTTTGTTTGACTCATAACATTTGTTTGTTATGTGTCTAAGAAGTACTTCGCCCGTTGGCGACTGATAATAATCAGATAAATATTGATTGAAGAAGAATAAATAAGTAATTGGTTTGATAATTATATTTTTAATATATGTGTAGTACACACTAATGCAATATATTTGAAACAGTAAGTAGTCAACATATTTCTGACTTGTTATGTATTATTGGTACAATTTTTTTGCTTTGAACTGTATTTATTGTATATATGTTTTGTAATAAAATTATTGTCGCCAATTTTGAAGACCTTTTTGTAATGATTTTTTTCACCTAATTAAGTTAGGTTCTCAGGTATATTGTATTATTATTCAATATATATATTGGTAATGTATTTTAAATTATATTTAAATATAATTATCATCCAGTCTGGTTTGTAGGCATAAATGAGAAAGTTTGCTAATTAATTTATAAGTATAAAATCTTTTTTAATTTTTAAAATGCATTTGTTTATAATTTTAGTGTTCCGTATCAAAAAAAAATCACTATTTTCTTAAGTTTTTTGGTAGTTTCCGGTAGTTTCTCCCCGTATCAGTTTCTAAGATTCCTGTTTCAATATTGCATGGAAAATATAAAAGTTATTAATTACACCTGAAATATACTCAATATTTTCAGATAATTTTCTTATTTAACGAATATTTGGTTTATTTTTACTTAATTTATGTTTTAAATTTCTAAAAGAATATTTTCGGAATTCCGTAGTCAAACTAGGACCTCATATAGTTTCGCTAGATCGATCCGTTCACCACAGTCGTTTTATTCGCACAATTATTGCTATAAAGCTGAAATTTTATGCAACACCTACAAAGATATGAAATAAAATTGAACTACAAATGAACATGACTTTGATAAGTATTATCATATACACTTTTATGATACACGGATCCGTTTACGAAATATAATAGCTTTAAATTTTGTGTTGAATGGGTCGTTACTTGCCAAAAGTGGGGTGTTAATCGTGTAGAGTTTTGAATAAATAAAAATCGATAGAATATAGTTCTGATAATTGGAGTAGTATTACATTTTGAAAATAGTACTTGAAAGAAAATGTTCCTAGAAGTGTAGGTTGAGGCCCAACCGTTCCCAGAAGCGGTAAAGTAGTTAACTTTGAGTTGAAATTGAACTCATAAGATATAGTTCTGATTTGTTTACTGCAAGTTCACGATACAATTAGACTTTTCATAAATTTTCAGAAATTAAAAGTGAGGCTAAATGACCAAAAAATTTAACTTGCGGAAAAAATTTTTGTTTAAAAAAAAAGTAATTAAATTAAATGCGTAGTCCGATACCCACTTGACAGTTTTTTTAAAAATATTGTAGATACAATACCCTCTATTTTCTGCTACTCAAGTCGACTATACTTTTATGTTGCTTTTATGTCATGCTGTCTGTACATACACTTAATAAATTTAATTTTCAGAAGGTTCAAAGAATTTCTATTTATTGCCATTTATACAAAAACCATTGCACATTTTTATTCATAAGAATTTTATTTTTAAAGAAAAAAAAGTTGTAACTCTGTTTATAACAGATCTTTAATATGTAAATAATATGTGACTACACAATTTCATGTAACCATATTATATTAGGCCGGGTACACACGTTACTGTATACCTGTGCTGGCAAACCTGCACAGGTATACCGGAAAGGTATACCGTTAAAACGGTTATAATAATAAAACCGTTTAAAAATATAAAAACTATGCAGGCATGCCGGAGTGACTCATACACATGCTCAGGTCTACATGCCTGCGCAGGTAGTCAATACCGAATTTCGATTCTTGTCCGGTTGCATGTACAGGTCGCTATGCCGGTGCAGGTGGCTGGTACAGACGCTCCGGTTTGCCTGTGCAGATAACCTGTACAGGTATACCTCTCCGGTATACCGTAACGTGTGTACCCGGCCTTAGTTGTAACAGCAACCATTTCTTGGATATATTGAAATATTACTAAGAAATTAACACTTGCACATACATTCATTGAAATAAATATATTTCAATTATATTTCAATTTAAGGGAGTTCCAGCACTGTCTTGTATAATCAGGATAAAAAACCGGTTTGATTTTATTATAGAACAAATACGTATAAACACATATTTATATTCATATACAAATTAATGTAATTTTGAAATAAAAAATTTTTTTTAACTATTATAATTCGAAAACAAAACGGTAAAATGCGATTTTTTTTAAAAATATAAATTATGTCGACTATTTTGTTTAATACAACAGATAATAGTAGGGCGGGCATGAAGTTTTACATGCTTCTAATGAGACAGAATGATTACTTTGTTATTAATTCTCTCGCGTTCTAAACGGTTAAAAATTCTGAAACTTCGGAATTTATTAGAAAAAGTTATATTTAGTCTATGAAATAAAAGAGCAAAATCTGTTGAAAAGTGATTTCAGGCTGGACTCCTTTAATATAAGTGCATGTGTTTTATTTTTATTTTTTTGTTTTTAATGAAAAAATAAGAATAAATGAAGAAGTGAGTAAAATTATCTTAGAATACGGGAGAAAAAATAGTTCTTTGTTTGCTTATTTTATAAAGGTAAATACATGTGTATGTGTGCAATACATCTTGATTTGTAAAGCCTCTGCTTCACTAATATAAATAGAGAAGTTGCATTAATTTTTTATCGCTAGAAATTCATATATAAATGAAAGAATAATTCATTTGAAGTATGTTTTGATAATTTCATTTTTTCATTAATTATTAATAAAAGATAAATAAATTTTTGTATAAAAGAAACGACTTGTGATTAATTGTGACGTCACTATATCCGTTGAGACTGAGGTACTTGTATTTTTAACCCGACTTCGAGGATTCAGATCACCATGTGTCATAACAAAATAGTCTCTTGTCTCTCTCGTAAACATGGATGTTTATCATTTCTTCATTCGGTGGCGTTACTAAAGCGATGACGTCACTGGCTTTTGAATGTACATTTTCAAAAAAACAATTATTAATTGAAAAATTACATGAAAAATCAATTGTTTAAAAATTATGGTTTTAATTTGTCTTTATAAGTTTTTTTTTTGAACCGGATGAAAAAAATCAACTGTTAAGTTTTGAAAAAGGAACGCCAATTTTGTAGTAGATACTGTTTACAGCCTCTAGGGTCACGTCTATACAAGGTTTATTCTGTGCTGTAGACAAAATTGAATTATTCCTCACGAACGGCAATCGTTTGACTGCTTAACTTTGTATATTACTATAAATACCTAGTATTAGCCTCCAACTTGCGTATGCGTGATTTAATGTATCTTTAAGAAATTCATTCAATCTTTTTCCTGTTTCTTTACTACCGCAAAAAGTTCAAAATCTGACCCTAGATAGAATATCATTTATCGTCAATTGTGATCGTATTGAGTATTAAAATTGCTTTGGTGTAAACTATACTTTCTGTTGCAATTGAAATACGTATGTATGTCGACAGACAGACGGTGTTTGTGATATATGCTTTGTACTTAACTCAATTTAAATATACAAAAGCTGTGCAAATACGAAAGTCGAAAAAAAAAACAACGTTTACAATAAAAAACAATAAAAGCCTTACTACACACCACAGTACAATGTACACTCAGTAGTCAAAAGTAGTATAGAATATGATAAACTACGATTTTAAGGTTGATTATATGTCCCATTTACTTTCAACATCGACTGACAGTTTCAAATAACGGAATATATTGAATTTTAATTATTGAAAGTATGGGCCCAACCGATTAAGCGCTCATTAATCCAGCAAACTTAAAATCGTTGTCCGTCATATTTGTATACCACTTTTGATCACTGTGTGTACATGTAGCCGTGCCGATGTAAGAAAAAACGAATCATTCTCACTAAAATACCGTATAGAGATACGTTCATCTGTTTCGAATCTTTTTTTTGTATCTATTTGTCTGTCTGTCTATGTCAACTGTTGATAGATGAAGATGGATTTCTTATTCGTTTATCTGTTTTACTATTTATTACATTTATGTGCATTTAGTCAAGTTCTTTGCACAAATATAGAAATGGATGGAGTGATTTAAAAGTTGGTTATCCTTTTGGAAAATTTTTTTGAACATCACAAATTATAGCCTCTTTTAGAAGATATAAACGTTTTAGGTATTTCCAAACTATTATAAGATTGTCAAGAATGTCACGAAATTCATAATATTAGTAAAATGAATTCTCAGAAATCAGCTGAATTTTTTTGAGAATTTATCACCATGGCGTTTTTGAGAAAATCGTTATGTAAGTTGGAGAAATTTACCATGCATCTTCATAAACATGGTGAAATAAAATGCACGATTACGAATATTTTTACTTCGAACTCTCTCAATATAGTCATCGTTGTTCTGAAATTCGACACATACTTTCCTCAATTCCTTAGAAATATTTTTCCTTAGAACTTTGGGAGAATGACCATCGGGTTGTTAAGTTTTTTGATAAAATATGCGTAAAAAAGTGCATTTTTTTCATGTCCGCAGCAGAAGGTTATTTTTTGTAGTTCTGTTGGCATCCTGAATACCGGCCCGCTGTTTGAAAGTCGTTTGAAATTATATACTAGTATATGTATGATGTTATAGGACGAATGGGAACACTGACGACAACGGACAAGTGCTTTCAACAACGCGCAGGAGAACCAACATATTTTTTTACGCATGTAATTTTTTATAGTACTTTTCGCGCGTGTACCCGATCTGTTGATATAGTTTGGAAATACCTTTAAAAAAATCTTAAAATTTTTTTAAATATGATATGAATTCACTTTTTTGAAAAATGACACGCATCTCTGTCCATTGGTCTGTACGTATGTGTGTATGGGGACACGCTACAGGTCGTAATTCTTGCCCGCTTCTGTTATTTATGGTTTTATTATCTGTTGGAATAGAACTGTATTGAATTTTACTTAGGATGTGAGTGGAGTGGAAGGAATTTTTGTGTATAGACTAGGAATTGGTAGGATATGCGGCTGCTGCCGACTATGATAGGAACTATGCCGATATTCATCTGGAGTTCGTGAAGGTAACTGCAGAACTGCTTCGTTCTTGTCCATACGTCGACAGTTTAGCCAATTAACCGCCCCTTTTTTTTATAATTGACAAACTGCCGATGTCGGGATTCGAACCCATAACCTCTCAGTTTCCAAGTAGGCATACTGCGCAGGCATAACGCCTTAGACAGATCGGCCACTTGGACTGGTAACGATTTACTAAATCTGAATCAAATCTACTTAAAAACGTTGGTATAATTAAAATTTCAACAGTCCGCTTATACAGCGCGAAATTATTTTCAAAAATAATATTCTCTTAAATTAGACGCAGGAGTATAAAAATATATAATTTATAAAATTGTATTTTTACACCATTTAACTTTTTTCCTCCTATTTCTTGTTTTACAAATTACTGTATTGATTGCATGATATGTATTCGACCCAAAAATACTATGAATTATGTATGAGGAATATATGAGTATAGATAATAGCCACTTAAATACCAATTCGGCTGACTAATAATAATTTCAAATTATAATAAAAAGTGTTTTTTGTTTCTTTCTTTTTCTTGGTAAATAGTTATCGAATACAGTGTATGTAATTATTATTGAAAACATCTGTATATATATTTTGTTTTGATTTTTTTTTTCTTGAATTCGACACAAATTGTTACACAGTGGCTTTTAACATCTTTGTATACCTGTGGTGGTACCATCAAGTGTATTCCTCAAATTTCAAAACAAAATCCTACAAACCTTATTTATTTTAAACCATTTTTTTTATGGTACTTAAAAAATATACAGTTTTTCACTTTTTTTAAAACTCAGAAGTATAATCATTTTGTAATTGACACCAAATTGTTGCCAATTTTTGAGTGTATTTTTACGGATTTTCATAGTTTTAACATTAGTAATGAATTCTTGGAAATCTCTACTGGCGCCAATTGAAAATTTTTACTATTTGGATCATTAATAGTGGCGCTTTTTTTTCAAAATTATTTAGTTGATTTATAGTTTATTCATTCGGTTTTTGAGAAAATGTTTCGAATTAACGTTGTATGTTTATAATGAACAACGTTTATCCGAAACTTTTTTTCGAAAATCGAATGAATAAGACCCATCAATTATAAAATTTGGAAAAATGATCGCTACTTTTATGGGCATGTGATCTAAGAGCTTTATAATGATTTTGTAAAATTGGTAATCGAAATCATATCTATTTCTATGAAATGATGTTGATAGAATTCAATATTTAGAAATTTTTGACGCGATTGGAAATTTTAGAATTCAGTGAAACCTTAAAATGTTGAGATGTACGCACATTTTCGTAAAATCCCTGACTTAGTACGGGGCTAAGCACGTAGCTCTTCTTTTTGAAGACCGTTCGGTAATAGGGAATATGCATGGACATTTTTGTTCACTTGAATTGAAGCATGTTTACTTGACAAATATCAAGGTAAAATTACTTTTTAAATAACTTTAAAAATAAGCGAGATATGAATGATTGAATTAGTCCCGATTAGACAAAGAGGGTGATAGCCCTCTTGATATGTTATGTGACGTCATATTACACTTTCACCATTTAAAATACACGTAAAACTCCGTTTTTAGTATTTTTGCAAGAATGAGACAGTAATAATCTTTAAAAGCTTATAGCTTCCTTGATATTTGTCGGATTTTAATTTCGTTTTTAAATATTATTACAGTATTGACAGTATTTTTATATTCTGAAAATAAATGTGAAAAAAAATTTTCATGCATATTCCCTATTAATTAATATTAATATGAAAAAAAATTGACTCATCTGCTAGGAATCGAACCCTTAATCTCTGGATATCGCGCCCAAAGTGCTGACCTCTACACCAAGGATGATTAGCTTGATGATGTGATTTTTTTTATAATGTTAATGATGAAATCTACGAGAATTTCCAACTTTACAAAGCTATTTAAGGAGTTTAAGTTTAAGTATCCTTCAATGATATATATGTGATGACGTATGAAACATTTCTGCGCCATTGCTTTCTGCGCATAATAATCTCAATAGTACAAAGAATAAAATTATTAAAAATAAACAACTTCGACATGTATAATTGATAATTTTCTTTCATTAAAATTCATTATGGCCGTAGCTCGAATGGTAAATATAAAAACAAGACACGCTATTTTATATATTTAAACAGACAGTTTAGGTGTTTGTATGTAGTTTTATTGGTTGTGTTGTTGCATCCTGAAGAAGACCCAAGAGGTTGTTAAGAACTATTAGTTTAATTTTAGATATAGATGCGAACAAAACGAAAATAGACATATCGGTCTATTCACATGAATACAACATTATACATAATATAATGAAACACACATATAACATATACACACTGCCGTTGGCGATTTATTTTATTTTCTAATATAATTGATACACTAAAACCAACGTAACGTCTAGATATAATACCATATAACAAACGAACGGTTCTTCTTCGTCTGACTTATTGGCTAATATGTTAGTTTTTAATATTGGTGTACATTGTTCGACAAATAAAAGGTTTTCAATCTAAAATTTTACAATAGAACATACATATTAAAAAAATGATGCAGTAAAGGCTCTTACGATGTAACAAAAAAATTAGGTAAATTGAAAGTAAAGTTCATTGAACTACACGGCAGATATAAATACGGCGAACCGAATAAATCAGTTTTCTGAACTACCGTATTTGCTAGAATTCTATTCATCCAATTATATTTGGAATTGAAAGAGTTAACCTCATTAGTTTGACGCAAATTTATAAATTTGCTGATTGTAAGTGATTATCACTTGAACACAAAATATGTACACTTCCGTTCGTATAAATGGAACCAGTTGAAACATTAAAAAACATTAAAACTTAGATTGTGGCTTACTGGTTCAGTTTTTATGACCGAGAGTATAAATAATTGAAATGAAAAAATTTCCTTGAATGTATTTATTAATCATCGTTTGGGTGCGACTTGAACTAATCACTGATCTTTATATTATCTCTACCTACAGAGTTCAGTTTCAGTAGTAACTCTGAATACATGATGCACTTACTATTTAAAAGTTCAGTTACATCATGACTACCTCCTATGATGGCTTGATAACTATATATATCTATCCCAATAGAACATGTCACAGATGTATATACCTATCACAATAGAACATGTCATGTATATTTCTTATTTTCGATTCTTAATGAAATATATTTTTCTGAATCGAAATACACTTTTTTCTGAAAAAATTTTGAATAAAAGTTGTAACTATATTTATAATAAACTATTATCCGAAGCATTTTTTCGAAAACCGAATCAATAAAGCACAAATCATTTATAAAATCGGAAAACTGACATCAACTTGTGATGGTCATCGTACTTACAATATTCTTCAGAATCGTTTTTTCAGTGTCTTTATTTTTTTAGTTTTCCATTATAAGCGGCGGAAGTGTATTGTTTTTCTCAGTGATTAGCTAGATTTTGTGTAAAGGTAAAACAACTTCCGAATTATGGGTATTTAGAATATTGGAAAGTTTATGAATATTTAGATTTGAATTATTTTAAGGTCTGTTTTGGTACATTTTATATTGCAAGAGCTTAATATACACTCATTTCAACAGTTTGCGTTTTAATAAAAAATAAAATGTTATTATTAAAATGTTCAAAACTATTAATTTAAAAATTGATTAGAATGCCCAAAAAATACAGAATTGGAAAAAGTAATTTTTGTTGTTATTAAATTTGAATATAGTTCAGTTTGAATCGCGAATGGTGATTGGATTACAATTTTTCTATATACACCGTGTAACTGAACAATCGTGTTTTTATAAATATAAAATTATTCTAATTAATATTAGTTAAAAGAGTTTTATGTTACATTAAAACAAAGTATTCTAAACTAAAAGTCATTCTAAACTAAAGCATTTTATTTAAATTAAACGAATAAATATAATATAATTAAAAAAAAAACAATAATTAAATAAAAACACGGTTTCTCAGTTACATGGTGTATAGCTTCTATCAACCTTATTGATTTTAGTTTAAAACTTTAATGTATTTTGTACATAAATAATGGAATATCAATTATTTTATTACTTTATCTATTTTAGAAAATTTTTATTTATATTTTAATGCTAATATTCCACGTGGTGATTGCAACTGTGATAGAAATAGAAAATTGACTGGCCTTTATTGAGTGGCCTAAAATATAAATTTATATTAGACGTAAAACTCCAACTCCATGAAGAATCAAAATTGAACATTGCCTGGCTTATTTCATCTTTCGGGTATATAAGTTGAATATGCGGTCTCATTAACAAATTTCATGTTACATTTTATCAATATTGATTTTATTTTAACAAAATCCTGCCATGATATCGTGAATAGGTGTCATTTTTCTGAAAAAATAATCAATAAAAATAGTCTGTGGATTATTTGACCAAAAAAAAACAACAACTGATTTTTTACTATCCATAGGCATACACTCCCGTTCATAAAAAATGAACCGGTTGAAACATTCTAAGTATTACTATGTGTAATATTGTACAAATATTTAGTAATATATACTCTTAGAATGTGACCTACTGGTTCAATTTTTTATCAACAGGAGTGTATATGATTTTCAAATGACAAAAAAAGGTTTTTTTTTTATTTTTACTTTAAAAGGGAAATTCGTTTGGTATTACATGCAAAACAAATGTTTTTAATGAATAACGCTCTGTAGTAATTTCCCTTTTTTGCAGACATTGTTTATTGATATTTTACTCAATATTATGAAAAGATATTTTTGTTTTTACATACTTTGTTTAATATATATATATATATATATATATATATATATATATATATATATATACCGTGTGTGTTGGATAGCTTTTCCAATGGAGATACAATGTTAAATATTATTTATTACTGGCTGGCCGTGTGGTTACTGTGTGAAGTCAGTCAGTACACATGTAATGAGAGTGGGTTTAATATGTTCATTGAATTCTAACTTTAGTATGTGCATCACAAAATTCCCACTCTTGAATGACAAACAATCATACGCATACAGTATACCTATACACTATCCATATGTTTGTATGTGTGTGTATTGTATAGGTGTATTGTATAGTTTTATAGTTAATATTTCTTTTATTTATTAAACATTAATTCTCTATTAGAAATGCTTTTGAAAACGGTCTGTATAGTTTATATATATATATATATATATATATATATATATATATATATATATATATATATATATATATATATATATATATATATATATATATATATATATAATTTATATATATAGAATATATATATATATATTTATTTATTTATTTATTTATATTTTAATAAACCTAATCAATACGTTTTATATTCAATAAATTTCTATTATTAAAAATGCATTAATTTTACGTGTAAATCACAGACTCAGTGCACAGACTAAGACTCAGTGCAGACTCACGTTTGCGTCTGACTTACCTCAGAAGCATTGACTTCGTAAAATATAATATTCTAAAACAGAATCAATCTATAATAATATGGTAATGTAAATATTTATTATATTACTTAATTGTGTCTCTAAAACATTTGTCTAGGTTCAATTAGTTCAAAAGTAATAAGTTTAAAATTAGTTTCATACAAAGTTTTGAAATTAGTTATATTCAAATAGTAAAATACTTTATTTTAATGTACAATTCTAAGAATATGTTTAAATAATAATTTTATTTTCAACTTCATATTTACAAGAAACGCTAATATTGAATTAATTAGCTACCATATTCATAAAATGTTTGTCCTTCAAAAATTTATATATTTTTAGTTGTAAAAATCCACAATTTAACAGTAAATTAACAAAATATGTTGATGAAAAAAAAAAATTGTAAATTTGTTGTGTTTCACAGAATTCAATACAAACACCAAAATTTTAGCAGTTGCCAAATTATTATTTTTATTGCTTCAGATAAAAAGAGTGCAATACAAGGACTCTAATTCTAGTTTGTCTCATGAGACGTTTTAATCCACATTTGTAAACATATTTTGTGTTTTGAGGTATCAAATTTAGAAATACTGAACGATTTTATCACTTTATTCTCTTGTCCGTGATTTGTGTTCTAGGCTAATTTAAGAGATTATACAATTTTGCAATTTTTACAGACGATTTGTATCGAATCCATTTGGTTTTACTAAAAGAGTTTTCGAATAAAAATTGGTCGTTATAAAAATAGTAACAACTGTGGTTCTAAACATTTTTTCGAAAACCAAATGAATTCGGCACAAATCAACTGTAAAAACGTCATTTAGAAGCTGATAGTTCCACGGTTTACCTTTTATCCATAACTAGTTTCCTCGCGCTTTTTTGTTATACTCCCCCATACTCCCCACCCCCTGAAAAGTTTATAATTGATTTATATGCACTTCAACTACATGTAAAAAAATCCAGCCTTAATCTTTTTGTAGCTAAAAATTAAAGTTAAATTAATTAATAATATTAATTTTTATATGTGCTACATTTTGAGCTCCTCATATCCAAATACCATTACCTATTTTTATTATATTGTGTATTTATCAAGCTGTAACATTTAGTAAGGTCTAATAACAATCACTATAATATTTTCTTTCTTTTTTTATAGGTAAGTGCAGTTTTATTATTTCTTGATCGAGTCCTCCAAATATCCATGCAAGTAAGAGAATGTGTTTAATATTTCTAATGTAATTATCAAGTGATTATTTATTATAATAACAAACACCAGTAATTATAAGTATATTAAAATAGTCATAAAAACCGAGTAAACTCGTGTGTTGAAGTAAATTGAATCTATAAAACTTCATTCATTATAAATAAGCTAATAAATATTTATTAAAGTACTTTTTAACAACGTATTGTTGTTCACTTTTTATTGCAATTTTAACGTTTTTTTTTTTGTGGCTCCTGTGTACACATTTCTTGCATAAAGTATGTAGTATAGCATAAGATGACACTAGTGTATTGAAAAATATTCGAAAGTGGCGTAAACAATGAATACTTTTCTGTAGATTTTGTCATTTGAATATACGAAGTTTAATGATTTATCTTGAGCCACTCCGATCAGGCACAAGTTAGACCTATGTTGCCCATTGTGGTCCACTTTCTACTCCAGTCTGACTAGGTGCGCTTCTCCCATATTTTGGCAATAGCCAGGAGCTTACTTATCAGGTTTTCCTGAAGGTTCATATATTTGGGGCGAGGTGCAATATAGTGCATTTGCTGTAGTCGAGAGATTCGTAGTTATAAATTTTATGGCTGTGTACCTCGCCGCACAGTCTGCACAAAATGGATCCATTGTGGAGTCCTATTGTGTGTAGATGCTTTTCTAGGTAATAATATCCGCTGATGAATTCGGTTACCGTTCGAAGCTGTTTCCTGTTTAGGTTGAGTGAGACACCTTCTTGGATGCATTCCGAGTTATTGTTGCGGTATATTTACCCAGTGATCACGGCGTTGAAAGTCTATCCACTCGTCGATTACTTGTTCGCATGCTATTTTTCGAATACCTAAAATAGGTTTTGGGTCTATGAATGGTACCCCGACTGGTCTTCTTTGTTAAGGTAAGCTTTTTCAAGGCACAAGTTAATTCGTAGAATAAATTTTATTCAAATTCAATTTGAGTAAATTTTACAATATTGCCCGGTCTTTGGAAAATGTTGTATTGAATAAACGCAGTAGGATTACGCCTTCTTTGTTTGATGCAAGAAATATAATTTTTTCCTTGTATTAGTCCGTTTTTACACGTGAAAGTTTTGATGAAAGTTTTCAATCGCAATAAATGTATGTGATATAACGAGACTTGCATCTATATGTACATGCAGAAATATATCAATCGCATGTTTTGTTAATAGCTATAACTCTCGTCTTGCTAAATAGTTTTTTCTTTGTCAATCACTTCAGTCACATGATCATAGTAAACCAATCACAAGGAAGTAAACCAATCACCTATTATTACATCTGAAGTTACCTATAAGATTGCATGGAAATAGACGCCAGGTCTATTGTGTTATAACCGCATAGTTTCATCAAAAAATACTACTGTGCTTGCTCACCAAAGTATGCGTTATGAATAGTTGCATGAAAAGTTACATGTGTAAAATATCCCTTAGAGAAAAAAAAACGTTGCCCCAAAAAAGTTTCGATACAACAGTGTTGTCTCATACTTGACTATATATACATGATATAGGTACATATATTTACGTAATAATCATCTCATATTATTATTATGATTATTATTTAAAATTGTAACAAATTAATTTACACACACGCTGCTGCCATTATTATTTCATCAGAACAAAATCGTAATAAATAATTATGTTCACATGAAAATTCAGTGAGAATGAAATTGATTTTGTTTTTATTATTATTGTAAAGTAAATTTAAAAAAATTATTCAAATTTTGCCCTCAATATAGATTTACAAAGTATGTGTTATATTAAAATTTATTTAAATCGAGCAATATTTCTTTTTTTAATAAAACAAAATACTCTCGTCAGTGACATGTTCCACTGTCATGGGTATATATATTTATCAATCCGTCATTACAGGTAGTTTAATCTTAGTTTAAATAGTGAGTGCATGTAAATGCAATGAAGCCAGTGTCAATGCTAGTAATCGGTGTAAAATTAAGCCAAAAATTTGTCGCCAATGACATGTTCCACTGTGATGGGTATATATTGTTATAAAACCGCCATAGCAGGTAGTTATGATCTTAGTTTAAAAAGTGAGTGCAAGCAAATACAATAAAGTCAGAGTTAATACTGAAACTGGATCCTGTAGACAGAGATAGTATACAGATCAGTGACTTATTCAAGTCGCAACCCAAAGTGATAGGAAATTTCTTTGAAATTCGGTACAAGAGATGCAAAGTGATAATAACTTTCAATCAAGAAATTTATAAATATACATCCAAACTAGGATAATACTAGATATATAGTTGATGAATTAAATTGCAGTTAATAAGCCGTGTAGTTCTTATAAGTGATTCCTTCGGGTCGCCGTATTTATATCTGCCGCGCAGTTGAATGAACTACACTGATAGAAGGAATTTCTTTCCTCAAGAAAATATATTTTCTTCAAAATATTTGCTTCAATAAAAAAGCCCTTGTTTTCATTCAAGACTACACAGAAACTAAAATTCTTGAACAGTGTTTAAAATTTTTTTAAAAAAAGAGTTCGTTAGTCTGGGCCTAAGAGTTCGATAGTCTTTTTTGGCCAAATACTCTTGTAATTCTTTAATCAAGAAAATGAAACTATAGATGTCAAGATACTTATTTTCTTATACCAAATATATATTATCTTCCCTATATATGAGATTTCCCTCATATGAACTATCCCTATATATGAACATCCCTATATATGAACTATCAGATTTATTATAAGTACTGTCATAAGCCCTGGGTAAATATTGCACCCGACTAATACAAAGAATCATAAAAAGTTAAAACTGAATAATATGAATATAAAATAGAAAAAATATTAAAAAACCTATTGAAATAAAAACTTGATTGTATATTTTTTGGTTGGGTTCGTAAGGTCTATTATCTCGTATACATTCATACACAATATTTGAAAACAAATGAAATTATATAGTAATTTAGTTTTTAGTAACTTTTTAATGCCTACGGCTACTTCTGTTTGTTTGAATGTGTGGGCAGTTGTGTGTCTATAACATAGGTGGGCAAACTTTGACTGCTGCACTCAGCTCTAAGTGAGAGGTAGGAAGAGAGATAGAGTAAATACAGGGTAGCCCTATCAATTATTATTATTTTCTTATTTTAATTAAAACATCTTCTGAAAAAAATATAAGAATACTAACTCTTTTTTATGGTCACTATTATTCAAAGTATACAATACATACATTCAATACATACTCTGGAATTTTGGGCTGGTAATTTGGGGCGTAAAATGTACCTTTTTAATACATTTGGGTATGAATAAAATATAAATGTTTTATAAATTATAAAATATAAATCTTTTGATATTTTACATTTACCGCTTGTCAATTGTAAACGGCTTGTAAATTTTTTGATGATTTAGCTTTAGTTTAGATTTTAGAATTAAATTTTTGGAAATACCGAATAATTCGCCTAAACTATTCATATCGGAGAACTAATAAACAATTATTTACTTGATTTATATAGTTGTTGTTGTTGTAATTATTGTTATTGCTATCATCATTATTGTTGTTATTATTAATAATATTATGTTTTTTGGTGTATCTCTCCATATTGTAAAAGATATTTCTTAAACAATAAATATTTTATAAAACTATTTCTAAATTGATTGAATAAATTATTGGACAATAATCGGTAGAACAACCTGTATTGAAACATCGTTCCGTCTTACTTCAAAACATACCTTTTTTACTTACTCTCACACAGCTTATGGAGAGCCGTTCGGCTCCGGAGAGCCGTCTGTGCCCTCTATAATATGATACGAGTTGAGTTTTGGTTGCATGTGGAAATTAGTTAGAATTTTAACTCATACACAGGCACACTCACACAGATAAATTTATTTTACAAATTTTATCAGAATGAATAAAAAAATAAATATAAAATTGAAATATAAAAATATATACAATTTTAATTATCCTGTCTTTCAATTTGGTATTGTTGAATTTCACAGTCAGTTTATCTTTCAATTATTTAGTATACAGACTGATTTTCAAAGTACGCCACATTCGTTCGCTTTGAAATGTATTACTACTTGCAGGTTATTGGAAACTAATCACTTTGGACACGGCGTCTGGTGGTTAGAATTCTAACTAACATGTTATAAAAAATTTCACAAGAAAACATTAAATTATTAAATAAACTGTCACTGATCGATCCACAATACACGTATTTATTTTATATTTGCAATCTTAAGTTAGCCATACTTAGCCACGCCTCCATATCAGTTCTCAATCGTATGAACTGATTGTCGTATAATATATACAATTTTTGGACGACGTAGCTTTGCTCTAGACAGATATCAAACGTTAAAATGATTATCGTTTATTAGCGAAGGATACAAATCTCCAGTATGTAGCTACTATTTTACGAGTTTTCATAATATCAATACACCTATGTCTTAAAAGTTGTCTACTTTTAAAAAAGTTTCATGATTTTGCATATCTATTTAATGCTTTAAAAAATTATAAATTTGTATACATAAACTTCAAAAAACATAACATTCTTTGAAATCAAATGCTTGATATAAAAAATCATATACTTCTAGGATGAGGATCATTCTTCTCTTTGGCGGGCACTATTTCACAATCACCATGTATATTCTAGTCTGGATTTGAAAACATTTAGGGAAGTTATATTTTTAAATAACATTAAAAATAGGCGGTCACATTTTCCTTTTATGGCTTTCTTTATTATACTGAAAGTAGTGTGTTTGATCATGATCAAAAACAATTTTAACGCTTCCTATATTGAAATAATCCATTGTATAAACATACCAAAAATCGAGCAATGTCTCTCCTTTGTTTCTTTTGTGGTCCATTGTACTTTCAAATTGGTTAACGAACCTGTTTCCACCACCATATCCCCCACTCATAAATTTTATTTCGAAAAAGGTAAGACGTTAAGAAAAACTTTAAATTAGAAAAAAAATACCAATAATTTTTAAGTTTAACACATTTTTCTCAAAAACGCCGAATACAATCGGAGCAATAACACCTGGAGGAAGAAGATGTTGCACTATTTAAAAAAAGTTTTAATCTCGGGACATAGGCATGATGAGGAAACATATTTTATATAAAATAGCAAATGTTAAATTCCCGTTTAAAACACGAATGCCGATGATTGCCGACTATCACATAGCCGATCGCTACATAAAAAACGTGACAGTTTAATCTATAATTTCAATTCACTCCCCATTTAAAATCATAACTGTATAGTCTCGCCATAGATGTTGTCACATCAATGCCGATGATTATCGACTGTTACATAGATTACCGATCGTCACATAAAAATCGCGACAGTCTAAACTGAAATTTCATTTCACTCCCAATTTAAAATCATAACTGTATAGTCTCGCTATTGATGTTTTCACATCAATGCCGATGAATACCGACTGTTATATGGCCGATCATTACATAAAAATCGCGACTTGTATTGTCTGGCTATAGATGATTTTACATCAAACAGAATCGTAGTAAAAAAGAAAGACATAAATGAATTGACTGCAATTTTGCACAATATTTATCGGACCGACTTAAAACAATTTCAAGGCCCGGACAAAAAAACATATTACTAATAAATATATATACTGCAATCGCGAATTAAAAATAAATTTTTACAATATTTTTTTTTTGCTCCTGATATATTTATTTAATAATATTTTTAGAAATTTTTTTTTATTTATATTATAATTTTAATAACAAATTAAATGTTTATTAAATATATTTTTGTTAAATATAGATTGTTAAAAACAATTTTATTTTTTACATAAATATATATTTTAAAAGCATTATTAAATTAAATTCAGTGTTCCGTACCGAAAATAAAAATATATCCTTACATACATATTATAAAAGAAAGTCCCCCCCCCCCCAACGCGCTTGCCTGTCTGTACGCGGTAAACTCAAAAACTATCGAACGAATTTTCATATGGTTTTCACCAATGGACGGAGTGATTTATGAGGAAGGTGTAGATGTATAATTCATTAAGGTTTTGTGTAAATTGGTTGAAGAAGTCTGAAAAAATCATCCTATAAATCATTAAAAAAATTATAAATAAATACGTGTAGCAGCGATTCAAGATAATCAGTCCTTGACGGGAGAAAATATTATAGTACTTGGTTATAAGGACTTTACAAATCTTTTGCGGGCGAAGCCGCGACGAGTAATGCATGCTAGTAATTTATAAAACACAATGAGAGTAAATATTTTCGCATTGTACGGATGAATTAAATATTTTGTGTGTATATGTAAAAAAAAAAAAACCATATAAAATATTTTATTAGAGTAATAATTTTGTGAAAATCAAAATATACAAATGATTTTAAAATAATTTTTTATGGTTCTGTTGGGAAAACTAATATAATATTGTGTGTTTTTTATTAACTGTGTGTACCAAATAAAAGTTCTCATTTAATTAGACTGTCATAAGATTTTCATTTTTAACCCCTAATCCAAGAAAGAGGTGTTCAGTTTGAAGCTTCTGCCTGTAAGTCTGTCTGTCTGTGGTAACGTAGTTTCCAAACGCATGAATCAATTTCCATAAGTGTTTTTTATTTGAAGAATCGATATATTTTTTTGCTTTGATGAAAAACTCCTAACTTTGAAGATCATATGCTCTTTCCGGCACTTCCCGATACAAAATTATTTGAAAGCCTTTGTGTGTCTGTCTGTAGCATCGTAGATCAAAACAATTGAACCGATTTCGATGAGTTTTGTTTTTTGACAGTTGGTTTATTCTAGTTGAGCTATTTTGATCTAGTAATATTTGATGATTTTTTGAACAATTCCACAACAAGTGGAAATTTTTATACATATTTTTATACATTTGTGCGTGAGTAGATGTAAAATAAACAGTACACGCACTAATAAAGAACTCAATATATACAGAATATTTAAACAGCTAATCTGGATATTTCAGAATCTTGAAGTAATTTTTTGATCATTAATTAATATTTTAAAACTCATTGATTGGAATATTCCAAGAAATCTTGATAACGCTTAAACTTGGTATTGAGATTAAGATTCGACTCGACCCAACGCGAAAAACTGCTCACAGCAGTGAAGATGTATCGGTAAATTTCACTATAAGGGAGAGGTCGCACAATATGTAAATGTAAGAAACCAAATTTTATATGGCGTGATTTTATTTAACGAGCGGAAGTAAATCAGGCATGCTGTGAAAATATATCATATATACAATAGCAATGGATATTCATGTATAACGTTAAATTCCCATTTAAAACACGAATGCCGATGATTGCCGATCGTTACATAAAAACGTGACAGTGATATCTGAAATTTCATTTCACTACCCATATAAAATTATACATTTATAGTCTGGCTATAGATGTTTTCACATCAAAAAAATTTTCTTCTAAACATAGATTCTCTAAAAACACAGTACGCTACAATTCAACCACCGTAAGGACGTTCCAGCACTGTGTTATACAATCAGTACAACGAACCGGTTTGATTTTATTATTATCACACCAATACATATATTAGGGTATAATCCTCAGGTCAGATTATACCCTCAGTCAAATTGTATAAAAGGACAGAACTTTTTTAATGTCATTGTGAGACACGCACCAAATTAGCAACAAGCAACATATCTCTGAATCCATATCCCAGAGATAGTTACGATTAGCTAATTCATACTGATGATGACTACATTGTAGTCGAAATACGTATTTATAAAATACAAACAAATGTTCTAGGAATAGGGGCAAAAATTTGAAATATAATTTCAAAAAAACCTAGAGTTCTCTTTGATTCTTTTAATAATCTTTATTGATAACTTTGATATTAATTATCTCGCGTTCTAAACGGTCAAAAATTCTGAAACTTCGGGATTTATTAGAAAACGTTATTTTTGAACGCCTGTGAACAAAAATATGAGCAAAATCTGTCGAAAAGTGGTGGTATGCCGGAACATCCGTAAGTTTTATTTGGTACTCCTTACTGTCGACTATTAATGAGTTAAGCAGTTAAATATACTTTTTATTTCATTTAATTTATATACACACATTTATATAAATGATTCCGTTTTTTTTTCTTTCGGTATATGTATGTGCTATAGCATCAGCAAGCACAGTATATACGTTTCAGTGCCAAGTTCTAAAGTTAAATTTAGAATAATATATATCTTATAAAGTGACGCACAAACTGATCTACGCACACCATACACTATGTCGATTTGCATCTGTGATGTTTCTAGATGTCGTTCAATATTTCTGTTCAAACTTTTTTTAATTGCTTTAAAATAGTCAAGGCATTCAATTCCAGAATTGAAAATTTATGTTCGGATTCGGATCATTGGAACATGTAATCCAACTCTAAAATGTCAATAAAGAAATTATTAATAGGAGTATTTCAGTAAAATATTTAATAATTCTTCATTGAAAAGTAACTGACGCTTCCACCAATTTCTTTTCTGTGACTTGTATTCGTTGCGATGATCTAATTCAGAGGTTCTCAAACTTTTTCTCTGATGGAACACTTTGAGAATCTAAGAATTTTACCGGAACACCGTGTTTATTTTAACTGACGCGTCCACCAGTTGTTTTTCTGTGGCCTTTATTCGTTGTGATGACGAATCCAGTTCTAGGATGCTAAAGCTTTTTCTCCGATGGAACACTTTGGGAATCCTGGAATTGTAACACCTTGTTTATTTTGAAAGGAAAGGCTATGTGAATCCAAAATTTGATTAAATTTTAATCTAACTGTGAATTAATATTCCTGTATACTTCTTTCTTCCAGAATTTAGACGTCGGTATGTTGAACACTGAACGCGTATTTTATAGTTGATTTTTAATCTGATTTATGAAGAATATATCAGCAATACTGTCAACTGTGTAAGATTATTTCATACGAACATAAACTGGAAGAAATGCGTATTGGTTATTGGCAATTTAGCGCAGTTTCGGAAACTCTGGTCTAGTCTGAAATAAATTTGTTTAGAATTTAAAAAAAAGTAATGTAACAACTAACTGAGTTAACTGTACTGAATACCCAGTATATACTGAGTTGTATGCCAGTGATTGAATTCGCGTTTCGAGGAATATTTAATCACAAATTATGAGAAAACTATTGTGTTTTTGAATTTTTTTTTCAAAAACTTGTTTATTTTAATAAGATGATTTTTTGTTAACAAATTTTTTTTCTATCTCTTACGGTTTCAAAGATATATATTTTCCCCACTGGCGGAGGGAAACACGTTCCGATTTTGTCCATTACCAAACTTGACCTTACTTTTTTGCTCTAGAACACACGAAAAGCTCAGCTCGTTATCTCTTTTCCTTCTTGAGTTATTTATCGTGTCCACGGACAGACAGACAAACAGACATGCGGAAATGGCCGAATTATTCATGTCTATGATCAATTTTTTTAAGCGTTACAAATCATGATCAAACTTAATATACCTGGTTTATTTACATATACTGGGTATAAAAAGCAAAAAATAGATGAATTGTGGAAAAAAAAAAACTGCCGATAACTTTGTAATACAAAATTGTATCTCATAAATTACTTACGAGGGGAGAACTAAAAATTCGTGAATTTATCAGCGGCAGTTTCTTCCTTGGAAATTTTCACCGATTCGAACTTAAAAAAGTATCTAATTTTAAGCTTACTTGATCGATTGTTGATAATTTTGATACAAATTGGCTTAGGCGCTTATACTAATAAATTGCATCGAAATAGAAAAAAAATCGACAATTGTCAATCATTGAATTATTGTACTAAAGTTCATAGGTTCTTAATTTTATTATTCTCGATCCTTGCCAATAAAAACTTTAATTTCATTGAAGGGGACTTAAATAGTTATTGACCAGCTAATTAACTATACAGAATTTTTCGAGTTGAAATCAAAATAAAAACAATTCAAAGAATAAATTTTATCCAAACCATAAATTATCACCAAACAAGTTCTAACTTCTGGTGAAAAACCTTGAATATTTTTTGGCTATACCTTGACATTTGAATATTTTTCCAAGTGGGCATAAAATATTTATTTCCTTTTTAACCTTTCTGTGTATATAAAATCATTTACTGATTTTTGACATACAATTTATGCGAAATTTATTGTATAATCTGTTTTGATTAAGTTAAATTTATTAATTAAAAACTTATCCGTATACTTTGTATTTAACGCGTATACTTTGTACGCGCGTGTGAAGTTATATCTCTTTGATTTAATGAAGAATTTTAATCTATTAATAATCTATTCAAATAAATGATACTTTTAAATTTTCGAATGTATTGACTATTTCGTTATAACCAAAATTCATAAACGAAAGTAAATAAACATCTTTTATTTGTAAATAACATCTATTAACTATTATTTGTACTAGCGTGAACTTGGCTGTTATATAAAATATATTTACATGGTTTTAACGTGTTGCGCGTAAAACCTAGAGTAATGGAAAAACTTTTATTGAAAATGCGTCAAAAAAATTTTAGAATGATTCCGTTTGACTTACTGTATACACCAAAGGGTTAAGTACAAATTTTTCGCAAAAAATCAAATTTATATTCAGTAAAAGTAATAAATGAGTCATAAAATCATCAATATATGTAAACAAATATTGAATGACTAATCGATTAATTAACTTTTGTTATTACCTAATTAACATTACTAATGTAAATAATTAAATGCCGCGGTACTAAATTCTTTTTTTGTGTTTTAAGGTAAATAGTGGGCGATATCTCAAGTAGGTATGTTATCAGAGATATTTATTTTAGATAAAAATTTGTATATGGAAAAATAACTGGAAATATTGTAAAAAAATTCGACAAGGCGGGGCTATGTAGACTGAAAACTTTTTCTTACAGAATTTATAATGAATATGAAATTTATAGTTATGTAGGCGACACTTTAATATTCATTATTTCTGCACATTAAAGTCGAAATATGTTTGTAAATTAGATATTTAATTTCCTACAACAGTGATTCTCAACCTTTTTTTTTTGTCGCGGCACACTTTTAACGATTTCAAAATTTTACGGCACAGTGATTTAGAATCACTGTCCTACAACTTAACTCATGGCAAAGTTTTCCATTTTACTAATATTAAGAGAGATATTCTAAATTTTGTTTTGTTTAACCTTAAAGGATCTTATTTTCTAATAATCCCTTGATTTTTTCAGAAATCATTTGTTGATTTTCTGAATAAGTTTGGCAAGGGAAACAAAAATTGACTAAATTCAGCGACTATGGAAAAAGGACTTTGTTGATTTAATAACAAAAGTATCAGGCAAAAGTCGCAACAAATCTAACTATATTTTACTTCTATTACATTAGTTGAGGCCACATTTCTTCTTCACGTACACTTGGCCACAAAAGTTGATGTTATTTTTTTAAATTTTATTGTTGATTGGTGCCTTAGTCACTCAGTTTTCGAAAAAATATTTCTTATAAAAGTTGTTATTATATTTCTAATGAACAACTTTTATCCGAAGCATTTTTTCCAAAACCGAATCAATAAGACCTCAAATCAATTATAAAATTTAAAAAAAATGGCATGAACTTGTGTGTTCCATACATAGTACCCCATGCCCGCGATCCCTAAATTGGACAATAGAAGGGAATACAAGTATTAAGAGTACTCCCGGCTTGTAGAATTTGGCAACAACGCTGCGATTAATTTTATATCGACTCTACGAAAGTGTTAAATCGTATTAATAGGGTAATGACGACCTTTGGACCTTACTAACGGAAAAATCATAATTTTTATTTTATTTACAAAACCCGTTATATTTTGTGGTTAGGAAATCAAAGGGCAAACGATAAATAAACTGACTTCGTGTGAAATTCATATAAAAATATTAATTTTTATTGCTCAAAGAACGATTAAAGTGGAAAACTTTCGTTTCCTCTATATGTAGAAAAAAAAAATGCACCATCTTTATTAAGTGCTATATAAGATTTAAATAATACAGTCATAATACTTATATATGCATTTATGCATAAATTATAATCATATAAGTGTCTTGAATGTTCAATGTACGATGTCCGATAACCTTTCATATTCCAAAAAATGCAAATATACAATTATTAGTTCGGAATTTTCGCCGAACTCCCACTATTTACGTGTTATACGCAAATAATGATATTAGACAACAGCTCGTGAGACATTTTTAAGGACGTTGCCTTAATACAACGTTACATTTTTAATACAACATTGTCAAGCTAACAAAACAATATTAATTCAGGATGGATTATTTTTTAATGACCATGGGCACAGCGTCCTTAAGGTAGTTATCTTGCAGTAATCGTGTTAAAAAGTTTCAGCTCAGAAGACACGTCAATTATATGAACAGACTGAGATTGTATTCTATACTTTTTAGACTTGAATTTACCTCGTATACTCGTGTAATTTTTGAGAGAGGGTTTTATCAAAATTTAACGTCAAATAATTTTGAAATTTTAAACGAAGTTAGATACTTTTTTATTTTGAATAATTTATCAAAAATTCAGCCAATTTTATCGACAACACGTTTCACACGATCAACTACCTTAAATCTACAAAACATCCGTTAAGACATTTATGTCAAGGTTGTGTTTTATTCACGAATGAAAACGCAATGAAAGGGTCAAAAAAAAAACGGATACTATTAATCTTTCAACGGGTTTTTCGTGTCGTGTATATATGATCTTTGATGAGGTTATTGGCTTTCATATATTCTCGTTATAATGTGACATAAAATATTATGTTATATTATTATGTTGTACATCAAGCACACAAACAAATGCTGTGTGCATGGATTCAGTTGACAACTAACACCAGTGAAGTTAAAGTAGTGACAGAACTTCATCGATGCATTCATATTTCCGATACTTGACACCTTCTTTAACTAATAAAAAAATATAATATGATTAAGAAAACAAATACTGACTGATCATCACTGTACAATAGTTACGATTTGGACTTCAAATCGTCGTCCAGGTGGTTTCTTTCTGAAGTTTATAATAATCATATTAAATTTTATTACTAAAATTGAGCTCAACATAGATATCATATGCATTTTTATTCTCTGTAAGTTACTAACGTTTCCAAAAACGTTTAAATGTATTTAATATAAAAGTTCATAAAATTTTTAAGCAACATTTTTTCAAATATCATTTTTATTCGATTCATCAAAAAAGTTTCAATCAAAAGTTGTTTATTTCTAAAAAAAGGATATATTTTGTCTTCACATTTTTTGTCATACCGTTTCAAAGATGGATATTTTCCAGTCCAACGATCCAGCAAAGTCCGGATCGATTGTGCCCATTCACGAAATTGATCTTACTTTTTAGCTCTAAAATACACACACAACATTTCAGCTGGTTATCTCTTCGTTTTTGAGTTATCGTGTCTACGGACAGATAGACCGACGGATATGCGATCAATTTTTTGAACCGCTACAAAGTCGAGACTAAACTTATAATACCTTTGTATATATTATATATACCGGGAATAAGAACCTACTTTTGGACCTAACAAAAAGTTAAGTTTCTATTAAAAAAACATTTTTTAAAACAAGCTTTGAATGTTAAAACTAATTTTCTACAACTGTACTTCTTATGTGTTTTTCGATTTTTTTAATATTAAGAGAGGTATACCAAATTTTGTGTTTCCCCCTCCCTTTAAACCCCTCTTTCCCCATGTCGATTCTTGTCATGCTTACCATAAAAATGCATTGTCATCGGAACTGAACCAACATGTAAAAATTCAAACCCCGTAGGATAAGAGGAAGTGGTTTCAATGAAGCTTTGCGAAATTCGACATGAACGTACATACATACATACATTGCAAGTTAAATAAAAGCTTGTAAAAAAGAACTAAATAATTTGAAACTAGAAAAGTGTATAATTTTACCATTTACCCAACTGCAAAAAAAAAACCTTGCAATAAATCATGAAAACGTCAGATATAATTTAATAATTTCAGTACACAATACAAAAAAAAAACACCCAACAGACTTATACCGGTTGTTTAGTTTACATCTTTGCATAGTAGATCTCCCATGAGTATGAGAGAGTATATATGTATACATTAAGCAATGTGTATGAGAAGGAGGTCTTATAGGTTTGTTTTGTTATTATTATTACATGTTATAGCATACTGAAGTCTGAACAACAGAACAAATCATAACAACTGATCTGTTCACTTAAAAAAACCCCATACATCACACAACAGTTTTACATTAAGTTAGAAAACAAACCCATAAGACCACCTTCTCATACACATTGCTTAATGTATACATATGTACTCTTTCATACTTGTGGGAGATCTACTATGCAAAGATGTAAACTAAACAACCGGTATATGTGTTTATGATAAAAATTTGCATACTAAACAAATGGTCTATTATAATTGATAAACTGTTTCCTTTAAGAATTCATTTATTAAATGATATTGAATATTAATATAAAATATTGTTTTTTTTCTTCTTCTTCGTCTATTTATAAACTGTCAATGAGAGAGTAGGCGTTCATCTAAATAATCTGGTTTTGAAAGATTATTATAATAATCTATCGATTACATCTTTAAGGCATTGAAATGTAACCTTTAGAAGAAACATACATAGTTTGCATAATATTTTTTTTTTATTAACATGTCTGTGTGTATATAATTAGTTTAGAATTTTTGTAAAAAAACAACAAAAACAAATTATAACATTATTAGGTCAATATTGTTCAAAGTTGTTCTGCAGGTTTTTTCAATTATTTGTTGGACTGAGCTCTTGCGTCACATCCCATTTAAAATAATTGGAGAATCTCTCTGCACTAACCACTACACTAACATCCTTAGGCATCACAATCAGCTAGACTGTCTAGATATATCACACTCGTGAGTTTTCATGCGTCGACAACTGCATAAAAACAACTGAAAATGAAAATTACTTATGAAATAGTCAGAATACTCAGGAAAATAGCAATAAATAAAAAGTTTCGAAGCTATAATATCTAGCATAACTTGGAAAAACAATTGATATTAAATGAAATACTTAAAATTACAATAATATCAAGGAAAAGTTGTTTAACGCAAAGAGCAAAACAATTTATATATAGGATGGCGCCAATTTCAGTAGACAAACTGAGAAACCTTGTTAAAGCAAAATACCCGTAGACTCATCAAGAAATCGAATTGGAGTTTCCACAAATTCTTAGGCATTGGCCAAAATAGAGAATGAAAAGTATAATAAACTAGCTATAACCGGCATGGATTGCTACGCCTTGTGCTTTGCGCTTTAAGAAACGCCTCGCGTTAACCAACGCCTCGCGTTAATCATTGAACATAATTTATGGAAATATATTAATTTTATGAAAAAAAGTTTCAAACTAAAGTTGTTTCTTTTTAGAAAAGGGAAATTTTTTCCCTTCAACTGTTCTTCTATCTCTTACCGTTTTTGAGAGAGAAAATTATATTTTTTTTGGCAAAAATCTTGTCGGATGAATGGTATATCCTATTTCCAGGCTCATCCTAAAATGAAAAGTCTTCAAAGTTTTCCATAAATATCTCGAAAAGTATTAAAGTTTAGTACAAAAACATTTTATAACACTCTTTAATACGTCAATTGTTTTGCTTAGTAGAGCGCGTCAAAGTTGTGTCTGAAAAATGTATAGCTTGTAAAAAGTTCGGCCATAATAGTAAGTTCAAAAAGTTTATGAATTATTCAAGATAAAATTATTTTTCGCCACACATTTTCTAAAGAATAATTTTAGATGTCTTTGTTTTACTTTTCCGTTCTGAATCATATTCTGTGTTTAATGCTTGACAAGTTTGTCTTGGAAACTTGGCGCCACTCTGTATTATATATTTAACGAAACCATTAATTCAAAATGATGAAAATATTTTAACGAATCGTGACTTCAAAGTATGTGCAATAATTTATTACATACACAAGGCCAGTGTGCATCATAAATGTATGAAATTATTTCTTTCTCATCTATGAAAAATTTTTGCATTTTAATAATTTTAAGAATTTTTCCTCTTTTTTTTTGTGCGAACTCACATTATAAAATAACTTCCTTTATTCAAAAGCCATTGAAAATATGTTTATATAATTTAAGCTTTAAGAAATTGAAGTAGATAATTACAGGATTCTAGAGACCCAGGACTCCACAAAATGGTGGTTTTGAATAATGGTTTAGTACATCCTTTGAAATATTTATTCTGCACATCCTAATCGGTGCAATTAATATTACATAACGTAAAACGTGGTCCACGGGAAATTTTGTGAAGGTACACTCATATTCGGTCATGTATATGGCTACCAGGAGCGGAGTGATTTTAAATTTAAACTTAAATTAGTAAACTAATGAGAATTATATTGCTTGTGAGATTACATATAACTGTTTGAATATGTTCATATACTATGTATAAACATATACTATTTGAATGTCGATTATAGGAAATGTAAAAACACCTAAATTTCCACTGCGTGTTAATATTTATATTTAACTGATTTAACTTAACAGACATACAGCAGAGCCAACAGCACTATCACCATAATGCTTTTCGATAAGGAACCCTAACCATGAATAATAGAATAAACAAAGGAAAACCAAAAAACTAATGTACTTTTCACGTTTCTCAGTCACTCGACATGGGAGTGAAGTAATTTTGCGGTAACTACTTATTTTTAGATTGCGGTAAGTTTCCTAGTATTCATTGCCCTATAATTAGCTTCCAGAAAAAATAATTATTAATTGCAGAAAAAATTATTATATGTTATTAAGAAATAACTTTCGTAATTTTGGGCGTTATTTTGATTATCCTAAACGTTTGCGGTTGTTCTTTACATCGGATCATTATTATATTTTTATTGCTTATGGACATAAAGAAGATGGGAAATTTGAATCGTAAATTGAAATTCAGATAACGATTGTAAGGCGTATCTGATAATTTATCAGAATTTAATATTTATTTAAATGTACTATGGTATGGATTTGTGCCTGCGGATAAATATTCTTCGGATAAAAGTTGTTCAATATAAACATACTAACAACTTTGAAACGAAATATTTTCCCAAAAACCGAATGAACAAGGCACAATTAACTAAAATTTTGTAAATAAGTTTTTGTTCACTAATGTACAGTATCTGCAAGAACATTGTGTCATATATATTCAAGATCCAAAAATGACGCAAATCTAGACTGACTACTGTGATGCTAACTCCTTAGTATACGCCAGCATGGCCTGCGTTTGCGGGTTTTTGGTCCTTGAATTGTCACAAAGTTTTTACAGTCATTTTACGTATACCTAAATAACTGTTCTGAGAAATTTTGTGCAATTCGGCTACGCACATCTAGACTACGTAGACCCAGACATCGAAAACATATACTAAGGAGCTAACACAATAAAATCGCAATAAAAATAGTTTTCAATCGCAATAAATGTATGTGATATAACGAGAATTACATCTCTTTGTACATGCAGAAATATATCAATCGCATGTTTTGTTAATAGCTTATAACTCTCGTCTTGCTAAATGTTTCTTTCTTTGCAAACCCCTTCAGTCACATGATCATAGTAAACCAATCACAAGGAAGTAAACCAATCACCCTATTCTTACATCTGAAGTTACATGTTAAATTGCATTGAAATAGACGCCAGGTCTATTGTGTTATAACTGTATAGTTTCATCAAAAAATACTACTGCTTGAAAAGTTCCATGTGTAAAATAGGACATTATATTCCATATATGTGTCACACAATATTTCGTATGTATTGCGGTGTTCTCTTTAAGTACACTGATAGAAGGAATTTCTTGAACCAAGTAACTATTTTGAAGAAAACATATTTACTTGGTTCAAGAAATTCCTAGTTTTTATTCAACAATTTGTTTACTTGAATGTATTTAAATTACTGATAGAAATAATTTCTAAATCAAGAATTTTGATTCTCATATATACGGAAGATAGCATATTTGTTGCACAAGTAAATAAGTATTTTGACATCAGTAATTTAAGTATCTTCAACAAATTCTTGAATGAAAACAAGGAATTTCTTGAACCAAGTAAATATGTTCAAAATATTTACTTGGTTCAAGAAATTTCTTCTATCAGTGTATAAGTCCAAGTGGTCTGCGTTTGTAGATTTTTAAGCCTTGAATATATGACAGAATGTTCTTGCAGATACTGTACATTTACCTGCAATTATACCTAAGAATTTTCGATACACGTAGGCACTCACCATTTTAACGTTTTAAGGAATCATATGCTTTGTATCAGGCCTATGCAAGTATCTTTAAACTGTACTCGTATACAATTCGATTTGTTTTTGTTCGCAAGCGTATTTTAACATAATTTTTGTTCCTCTTATGTAAATTACTATGTAATAAGATACTGTTTAACAATACGCTTTTATCACAAAGCTATGCCAGATGTGTGCACACGTTCATCGGATAAAAACGCATAAACAATATGTTTTTATTTTAAATACATAGTAATTCAAGTTTAAATACAATTTTTATACTCGACATGTAACGAACGACGGTCTTATACATGAAGTTTATTAAGGTTAAAATGAGTTGTTATAAAGTCTCTGTTATACCAGATTTTTCGAATTAAAAATAACAAATTTTCTAGTCGAATAGCAAACGAACTTTTTTTTTTATTTGACAAGGTAAACACAATCGTTTTAAAATAAAATCATTTTGTTTTGAACACGAAGTTAATTAATCACAAGAGAATAAAGATGTTAAATACACAATTCCTGTTGTGTGTGGATATGTCGGTTGGAGTGTAATTACAATCAGGTTCTTGGCAAAAAGGCTAGTCTTTTTGGAAAATAGTCTTCTGGAAATATTAATGTAGCAAAATATTAATATTAATGAATTTAGATAGTATGATTGCAAGGGTTGAATTGGTTCAGATTAGGGGTCAATATGTCGTATGTAAATTTTAGCCAATTGTCAATGCATCGTGTGCCAAGTGCTAAATTATGCTGCTGTTTTAATATTAAGTGCGTTGGGCCAAAAATGATGAAAATTCTTTAAAAACAATGAAATAAGGTTGATATTAACCTTCGAGTGGTCGGATGGGGTACTTTATGTACCCCATGTTTACATTTTGATTGTAAGTTAGTTGAAACTTCAACCTTTAGAATTATCCTTCTAGGTATACGGTTTTGGTAACATGAAACTGCAGAAAACCTTCTGAAGCATAGCCGGTTACTTCGTTCTTGTCCATACGCCGACAATTTAGTCAATTAACCGGCCCTTTTTTCTTTCTTTTCTCAATAATTGACAAGTAGACTTAACGCCTCAGATATACGCCTAGACCGTTCAGCCACTTGGACTGGTAAGTGCCTGTAGCTTGCTGTCTATTTCAGAACATTGTTGCAGCAACATTGAACTCCGCCTACAAAATATTTTCTGTACAGACGTGCAACCAAAATTATGGAACATAAAACTATTATTTTATGACGCTAGTCATAAAAATTCAATCATTTCTCATCTTGTCTCTATCTATCTCATTTAATTTGTATCGTTTATTTATATGTATGTATCTCTAGTAAAAAACTTGTGTTGGATAATGTCTATATATTATTATTACAAATAATAAAATGTATAATGTAAATTGAAACCAATCTAGGTAATAAAACATAATAAAATATTAGGAAAGCATAAAATATTAGATAATATGACCAATTTGTACAGGAACATTTAACTCCTCCTACAAAATATCATATAATTTTGATTTTTACAGCAACCGTTCAAGGACATGTTTTTTGTTGCTGCAACCATTATACACATGTGCAACATAATAGGTTGGTGCACAATGTTCCTCGTTTGTAGGTCCTATTAGTTATTAGTAGATATGGTTCTGCTTCCTGTCCCATGGCTAGTCAAATAGACCATTTACCATAATTTGCTATATCCCTACGGTCACACACACATACTACTATATATACATGTTAAATTGTAAAATCCCAAGAGTTTATTTAAACATTCAATATCACATACATTTTCTTCATGTTATTTTTACTGCATGTGACAGCAACAAAATGATAAATTGTATGTTTTTGAAATGTGTCTCTTTAAACACGAGATCATTGTAGAACAAATACACACATATATGAAAACGTAGTAACATGTACTATCTATACGTGCGTCCATGCACTTGTGTATGTAGAAGTGGGGAGATGAGGGGGGGGGGGGGGTTAGCGACATACATATACAATAATATAACGATATTACCATTTTACATGCACCATGGGTTTAAGTTAGAAATAACATTAAAATTATAATTTATATGCATTTTACTGAAATTTATTTAAGTGCGTAAAACACTGACTTTTTGTTTTAAGCTTTACAAATGAAGATTGTGGTCATTAATCTATAGAAATAACAGTAAAAATAAAATTAATTTAATATTTATTAAAGAGATTATGTTTTGTCCACCATGCAATGATTTACGAGATATATTTAAAAATTGACGTAAATTAAAAATGTATTTTTAATACTAGCCAAAACTGGATCAAATGGATCAAAAAACAAGGTTTTTAACAAAAGATGTTCGTTGTTATGAGATAAACCTTATTGAAAAAATTATTCAAAATATAAAAATTAAAATTTCATAATTATTTACAGTTTATATAAGATGGCTCAGGGGACATTGTCGAGAAAACCGGTTCATGCCAACCAACACGCGTATCAGTTGGGAAAATCTTGTGAATCTGCCCTCCACAACCTTATATATAGGATTGAGGAGGGATTCGCAAGGAAAAAAAACCACCTTGTGCGTTTTTCTTGACATACAGAGGGCATTTGACAATGCCTCTTACAATTTCATGGTTGATTCTGCAAGGTCGGTACGGTGTAGAAGACACATTTTTCAGGTGGATAAACTCTATGCTGATCGAAAGATGAATACAAACTTCCCTTCTTGGAGAGTCTGTCACTGTGAAAGCCACAAAGGGATGTCCGCAGGAATGTACGTATTTCGACTACAAGGTAGTCATCATCAGTATGAATTAGCTAATCGTATCTATCTCTGGGATATGGAGATATGTTGCTCGTTGCTAATTTAGTACGTGTCTCAGGCGAGACACGCGCCAACGAGCACCAATTAGCTAATTCATACTAATGATGACTACCTTGTAGTCAAAATTGGTATTTATAAAAAAAATTAAAAAAATTGTTCTAGGAATTGGGACAAAATTTGTACCCTTATAATTATATTTAAAAAATGCGTTGTGCGATTTGGCTGAAAAACTAGGGCAATGTCAAATGATATTTATATTTTGAAGGAAAAAAAGTTATTGACTGTTTAATTAATGCAATAGATTAACGAAAAGATTGACATTTTTATGCATAAAATTAGAGTATACAATCTCAGTCAATTCATATAATTGATGTGTGCTTTGAGCTGAAACTTTTTAACACAATTAATACAAGACAATTACCCAATAATACCACTCTTGACTGTATACGATGTACATTCAAGTAAAATTAAGTATAGTATACAATCTCAGTTTATTCATATAATTGATATGTATTCTGAACTGAAACGTTTTAACACGATTACTGTAAGTCAACTACCTTAAAGATCTAGTGTATGTTTATATTGGATTTTCACGCAAGTGCGAATACAGAGAACGTTAAATGTTTAAAGAGTTTATTATGATACCTGACAAAATTATTTACCTTAACCTGAAAACCCCAGCAAAATCGGTTTTAGCTCCACCATTTCGAGCGCTAGCCTGATACAACTAATATTTTGATAGAAGATCTATCCATATAACTTTTTTGCTGTTCCATACTGGAATATAAAAATATAATGGTAATTAAAATAATTTTGTATATAAACAACTTTTCAAATAAACACATAAATTAAGCATTAATTAGAATATAATATTATTTTCATACAGTATAATGCCATTTTATTCATCTTTAAATACTTAGTATATATATATATATATATATATATATATATATATATATATATATATATATATATATATATATTATATAAAATTTAATTTTGATATTTATTTACAAGCCAAAAATTTTAAAATAATTATTATCCTAACACAAAATTTACATAAATCATTAAAATATATTTAAATATTATTTGGAAATAATTAATTTAAAGATATTAATATTTAATAAGAATTTTCAATGAATTTTATAGTTTGGTTTTATTTTCATGAGGATCATTAAATTAATCAACGAGAACTCTACGTTTTTTGAAATTACATTTCAAATTTTTCCCCAATTCCTAGAACATGTTATTGTATTTTATAAATACGTATTTCGACTAAAATGTAGTCATCATCAGTATAAATTAGTTAATCGTAACTATCTCTGGGATATGACTTCACATTTGGAGAGGTTTTTAACTCTTGGATAGGTTTTCTTTTTAAACAAGTCACAAAACAACTCAATAAAAAAATAAACAAATACCACAACATCTAAAAGTTTTTATAAAAGTAGTAGAGCATAAAATTGTCTACATAAAACTCTTCAAACGCTTTTTGATTGTCAATTCATTTGCTCGTCAAACTGATGTCCGAAATTATGTATAACGCGTAAAAAGTTCGGTGAGTTTTTAAGTTATTCACAATTGACGTAATTTATTAATTAATTTTTTCAAAGAAAAGTTTTATGACAAAAAAAAATTATTAAAAAATTATTATTTTTAATTTCATGGCCTGTTCATGGTCAATCTACAAATTATATAAATTCTGTGTAGGTTTTCTATGAATCAAGATATATTGTTATGGCCTCTTGTTCTATATGAACGCTTACCATGCGATGGGAGCTTGAATTTCCTTCTAACGATACAGTTTTTTTTTTCAATGATATTTTCTATAAACAAATTTAATGCCAAGAAATAAAATTATTAAATTTCGCCTTGAACATATACTGCAACCGCAAATGCTATTCAATTTAATTTAATTAAACAAAAAACAAAATGATACATATATTCAATTATATAATAAAATTTCATATTTATCTATACGCACGGGAATGCACTGTGCCAAGTATGAGAATTGTACATACTATCGCCTTTAAAAGTGTGTACATATAAAATTTCATAAGCGAGGAAGCTGGTGTCAAGACTGATTGAATTTTGTATGACGTGATTCATGAATGATTTTCAAGAGGAAAATCTTTAGTTCCCAATTGTGTATATCACTTAGAATGGCTTAACTTTGCCATTGCTTTGTTTTAATAACAGCTATTCGATAAAACGTTTAAAAAAAAAGGTGTGTGTGTACTTATGTACGCACGCAACAAGTTATGCTTCTTTTTAAATAATTTATTAAAATAAAAAATTTATTAAAGAATTTCAAATTCATTCAAGAAAATAAAACTATACCACGGTGTAGAGCTGGAAAAAACAAACAAAAAAGTGTAATAATGTTTTTCGATTTGACGCTTAGTTTTTGAGATATAGTTAATTAAACAATAATAAATTCAACTAATCACATTTGCATTTTTGTGTGTCGCTACATTACTCCACCAATCACAGTGCGCATAGTGTAAAGAGGTGGGACCACAGTAGTGGAGTAGGGTGGTCATGTTAGAGTAGCGATAATCAGAGTTCTCAATAAGTGTAGCGACACCCACAAAATGGTTGAATTTATTAATGTTTTAATTAATTATATCACAAAAACTAAGTGTCAAATCAAAAAACTTTATTAAACTTTTTTGTTTGTTTTTTCCAGCTCTACACCATGGTATAGTTTTCTGGAATAATTTCAGAACACTCTGTATATCCATTGGTGAATCAATAAAATATATATTTAACTGTTCATTATATTTGATTAACTGAATATTATTTAAAATATTATAACTGCATTCACAAAACAAAAGTACTATAGTGAGAAAAATTTGTGTGCCAACAATAATTTGTCATATGTCAGTTTAGTCGTATTATTTGCATTTAATATAATATTTGTACAGTTTTCTTAATACAATTTCATTTATAATTTTATACAATTAGCTAACTGTTCACCGTAACTTCGAACATCATTTATTTCATTTGTCAGTCATATACACAATTTTTGCATTCATTTTTATATGCAATTAGAAAAACTAGTCATTAACTTTGCGTAATTGAAGGTTAAGAGTGTTAATTGTTTGTTTGTTTTGTCAAATTGATTGAGAGCTATTGATATGGTTTGAAGTTTCGCCATTTACGGGTATAAAGAAAAATTGCGCATTTTATATTAAAATAAATCAAGGTTTATATAAATGTGTCTTGCTGTGGAAATATGAAGTCTAAAATTTAGAACTAACCGCGACCAATTTCATCTATTGTACCTGCTTTCCTTCGAAGGTGTTCCAGGAGCCCTATAGCCCTTGATAAACGTTAGGATATCTCTTGGCCACCCCTCATTGATTTCATTTGACTGGAAATCTATCCACCCCAAATGATAGTAACTTTTTAGAGAGAGGCTTTTGAATTCACACAGAATGCGAATTCCGGTTTCCTCCCCCTGATCACAAAATCTGCAGAGATCGTTCTCTGTGAGATTGTGCATATTTTTATTGAGTTTGCAGTGGCCAGAAAGTATCCTCAATTGGTTTTTTCCTAGTTGTAAACGCTCAGAGGCTTTTTTCCATGAGAAGCTTTTTATAAGAGCTTTATAATAATTTTGGCCATGGGTAAATACTCAAGAACGGTTATACTCGTATACCCATAGAGATAATATACACAGGTGTTCTGAAATTCATTCAAGAAAACTATACCACGATGTAGAGCTGCAAAAACAAACAAAAAAAGTTCCATAAAGTTTTTCGATTTGATGCTTATTTTTTAAGATATCAATTAAATACAATTAATTAAACATTGATAAATACAATCAATCACAGAGCACATAGTGTAAGGAGCTCTTACCGTCTGCGAGCCTTTAAAAGGTAAAGTGCCACGCTCTACTGCTTAGGCCACGCCTCCTTACACTATGCGCACTATATGATTGGTTGAATTTATCAATGTTTAATTGATTTGTATTTAATTGATATCTTAAAAACTAAACGTCAAATCGAAAAACTTTATTAAACTTTTTTGACTGTTTTTTGCAGCACTACACCGTGGCATAGTCTTCTTGAATTAATTTCAGAACACCCTGTCCTGTATAGAGTAGGCAAGACGAGTCAAAAGTTGTCCCGTCAATCGAAAGAGAAGAGAATCGCGTATATTATCTTTATGTTATATATATTAGTCATTAAAAAGAGATAGCTCAACCAACGTGATTCTATTTCTATTGACAGGACGTTTCCACTTACACGCGCGCCCATGACTTACCTACTCTATATATATTATCTCTATGCATATACCGCCCATTGTTTTATTTTATATTTTATTGTGCTTTTCGGGACTCCAAGAAACGGTTCTGGACCGTTTATTGTTCACTGGAGCACTAGCATCCATTCTGGCTTATTCATTAGCGTTCTCGTTTTCTATCGATTCAAGAATGTACCCAGCCAATAGGGACTTTGAAATCCAATGAACATTATTTTCGTGTTATTTTGGGTTAACGATCTTCACCAAAATCGAGAAAAAAAATTATTTTTCGATTAAGCGTAGAAAAAATCAATCACAATCAAGATATGCTTTGACAACAAAAAAATGATACAATAAAATTGAATTCAGTTTTTACTGATAAATTTATCCCAGATATTTGTATCCATTATATAAATTTAAAAAAGAAAAAAAACAATCAAAAAAAGCTAATTTTATTAGCTTGACCTTGGTGTGAACTCGTGCAAAATGTTGATGATCCCAATATTTTCGATGATGTTCTAATTCTTCCAACACACATTGAAAGACAAAACTTAAATCGTTTTTACTTAGAAACGAAACGATGAAATACATGTATATTTAGAACATATCATCGGAGTTACATGTTTGAAATGAATACACAATTTTTTAACTTCATTGCCAATGAATTAAAAAATTGGAAATTGTGACAAAAAAAAAAAAATTAATTTCATTTAAAATGTAACATTTATTGAAATTCAATATTTACTATGTAACTGAAAAAAAATATGTTTTTTGGCGGAAAATGTGTTTTATATTCTATCAATTTTTTTTGAATGTAAATAAATGATGCCGCAACAGGTCGAACACATAACCCAAAGACTTGTAGTTTATAGCAAGGTTGCTCAACCTTTTTGTATTTATAGCGATTTACTCCTTTTTATAAAATACCATTGCGATCTACCAATCACTGATGCAATAAAAATTGCAAATAAATTTTATTGAAATTACTCGTGTAAAAATTACTTTCATTCAATTTACACTTGTTAACATCACTCTTATATTGTCTCAGGATATGTTATTCGTTGCTAATTTGGTGACAGTTTCACGACGTTACTTGCTTATATATGTTTGACCGACGTTTACCTATATTCTAAGATCGCTCTTGATTGGTGCTAAGTTATGCGTTGCGGAGTAAACGAGTTTTTATATTTTGACATCTTTAAAATGAGACAGGCATACTGACGATTAATTTTTCGGTAACATTTCGATTAAATCTGAATTTGGAACCGGTGGTCCATTTTCTAAATTTATAATATTTCTTTTGAATTTCTTGGATTTCAGATTTATTTTATTTTAATTTATTTTGTTTAATTTTTTATTTATTTTTATTTTTGTCTAGTGATTTCAATTTTCTATCTATTTCTAGTTTTCAAAGAGTAAATTACGACTAGCTAATTTATATTGATGATGACTACGTTGTAGTACGAAATACGTATTTATAATACAAAAACTGATGTAAGTATTGGGGCGAATTTGAAATTTTATTTCAAAAACGTAGAGTTCTCATTAATTATCATTTGATAATCTAATATTTAAAATTAAATCCCTATCCCTTAAAACTCGGCCTTACGCACTACCGTGCTCTAGATATAACATATATAAGCAAATAGTGCCAATCAAAAGCCTTTTTGGCAATCATTTTACATAATCTTGGGAAGTATTCGTACGAGTAATAGCGTAGGGGATGTCGAAGCCTGGCAAGTAGACCTTTCTAGGCCTTTTTACCGACCCCTAAAGGACAAGGAATTTGTTTGCAGACTAGGTGTTGGTAGATTTGCGACTGCAGCCTACTTTGGTTGGAAATATGAAAATGAAACTGCAAAAAATTTTCACAAACACATGCGGTTACTTTCCGTCCCATTAATTTGGCTGCATCCGTAGGGATTCGAACCAGCAACCTTCCAGTTCCGAGCAAAGCTCCTTTAACCACTCATACTTGTTGACTTTGAGACAGTGACTTTGAGTTAAGTTTTTCTGGCTTTCTTCATTGCTGCGACATCACTATACGACCACAATCCCGACACTTTATTAAACAAACATATGGAAAAACTAAATTTAAAAAAATTTATAAAGGTCAATATATACAAATAGTATGGATATAACAACCGATGTTATAATATCTACATAAAAATGTCATTTTAAATGAAAAAAAAACCACAGATGTTTTGGATATGATGTTGGTGAGAGTCCAGAGTGTATCAAATATAAACACACAAACTTTTACAATTTTTCATAGAATTTCCTTCATGAATATATTTATATATGTTTGTGCCAAACTATTAGGAAGTATAATTAATTACTTTTGAAAAAAGAAACATAACTGTATAATATTTTATTTATATTGTATGTAATGGAAACTTAAAAGTGTTAAATTTATACAAAAACAAAAAATGGTTTCCTGTGTGTCAAGAGTCACGTTAGGCGTTCGTGTATTAGTTTTTTCATAGACAAGATTTTGAATAAGAAAACTTTTTACGGTTTTATTTATAGTCCGGGAGACCAAAGGGTTTTTCCGGATGATGAGCATTAAGCTGGTACTTTGACAAGACGTTCAACTTGTTTAATTATAAAATTTTGGAAAACGGTATCGAAATTTTCTGGAAGCTTATACTGCTTTTTTACCTTGAAAAGTGAATTTACTGCTTTTATATTTAGGATAGATAGATAGATTGTAGAGGCTGCCCTGGACGGGCTACACTTCGACCATAAGGTCCATTGTGATGCCTTAAGGATGTGAATGGAGTGGAAGGAATTTTTGTGTATAGACTAGAAATTGGTAAGATATTTGGCTGCAGCCGACTATGATAGGAACTATACCGATATTCATCTGGAGTTCGTGAAGGAAACTGCAGAAAACCTTCTAAAGTATAGCCGGTTACTTCGATCTTGTCTACGTCCCTTTTTTTAAATAATAATTGACAAACTGCCGATGTCGGTATTCGAACCCATAACCTCCCAGTTTCCAAGTAGGCATACTGCGCAGACATAACGCCTTAGACCGCTTGACTACTTGGACTGGTTTTACATATATTTAAGAAATGGCAAATAGAAATATTTGACAAACTGAAAAAATTATTTTTATTATCTTTTTGAAATAACATTCTTAATGGTTTATTGATATGCAGAGAATCATCGGAACAATCTACTAGCATCAAAATTAATAAAAGGAAGTATATGAAATGACCTAAACACGGCAATATATCTACTTTGAAACCAATATTTCACCTGATTAAGTGCCCGCTTAATGTTGTAACATATAATTTGTAATACAGAACCCTATTTTATGTGAGTACACTTGTCGCATAAGTAATTACAAAAACTAACATAATTGACTACACAAACAAAAAAACAGTTAATAATTTAAATATCATTGATAGAATTTATACAAAACAAAAGTACAAATTCAATATCGACAAAAAAAAAACAATTCAAAAAGTAAATAAAAACACATGATGAGATGGATGATATTCCCAGAAGTAGTATAATTCTTTGTTCAAATTTCTCACGGCTATTTAATCTCTCTCCTCACTATAGAACAAGCAAACATTGACTTAAAAATGCACCTGAAAATACGCATCACATAACACATACAACATTTATTTTATAAAACAACCCTGTAGGCAACGAACAACCTAAGTTCAATTGTGGCAACAACAAAAAACTTCTGGTTATTGGACCAATGAAGAAGATATATATATATATATATATATATATATATATATATATATATATATATATATATATATATATATATAAAGAAGAGATTTAACCAACAAACGTAATATGGTACTGGTACAGAACGGTTTTTAACTGTTGAAGGTGGAATTATTTACTTTTTGTCGTTAATTAATAATAATATATTTATTCGTTCTTTCTAACGTACATATTTTATTCGTCCAAATCAAATTGAATAATACAAAATGTAACTATAAATATTAGGGATGCGGATTAATCTTAGGAAATGATGGTATTGCGGTGATGGTCGACTTTTATAAGGAACTATCCCGGTATACAACCTTAAAATCCATGGAAAACTATCAAAAACGTATGGATAGGATAGCCGACACCCATAAAAATGTCTACCGAATGTTGGAACGACAGTTGAACTCGGTTGGCGGAATTTGGACTACAATAATTAAATCTTGAATAAATCCAACAAATAAATAATTTGTTGATTAAAATAACCTATAAACACAAAAGTAAATTTAGAAATACAATAGAACTCCAATTGACCGAGTCATTAATTATTCAAATCGCTTTGTGGGGAAAAAAGGCCGTTATTTAGCTTAGAGAAATGACCTTGGTGAGACACGCACCAAATTAGCAACGAGCAACATATCTCTGACTCCATATCCCAGAGATAGTTACGATTAGCAAATTCATACTGATGATGACTACCTTGTAGTCGAAATACGTATTTATAAAATACAAATAATTGTTCTAGGAATTGGGGCAAAGTTGAGGCAATGGGGTTTCATAACGGATCCATTATGTGCAGATTCTGTGGCCAAGTGAAGGAAACATCCAGCCACATTATCATCTGCGAATCTCTCGGTTACAGGAGATACAAGATATTCGGTGCATCTCACCCCGAATATATGAACCTTTAGGAAGACCTGATAAGCAAGCTCCTGGCTATTGCCAAGATATGGGAGAAGTGAATCTCGTCCGACTAAAGTAGATGGGGATGCACAATAGACCATAAGATCGAACTGCAGTTTTTTTATACCCCAGGATATATTTTATCTATCTTTCTAGCTATATTAAATTTATAGAATTTTAAACAATTCTACTTGCAATATTTTATAAACCCTTTGTAAATCTTGTCACTGAATTATCATGACTACGTTTTGATATACAAAAGTTGTCGTATTGTAGGTAATATTAACAGTTGCATACTATACAACACAATGTGACAGATGATACAGAGACAGACAGACAGATTTAAGAACGGACACAAAATACTGCTTCCTAATTTTAAAATATCTTTCATTTATCATAATAAATATGTCAACAAAAGCTTTAAAACATCACAAACAGAATAAAAAATAAGAAGGAATCAGTATTTAGGTTTGTTGCTCTACAAACCTGTAAAAAACAAAATACAATTTATTATACCTTGATGGTTTGATTTTTTTTAGGATACCGTTGCAAAACTAAGGATCACTTGGAGGCTCGTTTTTACGGTGGATAATTTAGTAGATACAATTTATTTAAAATTAATATCATTTATATAATTTATTGGCTTGAAACAGCTTTTATTATTTTTGATGAAGTGATTCAACACCTTTGTACCTTGTACACTTGGGCTCATTCATTCATCTTATTCATTCGTTTTTCGAAAAATGCTTCGGATAAAAGTTGCTCGTTATAAATATACTAACAACTTTTATTCGAAACATTTTTCCAAGTATCAATGTGCGCTAACTTTTGTGCCCCATGGTACCTTTATTCTTAAATATTTGTGCGTATAGGTTTTCGAGATATTAATGTTTATAAATAGATTCTTGATGAACAATACCCTTATATACACTGGAATACCTCACTTTATTGAAAAAAATTTACCTTCAGCTTATTTAATATTAATTTACGTAAAAAATGAAAGCCTTTGGTTTAAACTTTGCATAATTTTGTGAACCTATTATATTTTGATATCAACTGCCTTAGTTATTTTTGAGATGGCCTTATTTACAATATTCAGGGCTATTTTAGGAGGTTATATTCTGCACATTTCTCTTTTCTCAAACTTTATCATTTGTTAATATTCATATTAATAAATTTTTGTTTTATTTTTAGGTAAGTGAAGTTTTATTTTTCTGATCGATTCCTCCAAATATCTAGACACGTAAGAGATTGTTAAATATATTTAATTTTAATAGTAATTATCAAATGATTATTATAATTGAAATAATCATTGTGTGAACCATTAACATTAATTAAAAATACCCATAGAGTGATCCATAGAGCTAGAAATCTTGTAATAGACATGGGATTTTTTTTAGGTCAGGGAAAACATGGAATTCTGTTCATGAATTTGGGAGAATCGAAAAATCGTGTATAGCTGCGCACGTTATTGAGTACAACCACAAAATTGATCAATCAAATCTAAAACTACTGAAATCGGTAGAAAACCCCACAGAATTAGATGCATACGAAAGTATCTACAAATTGAGAAAACAGATAATGAATTTAGACATTGGCCCAATTCCAAATTCTGATTTAATAAAATTAAACCATTTTCAAAATAAATAGAAAATCGAATACCTGAATGTCAAGTTTAGCTTCGATACCCTCACTTTAGTGACAAAACAAACGCCGCATAGTCACCAAAGATTACCGCCAATAAATAGGTGGGGCTCTCCACACATCTAATTCGTTAGTCAGTCAACTCAAATAATCCTCAAGTCAGATTATACCCTCAGTCAAATCGTATAAAAGGACAGAACTTTTTTAATGTCATTGTGAGACATGCACCAAATTAGCAACAAGCAACATATCTCTGAATCCATATCCTGGAGATAGTTACGATTAGCTAATTCATACTGATGATGACTACATTGTAGTCGAAATACGTATTTATAAAATACAAACAAATGTTCTTGGAATAGCGGCAAAAATTTGAAATGTAATTTCAAAATCTAATTTATTTAAATAAAAAATAGTCTTGGAAGGAGTCGCCAAAAAAAAAGAAGGTTTTTGATTAATCTCAGGCATATTTTATGCGATTTAGATGAAACTTTTTTTCATATCTACTAAACTTTTGTGAAGAAATTCTCAATTTTGGTAGAAAAACCAAGATATCTTTATTATTTTTTGACCTGAACTTTGGTTATATCTCTCAAAATTGATAAACGTTATACCATAGATAATAGATTGGTTCTAGAGGGATTGTAGTAATGGAAAGAACACCCGAAAAATAGAGGATTTCAAAACAAATTTCATATTGGACAAAATTGTTCAAAAATTAATTTATTGAATCTGGTGACCCCGAAATAAAAAAATGAACAAAATATTATATCATAAATTTACATATAAAATAGCTGTTACAGAAATGCATCCTCTTACGGCATTTATTGCTTATTACTCTTCGTCTAATTAAATATTCGTATTTATATTTTAGTTCAAGGAAGTTTCAATATATATTTTACAGTTTGAAGTTTATGATTTAACTCATAGTTTCAGAAAAAAAAATTGCTTTAATTACTGTAAATTCTCTGTACATTTGGATGCATATAACATGCGTGGGTGGCATTGCACAATTAAATTAAAAACACAAAAAGCATATTTAAAAAAAATAATAACTACATTTTTTTTAAACAAAAAATATAAATTTATATAACTGAAAGTAAAGTAAGTAACTGTCACTTAAATTAAATTTAAAGTATCGTGTTGAATAATTTATAATATTTTAAGATGATACACGCTAACATAATATTCATATAGAAAAAAATGATTTATTTTTCACTTGCCCTGCTGCCTGTCATATTCTCTAAATTTATATCGCGAAAAATGTGTGACACTGAAAATAGAAAGTTTGTCTTATATAAAAGTGAAGTACTGAATTACGCAGATAATTCTCCGTTATATGGGAATTAAAATAGGTCGGGAAAGGTTTTGATTAGCATAGAACCGTTCAGAATACCTATTTAAATGTACAGTGTCTGCAATAAGATTGTGTCCCATATATATAGGCTTGAAAATCACGTAGACCCAGAAGCAATGTCGAAAAACTAACAAAGTCCATGATTTATTTGACAAAAATAAAAAACTTTTGTGTTAATTCGGCTTGTAGTAATTAACCTTATACTTCATCTTTATCATCCGCGGTGTATCGGCAGGACACTGGGAATGAAATTCAGAGGTCCGGGGTTCGATACCTGGCGTTATATGGGGATTAAAATAAGTCGGGAAAGGTTTCGAATAGCATAGAATCGTTCAGAATATCTATTTAAATGTAGAGTGTCTGCAAGATTGTGTCCCATATATATAGGCTAGAAAATAACGTAAACCCATATTTCGAGTTAAAATATGAAATATTGTGCGTCACATATGAATGTAAGATCGAAAAACTCGCAAAGTCAGTGATTTATTTGATAAATAAAAATAATAAACTTTTGTGCTTAATCTATATAATCTGTGGCCTAACGGTGGCACACTTGGCATGCAGAGGTCCAGGGTTCGACACCTGGTGAATGAGTAGTTTTTTTCATGTCAGTATTAATTAATTAATATTTTGGGGAATGTTTGTCTATATATTATACGATAGTTCTATCATACTATGCCTTCGTAACCCTAATGGAAATACACATAGTATAGAATTGTGACGCTTTAGTATATACAAATAATTATATCTGGAATAATAAGTTAATGTTGACTTAAAAGTAATACTGTCAATGATAGTGGAAAAATAGACTCATTCATCTATATCATCCGTGGTGTAACTTTGTAGTATTTGTATATTGGGAACTCTAACATTTCAATATGCAATTTGATAGGTAAATTATTAGCTTGGACTTGAGCATACATATCTCGTGTTTGCACTCTAGTGAACAACTTAGAAACAACTACAAGTAAGTTGAAATATTAAGCTCCGCCCCTACCATAGATATCAATTTAATAATAAATTATTCATTTTGTCTGCGTTTTGTCACTTCTTGAAAATGTTTTTGTGTGGTTTTTGCAATTTTATTATAAACATTTTTTCAATTTTCATTATCTAGAATAATGTACGGCCAAATACATCATAAATATTTCTAATCTAAAATATTTTTCCTTATAATTTATGTCGGACTAAATGTGTGTAATCTTTATATGAAAGAAATGAAATTAAAGTGTTATGACGTCATACTTTGGTGATCGTCATCAATCTCAAGGTTACAAATAGTTTGTCTTTCAAATATTACTATTTTGAAAACAATGAAAAACATTTTGTGAATATAATTTTTTAATTTTATTTAAATTTGTGGAAGGTGTGCCTTAATTATAGTTCGTAAGTGAAGTATTTTTAAAGAATCTATTCTCAATTCATTTGTTAAGGAATTGCAAAAAAAAATAAAAAAATTTAATGTATGTTAAATGTATGTTATGCTATGTTACTATATATGTTACACTAGATATGTACAATTGGCATAGTTGTAATTTATATTTGTTCAATTTTCGTGGTCCATCAAATGACAATCAAATCGAAAATTTAAAATGATAATTAGCATTTAATAATATAATAATAAATTAATACAAGAGCGAGATAATCCTATGCAATAGGGAATCCTATGCAATAGGATCTCATGAGAAGATATACTTTCATATCCATATAATAATAATAATATAATAGGTATAAATGCTTTAGGGATTTATGTATTTATACAAACAATAGTTACAATTATATTAATAAAATAAACCCTTATGATATAGAGAAATATGATGGTTCAGGATAATTGAAATTAAACGATTGTTTATATTATATATTATTGGATTAAACTTAAGACCACCCTCCGTTTATAAAATTATTAAGTGTTTTAAATTTTGTTTATATATCAAGTATGTTTTTTTGGATTCTTTTTTTCAATTAGAAACTTCAAGATTTTTCGTGATATTCTAATCATTAAAATTTAATCCAAAAATTTAATTTAATAGTAGTAATTTCTACTCGTGTGACTTTGCCTATCGGAACTTCACCTAATTTTTTAGCTCTAAAACACGCTCAAGAAATTTCAACTAATTATCTCTTTTGGTTTTGTCATGTCCACGGACTGATGGGTATATAATTACCCGACAAAACGAACTAATTTGGTCATTTTATGAACACCTATACCAAGTTTGTTTTTGTGCGGTCAATATTTTAACCATTACAAAGCCGGGACTGAACTTATAATATCCTTGTATATATTATATAATATTAATAATAATACGAGCCAGTCATTCCATAGGTTGGGCAAAGGCTTCCTCCAGAATACACCACTCGTATATGTTCAAAGCTAGCCTCCTCTAGCGACCATCCGCAAAGAATACAAGTTCGTCTTGCCGTCGTGTATTAGGACGGCCTTTTCTCTGGGTACGATTGCAATCCCTAATTCGCGCAATGTTTCCTGCCAATCTCCACTTAAGCTTCTTTAACGGTATTTTGCCAGCTCAATGCCCAGTATTGAGCGCTCCATGTTTCTTTGGCAATATAAAGATTATTAAGATAATCAAAGAGAACTCTATGCTTTTTGAAATTAAATTTCAAATTTTGTCTCAATTCCTAGAACAATTACTTACTTGTATTTTATAAAGCCAAATTTGAAATTGAATATCTTTGGCAAGTTAAGAGTTTTTATATTCCTTGTTTGTTAGTATCCGAAACTTTTATCTTTAAACATAAAGTCAATGAATTGCTTTTAAAATTATGTTTTAAACCCCAAACTATCTCATTTTCCTACAAAATTTTAAGTATGTCGAATGAATAGAACTTGAGTTATTATATCAACCACCAGCTTTAAAAAATGGTACTTTTGAGAAAACAACTTTTAAAGTTTATATTTATAAAGTGAACTTTCTTTAATCTCAAAATGCCGAACATTTTCAGCATCTCACTGACAATTGGAGAAAATTGTTTATTTTAAAGGTTTAGTTTAGAATAACCCATTTATCGCTAATAGCATTTGTAATTTCGATATTTAATCAAAATCCATTTCAATAGAGTGTATAAGCGTATAGTTAAACGATTTGTAAATTTGTACAACAATAAAGCTTTATGGTTATTATACAACAAGAGACGATATTATAACAATATTCAATAATAATAGCAACTGTACTATAGTTTAAATAAAACACCCGAATTATGTTGTTTACGAAAGGATAACATGGTTGGTTATAAGCAAGGATATTTCAATCATATCGGATCATTTACTTTATTGAAATAAACTAGTCAATTACCTACCTGTGTGATGATACATTGAGTTTATATGATATGTTGAGTTCATAATAACAAAACAATCGTTAATTTGAAAATTATTTATGAGCTTTTATCAAAAGGATTGGTTTAAGTATTTTATTAACAGAGACTGGATAACTCGTTGAAAAATTAAAGGCAATCCTTTTTATACCCATTATATATATTGTATATATACGAGGGTATCTTAAGGACGTTCGAAAGATTCATTTTGTTGGGAAAGACGTATCAAGCCACTGCGCATGCACGTAGTGTTACAGATTTCATGTATACGTTGAATTTAGATTTAAATATTCTATGGTTATTTGGTAAATAATAATACTCGTGAGTCCTGACTCGTATTGTTTCTTTTATTTTAAGTAAAAAAGTAAAATCTTGTGTTTTGCTTCTCTAAAATGATTACTAAAATTCATTATTGTTTTCCAAAATGCATATGAACATACCTTCATCTTTGGCTCAAATAAATTCTTGTTTATCTAACAACAATTTACATAGTTTTATAAAAACTTCTGCATTTTAAAGTATGTTTTATTCGATTATAAAGATTAAATTTGTAGTTTCTCCATAAGATCCAATGTTAAGAGTATGATTTTCAATATCGAAAAAACGAAAAAATGCTTTTGAACTAACATTTTGAAACATACCAATGAATTCGTATTGACTTTTTTTATAACATATTTAATTTACATAAACTTCTCTGCATTAGTTTAGTCCCGACTCTGTATCGGTTGATCGCCAACAAATATTTGGTATAGGGGTTCATAAATTAAGTAATTAGTCCAAAAAGTGGGACCAAGTATGTGAATAAAGAAATACGGACCGTGCTACTAAATTAAAAAAAATATGCAAAAATATCGATTTTCAAAGTTTTTTTAGTAACATGGTTAACCATCGGGGATTACGGATAATCTGATAACCGTAAGAGATTTTCGAAAATGTACAAAGATTTTTTTTTCTAGCAACCGAAAATTTACAAAACCAATTACGACCGTGAAATACCTAATTTCAAACAGGGTATGATTACGGTTATTTATTTTTTCTAAAATTCTTAGAAAATTCAATTTTCTAGATGTTCTATTTCTAAAGATATATGTAGTCGAACAGAAAACATCGGATACGCAAGAAAATTGTTGATATTATAGAATGTCTTTATTTATGAAGATCAATATTTTCATTTCCTCTTTAATACTTCCTATCTGTTTATAATCTACTTATGATACAAATTAATTGCACAAAAGTGAGATGGAAGACAGCCTTTGTTTACTATCTGTCGAATTGATACTAGGTACCTGATTAGATTGTTTAATACTATCGTTGACAATAAGAATTAACAATATTAAGTTGATTCGATAGGTAATTCCGAGATGTAGCCTTTTTATTCGATTTTTGACTCCTTCAAACTAGGTTTGATACTTTTGGTTCAATTCACTAAAATCAATTAGTTCACTAATTCATTTTGTCTAGCGCTCAGAATATAGATTACTCCAGGAGCTGGACACTCTCTCTAAAATGTTCACTCATCGATGTTCTAAATATTACTAGTAATGTACGAATCCGAAAATTCGTTCATTTATTGTGAAAGTGATCTTCGATTTTCAAATGAAATCATGTACTAATTATTTTGTTTGAGTAAGTACCGCTTCCTTAGATAGATAGATTGTAGAGGACGGGAACTATCGACTATGATAGGAACTATACCGATATTAATCTGGAGTTTGTGAAGGAAACTGCAGAAAACCTTCTCAAGCATAGCCGGTTACTCCGTTCTTGTCCATGCGCTGACAGGTCAATTAACCGTCCCCTTTTTTCATAATAATTGACAAACTGGCGATGTCGGGATTCGAACCCATAACCTCCAAGTTTCCAAGTAGGCATGTTGTGCAGACATAACGCCTTAGACCGCTTGGACTAGTGCCCCCTCCCCGCTTCCTTGAGCAGAATACTTGAGCATTGTAAAAGCCGTGGCGAATATTGTTGGTAACTGAACAATCGATTCAATGCAGCGAATTTATAAACTGGACATGGACTACTGAACTATAATTTCTTGGGTCAGCTTAAGCGAGCCGTTGTTTTGAACGTCTAATTAATGGGTTAAAGAAGCTTATTTTAAATTTGGTTTATCATCCAGAAAACCTTTTACCAAATTGTGAAATAAACACGTTTTTCATGCATTTTGGGTTTAGTCTACAAAGGGAATTTCATTGAAATCAAGGACAGAGTATTAAGATTTTTCATAGGTTTAGCCATCAATTAAAATAAAAAGTAGTTCAAAAGGTAAATCAGATTAAAAAAAAAACACAAAAATCCGTTTGATATGACGATTCGATTGAAGTTTTCTTTTTATGTCCCCGTGATATTAACCTTAGAAATGCTCCAATAGCTAAAAAATTGAGATAAAGCCCTTCTTCTTGATTCTGCCCTCTATTCGTACAAACAGTTACCACACTGATTAATCAAACTTCAAAAACAAAACAGGAAAAAAAAATGTCCAACGATTATATTATATAAAATAACAAAAAAACAAACATTTTTAGCGATGTTAATCTGAGCGTTAGGAATGCAGCACCACGAATGTTATGTTGTCGTGGACCATCGTCGTACCATCATCATCGTCATCATCATGGTCTGTGTGTGTATGTAACTCTTTTCTTGCTATAAAATGTTGTGCGTGGAATCACTTTGTCCTATACCGACATCAGCAGTATAACTAGCATTATCATCATCATAGTACTGTTTTTTTTCCTTCATAGTATCTGTATGTATGTGTCGGCGATCACCAATTCGATTGTTCTTTGCCGCCTCATTGGCTAAACTACTTATAAACTTACGTCATCATTAATCCTATCCTAAGATTTTTTTTTCGTTTTGTTTTTGTTTAGACAGAGATTATATCGTCGTATTGTTTATAAGTGTTTGTTTGTGTTTGTAGGGATTTGTAGAATAAGACACTTTAAGGGCGCTTCAATTTGGACGAGTCATTGCACACAAACCGGAGCCAATGTCTCTGATAGATAGAAATAGATAGATAGAGATATCTTGGGGTATAAAAAGTATTGCACTTCGACCTTATGTTACCAGCCAAGTAGCCGAGCGGTCTAAGGCGTCATGTCTGCGCAGTATGCAGTACTTGGAAACTGGGAGGTTATGGGTTCGAATCCCGACATCGGCAGTTTGTCAATTATAAAAATTAAAAAAAAAAAAGGGGCGGTTGATTGACTAAACTGTCGGCGTATGGACAAGAATGAAGTAACCGGCTATGCTTGAGAAGGTTTTCTGCAGTTTCCTTCACGAACTCCAGATGAATATCAGCATAGTTCCTATCATAGTCGGCTGCAGCCGCATATCCTACCAATTCCTAGTCTACTCACAAATTCCGTCCACTCCACTCACATCCACACATCCTAAGGTATCACAATGGACCTTATGGTCGAAGTGTAGCCCGTCCAGGGCAGCCTTTACAATCTACCTCGACCTTATGTCCCATTATGTTCCACCTTCTACTTCAGTCTATGCGCTTCTCCCATATCTTGGCAATAGTCAGGTTTATCAGGTTTTCCTGATGATTCATATATACGGGGTGAGATGCACCGAATGTTTGATATCTTCTGTAATCGGGAGATACCGATTGGTATCTCCTAGTCACACAGTCTGCACTCTGATAGTATCGACTCCTAAGGTGGCGGAAAGTTTACCAGTCCAAGTGGCCGAGCGGTCTAAGACGTTATGTCTGCGCAGTATGCCTACTTGGAAACTGGGAGGGTATGGGATCGAATCCCGACATCGGCAGTTTGTCAATTATTCAGAAAAAAAAGGGGCCATTAATTGGCTAAACTGTCGGCGTATGGACAAGAACGAAGTAACCGGCTATGCTTGAGAAGGTTTTCTGCAGTTTTCTTCACGAACTCCAGATAAATATCGGCATAGTTATTCGATTCTTAGTCTATACACAAAAATTCCTTCCACTCCACTCACATCCTCACATACTTAGGCATCACAATGGACCTTATAGTCGAAGTGTATCTATATATCTAAGGTGGCGTTCCTTATTCAAAAACTGAAGAATTCCAATTATCCGAATAATTGTATAAATCATATCATGCTAGATTTGTGGTATATTGATGAAGAATGAAGATTTACTTGGATGGAAGCTTTGTTTTTTCGCAAATAATCGGCTCTAAAAGAGAGGCTCTCAATGCTCGCTGTTGCAAAAACTACTTGAAGAAGGCATTCGAATTGAAGTTGTTCGCTATAAAACTTGAAAATGAAATGCCAGTTTTGAATTTTTTTACAGAACGTCAGACAATTTTCTTTACACCGTTCATTAGTTTAGAAGGTCTTAATCAATATTGTTCTTTTGTTCGTCTTTTAAAAATTAGGCTCCACATTGCTCAGAAAATTTTAGGTTTTCGGAAACCAAAAAGTTTGGACTTTTAACAAAGCTTTCATGATAGTTCTAAAACGGAAGAAACAAAATATTTTTATTTAATTATATAAAAGTACTAATGGTTGATCTACATTTATTAACGAATTGGGCAATTTGTTTTTCATGTTCCCAATAATAAATTAGGCGTATATAATGAATGAACAGTTTTGATCATGATAAGAATTACTACAATATACTGGGTAACATTAATTAATAAAATAAACTAATGACTCTGTAGCACCGGGAACTCAGGATCCAAATTGGCAGTTTTATGAATGTATGCTAAGGGCTTTAAGAATGTGTTTCACATTCATCCCTCCTTTGTATTTTGTTATGTTTTTTCAACGACGCGACACATCGACGCGACTCTTTTAATACCTTTTTTTTACATGTTTTAAATGACATAGAATCTCATATAGTGTGGTTATACTACATGATTGATGAATATTTGTATAAATACTTTTCTATTGTTTTAATTTTAAGGCTTGTTAATTATCCTTTTAACTATAAATTTTAATTGGTAGTTATTCGATTTTATTTAAATTTAAAAAACAATTTTCCTATTAATTAATGTTCTAAGAGAATTTTTAAGTATAAATGTGTAATTTTTACTGATTTGTTGATGCTGAATTTTATGTAAGTTGAATGTTTGAATATTCAAAATGACCCTTTGCTCCATCATAAATGAAACGAGAAACGCTAGTGATATAAGTATAGAATAACCGAAAGACAAGTTTTAGAATAAAGTCAGAATATAATGAGATGAATGTTTTCTTAAACAAATAGACAACGTCATAATACTTAAAAATCAAAAAGTCGCATAATGGTGATTCGGAGTATTTAAAGTAGTTAAAAATTGTATTTTCTACTTTTTTGTTCTTGATTTAAAGAAAATTCTTTCGCAGGAGCTGCTTCAACTTTTAGTGAATTTCCTTAGAATACATAAATCACTTTCTAGCGGTCACAATTTTAGTCTGATCACAATGAAATGTGTATAAGATTTTAGTATTTGCAAGGCCAATTTTATTAATAAATGACATATGTCAAGAAATAAGGGGGGGGGGGCATAAAGAAAGAAGAATATACAAAATATAAAATATCTCTCTTAATATTAGAACAATCTAAAAATACGTCAGGAATAAAGTTATAGAAAATCATGTTTGCTACAATTCACATTTGCTCAAACTCTAATGTGTACAGAGATATTAAGGAATTAAATTTTCAATCTTAAACCATCAATATTTCTGTAAATGTTAGGGAAACAGAAAAAATGATAAGAAACAAAATTACAGTAAAACTTAGTACCTACAACTTTACTTCTTATAAATTTTTCAATTTTTCAAATATTAAGGGAGATATGTCAAATTTTGTATTTCCCCCTTCCTCTAAACTCCCCTTGTCCGACTTTACCCATTAACGAACTTGACCTTTTGAATACCAAAACGGCCTCAAATATCAAATTTCATTTCAATCTGATTAAAATTGTGACCGCTAGAGCGATTAGAGATATATAAATTTTACAGATGGAGATTTTCGATATCTACTAGGTAGGATCGATGGACATTTGAAGAAAATTTTGAAGTCGGTACGAGACCAATATCTCTATTTCCTTTCAGGAAATTCGTTAAAAATGATTGTGTATGCCTATTATTGTGCATCGTTCAGAGGCAGAAAAAAATTTAACGACCTACTCTTAATAAATAGATAAATCCGTTACTGGCAGGTATATTCTACATTAATTTATAAATTAACACAAATGATAATTTCAAGACTATAATAATTGGCTTATTAAGAGATACCGGCAGATATAGAAAAACGATATAGGTAAATTGACGTATATTAAATATATTTGTTGAAATAATATATTATATATTTTTTTTTAGTTAATTTATTTTTTCGCTATACTATTTATACACCTAATTTATACAATTTAATGACGTATGTATGTTCCGTAAATGTTTGTGGTTAATTGATACTAAAAATTGAAAGGTATATTATATTCATTTATAAAAATAGAAAAAAAAACTAGTATGGTATAAAAATAATGGTCCGAAAAAAAAAAAACACTATTAAATATTTTGCCTCCGGAAATATATAAATTGCAACAATAATTTCATTTTTAGTTTGGGTGAATTTTGTTGTTTATTAAAAAAATTTTTAATTTTGTATTTTTTAAACTGCACTGAATATTAAATAAAAACTGTGTATAATAATTGTTTTAATTCGCGTGGGAAATACATTTTTTTTTTTAAATTTGGTAAATTTGTATATAGTTTTAATTGTATAAATTAGTTTTGATGATTTTTTAGTGCGGTTTGAATATATCTATCGGTTTCGGAAATCTATTGTTTTATACATAATTTTTCTTTTATACGATTAGAATAATTAGAATTTCAAATTTAGAAAACGCACTTAAAAGATCTTAAATACCAGTTATATTAGTAGTCGTGGTGGAAAGATCGTATGTCTTTCTAGAACTTTTTTTTACCGACCCCTAAAGAACAAGGAATTTGTATGTAAACTATGATAGACACTATGTCGAAATTACCGAGGTTACCGAATCAAGGAATAGCTATGACAACCTCACCTCGATTACTGGGACTTTGCGCAGAGCATGCGACAAGCCAAACTGTGCATGCTGGGCCATTCAATTGTGCACGGTTGAAATTCAATAGATTACAGTTGAGAAGGGTGGTGGTATTTGTGGTCTTGACAGGACACTGTAGATTGAACTATCACGTTCATAACTGGGAAATCAGTGATGATCCCACTTGTAGGGCCTGTATGTAGGACGATGAAACCTCCATACATGTCATTTGCAGCTGCAGAAACCTGCAGGGTGTCTGACATAAAATGTTTAGGGGTTCGAAACCCTGAATCCATCAATTCTGGGATCAATGCCGGCGGAGAAGTTGTGGGCTTTCTGTGCGGCGTCTGGCTTCAACAGAATCCTATAACTCTAACTGCTTAAAATAGCACCTCTTATCCGGGGACGTTTCACCTTCGGGTGATAGGTTGTTTTCAAGGAGGGCACAGAGGACCCCTATGCTAGGGACCCATTTGCGGTACCCTTTTTGCTAATAATTATTATTACTATACCGATATTCATCTGGAGTTTGTGACAGGAAAACTGCAGAAAACCTTCATAAACATAACCGGTTACTTCGGTTTTGTCCATACGCCGACAGTTATATCAATTAACCGCCCCATAAATTTTAACTGAGAAACTGGCACCGCCGCGATTCGAACCAGTAACCTCCCAGTTCCAGTAGATTAAAGCAGATTGCAGTAGACGAAGGTACTTATTCTTACACTACCAAAAATACTTTGTCAAGGTTGTTGAGGATATTTTTAACACAGTATTGAAGGAATCGGTTTTGGACCTCCAAAAACAAAAAAATTCAATTGGATGATTTATCGGTATAGTTTTCTAGGTATGCCCTCTTTTTTTATTGGATTTCACGCCCTATTTTATACGGTACCAAATTGATAACAGAAATAATTTTTCGATTTTTATGCGAATTAGTTGTTATGTATTGATTTGAACGAAAACTAGAGGTAAAATAATTGAACCAAAATCATAAAATTCCAATTGATTTGACGAATTTGTGCATAGTTCACTAGGCATCAAATACCGACTTACGTTTTGTTCATCAAGAGGTACAATTAACTATTCTAGAAATTTATGTTCGTAAATTTTAGTATAACGACCCCCTTAACAATTTATTAAATTATTTCGTAGAACATAATTAACGAGATAATCATTAAAAGTTAATACAAAATATTGACTAGTTAGTATTTTAGTTACTGATGCAAAAACTAATAAAACAGTAAAACTATGTCGTTCACAACTCAACATCAAATGGTGAATTGTTTCTTGTTAATAAATAGCATTTTATTATGCATCAAAAACAACAGACAACAACAACACAGCCAAGCAGCCAAGCAAGCATTAGCTTTAGCTAAGCTAACGTCGTTGCTGAAATAAACTAAAATGAAACGATTATTAGAAATATTTTACATAACATGAGGTATCTACTAAGGTAGTTTTACTACAGTTTATACTACACGATGTTCTAGAACTATTTTAAGGTTGATAGATCAAGTTTTTATTTTATCTGAAAATATTTTTAAATCGAGATATAACGATGTGAAACATACATGAAATAAAACGTATAGTTAAAGAGCCATGATTTGCAGACCAAACTTTTGGGTCAACTATTATTGGACGAACTCTGCTAAAGTCCTCGAACCGTTAAAGCCCTACTGTTAGACTTGAACAACTTCAAATAGTTTTAAGGAGTAGTAACAAGGATGAATCATCAGCCTCTTTTGGTGTGTGACTTCCTGGTCAGTCTAACATCCTAACCTACGGACCAAAAAATAATAATTGTTTAATTATGCGTTTTTATTTATTCAAAAATGCAACGTTTCATTTTTATTATTTTAACTTCATCAGGCGATTTTATTTTATGAAATAATTGTTAATTTTTTAGACTGTTTACTCTGAAACTTATATGAACCCCCCGACGCAATGTGTTGGTAAAGAATTTTATACAGTATTTTAAAACTATCTATCACTTTTGAGATCTTCCTCTTCTTATCGATGCCTATACCAACTAAGAAACGAGCTCATATTCTTGAACCCTGGAACGGCTAAACAGATATGTATAGTAAGAACCATCTCGATTAAACCAGCCTTCATATATAAAACAACCGCATTCAAATCGTTCCACTCGTTTGAGAGCTTCGATGCCACAGACAAATACAAAGGCAGGGAGATCAGATAAAGACTTCAAAATTGTAAAAACCTTCTCGGGAAGTTAAAACTATGAACTTGGAGTAATAATAAGTATCATTGATATTCAAAAGAAGAAGATACTCATTCTTGCAGTATTTGTGACCGTCAGTGGATACCTTAAGATAGAGAATTGAATATTCCAACCTGCTTATGCCCTCAGATATAACCTTAATCTATTTTTTTACGGAAGAAAAAGAGTTGTCGCGATTGATCACACTTTTGTGGATTCATTCAAAGAAAAAATTGTTCTTGTTTACATCGAGAAACAGTCAAATATTATCTGAAAGATGTACTTTTATCTCGCACTTAGAAAGTAGTATTTCTCGTCTCGTGTTCTGGTCGAGGCCAAAAAGTGTAATGTTAATAATATTTATAACAAATCAAAGAGTAAGACATTTTCCGTCCGAGCGGTCTAGGGCGTTATGTCTACTTGGAACTGGGAGGTTATGGGTTCGAATCTCGACATCGACAGTTTGTCAGATATTAAGATCGGCGTATGGACAAGAACCGGCTAGGCTTGTGGAGCCTAGCCGGAGGTTTTCTGCAGTTTCCTTCACGAACTCCAGACGAATATCGACATAGCTCCTATCAGAGTGGGACATCGTCACACCGCATTTCTCTTATAAGCAAAATATGTTTTTTCTAAGCGATATATCTAACATAGTTTTTACCGACGTTCCATATCGTTATACTTCGATACGGAAACATTTTCGAACTGCACTTTAGAATAAGAAGATTAAACACAGATCTAAACTTGGAAAAGTGTTTCTAGAACTTTCTGTATACTAAAAACTAAATATATATACTGCTGAAAAGTCTTTGATGATGTTGGTTGTGTTGCTGCTAGAGTATCGTAAATATACATATACTCTATATATATATATTATATAGTGATGATATAATAATGTATTCATAAGAAAATCCCACCTATTTTCTTATTTCTTATCTCATGCCACGACTTTCTTCTAGATCTATATGTTTCGTAGAATGGTATTTTGTCAAAGAAAATACATGTTTTTCTTCGAAGGTATAATATATAAAACAACTTTGTGTATCAATAAAATTCTGATGACATAAAATATTATTTATTTTCTTCCTTCATTGGGTTCATCTCATCATTTCTTATGTGTATGTGTATATATATATATATAACCTCCTGGGTGGTTCCTTCGTCATCGTCTGCATGTGTTGTGTTTCTTTGCCTGTGTGTGTGTTTTGTTAAAAGGAAATATACACATAACTAGATGGTATTTTACCTTTACGATGAATTTTTTTTTTTGTACCTTTATTCCTTTACTTCCAATATTAATATTCACATTATAAACGATGATACACAGAGTTTTCTGCATAGCAGTGTTAGTATACTCTCATAGTTAGTGTTAGTTATTGATTTATTTTTCTGATGTTGTTTTGAAAGAACTGCTGAACTGAATTACACAGTTTTCTTTGTCTGGATAGAAAATGGCCACAGCATCGTAGGAAAAGTATTTTAGAGATGCATGTAATAACGAAATAATAGCGATTAGATTTTTTTTTATTGTCGAGAATTTACGGATTTGAAAGGGTGTGCGAAATTACAATTATTGCTTTTCTCAATTGGTATAGCAATGCAAAAAATTATTGTGGGAACTGTTCTTCGAAGTGTTCCATACAGGTTGTAAAAAAATTGCTAGTACCAATTTTTGGGTAATGCAGAGAATTGCTACTGACTAAGAAAACTACCCATAGATTAGACCCAGGAAAGAAAAAACTTCCGGTATGTTTTATATATGAACGAATCTAGTTTAGCAAATCTATGCCCTTGTATGTTTTCTTGAGGTTGTGAATTTTATTGAGATTAAGGTACATATAATCTAGCGCTGGGGTCCGCATAACTCTAATCTTATCTAGCCCGTGGACTGTTTTAAGTGTGCCCGCAGCGGTACGACAGCCCGCAGGCCAAAGATAAAATGCCCGCAGAGCAATCAATATGCTAAGATGCGATCTTAATTACAAAAACGTAAGAGACATCTGCTCTAGCGAATATACTCTAAAGTCACTTATGAGCCACTCGTAAAATTTTCGGAGTAGCTCCACTCACAGTCTTCATATGTTTTCGACAAAAGGTATAAAAGAAAATGTTTTCTTGTCGAAATCCAAAAGGAACACCAATTTAAAAGTCAATAGTACACACTGGTAGTACGACGCAAATGGATCACTTTGACGGATTCAAACTTCCGCAGATACAATGCGACAAATGAAATGCTCCTGAAGGACATTGGAATTGAATAGCTCTCCGTACGGTGAATTCGCTTTAATTAAGAAAAGATATGTCAACCTTCAAGCGTACGTTAATTACGTGACTTTATTTCTGTATCCATTTCTTACTCAATCCAGTCATCCAAACTTGAGCAAGGAAATTAAACTTAATATAATTTTCTTGGTCTTCAATGATGTCCTTATTGCTGTACTTTATTCATATGACATGTAAGTTTGGAGATTATTTCTCTGCTAGGGTTTTTGAGTTCTAAAAGCTCCTAAAAACGTTATCTACAATACAATTATGGAAGTTACTAGATTAAATTTTGAATATTTAGATTTTATGGAAAAGAGTATATTGAAATTTTTGAACAATTTGATTTGATTCAATTTTTTTTTTTCCCATTTTCGAAAATCTTATCGAATCAGTTTTTTGTGATAGATATAACAAATAATTTCCATTTGATTTTTTGTTTGTTTGTTACCTACGACAGAGAAAAAGGAAGGAAGAAACAGGTAACCTTTGATTTCAGTTGTTGTTATTATTATTGGTATGCTGCTATATCATCAAATAATTTTTAAAAGATCTTTCCTTTTTTTACCTACTTTGCATTTGTGAATTTGTTTTTTCTTTTATATTGAAAGGAAATTTTGTAATATAATGAAGTATATGCGCATCAATTGGTAGCACATAAAAATATCAATAGTATCGATATTTATTGCCATATTATGTTTATTGTGAGCTGCTTTGTATACTATACAGACTGTGTTGGAATACATTTCCAATAGAGAATCAATGTTAAATATTATTTATTACTGGCAGGCCGTGTAGTTACTGTGCAGCGTCAGTCAGTACACATGTAATGAGTACACACTCTTAAATGAGTCAGTGCACACAGCACACACAGTCAATGAGTCATTACACACTCTTAAATGACAAACAAACTACCATACGCATATGAGATGACTCTCATTACATGTGTACTGACTGACTCTGCACAGTAACCACACGGCCTGCCAGTAATAAATAATATTTAACATTGATTCTCTATTGGAAAAGCATTCCAACATAGTCTGTATACATATAACAAAGTTGGGTTAGTTACACGTTTTATAACTCAAGAACGGGTGCACCGATTTTTATGATCTTTGATTTGTTGGATTTGTCTCCGCTCCGAATAGCAGAATAACTATTAAATCATCGGAAAAATTCACGAAAAAAAATGTATGAAGTAAATTCATTTTCTCATACATTTTGTATGGAACGGCTTTTTTGATGATATTGATTCTGAAGCGGTACGAAGTTCGCGGGGTCAGCTGGTAATATAATAAAATTGACGTTTCAAAATGTCAAAATTGAGAAAAAATTAAAATTGGACATAAAAAAATATAATTGATTTTTTTCGTTGCACACAAAAGTTAACCATGTTTATGAAGCTCCGCCCTCAGGCCAGTTCTCAATAGACTAATTCACTTCGAGATTGACGAATTTAGGACGATCATTTAATCTGAGAATATTTATAATCGATTTCAAGTTAATTGCAAAATCTTACATTTCTTAATTCGATAAAATACGTTCGTTAATCTAATAATAAAGTTTTCCATTTGCAAAAGAAGTAATTTAATATTCATTTTTTATGTTTTTTACCAAGCTTGTAATCATCTTCTTGAACAGAAATGAAGTTAAAATAGGAAAAAACTTGTTTGCTACAATTTTCTATAAAATATTAGTAAAAAAAAAAAGAAGATATACGACTGACTGTGTGGAAATTTTTATAATATGTAAAAATATTGAGATATTATTTTTATATAATGTTCTTCTACTCTCGTAGAATAAAAAAAATTTTACCATTGCAAAAGGGAAAGAAAATTATATGAAATAGAAAAATGTCATTTATTTCTTTTTTTTTTTGTCGTCGAAGGGTGGACTGACTAAATGTGAATAATGTCACCAGCTTTATATTTTATTGTAAGTCGGTTTTCATTTTCTAATATCCGATAAAAATTATAGATATTGAAAGATAAAATTCAATTAAAATCGCTCAGAGTTATACAAAAGGATGTCCAAATAAATTAGAAGACTCTGTTATATTTGATAATTGATAATATTTTTACCCTTGTACCGAATTACGAACAAATTACCTACCACTTTGGGTTGTGACTTGAATTAATTACTGATCTCTATGCTATATCCGTCTTTGTTCATTTTCATTATTAACTTTGACTAAATGATGTTCGCATACACTTACTATTTACTCTTCGATCATAATTACTTTTTATGATGGTTTGATAACTCTATATATACCTATCACAATGGAATATGTCACTGAGGAGAGTAATAAAACCAGCGTATCCATATCAAGAGTACGAAATAAAGAAATTTGGTACTTTCTAAAAAGTTATAATAATGATGAAGGTAAAACAAACCTGATAAATGTATGCGTATAAGCATAAAATTGACAATCATATTGTTGGTTGGAGAAAAACGAGGGATGAACTTGTAAGGTCAGTCTGTTGACAGTATCTTATTGTATTTAATATGTATATGTATGTGTGAGCATACACACGCTTTCAGTACCCAAATCACCCTCTGGATTATATAGTTCTATATGCAGGGGTAGAAAAAAATTTATATATATAACTTTTGTTTGAAAGGTTGTCTTTCATTTTTTCGTTTTATTATTTTCTAAATAGACTTTTAGTTTTAAATTTAAATTTTGTCAGGTTTATAAAAGTTATTCGAAATCGATTTATTGCAAGTAGTATTCAAATTATTATTATTTTTTATTGAAATTCTATACTGTTTTCTGAGTCAGAGAAACGGGAATGATAAATTGATTTTTCGATAATTCCGAAACAGTGTTTAACATTTTTGGTATGTAGTCACTCCCTAGAGATCATATTTTTTATTTGTTAGAATATTTCTTTCCCATATAATCCACATCGGGGTTGCGGGGATTAGTTTAATCTCTTTACGTTTTTAAAAAGATCCATTCAAATACTATTCTGGTTTTAGTTACTTGGTTATTTCTCTATTTTTATTTGACGATTGACGCCGGCATATTTAGTGTGGTCCCGTAATTGAAAGCTCTGGCAATGAATCCCTTTTATAGTTTTAGATCTAATCTAACCAGACTGATATAATATATGCAATGTCTTCGCCATTGAAGTAGGAATTCCCTATCAAATTATTATCGCTGATAACTTCAAGCTCCCCCGAAAAAATGTGCTTATGAATAAAAAAAGGTTCAACCGTTTGAGAGATACGGAGGCTACAGAAAGATAGACAAAAGCTTCAAACTTTAGCAGCACTTTTCATGTCGGAGGTTAAAAATAATATATTAATTTGTGATACACTCACGATATTAATTCAAAACATCTTCTATATTTACCCGACTACGAAACGTTATGTGTTTAGCAGCCTATGTCTGGACGTGTGTTAGCATGACATATGTTTTACATGTGCTCCTAAGCTATTCGTCATATTTCGACAAATGAGGTGTAGTTAGGTTCGCCTTAGAGTTCCACGTGTCATAGGCTATGTGACGCCATATTAAATTAAGTCCAACATGGCGGATATGACTTGCATAATACCCTAACCAATATAAATTTCACAAATACATTGAGTTTGGTATCAAATGAATGGTTTTATTTCATAGATTCTTATTATTTTACTAACAAGTCGTCAATACATAAGTTCAAAAAGCTAAAACCTGACTACGAAAAAAGCACGAAACTAGTTTGAAGAGTTTTGCTTTGTGCATCACAGTTAGACGTTCGACTACAGGAAACATTTAGAAGGCTCTTCAAACTTGTTTCGTAATCAGGTTTTAGTTTTTTAAACTTGTTTGTAATAATTTCGACTGTACTCGACTAGCTTTAATTAATTGCTGCCACTGTAAAAACGTTTCTTACGCCAGTAAGTTTGCATAAGCAGGACTTGATATTCAACTGAACCACATATATGCAGTTTATTTACATTCTTGATGAATTTATTTAGTAAATTAGATATGTATACATAAAAATAATTTTATAATTAATATTTTCTAAATGAATTAACGTTATTGTAAAATGAAAATTACATCGAGTTTCTTTTTCAAACTAAATAAAAAATAATTTTCATTGGGAAATTAATTTTTCCAATTAATCTATGTATGCTATGTTTTTGTAGTTGTTGTATTTATATAAAGGTAAAATAAATTTATTATCTGAATTTTATATCACAAATGAATATACATACACACATACATACATACATACATACATACACAAATGCATACATACTACTACATACACAAAATAAAATGTTTTTATTCCAAGGTAAATTCCTATGGTAATTGTAAATAAAAAAACAACTATAACATAAATACTATTTAAAAAATTTATATATAATCATATAAATTTTATATATATTTTTTTTATATTTTCATTTAATAAAAATTATTATCATTTAATTAGAATACAAAAGTTGGTTAATTAACAAACATATGTCGGATATTTGTGTAACTAAAAAAAAAAAAATTAATATTATATGTTCTCAAGACTCCAGAAATTATGCATTTTTTTTAAATTGTACAAATGTGTAATTGTTGTTTTTTATTTTATTTTTTTACCGAAATACTTTAAAAAACCTATAAAAAAATTATGTGCAAAAAAAAACAACCATAACGAGATGAACTTCACAACCATTAAATTTAAAGAAAATTTTTTTTATTTACATGTACACTCCCGTTCATAAAAATTGGACCAGTAAAACATATTATAAGCGTATATATTGCTAAATATATGTATAATATTACATATAGTTACACGTAGAATGTTTCAACTACTTCATAATTTATATACAATAATATTAAATAAGATCAACACTATTATTAAGACACAAAAGTTTAATAAAATGATATAGTAATGAAAAACTACAATGTGAAAATTATATATTGTATCTAAAACAAATAATTCTACATTTTATCATGGTAGAACAGAACCAGCGTTCATCGGTTAAAATTGAGAGTTTGAGAAACATTAAATCCATTATTTACATTAGAATCAGGTCAGTGAAATTTAACAAGACCAGACCCTATTTATCAATATATACATTTAATATACAAAATTTACCATAAAAATGATACCATTGTCAATGTGGCTCGTAATTCTAATATTATTCTTTTATGAGAAACATAGAGTAATAAAAATGAAGACATTCCTGTACCTAATTCCAACTGTATAGTCAAATTGAAATTTTGTAATGTAAGAACTGACGTTGTAGCTATTTAACGACCAAAATAATATAACGATCACACATAAACAAAATTATTGTCCACTGCGGAGTGTAGTCACACTTCACTGCTTATGTGACAGACCTTTTGTCTGTTTTCGGTTACGTATATAATATATATATATATATATATATATATATATATATATATATATATATATATATATATAGCTAACTGGAATGCCTTATTTCATTCAGGCATTCTACCAAGTAAGGAAGGATAAAACAAAGAAAATTATTTCCATGAATTCTTTACAGAATAGCATTAGTTAATATGGTGCCCACAAATCCCCCTCTCAACCCCTAAGAGTGTTTCTTTGTAAACAAATTGTTAAAACCATAAAGAATACCCTAATGTATAGAAACTTCGAACCAAATGTATTGAACAAAAGTTTTAGAACATAAAATTTTCTACAAAATCTCTTTCCATTCGTCAACTAAATTGCTGATTAGAGTGTCTCAAATCTTTCGAATGTTTCTAAAATGTATTAACGTTGAAAATTTCTTTTAAACTTTGATAATGTTTAACTAATTTATTTATTTTCGTTTTGTTTTAGGTAAGTTCGAATACTAAAGTTGCGAATATCTACTAACACATCTTCTTCGTCTTTGGAGTCTGTAATAAATGTATGGGTCACTGGGTAAGTTTCATATCTATTTTTGTCATGAAACATAGATGTTGTAGCTAGTAATAGTTTTCTTTTTAGTTAAAATTAATTAATTAATTTTCCCAATTTTCTGTAATTATTATTCAATAGATATACTAACAGTTATTTTTCTTGCAATTCCTAATTTAATGCAAATGGTTTAGTGTGTGATTCCATAGAAATAATTTTTAAACATATTCTAAAAGTATTATTAATTAATCAAGAAAATATGGACTTTTGTCATGTATCGTGGACACATGGATTGACGTTTTGTCAACTGGAAAATCAGATTAAATTTCGTTAATCAAACAATTGTTTTTTTTTAAATCTGGTGACACCCCAATAAAATAGTTTTTGGTCCATCTCAGGCATATTTTATTCGATTGGGATGAAATTTTTGTTTCAAATCCACTAAATTTTAGTTAAGGCATATAACTTTGATCGAAAATCTGAGGTATCTTTATTAGTTTTTGAGATGGTCTGTACATCTGTACATGGGTCTTGTATATCGAAAGCGATAAACGCTATACATTTCTAAACTATAAAAATTGAAAGTACACCCCAAAAATAGTGGTTTTCAAAAATAGTTTCCCAAAAATCGGAAAAAATTTAGCTATGCTAGTCCAAAAATTGTTTTTCTTGATATTTTTTTGTGAGGTGTCGTCAAAAAATTAAAAAAAAAAAGGATTTAATCCTTCTCAGGCATATTTTAACTTATTTAAATTGATTTTCTTTTTTTTTTTTTGACTAAACTTTAGCCACGGAATTCAAGTTTGGTACAAAAACTGTATCTTGATTAGTTTTTGAGATGGTAAAAAATGATTATCTCAAAAATACTATAAAGTGAATTTCGCTCTTATTTTAAGCGAGCATGATCCTGTCATTTTCAAAGACTTCAGATTAATTTTCTTAAACGAATAACCTCCGAGATTGCGAATTTACCAACTAATAAGATACGCTTTTATAAGTTCATGCTTACTTTTTATACCCGGTATATGTAAACATACAAGGTATATTAAGTTTAGTCACGACTTTGTAACGCTTGAAAATATTAATCGCAGGCATGAATCTTCGGCGTAGGTGTTCATAAAATGGCCTAATTCTGCCGCTTCATATCCGCCCATCTGTCCGTAAACTCAAAAACGAAAACAGATAACCAGCGGACATTTTGTATATGTTCTAGAGCTAAAAAAGTAAGGTCAAGTAAAGTCAAGCTAATGGGCAAAATCGAACCATGTTTGGGCAAAATGGGAAAAGCTGCCCATCTTTGAAATCGTAAGAGATAAAACAAAAATGTAAAGACAAAAAATATGCTTTTTTTAAAAGTAAACAACTTTTGTTATAAACTTTTTTACATAAATTCAGAATATACCGGGTATTTAAGCAATTAACTCAGTTAGTTGATATTTTCACTTGTTCTAAATAGGCATAACTCAAGTGTTGCCTGTGAGCATAAGCAAAAGACTCTTACAATGCTAAAGCATTGGCTCAATTATCAGATCCGACTCTGAATACCACTTTTCGAGTTGGCGCCAAAAGGCGTATGACTTGACTTTCCCTTTAAAGATAAGATTGGCATCAATTTACAAAACGTTTTCTTATAATTAAATCTCATATTATCGGGATCGATATCAACACAATTCATATAAGACTATGGTTCAATAATTTTACGGTTGATTGATTAAACATAAAAAAAACGACGTAAACAAATGTCGAACTGCTACTGTTGTTATTTAAATGAGATATTCATAAATATCTATCGGACTATAAATCATTTCGATCAATATCGATCAAATAAAAAAAAATATCATTATCAAATCGGACACATATGATAATATGATAATATTCATTCACCTGTCAAACAACTCAATATTGACTGTCTGTATTAGATATCTTAATATATCTTCAAGTTTGAAGGTAAACTACTTGGCATAAACATGTGTACACAGTAGTCATATTCTTGGAAAAATTATATTGGGGAAATTTATTTTATGGAGAACAACAATTAAAGAAAAACAAATATCCCTTTAACTGGTTTTTTTTTGTTTGTTGAAAACCACAAAATTGTTGTTCAAAGCTATCTAGTCATATTTTTATTTTTATTAATGTTTTTATTTTGAAAAACTTATTTATTTATTTATTTTTTAAATGTATTGTCCAAAATAATTTTTAAATCTAGACAAAGTGTTTTTTACACATTTTTAATTTATTCACTTGACTATTTTTTCAAATAGTAAAATACATCACCTGATTTTATTACATAAACATATTTTTTAGTATAAATACCGTTGTATATAAATATTGTTTTGAAAATGTCTCAAAGAAGATGAAACGATCGTTAACATTTATTTTAAATAAATAACTACAAGTGGAATTAGCAAATAAAAATTGTGTTTTTATTATTAATCATTATGGAATTCCACAAATTAAAGCTCAACACAATTAATCCACAAAATTGTAGTTTTGATTATATATAATTGATTAAAGTCATTTCTCAGAATTTCTAATCTTTTGCACGTAGATTTTAGGATGGGGATCTCTACCTCCGACCGAATAATCTCGTGACTTAAATAGTCTCTACAAGTGGAGAATGCGAGTCTGCGTTACAACTCTTAAGTTCAATATAAAATCAATATCGTCAATATAAATATAAATGGAGATGATATATATGTATATATATATATATATATATATATATATATATATATATATATATATATATGTCCCGTACCGCAGTCAAAATTTGGCAAAAATTTCTTCAAATGTCCGTCGATCCTACCTAGTAGATGTCAAAAATCACCATCTGTAAAATTTATATATATATATATATATATATATATATATATATGTTTATAATCACTCTAGCGGTCACAGTTTTCATTTTATCGGAATGAAATTTGGTATTTGAGGCGCTTTTGGTATTCAAAAGGTCAAGTTCGTTAATGGTAAAAATCGGACGAGGGGCAAGGGGGGTTTAGAGGGAGGGGGAAACACAAAATTTCACATATCTCCCATAATATTCGAAAAATCGAAAACTTTATAAGAAGTAAAGTTTTAGGTATTAAATTTTACTGTTTAGTTTTGTTTCTTATCATTTTTTCTGTTACACTAATATTTACAGAAATATTGACGGTTTAAGATTGAAAACTAAATTCCTCACTATCTTTGTACATATTAGAGTTTGAACAAAAATGATAAGATGATGAATTGTCGCAAACATGATTTTCTACAACTTTATTCCTTACGCATTTTTTGATTGTTCTAATATTAAAAGAGATATTTTGTATTTTGTGTTTTCTTCTTTCTTTATGCCCCCATTTCCCCTTCACGTATGACATTTATTAATAAAATTAGCCATGCAAATACTAAAATCATATACGACATTTCATTTTGATCAGACTAAATGTGACCGCTAGAAAGTGATTTATGTATTTTAAGGAAATTCGCTAAGTTGAAGCAGCTCTTGCGTAACGAATTTGTTGTTGTTTTAAATTTACGTCTATTTATAAATATTATGGTTTACTTTCGGTTATATTATACCAATGGAAGTGACTAGCATTGCATGTCTGAACATTGATGCGTTATTATATAATACGTAAGGATAACTTCCACCCTGTATAACAATTAATAATTGTATATATAATAAAAGTAAATAAATTAAAACCTTACATATTATGTTAATTTATGTATAACATTTTGTAATCGTAAAACATATGTAATACCTTATACTTGATTGTAATTTAAATAAATAATATAATGATTTTCATTACAAGATTACAACATTCATTATAATAATAATCATCATAATAATCATGATAGTCGTATATTAAGCAAAACAATACAATTGTAATATATGGTAATAATTGTGTATGGTAAGAAAAAAAATTACCATTTTATTTTTTGAAAATAAATTCCATAATTTTCAAATTCCATGTCTTTAAAACTTTAAAAAAATGCATTTTATAAAACATTGTGGCATTTTCTCTATGTGCGTAAAATACAATAGCGTTATAAATTTTTTTTCTTTCGAAATTAAAAGAATTTGTACAGTAAAACCTGTTTTGTAATGTCAATAATTAATACTTTTGCAATTGAGTGTAATATTATCGATGATAGACTGCCCTGGACGGCTACATTTCGACCATAAGGTCCATTGTGATGCCTAAGGATGTGAGGAAGTCAGTGGAGTGGACACAATTTTTGTGTATAGACTAGGAATTGGTAGTATATGCGGCTGCAGCCGACTATGATAGGAACTATGCCGATATTCATCTGGAGTTCTTGAAGGAAACTGCAGAAAACCTTCTCAAGAATAGCCGGTTACTTCGTTCTTATCCATACGCCGACAGTTTAGTCAATTAACGGCCGTTTTTTTTCTTAATAATTGACAAACTGACGATGTCGGGATTCGAACCCATAACCTCCCAGTTTCCAAGTAGGCATACTGCGCAGACATAACGGCTTAGACCGCTCGGCAGCTTGGACTGGTTAATATTATTACTGGTTAGAATTAGTATGATAAGAGACTTGGAAAACCTAGTAATTTCAGGGACTTCTGAGAAAAACGAATTTTAGATACTTTTATGTGTCTGTGTATTGGAATGAAATTTGATATTTGAGGCGCATTCGGTATTCTAAAGGTCAAGTTCGTTAATGGGTAAAATCGGACAAGGGAAAGGGGGTTTAGAAGGAGAGGGAAACACAAAATTTGATATATCTCCCTTAATATTTGAAAAATCGGAAAATTTATCAGGAGTTAAGTTGTTGGTACTAAGTTTTTCTGTAATTTTGTTTCTTTTCATTTTTCTGTTACACTAATATTTAAAGAAATATTTACAATTAAAGATTGAAAGTTAAAATTCTAAATATGTCTGTACACATGAGAGTTTGGAATAAGGTAATGAGTTATGGCAACTTGATTTTCTACAAATTTACTCATTAAACATTTTTCGATTGTTCCAATATTAGAGAGAGATTTTCTATTTTGTGTTTTCTTCTATCTTTATGCCCTCCTTTCCCCTTGACGTATGCCATTTATTAATAAAAGTGGCCTTGAAAATACTAAAATGATACGACATTTCATTTTGATCAGACTAAAATTGTGACTAGAGAGTGATTTATGCATTCTAAGGAAAGCTGACGCATCTCCTGCGTAACGAATTTTTTGACTATGAGGATGGAAGTGCTGCTAACTTAAATTAACTTTTAAATACGTTTCACTGTATTAAATTGTAAATACATTATTGTTGTACACACAAATAAAAGTATATAATAAATAAATAATCATTGAGTATAATTATTCCTAAACAAAGACAATAAATTGTTACAATATATATATATATATATATATATATATATATATATATATATATTTAATGGAATACTTTTAATGAGAAAATGATTCAGTGAAAAAGTAAAATGTGTGTAGCGCAGCACTTGTTGTTATGCATTTATTAAATATGCAGTATAAGTGCATATTAAGTGTAGTGTATATTATTAGAAGCCACTAGTAACACTCTTTTTTTAAACAGAGTATGTGAAAATATTATTCTTTGTTCAATGGAAATTTCATTACGAATCAATCAAATGAAAAGTAAATTATAAAATGGTGATTGTTAGTTTGCAATATTTAATTGTATGCGTAAAAATACTATTTAAAATTTATACAGACTGTGCTTTTCCAATAGAGAATCAATGTTAAATATTATTTGTTACTGGCAGGCCGTCTGGTTACTGTGCGAAGTCATTCAGTACACATGTAATGAGTACACATTCACTCTTAAATGAGTCCACACAGTCAATGAGTCAGTGCACACTCTTAAATGACAAACAAACTACCATACGCATATGAGATGACTATATGTGTACTGGCTGACTCCGCACAGTAACCACACGGCCTGCCAGTAATAAATAATATTTAAAATTGATTTTGTATTGGAAAAGCATTCCAACACAGTCTGTATATTATGAATAAATATTAATCGCTCTGCTCGTAAAGGGATTGCGCTTCCATGACCTCCGCTGCAGCCTTCGGGCCTTGGCTTCGTGTTCTAGAAAAAACACATCCTGATCTTTCCATACTTCTAGCATGAATAGAAGAAAGTAGGTATTTTCCCATTTTTTTGGTTTACAGTACAAGTTTACATGTGATTACATTGATTTAAACTGGCGACATTGCCTGGTGCTGGCAAAGAGCTCGTTTAATTATATTATCTGCCTGTTGCTCGAATTTCTCTGATTTATAATAGTTAAGTACACAAATGTTTGGCTACATAATGTCTTTCAATTTCTACTTATTTTCAATATATTTCGAATAAACGAGCTCTTGGATTTAAGGACGTAGGGTCATTTCGTTAAAAAAATGAAATAACTTTCTTTAAAGCTAATAAAATATTGTTGATTTCTATAAAAAAGTAGTTAAATTCTCATTACGTTTGGGAAGTTGTTTAGGAAGAAAAATCCATATTACTGCATCATCAAATAATACGTGATCTCACAGGAGAATATTTGAGTGATATTTGAGTAAAAAATATATATCTTAGTGAAATTTTGCTGAAAATAAGTGGATAAGCATAATTGTTTAAATGTGCTCACATATTTCCACATTGATTAAGACAGAAGCCTCTTATCCTATGCCCGTAGATCATTTTACATGTGGCCGCGGCTGTATGACCTGTCTACCCAGATGGTTATTCCGCAAGGGAATAATCTCTGGCATATAATTCTGTACAATATGGTCAGATTGTATCGACTCTTGAACGTCTTTTAGATCAAGATATAGCATTGCAATTTTTGATTGATTTTAATTATTTCTCATCACTGTAACGACGCCCCCTATGTAAGAGGTTTTACTGCATAAATTGTTGGTTTGAAACACATAAATAAGCATTATATATGTGTGTATATAATATACATATTCAGTATATGCCAATTAAATATCCATAGGTAATAAATAAAAATATAATTATTATTATTATTATAAATAAAATGACATCATGCACTAATTACTATTGCGTTGTATTGTTATGTTGCTCTATTGCTATTGCAGTATTTATTATGAACACTATACACACTTATTACTCATAAGTATCATAGGCTTAGCAGCCAATATACCCACTAAAAAACACTTCATGTGATGTATATAATATGATGAATACATCATACTAGAATTGTTTCAAAAATACCAACATATTAGTTAGATAGATATATAGATTTTAGAGGCTGTCCTCGACGGGACACACTTCGACCATAAGGTCCATTGTGATGCCTAAGAATGTGAGGATGTGAGTGAAAGACAATAAATTTGGTGTGAAGACTAGGGTAAATAATATTAAAGAGACCTTTAGGATTTTTAGAATTTTTTAATAAATTTCGATTTTGTGCCCCAATTTCCTAGATCAAAATTTTTTGATCTGCACATGGAAACGGTCTGCACCGTGCACGAAGTTCAGACTGTCACCAAATTAGCAACAAGTAACATCTCCTCGGATAATAATTACAATTAGCTAATTCATACTGATGATGACTACTTTGTAGTCGAAATACATATTTATAAAATAAAAAAATTTTGATCTAGGAAATTGGGGCAAAAAATCGAAATTTATGTAGACTAGGGATTGGTAGGATGAACGGCTGCAACCGACTTTGATAAAAACTATGCCAATACTCCTCTGGAGTGCGTGAAGGAAACTGCAGATAGCCTTCACAAGCATAGCCGGTTACTTGGTTTTTGTCCATACGCCGACAGTTTAGTCTATTAACCACCACCTTTTTTTTTTAATAATTGATAAGTCTTGGTATTGTATAAAATACCATGAAAGATTGTTAAAAAAAATTAAAAAATCCGTCGAACTGAAAAAATGCAAATATTCAACAACTCTACTTTAATTATTTAAAAACCCTTTCTAAAACATTAACAGTCGGTAACATTGACAGCATACTTTACATAATAGTACGGTTTTTCGAAAACCGAATCAATAAGGTACAAATCAATTATAAAACATTAAAAAAATGACATCAACTTTTGTGGTCCATAGTGTACATATGATACAGAAACGCACATTTCAAACACAAAAAAAATGCATTGTAAAATAGTTTGTAGATATTTTCAAATGAAGTATATATACTATCCAGAAACTTACAAATATACAAAACTATTCATGTGGATTTATAAATGCAGTAGTAGCCTACACTGTTAAAAATTTTGATCTGAATTTACAATAAAAGTATAGGAAGTATTATGCCAAGATGCGTTAGTAATATTACTTATATGGGTATGGTATTTTTTCGATAATTTTGAGTCATTTAGTAATCCTACCATACAAGTATAGTAATTTTACAAAAATCTTTGGGAATTTTACTATATTAATCAATGTGATTTTACTATAGTAATACTTTAATTTTACAATAAGGATGTTGTTAATTTTACAAAATACCTTTCATTCATTATTTTAATAATTTCACCGAAGTGTTCACAAAAAATCTTCACTCAATTAGATAAGAAAATAAGCACTTTAACTCATAATTAATAAATAGAGATATATATGATAAGTTACTGGAACGAATATACGCTCCGGTGTTTGTCCAGGACGGTTGATGAAGAATCTTCTTCAACCATCCTCATTGAAGATGAAACGACATGTTCGTCTGCATTGAAGATGGACAGGTCGCTTGGTCGCTTTGATCTTAGCTATAGCGCCGAGAAGCGATAATTAGTACTTACTGCCGCCAAATGATATGGCTATATACCCTAAATTACAACCGACTGCCTCCGCGAAGAGTATACGAAGTTTGAACATCGTAGAACGAAGCAGCAATTCTCTAGGTGAGATAGACATATAAATACATATAACGGGGATATTTACAAGCATCAGATTTGTAATTTTACAAAAAAAATTATAAAAATTATTCGCAAATTTGTTTTGTAAAATTACTATATAGTAAGCATAATATTATTAGGACTCGTTGTAGATTTAGCACCGAAATTATATTATTACTAGAAAATAGTAAAATTACAAAGTCACTGTATACTTACTATACATTCTTGTAATCGAAATTACAAGCACGATATTTGTAATGTGTATGATTTTTCATATCAAGGATTTGATGTCAAAAAATGGTATCAATGTTCAGGCATTGATACCATTTGACATTATTACTTATAATGTCAAAGTAGGTAAACGCTAGTCGCTTCCGTTGGTATAATATAACCGAAAGGCAACCATACTAACAATGGAGATAAATAGACGCTAGTTTACAAAAAAAACAATTAAAAAAAATATGTTAATAAGTAAATAAACAAAAATTAATAATACAATGGCATTAGAAAAGATTGTGAAGGATCATATGCATAGCACTACCATAACATCTAAGGTAGCTCAGTTGGTAGAGCATTGGTCTAGAATGCCAGAGGTCGTTGGTTCGTTCCCCATCCCTGGATGTGTATGATTATTCATATCAAAGATTTGATGTCAAAAAATGGTAATATACTATTAAAATGTAACCACAAAAGTATATAGTTAGCTTACTATGTCTCAGGTATAAATTTACAACACGAAATGGTAAATTTACCATCTGTATTTGACCAATACAAACATTTAGTAAAATTATAAACTTATCGTGTACCTTAACAATAAAAATATTAATATTGCAATAGCATTGAATAAATATCTTACTTCAATATAGTAATTCGCATTTTCGGAAGATTTGTAATTTTACTTATGTATAGGAAATATTTTGTAAAATTACCATTATTTTTAACAGTGTAGCATACCTTTTACGTGTAGTAATTGAAACACACATAATATAATGCATTGAAAATAAGAAATTGATTATTAACCAACCAAGAAGCTAAGGCACAATATTATGTTGGGTATAAAAGAAAAACATTTTTTTTAAATAAAAACTTTATTATTTTTTTCTTTTTTGACGAATGAACACGCACTATTTTTATTGCATTTATTTATTGCATTATTATTAGAACACATTCATGATAAGTATAGAAAATGTTGAATCGAACTAATAAAAAATAATCATCGTTTAGATTCTATAACTTTTTTTTGTGAGCGTCTTGTTATGGGTAATTAATTTTTATATGTTCTTGGTATTAAAGTGAAATATTGGATGAATGGTTTTTCTCCGTATCATACTTTGATAGTAAATGGGTCAATGGAAAACTATAGTTTGACTTTGAAATCGAAATCAAATAAATTTCGTAATCTTTTTCCGTAACAATTATATCCCCATATCTGTCTGATCGGAACCATAGACAATTTTAAGTTACCAGTAGAATTAAATAAATATAACCTTCGGCATAACAAATCCGAGTGAACGACCTGTTAAAGGCACCCAGCTCGGAACTGGGAGCTTGCTGGTTTGATTCCCTACGGTGGAAGTTGTCTATTAAATTAATATTTAAAAAAATTAATGGGGCGGTTAATTGACTAGGCTGTTGACGTATGGACAAGAACGGAAGTAACCGGCTATGCTAGGAACCGCACAACCTTCTAATTCCTAGTCTACATACAAATTCCTTGTCCTTTAGCGGTCGATAAAAAAGACCAAGAAAAGGCTACTTGCCAGGCTTCGACTACCGTCTGCAAATTTTTAATAAAAATTAACTGCCATTTATTTCTACCAGAACAAATGAATGTATACGTTTATTCCTTTATCTGCCATCTGTGATTGTCTACCAGAATAAAGTAATTGTTATGTAATAGTTATACTCCAATTGCACCATAGATAACGTTGTTATTAAACATTGCCCATGAGCAAAGAAAAGTATAAAATTTTCGAAAGCGTTTAAGATGAATATGACAATGAAACAAAAACTGAGTTCGTTCCAGGGCTACTATCAATATACTGCATACATTTTATGGCAATTAGAATTATCTGACAATGTGTAGCAGACCTTTTTTACCCAGCATTTCATAAAATGCTGGGTAAATATTATATTTTTTTAGTATTTTAATAATAATTACATAAGTTTATTTCAAACTAACAAAACACATTTATAACTAACTATGTAATAATGCCTTCTTTTTCTGTACATGTTGAAAACATTTTAAGCTTGTGTGATATTGTATTTTTATGTTAACTTCTATATACAGACTAAACTAATATGGAGGTTGTGTAGTTGCGGTCAAATTTGATTAAAAAAAAAACGCCTTCTAAAACTGTTTTTTAAAAAAAACAGTTTTAGGAGACTTTTTTTTCGGAAAAATTCAAAATGATGATGAGCTTTTAGTCTTAGTGAAGTATTATTGTCGCAAACTTGTTTTCTCCAGAATTTCGAGAATGGTGCATATTTTCAAGTTGCTTTTTAATCAGATTTATGAAGATTATATCAGCTGAAGATTGATGAAGATTATATTACTGTCACCCGTGTAAGGTTATTTCAAAGGAACATAAACTGGAAGAAATGCGTAATGTTCTTTGGTTAATTAAGAGTATGTGACGTTTTGTCTCACTAACGGTAGATTAGGAAATTTACATCATTTTATCACAAATTGGACGACATTTTATATGCATTTGCCACCAAATATTCTCAATGCCAGATGAAAAGTAAACTGCCAATGGAATTATTTTAAACTTCAAAATTATTAGACTTTCGATACTCCTGATGATAGATGCGACGACCCTGGAAACCTTAAACATTCCACTGTGGAGTATAAATGCATCCACCATATAGAAGTGAGAGATTTTTTCACACGTTATTATTTTATACTGATTTCTGTATATAGAGGAAGGGTGGTATATTCTCACCATGTTATTTTTTTTCGCTCATTCGCCTACACAACTAACAACGTTGAGGTTATGTTATTTTTTTAACTGTTCACTCTTTTATGTTTGTAAAAATTTAATTAAAACTTCACAAAAGAAAAGTGCAACAGTTTTCGTACATAAAAAAGTCGTATATACATTTGTTTAGCTGTAATACAAACATACACAGAAATGAAGTTTTTGTGCTTTTTTTTTTGCCGCTGCTCTGTTAATGCTCTCTGAAATACTGTGTTTGTTGTTCGAGGTTAAATAATGTAGAATTTTTATACATAAGATTTTATTTTAAAACGCCACGAAACGATTTTATGAATTTCTATCAGTCAAGTTTTCCGATGTCGACCATTTTGAGTGAATGAATGTTTGACCATAACCATTTTGGTGTGAATCATGTTTTACTCTGTAATTATTGACTACAACAATTAAAGTTTATCGATGTTTTGAAACATGGGTAAGAGATAGTATTAGGACAGTAAGTACTCGTTTCAATGATTTAATCCAAGTCAAATCCAAAACAAAAATTGAAATACCCCAGTTGTTATGGCAGTTAAGGGATTTGAAAACCATTTTCTCCAAATTCCTCAATAGCTAGGAGTTGTTTCGCACTAAATCAAAGCATTTTTTTCACATTTTACCGAAATCTGTAATAATATTTGCCTCTCAATTCTCTCGAAAACGACGAAACATATCGGGTTCCAAATTTTGAAGTACATTTGGAACCTATACACCCCACCCTCACTCCCAAACTTGAATTTTAATCCACAAACAGTAAGTGATTACTTTGAAATTGTGTTCCCTACAGAAATACTTGTTAACATTTGAAAAACGTTCCCATCGTAACAATCTCTTAATTCTGAAGAAAAATTTTGACATTTTCGTTGCATGACCATTTTTTCGTAGAACAATTTGTACAATTTGTTTTTATTTCTATTTCTGCACATGTTTTTGTACTCATTAAAAATTATGAAAAGAATACAGTTCTCAGTTGTATCGATAGGGTGTGTGCTTGAAGCTCGATTGTGGACTGAGTAAGCATCAAGGAACCAGAACAAAGCTTGTTAATAAAACTACTCTTTTCATTGAACAAATGAATTAATTTGTTTAAACAAATGCTACTTTTACAAGGTATATTAAGTTTAGTTCCGACTTTGTAACGCTTGAAAATATTAATCCTTGACAAAAATGTTTCACAGTATTTATAAAATGGCCTTATTCGGCCATTTCCGCATGTCCGTCCGTCTGTGAACATAACTCAAGAACGAAAAGAGATAACGAGCTGAAAATTTTTGTTTGTGCTCTAGAGTAAGCCCAAGTTCGTTAATGGGTAAAATCGGAACGTTTTTCCCCCGCTAGGGGGGAAACTTTATATCTTTGAAATCGTACGAGGTACAAAAAAAATTTGTTAACCGAAAATCTTCTTCTCTTTAATATAAACAACTTTTGTTAGAAAACTTTTTTCATAAACTTAATAGTTTTCTCATAATTTGTGCTCAAAGTTCCTCGGAAAGCGAAAAATATGCCCATTTTTAAAGTCATGAGATATTTTTTTTAAATTTACAAATAATTTACAACAAACATTTACACATAATTCATATTTTATAAACATTGAATAGGCAGAAATATTAACAATTCAAACATTGATATACAACTCAGTATACACTGGGTATTCAAACAATTAACTCAGTTAGTTGTTACATTAATTGTTATAATATATATAATATATGTATTTTTGTTTGTTTTTGTGAATGTATAGTTTTACTAACCGACAAAGTTAATACATTTTTTGTTTTTGGAAATTTCTTTGATAAAAAAGTGAATAAATTTTGTATTCATGGACTATTTATATTTAATAAATTATATTTGTTAAAAAATAATATTTAAATAGATGTAGGCAAAGGTTTTAATTAAAAATGTCTTGAAACTAAGGCTAGAAATATTATTTTTAGGTCGTCAAAATATATTATTGATGAATGTATATCGGGAAATTATTGTATTCTTCGCGAAAATACGATAGTTCAATGTGCCAAGGTCTGAAAACGACTAAGTCTATTTGTATTCGCTGTGATTTACGACTTGTTTTTGATCATTTATACAGAGAAAAACCCTGAACCTCAACGGTTACTCAGCGAGCGGATTTCTTTATTGTGGAATTTTGAATAATATAATATTTAAGCTTCATTAAGCTTTCAGCATATTATTATTTGTGTATACTTCACGTCACAATACATTTGCGTCACAATACAATGCTGGTTTCAATTGAAGGTTACGAAGACATAATACGAGAGAACTAGCGTATACTATCAAGACAAACATGTTATTGAAAAAATTAACTCATCTACCAGGAATGGAACCCTTTACCTCTGAATTTCTAGCCTAGTGTACTATCGTTTCACCACGGATGATATTGATGAATGAGTAAATTTTTTGATATCACTGACAGTATTAATTTGAAGTCAACATTAATTTATAAGTCAAGTCAATCGAACATATTATCTGTGTATACTTAAGCGTCAAAATACAATACTATTCTCCATTAAGGTTTCGAAGACTTAATAAGTTCGGATTTAGATAAAGTAATTTTCCTGTTAATTTTACATGTAAATTAGTCGATAGTTATGAATTATAATATTTTTGATATGCATCAATAAACCTTATCCATTTTAATTATACATATTATGCAAATAATTTGACCTTAACTGATCCATGGCCTTGGGTAAATTTTACTAATAATATAAATTTGAATTTTTCGATGTATTAAGGTTGATCGGACACATATAAGTAAAGTCGGCAATATATAGATGAAAATCTGAATTTTTGATATTATTAATTGCTAACTCATACGTATAAAATAATTTTTTGAAAAAATCTGACGAAGGGCTTTCATGTAATTAATCATTAAAAATTGTAATTTTAACATGTTGTGAATAGCTAATGTTGAATGAACGCATCCATTTTTGATAATGTTGCTCCACCTTCTAAATAAAATTTAAAAAACTTCTACTTTATAAACTAAATCTCGTACATTACGTTAAAATTAAAAAAAAAATAGTCTGGCGAAGAGTTTTGTAAATATCTTCATTAAAAAGATTAAAAATTCACGAAAATTTTCGTTCGCCATACTTGAATAGAGTCAAAAGACGATTATTTATTATTTTTAAGAATTAAAGAATTACATAAATCCGATTACTAGTGATGTTAGACACTATCTAAATTTAAATAATTAATTTACAGATTCAAATTTTTAATTTCTGTTAAAAAAAGTGTTTCTGTTTATTTGTTTTGCTGGGTACTGTCCGTTCAACCTTAATGCATGTTGTTCAAAACACGATTGAATGGATTTATTTCATTTATTATCAAACTCTGTATTCTATCTTAACAAAAATGTCAATATTGCATACTTTATGGATGTGTGTAGCTCAATAGTCTCGAGTTTTTTCGATAGAAGTAATGATATCACTCGGGTAATTTTACAAGTAACCAACTTTTCACATAGTATTTTGAAAAGAGCACATTCATCTCCCTCTAAAAGATAATACCATTTTTGTTTGTTTTAAAATATATTTATTATGAATTTGAAAAATGACATGTATCTCTGTCCATTGGTCTGTACGTATATTTGTAGATATGGAGAACACGCTACAGGTAGTAATTTTTGACCGAATGATTTTCATAATGCTTATAAGAAAAGATAAACTTTTATAAAAAATCTTTCAATCTTTTGTGTCTCCAAAACAAAATGGTCGGTGTTGATAATATCATTATAATTGAACGTGGCCAAAGCCACTAGAAATGAGGTATATTTTCGACGTATGTATAAAATAGTAATAATATTATTCAAAATTTTATATATATAATACGATATTGTACTATTGAATTTAATTAATTAACTAATTAATAAAGTATATTAAATATTGTGTAACCATATATGAACATTTACAATTCAAGAGTATTTATTAATATGTATGTTTGTATGTATGTATATATTGGTATATTATTCTAGATAATGAAGTATTTGTAATAATATTATATTTTATAAAATGAATTTATAAAATTTGAAGAATTTCCAAAACATTGTTACATTTTTGTGGTTTTAATTATGTATATTTATATACATGTCTTATAATAAGCATGATTTATAATAATATACTGTTTTATATATACATATATTGTTTGTATTGTACTGTGTGTTCTAAGATGTATGGTCCGTTTTCAAGTATAAGTAGTATTTAACATTTCGATATCTTCCCGACTCATTCTAAAATATCATATTGCATATATTCAATCAATACTCGTTGCCACGATAAACGAGAATTTTTAACTATATAAATGAAATATGCAATATTGAGAAAATATTAAAAACCTGAGATTTCGGATAATTAAGCTACCGCCGACAGAAATAAAATTTACCCGAAATTTTAGTTGTTTTCTTAAATATGGTTTTTTTTAGGCCCGTCATACCGGGATTTTATTGGATCAATCTCTTTATTAATATTTCTATTTTCTATTGCGTAGTTTATTTTTTATTCGACTTTTTTAATTTTTGAAGCTTCAGTGCTCGTACATCCTTAATGAATGCCAGAACAGTTTTCTATCTCGACGTATCATATAAGAATAGACCCGAAAAATTCGAGACGAAATGGGCGCAAGACGAAATTCTCGTCTTGCGAAACACTCGATATGATTTTAATGAAAGCTTTCGCTCACTTAGCTGTGTAAAAATAATGACAAAAAGTCTGTGAATAATTAACCAAAAAGAAATCTCCATGTCTATGATACATAAACAATGATCTTTCATAGACAAATAAAATGTATCCGAGAAATGTATTCTTTCATGTTTCCTTGCAACATACAAAATAATAATTATATGAAAACATCCAAAAAAAAACGCATTAATTTTACGTGCGAATCCAAATGACTTATTTTATAATTTTAGGATTACATACACAGAAGAGTTAAAACAGTAATTAAACAACCTGAATATACATTTTCTTGAACATCCTGTATATACAATTTAGTCATTACTCTTGTATTATTATTTTCCAAATTTAGTTATTAACCACAAATAATTATAATAATAAAATTATAATCGTATATGGGGGACAGGATGGGCATACCTATTTTAATTATTTCAATTTAGAATTTTGTAAACGGGATGGATAAAAAATACGTAGTCTACAAATATAAATAAGTTGTGTTTTCGATTATCCGAGTGCAGATTATCTGTGCTTCAAAAAAAAAAGAAGAAAATACGCATATGTTTGAATTCGGGCATGAAACAAACGGTGAAATGGTGCGTTCGGATTTTGTCGGCTTCTATCGTATACAAGAATACATTCTTTATGAATACATCATTTTATTATAATGTTCTGCCCAGCGAATTGAATATGTTGAAGACCAAATAGAATTTTTTGTAAATATCATCTTCTCCAGCATTAACCCGAGTAATGTAGAATAGACTGTTGATTCAAAATTATTTAGCTTAAAAAATAGGAAACCATTTTTCCACGTATATCGTTTTAATTAGGTATCGGGGTTGGAGAGTGTTAAGAATTTTTATTATATATAAATAGAACTTAGACACTAGTAATAAATGTTACTATCTTTTCGCATGTCTAATAAAGTTCTATCGAATTAAACGAAGTATTTAAAATACTTGAAATAAATTTGAAATTGTTGTTTTAAGACGCTTTTATTAGGTTGACTGGTAACAATTGTATATGCAATTCTGCCGATAACGCAGTAAGATTTACATCATTATGATAAAATCAAAAATATGTCAGGAAGTAAAATCTACAGTTAGTGAAGACGTTAGTAAAATAAATTACAGGTTTTTATTAGTAACGCACAAAAACCTGACCCAATTAAATTTGATCACCCATTTATCGTAATCGTCATGTTTATTGTATACAGAATGATATAATTATATTAATTAAATAGACAATATGTCTACTTTGAACATAAATGAGTTCACCTTTATATCTAAAAATAAAACAAAAATCAATAAAAATTATTTGATTTTGAAACGTGTGGGAAAATTTAAATAAATAAATACCAAGTAAAATTGTGGTGTTCTATAAATTATGTCACTGTCAAACAGTATTCAAATCAAAAGTAGCTGATTTGTATATGATTGACTTCAAGGTTTTTGGAGTATATCAAATATATATAGTTTATAAATATTTTCTAAACCTACTAATGATTGATTCATAGAAGAATTCTATTTTAAAATATAGTAAATAATTTGTTGTTTCTTTTTAAATTCAAGCCTTTTTAAATTTGTATGTGAAATTATTTTTGTAATTTTCTTTACATTTAACCTTTAAAACCTCGAATAGGGTCAGTAGGATTTCTAAGTATTTTACTTAGCATAAAAGTGTAATTAGTTTGGCTGCTGAGGTTTCGTTTAACGCGATTGTTTAAAAAAATTTAATTAATTAATAATTATCTATACTTTTCTAGTTTTTTTTTTATTCTGTCGAGTATTATTTTTAATACAACAGATAATAGTTGGACGGACATGAAATTTTACATGCTTCTAATGAGAGAGAGTGAGAGAGAATGATTACTTTGCTACTAATTATCTCTTAAACGGTAAAAAATTCTATAATTTCGGAATTTATTAGAAATCGTTATTTTTAACCTGTGAAAAAATTGAACAGAATCTGTCGAAAAGAAGTTTCATGCTGGAACATCCTTAAATACATTTTAAAGATAAATAACTTTTAAAGATATCAATATACTTTCTCATTTCAGTGCATTAATACAAAAATAATTGTAACGCAAAATATTAGACTACAAATTTTTTTGCAAACTGTATATAATATTTAGAAAAAAAAAATTCATTTAAATTGCAAAAATATACCATATTTTCTAAGAAAAATTATAATTATAACATTTTTTTTTTTGTATAACAATAAATTATTTTTATTATTGTTTAAAAAAAAGTATATATATGCTTTATATATATATATATTTATACACGATTTATAAGCATAAAATAAATATTTTATTTTTCATTTAGAAATTCAATTGACCTCTATATACAAAGTACAATTACATCGTATGTAATACTTTGATTATATGTTATATATCCAAAGTAGCTAATAATTTTTACTGGATCTTTATCTCTGAATGCGTTATTTTGAAAACAGATAGCTCCGAAGCATTCGTTTTTCATTGTTTTATTATGTACTACTAACAGATTCACCGCGAAAGATACTCTCTTTGTTTTTTTTTAATCGAACTTGAAAAAGTTCATTATAGACTGCAGAGTAGTCGTATATATAAACCATTTTTTCTGTTACCAAAAGCTCGTAACTTATCAAAAAGTTTTTTTCGATCGGACTAAAATTTTACCCTCTATAAATTCTCATTCCCTTTGAAACGAAGGAACAAGGATCTCTTTAAGTCGAACATGAGCCTATAAAAACCACCCTGTCAAAACCCTTCATTGGTCGAAAGCATTTCTCTAGAAGTTCGACCTACCGAACTATATGTACACTCCCGTTTATAAAAATTGAACCAGTTGAAACAATGAAAGTATAACAACGCTTAGAATGTGAGTTACTGGTTCAATTTATATTAACGACAGTTTACGTATATAAATTTAAAATTAATTATTAACAAAATGGATTTTTTTTTAGAAATATTCCAAAATAAACTAAAATACACACTTTTATTAGTCAGCAAAAATCAAATAATTGTTAAAGCGTTGTACACTGCGTTGAAATTCATCCGTCATAGTCGTCTCTCTAAGGAATTTACACAAAGGAATTGAATTTCAATTTGCCCAATTTTTATACCCGGTATATGTAAATATACAAGGGTATATTAAGTTTAGTCCCGACTTTTTAACGCTTGAAAATATTGATCGCACACCTAAATTCTTTTCACTTACTTTTTATACTGTGATTTACAAAAAAATAGTGCAACGATGTGGAAAATAACAAACTTTAATTTTCCTTTTGTTGTGTTTTTGACACGTTATTAAAGCGCTTAATTTCATGTAATATTTTGGCATTCATCATCAGTGCCGCGCCGCGGTGTATTATTATTTCATATTCATATTTATGCAAATACCAAAATGTAGCCTTCAGCTAACATCGGATATTTGCTACTGATGAACTGTTTTACAACCCTCACTGCTTGTTATATAGACTTTTCCACCCTTAATATAAATAATTTTACAATTAGGTGTATTATTTTGTATGTAGATTATTCAATTTATTTGTATTCACCCTCCCTGTATATCAAGTGTTTTTAATATGAAATAATTTAGTATACTTCAATATTTTCATAATGTTTTTTATTGCAAATATAAGTAATTGTGAGTATATGAAGCGTAATACATCCTGTGACATCTATAATGTATGCTGAAGACTACTATAGAAAATCTAATTAATCTCAACCCTAATTTTTTTTGCAATAAATCTGATTAAAAAAGTGTCTCTGAATCCATTGTCAATAAAAAAATTTTTGACAAAATGGAAACCCGACTTCAAAAATTAAATATTCTAAAACAAAAAATCTTAGTATGTGAATCACAAAATTCCCACTCTTAAATGACAAACAAACAACCATACGCATACATGTGTATGGTTGATGATTGTACATGTGATGACTCTCATTAAATGAGTACTGACATCATACAGTAACCACACGGACAGTCCGTAATAAATAATATTTAAAATTGATTCTGTATTGGAAAAGCTTGCCAACACACACTGTATATAGTGATTATTTGCAAACGAGTGTTGCTGCGAGACGCAAGAATTTCGAAACGAGATGAAATAATATTGTTGAGAGTGACTAAAGTTATGATTGTTAATTTCGACTTAAAGTTGAGACAAGATAAGAAATACTTTGTCGAGAGATAAGACGATTTTATATTTATTTGAGTTTTTTACGTCAAAACCTGTATGTTTTAAACTATACAAGATACAGATATCTTGTATAGATATCTTTAAATACTAAATTGATGAATTTTTTCATACACCAACTAGATACGGTTGTAGGGGCGGTTATTAATAATATAATAACCATACGTTGAATGTAATAATAATGGAAGTATTTAACTTGAAAAATAGGTTATTTAAAAGTGTTGATTTCGAAAGTAAATAAAATATTTTTTTAAAAAATATAAATATAAATAATATAGTTTCAAAGACTAGTTCGCGACAAACCCATTGACAGATTTCAAATAGTACTTTATAAACAAACAAAAACCACCTATTTAATAATTGTTTATAATAAAATATAAATCGCTAGAAAATAGACATTTGTATTACTTGTAAAAACTTTGATATAGTATTTTAATAATTGTATATATTTTTTAAAATAATAGTACGCAATCAATATACATATATATATATACATATATATATATATATATATATATATATATATATATATATATATATATATATATATATATATATAGTTTTTAAATGTCTTGTACATATCATTATTATGTAAGATATATACTTTTACTATAATAATTCTATTGTCATATTTAGATATTATGTTGTTTTTTATAACCCCAGGGGTGTCGCACACGTTAAAATCCAATGTACTATAAATGGACAAAATTATAATTTGTTTAATACAAATATATATTATCAAACTGAAAATATCAAGTTTATAATGGAATTTCACAAAGTGAAGCTCGAAATAAGACATATCATAGTATCTTTAAAAATAACAAGAGTACAAAATCATTTATATGAAATTTCTGGCAGATCTCAAAAATGTGTTCTACGCAGAGAGAGAGACAATTATATTTGTACGAGCAACAAACAAAGACACTATATCATAAAAATGAATTAATCTTAATAGCCAGCAGGACTACGGTGGCAGACATTGCACTCATATATTTATAATATTGTTATCTGCCTTTTGAACATTATTTCATTCAATTAACAGATGAGATTTTTCGAATGCCGGATCTTAGACCATAAATATTACACATGATTTTGCATTACGAATTCATGAAATAAAGTTGTTTTAAGGAATCTAGAATCCCCTTGAGAATTCACAAGGGGAACAAGTTTTATCCGAAGCAATTTTTCGGAAACCTTATGAATAAGGCGCAAATCAATCATAAAATATTGAAAATGACCAGAACCTCTGTGGCCCATAGTACATATTAAAATTCTCAACTTTGAAACGACTGTCTCACTTCATAATCCGCAGATTACAACTAAATTACACGCAAAAATATCACTGATACCATTTGTAACACATAATAAAAATTTGCATTCTATAGAAACATGAATTCGAGAGTGTAATACCGTAATAAAACACAAATGTTGTACAACATTGAAGCCAATCTGTATGTATCAGTATATAATATGTGAGTAAGTAGCCACGAGCCATATTGTAATCCATTTTACAAAAGTGTGTTTTATATATGAATAACAATTGACTTGACTTCAAATAATCAAACATATTATTATGAATAGTAAAACTGGAATTGTATAACATTAAATTATTATAAAGATAAATGGAAACAGTTGTCCATATGTGTATTTACTACATATATGAGTAGATATATAGTGTCCAATATACAAAAAGTTCGTAAAATACTGAAGGTAAAATTCTGTAAGAATGTTCCAGCATACCACCACTTTTCGACAGATTTTGCTCATTTTTTTTCACAGGCTAAATATAACGTTTTCTAATAAATTTCGAAGTTTCAGAATTTTTGACCGTTTAGAACGCGAGATAATTAATATCAAAGTTATCATTCTCTCTCACTCTCTCTCGTTGATTGCATGTAAAACTTCAAGCCCGCCCAACTATTATCAGTTGTATTTGAAAAAATAATCGACAGAATTTATAAAAAAAACTAGGAGAGTAAAGCTAAATATTTATTATATAAATTTTAAAAAAAAAATCTTCAAAATAACATTATTTTGTAACAGTGTATTTGTCTATGTGTTGTATATGCGTGTTTATGTATTTGTGTTATAATAAAATCAAACCGGTTTTTTGTCCTGATTATATAACACAGTGTTGGAACGTCCTTAACCATATAGTGATATGGTTAAGGACTGTATACATAACAATTGATTATCAACGGTACATTAAGTAAAGTCATTAAAAAAGTTTAACAAATTCTTTATAGATCATTCAAGATCACGATTATTCGCTTTTTATTTTGTTATTGGACCAGAATTCTACTAAATATTTGATATTAAATTATAGTTTTGAATATCCTTTGAATTGGCTATGTGCAATGTGCTGAGTAATGTCCAAGTGAAACTTCTTTAACGACGTATCTGTTTGTAATTTTTGTTACAATAAAGGGGAAATGACTCAATAGAGGGGAAATAAGAGACAAGCCTTGAGTGGGAGAAAGGAAGGAGTTACATTTTTCATTTGTATTAGGAGAACATATTTGCGTGTAATTATTATTGCCCATATCAATGGACTTTTTCAAAACTGTAATTTTTGAAAATTTTCAACTTGGTCAACAGTGATGTACAAATAGCGTCAAAAGTCGAGCTATCATTTCAAAATTTTATAATTGATTTGTGCCTTATTTATTCGGTATTCGAAAAAATGCTTCGGATAAAAGTTGTTCAAGCATACAACAACTTTTATTCAAAACATTTTCCGAAATCCGAATAAATATGGCAATTCCGAAATGATAACTCGAATTTGGATGCCGTTTGACAATACCTAAATCATTTAAAAAATGAACCTTTGTACTTATTTTGAAGTGAGAGAAAGGAAGGGGCAACGTATTACACATATAAATGATATTGTTGGTAGTAGATGAAAAATGATTTATATCGGTTCTAATTCTACCTTCAATATTTTAAGAATTTTTTGTATGCATTGACAAGCAATTCAAAAACAGCATATTAAGCATAGTGTGTGTATTTGTTGAATGATACAGAAAAACGTGTGGGTGTAGTGTGTGTATGCGAGAGAATGGCTAGCTAGCTTAGCTTGTAGCTAGCTGATTCTATGCTGTTATATGCGAATTGTGTCTGTGTGTGTGTATACGAGTGTGTACCGTTTGTTTATTTTATAAGCGTCGTCGTTTGCTTGCTACCGAGGTACTGCATAAACACTATACTATCAGTATCTATCTACTTCACTCATAAGAGGGGACTCGAATGAAATAATAAATGATTGATATTAATAGTTGCCATACCGCCACTGACAGATAGACATACTCTCAGTCTCTTATTAAATGTACACTGAGCAGTCGGGTAAATGGGACAACAATTTATAAAAAAAATTCGTTACGCAGGAGCTGCTTCAACTTAGCGAATCTCCTTTGAATACACTCACTTTCTAGCGGTCACAATTTTAGTCTGATCAAAATGAAATTTCGTATATGACTTTAGTATTTGCATGGCCAATTTTATTAATAAATGACATACGTCAAGGGGAAAGGAGGGCATAAAGACAGAAGAAAACACAAAATATAAAATATCTCTCTTAATATTAGAACAATCGAAAAATACGTAAGGAGTAAAGTTGTTGAAAATCATGTTTGCTTCAATTTATTGCCTTATCATTTTTGCTCAAACTCTAATGTGTACAGAGATATTAAGAAATTTAATTTTCAATCTTAAACAGTCTATATTTCTGTAAATATTACTGTAACAGAAAAAATGATAAGAAACAAAATTACAACTAAACTTAATACCTACAACTTTACTTCTCATAAATTTTTCGATTTTTCGAATATTAAGGGAGATATGTCAAATTTTGTGTTTCCCCCTTCCTCTAAACCCCCCTTTTCCCTTTTACTCATTAACGAACTTGACCTTTTGAATATTAAAAGCACCAAATTTCATTCCGATAAAATAAAAACTGTGACCGCTATAGTGATTTCAGACATATATATATATATATATATATATATATATATATATATATTGATTTTTTTTATATATTTATTTTTAGTTTTTATTGTTATATTTGTTCTTGTCATTATTTCTATTGTTTCCTTTCGATATATTCATATTTATACAGAATATTATGAATAAAAAACGGTAGAACAAATCATATGTCTGTTTTTCACATATGTCCACGTGTCAAATGCATGCATTTGTTATAGTGGTTGGGCTTTGGAGCTTGGTTTTATTATAGTACACTTGGGCACTAAAGTTGATGTCTTTTTTTAAATTTCATAATTGATTTGTGCCTTATTCATTCGGTTTTCAAAAAAACTTTTCGTGTAAAAGTTGTTACTGTATTTCTTCTAACCGAAGTATTTTTTCGAAACCGAATCAATAAGAAAAATGAGATGAAGTTGTTGTGTGATCACTAGTACAAGTATAGATTTTATATTTGTGTCATTTTCTGGTACCATTCAGTGTTGCCGTATATTTATTTGTTTGTATAAGTCATCATTATCGTCGTCATTATGTTCGCGTCGTTGTCCTATGGGTGAATGTAAGTGTCTCTTTCATAGTAGTAATATGAACTGTAACATTTATAATTATACTTCCGGACATCATCATCATCATCATCGTGATGTTTATTTTATAAAAACTCTGTTCGATGTAATTTAAGGTAGTTCCAACATTGTTTTATATAATCAGGACAAAAAATCGGTTTGCTTTTATTATAGAACAAATACAAATACACACATACACAACACATACATATATATATAAATACAAATTAATGTAATTTTGATAGAAAAAAAACATTTTTAATTATCATATTTCGAAAACAAAACAGTAAAACGCGATTTAAAAAAATAAATTATTTAGGTATTTATCTTTACTATCCTAGTTTTTTTTTTTAATTCTGTCGACTTTTTTTTTTCAATACAACAGATAATAGTTGGGCGGGCATGAAGTTTTATATGCTTCTAATGAGAGAGAATGATACTTTGTTATTAATTATCGCGCGTTCTAAACGGTCAAAAACTCTGAAACTTCGGGATTTATTAGAAAACATTGTTTTTAGCCAGTGAACAAAAAATGAACAAAATCTGTCGAAAAGTGATTTCAGGCTGGAACTACCTTAATGTAATGTAGGTACACAACATACATACTATACCGTGTGTGTTAGAAAGCTTTTCCAATAGAGAATCAATGTTAAATATTTTTTATTACTGGCAGTCCGTGTGGTTACTGTATAAAGTCAGTCAGTACACATGTAATGGTAAAATATGTTCATTGAATTCTTAACTTTAGTATATGCATCACAAAATCCCCACTCTTAAATGACAAACAAACAACTATACACATACAGTCTACCTATAGATAGGCTATCCAGATGTTTGTATGTATGAGATGACTCTCATTACATGTGTACTAACAGACTCCGCACAGTCATCACACGGCCAGCCAGTAATAAATAATATTTAACATTGATTCTCTACTGGAAAAGCTTTCCAACACACACGGTATATGTACTATTACGTATGGTGGACGGATTGTAATAGCAATCATCAACTTGATAGTCATTTTTTGTTTTCTTTCAATCGTGTATGATTGACACTCAACTGCTCTTACCGACTGTTTTAACTTTTTTTCTCTTTATCTTTCATTTGAAAAGTTTAATACAATTTTAATTCATTTAATACCATGGGGCGCAAAATTAATGTTCTTTTTTCAAAATTTTATAGTTTATTTGGGCCTTATTCATTCGGTTTTTGGATAATTGTTTGGAATAAAAGTTGTAATAAACAAAAAAGAATTCCTGAAAAGGAATTTGAATAAATTGTTAGTATATGAACAACTTTTATTGGAAGCTCTTTTTCCAATCTTTCGTTTCCAACATTTTTTAAGACCCTCCGAAGACCATAATAGGCCCCAAAGACCATAAAATTCATAATTATTTCTCAGTATAATTTTTCTCCATCTGATTGGTTTTGTAAATTAAGTTTTTAATAAAATCTGTTCGTTATTAAAACCAGTTGTCGACTGACGTCATTTTTCAGGTCAAGGAAAATCCAATTCGACGCAACTTTGAAAGTTTAGGACAAATTATATGAAATATTGTCATGAAAAGCCTATCAATACAAAACATAAATAAATTCTTATTCACAATTCACCATTTTCGGCGATTTACTTCAATAACATTTTTCGAATATTATTTACTTGGAAATAATCCAAAATTTAAAAAAATATATCGAAATAACGTCACTTGTAAATAATCTGTAACCTGATTTACTATCAATTCAACATTTTCAGAGATAGTGTACTACACAGATACACTCCCGTTCAAAAAAAATTAACAGACATGAAATATTAATTTTCGAATATTATTTACTTGGAAATAATCCAAAAATTAAAAAAATATCGAAATAACGTCACTTGTAAATAATCTGTAATCTGATTTACTATCAATTCAACATTTTCAGAGATAGTATATTACACAGATACACTCCCGTTCAAAAAAAATGAACAGGCCTGAAATGTTAATTTTCTTACATTTCATAAAACTCCTCATTTTTGTAACTCTCTGTATAATGTATAATTTTATTTATTTATAAACAAAGATAAGTAGTATATTTTTTAAGTGTGTCAAAAAGAAATGGAAGTATAAACTGAATCTATTGGAGAATAATTTTTTTTAATACTCCACTGTATAAAAATTTATTATTGATATTTTTTCATATTTTTATTATTCAAAGAATTTATATAATTATTGGTTTATGCTAGTTGAGAATTTGCATAGTTTCAACAGGCATTGGCTTAGATCAGAAATGACTTGCGTATATACAAGCTTACTTTAATATTTCAGCACATATTTAAAATCAGTTACAAAAGTAATCTCATGAACTGAGTTACAAAAAATCGTCTCATCAAGGAGTTACAAAAAATACTTCTTTCAGTTCAGTTAAAAAGAGTATTTCTCTCTGTTAGTTACAATAGTCCTCTCATCGAGGTAGTTACAAAAATTAGTTGGCTCAGTAGAGTCACAAAAAAAATAGCTACAAAAAGAAGACAATTACTAATATTAGTTGATTCACATCAATTAATCAGATGGTATTTAAAATTTTATTTCTTCAATTTACAAGTTGAATATTTTTTTATGGATTGTGCTGAAATATCGAATGGCGAATTAATGGTTTCTATCTGATTGTATCTAAGTATATTTTTTTTTGTATAATTTATTTAATTCACTATTCCGAAACTTGTGGTCTCTCAAACTTGTAACAATTCAATACACATTCTATACACACTTTTGGTGTACAATTTATATTTTATGTGAATATGCATTGACGTTTTCAATTTATAACTATATTGTTTGTATACGCTTGGTTTTTTTTTGGCCGTGTATTTTTTCTTTACAGAAGCGTAATGTCTCTTTATATACAACTATGTATCTGAATTAAATTTGTAATCCATATTTATATTTTTGCAAATCAGACATATTTGAACATATTTTTTTTTTACTGTAGTTTTCTTTTACTACAGTTCAATTTAGCACATATTCATGTAATCCCTTTTTTCATAACTTGTACAACCAATGTTAGTGTTTTAAGGATAGTTGTACTATCAGTGTATTAGATTAGAAATTATTTATTTCAAATATATTTTATCTTAACATATATTTGTTTTGTTCCCTTTTTTGTACCTTTTATTTTTTTTCAGATTCGAATCACTTGTCGATAACTAAGACACTTACTGGATAGTAAAGATCTTACTACCTCAATATTATCTTTTTTAATGGGCCCAGCTTTTATTGAAAGACTTTCGGTTCAACGTTTTTTTTTTTATATTTACGTGTATGGCATTAGTACCGATCGTTTTCTAATTTTCATAATTCCACATACAATACTCTGCTTTGGATTTTTTTTCTAAAGTACCGTATATTTAGTTTTCATTATTTTTTTTAAAAATACATCATAATAACTTTTTAATTAAAATTACTAATTAACTTAATTTCATATTTATGAAAATAATTGATAATTCAATTATTTTCAATAAAGTGTTTAGTTTTTTTTTTAAAAAAAAAACTAAACACCATTTTTTTTTTAAACTAAATACCCATTAATAATTAATTAATTTTTTACATACACATATTTTTTTTGTGACTCTACTGAGCCAACTAATTTTTGTAACTACCTCGATGAGAGGACTATTGTAACTAACAGAGAGAAATACTCTTTTTAACTGAACTGAAAGAAGTATTTTTTGTAACTCCTTGATGAGACGATTTTTTGTAACTCAGTTCATGAGATTACTTTTGTAACTGATTTTAAATATGTGCTGAAATATTAAAGTAAGCTTGTATATACGCAAGTCATTTCTGATCTAAGCCAATGCCTGTTGAAACTATGCAAATTCTCAACTAGCATAAACCAATAATTATATAAATTCTTTGAATAATAAAAATATGAAAAAATATCAATAATAAATTTTTATACAGTGGAGTATTAAAAAAAATTATTCTCCACTATATTTTTTATTTGTATATACGGTGTCAGTGACAGAGTGAGAATTTGAAGAATATAGATAGGTAATGTTAATACGTGTTAAGTGTTATATCTTACTCTTACGTGTAAAAATTAAATAAAATGTTGTATCTGTTACTACAAGAATAATCAAAATTGTCAGAGACTGATTCGGTTCAGGTCTGTTCATTTTTTTTTTTGAACGGGAGTGTACATTCAAATGCATTGAGCGAAATTTGCCAAAAAAGATTACTCGTCAATAAAACATCTTACAGACAAGAAAACACAAAAACTATAAAAATAAATTTAAAAAAATTAAATTCATTTCATTTCGAACCCAACCGTGTGAGTAGTAAATTGAATTAGAAACTAAAAACTTTTCACTTCACATCGAATAAATAATTTTCGATGGTTTATTTTACGATAGATAAAACACAAATATCCCATCAGCTTTTATATTTTGTCAAAGCTCTCACATAGTATACACACTACAAGTCTCTCTCTGTGTTGTCACTCACTAAGTCTGTCTGGTTTGGTTGATGTCCACTATATAGAAGTATATAAAGCTCCTTATTTTGTTGTCTGGAATTGAAAGCCATCCAGTTGTTGAGTAGTAAGTTGGTTTTTGTATATAGAAAGATGAAAAAGGGATCATACGATAACCGACCGGACCCATTATATCTCTGTGATGAGTATAGACCCATCAATTCACCCAACTTATGCTGTTTTATACATGATGGTCTTCTTCGATGATTGTTCGTGTAGTGGTGGGGTACCGTTCGTATTGAAAAATATATATTTTGTTTTACCCATATAAATAGAATGTGTTTCAGGTAATTTATTAAAGAACAAAAAACATGTTTAGATTTCCTATTCAAGAAGTAACAAATATCATTATTTTTATATTAAGTTATCATAGCAACTTGGTAGATTAGTTGGAAGACCACTGGTCGCGAAACCCAGAAAATGTTGGTTTGATCCCCATCCCAGAAATTTATGATTCTTATACACTGAAGTAAAATTCTTTGCAGTAAGAAAATTTTTTTTAAACCAAACATTTCTGACTCTCATATAATAGGGAAGATAATATTTATTTGGTATAAGAAAATAAGTATCTTGACATCTATAGTATTAACTTGAGAAAATTATCTTAACTAAAGATAAACAGACTCTTGACTCAAGAGTCTCGAAATTCTTACACTCAAATGATGATTTCTTTGGACCAAGATGCCAAAATTTCAGATCAAAATAAAAATTTGTTTAATCCAAACAAATGAAACTTTTTCAAGTAATGATATACTTCAGTTAAATATATTTCAATTAAGTATATATACTTCAGTTAAAGAAGCTGTATAAACTTTCTCTTACTTAAATGTCAAATTAAGTAAACTCACCTAAAAAAGTATAACATAACCGAAAACTAACCGTACTAAAGCAAGAGTAGATGGATATATATGTTCCCAAAAAAAAACAACAATTAAATATAACATATATCTATGCTACTTTGCTACCATTTTTCTATAGCTATTTGTATTACATTTTTCTAAATATAGATGCTTGCATCTACTTAAGACGTCTCAATTATAAATAAAGATGTCTCACTTTGCTTTAGACCAGTGATTCTCAACCTTTTTTTTAACGATCACACTTTAAACGATCTCAAAATTTGTCGGCACACAAAGAAAAAGATAAGTTTAAAAGTTGTTTACTTACCTATAATACACTGTGTAAAATAGTTTATGATCATAATTTTGAATGTAAAATAAAATAATATGTACTACAAAAACAACAGTACGTTTATTAAGGGATTCATTACAAGTTAATAATAAGAATACTTTTAATGAGAAATTTGAGCTTGATGTTTTTTGATAATTTCATTTATATTTGGTCGTAAAAATGACAATGCTACTCTCATATCGTCTTCTACATTTAACAGTTTCGATCTTTTTTCGTTTTTATGTTGATTAATACTTTACTATATACATTTCTAAAATTTGGCGGCATACAAAAGTGCTCCTGCACAGTGGTTGAGAATCACTGCTCTAGACAGTGGCCTCTCTTAAAAAGAACTATATTTCTAAGTCAGTATCTAGATAACTTTTAGGAAAAAAAAGTGACAAAACGTCTGTGACGCACCTTAGTTCTCGTTTTCTTAAGACCAGAATGTCTTAATTCTTGCTTGCACTTGACCTTGACCTGAAAATTGATATTGTTAGCCTGATAAGTATTTAGACGGAAGCTGTAAGCTAACCGCATAGTATATCAATCGGAGTCTGCGATATCCAAAGCCAGTACAGTTTGACTCCAAAAGGACAAATTTTGCAAGAAAGTATAATTTTTTTTGCAAAATTTTACAGTCGATTTGTGTCGATTCCATTCAGTTTTAGAAAAATGTTAAGAACAAAAGTTGTATGTACTTTTATAAAAAACAACATTTATTCGAAACATTTTCAAAAACCAAATGAATTAGGCACAAATTTAACATCACAGTAGAAGTCGATAGATTCGATAGATCGAAAGATTGAACACCACTTTTACTGAAACATACAATAAATTTATATACACATATAAACCCATTATTGCTCTCTGTAGAAAGCATATTGATTTCCGTGTCCACTACGGTCTATCTGTCTGTCTTGCCGTATGTTATTTGTTGTGTCCATTCTAACACTCTCCAACTTTCGTTCTTTAGTATCAAGCATATAATAGAAAACACAGACATAATACCTACCAACTGATATCAAGAAGACAAGGGTTTGGGTGAAACTTACTTCAATATTATACAGCCTGATTTTAATATATTGTCCGCTTATGTTCATTGCAATAATGTATTATACATGATCGTAATTAATATTAATTGTTTTATAAATACACTCCCGTTCATAAAAACTGAACCATTATAGATAGATAGATTGTAGAGGCTGCCCCGGACGGGCTACACTTCGACCATAAGGTCCATTGTGATACCTAAGTATGTGAGTGGAGTGAAAGGAATTTTTGTGTATAATAGATTAGGAATTAGTAGGATATGCGGCTGCAAACGACTATTATAGAAACTATGCCGATATTCATCTGGAGTTCGATCAGATACCTAAATTCCTTGATTAATCTCGTGCCCGAATAATTATGTTGCGTGCCATTGGTTCGCTATCTCTACAATAGGGTATGTGACAACGCAATAGGGAATATGCATGAAAATTTTTTTTCACTTGAATTGAAGCATGTTTACTTGACAAATATCAAGGTAAAATTACTTTTTAAATAACTTTAAAAATAAGCGAGATATGAATGATTGAAATTCCCGATTAGACAAAAAGGGTGATAGCCCTCTTGATATGTTATGTGACGTCATATTACACTTTCACCATTTAAAGTACACGTAAAACTCCGTTTTTAGTATTTTTGCAAGAAAGAGACAGATAATAATTTTTAAAAGCTTATAGTTTCCTTGATATTTGTCGGATTTTAATTTCGTTTTTAAATATTATTACAGTATTAACAGTATTTTCATATTCTGAAAATAAATGTGAAAAAAAATTTTCATGCATATTCCCTATTGATTGATATTATCTGCTTTGTTGTCGTTCGCTATTAGACAATCACCCTCTATATTTGTAGTGTGACCATTACTTCTACAAAGAAATATAGTTATCAAATTCAATTTAAATATTTCATCCATGCATTTTATTAGATATCTGTATTTTAAAGCTTTCTCTCCCTTTTATATTGCTTGTTTGACTTCTTCTCTATCAATTGTGGGCTCCCTGTTCCCTGTAAGATCTTTTGTTTGTATCACTTTATTTATCAGAAGTACCTATACGTTTGATTTCGATTGAATGTGTAGTTAGTTAATTGAATCCTATTTTCTTTATTTACAATTCATTGTCAAAGAGTGTGTATTGCTACAAGAAGCATTCAACGAAGTGGTCACGCGATGGACTGGACATCGCACAGTTAAGAATATTATCCATTGTGTGGTGTTTTTGTTGAGCTGGGTGACATGTGTTCCAACGTTCGATGATATCGGTCGTAGCGAGTGGTAATAGAAAATTAAGAAATTACAATTCGGTGTATGCACTAGTGAGATTTAACCACAGTCGTAATTTTGAATGCACGATTTTCAAAAAATATTAAGGGTGTCATTAATTAATAAATAATTACAATTAATTGAATTAAAATATCCGATCAAATTACGAGTGAACACGATTTATTTCAAGGACATCATATCAAGAGTCAGCTCTTATTATATAAGCGTAAAGGCTATTTTGTAATTTGGATTTATAGGCTAAAAATTACGTTTTCTAATAAATCCCGAAATTTCAGAATTTTTGACCGTTTAGAACTCGAGATAAGAATAACAAAGTAATCAACAAAAATAGCGTTTTACCGTTTTGTTTTCGAAATATAATATTTAATTTTTTTTTTTTTCAAAATTACATTAATTTGTATTTGTATGTGTTTTGTATATGTTTATATGTATTTATTCTATAATAAAAGCAAACCGGTTTTTTGTCCTGATTGTACATGAAATCGTTGCTAATTTGGTGACAATTTCACAGTTTGGTGAAACTGTCACCAAATTAGCAACGAATAACATATCCTGAGACAATATAAGAGTAATTTTAATAAGAGTAGCGTTAACAAAATTCAATTTGAATGAAAGCAATTTTAACAAGAGTAATTTCAATAAAATTTAATATATTTTAATTTATTTTGTTTATTTTTTATTTTTTATTTATTTTTATTTTTGTCAATTGATCTCGATTTTCTATCTATTTCTAATTGTCAAAGAGTAAATTACGACTAGCTAATTTATACTGATAATGACTACTTTGATGACTTTGATTTATAATACAAAAACTGATCTAGGAATTGAGACGAATTTGAGATTTTAATCATTCGGTTAACTAAAAAAAGTCTCGAATAAAAATTGTTCATTATAAATATCTCAACAATTTTTATCCCAAACATTTGCCCAGAAACCGAATGAATGAAGCATAAATTTACTATAAAATTTAAGAACGGTCCTTTTGTGCTCCATAGTACACAAAATATCTTTCTATATTATGAAGTTGTTTGCGAAGTTTCCACCCAAATCTGGATTAATATTCGAATTCATATTCGATGTAGAGAAGTCGTCGAACAACTGAAATTGTTTACAAAGTAAAAACAATATCCATCGGCCCTAAGATAATTTATTCTCTTCATTTAATTGTATTTTATTATCTGTTAGCGAAGCGCGTCTCTGTAAATCAGTTAATCCGATTTAAAAGTTAATTAATTCAATAAATATTTATTTCTTTGTAAATCCTTTTAGTTAACAATTTATCAAAGAATACAAAATAGGTAAATAATACAAAACATTCTTTGATTTACTTAAAAAATGTTATTCATAGCGAAAAAAAAAAAATAGTATTTAGAATAATCACGATTTCCAATAAATTTCTATTAAAAATTTACACTCCTTTTTGTGTAAAAAGTCAATAATAATCGAAGAATGTATTCAATAAATATTTTATACAAATCAATAATTTAAAACAGCGGGGGATTTTAAAGATCCATCCCTTTATAAACCACAAACCGCACCTTTTTCAATTTATTGTAAATTTATGTTTTGAAGATCAAATATCAACAAGCTGATTAAAAAAAGATTTGCAAAGGTGAAAGTGCAAAAAGTACATGTCGCGAATACTTTCTTACACATTGTTTGGGTACAGATGGCCACAAAAGTAGCGAAAATTGTTCAATATTTTATAATTAATTTGCGCCTTATTCATTCGGTTTTCGAATAAATACTACGGATAAAAGTTTTTCATTATAAATATATATTTATAATGAACACTTTTTTCGGTCTGTGGTTTCTTAAGATTTCCGAAACTTTCTTGGAAATTTCACTCATTTTCAAGCATAGAAAAATTACATTAGCGATAGCGTTGCTACGAGGATTTCCTCTGTATCATTTTGTTTAGTTATTTTATGGGTCTTATGTTGCTTTACTCCTATTCATAGAGAACCGAAAAATCATTTATTCTCAGCTCACGACAATAATTCGATTCCTTCACTCCGAACATGAGTTTTTTATCCCGCATCGATTTTAGCTGAGAAAGAAAATAGTAATTTTCTCACAACACAAATTGAAGGAAATATTAAATATATGGAAATTCACGTAAAGTTCTAGGGTTTGAAAAGACCCAACGATTGGATTACCAAGAGATTTCCCAAAATGTTTCAAATGGAGTGTAAGTACTGTCGAAACCGGCTATATCGATATCGTTTACGACGACGCATCGGTTAATACGCCAAAATGGCAAGGTCACGGCGGAATCTACATTGACACCTATGTAAACATACCGCCTATAACATCATCGGATAAAGCGACATATCGCTTAAAGCGACAAACCTTTATCGAAATTTATCGGCTATAACGACCAACCGTCATACTTTTTCAGTAAGTTAGAAAGATTATTTTGTCCTATTATTAGCTACGAACTTCCTCCCACTCTTCCCGCGCCTCTTGCACGTTCTGTGCCATTTCAACTATCGCATATAGCGTCCTTAGTTATGTGGTCCCTTCAATGTCGTTATATCCAGTTTCGACTGTATATTTAGAAAATTGTGAAAATTTAAAAAATTCCCTCCAGGTTAAATTTGTTTCATCAGCAAAGATTGATATTGTTATACCCATTTAGTGCTGATTTTGTAACGATTAAAAATATTGAGTTATAAATATTGAGTTTAAGTTATTTGTTATTTTCACTTTTTTTATCTAAATTACTTTTATTTTAATTTTTTTGTAGAATTTTGGCAAGTTATAAACAAAACAAACTGGGAATTCTAAGGAAATTTCGAAATATGTTTCATGTAGCTCCCCTTAAAACTAAACACAAAACCAAATTCCTATCATTATTCAATAAAATAAAAAAAATATATTTGTGCGAAATTCAATAATATTCAATTTTGTATGTTATGTAATAATTATTCTTATCATTAAAGCATAACGCCATTATATTACATAATCCGAAACCAACGACAACCCCTCTGTTATAAATATATTATATAGTTTTATTATACATAACATTATGTATTAACATAAAGGTAACGAAAAGGCATTAGATTGTGAAATATGTGAATTTATTAATAGACCAAAATACGATATACTGTGAAACACATTCCTTCTGGGTAGATAGGAATGGTTGAACATCGACCGTGTGCAGTAGTGCTTACATATGGTCAGTAAAAATACAGAGAGTTTCTGAAAGTATAGGAACGTGCAAATATACGAACTTTGTAAAATGTAATAATTTCTAATAACTCATAGGCATTGTTCCACCCAACGCGCGGACAGCTTTCTCATGTTGATTTAATATGTGACAAACACGTTCTTTTGGCATGTTCATAACCTCTGCTATCTCTCTCACTTTAATTCGGCGGTCGCCTAGCACCATTTGGTGAACTTTGGCGATGTTTTCGTCGGTAGCTGCCCAAAATTTCACTGTGGTAAATGATGGTGCAGAGTCCCCATACACAGAATCCAACTCATCTTTGATTTGCGTAGGCGTATTGCCTTTCAAAAACAAATATTTAATGACAGCTCGATACTCGATTTTGTCCATTTTAATAAAAACACTCACAACAACTCACTGAAACGACTGTTTCATAACAACTGCGCGTCCAAAATGGCTGAAACTTTGGTGAGTAACTGTCAACAGATGAACAACGAAATTCACTAGCTGTTATTAACGAGTGCTGCTATCTTCTTGTTGAGGTCGGAAACTTTTCAGACCACCCTCGTAAATATATTTAAAATAAAGAACACTTTTTTCGAAGCATTTTCTTCAAAAATCAATTATACAATTTTGAAAAATGAGCGCTACTCTTGTGGTTCGAAGTACACTTGGCCACAAAAGTTGGATGTCATTATTTTTTTAAATTTTATAGTTGATTCGTGAACCTTATTCATTTGGTTTTCAGAAAAAGTTTTCGAATAAAAGTTGTTACTATATTTATAATGAACAACTTTAATCCAAAGCATTTTTTCGAAAACCGAATCAATAAAGCACAAATCAATTATAAAATTTAAAAAAAACAGACATCAACTTTTGTGGTCCATAATACATTTAAACACGCGTAAAATATCAAATCGAAAGAAATATATTATCAGAAATATATTTTTGTGGAGCCATATAATTTCACTTTCAATATTTCTAAAACCCTCTGTAAAATAAGCGTACATAGGTTATATCCACAGACACATACATGGATGTGTTTAGTCAATGGTGGTGATCCTTGCTATTTTCAAACTACTTTTTCTTTTTCATTAAACACATATGTGCTAGACAAAGATGTCTTGACAGTGTATAACCATATTTAGTAACTATTGTATTTTATACTACATAATATATAGTCAATATTCAAATTATATGTGGTTTTGTCATTAGATTCTTTTTTTGTTCAACTCTGCAAAGGCACTAGGTTTTATTTTTAAACGTTACCTTATAGATATGTGTATACATAGTTTTATACTCAATTAGCTTGATAATTAAAAAGTTTTTTTTCTGTAGCGGATTGACTGACGACCTTCGTTAAGTATGTAATTTGTTTTTAATGTGTGACATTTTTCATAGAATTTTTTTAATTTTAGTCATTATATGTTTTGAAAAAAAAAAGATTCTTTTTTATATTGAAAGCTTTTAATCGTCTATTGTGAACATTTTAAGTTTCACTGCTACGATTTAGATTTACCATAAGATATAGGTTATATCGTCATTTAAATATAATTTGCAGTATTTAGCTTTTCTTCAAAGTTTTCTATGTTTAAATATATAAAGTTCTTAGAACTTAGTACTTTCTAACCTCGAAGACCTTTGAAATACGTAGCATCTTATTCATTACTGACATGAGTTTATGATGAGATTACATGTCTTTGAGATACACGTTGTTTATAATAAGCTTTCTTCAAACAGACTTTTGATTACCATACATACCAAACGTGTTTATGATTTTTTAAAGGTCACTTGGACGGTGCTATGTAGGTTTCTTTACTAACTAAAATAATTAAATCTATGGGAGGAGGGGAGGGGAGTTAACTCTGTACCAAGTAGCGCTAGTCTTTTAGACTAGGAAATATATAAACTTGTTAAGTAAAGAATTAAATATCTGCTAAGGAAAAACAATGGGTTGTAGATTGGAATGGGCCGTAGATTATTACTTCATTACTTATTTCAAAACAAACGAAGACTTGGATCTTTGATTAGTTTGACGAGCAATTTGCTCTAAACAAAATTGGAGAAATTTAATATTAATTGTTTAAGTGCAAATTTTGCGGGACCGTTGGTAAAATATGAAAAGCTAAATTGTTTTAGCGAAAATTAGGCGGACTAGGTGAATTAGTTAGATGGCTAAAATATGTTAATATAACTAAATTAATTTAGGCTTTTATTAGTATGCAAAATGTATTAAAAAGGAAAAAATAATTTAATAGTAAATTGTATAAACATGGGACACTTTGAGTTGAAATTAGTTTTGAAACGATCATGCTTTTACAACAATCAACTATTATTTAATCTGATAACAGCATTTAATTTGAATCTTTTGAAATGTCAATTTTTGTTACATTTATGTTCGTTCATACAATATAATGGGCACGAAGTTCGAAGATTTTAGCAATAAAATATCCATAGCAAATAATTGAATGTGTTCCATCAATTAAACATAACTTTTATGATTGAATCATCATTCTATAGTCGCCTACATAAAATAATATCTTGAAAATGAAATCATGCGTATCTAATGATTTTTGGAATCATAAAATCATTCGATTTAATATACAAAATCATTATAACAAAATTTTCCCATATAAATAACCATAAAATTATTCAATCGAAATGTATTGAAAAGATTATATATATATATATATATATATATATATATATATATATATATATATATATATATATATACAGGATGTTACAAAAAAGCCTAGTACTACTGGAGTTCTACATACCAAAATAAGCAAAAAATCTTCAATATATTTTTATTCGAATTCGCTCTGGTAATTATTAAGGACGTTCCAGTACTGTGGTATATAATCAGGACAAAAAAACCAGTTATTTTATTATAGCACAAATACATATACAAACATAGACAAAAACACTGTTCACATATACAAAATAATCGTATTTTGAAGAAAAATAATAATTTTAAACTTTTATATTTCGAAAACAAAATGGTAACACACGATTTTTTTTAAAATTTATATAATAAATATTTAGCTTTACTCTCCTAGTTTTTTTTTTAAATTCTGTCGAGTATTTTTTCTAATATAATAACAGATAATAGTTGGGTGGACATGAAGTTACATGCTTCTAATGAGAGAGAGAGAGAGAATGATAACTTTGATATTAATTATCTCGCGTTCTAAACGGTCAAAAATTCTGAAACTTCGGGATTTATTAGAATACATTATTTTTAGCCTGTGAAAAAAATGAGCAAAATCTGTCGAAAAGTGGAGGTATGCTGGAACATCCTTAAACCGATTTTGACGAGAAGGTGTCCTTAGATTTGTAAATAAAAATGCAAAGAATTTGTATTGTAACAATTTTTGTTAAAGTTACTGATTTTGTGGACATTTGATTTAAAACATTTAAAGTGAACGCCTTTATGAATTTAAAACCATTAATGGAAAATAATTTTGAAATATTTTTTAGATTTATGTGCATGAAATATTTGATACCAGAACTGAATATTTTGGGTGTATACAATATGTTCCAGAAAAGCGCGTTACACATTTTTGTAATACCCTGTATAGATATTATATGGATATGAGATTCATAGAATTGACTAGAAAATATATTACATACATGAATACTATACTGTAAGGAACAAGAAGAAAGGGTGTTTTGCCCTTAATTCGTAATGTCCAATGTTATGTTCAGTCGGTCGCATCCTATTGGATAAGGATATTGTCGTGGACACAATATATATACATATACATAGTATATGCATATATATGTGTATCGTAGGAAACAATTTTACATTAGTGAAGACATATTCAATGAAAACCCTCTTCACACGTAAACTACGACAATAGATGATCATCAGCTTCATACTACTACTACTAACCCCTCTTTCACGATGAAAACCACCCTACACTTTACCATCATCACTTATTCTTTGCTTTGCCTGCTTCGGCCTGTCTTTCCCTTTGTGTGTGTCGTCCTTTTGACATTTTCTTCTTCGTTTATTTCACATTTTGTATACATGTCTTTCGGTAGGGTTTCAATATACTGACCGTATTCATAGTTACAAAAAAACAATTCTTTTCACAATCCTATAGTTTATAAAAATTGGCAAAAATGTTTGTTGGTAGTTACGAGGAGTTACTTAGGGACATATAAACTGATTCGTTTTTAAACCATCGTATTTATAGGAATTGTTGGATAGCATGTATTAGTATAAAGAATGAGAAAATAGTACTAACGTGTGTGCATAGTTAGTAATTACCTAGGTAGCAAAGGGAATATATAGTGTGTACGCAAAATCTAAAAATGAAAGTAAATTTAGATACTTTTGCGTATACACTATACATTCCCTATGTTACTTCTGTAACTACTAACGAATTATTAATTCATTATTTATCAAGCAAAATAAACTTTTAGTTTTAATTCCAAACATATTGTTTATTTAATGTTTCTTAGAATAGAATTTCACATCTAGTTGTAATCCTCTATTCTATCTCCAACACTAAAAAGAGTTGGGTTTTAATTATGCCATATTAATAGTGTATATATAAAATGCTTAAAAATGTTAATATCGCCTATATAATATTAATTGGTTTATGAATTACGATTCTTTCAATTAGTTTGCTCCTTAATATTTCAGAAATTGTTTTTTTATTAATTGAATTATTATTATTTATTCAGGTGAGTACTTTTTCTAATTACTCGTTACGGTTCATTGCGGCGTCACCATTTGGGTAAGAAATTTTAAAAATGTTTTTAAGAGAAGTATAAATTGGAGATATATAAGAAAAATATAATATCTCTATATAATAGTTTTATAGAGCTTAATAAGGTTTTCCATGTCTCAAAAGTGGATCGAAATTTTTGAACAACACCCACCGTAAACTCTAAATGTCCGATATTTAATTTATCTGCCTACTTTAACAATCCTTTTTTATAATCATTGTCAATAATTACTATAACAGATATCATTTAACCGCAAATTTATCCGTGGATGGACCTTAACTTAGACACATCCTAATAATTTTCAATCGCATTGCTTACTTTAAACATGCAAATACTGAAATTATTAAATAACAAGTAATGTAACAACTAAGTGAGTTAATTGTTTGAATACCCAGTGTATACTGAGTTTTATATGTATACTGACCCATCCCCCCTGGTGGGGGAAACACGTTCCGATTTTGCCCATTAACGAATTTGACCGTACTTTTTTGCTCATATACAGAATTTCATCTCGTTATTTCTTTTTGTTTTTGAGTTATCGTGCTCACAGACGGACGGACATGTCTAAATGGCCGAATTAGGCCATATTATGAACATCCATTCCAAGCATTTATGTCAAGGATATATATTTTCAAACGTTACAAAGTCGGGACTAAACTTAATATACATTGTATATTTATATACCGTCTGTTTAGTTTACATCTTCGTATCATAGATCCCACGAGTATGAGAGAGTATATTTGTACATATACATTAAGCGATGTGCATGAGAAGGAGGTCTTATAGGTTTGATATACAAGCATATTTTTCAAAATAGTGAATAATATTCATAACGAGTATGAGAGAGTGCATATATATACATTAAGCAATGTTTATGAGAAGGAGGTCTTATTGGTTTGAGTGGTTGGTGACCACTCGAACAGTTATGAAAAATATGCTTGTATATCAAACCTATAAGACCTCCTTCTCATACACATTGCTTAATGTATATGCATATATGTACTCTCTCATATTCGTGGGATCTATGATACGAAGATGTAAATTAAACATAGTGTATACTGTCTATACAAATTATTGCTGAAAACAGACTATGAATACAGCTTTGATATAAGTTAAAACTGATGATATAGTTTAAATGTGCTTGCCTGGTGCTTTTTGTATGTTACGTATATAAAGGCAAAACGTTTCGTTTCTGTGTGAACACTTCGTGTAAAACTTATTGCGTGTAGAGCACAGAATGATATATAGTGTGAAAAACTATTGGATATCTTTTCATATAAATATATTTTAAAGGGAAAAACGCTCTCTTCGTGTGTATTCGCATACATATACTCTCGTATAATAATATGGAGATATTTTCTACACTAGTTTTTTTTTTTTTTATATAAAACAAATGTTTCTATGTAGAAAAATATATTGGTTTTTCAATTTGTATATAGGATGAGACGATTTTTTATTATCATTGAAATTGGATAATATATTATATGGAAATTCATTTTAAATGATCAAATCGAATCTCAGGATTTTGTTAATAGTTTTATGGGGAATTATGTCAGCTTTTTTTATAATAGATTTGATGCTGCATAATATAACTTCATTCTAAAATTGCGAAAGCTCTGGTACACTTAGCTACGTAGGGTTCTTTTTCCATAATTTTATGATTTGTTTGTTGTACTGTGTTCACTTGGTTTTCGAAATAATTCTTCGGTTAAAAGTTGTTCATTAAAAATATATTAACAACTTTCCCAATGAATAAGGCACAAATCAACGATAAAATTGTGAAAAATGATCAGGACTTCTGTGGCCTATAGCAAAATCTAGTGTTAAAACTACCAACACTGCCCATATAGAGTTTGTGTGGCATTTCACATCAGCTTTTAAGCAAATTAACTATAAAATTTTGAAAAATGAACTCTACTTTTGTTCTCCATAGTACAAAAATATAAAAAACAAGTGACAATAACAAGCAACTAACTGAGTTAATTGCTTAAATACCCGTTATATCCTGAATTTATGTCAAAAAGTTTATGATAAAAGTTGTTTATTTTTAAAAAAGGAATATTTTTCGTCTCTACATTTTTTTCTATCTTTTGCGGTTTCCAAGATGGGCAGTTTTTCCCATTTTGCAGAAACATGCTCTAGAACACACACACACAATTTCAGCTCGGTATTTCTTTTCATCCTTGAGTGATCGTATACACAGACGGACGGACATGCGGAAATGGTCGAATTAGGCCATTTTATGAACACCTATTCCAAACATTTATGTCTGCGATCAATATTTTCAAGCGTTACAAAGTCGGGACTATACTTAATATACTCTTGTATATATTTACATATACCGGGTATAATAAATTTGTCACATTAGAGCTACGTAGACTAAGGGAATTGTCTCATGTGGATGAAATTGTAATCAATACCAAATCTACTTATTATGGTGTTAATTGTCATATTAATTATTATAATTATCAGAATATTAAAGTAAATTGTAGTAAAATTTACATAAAATTTTTGTGTTTTTCTTCCCTCTTAGCTATCTCCCATCTTTAACTGATTTTGCCTAATAAAGAAATTAGTTTGAATTTAAAGTATGAAAGTTTTATTTTATTGCGAATTATTAGACTAACGAATTAAAAATTTAAAATTTTTAATAATTACTGAATGAATACATTTTAATTTCGCACTTAAAATTCAACCTTACTTGATCTGGTTAATTTAATTTATAAATAGGTTCCTCTTGAAAAATCTCTACACGTGACTCTTATTATCAACTCCTCCTTAATAACTTCCCAATAAATATGTCAAGATATTTAGGACAACATAACGATAATAGGGAATATGCATGAAAATTGTTTTTCACATTTATTTTCAGAATATAAAAATACTGTTAATACTGTAATAATATTTCAAAACGAAATTATAATCCGATAAATATTAAGGAAGCTATAAGCTTTTAAAGAGTATTATCTGTCTCTTTCTTGCAAAAATACTAAAAACGGAGTTTTACGTGTATTTTAAATGGTGAAAGTGTAATATGACGTCACATAACATATCAAGAGGGCTATCACCCTCTTTGTCTAATCGGGAATTTCAATCATTCGAATCTCGCTTATTTTTAAAGTTATTTAAAAAGTAATTTTACCTTGATATTTGTCAAGTAAACATGCTTCAATTCAAGTGAAAAAAAATTTTCATGCATATTCCCTATTGTACAAAAACATTGTACGGATTTAAAATACATAGGTCATAGTATAACATTTAAAAAGAACAATAAATATTAATAATATAAATAAAATAACTACATATTTCATACATTTATTTAAACACACATTAAAACAAAAAAATTACTTACTCTATTGTGAGAAATGGAAAGTATTTTAAATACTTATATACGAATGAATCCTATCTATAGATATAAATGTATCTAGAGACACAGTTAGTATATGCATTAGTTTTATTTTATAATATTTTATATATTCAATTTATATATCACGATTACAAAACAAATATAAATTATTTACATACTCAATTGTATGGTACTGTTTTTAACCCGACTTCAAAAAGGAGGATGGTTCTCAATTCGCCTGTATTTTTTTTTTTTTTTTTTAATGTTTGTCACCTCAGAACTCCGTCATTTATGAACCGATTTTGAATTATTTTTTTTTGTCTTAAAGGGTTTGATACAAGGTAGGTCCCATTATCACCAAATTGCATTCTGGTGAGAGGATCCCCGGGAAATCGAGAAAAATCCTCATTTTATATAGGAAAACCGATTTCTACAAATTTTTTTTTTTTTTGAAAAGGTATACTCATTCATAATGGGAAAATATGAAAAATTTTTAAAAACCGACTTCAAAAAAATTTTTTAGAAAAAAAAAACCGACTCCAAAAAAAAACCGACTCCAAAAAAAAACCCAATTCCAAAAAAAAAAACGGGTAAAAATAACATGTTCTAAAAAAATGCACTAAAAATTAGTAGGTCGTTTAGTAGGTCTACCCATATTTAGACAAATAAAATCAGTTTTAGAACTTCAAAGTCACTAAAAAGCGAGAAATAAACCATATTTTGACAAAATGGAAACCCGACTACAAAAATCAAATATTCTATAACAAAAAATGCACTAAAAAGTAAAAAAATAATTGCATATTCTTGTGCCAATTTTAGTTCTACTAAGCAAAAATTTTTAAATATATATGTACAATTATTGTTATTTTTGGAGGCGATGTCCAAAAGTTATGTGAATTTCTCTATGCTGACACCGCCTCCAAAAATAACAATAATTGTACATATATATTTAAAAATTTTTGCTTAGTAGAACTAAAATTGGCACAAGAATATGCAATTATTTTTTTACTTTTTAGTGCATTTTTTGTTATAGAATATTTGATTTTTGTAGTCGGGTTTCCATTTTGTCAAAATATGGTTTATTACTGCAGTTTTTATATACGTAGTATGTTGATTGCTGGCAAACTTACAATCTGTCAATGTATATAAAGTCTAAATTGTATAGATATTGTCGATAAATATTAAGATAATTTAATATTTAATTACTGATTGAATCAGTTAGAGATATATACAGGCTGTCGTGGTATCTTGGACCTCTCTTTAACCTTCTAAAAGGAGAATCCGATACTCGATACACACACAAAATATTAGTAAAAGTTTTACTAAATATCGTCAATTGGACAACACGCACTTTAAAAAATAATTTAAATAAAATAAAAAGTCTATGTGTCTCCAAACCTGAAAAATTTGAGTTGAACAAAGAAATAGAATAATTCGAATATTTTATGAACCCCATTTTTTTAAACTAAACAAATAGAGGCGAAGCATGTGAACTTACGAGACAAGTATAATTAGTTTTATCACATTGTGGTTACAAATGATTCAAAAACCTTACGACCTAAAAGAAAAAATTATAATTATTAACATATTAATTATATTAGACTTTATAGTAAGTGACTGATTTCTTTACTAACGATGACATATATATTGGCTTATTGTTATGCGATTAACAACTATAACCTATAATGTGTGTATTTATTTACTCAATTTTTGTATTCTTATTGGGAATTGGAATTGATTTTTTTTGTATAATATAATCACATTAAATACCGCAAATACTATGAATATTGTTTATGTTAAAGGTGTAAGATAATTTGTAAAAATAATAACTTTTGACACATTCGTACAGAATCATTCAAAATACTTTTATTTGTAGCATATTATTTAGCTATATTAAGGTAGTTTCAGCACTCTCTTGTATAATCAGGACAAAAAACCGGTTTGCTTTTCTTATAGAACAAATACATATACACATGTACACTCCCGTTCAATAAAATTGAACAGACCTGGACCGAATCAGTCTCTCACAATTTTGATTATTCTTGTAGTAACAGATACAACATTTTATTTAATTTTTAAACGTAAGAGTAAGATATAACACTTAACATGTATTAGCATTACATATATTTTTTAAATTCTCACTCTGTCACTGACACCGTATATACAAATAAAAAATATAAATTCAGTTTATACTTCCATTTCTTTTTTACACACTTAAAACATATACTACTTATTTTTGTTTATAAATAAATAAAATTATACATTATACAGAGAGTTACAAAAGTGACGAGTTTTATGAAATGTAAGAAAATTAACATTTCAGGTCTGTTCAATTTTTTTGAACGGGAGTGTACACTAACATACATATGTTTACAATAAAAATGTAATTTTGAAAGAAAAAAAATTTTTTTAACTACATATTATATTTCGAAAACAAAACGGTAAAACGCTATTTAAAAAAAATTTATTAAGAAATATTTATCTTTATTCTCCTAGTTTTTTTTAAATTCTGTAATTTTTTAAACAGATTTGGACGGACATGAAGTTTTACAGGCTTCTAATGAGAGAGAATGATTTCTTTATTCTTAATTATGTCGCGTTCTAAACGGTTAAAAATTCTGATACTTGGGAGTTATTAGAAAACTTTATTTTTAGCCTGTGAAAAAAATGAACATAAAAATTAATTCTTACGCGCGTAAATAAATTCACATACACTTTTTTTTTTAAATTTGATAACAAGTTGCTTTGGGACACCCAACATTTCTATTTTAATGTATTGTAATAAATCATATATATATATATATATATATATATATATATATATATATATATATATATGTATATATATATATATATATATATATATATATATGTATATATATGTATATATATATATATATATATATATATATATATATATATATATATATATATATAATACTCGTACATATATGTAATGTATGTCATGAAAGTTGAGGGTGTACCTTCATGTACAGTTTTTTTAGATTTTTTTCTCTTCAAAACTGTTGTGTAATTTTAATTTACATAACGTATTTAAAATTTTATAAAATTTAGATATATATTTTATATTATTATTAAGTAGGTGAGCTATAATTCAAAAAAACTGTTTTGTTTTATTATATTACTATTTATATTATTACATATGTTTAAACTTTAAATGTCTTTTTTAAATAATATTTATAATATGTACTCTGTGGCTTTGATGAAGTTCGATTACATCTTCACAAATACAAGAATTTCTATTCATGAATCATCACTATCGATTTTCAATCCTGAGTTCGCAATATTCATTCAATTAATGTATGTAATAGGATTTCAAAAATTTCTCCCAATTATTGAACCGGTGTCATCTGTGTCATATAGATTTTTATTTCGGCTACAAAAAAGTGATCGTCATCAGTATGGATTAGCCAATTGTAATTATTCTGCAGGGAGATATATTTCTCGTCGACTAGTCGCATCCAAATAAGTAAATCCCACTGACTACTTAGTATCATGTACTATGGGCCATAAAAATAATACTCAAGTTATACGTCGTTTGGCGCTTGATGAGAATTCGATCAGAGTGTATTTTCAGGAATCGCTAACACACCACTGATATAGCACTCGCTCGATTGATGTAACACTGATTTTTATCCTGCTTTATTCCACAGTTTTCGGGAAATAGTCAGTAAAAAATGTGCGTCTTACAGTAAATAGACAAAATTTATGTTTACATACATTATATGCTTAAGCGAAACAGACAGAAGCCTGTCTGTCACATAAGCTGTACGATTACACTCTGCAGTGGGCAATAATTAATTTGACTATACAGTTGAAATTAGATACAGGAATGTCTTCATTATTACTCCATGTTTCTGATCGAAAGAATAATATTAGCCATATTATCAATGATATCATGTTAACTGATTTTAATTAATAGTGCATTCTAGAAAAAATAATGCATTTAATAAAAGCCTTTCAAACTCTAAATTTAACGGCAGAAGTGATGCTCTTTTCTACCATAATCGAATGTAGAATCATTCGTTTTAAATACAATATATAATTTTTCTACTGTAGTTTTTCACTATTATGCCATTTTATTAAACTTTGTCTCTTAATAGTAGTGATAGTCTAATTTAATATTATTTTAATAAATTATTATTTAAAATAAGTATAACATCTTACGTGCGTACACACACACACACACACACACACACACACACACACACACACACACACACACACACACTTTCTTTAGTATTATGTACATATCTGTATAATGCACAAATAACCGACGAAGGAGTTTTTTTTTCTAAATTGTTCAAGATTTTATTTCAAATACCTACTAAGATGTCTACCTCATTGATTATTTTTGATTATTGTAATCCAAAATATACTATCTATAGATAATTACAAATAATATTACATCTAGTGGAGAACAATAAATGTTTTTGCACTGTACTGATTATTAAATAATAAACTTATGAACTATTATGTAATAAAAGATAATCCTATAAATGTATTGTTTAATCATAAATTATGATGTAAAAACTAATATATTTTCTAAGTATCGATTAAAATAATGATAAGCAGATTATATATATATATATATTGTATTTAAAATATATTTTCAATTATCATGATGTTAAAAGCAAAATAAAAGGTAATATAAGAATAACTACTAGTTTTTAAAATATGTTAAATAAATGCTAATAACTACACCATAATATTATTAACATTATATCTAGATACACAAGATACTTAGTAGATCCATAAAGTAATATTAATAAAATTTTATAATATTTAAATTTGTTCAATTCATATTCAAATTATTATACAGAGTGTAACAAACACGACCAGAATCTTAATTAAATACTGATATGAAAAAATTAACTTGTCAATCAGGAATCGAACCTCAAGTCTCTGGATATCTAGTCCAGCGTGCTTACCGCTACACCAAAGACGACTCTGACGTAAGAGCCAACTTTTTTAAATTCTGTCGAAATTATTATTCATAGATATTTATTTGTGTGTATTTAAGCCTCAACAATGCAATGTTTGTCCAAATTCCGAAACGACCACAATTCATTTTCGAAATGATTAGGGAACGATCCAGAAATATCTTGCAAAACGTATTAATGAGTAATTTTCTCACAGCTACAATCTCATTTAATAAAAAAAAAATATTTAGAGAGTTATTCCCGTATTAAAGGAATTACAAAATACACTTTCTGTCGCCACCATTAGGAGGAAGAAACAAAGTATAGAGAGATAAAAGTTTGTTAATCCGCTTCCGTTAGTCAGAAAAAATAAAATAAGATTTGATGCTGGTAAAAATGTTAAACTAACATGTTTTCAATATTTTTCGGTTTACAGATTTTGCCACAATTTTTGTGACACCCCGTATATAACATCTGTATAAAATTATTTGTATTAAAATGAGTCATTCAATATATTTAATATTTACTTTGTTAACCATATATTTGCCGTTTGATTGGTAATTACTGCTAGTCGGTTATGTTAACTTTATTAATGTTTAAAATTATAGGTTATTGTAGCGTTTTTCCATGGCATAGTCGATGTCAAGATGCGTACAAAGCATGCAACGCACAGTGTTTGCGAACAAAGATACTACCTTCTTCGAATTGAGCCGCCAATTGCCGAATTATCTGTGGTAAAGGGGAACTTTGCCCCAAAGTTATTTCGTGCATATATAAAGGAGTTAAACAGTTCATTTTAAAAATTTTAGTTGATCTTTAATAATCTGAAAGAAATATTGGAAATAATGGATTAGTTTAGAAGGGATAATCAAAACGAATGAGGTGATGACGTTTGCGACACCCTATCTTTTTAAGCGTTTAGTACATCGTTGCTTATAGTCCCAAAAAAACGCTTATTTTCAAAATTATATAATTTATTTGTGCCTTATTCAGTGGATTTTCGAAGTAATGTTTCGGATAGAAATTGTTCACTATAGCTGCTTTTGTGACCCAATAAAACCGTTTAAATTAGACAAGTATGTTTTACCTAAGATTATCTTTTTTCCACTAAAGAACTATTGAACCGGGGACAGTTCAACCGTGACATTTCAACCGACCATTAATCAACCGGACGACAGTTCAACCGGATAACAATTCAACCGACGACAGTTCACTCGGTTGTCAATAACAATATGGGTATTCGGACAAACGTGGATCTCTTGCGTGTCTTAAGCGTGAAGCGTTTAAAGCCATTATAATATATGTTTCATCCCCGTTTCATATGTTTGGGCCCCGCACTAAAAGGCGTTCTATATATTTTCGATATAGTATCAAAAATTATTGAAATTAAAAAGGTAACAATTACAACCGAGTAATACAATATTCCGATTGTAGTACTTTTACGATTTCACGATTCCATGGTTCCAGTTGAGTTGTCGTCGGTAGAATTGTTATCCGGTTGCACTGTCCGCGGTTTAATTGTTATAGAACCGTGTCTTACTACGTCGATCTTACTAAGTCGACAATTTGTAGTTACACTCTTCGTTACAACCCAAGAAAACCATTTTTAAAGGATTACATACCTTTTTTACGGATGTGTAGAGACTATAAAGTAGAAAGAAATCAAAACAAATAAATAAATATAAAAAAAAACATGAATAGATAAAACATTCATAAAAATAAAAAGGTAGGTAGGAGTGGAGTGAGTGTGTGCTTACCATAGGTATAAAATGTTTTAAATAAAAGTTACATAGAACTCAACAGATGATCATCATACATTTATTTATACAAATAAAATATATATAAAAAAAAGCAAACATGCAACCTAATGCCTTGCTTTTTAAAAGTATACTCCAATTGTATAAACACATAATACACACATACATATATACACACATATACACACATACATATACAATACATATATATAATTCTCTCAAAGAGCTCTCTTATGGCCAAACTAGACGGAGAACATGGTTGCAGCAACATTGAACAGCAACTAGCTTATTGCTCCGTGTGTGGAGTGGTTGCAGCAACAAAAAGTTTGTTTTTTGTTGCTGCAACCACCCCACACACAGTGCAACAAGCTAGTTGCTGTTCAATGTTGCTGCAACCATGTTCTCCGTCTATTTGGACCTTTAAGAAGTTTAAAAAGATAGCTGTTTTATGTGTATAATAATGTTTATCGTCCGTGTACACTTTTTCATATAATATTTTGTGCATACAGAATGTATTAACAAAAATGGAGGTGAATTAACCACAGTTTAACTCAATATATTTATTGTAGTCTGGTCTGGAGGATGTTCGAACACTGATGTATAGTCCATTTATAAAATTCTTCAAAATCTTATATAGTACATTCATAAAAGTCCCCAATAATGTTTATTATTTTTTGTCGTAAGTTAAAATTTAATTTAGGCCAGTCATACCGAGCCTAACAGAAAAAAATATTTAAGAAAAAACCTGAGATTTTGGATAATTTTAAGCTACCGCCGTCAGAAATAAAATTTACCCGAAATCTCAATTGTTTTCTTAAATATATTTTTTCTAGGCTTGTCATACCGGAATTTTGTTGGATCAGTCTCTTTATTAATATTTTTATTTTCTATTGCGTAGGTTTTTTTTCATTCGTCTTATTTTATTCTAAGTGAAAATTATCAAAATATGGGTTTTTCCATAAAAGCAATGCATTAAAACTCGAACTTTAACATTAAATAATTAATTCAAGACCTCCGTAACACTCCTGAAACTTTTATAATTAATTTATATGCACTTCTACTGTATGTAAACAAAAAATCAAGCCTTAATCTTTTTGAAGCTTCAGTGCTCGCACATCCTTAAAGTTCTAGATATTGATGGTATTGAAAAATACCTGCCTATGTTTTCATATCTTTTTGTAATGTTTGATCATCTACAGTTTCTATTAAATATAACCTCATAGTTTTATATAATAGTAAAAAAACATGGCAATACTCAATAAATAATCTCGAATGACGAAGCGATTGAAACGAATTATATTGATTTTGTTGACTCTTTTCGTTTTTTTTTCTTCGCGAATAATTTCTTTCTAAATAATCATCAATTATTATCAATAATATTTTTATCACATTGGGAAGTCGTGTAGATTTGATGAACTGCACTTAGTAATTTGATACTCAGAGTCAAACCAACTCTAAGACTTGTTTACGTCTGTAATCTTTTAATTAAGGAATATTTTAGGATCAAGTTATAAAGATATATTACTTCACAACTCTTCCACCAGTTCCACCAAAAAATATTTAATCAATAAATGAGTTGTTTAATGTCTCTCTTCTATAAATGCTTTTTTTCTTATCTAAAATACACAATTCATTGACTCAATAGGACATAATCTATCGATTTAATGTATCAAAAAACTTCTTATATTTTTTGATCTTCTGTTTTGAAAATCTTTTATCTTGAATCATCCTTTCTCGATATTCAACTACACACTTTTTTTGAAACTATCTGTATTAGAATAATAACAAAATAAAAAGCCAACAAGAATAAAACTAATTTTTTATTTCTTTTCTGAACTGAACTCTGTATGTTTTGTATGTTTGACTTCATGTTGTCGAACTTACTACGACGTTTGTATATGTCGTGTGTATATGTGGGTGGGTGTACACTCTCTATACTACACTTTACTATACTAGCTAGCCTCTTATATACAGAGAGATAGATTAATATGAAAGTATTATAACATAGTCTGTGTATATTATACTGCTCGCGCCTTAAAAAGATTAAATTAAAGAATATATATATATATATATATATATATATATATATATATATATATATATATATATATATATATACATTTAAAAAAAAAACAAAGCATGTATACTATACATACGACATATAAACTGAAAATAAAACCCGTTTTTATTATTGCAACATAATATTTATTAAATTTTTAAACATTAAGATTATATACAGAATGTTCTAGAATCACTGTTTTTCTTAGTCTTAAATTTCAGAGATGAAAATAAACCCCGTTCTGTAGCAACTTTAAAACACAATGAATACAATATTTCTTTAAATTAGCTAATTAAATCAACAAGATGGTCGGTGAAATTGTGGCCTTTCAAACCGTAGCAAATTTGAAACAAGATGTGTCTCTATGATATACCATAGGCTTTTCTGGACTCAATATATTTATTAAAATTTGGTAAAACAGGAGAGAATGAACTGTTAATCTTATCGCATCTTTCCTCAGTAACTTCCCACTCTTAAAGAGAGTTCAACTCTCAAAAGAGTCTGACTGCGAAAAGTACATATACCCAAATTATTATTAGTCATAACTCTGGCAAGTAGTATTTTATAGTGACGAATTAAAAAGTACAGCTTCTTAAGAGTAAAACTGGTATTAGGAGTTTTTGGCTAGATGGTTTAACTTCTTACAGAGGCTCACTATTAACGACTGAAAAGGAGTATGTCATCGACAACGAAATTTTAAGTTCTGATCATTACTTACTGAAGAAGCCATATTTTTTTAGGGTAATTACAGGGATACTAGTTTAGATACTAATGTAAGTACGGGTATCTTCGGAGGCGCTAGATGTTAAGTTCTTTTTACGCATGTTTCGTGGATATTTTTATCTTTCTCATTTATGAAGTAAAATTCACGTTACTCTTGATTGATTGATTGATTAATATCGGGGTAAAAACTATTGCACTTCGACCTTATGGTCCATTGTGCTCCCCCTTCTGCCTCAGTCCTACGAGACTCGATTGTCCCATATGTTGGCAATAACCTAGAGCTTGCTTATCAGATCCTCCCGAAGGTTCAAATATTCGGAATGAGATGCACCAAATATCCTGTATCTGCTGTAACCTAGAGGTTCGCAGTCAAAGATTATGTGGCTGGATGTTTCTTCCTCCTCGCCACACAATCTGCACATAATGGACCCGTTATGGAGTCTCATTGTATGCAGATACTTCCGCAGGGGATAATTCCCGATAATGAATCCGTTAATCCTCCGCTGTTGCATCCTGTTCAGCTTCAGTGCATCGAGAGATAGCCTCTTTGGTGCGTACTCTGAAGCAGTACCTTCCCGAGCTCTTGCCGCGGTACTTTTTCCCAGTAATCACGGTGTTTAGCATTTGACCACTCGTGAATCACCTGTTTACATGCAGTGCGTGGAATTCCTAAGATACACATTACTCTTACGCTGAGCTAAACTAACATACAGAGATGTTTACGGTGATTGTAAGATTGAGGCTGAACTCACGCGAGAGTCTGTGTTTTTATAGTCTGATCATTTTTAATATTAGTCAATCCAGGAGGTGAATCGCAAAAAGAAGTAAAAGTTATCTATCTTATTGAAAATAATAAAATCTACAATTAATTAATTATCTTGAGACACTCTGTATTTAATACACACTTACGTATTATAAAATTAAAAAGTTTATTTCAATTTGATTGATTTTTTTTCAAAAATTGATTTGTGGTGTGGATTTGATTAAAACTCTACGACTTGTATCGTAATCAAAGTTTGTGAAAATGTATATAAAGTGTACTTTTAATATGACTTTTATTGTTTAAAATATTTATGGACGTTTATTTAAAAGAGATTTTTATTTTCAATTTGTTATTTTTTTCTTCTTCTTTTATTTATCGTAAAAGTTTTTATTTTAAAAGTAGTAGTATGTAAATGAAATGTATCTAATCGTTTTTAAATATATGTGAAATATGATCATTGTTTATGTTTTAAAAAGTATGAGTCATTTTGTTTAAGGATGTACGAGCGCTGATGTATAGTCCATTTATAAAATGCTTCAAAATCTTAGTACATTCATAAATGTCCACAATAGGGAATATGCATGAAAATTTTTTTTCACATTTATTTTCAGAATATGAAAATACTATTAATACTGTATAAGTTAATACTGACAAATATCAAGGAAGCTATAAGCTTTTAAAGATTATTATCTGTCTCTTTTTTGCAAAAATACTAAAAACGGAGTTTTACGTGTATTTTAAATGGTGAAAGTGTAATATGACGTCACATAACATATCAAGAGGGCTATCATCCTCTTTGTCTAATCGGGAATTTCAATCATTCATATCTCGCTTATTTTTAAAGTTATTTAAAAAGTAATTTTACCTTGATATTTGTCAAGTAAACATGCTTCAACTCAAGTGAAAACAAATTTTCATGCATATTCCCTATTATGTTTATTATTTTTTGTCGTAAGTTAAAATTAAACTTTAATTACGGCCCGTCATACCAGGCCTAACAAAAAAGATATTTAAGAAAAAAACCTGACATTTCGGATAATTGAGCTACCACCGATAGATATAAAATTTACCCGAAATCTCAGTTGTTTTCTTAAATTTGTTTTTTTAGGTCCGTCATACCAGAATTTTACTGGATCAATCTCTTTATTAATATTTCTATTTTCTATATCGTAGTTTTTTTTTTATTCGTCTTATTTTATTCCATGTGAAATTTTATTCCGTGAGAGCAATGCATTAAAACTCGAACTTTAAAAATAAATAATTTATTCAAGACCCCCGTAACCCCACTCCCCTGAAACTTTTATAATTGGTTTATATGCACTTCAACTTGCCCCCCCCCCCTCTCTATCTCTGCCCTCGTTTATTTGCGGTTCATTCGGACGGTACGGGAAGATTCAGTATCACATCAAGACCCAGATTACCACTCGCCAGCCGGTTGCCTCTCCGATCCAAATTGGACGTGCCATTGCTTTAACTAATAAATACTAAGCCTATTTTTTCTGTCCCGACATTATTTCTATCCTATTTTTAAATATTTGTATTGATTGAACTAAAATTGTATACAAACCAATTTCAATTCCAAATTAAATGAAATAATTGATAATAACTGATTAGTTCTAGAATTATTAAGTTATATTATATGCACGATATTTATTATAATGCTGTATGAATAAAGATATTTTAGCCATGCCATCCATTCAATGCGAGCAACGATATTAACTATTATATTATTAATATATATATATATATATATATATGCACAATACAGTCCACCAATATAAATAAACACAATATATAAAACAACTTTTAGAGCTGCTACTAATTTATGTATATTATTAATTTATTTAGTATATGAAATAAAACCGTAAGTTTTAAACGTTCATATCTAATTATAATCTATATCTATATGCAATAGTTTAATACTATAGAAACAAAACTAAATGGTATACACAGGGTGAGTAAATAAGTTTAAAAAATTAACTAATCCAAAATAAGACGCAAACTTTTGCAAATAAACAAACACTGCAAAGAAGGAATATCTTTCCTCAAGAATTGCTTCAATAAAGAAACCCTTGTTTTCATTCAAGACTACGCAGTCGAACCAAAAACATATGTTTAGTTTAGCGAAGAAACTTAAATTCTTGAACGGTTTAAATAGAGTTCGTTAGTCTTGGCCTAAGAGAGTCTTTCTTGGTCAAATACTCTTGTGATTCTTTAGTCAAGAAAATAAAATCCTTGTAAAAAAATAGTATTTTTCTTATTAAAAATAAATAAAAAAACTCAAAAAGAGAAAGTTTATGCAGCTTCTTTAACTGAAGTATATATATTTAACTGAGATATCAGAAGTATATCATTACTTCTTTAAAAAGGTTCATTTGTTTGGATTAAACAAATGTTTATTTTGATTCGAAATGTTAGCATCTGGGTCCAAAGAAATCATCATTTCAGTTTAAGAATTTCGAGATTCTTGAGTCAAAAATTTTACTTACTGCAAGGAATAACTTTTATAATGCTAGTGCTATTGATAGCAATACCACTTTCGTGCTATCAATCAAATTTAGTATTATTTTGAATTGACAGAATTGACCTTACCTTAAATTTGATTTGAAGAAAAAATAAAAAATGTGAACAATATAATGTAACCACTAAGATTCGAATCATAGATCTCCGATTACCCGGAACGATGTTTTTCCAGTTATCGATTGTTTAATTTGCAACAATATATTGAAAAATTCTTCGTTTTCGAAATGTATCCAAGAAAAATAGAGAAATTCTACTTTTTTCGGTATTAAAAGTGTATTAAGGCAATTGGTTTAATAATAAAATTAAACCAAGTATAAGCTTGAGAATTATAAGTTTTGTTTGTAATAGCATCAGTTTTTCTCAGAAATTTTATTAAATATTTTATATTCTCCATAGGAATTTTTCTTACAGAACAAACGTTAAACCCTTAAATGTTATGGCAATTTCCTCGTATATGAAACAAACGTTAAACTCTTCAACATTATGACAATTCCCCTATATATAAGAGTGGAAACCATACGGTGGTGTGGTTAAAGTTGGTGTCGTTATCTGTATAATATGATTATTTTAGTCTTATTTTGTTCACACGCTACTGCATTCACTTTAAAATACATTATTTTGTAGTGAAGTGACGAACTTTTAATTGTACCCTCTATAAACGTCAAAATATGCTAATATAAAATTCGTTTAAAATTCTCTTCAATATAAATTCTTTAAAACCAATGAAATTTTGTCCACAGTACAGCACGGTTTTTTTTAATGATTAGTAACAGGCTAAATTTTTGTCAGTAGCTTCCTTTCGACGAGATCCCCAAGTTTTCTCTCGCAAAAGTTTTCAATGATAGTCACTAATGAAGCGCGTAAGAGAGTAACAGTTCAAAACGTAGGACTGAGAAATTGAACCACTGAATTTGTAGGACAAGGTCGCCATCAAATTGTACATACCATTAATAATTAACAGCATAAAAATTAGCTTGTTACTAATAACTATGTATACCCCGTTATTTGAACATGTTCGGGGTGGAGGACCTGCCTGTCACACCATCCATTTTGTGGGACACAAGTTTTTTTGATGTCTTTATTACATTATCTCTCAATTTAACTAACAAATTCAATGTTACTGATAAACTTTTTGCTATCGTCAAACAAACAAAAGTTACTCTCTTACATCATCGAGAATTTTCGCGAGAGAAAAGTTGGGCGTCTCGTCGAAAGGAAGCTACTGACAAAAATTTAGCCTGTTACTAATCATTAAAAAAACCGTGCTGTACTGTGTACTAATTAGTGTTCCACACAACATTCTTAAATTTATTTGTCCCTCCTTCCTATTGGTGCCCGAGTATATATTTTACATATTCCAAATGAAGAATGGACGTAAAATTATGAGTTTTGTTATCAAATATCTCAGGTATGTAAAAGTGCTTATATACCTTCTCGTTACTGCAAAAATTAGTTTCCAGTTCGTTTAGAAATTTACTTGCATACATCTTCGCTTGCAAATTCTTGAATAAACAAGAGTATTTCAGATATTAGAACTGAAATTTTTGATTAGTTTGCGGCAAAACTAATCAGGTAATGGAAAAAATTTTCAAACAAAAGTTTATTTCTTTACAAAACGTTAAAACATTTTTTGTCTATATTTTACGGTTTAAAAGATTGTCGGGCGGATGTGAGGTCCGATTTTACCCATTCACGAACTTAAAGTTTTCGATTTTGTGTTATCGTTTTACAACAGACACGCGGACAAATTGGCGGGAACGTAGAAATAGATTAATTAGGCAATTTCATGAACATCTATACCAAAAATATTTTTCTGCTATCAATATATTCAACCGTTACAAAGTCGGGACTAAACTTAATATACCCTTGTATTTATTAGATATATCGGATCATAAAAATAGAATATTTCTCGGTTTATTATTTCGGCGTGTTCTTGGTTGGGATTTTATGATTGTTGATTTACAAACATATCAATCTCTTTTCACCTTATCTTTGTTCTCAGACTATGGAAGAAGGATCTCGTTTTAATCACCAAACGACGATTTTTGCTATTGTCTGACTACTTTAAGCCGTTGCTGTTAAATATACAGATTTTAGATTAAAAGAGATGATTCAATGACATGTTTGTCTATATAGTATACGCTAGTTCTTTCATACTATGTTTTACGTAATCTTAATGGAAATGCATCACTGTCAATGCATCCGTGGCATTAACCTATGCATATTGCCATCCGGGGAAAAAAGCACGCAGGGCCAGAATGCCAGATGTCCAGGATTCGATTCCTGTTGGATGAGTTAGTATTTATTCATATCAATATTTAATTATAAGAGCTACCTGAAAATGATAAATTGAAGATAACGTAATAAAAGAGTTGAAAACAATTGAGTTTCTTGAACTGTACACATAAACAACACTAACTTTGGATACCCCGTTATATTTATATTTTTAATGTTATTTACCTTTATAGTCATATGTTGTTGTTGTTGTTTGTGTATTTTCACGTTCTATCTATATTCTATACTACCAGCACAACATCAACATTAACCACACTTCTTAAGTTCTTCTACTCTCTGCTGACTGCTCTTCTCTTCTCTAAAACGTTGTTATTTTTGGTTTGCATGACTGACGTAGAAATGGAAATCTGTCGTCATTTGGAGAAGATGTGGGATATAAACATACATTTATAAAACTTTTAACATGTATTGTTCTAATAACGTATATGTTGTTGTTTTTTTTGTTGTCTCATTTTAAATAGTTTTATCTTAGAATTATGTTAGTAGATTAAATTTTATTCTAATACTTTTAATTTAAGCAACAAATTGTGTTTTTTGTTTTGTAATGCGTGAGATTTGTTTATTGTCTATGAGCATTTCATGTTTACATTTTTTAATTTGGTATTTATTTTTATTTAAAGCTAGCAATCACCGTCGTGGATTCGCCCCCTCGCATGCTACAGTGAAACTCTAGCGAAATAGTTTAGGCAAAAATAGAATGCGTTCTAAGTCTCTTTATTTTTTACTCTTTCTGTCTAAACTATTGCCGCTATGAAAAAATTTTTCAAACAAATAGTGTGAGGATTTGTATTTCCTATAAAACTGCTCTAAAAAATTTGTTCAATAAACCGTTTAGGTTGGGGATATATCAAGGAAACAAAAATATATACCCCCGTAAAAACATATGATGCAGAGGGTGGTTATCCCAAAGTGGTAAAGTTTAGGCAAGAATAGAATGCGTTCCTAGTCTCTTTATTTTTCACTATTTCTGTCTAAACTATATTGACGCTATGAAAAAATTTTTCAAACAAATAGTGTGAGGATTTGTATTTCCTATAAAATTGCTCTAAAAAATTTGTCCAATAAACCGTTTAGGTTGGGGATATATCAAGGAAACAAAAATATGTACCCCCGTAAAAACATAGGAGGCAGAGGGTGGTTATCCCCAAGTGGTTTTCACAGTTGAAGGTTAACCCTTCTTACGAAACCACAAGATCCAATCGACATTAAAATTTTTGTAATGAATTAAATTTAAATATAAATACTCTGTTTAGGTAAACTTGAAGGAATGTGATCTTGGGGTATTCATTTTGGGTATTTTCCAAACGCTTTCGGCGCCACCAAGCTTTGTTTTTAAAGTTTGTCTTGATGATGTGTGTGTTAACAAAGTACGCTAATGGTTGAGTACCACGATAGACATCGCACACACAGACGCATTCTCTATCGAGATAGGGTAGCCAAAGCATTTGCCCTTAATCGTACTAACCTACAAAACGAACATTTTATTTTTGAATAATAATAAAAAACCCTTATAACAAAATCTTATTAGAAAACATCTATGTTACCTTCTTTTTTTCCAATTATCAGTTTAGGGGTTTTAGTTTAATCTGACGCTCACACGTACTTATAATTACACGTAATTATAAGAAAGAAGAACATTGTCAAGAATAACGTAAGCGTTCATTAGCCAAAACGAACGCCAATAAATTGCGCTTAGAAGCGTCAGCGCTGAAACGAATACACCCATAGACTGTCTGAGTCTGCTAGTATTTTTTTACCTTTTCAAATATAAAAAATATATTTTTAAATAATGAATTCAAAAATAGATATAAGATTTGTAAATGTAAGTTGAACTTCCTGTTCAGAGTGTTACAAAAAAAACACTTTGTTTTGTTTGTCTATTAATCTTAGCCTTAAGTATATTTACTTTTAGATTTATAAAAGTTTAAAACATGAACGGTCACTCTTTTTTATCTTAATTATCTTGAATATTCTCTGTTCAATGTTTTTTCATACCGCAAAAACAATGGGCTCAAATGATAGGTAGATAGATTGTAGCGGCTGCCCCGGACGGGCTACGCTTCGACCATAAGGTCCATTTTGATGCCTAAGGATGTGAGTGGTGTGAAAGGAATTTTTGTGTGTAGACAAGAGGAATTGGCAGGATATGCAGACTCTGATCGGAACTATGCCGATATTCATCTGGAGTTCGTCAAGGAAACTGCAGAAAACTTTCACAAGCATAGCCGGTTACTTCGTTCTTGTCCTTACGCCGACAGTTTAGTCAATTAACCGCCCCCCTTTTTTTTCTTTAATAATTGACAAACTGCTGATGTCTGGATTCGAATCCATAACCTCCCAGGCTCCAAGTAGCCATTACGCCTTAGAACGCTCGCCTACTTGGCTGGTATGGGCCTCAAAATTTGGGAAAATGTTACGTGTGAAAGTTACACCAAACTGTTATATGAAGCGTTTTTTTGAATACCGAATAAATCAATTATAAAATTGAAAAAAGTGAGCGCTACTTTTGTAGCTACATATCATCAGCTCCAAAAGTGGCATCCCATTTTCAAATTTTTTCGGGTCGGTTTGAATTCGAAAAAAATGTTTCGATTAAAAAATGTCACAATTTACTAATTTGAAATTTCATTTTTATGCGAAGAATATTTTAATATCGTTTGTGATCTGTTATCATTTCAGTGACACCTTATGCAGAAAGTTTGGGATTCAAAAAGTATACTGTGGATTTTTCAACGGGTTTTACCGTCTCGTTTGAATATATATATATTCGCTTCGACATAAGATATATAGAACTTGAATTATACGTAAAGTATATCATTAGATTGTACGAATTCACAAGATTTATGGCTAATAAATAAAATGTGCAAGCCTTAAGAGAGTACCATACTGTTTGTCATTTATTTCTTCGGATATATTTTATGAAATGGTTCATGGTTTTTTTTTTCCTAAATAACAACTGCACGATATTTTAGTGATTTGAAAGAAAATAATTATATGTATAGTTATAGGGTGTTGCATTTTAAGGCCGGGTACACACGTTACGGTATACCGGAGAGGTATACCTGCACAGGCATAGCGACCTGTACAGGCGACCGGACAAGAATCGAAATTCAGTAGTGACTACTTGCGCAGTCATGGAGACCTGAGCGTGTGTATGAGCCACTTCGGTATGCCTGCACAGTTTTTATGTTTTTAAACGGTTTTATTAGCTGCGTCTAGTTTCTTGTTGACAACAGAGTGAGTCATTTTTGTATTTACAACATTACCATCAAGCATCGTAGTGAACAAAATCGACGAACTAGAAAGACTTTTCAGATACGTTATCTATAACGCAACTGATTCGTGAAGATGTCACACAGGAATTGGGGCAAAATTTGAAATGTAATTTCAAAAAACCTTATGAGTTCTCTTTGATTATTTTAATAATCTTTATTGGCAACAATAATTTATGTTCAGTGTTTACTGAAATGTCAAATTAAGTAAACGCTAGTCATGTCCGTTAGTATACTAACATAACCGAAAGGCACTTTATTATCATGTAATATGTAAATAGTCAAATTATAATTTCTTAGCTGTTTTACATTGGTCCGTCTCAATTTCTTCTCTTATATAAAGAAGATTAAAACAGTATTTTATCTACATTATGCGTCAGTCATATAAATAGATTGTTATTCTATTATCTTGAGAAAGATAACATAATCTTGAGCTGCAGTAATCGAATTATTCACTATAAAAATTCATCATCCAATGGAATCTATTCAAATACGCACTACAATCACTTATTATTTGATGTCATTGTATTTTATAGATATTGAAATAAATCTATTTTATCAGAAATATCCTAAATTGATAAAACAATAGTCTATCTACCTACTAGAATTGAAATAATAAATTAGAGTGGTTTTTTTTTATTCATTTGTAAATAAAAAACTTTTTAATTATTTTATTTTGTTTTGTTCTAAGCAGAAGCGTAGCCAAAAAATGTTTAGAGTGTTTTCAAAAAAAAAAAAAAAAACAAATATTAACGATTGGTTTTGTTTTTAAATTATACAAACCGTTTTCAAAAGCATTTCTAATAGAGAATCAATGTTAAATAAATAAATAAAATATTTACTATAAAACCATACATACACATACATACTGAAACTGAATGTCTGGACTGGAATATTGGGTGATCTTATTACAGGGCCATTCTTCATTGACGGATCTTTAGATTCAAAAAAATATTTGAGTTTGTTGCGAAATAATATTTTGCCAACTGTTAGAGCTCTTCCTAATTTATCATGCACACAATGCCATGATAGTAAGCGGCTGTTCCTGGAACAAACTTTCCAGAAACTTCTTAAGAGTGGTTTTGGAACCTTCAAGTGGCTAGCCAGATTTATATCCTAACGATTTTTTATTGTGGGGTTTTCTCAAAACAGAGATCTGTTCGCGGAATAAGCCTGAAAATTTGCAACAATTAAGAAAAGAATTTGTGACAAATGTGCGAATATTTCTCCTCAAGAGCTAGAAAATACTCGGATTGATTTCTACAACCGACTCGCATATTGTTTAGCATATAATGGAGGAATATTCGAACCGTTAGTTAACTTTTTTTTTGTCAGAATTCTATTTTTTTATCTTTTTGTGGTTTTAATTATCTTTTAATTTGTGTGGATTGTTGTTTTATGTTATACCGTTAATTGAATACTATCATTTATTTTCAAACATTCCACATACAAATAATAAAGGATATTCAAAAAATAATTTTCAATTGTTAGAAATAATACTAAGCTTAAGAAGACAACAATGAACATATGAAACCCACTCTCATTACATGTTAATGCAGTACCCCTACTATTTGTATTTCTTTATTAAGCATATTGTGTATGGTTATTAAAGTAAATAATATTTAACATTGATTCTCTATCCAGAGGCCCGAGGTTCGATTCCTGGTTGACGAGTTAAGTTTTTCATATCAGTATTTAATTTAATTAATAAAGTAAATAATATTTAACATTGATTCTCTAGTAGCAATGCTTTGCAATACACACGGTATAATAATAATAATAATTTTTTAATTGCTTGAGTCAATATAACTTGTACAAAGTCATTTAAATTATATAATACTAGCTGAATTCCCCGACGTTGCCCGTGGAACTCCAAGATTTGCTCCGGCACTTTTGGTGTCGATAGCGTACTACTGAATTATTCAACTTTATTACCGGTACTTCCGCTATCAGAATTAAAATGTTATTTGGCTTCCCAAAACCTCCACCTTTTTACACCTCGGGTTACATTATTGGAGTTTCCCTAATTTTTTTGAAAATATAATATAGCCTATGTCACCCCGGGATAGGGTAGCTTCCCAACGGTGAAAGAATTTTTTAAATCGGTTCAGTAGTTTCGGAGCCTAATCAATGCAAACAAACAATCTAATCTTTCCTCTTTATAATATTAGTATAGATTATCATGTATTTCTATTCCAATAATTACTATTTAAAAAAAATGATCATACTTTTATAAATTTCGGTGAGGCTTTTTTTTAAATTTTGGTTGGAGTATCCAACTACTTTAAACAATTTCATGTGTACGTCCCTGTTTCTAATCAATATGTAACATGTTTTTTTTCATTATTATTTAATACGAAAAACTCTACTCTATTTAATTGTAAAGCTCTCAACAATTTCAATTATTACGAAAAATTCGTCTAGTTGAGTTCATATTCAGTGGAATGTTTTCAATCGATTCATTTTATATTAATTAAAAACTAATTTCTTTTTTTTTTGTCGAATTTATTTTGTTTAAATATAAATAATAGACCAAGAGCCTGTCAAAGTTATAAATTACGTTAATATTTTGTTTATATTTATTGAACTCATCGTGAAGTATGAGTTTATATAAAGACATAACACAGGGTAGGTCCAAACGTCCTGATATGCAGCCACGTTGGTGCCTTTGATACATTTTGAATTTTGCAACCGTAAATATTTTGTGCATCTTTACTAACGTTCAAATGTTAAATTTAGACAAAATGGTCGCTTTTTAACCCGACTTCAAAAATGAGGATCGCATTCTGATGAGGGGATTCCCGGGAAATCGAGAAAAATCCTCATTTTATATGTGATAACCGATTTCTGCTATTTTTTTTTTAAAGGGTATACTCATTCATGATGGGAAAATTTAAAAAACCAACTTCAAAAAAACTTTTTACAAGAAAAGACCAAATGCATGAAAAAAAAACTGATAATCTCTTATGAAAAAATGCACAAAACAAATGATAAAAAAAAGAGTATTATAAAGAAATGGACTAAAAGTTAATAGGTCGTTTAGTTGGTCTACCCATATTTAGACAAATAAAATAAGTTATAGAACTTCAAAGTCACTAAAAAGCGAGAAATATTCTATAACAAAAAATGCACTAAAAAGTAAAAAATAATTGCATATTCTTGTGCCAATTTTAGTTCACCTAAGCAAAAATTTTTAAATATATATGTACAATTATTGTTATTTTTGGAGGCGGTGTCCAAAACTTGTCCAAAAATGTGAATTTCTCTATGCTGACACCGACTCCAAAAATAACAATACTTGTACATATATATTTAAAAATTTTTGCTTAGGTGAACTAAAATTGGCACAAGAATATGTAATTATTTTTTTACTTTTTAGTGCATTTTTTGTTATAGAATATTTGATTTTTGAAGTCGCGTTTCCATTTTGTCAAAATAGGAGAATATGAGTTTTCCGATGACGTTACACAAAAGCACAGCATCCATCCTGGTCAATAAGATCAAGTAAAATAATATATATGTCTCTTTTTGTTTAATATAATTATGTATTTATCTCTCTTATTATATTATTTAGTAGACGTGTCTTTTATATTTCGATAGTACTTTTCGAGCAAAGTTACAAAAAATATTGGTTAGTACCCAAAAAAGTGATTTTCGATCAATTCAATTATTTTTTAAATAAATTGAACGATTTCTAATAATAAACAATAAAAACTATAATAAAAAAGCTCAAGAAAGCCACTAAATTTAAAAAAAATATTTACTCATTTTATTTAACTTTGCATGAACAATCAAAATATAAAAGACACACCTTCTATAATATACAAACAGAGTGTGAAAAATACAATAAATACAAAAAGCTCAGTTTTTCAGTTTACTTTCAGCTATTAAAAAGGTTCACCTCAATAACCAAAACTAAACTTTTTTAATGGTCTATTAAATAATAAGAGACTAATATTATTAATTAAAAAATATATATTCGTGTAATTTTTCATATTATCAGCTGCCGATCTAAATATCAATTTAATAATCTAGAGCACTTATTCAACAGTAGCTAGCCCAAGTGTTATTTCAATACACATAAATACTATTACTATACATAGTTTCTATTTGTTTCATAGAGGAGAGTACCAGAGTTTAGTAAAGTTGAAAGTAATAAACATGCTAATAATGCCCTCAGCAATATTTAACAAATTAATTTGATTTTGAACGGATTGTTATCATGTAAATTTTAGTAAACTATTGTTTAGTTTATGTAGAATTGTTATTAGTTTCAAATTACTTATATTAATTAAAATTGATTCATTGGACGAACGCAATCAACGCTATGGCTGATTACATAGAATATTCTAGAAATTATTAGAAAGTGTGTGTTTTTATTATTATTTTGTGTACTTAAAACGTTTGGAATATAATTGTACTTCAAGCCTAATGATGGAATTCAAAATATAGAAATTCGACATTTTGGTGGAAGTGTCGTGAAAAATTATGGCAACTTTTAAGTCTTAAGTCGTAAAAATATTAAGCGGTTTTATTGTGTAATCTTAGGGTCTATCTACATAGGTCCGTGGCGTATAGAAGCAGTTACAGTTTAGTATCCTTGCTATCCATGTTCCTTCAGTGATCAGTACCCTCAGTGTATCCCCACACATCAGTACCTTGTCAGTTCAGTACTATAATTGCCCCAATTTTAGACGAAGAAGAATTTCAACGAAACAAAAAACGTTAATGAGTTCATCTGGTATGGAAGAAACGAGAAAGAGAAGGAGAGTTTGCCACCTTGTGTAAGGAGTCACTAAAAAATACGGAAGGAATAGTAACACTGATACTAAACTGCGCCGGACGTGTGGGATCCCCTCCATTCAATTCCACAGAAGAATATGTCTATCAACGGACATGTATTGATAGACCTTTAAGGTACTAGCTAGAACATAATATTGTGAATCAATTCGAAACTTTTCAGATCAAATCAGAGCGTGGGGTCTAGATTTACACAAAAAAAATTTTCTTTTAAATCCTTTAAAATTGCAATTGGGAACTGACCTGGGGGGGGGGGGTCTTAATAAACATGGCTGAATTTTATGTACAACGAAATGATAATCAATTTTTTTAATGTCAAATAATAGTTTTTGTGTAAATTTTGATAGTTTGAAATGCCAACTTTTGGCAGATAATTTATTTCCAAAATTTTGTTATGTTTGTTATAGTAACTATAAACTATATTAGAGATCTGGGCCGGCTATAATTTATACTGCACTGCAAAACTAGTGTCTTTTTTGGCCACCAGACGTCGTGACCAAAGTGGCTAGTTATCAATATTATGAGTAAACAGTTGTCTGAATTGCAGGAAGTAAATTTGTTTCATTCAAATGACGTTATAGGCATTTTTTATTGATAAAAACTTCTATAGTATTGATTTAGTATTCGAAGTGTATGCAAATTAAATTGCATATAAAAGTTATTTCCGATATAATTCAGTTCACTCCATAAATTGTATTTTATTCATATGGAAGGTTTAATAAAAATAAATCATCCACATATTCTGGCATATAAACACACACACATAACACACATTTGATAAATGTTTGTTGTACTATTATTGAAAATAATATTATTTTATTTGCATATTATAGACGAAAAAAAATGATGTGTCGTCAGTGGGACAACGGGAAACCATATTTCAGTTTTATAATCAATGCTTAGCTAGTCTAGCAAAGCGCATATTGTTACTACTCTTAACACACGCAAATTTAGCATATTATGGTATGTTTTCACTTCTGGATTTGTAAAATGTACGATAACAATTTACACATTCGACAAACTTTTATGTTTGGCGGAAATTTAAAGTGTCGATTCTGGGAGGTAAATATTCCTAAACCAGTAATTGAAAAAAGTTCGACTCGTTGAAAACATATTTTTTCATTAAAATTTATGCTTACCCATTTGTCTTTTTGGGTGAAAATTCGACCTAAGAAAATACTGGCACCGGAGAGTTTTTTACAAGGCCTGTGTACCTTTTAAGGGAGTCCGAGTAAGTGATTTTTTTTTAAATTCTTGCCGTGTTAGTGAAATGCCAAAATTGCTTTTTCTGAGCGTTCGTTTTTTTCCCGACATTTTATCTGTTATTATTAATCAGGATATTCGGTAAGTTCGGAATTTGGTCTGGAAATATCGGTAATATCAAGTCATAAACCGGTTTACCGCTTTCTAATAGCGAACAATGAACAAAACGGAAAATGTCGATTCCTCTTCGTTTTCTCGTACATATTCCTAATTCTGAGTGAGAAGCTGGATTTTTATTCAGTATTCCTTCGCTCAGTGACTAGACACTTAAAGAAAAACTCACCAAATACATAGAAAAGGAAAAATCATAAAATTAAGACAAACTCGCACACTTTTCACGGCCCTTTCACAGAATATGCGCACTGTTCTCTGCTTTCGATTACCCTAAATTGACTAGTCATCCATCTAGTATGTATTTTCATCACAATATACCCGGTGTATAAAAAGTTTCAGTAGAGCTAATTTCAAAGTTCAGAGAGTGTTTCCAAAACGGATTCTCCATTTTTTTTTGCAGATATGATGAAACTACAATAAAGAGCTCCGAGTTTTTATATGGTGGCTCGTAAAAATACCCAGAGATGGATGGTTATCCCAGAAGTGTTTTAGCGAAAAAAATTTCTGATCAAAATCATAACCTTTTTGGGGGTTATAACCGTTTCAATTCCGAATCTTGGAACATTCTCTATAAAATATTCCCAAGAAAAAACATTGATAAAAGATTAAAACAAACCCCAATAAATATTTATGTCTATAAATATCAAATACAATTTATAATGTCAAAATCAGATAGATAGATATATTTTTCAAAGCAATTATGATCAATTAAATTCGCGCATGCAATGGAAACAAAATACACTTATTATTATTATATTTAAATATAGAATAATAAATAAAATTGCAAACAAAATATTTAATTTGAATTTATATAATAAAATAAATATAAACTATTGAAATGATATCATACGATTAAAAGGCAAGCTTTTATATACCCATTCACTCACATAATAAAAATTCATTCTCATATCATTTCTCATATTGGTAGCTAATAAATAATATCTTGTTTAATATATTTTGATATTTCTACTAATTGTGTATAACCTTATTAATCATAAAATGTTCTACACGAAACATTTTATAATGTGATGATAGTAGCATAGCCACAAGCTTAGGGTAGGTAGGTACTTAAAGGTACCTGAAAAATTATTTATTCATAAAACGAATATTATTTTATATTATATATATATACATATATATATATATATATATATATATATATATATATATATATATAATAAAATAATATTCGTTATTTATATATATATATATTAAAATAATATATATATATATAGTAGAAGTTGAATAATTACTGCAATACAAGATATAAATTATAATTTACATACAGAGTATTACAAAATTAGGGAATAATGTTTGAAATATCACCTCCGGAAAGGGGACGTTTTGTTTACAAGAATTAAAAAAATTCGTCACAAATATTAAGGTATTTCCAAAATATTATTAGGGTGTCAAGACTCCACGAAATTCACAATATTAGTAAAATGAATCCTTAGAAATCAGCTGAATTATTTTGAGAATTTATCACCAAGGCGTTTTGAGAAAATCGTTATGTAAGTTGGAGAAATTTAACATGCATCTTCATAAACATGGTGAAATAAAATGGACGATTCCGACTGGTTTTTACTTCGAACTCTCTCAATATAGTGACGGTTGTTCTGAAATTCAACACATACTTTCCTCAATTCGTTAGAAATATTTTTCCTTAAAACATTGAGAGAATGACCATTGGGTTGCTAAGGTTTTTGATAAAATATGCATAAACAAGTGCATTTTTTTCATGTCCGCAGCAGATTATTTTTTATGGTTCAGTTGGCATCATGAGTACCGGCGTGTTGTTTGAAAATCGTTTGAAATTATGTACTAGTATATGTATGATGACTCGTATATGAATGATAACTTAATATGTAATAGTAGTGTATACGATGTGTTGATATTGTACTTCCTTGTGACTGGTTTACTCTGATCATGTGACTGGAGTGGTTGACAAAGAAAGAAATATTAAACAACACGAGAGTTATAGCTGTTTACAAAACATGCAATTGATATATTTTAAGTGAATTTCTGCATGAGCATAGCAAAATAAATCCAGTTATATAAAGTACTTTTATTGCGATTGAAAACGTTTATCGAAACTTTCACGTGTAAAAACGGGCCTATATACAATAGCAATGCATATTCATATACAATGTTAAGTTCCCATTTAAAACACGAATGCCGAAGATTTCCTACTGTCATACATCCTTTCGTCACAATAAACGTGACAGTCTAATCTAAAATTTAATTTCTCTCTCCATATAAAATCATAGTTGTATAGGCTCGCTATAGATATTTTCACATCAAAAATTATTTTATATTTACAATTAATATCGTGTTAAGATATAATTTGGATGTTAAACAAAATGCATTTTATAATACTCTTTTAACATTTAATTAAATCCATTATTCGTTGTTTTTTTTCTTCCAATTGCCAAACTAAATTAACCAGTTTTAAAAGAATCCCATATTACATTTCACAAATCAATAATTAATATAAATACAACCAACAGAATAAAAAACACCAAGCACAGTTAAAATAATATCTTTGCGAAATATGTTGTTAAAATTGTATTAACAAATAATAATAAAAACAGTATTTATATAACGGCGGCATCATCATCACCATCATCTTCATTGGTCCTTTCTCTGTTTTTCTGTACATATCTTCTTCGTCCATGCATGGTTGTTGTTATCTCTGTGAATTATTATGGGGCATTTCTTAACTTTTTTTTATTATTTATTTATTATTTTTTTAAAAGTAGAAATATTAGTTTTTTTTTTCTTCTGCTATAAAAATAAAAACATTTAGCAAGTTATTTTACTTGAATAAAAATTTGTGGAATTTATGAAGAGGAAAATGTGTACACAAATACTCAAATGCTACTAGTTTTGAATTCAATCTTTGCATAAAGGCTGTTATACATTGTGGTGTTTGTTTAAAACTAATCAATTGTTCAGAATATAGAATTGACGACGTAGATTTGTGTAGAGAGACCGTACCAACGTAGTTATCACATTGATCTATATACAGACTGTGTTGGAATGCTTTTCCAATAGAGAATCAATGTTAAATATTATTTATTACTGGCTGGCCGTGTGGTTACTATGCGGAATCAGTCAGTACACATGTAATCAGAGTCATCTCATATGCGTATGGTAGTTTGTTTGTCATTTAAGAGTGTGTACTGACTCATTGACTGTGTGTATTGTATGTACTGACTCATTTAAGAGTGAGTGTGTACTCATTACATGTGTACTGACTGACTTCGCATAGTAACCACACGGCCTGTCACGGCATAATGGTATTAGTGTAAATAAGCCCAGAATGATGTCAGATATAACATCTAAAAATTGCACTTGTGAAAACTGCTTCTTTTGTGACAAATCCCTAAAAATACGAAATCGAGTTTTATTTTTATTAATAACTCAAAATATATTAAAACTACGAAAAATTGTGGTGATTAAAACTTATAGAACATAAAATTTTCTAAATAAAATTCATGAAACACTTTTCGATTTAATTATTATTTTGCTTTGTAGAACGCGGGAAATTTGCCCGGAAACATTCATACATAACACGTAAAAGTATAGTGAATTTATAAATTATTAACAATTGATTAATAATTTGTTAGCCAATTCATTCATCATGTTCTTGGAAAATTGGCGAATACGACCGTAAATTCATACAACTTTTTTTTCCGTTAATATAATACCAATCCAAAAATATTAGCGGAACCACTTTGAGAGACAATCTTATATTAACCAACGACTTCGACAAGCTGTAAAATATATAAAAGACATAAACCGTCTAATGAGCTCATCTAAATTGAGCTTTATACAGTCAGCTTCTTTTTTTTGGGTTTTACATTTACTTTGCTTTTTTTTTAATTTTTTAAATATTGAGGTCAAGAAATATTTACTAAACATATAAAACTACTCAATATACAGATTGCATTTAAAATCTTTTTATATAGGAACTGTATAGCATGTATTAACATATTATATGATAAAAAGTGTATAAGAATAACTGACAAGTCAGTTTTGTAGCTGAGATGCTGCGACTGATGTTTGTAGTACTATTTCACATATTTTAAACTATGGGTTCGACCTTATGAGTCATTTTTTGCCAGTTTAAACGTTGTTGTATCATTTCCGGCAAGATTCTTGCATCGTTATTCATCAAACTAGGTTTTCGACGGGTGATTAGGGATGGTTTTAGGTTGTTCTAAAGCTGTAAGCGATTTTCGGAATGTCAGTTATGTGATTTTTCATTACGACAAACATTGTGTAATAATGATTTTTACAATCAAACATGAAAGCTTTATAAGAGTAGTTCTTCGGTTTTAATTCTACAATGTTAATAATTACTGTATAGAATGATAAAATGAAACAATTGGTATACCACAAACCTTATTATTATTTTATACCGTGTGTGTTGGAAAGCTTTTCCAATCGAGAATCAATGTTAAATATTATTTATTACTGGCTGGCCGTGTGGTTACTGTGTGAAGTCAGTCCGTAAACATATAATGAGAGTGTGTTAAATATATGCATTGAGTTCTTAACTGTAGTATGTGCATCACAAAATCCCGACGTAAATGACAACAACCATACGCATACAGTATACCTATACACTATCCAGATGTTTGTATATATGTGTATTGTATTGGTGTAATGTATAGTGTTTTATAGTTAATATTTTATTTATTTATTAAATTGATTCTCTATTAGAAATGCTTTTGAAAATGGTCTGTATATTATTTATGGCTATACCAACGTAACGGTTGGTCACATCCAATGACGGAATGGTCATTAATTTTTAAAACATATAGATACGCAAGAGAGATAAAAAAAAATGATGCACACATTAAAATATGATTTTTAATATTAGTCAATAATTTTTATGATATTAATAATTCAAAATGCATTCAACTGGAAGGAATCACTTATGTATTTTATAGCTAAAAGTTAGTTTACAAAAACAGTTTCGTAAATTGTTTTGCGCTCTTTAAAAACATTCTCTTTTTTGTTGTTGTTGTAATATTTGTTAGTATGCATTTTGAAAATTTTTTATTTTAATTCTTAGAATTATATAATCCAGACACGTTCGATTATGGGAATTATTGTTATCTTTCTGTGAGAATTTTATTTTAGGCTAACGTGATATGGGCTATATATAATACCACAAAATTGGTTTTGAATATCGTTTAGTCGACAATTATGCACATGAGTTTATCATTAATTTCGACGTTAGCGTGAAACGTAATGTCAGTGAAACTATTATATGTTTTGCATATATGCTTTGTTGTGGATTGCGAAAAATGTTGTACATTTTGTGCCTTTTCGACACGGAGAAATACAATTTCATTAAATGAAACATAAGCACAATTTTATATCATGCTTCGTTTAAATTCTACTACGATTTTTCTCATATCCTATGTTTTTACAGTTTGAATTGGGCCTAATATAATGGTCCTGCTCGAAGTTCAGCGTGTTTCGTCTCAGGTGATACGTAATAACTTCTCAGCAGTGTTGTCAAACTGAGGGATTTTCCCTTAAATTTAGAGGATTTAATAATTTGAAATAATGCATGCCATCATGTAACGACTATTAGAGTTAGTTCCCTAGGACTATGACATCTGGCGGCAATAATTCGAAACATAGTAGTTAGGCTTAATTAAGATTACGTTAATAAAATAAACAAAAAATTATTATTTATTTAATGAAACTCGACATTTTTATGAAAAAAAAAATATAATAAATTGTTATATTTTCGCCAATTTTGAATATGACGTCATGAGTAACATCTATTAAATAAAGATTTTGTATTCTGATTAAGTTATATTCAATTTGAAGTAAAATGTTTAAAAGAATATGACAATGCCAAGAATAAATCACCCAGATTTTCTACTAGGCTTTATTAACTCCAAGGTGTTCGTTCTGATCATGACCAATATATATACATTTTTCCCAGCGCTTCCACTTGCTCATAGATTTATTTCATTCATTTTTCAAGAAAATTCTGAATTCTGAATTTTCAAGAAAATTAAAATACTGTTATTCATACATACGTACAGACCAATGGACAGAGATTCATGTCAAAAACGAATCTAATAATAATAAATATTTAAAAAATTCGTATTATCTTTTAAAAGAAGACGCCCTCTTTCGAAAACATCATATTAAGAGTTTCTTACTTAATATAACACCTGTGGAGTGTACAATATCTTGACCGAAAACTGAACAGGTCCTATCCTTTAGATATAACTGTATGTGTATCGGGTCACGAAATAATATAAGGGAGGGGCTTAGGGAGTCCGGATCACCTAAGAAAAAACGCTAATATTCGCCGAATATCCACCTTTTGCATCCGTACTACAAAATATTATATGTTATACGGAAAAATTATCAGTACAAATTGGTAAACTAGTTAACCGTTTTGCGTTGTTGGACCCCTACCGTGCCTTGATAGAAATAATTCCTTGCAGTTAGGAAAAATTTTTTAAACCATGAATTTCTTACTCTCTTATATAGGGAAGATAAATATATTTGGTATAAGAAAATAAGTATCTTGATATCTATAGTTTTGACTTGAGAAAATTATCTTAACAAAAGATAAACTGACTTGTGACTCAAGAATCTCGAAATTCTTAAACTGAAATGATGATTTCTTTGGACAAGATGTTCAAATTTCGGACAAAAAAAAACATTTATTTAATCCAAATAAATGAAACTTTTTAAAGAAGTAATGATATACTTCAGTTAAATATATATACTGCAGTTAAAGAAGCTACATAAACTTTTTATTTATTTTTTAATAAGAAAATAGTTTTATTTTTTCATTTTCTTGACTAAAGAATCGCAAGAGTTTTTGGCTAAGAAAGACACTCTTAGGCCAAGGCTAACGAACTCCATTAAAAAAAAATTTTAAAACACCATTCAAGAATTTTAGTTTCTTCGATCAACTAAACATATGTTTTTTGTTCGACATCGTAGTCTTGACTGAAAACAAGGGTTTCTGTATTGAAGAAAATATATTTTCTTGAGGAAATAATTTCCTTCTATCAGTGTGTGAAAGCTGTAGGTAGGCCCGTGTATGGGGTCCTTTACTTTTAGATATATTCCAGTACACAAACAATTGTCCAAAAACATTTTAAAATTTCTATGTTTGAGCAGAGAATAATTCAGCCAAAAGTGAATTTTATTCAGTGAAATTCCTTGAACAATATTTTATATATATATATATATATATATATATATATATATATATATATATATATATATATATATATGTATATATATATATATATATATATATATATATATATATATATATATATATATATATATATATATATATATATATATAAATATATATAAATAGTGAATTAAACCAATGTAAATACTATTGAACAACAAACATATGAAATAAATATATATACGCATACCTTTGAACAAACGAAATACCATACATTTTCAAATATATTATATATATTCTAAACTACACTGAAACAAGCGCACATATACACACATTAAACGTAGCCGACTACTAGGCTATAGCTAGCCCGTTGCTGTTCTGTTCGTTTGTTCATTTTTGTTGTTTTATTATTTTGTTACGAAAAAACAAAAAAACAACCAAACAAGTAACAAACACAGAAATTGTTTTCAGTTGATTTTATTTTTATTAACATGCGTAATTTTTAATTCAATTTATAATGTGTGTAAGCTTTTTTTTTATATTTTAAATGGTTGGTACATCTGTTTGCTGTTTGAATCTTGTTGTTTTTTTTAAATATTTATTTTTGGTTGTATTATCCAAAAAAAATGTAATAATTTATGTCACCGTAATAAGAAACTTTTTAATTTTATATATTTTACAACTGTTTTTTTACAAGGAATAGTTTTTTATTCGATCAAAAAAACAGAAAAGAAATTAGAAAAATATTGAACAAACTATATATTTGTCTCTTTGGAAATACTTAAAGTAAAGATTTAGAAAATAAATTTAAGGTTGACCGGATAATACAGTTTATTTCATCATAACCAGAAATACTCTTTTTAACAGAAATTAAAAAGGTGAATCTGTAAATTAATTATTTAAATTTAGATAGCATCTAACATCACTAGTAATCGAATTTATGTAATTATTTAATTATTAAAATAATAAATAATCGTCTTTTGATGATTATTTTGACGAAGTGACGAAAATTTTCGTGAATTTTTTTCTTTTTAACTAAGATATTCACAAAACTCTTCGTCAGACGATTTTTTAAATTTTACGTAATGTACGAGATTTAATTTATAAAAGTAGAAGTTTTTTACTTTTTAATCTATAGAAGGTGGAGCAACATTATCGAAAATGTTAAACTTCCAATTTTTAATGATTAATTACATGAAAACCCTTTTCGTCAGATTTTACGTATGAGTTAGCAATTAATAACATATCAAAAATTCAGATTTTTATCTATATATTACCGATTTTACCTATACAAGTGTCCGATCAACCTTAAATACAGTTTATCTATTGATCTGAGTGTATTTTCAACACTCGACTGATATGACACTCAGTCGATCGATGTAACACACACTTATATCTTGCTGTATTGCAGAGTGCTCGGAAAACATTTAGTAAAAAATTTGCGTCACACAGTAAAAAGACTAAATTTAAACATACATGTATTAGATGCTTAACGAAACAGGCAACAATTTAGTCTGTCACACAAGTGACCCCACTCTTCAGTGGGCAATACTTTTACATTGAAATATTTCAATTTGACTATACAGTTGAAATTAGGTACAGGAATGAATGTCTTCATCATTATTACTCCATGTTTTCGATAAAACAAGAATGTTATAATTACAAGCCACATTATCCATGATGTTGTTTTTATGGGCTTGTAAACTTTGTACATTAAATGTATATATTGATATGGATAAAAAGATCTTCATAAATTTCATCAAATCTGATTCTAATGTAAATAATGTATTTAATGGCAGTTTTTCAAATTTTAATTTTAACAGAAGAAGTGACGCTGATTCTGTTCTGCCATGATAAAATGTATAATCATTGGTTTTATATACGATACATAATTTTTCGATTGTAGTTTTTTACTACTATTTTATTAAACTTTTATGTCTTAGTGGTAGTGTTGACCTTTAATATTATTTTAATAATTTATTTAAAGTATAACTTCTTACGTGCTATTTACACATACACCTTTTTTTATCAATTGTGTTTTTCCCAATTTCTTAATAATATTTTTTTCTTTTTCAGGTGAGTAAACAATTTCAATTTCTTACAATCCTCTCGTAGTTTTCGGTAAGATATAAAGATTTTTCTTTTAAATATATTATTTATTATACAGTCGGATTAAGTTTTAAAATTATATTCGATTTTGATAAATCGAAAATTCCAAAGTTTGGAACCTAAGGAGTACAAAGACCTTGTGGAGTAAAATTGGGCAGAATAATGTCGTAACCATATCAACTTCTATTACTCGTTTGGCTGGAAAATAGGAAAATATTATTAGTTCATTTTTTTAGGCCTTGATATATCTAAATTTTTAATTGATTGTTAGTTGTGTAAAAATGTCATGAAATTTTCCAAAACGATTTAGTTGTCGCATAATTTTATTCCATTACAATAATTTTAGTCAATATCTCTTCGTCTTTTAATTAATTTAAATTCATACATTATTTAAATGAAAATCTTATAAATCAATCTTTTAAGAAATGAACTTCAAAACACACTCGATTAGACAAAAAAAAAACAACAAATCAAACAAATTAAATGTCGTTAAATCGATTAAATGTCGTTATGTCGTTAAATCGATAGATATTTAAATAATTGGCATGATTGTAAACATATATAAATAAATTAAACCAAATCATTTGATTTATTTTTCCTTTTATTTATTTAATCGATAAATAAATAACACACAATACAAATAAAACAATAAAAAAAAAATACTCAAAACGACAACCCGAAAATAAACTCGAAATAATGCCGCCGCGCGTTCACTGCCACGTCATATGTCTTTCGTTATTTAAAAAAACTTCTATCATTGTGAAAGATTTATAATCATCAGAGAATTCGTAAGCAAATTCATCAAATTCCAATTTATGCATTTGCACATGCAATTTTCAAATATTCTATAACTGGGCTTGAAGATGTTCTACGGATTGTTAAGTAGATAAATTTGTTTTTAACTTTGTATACAGATTGTATTTTTTAATTATATAACTAGGGAACAACATCCCTAAAAGTCAAAAGTATTCTATATTTTAAAAAATAAAAGCGTGTGTATGTATAGATAGATAGATTGTAGAGACTGCCCTGGACGGGCTACTCTTCGACCATAAGGTCCATTGTGATGTCTAAGAATGTGAGGATGTGAGTGGAATGGAAGGAATTTTTGTGTGAAAGCAATAGGGAATATGCATGAAAATTTTTTTTCACTTGAATTGAAGTATGTTTACTTGACAAATATCAAGGTAAAATTACTTTTTAAATAACTTTAAAAATAAGCGAGATATGAATTATTGAAATTCCCGATTAGACAAAGAGGATGATAGCCCTCTTGATATGTTATGTGACGTCATATTACACTTTCACCATTTAAAATACACGTAAAACTCCGTTTTTAGTATTTTTGCAAGAAAGAGACGGATAATAATCTTTAAAAGCTTATAGCGTCCTTGATATTTATCGGATTTTAATTTCGTTTTTAAATATTATTACAGTATTAACAGTATTTTCATATTCTGAAAATAAATGTGAAAAACAATTTTCATGCATATTCCCTATTGGTAGGAATTCTAGGTAATTCTAGCAATTGGTAGGATATGCGGCTGCAGCCGACTCTAGTAATAGAAACTATGCCGATCTGCCATCTGAAGTTCGTGAAGGAAACTGCAAAAAACCTTCTCAAGCACATCCGGTTACTTCGTTCTTGTCCATACGCCGACAGTTTAGTCAATTAACCGACCCTGTTTTTTTCTTAATAATTGACAAACTGCCGATGTCGGGATTCGAACCCATAACCTTCCAGTTCCAAGTAGGCTTACTGCGCAGACATAATGCCTTAGACCGCTCGGCCACTTGGACTGGTGTGTTTATGTATACTTATGTACGAACGTAAGAAGTTATATGTCTTTTTAAATAATTTATGAAACTAATATTAAATAAGGTCAACACTACTATTAAGACAAAAGTTTAAAGTTTAATAAAATGTAATAGTTGTGAAAAACTACAATAAAAAAAATATATATTGTATCTAAAACCAATGATTCTATATCATGGTAGGACAGAACCAGCGTCACTTCTTCCGTTCAAATTAGAGTTTGAATGACTGGCATTAAATCCATTATTTAAATTAGAATCAGAGTTAGTGAAATTTATCAAGACCACGCCAGGTTTATCAATACATACATTTAATATACAAAGTTTATATGAGCCCATAAAATGATATCATTGTGAATGTGGCTCATAATTATAATATTCTTCTTTTATACGAAACATGAAGTAATAATGGTGAAGACATTCCTATACCTAATTTCAATTGCATAGTTTCAAAAACATATGATATACTAACCAGAATTTTAATGTAAATTTATTGAAACAAAAACGGTAGAAACAATTCGATTCGAAACGAAAATCCGCAAATAATTCAATTACTTAATTAATTGCATATAATTAATTTACAAAAAATAGATAAAAATCTTTAATAATATTTTTATTTTAATTTTAAAATAATTATTTAAATTAAAAATAATTTATAGTAGCAATAAAATTACAAAATAATATGTTTCGTGAGTGTTGGAAATTGTAGTACATGGGAGAATTAATAAAATAATAAAAGCATAGTTAATTTAATTATTATTGAAATAGGAAATTATTGTAATTATTATTACACATCATTATAATATTATTATATTTATTATTAATATAAACAAATGTGGATTATTAATTTGAAAAAGGAAAAAATAAATAAAATAAATATAATATCTAGTGTGTATGATTTTAGTAAAAATAATATAATACCTATAATCATTAATTACTGATATTTATTTTATTTATTAATATTATTTAATTATATTGAATTGTGATGTTTTATATTATATTTTTGTTAGATTGTTAAAGCTTTTTGGCTTTTAATGATGATATTTTCAATTATAATTAATTATAATGACACATTTTTTAAATTCGTATATTACGAAAAACTCGAACCAGTCGGGCTAAAAAAATATTTAAACACTAGGCTTTGGATGACAAAAGCTTGCGTGTCGTCAACTGTCTTAATGAAATGAGACTTCTTTCATGAAATATTGGTGAAATATGTTAGAAAAATATTTTAATGTTCCCAAAAATAGTGAGTGCGTAACTCCAGGTAGTTTCAGGTTATAACCACTTTTCGATAGAAATTCTTAAATTTTTGTTTATTGGTTAAGAATAACGTTAATTAATTCCGAAGTTTTTTTTTCTTCAAAAGAACCTCTTTTCGATGGTAAATGCGGATTTGGTAATGATATGGGAAAAGACAGAAATGTTTGATAGTATGTTTGGTAATTCCTGAACGGAGGTTTTGAATTTGTAACATGTGTATATTTTCAGACTGGTAAAGTTACTCATGACGTCATATTCCAAAATGGCGGCTTTAGTCAACAATGGCACATAACAACAATGAATTATATTTTTTCATTAAAAAAGAAAAAGAAAAGTTTCATAAACAAAATAATAATTTTTTGTTTATTTAATTTCCGTAAACCCATATAGTAACGGATATGTAACTATCACAGTTGTGCCTGACTTCTCTGTTTCTGATTATTTCCACCAGATGTCAAAGTCCTAAGGAACAAAAATCACTGTACGACTCTGAATCTACTTTGGAACTAGCAATTTAACCTAGTTCCAACGTAGTTCTAACTACGTTTTAGGTAGAGATTTGCTTGAACAAAAATTTATTTAAAAACAGCCGATATTTTGTGCAGGGTTTTATGAATATGTACGATTGATAAACTATCAATAATTGTTTTCTGAACATGACTATTACATGTACATATCTTTAAGGACGCTGTGTCGTAACAATTTACAACCCACAAAGTATACCTGTGTGTACCTGTGCATTTTATTTTTGTAGATATTATGAAAAATATCACAATACTTTTTCATTCATTGAAAAAAAAGCCTAAACTGCCTTTTTTAAATGTCAAGAATAGTAGAATAAACACGTATGAACTAATAAATTACGCTGACATTCAGACAGGTTACACTTTCATAAATAAATAATAATCTTCTTTAACCATTGAAAAGTCACGTTAAATTGTAAAATATTCATTCATACTGCACCCTAAAATACTGTATATCATTAATATTAATTACAGGAACATAAATTATGTTTGACTACAGTGGACGAAATTCTCCACTTCCTAATAGTTCTGAAAATTTACGTGATTTTTATTTATTAGTATCTGTCGCGCTGTGTTTGTTTTGCTATGACATCATCGTACCAGTGTATGCGCGTAAATGGTTACGAATTAGCTTTGTGTAAAGTTACAAATTTATGTAGCGTGGTGCCGCGGTTAGCTAGGACATTGGTTGTGGTGTCATTGAAAAGAGCTTGCGGAGCAAATTTCGGTATTAAATTTTAAATTAAAAAATTGAAAATTTCGTCTCATATGACTCGTAAATATGCTCGGAATTATAAAAAACGCATATCATAGGAAAGCTCGCTTCAAAAAGAATCCAACAAGCCTAAAAAGTTCAGTCCCGAACGAATGCGAGAGCTTTGGCCGAAAAAGAAATTAAAAAACGGCGATAATCCAAAAGCACGCTATAAATTAATAACTATCCAAAAAATTTATACGTAAATATCAAAGAAAACCATTAAAAATTTTGAAATAAATGCAACAAAAATGTAACCATTAACAATTTACATGATCACCCAAATGTATATTTTGATATGGGCACATGAAACGATCAATTTTTTAGGTGGGCGGGAATCCTTCGGCAAAATATAAAAAAAAAACGTAACCACATAAAATGTTTTTTGTTGAAATGATGTTGTATATTATGTACAATAATATTCAAAACCAAAAATATCTATCACACATTAATAAATGAAAATAATTTAGAAGCAATCACCACAAATATCCAAACGCATATATTTTGTGGTTATTCGTGTGTACATTAATAGTAGAACCAATATTCTAGTACGAGGGAGGATGCTTGCTGGTGATTGTGCAATCATCCCCATTTTCACGATGGTGTTTTTTTGCTATGTACATCTCATTATCGAGTATCATTAAAATCAATGCACATAAATTCAATAGGACATTAATTTTATTTAGTGGAAATGGTTTATACAAAATTTATTTAAGGTTTTTGGGACAGTGTGTACACAGTAAAAATAAATTGTTTATTGTATCAAATATATTTTACAAAGTTTTATATTTACTTTGCTCGATTTTTTGCGTTTCCGGACTCTTAATTGAACGAAATTATAGTTGAAGTGTTCAAAGAAATAAAGTCTCTTTGGGTAGAGATCTCCTGATCACAAAGAATACGGTTTTTAAGTAGTATATATCCAACCAAGCTTACGAGGCTCAAAACCGGACTCTTGAAGACAAAAATATTCTTCGAAATGTTTAAAGAAAAATAAATCGAGTCTCTTTGAGTAGAATCTCTGGGTCGTGAAGAATGCAGTTTTTATGCAGTTTATACCCTAGCCCTGGTGCAAATTCGTAAGGCTAAAAGACCAGACTCTTGATGAAGAAAATATCATTTGAAATGCTCAAAAAAAAATAAATCGAGTCTCTTTGGGTAGGATCTTCGGATCATAAGGAATACGGTTTTTAGGAAGTTATCATATTCTAGTGCAACCTCACGGGCTCAAAAATTTGGATACTTGAACAGAAAAAATTTTATGTATGCAAACTCAAGGAAGAAGTCTTTCAGTCTCAGAAATCTAAGACTGAAAGGTGAATAAACGCTGTTTCGAATAAAAGTTTTTCGATAGATACTAAAAAGTTTTGTTAGTAATTTAAATTTTGTTGAATCAAATATAGACAACAAAAATGTAACCATCGTTTTTTCTCTATTACAATTGTATTTAAATCGCCTCGTGCCAATTTCAGTCGCAATCAAAAGATTTAAAGCCGCCTCTCTAAATTCACTTTTTGAGCAGATTGTCTCCAAAAAGAATAATAAATCAAAATTCAAAATTGAAACATAAATCACTCACTAACGTCTCTTCAAGTTTGCGGTTACTTATTAACATACTGACTTTCATTAGACATATTTATTTAATTACGAGCACTAAAGATTCAATAAAATAGTGCCACACAATTCTCAAGCATTCTATAATTCTATACATATTGGTATTATTGGTTTTATTATTAAAACATATTTAATCATTTATCATTTTATGTAGTGTGTGTGTGTGTTGAAATGAATTGAATATAAATATTATTATCTTTCAAAATGAAATAAATTTATAGTATACCACACACCGATGATACCCCAACAACAACCAATCCAAACCCCAAAACATTCACAAAACCAATATTGTTGTGTGTAGAGTACTCCCCAAATTTCAATTTGTTATGCTTATATTTATAAATTATTAGTGAAATGTGGTCATATATGTTTATATAACATAGGATGATGATATATATGGATATTTATGTATGTATGTACACTCCTGTTCAAAAAAATTGAACAGAGCTGAACCGAATCAGTCTCTCACTATTTTGATTATTCTTGTAGTAACAGATACAACAATTTATTTAATTTTTATACCTCTAAGAGTAAGATAAAACACATGTATTAAACATTACATATATTTTTTAAATTCTCACTCTGCCGCTAACACCGTATATACAAATAAAAAATATAAATTCCGTTTATACTTCCATTTCTTTTTTACACTCTGAAAAAATATACTACTTATCTTTGTTTATAACTAAATAAAATTATACATTATAAAGAGAATTACAAAAGTGAGGAGTTTTATGAAATGTAAGATAATTAACATTTCAGGTCTGTTCATTCTTTTTTGAACGGGAGTGTATGTATGTATTATATGTATGTGTAATATATAAACCGCAACATTTATTTTCATTATTATAATTATTATATGTAACAACTATTGAATATTGGTCAAATCATTGTGGGTTTCGATAATATGGTTATAAACCCAATCAATGGATTTGGTTATATCATTATTGTTATTAATTTTATTGGTCTTTGGTAATCGAGTTTACAAATACATATCGTTCAAGTTTTCTAAATTAAGTTCGAAAGTAATTATTATTAATACGGTTTAATGGTTGAGTTTAAAACAGTTTTCTAACTAGTTTATACATACTGAGTTGTTTAAATTTAATAAAGTTTCCTTTCCAATTTGGAGGGCAAAATAAATCTTAATTCACTGTCTATCTGTCTGTATGTCCGCCCGTAGACACGATAACTCGAAAACGAAACATCTTTGCAACTACATGAGATAAAAGAGAAATTTAAGGACAAAAAATGTTCCTCTTTAAAAAATCAACAACGTTTGTTTGAAATTTTTTTTCTTAAACTGAAAAGTTGCGCCCCAATTTCAGATTAAACATCAGTACATGCGGGTTATTGAAGCAATTCATTCAGTTAGTTGTTATTTTCACTTGTTAATTTTCTTTTCAAATTAAAGTGATGAAGGGCGGAATTGACTTGTAATTCTCTATTGCTTGGCCACGACGTTTGAAATGATAGTTTAACGGTGGAAAGACTGGGCCCCAGTAAACTCCTTTATTTGGACTATTTACACAACTGAGAATTTTGATTTTCATGAGGTTCAGCTATGGAAATGGTAAAGTTTCTTTTTAAGAATAAATATTACATTAATATGTACACTCCCGTTCATAAAATTTGAACCAGTTGTTATTGTATGTAATATGCATATATTTAGTAATATATGCGCTTAGAATGTGACTTACTGGTGGATCAATTTTTATGAATGGAAATGTACAAAAATATCAATACAAATCTTTTAACAAGAGCGTATTGTAAACCAATTTATAAAGACTCACATATTGTTGTTATCTATAGGTCGATCTGGGGCCTCAAAACCAGACAATTCGAAAATATAACTAGTTGCAAAAAACTTTACAGTTTAATGATAAGACGAATCCTATTTTTTAGCTGTTGTGTTCGAGTTGAACTAAGTAGGTTCATTTTATGAACACCTATACCAAGAGTTTTGTTTTGCGATAAATATTTTCAACCGTTAAGTCGGAACCAAATTTAAGACTTATATACCGTGAATAAAAATATGAAATTAAGGTTGGAAGTAAAATATGATCTATTGTTGTATTGAAGAATTATAATTTATGAAATTTATATTTACTTTTGGGTCACACTGTAACACACATTAGATTTATGCAACACACAATATATATATAATACACCATCTCCCAAAAAAATAGTTTATTTGCTTTGATTCAACATACATTCAACACGATTTTCAATATGTTCAATTGAATTGAACAGAAAATACTAAACGATTTACTTACATGGATGGAAGGCTTTTAACAAGCATGTAGAAGAACATATGATATGACGATATATATGTCGCAGATGGATTATCGAATTCGCTATTTACAAAACCGCTAGTTGTTTTAGATAACAACTCCGTTATGTAACACAACTGAACGACGTTTAGCTGTTTTACATAATTACTAATTTTAATACGTCATATTGCTTAGACGTTTTGCGTTTATCAATGCAGCGGGTCAACTATTAGACGTTATGTAAAATAGCGTGAAATGAAACGTCAGATTGTAGATTTTAGTTTATATCATTATAATTATTATTAATACTACTATTTATATATAGCTTAAAATTATTGTAAACGGGCTAATGAAATTCCCATTAGTAAAGGTCATTCTTCCTAATAAGTTCTATATATTTTAGATATAGTGTCAAAAATGATTGAAATTAAATAAGGTAACTATTATAACAGAGTACTTCAATCTTTCACTTCATCGGTCATACTCCGAGTTGGTCGGGTTTGCGTTTTTGGGCTCAGCACTAAAAGGCGTTCTATATATTTCCCTATATCAAAACGGTCTTTGTGACTACAGATAAGCTATTCTGCATTACGTCTAAACGTGGGTAGTAGTTTTGTAAAACGTATCGCAATGACAATCCAGCTAAACGTTCAGTTGGTTTACATAACGGAGTTGTTATGTAAAACAACTAGCGTTTTGTAAAACAGCGGATTCGACATCCATTTGCGACATATATACATAACCAACCACTATCGAGACCGTATAGTATAGATAGTATCGTATAGAGAGTTGGTATTATTGCACAATTTATTGAAACTACGTGTTTACATTCTCTGAATTTGAATAAGCTGATTTTCTGTGTATACAAAATATTGTGTACCAATTGTTTTCAAAATATTCAAGGTAGAATTTTCTTTCATTTGTTGATGGTTCGGAACACAATATGCAGGTGGATCTTAAGTTTTTGGTGAGGAGTCAAGCTAATATAGTCATATTGAACATTAATTAAAACTACTACCATGAAATATTTCCGAATTGTGCTTAGAAACTCTTTCAAGCAACTCATCACGAAAAAGAGAAACTGTAGATATTCTTTTTTTTAAATAGAGTGAGTAACTTCTTTTGGGTAAAAGAATATTCTACGCAAAATAATGTTTGTATAATTAATTTTGTATACATATTTTGCTGTCTTCCCCTTTTTGTTTGATGCATTTTTATTGACAATTGATACTAACACAATCGGCTGCCAAAGTATCGCTCACTTTTCCAAATTTGTATTAATTGATTTGTTCCTAATTCATTCGGTTTTCGGGAAAATGTTTCGAATAAAAGTTGATAGTATATGTATAATGAACAACTTTTATCTCTGAAGCATTTCTTCGAAAACCGAGAGACAAATCAATTATAAAATGAGCTATACATGTGAAATTAAGTGTACTTATGTGGGGCTTATGGTTGCTTCTTATTAATTTATTAGCTTGATAAATTATAGATCGCACTGCTTGCTGCACTAGAAAATGCGGCAATTTTCGTAACATTCACATTCCCCAAAATGGAAATTTGATATTTCTACCGAAAGTAAAACTTTAGGACATCATTGGATAAAATCATATTTTCAAAACTGTCGGTAGTTGCTACCACAATATTTTCTAAATTCAATTTTACCAATAACCAAACAGCAAACAGTGGTAATCGATAACAACACCTCGCTCACTCGTTTGCTCGCTAGGTGAACGTTACTATACGATGCGAGATGATAGTAAACATTGATGCATACAAACCAATAAACAAACAAAACAAACAAATATACATAAAAGCTGGTGCTGCTTTCCATGATGCATCATGCAAACAAACAAAGCAATGAATGTATTATATAAAGAGAGTATTTTGTTTTATTGGATTGAATTTGGGTGATTTGTTTATATATTGCGTTTAAACACAATTGCTTTTCATTTTGACTGTTCATTTTACTATATGTATTGTAGATAGAAGTTTTCTTCTCGTCGAATGTAATGCATCCGATTAAATGCAACAAACTTATGTATTTCATACATATAGAGTGTGGACGAAAAATTCACACAAAAGTCTTTGTGAACTCACTAGGATTTTGGAGCATTAAAACACACTTTTTATTAAGCAAACTAATATCATTGGTATCTAATATCATATTTAATTGATATCTTTAAATTGAAGTTGTATCATTGGTAAAGTTACTCATGACGTCAGATATCAAAATGGCGTCTTTAGTCAGGCTACATTTAAAGCTCTTTAGTCAGGTGTCATTAAGGACTTACCAGCACTGTGTAATGCAATCAGCACAACAAACCGGTTTGATGCACAAATATATAAACACACATAAGAAAATACACAGTTCACATATACAAAATAATGTTGATTTGAAGAAAATAATTAAATTTAAACTTTTATTTATTTCGAAAACAAAACGGTGACACACGATATTTAAAAAAAAATTTATATAATAAATATTTAGCTTTACTTTCCTAGTTTTTTTTTTAAATTCTGTCGATTATTTTTTCTAATACAACAGATAATAGTTGGACGGGCATGAAGTTTTACATACTTCTAATGAGAGAGAGTGAGAGAGAACGATAACTTTGATATTAATTATCTCGCGTTCTAAACGGTCAAAAATTCTGAAACTTCGGGATTTATTAGAAAACATTATTTTTAGCCTGTGATAAAATATATATAATCATTTGCCGCTCACTTTATTGAACTTTTTCTAACATATTTGCCCGGTGAAAATCACAGTTGAATTGAACGAGGCTTAAAATTTTACCCAAAAACTTTTTGTTAATTTCGTAGTCTTAAATTATTCTAATCTTATTAGCAGTAACTAAATTTAGAGAAAATGTCTTGTATGTTTTACCCATAATACAATTTCAGAAAAAAAATGTATTCTGGGGAAAACTTTTTGGAACCTATTTTATTATGTTTACAATATTTTAAAGTATAAAACCCGATGCCTAGCATAAAATTTTTGAATGCAAAAAAAGGAAAAGGTATTATAATTGAAAAATGACAAATAATTAATTAAAATATTCAGACACAAAAAATTTGCAATAGTCTCGACGTATGAGGTTTGGGGGATATCTAATAAAACATATATGTAGTATATTAATAATCTATTATTTCACGTACAATTGAAGAGCCTAAACTATATATATACATAGTTTATATATATATATACATATATATACATATATATATATATATATATATATATATATATATATATATATATATATATATATATATATATATATATATCCAGATTTTATAGGTGAGATTAAATATAAGCTTTCGGATACAAATTTACTATTAACTGACGTGAATGTAAGGTATTTACGAAATAAAAAGTTCTCCAATACTAAAATATATGCTTGACTTAAAATTAGAATTTATTATATTTCATGAATTAGAAGAATAGATAGATACATCTTGGGGTCTAAAAAGTATGGCATTCGACCTTATGGTCCATTGTGCTCCCGCTTCTACGTCAGTCCGATGAGATTCGCTTCTCTCATATGTTGACAATAGCCAGGAGCTTACTTATCAGGTCTTCTTGAAGGTTCATATATTCGGGGTGAGATGCACTGAGTAACCTGTATCTGTTGTCAGACGCGTCTTTAGTGTAGCTGGACTAGATATCCAGAGAGCCGAGGTTCGATTCCTGGTTGAAGAGTTTTGATATCAATATTTAATTAGATTAGTTTTTGTTCCAGAACAGATTAATTCTAGGAAAAATGTTTTTAAATTTTGTTCTCCTGTTTATTGGACGATTCATCGAAAATGTGTTAAGAAATGACTTCATTTAGAATAACTTCAACAATCACTCGTACTGTTTACAAGTTAGGGATTAAGTCAGTTCCTCTACTTCCAAATACCAAATCCTTCAATAATCAAAGTTTTCAATAGTTTTTGTACGAAATTTTATTCTCTACAAAGAATGAATCTAGGGATTTTCTTAATATTTTTAGTGATTTGATTCAAAAGAAAGGCGGATCATTCTAAACCAATTTTGACTAATGCTTTTCTGTTATGAATTTTTGAAAATCTCGATGCTAATTCTTTACTGGTATACATTTTTCATACCCTATTATCCTTAAAATAATTAGCGTGGTAATTATTTTCATAAATTAATAATTAATAAAACTTTAATGATAAATTTTAACCACCTTGTAAAACAAACCAAATCAAAAATATGGATCGCATTCGACGCAGATCTATACGCGTATAATTAAAACGATCCAAAAAATTTGTCTTAATATGTCTAACATTTAACTTGATTGTATTGTAAACTATTACATTTCGTGAACTGTACATCACACACTAATGGTTCCTGTATAGAATATGATCATCATGTTTTAAAGTTATTATCAACATGAATGACAGAGATAACTGAATTTAGTAGTTCATCCATAGTATTATTATCCTTCTATACATATATGATCTCATTCGTAACTAAACTACACGGTAAGCTTCAATAGTACTACCTACGTAGCTAGAGCTTTAAGCTCTTGTTATAGTTGAAGAACGTATGGTATGCTAAATGTTTTAGAGGCATATATACATACATACATATATACATACATGCATACAGAGTAAAGTATGATTATGTTGTGGTATGTAAGCTTGAATCAATGAATTTAGTGGAAGGAAAATGTTTTTTGATACTAGGATAGTGGTATGAGAGAGTTTATGTATTATATACAGGATGATACGAGAGGATCGCAATCAAACGGTGCATTCTTTACATTAAAATAAACGTAGAAAAAATAAATCGCAAAGTCATTCTACGAATATACCAATGATATCCTGATATATTCTACCTAAAACCTAGATTCCAATCAGAAGTAAGTCTTATTAAGAGCTTTTGTACCGCGATCAATTTGTTCTATTGTATCTCCTTTCCTTCAAAGTTATTCCAAGAATCCTATAGTCTTGATAATCGATGGAATATCTCTTGGCGACACTTCATCTAGCTGGGGATAGGTCCATCCAAAATTATGTGTCTTTGGAGAAGGATGCTTTCGCATTCGCACAAAATATGAATTCTGGTACCTAAAATCTCGCTGTTAATAAGAATCAATAAAAAGACAATATGTGGACTTTAAACAAAGTTTATTTTGCCTTATTTTATAATGAATATATCACTTTGATGTGGTGAGGACATTTAACCTAGGTAATATATTTGTTGCACTAAGGAGATTAGATACTGAAGTCAAAAATTTAGTATCAGACTACAAACCTTACCCCTACCACCTAAAAAAGAAAAAAAACCAAACAAAATTTACAAAAGGATCTACGCTGTTCCCCGCATCAACCATAGATACGGCGAATGATCTATTAATGCAAAAAAAAAAAACGCAAGAAATTTTCTTTTCAAAGACGAGATACAAGATACAATCATAACTTGTGTTTTCATATACAAAGCTACTGTATATGTGTGTATATATTCATACGCAATCTTCAGTAGCCGAAATTACATTTGTTTGAGCTAAAATTGCGGCTATATGATGATCATGAGTAAAAAGCGTGAAAAAAGAGTTATTTATTTTGAAGAAAAAAAAACAGGAACATTTTTTATATTTGAATCTCTTGCGTAATCTTGAATAAATTAATCTTGGACATGTATGGACCGATATTGCACATGATTTTGAGTTATCGAAGAGTTTTCTCTCGATGAATATCTTTAAACGTTATAAACTCGGAACTAAGCCGGTGTAATTCCAAGTTTGTCAACACTTTAAAGATTACTGCGAATACGTTACTCCCGACTCATCCAATATAAAAAGAATCTGATACATTTATTTGCCAACGGCAATAAAACATTGTATGTACTCATCGTATGTACTCATACACTCATTGTTCGCTTGCTTCATTCACAAATAATTTCCATAATGTAAATCTATTAGTATCATCTTAATCACGTATGTGTTTGGTGAAGTTTGGCGGTGGTTTATACGGTATTTTGATGCTTTTGTTTAAGGTATTTCAAGTTATATCAGCTGATCGAGTACCCGCGCGAAAAGAACTATATAAAAAATGATATGTGTAAAAAATAAATTGTTGGTACTCCTGCGCGTTGTTGAAAACAGCTGTCCGTTGTCGTCAGTGTTCCCATTCGTCACATAACATATCATACATATATTAGTCATCATACATATACTAGTATATAATAAAAAACAGCGCGCCAGTACTCATGATGCCAACTGAACCATAAAAAATAACCTTCTGCTGCGGACATGTAAAAAATGCACTTTTTTACGCATATTTTATTAAAAAACTTAACAACCCGAGGTCATTCTCTCAAAGTTTTAAGGAAAAATATTTCTAAGAAATTGAGGAAAGTATGTGTCGAATTTCAGAACAACCGTCACTATATTTAGAGAGTTCGAAGTAAAAACAGTCGGAATCGTCCATTTTATTTCACCATGTTCATGAAGATGCATGTTAAATTTATCCAACTTACGTAACGATTTTCTCAAAAACGTCATGGTGATAAATTCTTAAAAAAATTCAGCTGATTTCTGAGGATTCATTTTACTAATATTGTGAATTTCGTGAAGTTCTTGCCAACCTAATAATAGTTTGGAAATACATTAATATTCTTTATTATTTTTTGTGAGATCTTTTTTACCTTATACCCTATATACAGGCAGTGTAAGAAACCAGTTCAAGTGGCCGTACTGTCAAAGGCTCTCTGCTTGGATCTGAGAGGTTGCTAGTTCGATTCCCAATGGTGGTTAATAAGTAAACATTGTATAGATGAAACTAAATAGTATTTTTAAGTGACATGTATTAACTATTATTCGTAAAAGTATGAATTTAATTCGATTATAAAATATATTATCTTAACTATGGTTGATAAATTTATGGTGTCGACATGTAGATGGTATTAAAATTATTCTCTGAACGAAAATATAAAACGCGCCAAAGAAGAACTTCAAAAAATCGAGACTTTTAATAGACGCCTTTGTAACAAAATATACAAATACGTTTATTTATTAATTATGTCAATTAAACATTTCTTGAAAAATCTTGACATCAAATGAAATAAAAGATAATTTTCCATTTCAATTCAATTATTTTAATTAATTGATTAATTAATTAAGACAGTCAGTTGAGAGTCGTCTTATACAGTAGTGTACAATATATTATTTGATTTAATTAAAATTCAATCATTATAATAGATAGTAATAATTATAAATAATCACTAACACATTTGTAATATATATATAGTTTCAAAGTAAGTGTATATATTTTTCATTTTGTCCCTCTTCCCAGTCTGTTTCAAATCAATTGTAATAAAATTGATTTTACCTCCATGTACTAAACATAATGTAAGATTTAAATATAGAGATTATAATTTCCAAAATCTATGTTTCATTTTCATCGAAATTTTAGAAAATTTAAAAGACTAGTCCAAGTGACCGTGCGGTCCAGGTTGCTTTGCTTGGAACTGAGATTTTTTGGGTTCTATTCACAACGATGGTTTTTCAATTCAATTAATTTGTTTAAAAAAACTTGGGCAGATAATTGATTAAACTGTCGGCGTATGAACAAAACCGGCTATGCTTGTACCGGTTTTCTGCAGTTTCCTTTCACGAAATCAAAGTCGACTGGAGTCGCACAACCTTCCAATTCTTAGTCTGCATACACCCACATCCTTAACGTATATATATCACAATGGACCTTATGGTCTAAGTGTTTTAGACGACCTTACGTTTAGAAATTGTTTTTCTAAACTTGAAGGCCTAGCCATGAATCATAAACTTACCCTTCTTTGGGTGCAGAATTAGAGCAAAACTTTTGTGATTTTGGAGGTAAAAAATATCGAAAAGAGTTCACGAAGGAAGAAGAGACCAAATGTGCTTCATTCTGTGAATCTCTCCCGCAACTAGAAGTAAGCCAAAAATCTTCTTGGATATATTAGCCTAAGCAGATACAAAATTTGCACCATTATGCGTGATAGTAAAAAAATGAAGCCTGTGTATAGAAGTTGTGGGGTTTGTTCAGATTGTTAATTGTAGTTAGTGTATATCTGTGTAATAACAATAATAATAATAAGTTAGTATTAAAACTTTGCCAAATTATAATTAACTGTTTGAGGCCAACAGATGTACACTATGTTCGTTGAATTATATATATATATATATATATATATATATATATATATATATATATATAGTTAGAACAAATATTATATATTGTAAATAGATGCTACAAGTATCAAATATAATAGTCTATTCAACTAATTTTATATATAGAGTGATTCAAAAGTTTTCTGAAAAATATTTCCTTTAGACACATGGTCTTCGTTATCGCCAAATAATATGCCAAAAATTATTTTCTAATTAAAGTGTACAAAAGTAATCTTAGTATTTTTTTTGTCTCAATTTAAGTGATGGTCTTTAAAGCTTCTACATTGATAGAAGGAATTTCTTGAATCAAGTAAATATGTTTTTTTCAAAATATGATACTCTGAGAAATAAATCTTTGTTTTCATTCAACAATTTGTTTACTTGAATAATAAGTATCTTCACGTAAACAAATTCTTGTACGAAAACAATGATTTCTTTCTCAGAGTATATTATGAAGAAAACATATTCACTTGGTTCAAGAGATTCCTTCTATCAGTATATAAATATAATTTTTTTTTTAAAGCATCTATAAATATAAATTTTTAAGACCACAGTACAATTCTCTAAGGTCAGTATTACAGCAACGATTTCACGGATAATTTTTGGATCGACCTGAATAGGTCCATTTCGTGTTTCTATGAAAAGTAGTGCTCATTTTTCAAATTTTGAATAGTTGATTTGAACCTTATTGGTTTTATTCCAAGCATGTTTTACAAATTTTAGAACTTGAACCTCATAAATTATATAACTTGTACTCAATAAAAACAATCTGCATAATTTGTTTTAACTTCACTAAACGGTTGTTGAGAAAAAAATTATAAATAGATATTTGAAAATAAGTCTTTGTCACTTATAGAAAGTATATATAGAAAGAAAAAGGTTATATGTTTTTGTTGATCTAAATTAAAGGTACATTCATTGCCAAAAGTTTTTCATATTATTTGTGATTAATTATTTAAAGTTTTTTTGCTCCCAAACAGCTTTAAATGAAGATTAATGAAGATGTACAACTATTGCTTATGAATCAGCCATTCTATATTTCTTATATTGAATGTAGAAAATACAATTCGAACATTTTGAAATGAATAATAATGGTAAAACGGAATTGAGATGTGTGTATATATGTTTTGTTATCTACGTGTAACAATTTATAATATGGTCGTTGTTTTGCTATGCTCTGTGTGTGGATATATTGGCTTAGCACTCCTTCTCTATAATAAAATACATGATACTATCCAATGCTGCTGCTGCTGCCTGCTCTGTTCTCTGCTACAACAATCATTGTTGTGGTAAGTTACTGAAATATTTCCGGAAACTTATTGGCAATATACATTGTTAAGTATATTGTTTAAATACTAACAAGCAAATAATACAAGACAATTAGAAATGCTTGTTATAATATTTATTAGACATAAGAAAAACAAATAATTACATGCTTATTTTGATTTGCAATTTGTTTTGACAAATGATTTTTTTTTTTTGCTATTTAATTGTTGGTTACTGGGGGGACGGACATGTGTTTTGTATTCTGTTTTTAATGATGTTATACTATAGAAATACAGGAAGAAAAATATTATACGACGGACGCTTCGACGATTTATTTGTCACTTACGCAATCAGAACTGGATATTGTTTTGAATATATCAAGATATCCAGGAATATCCAATACTGGGTTTTCCTCAATCTATGGTTGTTTTTTTTTCAATAGGACCCAACAATGGATCCATTATGTGCAGACTGTGCAGCGAGGAAGAAGAAACATCCAGCCACATCATATTTTACTGTGAATCTCTCGGTTACAGCAGATACAAGATATTCGGTGCATCTCACCCCGAATATACAAATCTTCAAGAAAACATGATACACAAACTCCTGGCTATTGCCAAAATATGGGAGATGCGAATCTCGTCAGACTGAAATAAAGGAGGGGGGGGGTGGAGTACAATGGGCCATAAGGTTGAAGTGCGCTACTTTTCATACCCTAAGATATATCTATCATGGATGGTTTTACACTTGAAAGTTTTGATGTAAGTTTTCAATCAATTGTTTTACTGAGCAAGCGCATTACTATTTATTTATGTAAAATAGAGAAGGGTTCTATTTGATGCATCTTTACATGTAACTTTATTTGCAGTGTTTGCAGCTTTAAGTGCAATGTTTCCTTTCGCTTGCAGCAATGTAATTTTTGGTATGTAAACTGTTTTTTATTGCGATTGAAAACTTTCAACACAACTTTTACGTGTAAAAACGGACTATTGTACTAAGATGACTAGATATTGAAGATCTAGTCTAGTGCACAGGTCACTACAATATCTTATGCGGTGGTTCACAATTTTTTATAGTCATAGTCTAAACCAGTGATTCTCAACCTTTTTTTTTGTCGCACACATTTAACGATTTCAAAATTTGACGGCATACAAAGAAAACAATAAGTTTAAAAGTTGTTTACTTACCTATAAATACACTGTGTGAAATAGTTTATGATAATAATTTTGAATATAAAATAAAATAATATGTACTACAAAAACAACAGTGCGTTTATTAAGGAATTAATTAAGTTAATAATAAGAACACTTTTAATGAGAAATTTGAGCTTGATGATAATTTCATTTATATTTGGTCGTAAAAATGACAATGCTACTCTCCTATCGTCTTCTACATTTAAGAGTCTCGATTTTTTTTTTCGTTTTTATGGTGGTTAATACTTTACTATATACATTTCTAAAATTTGGCGGCACACAAAAGTGCCGAGGCACAGTGGTTGAGAATCACTGATCTAAACTTACAATATAATGAAATTGTAGACCGGATAAATTCTACATATTATTATTTGTGTATACTTAGGCGTCACAATACAATACTGATGTTAATTTCCATTAAGGTTTCGTCAGACATAGTATGAACGAACTAGCGTATACTATACTATAGATAAATATCATCGAGTTTTAATTAAATATTAGTATGAAAACACTAATCGACCAGGAATCGAATTCTAGATCTCGTAATTTCTAGTCCAATGTGCTAACCGTTACACCACGGATGAATCTGATAAATCAATTCTGTACATGGGAAATAATTTTAAAATAATTCTCCCAAAACTATAATAGATATATCAAAAAACCGTTTTTGTCTGTCTTTCTGTTTTTCCCACGTCACGTTGAAACAGTTGCACTGATTTTGATTCGGTTTTACAGAGTTTTATCCTAAAAAATAGATCATTATTTATTCAATTAAATTTCTCAATGATACTATAAAAGAAAACATTAAACTTCCAAACTGGGAAATTTAATTAATCTCGAATGGTGTAAACTGAATATCTTATTTCACCAACGACCTTAAAAGTCTTTAAAAACATTTTTCAACGAAAAATGTATACTTTTACGTAAAATATCATAAAAACTTAATTTCCGTAATAAAATAGTAATAAATAACTAAACTAAATTTATTTTTTTGTTCTTGACAATGGGTTTTTAAAATTATATAATAAGTATACTTTAAGAATAATTAGAATGTAATGAGATATGATATTATCAGTTGATCTCACTTCAATAAATGGTAATCCTACAATAAAAAAAACATTTGTTTGTGTTTATAATGTGTCTAATACACGCGCATTTTAATCTAATGAAAAGATTCCACATTTATATATATATTATTAAACTAAATGTTAAATCGAGCAGACGACACCAACCAAACATCACATACACACACACACACACACACACACACACACACATACACACACACATACACACACACACACACACACACACACACACACACACACACACACACACACACACACTCAGACAATCGTGTTCTAACTCTTCTTCTCATGTGAAATGAAAGATATAAATACAAGATATTCAAAAAGTTAATTACAAAAATAATTATCAAATCGTTATTTATAATTGTTTATTAAACACACATTTCGATTATTCTAATATATCTTACAGTTTGTCCAATAATTTTTTCGTTGTATTTACTTGAATAAATGGATCACTTTCTCGATAAATGTATATTAATAATCTTTGATAAATCGATCATGAAATCACTTTTCGGAATGTATTCTTCAATGCTTATAAACAGAAAGTAAAACATGTCTTCTCATGTAACGGAAAAATATGTACACTATCATAAAAATCGAACCAGTTGGAGTGTTAGTGTATGCAATATTATACATAGTTTTAGTAATATATACCCTTAGAATGTGACTTACTGGTTCAATTTTTATGAACGGTAGTGTATGTTTATAAGTACTATAAATACAAAAATGTTTCAATTTGATAAACTTTTATTTGAAACTTGTTTCCTTAACTGAATAGTTTTATTACCATTTCATCACGAAGCAAGAGTATAAATACATAATTATAGTGTGTAGAGAAGTAAAATAAACCGTACATACACTGATAAATAGTTCGCTATGTACTAGGTATTTAAACAATTAACTCAGTTGTTCTAACTCCTAACGGAAAAACAGAGGTGTTAATTTTGAAGGCTATGTTTTTCCGTCTCTCTGTTTGTCTGTGGACCCTTCTGTGGCCTCATAGCTCTCAAACGCGTGGATCAATTCGCGGTTTTTAACCGACTTCAAAAAAGGAAGGAGGAGGTTCTATGTTCGCCTGTATTTATTTTTTATTATTAGATAGCAGGTTTCCTTGCGATGATTCTTTGCTATCTTTGATAAATATCTGTTAAGTCGTTTGAAGATTATCAACTTTTTTCAATGTTTTGTAGGAAAAGTTGGTTTTATTATGTGCATATAAATTTGATGGAGATAACGGGAAGTTCTTATTAAGTTTCATATGATTGCGTTGGGGTTTTTTAATTGTACATTTATTGTATTTTAATCGAATTTCTTTATTTTGTTTCAGGTGAGTCACTTTGTTTGATTACTTTTCACGAAAACATAATTTGGGTAAGAATATATTATATCATGAAAACTACTTTATCCATTTTCTCATCAAAATTTCAATAAGTTTCGAAAAACACAAGCAATGATTCTTTCCCGTGGCTTGTTTTTAAATTCCAGTTTTTTTTCATTGTATTTAATTGAATAAATTCATATAAAGATCACTTCCCCGAATATTTTTACATTATTCTTGAAAGTCCATAATTTTGTTTACCCTTGTATTTTATGTGCGTGTGTCTCTCTATATATATATATATATATATATATATATTATATATATATATTATACAGTGTGCCTACTTAAGTTGGCTCCATATGGAAAACTTTTTTATTATAAAGTTTACGAAAAAAAGTTTTTCTTTATAAAAATCTCTACTTTCGAAAATATTAACATTCAGCTATTCACTTTTGAAAAATTGAAAAAGTCCGATTGGAATGTTTTGACCACTTCAATTTTAAATTAATATTTTCAATAATATTAATATGTTAATAATTAATATGTTAATATTTTCGAAAGCAGAGATTTTTATAAAGAATAACGTTTTCCATATGGAGCAAACTTAAGTAGACTCACTGTATATATATATATATCGTCTATGCATATGTGTGATTTTTAAAAAAATCATCATTTACATATAACATTGTTAGTTTGGCGCGTAGCCAATCACCATCAGATAGATCATCATTATGATCATCAGAGGTTTTATTTTTCTTCTACTATACATATGCTACACTCTTCGTGTTCCCCGATAGTAGTAGTGTGTGTGTCAAATAAAGTGTCATGGAATGAATAAAAAACAAAACATAATGATATGTTTAAAAGTGGAATAAGTTTGTTAGTTTAGTTTACTTTAGTTTAGTTGGTCGCATAAAGTTAAGATATGTCATTTGACTCGGCATGATGTCGTCACAGTTTGCCTGACTGACTGTTTAATTAATTTTTTTGCTTTCAAACTTTTAGTTTGTGAATGTATTTATTTATTATGTGATTATTTAATTATTGTTACGATTTTTTTTTATATACTTCATGAGATATTTATGTTAGTTGTTGAAATGTTACTTCAAAAACTTTCCAGATCGTATTCAATTTTAATTGAGATAAATTTTGTAATTATGTTAATATGTTTGGGAATATGTTGAACAACGTATTGTCACATATGGCAGGAATTGAGAGTTCTTCCATAGTGGGCTCTGTACAATTGAAGTGACAGTCATTTTTCAATCTTTTACAATTTTTGAAAAAAATGTTTAGAACAAAGGTTGTTAGTATTTTTATAATGAACAACTTTTATTTGAAACATTTTTTCGCAAACCAAATAGATTCGACACAAATCGAATGCAAAAATTTGAAAAAGGAACGCCATTTTAGTTGATAGTATGCGCTGATGGCCTAATATCTGCTCTACAAATAGCTATTGTTGTTGCGTTTCCATAATCTATGCTGTTTGCGAGATATTTTTAAATAATATAGGCGAAAGAGTGTAGGGTGGTCAGCGTTTGGTTTTTTCTGTCAGTGTCAATCAGTATCAAGTTTTTGTGTTTTTAAAAATCTTTTTATGATTCAGAATAATGGAATGATCTGTTTTCTTACACTTTCACGAAGGCAGCTATATTATTCATAAAACGATCTTAGAGAGTAAGGAATATGTCCCTCTTTAACATATACTACATAAGTTTCGAAACATCCTGTAAATATATTAAAGTAAAAAACGACATGAGTACAAACCACATCACAAACACTCACATGTTAAAATAGAGTTGTTCGAGACTTGGATATAATAAATTTTCCATATAACATATTTTTAGAATTTTTGATCTACTTAATAGAGTCTTAACATGTAATTTATATGAGGTTTTTTCTTTTCTGTTTTAATTTACGATTGTCAGGGGATTTCCCTATGAATAGTAACGTACAAAAATAATAATAATAATAATTATTATTATTATTATGAAATATAAATTCGAGCTTTTGAAATCATAATATAACGTACTATATGACATAATAACGAAAATCGTTGACGCAAAACATTTGTTAATCAAGTTAAAAATTCCTAAACGTCATGCACATATATTTATATCAAAAAGTACATGTAATTATTTCAACCAAAAGGGTGTTTGTTTTCATTAAAATGTACAGGGTGTCTCTCTCTCTCTCTTGAAGAAACTTACTATACTCTTATCAATTCTATACGTTATTTAATCACATACCTGAATAATAGTTATTACGATTATTCTTAAAGAAATTTTTTTTATAAAATTGGCAAAAAAAATTGAAAAATCAATTCTACAGAGCTTGTCTTCTCTCCGTATTATATAAAAGTGTATATATAAATGTCTGTTTGTTTATTTGTTTGTTTGTTCGAACATCACGTAAAAGCTATTGGACCAATTTTGATGAAACTTGTTTCGTTTCCAAGCTTATGTTTAGACTTAAAAACTGGCATATATTTTATCCCGCTACAAGATATAGAATTCGAAAATAATTGCTGAAATAAAAATTTGGTGGAAGTGTCGATAAATATTTGAAGTAGTGGAAGCAGTGGGAACGATAAATATTTAAAGTAGTGGAATCGGTGGGAAATTTCATTAGTCTTTAAATGACGGGAGCCGGAGATGTAACAATAAAATGCGAGCGAAGTCGCCCGTAAAACCTTGTTATAAAGCGATCCTTATACTAGAGTCAAATTAGCATTTTTCAGGCAGATTGCTTGGTACCGCAATTTTTGAAAAGTTTTCACTTGGGTCATATATTTTATAATAAAAAACTGTTATGAAATTTTTTCTTCAAATATTTAGAGTCGATTACTGCCCTGATTCTTTAAATATCAATCTAAAATATACTAGAATAATATATTATTCTTTCCTCAATGTGTACACACTTTGTTAAATATATATAAAGATCGGTTTTTCGATTATTTTTACAGCTTTAGAAACAATAAACAAGAATTCAGACGTACCTTAATCTCCAACTTCTATTGTTCTTATCAATTCAAGATTAAATGCTTTTAAACGTACTGATAAAAATTTATTTAATATACCTGGCTTGCAAAGTGTATGCTACACCTTTTTTGAAACACTTTGTACATGTATCTAGTTATAAAAACTCATAAACTTGTCATGTTATTTGATAGTTTTTAAAAACTTTTTAATTAAAGTAATATAATTAATTTTTATTGAAAACAAGCGCACGTCGCTATATTAGTCACGCGTTTAGGTGATTTTCACAACAATTTTCTAAAAAGTTTATCTTCACGATTTTTCTGTGAAATAAAAATATATTAGTTTTATAACTTTACATGGCCACAAAAGTAGCGTTCTTTTCAATAAAATTGATCCAACCTGAAATGTTAATTTTCTTACATTTCATAAAACTCCTCACTTTTGTAACTCTCTGTATATTATTTATTTATAAACAAAGACAAGTAGTATATTTTTTAAATGTGAAAAAAGAAATGGAAGTTTTATATTTTTTATTTATGTAAACAAGCCAGTAATACAAATAATTGAAGATCTCAAAGAAGAAATTCAGTATTGTTAACATTTCTCAGTAATTATCTCAACATATTAAGAAAAAAATTTGTGTTTGAATGTCCAAAACAAATTTTGGACATTCGCAGCCAAAACAAAGCAGTCATTTGTCAAATAAATATCTTATCCATTTCTTTTTATGAGTCAGTAAAAATAAAATAAAATCTAACTTCCTTGTAAATCGATGTAATATTAATATCTACATGAAATTCAAAGGTTAACAAACTATTAATTCATGTTTTACAAAATATAGAACTACTGTTTTGCATATTAATTAGTTATAGTGAAATATGTTATTTCCTTTTTAAACTCACATAATCATTTCGCAAAAGGATATGTAGTTTTGGAAGTTTTTTTTTTTTTCAAAAAATTATATTTCAAAATAAAAATACACATATTCACTTTTACTTTTAGGAGTGTGATTAAGATGCATATGTTTGTGTCTATGTCGCAGATGGATTGTCAAATCCGCTATTTTACAAAACCACTAGTTGTTTTACATAACAACTCCGTTATGTAAAACAACTGAACGACGTTTAGCTGTTTTACATAACTACAACTTTAACACGCAATATTGCTTAGACGTTTTGTGTTTATCAATGCAGCAAGTCAACGATTAGACGTTATGTAAAACAGCGTGAAATGAAACGTCAGATTAGAGATTTTAGTTTATATCATTATTATTATTATTAATACTACTATTTATTTTACCTAGCAGTCTATATTGTTTAAGTCTTAAATTCAAAGCTTAAAATTACGGGCTAATGGAATTCCCATTAGTAAAGGTTATTCTTCCTAATAAGTTCTATATATTTTAGATATAGTGTCAAAAATTATTGAAATTAAATAAGGTAACTATTACAACCGAGTACTACAATCTTTTACTTCATCGGTCATATCCCGAGTTGGTCGGGTTTGCGTGTTTTTGGGCCCCGCACTAAAAGGCGTTCTATATATTTCCCTATATCAAAACGCTCTTTGTGACTACAGATAGCTATTCTGCATTACGTCTAAACGTGGGCAATTTTGTAAAACGTATCGCAATGATAATCCAGTTGTTATGTAAAACAACTAGCGTTTTTGTAAAACAGCGGATTCGACATTGCTAGAGTTTTAAAACCATTATTAGAAAAAGAAACAGGTGTTGAATATACAATTTCTTAGTATATACAAATCATTATTAACCTTGGCCCTTAACGTATGATTGGTTGAATTCAGACAGATACTACTTCAATTCTATTCTCTCCATTTCTTATTCAATTTTAATTACAATTATTGTTCTAATATTCACTTTTTATTCTGTATATTTTTAACGACTTCTCTATTTAAAAATCTGAAGACACGATTTTTTACACAACATTTTATCTGAATATCTGTATGTTTTTTTTTAATAAAGAAGTTGGTTTGGTATTGTTTTAATTTCAAATTACTGTGGAATCTGTAAACCGTAGGTTTTAACGGTGTAAGAATAGTATCTGATCAACTGAAATTTTCTAAAAACGCACATTTGCTCAATAAGTAATGGTAGATATATATAGTGGTAGAGTCAAATTAGCTTCAAATAGGCGGTTTCATGCAGGTTGTTCGGAACCTGCATTTAAAAAAAAGATTTATTCATCTAGGTAGAAATGCACCCTTTTTCTTATAAAAATAGATGACATGGTATTTTAATAATTGTATTATTTTATTAAAATTAAAAATTTTTAGTTTTAAAAAAGATGTTAAGAAAAAAAATGATATAAAACGCTTTTTTGTTATAAACAAATTCTATTTTGCACCTGTTCCATCACGAGCCGGACCGTAAAAATTTAGGGTCATATTCAGGACGTCAAGATGAATCTATTTTTTAAAAAAATCGCAGTTCCAAGCAACCTGCCTGAAACCGGATTTTTGAAGCTAATTTGACTCTAATATACATACCGGGTATAAAAAAGAATTTTACTATTTATAATTACTCCAACTGCATTAAGTAAATAAAAGCTTGCCTCTGTTAAAAACTTTTAACTTATTTTTACATGAATAAAGTATATAAAATATGATTCACAACAAATTGATTCAATAAAATGCTATATTTTAAGACATAAAATTTTAATTTACACGAAAACCGATTACAAACAAACCTCAGAAAACATGTACATATAAAATTCAATGGAAAAAGAGATGATTAATATAGCTTACAGCTACACCACCATAAAGCTATCAATCAGTTTTACGTAGCTGTGTTGTAGCCCAAGCATTCACTAACTGGTTGATATACAGACCGTTTTCAAAAGCACATCTAATAGAGAATCAAAGTAAATGAACAAAACATTTACTATAAAACCATACATACACATACATACTGAAACTGAAAGTCTGGACTGGAATATTGGGTGACCATATTATAGGACCATTCTTCATTGACGGATCTTTAGATTCTCAAAAATATTTGAGTTTGTTACGAAATAATATTTTGCCAACTGTTAGAGCTCTTCCTAATTTAGACCTGGAATATGTATGGTTCCAAGAATATAGTTGCCCTGCACTCAATGCCATGATAGTAAGTGGCTGTTCCTGGAACAAACTTTCCAGAAACGTCTTATGAGTGGTTTCGGAACTTTCAAATGGCCAGCCAGATCGCCAGATCTATCTCCTACCGACTTTTTTTGTGTGACGTTTTCTCAAAACACAGATGTATTCACAGAATAGGCCTGAAAATTTGCCACAAGACAATTGTGCGAATATTTCTCCTAAAGTGCTAGCAAATACCCGGGAGATTTCTACAATCGACTCGGATATTGTTTAGCAAATAATGGAGGAATATTCGAACCGTTGGTTTAACTTTTTTTTTGTCGGAATTCTATTTTTTTTTCTTTTTGGGGTTTAATTTTCTTTTAAATTGTGTGGATTGTTGTTTTATGTTATACCGTTAGTAGAATACTATCATTTATTTTCCAAAATTCCACATACAAATTATAAGGTATATAAAAAAAAGAATTTTCAATTGTTGGAATTAAAGCTAAGTTTAAGAAGACAACAATGAACACATTTAACGCACTCTCATTACATGTTAATGCAGTACAAAACAGTCCAGCAAGCATATACAACAGACACACTAAAGAGTACCCCCCACTATTTTTAATTCTTTATTAAGCATATTGTGTATAGTTATTATAGTAAATAATATTTAACATTGATTCTCTATTAGCAATGCTTTCAACACATACGGTATGTACAATAAAATATAGAACATTGTGGTAATTGTTCATATATTTATATAAATAACAAACACACTATTTTATTAAAATTATTAGTAAAGTTCATTGAATTGGTAATATTTATATAATAATATATAGAAACTTGAAATCATAATATAATAATAATTTTACAAATATTACACTTCTCTTACAAAAGAAAGTAATTCATTGTTTTAAAATTGAAATAAAATAAAGAAATAATATTATTATTAAAATAAAATTGTTGTTTTACTCTCGAATCACACACAACAGTCACAACGTATGCTGTGTATTCAACTATTCACTATTTAAATTCGTTATCACAGGCGCCATAGTAATTTTGTTTTTAATATCTAAAAAATAATGCTTAAAAATAAAAATATCATAACCATATAGCTCCATTATTATATTAAGGTAGTTCCATCACTGTCTTCTATAATCAGGACAAAAAACCGGTTTGCTTTTATTGTAGAACACAACACATACTCTTTTAAATACAAATTAATGTAATTTTGAAATAAATAAAAATTTCAAACTATTATATTTCGAAAGCAAAACGGTAAAACGCGATTTAAAAAAAAATATTTAATAAATATTTATCTTTACTATCATAGTTTTTTTATTTAATTCTGTCGAGGTTTTTTTTTTAATACAACTGACAAAAGATAATAGTTGGGTGAGCATGAAGTTTTACATGCTTCTAATGAGAGAGTGAGAGAGACAATTAGATGAGATGAGATTACTTTGTTATTAATTATCTTGCGATCTGAAACCTCGGGATTTATTAGAAAACGTTATTTTTAGCCTGTGAAAAAAAAGTGAGCACAATCTGTCCAAAAGTGATGCGGATTTTTAAACGAATATTTTTATCAACTTTGATATATCCTACTAATTACCTTGCTTAAAATTAAATAAATAATGTTATGATATTATCTGTTATATATCATTAAACTGTATCTTTAACATATAGAAAATCATAAATAAATATCGACGATCTATATATATACAAATTAATATTTATAATTAAATTTAGTTCAAGGTATATAATAAAATTAAAAAGAAATATTATAACTTTTAAATGAAAAAACACAAAGAAGAAATATTAATTTAAAAACAACTCAGCATTAATTGAAAATTTAAATTAAATATATATATATATATATATATATATATATATATATTATGTATTTATATAATCAATCAATATATTCTAAATAAAACATTCATAATAATAATCTGTTTGGTATTTATATTAGATTTTTTTTCATTCATTTCCGTTTCTTAATTATCTATGTGTATAAAAAATAGGGGCAGAGGTCAAACAGCTTGTATTGGAGGTTGAACCAAATTGTTTTTTTATCAAAATATCTTTAATGTGGTTTTTTGTTTTAAATATAAAAAAAAAAAGAAAATATGGGCTATAAGCCAAAGAAGTAGCGCTCATTTTTCAAAATTTTTTAGTTGATTAGTATCGTTTTATTCGGTTTTCGAGGAATATGTTGCGAATTAACAATTGCTATAATAAATATCTTTTATGCGAAGAATTTTTCGAAAACCAAATAAATTTAAAGCACAAAACAATTATAAAATTATTCAAAATCAGCACTACTTTTGAGGCCATATGTAGATTAGTCAAATCGATTAAATTTACTCCCGTCTTTGTAACGGTTGAAAATATCGATCGCAGAAAAAATTTTTTTTGTATAAATGTTCATAAAATGACCTAATTAGTCCATTTCCGCATGCCCCCGCCTGTAGACACAATAATTCAAAAACAAACAAAAAATAACGACCAAAAACTTTTTGTGTATATAAAAATAAAATTTGCCTACAAAAGTTCTTGGAAATACCATTTTTCGTAATTAATCAATTTCAACGACCAAATATAAATGAAATTATCAAAAAATATCAAGCTCAAATTTCGCATTAAAAGTATTCTTATTATTAGCTTGTAATTAATCCCTTAATATACGTACTGTTGTTTTTGTAGTACATATTATTTTATTTTACATTCAATATTATTATTATAAACTATTTTACATAGTTACTTTTTTGGTAAGTCAAATTAAAAAAACTTAAAAGATAAATTGATAGCTATCACAACTACAAAACCGAAAATATACAAGATTGCTTATCGTACGTCTAGAAACATATCTAAATAATAACATTCGCTAATCGATTAAATTTGTACTTTGATTTCTTATACAAGAATATTAAATTATTATCAAAAAGATTTTAATTATTATTTTTCGTAATTACTACTAAATTTCTTATTGAAAACCTAACTATTTATAAATATTTTACTAATACGATATCTCCATACTTAAATACATCTTACAATACATATACAATTATATAATCAAGATGCCCCAGTCTTAATTCTGGATTTAACAACGTGACGAAAAATTTCAGAATTAGGCCTTACGATTGCTAGAATTGATCGTCAATATGTGTGTTCTCACCTACGAGAAAGAGATGAAGTAACAATAAAGCGATCTCAAATTTCCCTATTTCACGAGTTTTTCAAAAGTTACAAGAAATACAAAAAAAGTTGTTCATGTAAAATTTGTACAGGCTATCATATTGCACAAAAAGTTTTTAGCTTCAATCCTTGTCTCTCATTGTTTAGCCGTGAAAAAATGAAGTTCGATAAATCTTAAAATTTGAAAAACAATCGCCGTCTAACGTTTCATCAAGGAACAGTGACTTCTAGATACTGGTAGTTCAATCTTCGTAAAACATTAGTAGCTAAATCCTCGTAAAACACATCATTTTATTAACTTGATATATTCAGCCATGCTAAAAATCGCAATTTCAGACTAATACAAATGCGAGACTGATGCTACATGATTGGACAGGGGGTAAACAGTGCCATCAAGATAGTTTTATTTCAACGTAATTATCGTTAGTAGTTAAATTCTCGCAAAACACATCATTTTATTAACTTGATATATTCCGCCATGCTAAAAAATTTTAACAAGGCAACAGGACTTATACTATATTAATGTTTATACAAATATAATATATACTATATAAATATATATGTTTTTTATATATGTTTACTTCATGCCAATATATTTGTTTATATTTAAATAAGACGTACATATATACTCCTATACACTATCAACATTTTTTTTTAGTTTGATAATGCATTCCAAATTTTAATTTTAATAATTTATATGAGAAAGTTATTATTTGTAAACAAATTTAATGAACTCTGAAGTAAAAATTTATTATCAGGAAATATTTTTGTATTCGAGACCGTGTGGGGGTAATAACCTTGACTTTGATGCAAATTATTTATTATTACTGGTATTATAAATTATAATATTCAAATTGTTTGTTAAACGAACAAAAACTTATATTGTTAATATTGTTTTGTTATTATGCCCATGGTGATTTTGTTTGTTTTTATTATTCACGTATAAAAGGATTTGTATTGTATTTATGAAGACAATCTAGAATACTTGAATGTGAATTATCTTTAATAAAACCAAAAATGCAAACCCCAAGATGTTTTTCTTTTATAAATATGAGCGTTACTAGTGTCGAATAACGAAAATTATTTTTCACAATGACACTATGAAAAGCAATAATTAAAAAATATATAAATATTAAATAAACAAATTAATAATACAGAGACATCAAAGAAAGTGCATGATCATATGTATCCACTACCATAACGTTTCAAGTAGATCAAAGGCATTCGTCTAGAATGCCAGAGATCGTGGATTCGATTCCCGTCCTAAATGTGTATGATTTTTCATATCAAGTATTTGATGTTTAAGAATGTTATGAAAATCAATAAAACAGATAATAAATAGATTAAAAAAATTGATTAAAATTTACAACCTGCACCGAGTCTTTGTACATTCGTATAGATAGACTAATAGCCACTATCGTCAATACTCGTGGCTGGGTTACCAGTAGATACTAAACACACATCATAGTGGAGTGAAATTTTAAAAGACACACCTTCTATACAGAGTGAAATAAATACAATACAAAAAGTACAGGTAGTTTAACAGATTTTTTTAGTCGATATATATTTAGATGATATATATTTTTAGTCTATGACTCTCAGCCATAAAACGTTTCACTTCAAATCCCCCATCCTAGAATACAAATCTCACTTATTTTTTCTAAAAGATGTAAGAATTTTATTCAATATGGAAAGTCTGATTTGAAAATTTGCTATTCTACAGACAAATGCTTCGTTATTAGTATTATGACGAGTATATTAGTATATTCGGCTACAGCTTACTAATAGCTCCTACTCTATTTAGCGTTTACAATATAACTTCACAGCGCTTCCACCAACATACAATAGAATACATCGTTTCTTCATAAAGACCCATCTTTTACCATATAATTCTGTAAAACAAATATTTCACATCTTTCCATATCAAATATTGTTATCAATGGGAGCTTTCACAATGTGTGAGGACAGTCACTAAATTATCAACGAGTAACTATTTCCCATATCTCCCCACACGGAGAATAATTACGATTAATATACTCCATCTAAACTTAATAATTGATGTAGGAATTGAAACAAATTATTGAAATTTTATTCAAGCAAAAATCTTATCTTTAAAAGTTATAACAAATAAACAAACGTTGAGCTACAGGCAGGGCCAGGAAAGGGGGGATGCATTTATATTTACAAGAAAAATGAAATGGTTTATGTGATCGTCATGGCTTATAATAATACCATATTTTATTTATATTTGTATGTATTGAATTTCTGTAATAATCTCTTAAATAATAAATTATTTATAATATTATATGCCATAATATGTATTATATATAATCGCGTTCATAAAAATTGAACCAGTTGAAGTATTCTAAGTGTAACTGTATGTAATATTATTATACATAAATATTTAGTAATATAAACGTTTAGAATGTGGCTCAATTTGTATGAACGGGAGTGTACATTACATACATATAAAATAAATATTTAAAAAATGGATATTAGTAATTCCATTATAGTAATGAATTATTAATTATTAGAAATTTCTACTTGTAGTATAATGTACACAATTATGTATGGCATAATACTACTTACTCATGGTCACAACGGCGACGCTTAATTACTGGATAATTATCGATAAATATAATATATTACCTATATTTATACAGGCTACAATGTAGTCTGTATAAATATTATTTAGAGGTGATGTCTAAAAGATGTTGTCATTACTTGACCGTTGTCCGAGGACAAAGTGAATGTTTGTTAACGCTCTCGAGGACAAATACACTTTTTTTAATTTAAGTTTTATGCTCAAATGCTTCTATATGCTACCAGCCCCTTTCTATTTAAGCCAAAACTAGTGGGTATACAAAAAAAGATTTCAAACAAAAGAATATGTTGCTTTGAGAGAAATATTTTTGGTGCTTAACAATTTCCTCTGTCTCCTGGCAACGTTTAAAAGATATCTGTCAAATTTTTGCCTACCCGGTGTAAGTCGCAAAAGAATCGACTTAACGACACGCGGATACAAACAGACAGGCAAAAATTGTTTTGCCGCTATAAATTTACCGCTGTTTCTGATATAAAATCCTACGTACGCCACTGATTTGAATACTAATATTTATAAATGGAAAAGGAAGGCCTCTTCTGCGAGTATATATGTTGTGTGACTCTTGAGTAAATGTTAAGTTTAAATGTAATTGTGTATAGAGTTTATATAGTAATGACGATTATAGTTTAGCTATATAGGGGATGTCTTGTAAGTCCTCGCCGATAAAATGGGTTTTAGATCGAGAATTCTGAAAACTCCCGTTGTGGGAGCTTTCAAATAGGAACTGCCAACTTGATATACATCGTTAGAAAGATCTGAAAACAGAAAAGTTTTTAAACCAAAATGAAATCTCTCTATTTGATTTTGTGCAGTGTCTATTAAAGATCTGGTTTGCAAAATCCTTGCTTAAGAAATCTTCGTAGGAAGAAAGCATCGTTTCCTGACCGGTTTTCTTTCAAATATTTTTCATCTTTGGTTTACGCCTTGATAAAATTTTAAACAATATTTTTATTTATAAAATTGGTGAAAACTGAACTTTTGTCTTTAATACATTTAACAGCTCATTTTGATGGCTAATTATTCCTTTTTTAAAAGCTTTTCAACGATATGTTTGGGATTCCGATCCGAAAATCTTGTGTTATACACACTTTGGTTCAATGTACGTGTGTTGGGGATGTTTCTTCAAAAACATAATGTCATCTTTCGATCCAGCATACAAAAATCTCTATAGTAAGACTCATCAAAAGAGACTTATGACACAGACTGTATAATAAGTGATTGTATATTCGTATGTATGTTTGTGTGTTTTTTTTCTTATATTATTTTGCTCTTATTTTGTATGACTCACCATGCACTGTTATGTGTAGAAAGAAACACTCCCATTTTAGTTTACTTGTGTTTCTTGTATAAATTTAATGAAAGAGTACCAAATAAAATATTCAATCTAATCAAAATTATAATATTTTAAAATGTCGAAAAGAGTATGATTAGTTACTTTTAATTTATCTTTCATATCAAGTTCATGCGATTACACTTGATGGAACCAATGGAGTCCAATTTAACGCTTGACTCATACTTTTTAAAATATGTATAACTTTTTCTAAATCTCGTGTCTCAGTATACTGACAACAGTTGTAGAAATTAACAAATTGATTTTCATGAAGTTCAAAAATCACTCTACTAATATTTGAAATCAACAGTTGATATGAACAATCTTACACAACTTTCATAGGGATCAACCTAAGATCTCTGATGAATCACTATAATTTTTACGATTTAAGAATTTGGTCGGATGCAACTTTGAAGCGCTATACTAAGCAAATTTATTAGAGAACCACAAAGTATGCCAATCATATTTGTAGGAAATTGTATGCTCTAAAATTTTTATTTAATACATTCTTTTGGAAATTTGACATACATTTCGAGTCCTTCATGGGCCACTTTTCGATCTAAGAGTCTTTGATTATATTTTCAAGAATTAGTTTTAAAAGAAACACTAAGATCAGGGGTGCTTTTTTGTATGTGTTATTTCAGATATCATCCCCGTACTGTTTTGAGTAATGGGTTTGTTTGAGGAGTCAGTGTTTTTTTGTTTTTTTTTTTACTTGATTTATTTGGTACACACAATATTTAATGTTTCATTTATAGTATACAACATCTCCGTTGAGAGTAAGAACAAATTTTATTTCTTTAGGTATATATTTATTGTTATAAATGATTTTTTTTTTCGTATCATATTAAATACTTTTTCTTTATATAAAAATATTATTTATATCTATAGATAGATATAAAACGCTATCTTTGTCTAATAATATTTTTATTACAATATAATTATATCTGTAAAACATCTATATATTTTATTTATTATAGTCAATCAAAGTCAACATTAATTCAAATATTATACGAAAATTATATAATAATTATACGACTATTAATATAATATGTATAATGTATATCCTATATTTTGTTACAATTGTCTTTATTACCTTAAATGACGCCTATAAATTATAATCCAGGAAATTTGTATATACGATTAACTTGGGCTAGATAATATTTGTAGCAGGTTGAATTCTTTGTAGGTGTATTTTACTATTAGGATCGAAAAAGCAGATGCCTTAGAAGAGAGTCGGAATGCCCTTCATAGGCCCAGAGTCTATTTAGTTCTTTTAATTAACTCAGGATATTTAAACAATTCATTCAGATAGTTGCTATATTTTCACTTGTTTTATTTAGTTTTGAGAAAAATGATTACTTCGATTTAAACAGCCAATTAAGGTAGTCCGGCCATGGATAAATTTATGGTAAAATGACAACAGATTTTCAGGCAATCAAATCTTTCATTGGCAAGGTTGAGAAAAAGATCTTCTGGTCGGGTTAAAATTTAAATAATTAATTTAAGGTAATAATGAAATTTTATGGCACCTAACAGTAATACTCAACAAATTGGAATATAAACGTTTGAAACGTATACTTTTAAGTATTTTTGTGCTTTGTTGATTTTGTTCGGGTTTTATAACCTTTTTGTGCGGGTGTTTTGCGCATGCTCAATAGCTCAATAACTAATGAAATCACATTATATATTATTCGATTTACAATGCTTATGTAATTACTGATTTGACAATACTCAAAGGATCGCCTGGGACTATCTTGAAACAAATCCTGTATTTATTTATTTATTACTGGAAAAAAGCATTTCTTTTATCTTCTATTTATTTACGTTATCACAAAATAATTGAAACAGGAAATTAAAAAATGTTTTAATACGATTAAAAAATACTTTTAAAAGTTTAAATTTTTTTTTTAGTCTTCTGTGTAAATATATAATTTCCTGATAAACAAACACACCGTATGTCAGTATAAATATACGTAATTTAGAATTTTTTTTTTAAATAAAATTTTTAATTATGCATAGTCATGTATTATAATATTTTTTCAAATAATTTTCATCTTTGACAATATCTTTGATAAAAATCTTGTATCATGTTTAAACATGTCTTGTATAAATAATTACACTATGAATCTATGTAGTAGGAAATATATCTATTGAGATATGTTTCTGTTTTATCAATACCAAATGACTCAGAGTGAAATTGTTGAAATAGTAAGGGATCCGTATGCAGAATCCATATTTTTATTACTTCTTACTTGCAAATTTACCTCAAACAACTGCCGAAAAGTTTAGTCTATACATTGCACTGTCCGTGACGGAAGATAATATCAAAATAATTTCGCTCTAGAGATTTGTTGTGGGATAGAGAAAACTGAATAATTTTGATAATTTCAACCGAAGAAAATCAAAAGACTCCGTCGTCCTAAGCCAGAATAGACTTCGATCCCTGATGGATTTTCCGACGCAGATGTAGGTTCTGGTGGGGACCGAAGAAAAATCCGTTACCATCGACTTCCAAAAATGGTTTTCAAATTTTTACAATTTATTTGTACTAAATTAAAAAATTTTTAGAACAAAAGTTGTGTTTTCATAACGAACCACTTTCATCTATGACATTTTTCCGTACAGCCAATAGTTTTGGCGTAAATACGAGCCGGGGCCGTATATATATTTATGAAACTATTTAAAATCATTTGAAAATAACAATTATCTGAGTTAAAAGCTTAAATATCTGGTATATACTGAGTTAATGAACAAAAGTTTCAAACAAAGATTGTTTATTTAAAAAAAGCAACATTTATTATCTTTAAATTTTTTTCCTATCTCCTACGGTTTCAAACATGGACTTTTATCCCCCCCCCCCATCTTGGTGGAGAGAAGGGCGGTCTAATTTTGCTCATTCACGAACTTGATCCTACTTTTTAGCTCTTGAACACACACATAAAATTTCTGGTCGTTATCTCTTTTCTTTTTTGAGTTCTCGTACCGGGTATAAAAAGACAAAAATAGGTAATTTCACATAAAAGAAATGAAATTCTAGGAATAATTTTAATCATTAAAAATAATAAATTATTACTAAGTCATGCTCAGCAAAATGGGCGGGTAACGGATATTATTTTAAATAGCCGTAACATGCCCATTTATAGTTTTTTGGACAAAAGTATTTTATTACATTATTAATAACAAAAAATTTTCTGTCAAATATTTTAAATCTTTAGAATAAAAAAATATATATTCAGCCATAATCTTTTTTATCAGAAAAAATATTTTACTATTTATAATTAAATACATATTTTTAATTTAGAAAAAGAATAAAAAATCTTTAAATTACGTGTATTATCAATATTTACGTCAATTATTTCACTAACAAAGTTTCCTGATAAAATAGATTATTTACGGTATGGAATTTTTCATTAAAAAACAGATCTAACTTTAAGAATATGAATGATTTTCTTTTTTAAATAATTGCGGCTTTGATAAAACGATAAAAGTTTTACTAAGGGCAATTTTTCCAGGTTATTTTGATACTGAATGAAAATGATAATTTATAGGTTTTTGTGTAATTTTTTGTTTTACTATTAATATGATGTTCAATTTGATAGAAATGTACCATATAAACACTAAATACATTTTAAATGCAATACCAGTATAAAATATGAGTCATTCGTTGAAACAAAAAAAAATTCATGCGTCATTAATATTTCAGGTTATAAAAACTACAAATTCAGTAGTTTATACCTCTATATATAGACTATAATTTAGGGTCTAAAATCGAATACTTTTTCACCGGATCTTGATGTTTTGAGCTCTCGTAATGCCAAAAAAAAAACCAAGTTTGGTCGTTGGACTATATGTGTGTTTAAACATGGTATAATTTTATAACGAAAAATATTCATAAACTTGATAACTTTATTGATATCAATACTTGATTGAAAAATCAATAAAACATATTTGAATTGGACCCATATGAAAGATTCAGGGATAAATTTCTCTACTTTTTAGTTTCTTGGATATAATCTATATATATATATAAAGATTGGCGCTGCAGTCAATTTATTTATTAAACAAATTCTATAATTTGGTGGAGGTTCTGGGAAGCAAAATAACATTTTATTTCTTATAGCGGAAGCGCCGTGCAATATTAAAAAATTTGAATAATTCAGTAGACACTATTTAACCAACGGGCGACGCCCGGGAATTTAGCTAGTTATACCCAGTATATAATATAAACCAGGGTGTATTAACTTTAATCCCGACTTTGTAACGGTTGAAAAAATGATCGCAAAAAAACCATTTTGACATAGTTGATAAAATTAGTCCTAGTTAGTCCATTTCCTCAAAGTTGTCCATCCGTCCATTAACACGATAACTCGAAGAGATAGTGTGCTGAAATTGTGTATGTGTGTTCTAGAGCTAAAAAAGTAGGGTCAAGTTTGTGAATAGGTAAAATGTTTGGACAAAACTGCCCAACTTTGAAACCGTAAGAGATACAACAAATATGTAAAGCCAAAAAATGTTCCTTTTTTTTAAATAAACAACTTTTGTTATAAACATTTTTTGCATAAATTCAGTATATACCGGGTATTTAAGTAATTAACTCAGTTGTTATTTTCATTTGTTTCATATAAATTTAATTTGGGCTCTCATGGATGAAAAAATGCAATAAAAATTTAAGTAGTTTGACACACGCAATGGCGTTTTTTTGTTGTTGAAAATTTTAGTTATAAATTTGTGTGAAATATTAATCAAATCAATTATAAAATTTAATCTAAATATTTATACATCTTATTAATAAATTGTTTCTTTTTAAACACATTATGGCTTGAATATTTATTTATACGAAGCCTTACGACTATTTACATAAATTAAGAAACAACTAAATTTGCTTACTAAATAGACACTTAAGGACGTTCGAAAGAGAAAAAAATGCATAGAAGTTCCTGTAATTTAAATATGTTATAAAAAAATTCAATACGATTTCATTGGTATGCTTCATAATGTTAGTTCAAATGAATTTTTTCGTTTTTTTCGATATTGAAAATCATACTCCTAACATTGGATCTTATGAAGAAACTACAAATTTAATCTTTATAATCGAATAAAACATAGTTTAAAATTCAGTGAAGTTTTTAAAAGACTATGTAAATTGTTGTTAAATAAACAAGGATTTATTTGAGCCAAAGATGAAGGTATGTTCGAATGCATTTTGGAAAGTATTAATGAATTATATAAGTAATTTTATCATTTTAGAGAAGCAAAACACAAGATTTTACTTTTTTATTTAAAATAAAAGATCTTTATTATGAGTCAAGACTCACGAGTATTATTATTTACCGAATAACTATAGAATATTTAAATCTAGTTTCAACGTATACATTAAATCTGTAACGCTGCGGGCATGCGCAGTCGCTTGATACCCCCCATACGTCATTCCCCGTAAAATGACTTTTTCGAATGTCCTTAAGTCAAATAACTGACTTTGTTACTTAATTTATGTATACTTGGTCCACTTAAGACTCCACGTAAGAATTTATGTAAAAAAAAAAGTATTCTATGTTTACATTTAAAAAATTCAATATTTATTTACGTTTATGGTGTGATACCTAAATAAGACATCATCGAATAACTAGAGAAATAACTAAATGATTTTTTTTAAATATTAAGTTACTTTAAAAATATTAAACTATTTCTAAATTATTTCTAAGTACTTAAATTACTACTCTAAAAAAAATCCATATAAATAAAATTTTGAATAATTGTAAGTAAATTTATTTATTTTTCTTTTTCAGGTGAGTTAACGACTTCAATTTTTTTACAATCATGGTCATAAGCTTTTGGTAAGATGAAAAATCATTTTTGATATTTTATTCAAATCAATCTATAATCCAAAAATTTTAATTGAATGAACTAATCGAATACGAGTCTTCTAAAAAAAGAATTTTTTCTTCTTTCAATCGCCACTAATTTCTGACGTAAAAGTATTGATATATTTTAAGGACGTTCCAGCACTGTGCAATCAGCACAACAAACCGGTTTGATTTTATTATAGCACCAATACATAAACACACATATACAACACATAGACACAAACACTGTTCACATGTACAAAATAATGATTTGAAGAAAAAATTGATTTGAAGAAAATAAATAAATTAAAACTTTTATATTTCGAAAACAAAACGGTAACACGATTTTTAAAAAAAATTTATATAATAAATATTTAGTTTTTTTCTCCTATTTTTTTTTTAAATTCTGTCGATTATTTATACAACAGATAATAGTTGGACGGGCATGAAGTTTTACATGCTTCTAATGAGAGAGTGAGAGAGAATGATAACTTTGACATTAATTATCTCGCGTTCTAAACGGTCAAAAATTTTGAAACTTCGGGATTTATCAGAAAACATTATTTTTAGCCTGTGAAAAAAAATGAGCAAAATTTGTCGAAAACTGGTGGTATATTGGAACAGCTTTAAATACAAGTCCGCAAAATAAGAAATTTTTTGTGCATATTAAATTCATGAAAAAATCTAAATGATTATTAAGAGTCCACTGTATTCTAAATATGTAGTGTAGACCATACTGTATTTAGAATTAACACTGGTCTACTGGTCACGTATACCATCTAATGTGACCGCTTGTTGTAAACACGTTTTTTTCCCTATTTAACTTGAAATACTATAATTTAAATTAGTTAAATTTTTGTAAATAGTCTATTATAAGACCGATACCAGTCTATCGAAAAGTATTATTTTTATTTCGAAACTATGTTAGAACCAATTATATCGGTTATGAAAACTTCAAATCAAATTTCAAAATGAAACATTAAATACAAAAATTATTTAAAGGGTTTATTTCTATTGTTTTCCTACGTTGTTTGTTAGTCGCCAGTGACATGTTCCATTGTGATATGTATAGAACCAATTATATCGGTTATGAAAACTTCAAATCAAATTTCAAAATGAAACAGTAAATACAAAAATTATTTATAGGGTTTATTTCTAATGTTTTCCTACGTTGTTTGTTAGTCGCCAGTGACATGTTCCATTGTGATATGTATATATAGTTATCAAACCATCATAGCGTTATATCCAGAGTTATATTCCATGTATCCAGAGTTAATACTGAACTGTCGAGACAGAGATAGTATAGAGATCAGTAACTAATTCAAGTCGTAACCCAAATTGATAGGTAACTCGTTCATAATCCAGTACAAGGTATGCATAATTACATGAAATAAAAGTAATTTTCGAATCATTTCTATTGTTTTTTTCGTTGTTTTTATATTACAAATGTAACCAGCACGACTCTCGGAAGTGGTATCGCCGTTTAGTTCTAAAGTTTAAATAATGCGTGCATGCGAACTTCATGTAGCCAGAATTAATACTGAAACTGAACTCAGCGTTAGTATAGACAATCAAGTAAGTAATCTTTGACTCCATATCCCGGAGATAGTTACGATTAGATAATGCATGCTGATGATGTTTACTTTATAATCGAAATACGCATTTAAAAATAATAATAACTGCTCTAGGAATTGGGGCAAAAATTTGAAATTTAATTTCAAAAAATCTCTTTGATTATCTTAATAATCTTTATAGTGTAAACTATAAATAGAGATATTATAAAGTTCAGTGACTAATTCAAGTCGCAACTTGAAGTGTTAAAAAGTGTTAATTTGATGATTAATACATCGAATGAAATTTTTGCTTTTAATTTGAAGAATGTTTTATTTTTTCTTCCAATGATAATCACTTTCAATCAACAAATGTATGAATTTACGCCAAACATAAGATAATATATTTAATTTACTAAATTTTGTTTACTGTGTAGACATGAAGTAGATTTACAATATTGTAGTGCACTCTCATCCTAGACTAAAAAATAAAACCTAAGTCTCTAAATCAAGTCCAATATATTATATATCTTTTATCACTGAATAATTTTTTAATTAAAATTTATGAGGTAAATAATAAATATATACATAAATTTATATATACACTTTTTTAACGGCTACACGGCTAGTTTTCAATTGTCTTTATAATGTAAATTTGCTTATTAATTATTATTAATATATGAAATATTATTATTTAATATAATTAATGATATTTTTATATGTATTTAATGAAGCCTTATTTACATTTTAAATGATATTTAATTATAAATTAATATAATATTTATCAATACCATAAGTTTTTAATGATTAATAGTCCGTGATAATGCGTTTCGATGTGTGTAAATGTAAAATGTTGAATAAGTATACGCAAACTTTCCCTCTACTTACCATTTAATTAATCAACACGTGTTTATTAATTATTTTAATTATGACTCTTCTTTTGAAAATAAAAAACAAGCAATAAGTCATTGATCTATAGAGGATTTTTTTTTAAATATAGTGATTTATATTCAAATGAAAACGCTTTAACTATCACGCATTCATTAATCATTGATTGTAGATAAATGCGTTTACTTATTTTGACATTTAAGTAATGTGTCTGAACATTCTTTTATATCAAATGCCTGATATGAAAAGTCATATACATCTAGGATGAGAATCAAACCCCTGACCCCTTTATCTTAATATTTTTGAGTTTTTTGATAATTATTCGAAAAGGATTTAGATTTTTACGTACTTGTCATTAGTCTAATTTTGTTAGAAATAGTTTTTTACTGGAAAGCGAAGTAAACTCATTTTTGAGTGCAATTATATAAACTACATATTACAAAGAATATTTATAAACATTATTTACTATGGTGTCTACTTCTCTGGGTCTCTACTAATATAGTTATTAATTTTAATTAAGTACAAAAAAATTATGTTCTCCATAAGACGCTGTGTTAAGTTTGATTTATAATCGATAATTACTCAGTGAAATGATCGTCAACAGGTTTTAAATTTTGGATGGAGTATAACTACATAAACAAAAAATGTTTATCTACTATCAAGCTTCATGCTTGAACGTCCTTAAATGCAAAACTTCAGAAAACTTATTGACTTATGTATTAAAAGTTTCTCAATCTTTTTATAATATATCGATTGATTGAAATTAACATAAATTATAACAAATCAAATAACATGAAATTAATATAAAATAACAAATTGTAATATAATTTAGATAGATAGACAGACAGACAAACAAACAAATACACATCGATATCTATATATATATTTATATATATATATATATAATTTGTTGATCAATTCAAATTGATAAATAATAGATTTGACCTATAAAATAATAAATATAATATAATATACTATAATATAATATTATAAACAACAGTTTATCTAATTCATCTTCAAAACTTAAAAAACATATACTTTGAATCCAACTATAAATAATATAAAGCCATTATATCACCCATCCACCTACATATGTGTTATGTTGTATATTTGTTTGTTCCTCATATTTATACCGTATTATGGCTATGGATATTTATATATATTTATATATATATATATATATATATATATATATATATATATATATATATATATATATATATATATATATATATACAGGGGAGTGTATATATATATATATACATCATGGAGTTAGGTGTTCTGAAATTTATTCAAGAAAACTATACCACGGTGTAGAACTGCAAAAAACAAACAAAAAAGTTCAATAAAGTTTTTCGATTTGATGATTAATTTTTGAGTTATAATTAATTAAACATTAATAAATTCAACCACTCTATCACATTTGCATTTTTGAATTTTCGCGGGTGTCGCTACACTTATTGAGAGCTCTGATTGTCGCTACTCTAGCATGCTCTACTGTGGCCGCCCAATAAAATTTAATTTTATTATTTTTTTAATTTTATTAATCTATTATAAAATTTTAAAATTATAGCTGGACTTTTGACGCCATTTGTACCTCCTCATTGATAAAGTAACATAACTTTATATTAAAACTTTATTAATAAAATTGCATTTACCAGACTCTATATACATATAACAATGTGTAGATAATTTTTCATTAAACATACTGTATACCTTAATAACCTATCTCTTTTCATGTAAGTATTATTAGGTATATATATATATTTATAGTACACAGACAAACAATATTCAAAAGTATATTTGTATAGAGAATTTTAAAAGTTTGAGAGTTGTTGAATCGTCTTTGTTCAACAAAAGTTTCTTCTTGAAAACACATTCATCTGGAAAATAGAGTACCTACACACACGGAGAGAGAGTAACTAGTATGTGAACTATCAGCATCTTCATCATGATATTGTGATGATGATGATTATGATGAAGCTTTTTAGCGCTCGCTATACATACAAAGAAGCTATAGATAGATAGTTTAGCTTCTAGTAAAATGCTTTAAGTTATACTCTATATTTTATACAAAATAAAGTGTGTATATACATAACCTATACGTATATATACACTGGTACACCATATAACCTACGAGTATTATGAGATGATGTGACATTTCCTTGTTGTCTACATTTAAGGATGTACCAGCACTGTGTACACATACTTACACATATTATTGGCACAAAGATACTTACACATACTATCAAATATTCCCGGTACGGTGATAACGTTGCTCTGTGCATATACCTATATATTATAATTGCTTATGTCAAAATTAACAATTCTCACTCTTTACTTGATACAATTTGAGAGAGATTGGCTATTAATTATCTCGCGTTCTAAACGGTCACAAATTCTGAAACTTTGGGATTTATTAGAAAACATTATTTTTAGCCTGTGAAAAAAAAATGAGCAAAATCTGACGAAAAGTGTATGCAGGAGCATCCTTAAATACGAAAAATACATAGACACACTGCATTCCGTTCGCTGTTGTTGTTGTTGTCGCATGAAGTTAGCTGTTGTTCCTCCACAAAAAAAACTTACTAGAATTTTATCGTTTTGTAAACTTTTCCGACCCTGTGATTTATTTTATTCTTTAATTTGTATAATTTAATTTAATATAATAATAAGTTTTATTTGATGAGTAAATATAAAATTGATGTATCCCAAAACTAGAATTCAAATTAAACTAGTCCCAAAATTGGCGCCTGAAAAACACTTAAGGATGTTCCAGCATACCACCACTTTTCGACTGATTTTGCTCATTATTTTCACAGGCTGTAAAAAACGTTTTCTAATAAATCCCAAAGTTTCAAAATTTTTGACCGTTTAGAACGCGAGATAATTAATATCAAAGTATTCTCTCTCACTCTCTCTCTCTCATTAGAAGCATGCAAAATGTTTTCGGAAAAAAAAATTTTGTTGATAATGCTCGTCCACTAGAAAGAAAAGAAATGTTTTATAAAACGTTTTGCAAAATATTATTTCTTCTTAATTTGGCAACTTCGTGAACGTGTTCCGTTACAAAGAACAAGTTCCTTTTCACGCATTGTACAAATCGATAAATCTAGAAATCTTTTATTTATTTAAATTTTAACAAGATACAGATTTTTATTGAAAAAAAAGATCGTCACCGGAAATATTTTGTTACATTCATACTCACAACAGGTATACAAAACAAGTTTATGTGTCTACCATCAAAAAAACATTGTTCATCCTATAGAGATATAATAATAACTAACAACAAGAGTAAATAATAAGTGTAAAACATAGTAAAACTGCCTAAGAGTACCAACTTTTTATTTGTATTAATATTTCTTGAACCATAATCCAGAATTAACCATAATTAGAATTGCTGGAATTAGATTCTAAATGTTTCTCTTCCATATTTGGTTTAGTGAAACTATATTAAACTATTACTTCGAAGAACAAAGTCTGTTGATCATTAGTTAAATTATGCAAATTCGTACTCGGACACAAATCTTAGACCTAAGAGTGTTACGATAACTTTAAGTGTTACGTATTGGATAAGAAAAAAATTTTATTTTGCTACACATTTGTACGTTTTTGTGTGATGATCGATATGGTCATTAGGAGCATCTTTGATGTAGAAAATAAATTGATATTATACATGCAAGCTCGATTTCCATCGCCCTCAATAACTTCCACTTTCAAAGTGAAACATAATTTCAATTTCAAAGTTGACTTTTTGAAAGAAAAGAAAGTAAAAAATAAATTAATTTGTGACAAATAACAATATAGTATCAATATAAATTCAACATATCTTCTCGTTTATGGAAATATTTTCGATTGTCGGTTTTTAGTAGGCTTCAATACCTCCAGTTCACAAGACAAGTGTTTCAATGAACCAGCTTCAACTATAAATTCAAAGTGTATCAGACTTTTTAGTGAAAGTATTTCATTTGTTAGGGGGCTTCAATTTGTTACGTATCCCCTAATTGTAACATAGTCTATGATCATTTAGATAGATAGAGATAGATAGTCGAGGCTGCCCTGGACGGTCATTGGTCATAAGGCCATAAGGTCCATTGTGACGGCCATAAGGTCCATTGTGATGCCTAAGGATGTGAGGATGTGAGTGGAGTGGAAGGAATTTTTGTGTATAGACTAGGAATTGGTAGGATATGCGGCTACAGCCGACTCTGGTAGGAACTATGCCGATATTCATCTGGAGTTCGTGAAGGAAACTGCAGAAAACCTTCTGAAGCATAGCCGGTTACTTCGTTCTTGTCCATACGCCGACAGTTTAGCCAATCAACCGCCCCTTTTTTTTTTAATATTTTATAATTGACAAACTGCCGATGTCGGGATTCGAACCCATAATTTCCCAGTTTTACCCTATATCACTTTACATCACATAATATAATATAATTGAATAGATAATATATTTTATTTTAAAAACTCCTACTTTTCAACTTTAGTGTGTAGGTTTTAAAGTATATACACACGAGTGTATTCTATAATCTATATATACAGTACAGTACCTACTAGAGGTACTATATTCAATAAAATTAATTATTATTTTATGTACACATATAGCTAACAAAACATGTTTATATGATTGTTATAAATTTCTAAAATTGTATTTGAATTGAATATGAATAATTATATTTATTATACATAATATTTATATGCAATGCGTATAATCATAATTTTAGAATAGAAAAGATTTATCTATTCATAATTGTAATTACTGTTCTTTATCTACAACATTATATGTTTTAGAGAGATTATGTGTTTGATCTTAAAAATCTTAACATAAAACATATAAAAACTAATAATATACAAACTATAAAAAACTATAAAATATATAAAAACGTAAAAACTGAAATTATGTCTATTTATTAACCCCCAACGCAAAAATTGGAGTATGGATGCCTACGCCCCCCCCCACATTACCGAAATTTACCATACTTTATCGAAATTTCGGGTTATCCCAATAAAAAGTGTATTGTTGAGAAATAATGAAATTTCAACGAGGTAGATAAACCTGTATTCCTCACCTCATCCCCACACTTTTATTTTATTTAGTAAACGCTAAGAAATATATTTTTTTTAAAACTTTAAATTGCAGAGCTTTGCATCAACTTTTTTAAGATAAATTTTCGTTCTTAAAATTAAATTGATAATATAAAAATTGTGCGCTAACAATTTCCATTTTTTATTATTTTAAAGTTGTTTTAAACAAAAATTACTGAGAAATTAATTAAAAACTTTTAATTAATAAAAAGATAAATTTTTTTCTTCTTTTTTTTATTTTGATTCTATATCATTAAATTGAGATGACATTACTACCCTCCGTACTGATGATGTTGGTCGTTTGTTTTTGTGATGTGTTGTGCCTTTCCTCCCTTGTCATTTTCATATGATTCTGTCACTGATATAATAAACCCCAGTCCCCTCAGCTCTCTCTTCTTAGTTAAATATCCCTATCTATCTTTTTATAATTATTTTAAGTTCTACGATCAATCAATGTTTTTAATTCTTTCGTAGTTAGCATATTGCACCAAATATTCTATAAAAATAATCGCGCGTTAGATTTTATACTTCTTTGGAGTGGAATTAAAACTATTTTAAAGAATATATTCAAATGATATCTTTGACTTTTATGCAATGTATATTCGTGTATAACTTAATAAATTAACTAATTAAACGTTTCATAGTAATTATCAAATAGTATTTGTCAATGACATTTATTTACTATTACTCGTACGTTTTAAGTCCAATATGTGTTTATATATAAAATATACATGTGTTCATATGGAGATTTGATCACTCAGTTGGTAGAGCATTGGTCTAAAATGCCAGATGTCGTGGGTTCGATCCCCATCCCTAGATGTGTATGATTTTTCATATCAAGAAATCTACGAACCGTTCCAAATTTTCAAATTATATAATTTGACCTTTATAGAAACAATTTTGCGCAATTTTATTAATATTCACTAAACGGTTGTTGAGAAATAAATTATAAATAGTAATTTAACAAATCTTTCTCACTTATACGTATATGAAAGAAAAATGGTTAATGTTTTTGTCGATTTAAATTAAAGGTTTACATTTACAGCCATAAGGGTTTATATATAAAATATACCAACTATGTTTGATAAGTATTTGGTGTATCGTGCGGATACTAAAATTACACTCGAAACACATAAAAAGTGTGTAACGAAAAATAACTTCAAAAATTTCATTCAATTTTAAGGTTTTTTCACTAAAAACTGTTAATCCTTTGCATTAAAACATAGTACGTAATACTGACGTGAAATTACACTACCGAGAATCGAACCCCGGACTTCTTGAATAGGCAGCAAACTATTGTTTAGTATACACAAAAACAAAAAAGGTTAAGTCTTTTTGTTTATTATCAAGCAGCAATACAACAATTTTATATATCGTGTTTACTGAGCCCTTGATATATATTCCGGGTTGTACACTCATCGAACCGTTTTTTTTCATTTTTTTCTCCGAACATCATCTCTCATTATTCTATTCATTTAAGTTACTAACTTTGGTTAAAGCTAAATCTACATGGATAATTGCTATAGAAAATCTATGGTTGAGTAATTTTCAATATCATACAATTCTTATATATTTCTTAATAATTTTTATATTTCTTTGTATACATCATAGTAGGTAAATAAATTACTCTGAAAGTTCAAACATGTTAGACCGTACTGGATACTAGATGGGCAGTGTACCAAAAGGAAATGTACAATAAACAGAAAAATGTTCTTTTTTTCAAAATTTTACGGTTGATTTGTTCCAAAATCAATGTTTTTTTTCAATTTTGGATTTTTAGTATTTTTATAATGGGGACACTTTTATTCCAACAATTTTTATCGAAAACCAAACGGATATGAAATTGAACATCATTATTGCAGTCAATAGTACGGTTCAATGCGGGAAATGTTCGACTAAACATCTGAATAATCTTCGAATGACTACTACAGTCCCGAATAGCAACTCTGAATTCTATATGCTATTTATTTACCATTGAAGCGTCAACATTGCAAGTTAATAAGAAAATTAGAAGCCACGGAACAGAGCCCCAGTTTACCCACTGTATACTATAAACGTACTATGGGTCACAAAAGTATAGATGATTATTGGTAAAATAACACATGAAGTCATATTTCAAAATGGCGGCTTTAGTCAGGCTACATTTAAACAAGTAGTTACAGTTTTCTTAAAAACAGATGAGTTTCATTAACAAAACAATTATTTAAAAAAATTTTTATTAACATGGCCCTATCAACGCATATGTAACTATCACAGTTAAGCCTGACTGTATTTCTAATTATTGCCACCAGATTGCATAGTCCTAAGGAACAAACATTAATAGTTTATAGTTGACTAGTGTCTTGTCCATTCGTTTTTTGAGAAAATGTTTTGAGAATAAAAGTTGTTGGTATATTTATAATGAACAACTTTTATACGAAATATTTTTTCGAAAACCGAACGAATAAGCCACAAATCGACTAAAAAATGTTGAAAAATGACCGCTACTTTTGTGATCATGTGTACCTAAATTTTATAGTTTTCGACAATGGTTTTCTGGTCTCTTAACTATCCCGTCCCGTGTCCGGCACGATCAAACATATACGATTCGTTAATACAAATCTTATTTTATGCTTTTTAAATAATATAAACAGTAGTTTTTATTGTTCAAAATTTTTTTAATTTCTATCTATTTAAAAAAAAAAATGTATTCGTTTTTTTGTATTTCTATAGTCATTTTAGTCCCTATTAATGCCACGTGATGCGTGTAAGTTTTCAGTTACAGGTGCTATACTCAACTTTTAAGTTGTATAGGGTGGCGCATAAGTAACGTTATGATTTAATTAGTGATAAATTTTTTGTTTACGTATTTTTTTTAACGTATTTTTACAGAATTCACTTTGAAAAACTTGGAAACTTTATGATGGAAAAACTCAGCACTGAACAAAGAACCAAAGTTGTTCAATTTTATTTTGAAAGTCAACATTCGATTATTCATATTTCTTTCATGAATCATAGCGTTACTTATGCTCCACCCTGTATAAGAAGGAACATGTAATTTTATTGTGATCTATATGAAAAAAAAAATTTATTATTTATAAATATTATTGAAGATAATTATAATCAAACCCAGATGTTTTGAGCAAGTTTTTAAAATGACAATGAATTTCTTTTTTGTAACATTCTCGTTAAATTTATGTCTCTACCCTCATTTAAGATATATTGTACCCTTTTTTCCGAATAATTCAGGATGTCAAAACACGAATCAAATTTTTTTGAACCTTCTATTTAACTTACTTTGTTGTCTGTCTGTCACAGATTTTGAACAAATTAACGAAATTCAATTGAACTGAATTTTTGCATAAACTTGTATTTCTAATCGTATAAATATAATAATATCCAGAATTTATCTAGAAGAATTTATAATGGAATTCGAAAATACTCATCGAAATATCGAAGTGTCGATAAATCAAATTGATTTTTTTAGTCTAAACCTTAATAATTTAAGCTACTAATGTTACGCTTTAAACGCCAAACTTATTTAATTATTAACTAAACGCTTGGAGTGTTTTGTATTGAAATGAGATCAGCAAAGTTTTCTCAAATTTTCAATACAAAGCGGCCAAGTGTTTACAATTAAGTTATTTTTATGGTTTTTAGTACTAATAAAAGCTAAAATTTTCGTTTTGTTCTAAATATAATGGTTTAGTTGTTATGGGCCACAAAATAGCGTCCTTTTTTCAAAATTTTATAGTTAAAATGCTTAAAAACTTATGTGAAATGCCACACAAACTCTATATGGGCAGTGTAGGTAGTTTTAACACTAGATTTTAGGCCACAGAAGAAATCCTGGTAATTTTTCGAAACTTTGTAATTAATTTGTGCTTTATTGATCCGCATTTCTATAAAATGCTTCGGATAGAATTTTGACTATAGTAAAAACTTTTATTCGAAGAATTATAAAATTTTGAAAAATGACCACAACTTTTGTGGCTCATAGTACAAGTGACCATAATAGTACCATCATAGTACAAGGACCATAATAGTCTTTTTACAAAATTTTATATTTATTTGTACCTTATTTATTTAGTTTTCGTGAAAATGTTTCGAATAAAAATTGTTAGTCTATTTATAATGGACAACTTTTATCCGAAACATTTTCACGAAAACCGAATAAATAAGTCAATTATACAATTTTTGACAAAAGAACTCTATCTTTGTGGCCATGTGTACAATCTAACGTAAATACTACCGGCCTTGTATACCTGTTTGGAGAGATTTCACAATAGTTTGTAAGCGTAGCCTGCGTACATGAAACTAAAAGATTGAATCAATAATTTTTTAAATGGGCATTCGATATTAATGTTAATAAAATTCAAAATCAATCTTTAAAATCAATTTTTCAATAATTGATAATAACATTTCAAACAAACAAAAAATTATGAAATAAGTGTTCAATTGATGCAATTAATAAAGCGATGCGCGACAGACGGAAGTTACTACGGTATATTTTAATATATGTTATGATTTTAATATTAATTATAATATAAATATTATTAATATATGCACCTGTATAGATGTATTATCAATATTATTATAAATAAGTTCAATTAATTGTCACCTGATTAATTTGAATAATAAAACTGTTCATAATATTATTATTTTATTACTCAATAATTTTATTCATAAATTAAATCATATCTAAGAGAAGATTTTATTTAGTTATAATAATAATAATTATTATTATAATATTCTTACTTCTGTTATCAAAATAACAAAATAATACTTCTCAAAAAGTATTTACCCAATTATATTGGTCAATTCATTTCCAATTTCAGATCGCTGACAAAATTTATTTACATAAAATTGAACGATATTTCATTATACTTTTTGTAGATGCTTGATTTTTTATAAGCAAATTTTTTGTTTAAGGATGTACCTGCGCTGGTTTATTCATTTATAAAATTCTTTGAAATCTTACATCGTACATTCATAAAAGTCTACAATATTGTTTATGATTTTTTGTCGTAAGTTAAAATTAAAATTTAATTTAGGCTCGTCATACCGGACCAAAATTAAAAAAAATTTAGGAAAAAAATCTGAGATTTCGGATAATTAAGCTACCGCCGACAGAAATATAATTTAGCTGAAATCTCCGTTGTTTTCTTAAATATCTTTTTTTTTAGTCCCGTCATACTGGAATTGCATTGAATCAATCTCTTTATTAATATTTTCATTTTCGATTGCGTAGTTTTTCCCCTAATACTTTTATAATTGATTTATATGCACTTAAACTAAATGTAAACAAAAAATCAAGCCTTAACCTTTTTGAAGCTTTAGTGCTCGTACATCCTTAAAGAAAGGTTATTACCATTTTTGGCCTAAAGTGCACGGTAATGGAGATATAGGCCAATACAGTTTTTCTCAAAACCATGGAACAACAATCATGGAAGTTATACATTATTAATATCATTACAGATTTCCATATTACCTAATAGTTATTTATCTCATAGATATTATTTTGATTTATTCATCTTATATTGATTTTATAATATTTTTTTGCAATTAATGCAAAACTTTATTATTATTATTTTTAAATCTAATTAAATATTTCCTTATTATTTTTATTTTCAATCATTAAATAAATAAAAATATTTATGTTTTTTTTTTTTGCAATTAATAATAATTTATTAATTTATTGAGTGTCATCAATATTAAGTTTTAAACAAAAAATATATTTTGCATAATTTTACGAAATCAATTTCATCAAAATTATATGAAAAGTTTGAAGATTTTTAACCTACATAAAAATTGTATTTATTTTATTTATGTGGTAAAATTTTGCTTGTGAACTAAACCATCAAGTGGTGTTACCAGTTTTATTTATAATTAAACAGCTATTATACGTCCAAAATAGTCGTTAATATTATATGCGATGTCCAGCCACTGTGATATAAATTTTATTAGATACTTGGCGTTATGTAAATTGGTGTCCGGAGACATTCTACATACATATTAAAACCTTGTGGCTGTAATATTTTAATATTGTCAAGCTATTAAAATTGAATTTTTTATTTTCAAATTTAATTACTTCATTTTATTTCGTGGAAATTTGTTATTTTGCGGAAATTTTGTACTATGGGCCATAATCCACCATCTCATTTTTCAAAATTGTTTATCTGATCTGTCCCTAATTCATACGATTTTTGGGAATAGTTTCGAATAAAAGTTATTTCTCAAATATATAAATATCGGAGAAGGGAATCTCCAATTTTTGGCCTAAACTGTCGATTAAAATTGGATAATGAAACTACAACTCTTACTGCCAGCCTTAGTTTTTAGTTCCAAAACGATAAAAGATAGAGTGGATGTTCGAAACCGAATCTACATCAACTTTCTGATAAATCACTGTCTCTTTTCTACTTATCATTCTTCTCTGTTTTATTTAAAACAATCTAACGTCTCTGCTTCTCTATATTTTGGCCATAGAAAAAAAAGAGTGGTTGTTCAAAATCTACACTCATCGTACGAATGTTTTAAGGACGTTCCAGCACTGTGTTATGCAATCAGCACAAAAAACCGGTTTGATTTTATTGATTTTATTATAGCACAAATACATAAAGACACATATACAAAACATAGACAAATACACTGTTCACATATATAAAATAATGTTGATTTGAAGAAAATAAATAAATTTAAACTTTTATATTTCGAAAACAAAACGGTAACACACGATTTTTTTTAAATTTATATAATAAATATTTCGCTTTACTCTCCTAGTTTTTTTAAAATTCTGTCGATTATTTTTTCTACTACAACAGATAATAGTTGGGCGGGCATGAAGTTTTACATTCTTCTAATGAGAGAGAGTGAGAGAGTATGATAATTTTGATATTAATTATCTCGCGTTGTAAACGGTCAAAAATTTTGAAACTTCGGAATTTATTAGAAAACATTATTTTTAGCCTGTGAAAAAAATGAGCAAAATCTGCGAAAAGTGGTGGTATGCTGGTACATCCTTAATAATTTTACACACACAAATTTATGAATTTATATGAATGAAAAACATTTTTTACAAAAATGCTTTTGTACAATTTAAATAAATTTTAACATTAAAATATAAATTATTACCGAAAGTTTCTAAAATATTGTAAGTGAAAACGTTTAATGGTATTGAACTGTTCCCCTGTCTTCTGTTCTGTATCTCTTGCATATCTGCCAATCATGTCAACAACCTATCATAAGACAAAACATGAATTTTTCCAAGTCATTTTAAAAATAGATAACCATATTTTGAGGGCTGTCAACCCATTCACAATAGGAACCACTTTAGCCGGCACTATGCAACTCACGTATACAGTTCACTTAAAGCCGAATATTTCGTAAGAAGAACTTTCTTCTTACGAAACCTTTTCAAGCATAGTCAGTTACTTCGTTCTTGTCCATACGCCGACAGTTTAGTCAATTAACCGCCCCCTTTTTTTTCTTAATAATTGACAAACTGCCGATGTCAGACATAACGCTTTAGACCGCTCGGCCACTTGGACTGGTAAAGGCGCTTGGAACTGAGAGGTTGCTGTTGACAAACGGTGGTAGTTCGTCTAATAAATTAATTTTTTTTTAAAATTAATGGAGTAGTTAATTGGAGTATAGGCAAGAATGAAAGTCTTTCACAAATTCCCAATGAATATCGTCATAGTTCCTATTAAAGTCGGCTGCAGGCGCATAATCTGCCAGTTCCTAGTCTACATACAAATTTCTTGTCTTTTAAGAATCGGTAAATAAGACCTAGAAAGGTCTACTTGCCAGAGGTTGATAAGCTACTACTTCAAAGCGATTATGCATTTCTATAAAGTAACAAATATTACCATTATAGTAAAATAACTGTGGCATAAATATATGATCAATCTATAAGGACTCTTTATTTGACTACGTGACCCTAAACATTGTAAATCGAAATTATATTTCAAATTTTGCCCCTATTCCTAGAACATTTGTTTGTATTTTATAAATTTGGTGTCACAGGCACCAAATTAGCAACAAGCAACATATCTCTGAATCCATATCCCAGAGATAGTTACGATTAGCTAATTCATTCTGATGATGACTACATTGTAGTCGAAATACGTATTTATAAAATACAAACAAATGTTCTAGGAATAGGGGCAAAATTTGAAATATAATTTCAAAAAAAACCTAGAGTTCTCTTTGATTATTTTAATAATCTTTATTGTAAATCCACTTTCAATATTTTATGATATCTCTGTACATACATTTGAAAATAGTAATTCTCAATAAAAATTAAAAGTTCATAGCATTTTATTTATAATATCTAATTACTAGTAGTTATACTCTCTGTAAACTAGAAGTCGGGTATAAAATAGAGAAGTGTAACAATGTTACATTATGTTACATTTACTAATATATATAATACAAGAAGTAATTAGTAATTTTATTAAGTGATACATAAAGGTCAATTAATGCTAACATCTCTAATAATAAATTGGTTGTTATTAAAAATTATAATTCAAGGCTAGTTAAAAAACAAAGTGTTATTTTTATTATATTATTTAGGTACACTCAATTACCTTAATTTGCCATCAATATGGCGTCAACTGCTGGCTACTGTATACATCAAAGTACAATCGGCTACAAAAATCGCTCTATCATTTCATTGAGTTGTGCCTTATTCATTTCGTTTTCGAAAAAAAAGCTTCGGATGAAATATGTTTCTTATAACTATATTAACAACTTTTATTCGAACCATTTTTCCAAATACCGAATAAATAAAGCACAAAGCACTTTTTCCCAGTGATCACGGTGTTTAGTATTTGACCACTCGTTGTCCACCTGTTTACATGCAGTACTTGGAATTCCTAAAATAGGCTCTGTGCCTATGAAGGGCATTCCGACTTCCTTCTTTGCTATGACATTCGTTTCCTTCGACACCACTGTGACCCGGCACCCAGATCAATTTAGCATTGTTCCGTTTTCCCAGCTCCAGCAGTTCCTCATTCTGATTTATGTAGCCTCTACGTAGGTGTTCACGGACGCAAGCCAGTATGGCGTAGACTTCTGCTTGAAATACCGTGGCATATTTGCCCAAGTTGAAGTTTATATTTGCTTTAGGTCTCTCATCGTAGATTTTCGCCCCGGTCCCTTCTTCAGTTTTGGATCCGTCTGTATACCAGACGATTCCTTTCTTGAGATAGGGCGGTTCTCACAGTGAAAGGTTTTAAGAAGAAGTATATTTTGGGAAGCATACCTGTGCCCATTTCAAAGACGGGGTCGGAGATGATTGATGTTCCCACGATCCTTGCATGTACAATCTGATTTTTTTAATCCAGTAGCAAAATGTAGGATTATTATGTTATCTAATCTCTGCATCATTACACCAACCACCTTAATAAACAATAAACAACAACAAAAATTATCAAAATCGAATAAAGCAATATAATTTTTTAAAAAATCAAGACAAATTTATATATTATGATGATATTGAATGAAAACTGAATAAAAATTTTAAAAAAAAGTTTAAGTAAGCGCCGCACCGCACGCTACTGATGAGATATAATCATTAAAATATAATATTGTTTGATATAATAATAGCCTACAGGCTTTACCTATATGTACATTATAGTACAAGACGCGTCAAAAGTTGGATGTTAGTTATTAAAATTGTATAATTGAGTTCTAGTCTTCATTCATTTTCGAAAAAATGTTTTGGATAAAAGTTGTTCATTATAATGAGAAGCTGCTTCAACTTAGCGATTTCACTTTCTAGTGGTCACAATTTTAGTCTGATCAAAATGAAATATCGTATATAATTTTAGTATTTGCAAGGCCAATTTTATTAATAAATGACATATGACAAAGGGAAAGGGGGCATAGCTTAGTATTAGAACAATCGAAAAAAACTTAAGGAATAAAGTTGTAGAAAATCATGTTTGCTACAATTCAGCACCTTATCATTTTTGCTCAAACTCTAATGTGTATAGAGATATTAAGGAATTTAATTTTCAATCTTAAAACGTCAATACTTCTGTAAATATTAGTGTAACAGAAAAAATGATAGGAAACAAAATTACAGTAAAACTAAGTACCTACAACTTTACTTCTTATAAATTTTTCGATTTTTCGAATATTAAGGGAGATATGTCAAAATTTGTGTTTCCCCCTCCCTCTAAACCCCCCTTTCCCATTGTCATTTTACCCATTAACGAACTTGACCTTTTGAACACCAAAAGCGTCTCAAATACCAAATATATATATATATATATATATATATAAATTTTACAGATGGTGATTTTCTAGGTAGGATGGTGATTTCTTTTTTACTAGGTAGGATTGATGGACATTTGAAGAAATTTTTGCAAAATTTTGAAGTCGGTACAAGACCAATAGCTCTATTTCCTTTCAGGAAATTCGCTAAAACGAATATCAACTTTTGACGCTTATTGTACTGCAACACCACACAGGTATATAAAACTTATACCTGTATTTGACAAGAGGAAGTAAGTAAGCGTAAGAGTTTTTAAGTCGTCCGTTCGTCCGTACGTCGTTTTGTTCGTTTGTTGTATGTTCTTCGTTTGTTCGGCGCTCGAGATGGATGATGGTGGATGCTGGTTTTTAGTTGGTTTTTTTTTTGTTCTTTTTAACTTTATGCTACATCGTTGTTTCCATCTTTCTATCTCACTTTTATTGCCTTTAATAAGAAATACAAAAAAGTTACTGCTTACTTTATTTAATCGTATTTTGTTTTATATATTTCTTTCTTGTTGTTTTTTGAATGATGACTAAGAAACTCTACACAACACACAGCTGAAGAATATCACAAGATAACAGGTTTTCTGTATTGTTTGTTTATGTGTATGAGTGTACACAGGCGTAAGTAAATTCCGCACTTTTTACAATTCATCAAATCGAGTATTAAGTGGCATACAGATAGGGAACAGTGAATTGTGCAGCAACATTGTGCAGTAACCTAGTATGTTGCAAATGTGTATAGCTGTTGCAGCAACAAAAAACATGTCCTTGAACGGTTGCAGTAAAAATCAAAATTATTTGATATTGATAAATGTTCCTGTACAAATTGGTTATATTATCTAAAATTTTATGCTTTCCTAATATTTTATTATGTTTTATTACCTAGATTGGTTACAATTCACATATACTATATACTTTATTATTTGTATAGATATTATCCAACACTAGTTTTAGTTGTTCCGAGTCCAACTCGGAACTAAGAAACTCAACATGTAGAAGCCGGAAAAATAATAGTCCAAATACATTTGGTTCGTCGCAATCCATAGAAACTTGAGCCCATTGAGATTAGCTCTCAGTTTTCTCCACCATATAAACTATGTTTGGAAACTCGACCCAGTTTAACAGCCCAGAAACTGTGATTTTTGTTACCCAGCCCACCAAAGTATTTGACACCAATTAATTAGACGGACTAGCTCATACTTTTACATGACTTCACAAACTATACCTGCGGAGCTTAGAACAATTATAACAGCCACAAAACATACTGAAAAAAACATACTTTTTTCCTTTAAAACAATTTGGAATTAAACTACTGATATTTTTTATTGCAAGTATAAAGTGCGGAGTTTACTTCCTCCCCTGTACACATACACACATATAGACTGTCCGTCTGTCCTTCTGACATCTATCATTTTGTAATTGTATTATATCTTTTTACTGTGGTTTCAAGTCATCCATAGATAGTATTCAAGACAATTTTTAATAGTAATATTTTTGTAAAGAAATCTTTTGTTTTCGTGTATAAAAATTATGAATTAGCAAAATGGGGATGTTAGACAATCGACAAGATCATTGGAGATATGACACAAGTAAGTATTATCTTTTAAAGATTTCTTAGGGATTAAGAAGGGATAGTTTATGTTGTAGCAACATTAAAACAAAGTAGCGATGATCGAATTGAGACAGAGATGATATTCTGTTAGATATGCACTAATGGTTTGTGGTTCGTTGCTCCAACATAAAACCACCCTAATTTAAAGGACTAATTGGGACCACTTATTAGTAAGACCATCTTATTGGTGGTCTTCTTTAAAATCTTGTATTTCGTGGTAAAAATTAATAAATTAGCAATATTGGCGTCTTAGATAATTGAACAACCAAATTGAAAAATATGCTCCGTGACTATTTTTCAACAAATTTTTACAGCTACAGCCAGCTGAGTAGGTTGATTTGTTTAGCCAGTCGTGTTTCCCGGAACTATTGTATGGAATGAGATAAATATTTATACACTCTAAGTATGGGGTCCCATGATAACCCGAAAGACCTTTGATTTAAAAAAAAATTTATTCATCTAGGATGAAATGCACCCTTTTTATTTATAAAAATCTGTAACATGGTATTTTGTTACTTGTCGGGAACCAAATTTTTTTTAAGGGCTAAAATTGGGCAAATTATATTTAACATACAAAAGGCATACTTTGCCATTGTTGCCAAAATACTTTGCCAAAAAATGAAGTAATTTTTAGATTTTTTATTGTAATTTAAAACTTATAAACCAACTTTAATGTTCATGGACTCATTTGTTTTCTTTTTTGATATGGAATTGAATAATATTCTGTCATTTTTAAAATTTTTAGTTTTAAAAAACAAATATTAAGAAAAAACGCTTTTTTGTTATAAACAAATTTTAATTTTGTTTAGGGTCATATTCAGGACGTCAAAATGAATTGATTTTTAAAAAAAGTGCGCTTCCAAGCAACCTACCTGTAAAATGCTAATTTGACTCTAGTATTAGTCGGATTATCAAAATTTTTTAACCAGACGTTCCAATTTATTTGAAAAGATATAAAAGTATACTCAAGAGGGGAGTCCATATTTATGAATCCCCACGCGTGTATATGTTAATAAACTCTTGTGTGAAACAAACGAAGCGTGTAATTCAGGGATTATTACTGGTTTAATGTGTTTTTTTTTCAATCGAATTCATTTAAGACATTTTAATCCGCTATTTCTCGTAGAATGCCTGAAGCCTTGTTTTACTCAAGGAAATAACTTTTACAAAACTCTCGTATTGTTCTCATATTTAAATCTTTTGATTAATTTCTTCCCATCACAAAGTTCACATTAATAATATTCATCATCTACATATAATTGATGTAAAATATAAATTTTAACAAATGGAATAAAAAATTGTTTGATTGACAAAAAAGAAATCAACAGCATTTCAACGCCATTTAATGACATTTTATGTGTGGGCTCAAATACACAGAACTATAAAAAGTATAAAATAAAATAATAATTGAATATGAATAATAAGTTTTACACTGCTATCAAGTGTGAACGGTGACTCATCCATTGAGGGCTCTTTCTCATGGTACACTATTTAAAAAAATGGATAATAGAAGTTTGAAAATGATGAAAACAAAGAAATTACTTTGAATGCAATATTTATGTAGCAATTGTTTGGAAGATAATGATAAATGTTGACAGAGAATAGGTTTTGCTACAGTGAGAATCCCGAATATGACCTGAGTATGACCTGAATATTCCTGAATATGACCTGAGGCAATAGCTACGAGTTTTATGAAACAAAATTTACGATCGACTCCAAAAGTGAGCGTTCTTTTTACTGATGAATTGTGTTGAATTCATTCGATTTTCGAAAAAATTTTGTTTGTAACAAAAGTTGTTTGTGTTTTTATAACGAACAATTTTTATTCGAAAATCCAATGGTTTCAGCACAATTCGATTGCAAAAGTTTGAAAAAGGAACGCCATTTTATATGTCGATATTTGGTTTGAATAACCTTTGTGCACCTTAATCTGACATTTATGTAATGGGAATCGAACCCACGACCTCGGGCATAGTATACCAACGGCCTCTGATCTATGAGATGCTTGGTGTGTAAGATTTTTCATATCAAGCCTTTAATGTCAAAGAATGTTCTCAATGTTCAGGCATACGTATTACTTAAATGTCAAATTAAGGAAATGCTAGTCACATCCGTTAGTATAATATGATAGTTATATAATATAAAAGATTCCGTTGGTATAATATAAAAGTTATGGTAGCCGGAAGGCAACCATACTAACAATGGATAGATTGACACAACTTTACAAGACAATAAAAATATACAGTGTTATAGTTTTTTAAATACGCAAATCTTAGAAAAATCTATGAAAATACCGTATTCCACATTTCTAGTTATGCGTCACCGAGAATACTAGCAACAAATTCAAAAGTAGTGAGTTCTGTTTTATCGATAAAACTATACATTAACGCATTTAATGCATATGGTTTAATAAATTAAATTTATTTTATTGAAAATTTAAATAAAAAATATCGACACAATGTTAGTTAAAAAGTGGAAGCGTTGATTACTTCCCAACTCTTCCACTACTTAAAGATCCCTAGATCATCTAGGGAAAGAGCTGATGATCTTTAAACGGCTGAACAGATGTTTATCAAACGTAAGAACCATCCCGATAAAACCAACCGTCAAAAAGAAAACCTCATTACAATTCGTTTGTGTCTAATGCCATACAGATACTATCATTAAACTTATAACACCCCTATTTTTGTATTGGGGACTAAAGGAACTAAAAGCATCTGATAATGTCGAAATATTTGCAACAGTAAGAACGTTTCTTTTAGTGTTACTCTTTACGGGAACGGAATCCTAACAACAAAAAGATGATTTTATGTAAATTAGAAAAAGTAATAAAACAACGATTAGTGAACAACAGCGAATCCCCAGTGTGGACTCTGCATATACTGTTTATATTATTATGGGACTGTTACACTGTCACATTTAATAATTTTTAATAAATTAAAATTTAAAAAATATAATAATAAAAAAAATAAAACTTGAACCGTTATGAATAATAATAATATATGATTAATATTTGAATATTCACAGTTAGTGTATATCCATCTATCTACCTATATATTTAATTGTTCGTGATAATTTTTAGTAGGTTTGTTGTTTAATCATTTTTATTTTTCCAGCAAAAACTACTATATCATAAGTAAAATGGAATTTTTTTTGAATAGTTTTTTTTATTGGAAAAAAAAATGAATTTAATTTTGCACGAAAACACGTTTTTTTTTTGTTATATATATAATATATATAATATATATATATATATATATATATATATATATATATATATATATATATATATATATATATATATATATATATATACCTCGAATAACGAGTTTTACAAATTATTATATATTAGATTTTGAAAAACAAGTGTATATATATATATTCGAATTATTATTAAAGTTGTTTGATTGTGGTTGGTCATTTAAATTGACACCAGATGTCATTCTGTAACAGATATCTTCCGTATACAATACCTTCGTTTATTTTTAATTGTATCACGTGACTCGAATACCCTCTGTAAAAATAGATCATTATCCCTTTAAACAGTTATAACAAAACCTGCATAAGAGGTAGGTGAATCAGCTCAAGGACGTTGGGTGGTCAGTAGAGTTTTTTTTTTATCCCCTTGCAGACGGGGATAGTAGAGGCCGTCAGTACTGGCGGCTAGAAGTGGCAGCCGGCCATTAGGCTTGCACACGAGGCCAATAACCGCGTCCATTATTGGCAGCTAGTTTTGAGTGCACGTGTTGTTTTCGCTTCTGCAAATTTTGAACACATTTTGAATTAAAGGAAAACGAAAAATCGATACTGATTAACATTTTTTTAACCGGATTAGAAACAATTTCTAATCATAGTGAAATTTGGGTTCATATTTTGACAATTATGATTATCCAAAATTTCATTTTTTTACCGAAATATCGATAAATATTTGATATCCTCCATAATATCACGAATAATTTAATGATGCAGTAATATGGATTTTGCTACCCAGCCAAATGTGTACACGTTATGAAAATGTATCGGATTTTTCGTTTTAGTGATATCAACATTAGCTCATTGGACCCAAACAATTTTGATCAATTTTGGCCTAAGTGATCCACGTCCCTTAAATTCATAAGAAAACTTCGGTATGAAATATACTTCTGTATGAAACGCCCTATTTATAAACTAGGCTAATTTACGTTAAAATTTATTAATCCACACTATTAGGCAGATCAAAAAAGGAACTCTCATATTGTCAAAATTGTATAATTGACATGTGCTTTATTCATTAAGTAAGGTGTTTCGGTATAAGGTCTTTCGGATCTTGAAAATGAGCGCTACTTTTGTGGCCCATATAGTACAAATATAGTACAAAACAGTGGCACATAGTACATACTGTGAAAAAATATACCAGCTGAATCGTTTTCATTTTACAATTTTACAAGATAAAAGATTATCTTCCGCATAAATAAAATAAAATGTAAAAATCAACAATACACGAGTTTGGTATTGAATGGGTCCATTTTCAATGGGCCCAGAAAATTCATTATATTATTCAAATATTTGCTTTATTAAAAATAATACACGAGTTCCCATCAAAAAGTTCAAAACTTGAGAACCAGATAGCAGATAGTCACTGATAAATATCCTTAATTTTTATTAGTGACTAAAATTTAATTATTATACAAGTTGTGACCGGAAAGTCATTTTAATATATATATATATATATATATATATATATATATATATATATATATATATAATATATAATATATTACATAATAGTTGCTACAAGGTAAACCAGAAAAAAAATATCAAATCTGTTACTCATATGTGTACACATACATACAAATAGTACCTCGTTTTGTACATAAATAAAACTAGTTAGTTAGGTTAGAAGTAATTTTGAAACATATGTACACACTTTATGTTTGTGTTGTGTACGTCAGTTTTATCAAATCTGTAAAAAAACATTGGCGTACATAAAATAATTTAAAAAAATAAACAACTGATTTGATCAGCCACCGATATGTCCGATTTTTAAGGTTGCACAGTACGGATTACACACGAAAAACATAGATCTGTAAGCGAATAGTAAGGCATTTACCTAGTAATTACTAAGTCTGTAGTTTAATTCGCATCTTAATTTCTGACTTATTTCTGACCGTATTTAAAAAAAAATTTACTCGAAATATTTATCCAATTTCATGTTTGTTGCTTTCAATCGATACTATAAATCGTAAGGTAATCGACTAGAGCGCCCCAGTTTCGAGTTTTGTCGATAAAAGTAAATGTTAACTCAGGTAATTTACTTTAGTTAAAACTTTAAATACGTTCATATAGCGTTTTGGAACGAGAACATCTGGTACCATTTTTGTTGTACTCTAAATAGTTTGTTGTACTCTAATGTACGTTAAATATTATTTATTACTGCCTATCCGCCTGGTACTGTATGAAGTCAGTCATTACACATGTAAATAGAGTCAGTCAGTTATCTCATAGCTATACTGTATGCGTATGGTTGTTTTTTGTCATTTAAGAGTGGGGATTTTGTGATGCACAATGCACATACTAAAGTGTACTCTCATGTGTACTGACTGACTTCATTCAGTACCAGACGGCCAGGCAGTAATAAATAATATTTAACATTGATTTTCTATAGGAAAAGCTGTCCAAAACACACAGTATATTTGTTCATAATATATTAAATCCAATTCTAACTATTCTAAGAAACAAATATTTAATATTCAAATAATATTCATTAATAAAAAAATGTAACGTTTGGTTTTACCATCGATTTACAATTTTTCCTAGAATGAAATATCCTTCTTTTTAGTCGAACCAATAATAATAATCTTGTTAAAAAAGGTTTAATATTAAGCGGTTTAAATCTTCCATTTTCTACGTCTCCCGTTCATTGTTTTGCATCTGTAATTTTCTCTACGATAGTATACTAAAGAGAGTGTAGACGTGTATTATTTATTAAAGAGAAACTTTCAAAGTATAGTTTTGTAAGAAGGTAATTAAAATTAAGTTGAAGAAATTGTGTAGCAAAGTGTAGACAAATAGAATTTTACTATAAGGAAAGAAAAACTATTATTTTTCCATGAGATATTTTTCATCAATATTTCTTTGTACAAACAAATACTTTTCCATTTTTAAGGTAGTTCCAACATTGTTCACATCCTTAAACGCGACTCTTCAATCTATTATCTCGTCTGTTCTCAATGCATTGGGATGTTGGGATGTTGAAATTTTAAAACAATGAATTTTGGTGATGGAGCAAACATATATCTTGTTTGATACCCATTTTACACAGAGTTTCACACTCTACAACTCTTTCATCGAGCCCTTTGATGATTAAACGGATTATTTTTAAGAAATAATCCCGTATTACGTTACATTTTCCAATTGTGCTGCCAAAACTCACCAACCGATAAATTATACACCATGTATTCTTTTCAAATTGAAATACCAAGCTGACCTATCAGGCGATTCTAATCATTAATGAAATTCAATTGAATTAAATGTAATAGGTGGAAAAGGATTTTTTTAAATTCTATTCTAACGTGGGTTCAATTTAATAGTAAAATAATCGTTTATCAGTTTCGTACGATTCAATTCAGTTTCGTATGATTTAAATATGACTGAATTCACAACAATAATAGTCCCGATAAAAGATTTGGAGGATGATGCAACTCCCTGTCGGAACAGGTTTTCGCGGGGTAGCCTGGGGCAACCCCGATTAAAGTTGTAAAGGTAGAAGATAGTTATATTAAATTATTATTATTTAAATAAATAATAAATACATGAAAAAGATATAATTGATCTTTATTGATTTGATTTATGAAATGTTATTAATTTAATATGTAAATTACCATGGTTGTTAACATTCAAAACAACCGTGATAATAGAGGGAAGTTATAGTTGTTATGCAACAGATAAAAATCATGAACACAATTATAATAATAATTTAATGAACAAGCGATACCGCTACAAAGTCACTAAAGAAAGTTGCATCCCGTAATTACATAACCCTAATTACATAACTAATGACATAACGTCTTAGACTGCTCGACCACTTGGACTGGTATCGCCGTTCCTACTATAATAATAATATGATTATTATAAAATTTCTGTTAAATAATTCGCAATGATTGGTGTGTTTGGTTGAATGACTGTTGAGTTTTATTTAATAATAACATATATCGATAGCATCATCGTCATCAATGGATGACGCATCGCCATCCAACCAACCATGTTTTTTTATTTTCATCTTCATTCAGCTACAAACAATTATTATAATGTTTATGTATACACAAGTCTTTATTAACATTGTGTCTGTTTGACCGCAACCATTCAAGTTTACTCAGTGTATTGTATACCTGCGATACAGCGACCGATGTGTAGTTAATATTCTTATGTAAATGGCTAACTAATACCGCACTTAAATTAGTGGTTTTTAGTTTGTTGGGAGGTTACTTCCATAAATATGTGATACACAATCAAGAAGACGTATTGTTTTATCAAACAGAAAGTTTATCTTTGAGATGATCAAGGCGAAATAATAAAATGTATTACTGGTGGAAATGTTTCTTGAAAAGATTGAAGGTAAAAATTAACACATCTAATTATTACTTATAGACTCACAAAATGCTTTCGAGTACCAAAATTGGTTTTAAATATCCTATGAAATGGCCATCTAGAACATCTCGATTGCTGCTTATATACGATAGAATATTTTGTATATACATTAATATCTTATCGAGAATTTCCAAAAAACCAAAGTATGGCCCAAAGTGTGTCAATGTAATGAAACTGCATTTGAATAAATAGGACACAAAATAAACCGTTAGAATATTTCGAGGTAGAAAAAAGCTTATATAAAAGTTATGAATAGCATGTTGTGGATTTCACGATACTGCCCAAATTCTCGAGGGCATTTACATTATTTTTGAACGTGAATCATAGTATTTTACTGTGGTCTATTCAGGTCCACCCTTTTTACGGGTGTGAGGGGGAAAAATTTTTCTTACAATTTGATATTTAAATTACATATTCGTTACAAAATCCTTTTTCTGACACTCTGCGGATTACCATATTAGTCGAAACATGTCACATTGTAAATTATTATAATTCATAAAGTAACAAATTAATATTTGAACTTTTTATTTCTACACAATTTCACAATGAAGTTCTCAAAAACAAAATTTTTTTGGGTCTTTTTTTGTATGATATTTAATTTTACAATTATTATATTTTTAATTGAATTTATTTATTTTGTTTCAGGTGAGTAACTTTCTTCAATTACTCTGACGATAAACTTAACTTGGGTAAGAACATTTATTTTGGATAGGTCAATATTCTATATATTTTGTAAAAATTTAATAGTTTATAGTGCTGGAAGTATTTAGCTTTTTATTTCCACAATTATATGAAAGCTTTGTTTATTTGAGCTCACAATCATAAAAATTTATGATGATCAATGAATTAAGGTTTAATCTACTAAGATCTAAGCAAGTCTCATCCTAGAATACTCCACGTTGGACGATTTTCTATAGAAAGGAAAAGATTTGTATATGTCTCAACTTTCAAATTTGCGTAAGATCGTCGTATTTCCTAAGTAATAACTGAATATTTTTTTCCATTTCTCCACAGAACCAGTCTGGTTTTCTAAGCCTAGTTTCCTAAATTGCCCTTTGACCTTTCAATAGCCTGTTCGATTTCCGATTCGGATGATGGCATATTTAAGTTAACCTGGAAAAGGATGAAACTTGCATATTATGTTTACTTCAGTAGGTTTCAACGAACTGTAAAATAGTATGCTTCGTGCTTTAAAGCCATTACCGCTTCGTGCTTTAAAGCCGACCTCAACTACAATTTCATGAACACATATCTCAAGAATATTATTGTATCGTATATACAAAGGTTTATAATATACATATATCATTTGCGCTGATAATAATATCATCATAAAACAATGACCAACAAAAGCACAAAAGCGTATAAAAGGTCTATTTTAAAAGCACACCTACTCGGAGAATGTATTCGATGATATATGTTATAATAAATTAAATAATTTTATACAACAATACAATTTATTAAAAGATATGACCTTTTTTCACCTTGAAAATTTTCCTTTAAATATTAAATTGTTGTTCTATACTGGGTATATATATTTTCATGGTATAATACCGTTTTTTGGAGACGGTAGGCGTTATTTAAAAGCGTAAAACATGCAAATTTTATTTATGAGTAAAAACCTTTGACTTTGCTACCATATTTATGAAAATATCAATAAAAAAGTAATGATTATTTTGAAAAAGGTACGCGATATATTAAGTCATTAAAAAACACTAATGTGTAAGAAAAATCTCGCAAAACAAACTACACTGATAGAAGGAACTTCTTGAACCAAGTAAATATATTTTCTTCAAAATAATATACTCTGAGAAAGAAATCCTTGTTTTCATTCAAGAATTTGTTTACTTGAATAAGTATCTTCTTGTATGAAAACAATGATTTCTTTCACAAAGTATATTATTTTGAAGAAAACATATTTACTTGGTTCAAAAAATTCCTTCTATCAGTGTAGGTCTGATCGAACATATTCAGACTCGTTTTCTCTGCAAAAACAATCCTAAAGCGACGAAGTCGTTGACAATAGCTATTATATAGATTTGACTTGACGTTTGCGTCGAGGATATTTAATGGAAATTATCTTCTTCAAAATTTTCGACAACTGTCAAGGTTGCTTCCTGAAGTGTTACCATTTAGAACTGTTTTCTAAGTATAAGTTTTGATATACAGCTGTAGTGGGATTATAGTGAATTTTCTAATCTACTTTATAAAGATATTAAAAGGTTCTTCAGTTTTAAACTTTCTAGAAGGCTCTTTTAAAATAGAACAGTTAGTTATAAACCTTCAGATCAAGTAGTTTTGTCTAAATAGTAAGTGCATGAGAACACCATGTATTCAGAGTTAATGCAGAATAGATAGATGGATTGTAGAGGCTGTCCAGACGGGCTACATTTCGACCATGATGCCCATTGTGATGCCTAAGGATGTGAGGATGTGAGTGAAGTGGAGGAATTTTTGTGTATAGATTAAGAATTGGTAGGATATGCGGCTGCAGCCGACTATGATAGGAACTATGCCTTTATTCATCTGGAGTTCGTGAAGGAAACAGCAGACAACCTTCTCAAGCATATCCGGTTACTTCGTTCTTGTACATACGCCATAATGCAGGAACTGGACTCTGTAGACATAGTTCGATACAAGGGATGCAAAAATGAAATCAAACCGCCGGAACAATACACTTGACTATCCTACAGAAACCAAAATCGTTCCTTATTAATCTAAAATGATGGTAACTATACGATGGTCATCAATAATATCCTATACACGTACAACATACTATTAATTCCGTATATTATACAGAAAATTACAGGCCATATCCTGTCGTTGTGTATATGTTGGTAGATTAAAACAGTTTTCATATCTTCTCCATTCAACACATATCCTGTATATTCCTGTTTATAGACACACATATACATTTATATTACACATAAACTTGTGTGTAAATTTGTAATATAATATTAGTAAATATGGTATTCGAGTATAACATTACTCGCTGACATCACAGGAATGTACAATAGGGAAAAGAGGAAAGGGTGATATTGTGTTGTGTATATCGTGGATATGGGTGTATATGCAACATTATTTATATACGTTGTTTTCGAGTATATATTTATATCATATTTATGGGTTTATATATACATATAGTAGTACTATTGGACACAAAAGTAGCGCTGATTTTTCAAAATTTTTACACCCGGTATATAATGTATTTCAGGGTATATTGAAGTTTAGTCCTGACTTTGTAACGATTGAAAATATTGATCGCAGAATAAAAATTTTCGTATAGGTATACATAATATGACGGAATTTGTCCATCCGTCGGTCTGTAAACACGATAGCTAAAAAGAAAGGAGAAGTTTGTGAAATTGATTGTATGAAAAAATATTTCATACAAAAGTTGTTTGTTATTTTGCTATGTAATTGTTATATAATTGTTATATTAGATAAGCAATTTTTATATTTAAAAATTTACTCTATCTCACATCGTTTAAACGTTAAGTTTTTAGCAAGCCACACGGATACGGATGCATAAAACAAAAACTTTTTATAGCCTATGTTACTCGAAAATAATGTAGCTTCCTATCAGTGAAAGAATTTTTGGAATCGGCTCAGTAGTTCCAGAGATTACCTATAACAAACAAACAAATTTTATCTCTTTGTGTATTAGCATAGATGAACAATTTTTTTTTTCCGTTGGTATGATATAACCGAAAGGCAACCATACTAACAATGGAAATAAATAGACGCTAGTTTACAAAAAACAATTTAAAAATAGATAAACAAATTTTATCCGAAGAATTTTTTCGAAAACTGAATGAATAAGTGACAAACCAATAATGAAATATTAAAAAATGAGCGCTACTTTTGTGGTCTTTGTGTATCTACGTACATACCATACACTGACTGGTTTAGGGAATAAGGGACTCAATGTTTGTTTTAACCCAATTTTTCATTAAAATTAATAAATATGTTGTTGTTGTTGTATTACATTCGAGATAGATCGTAATACAAAAACAATTTATTACAAGTAAATTATATATTTTTACCCTTTCATTTCTCTGATGTAGGTAGGTAGGTATTTATTACTGTACAATTGTCAACCGATTTAAATCAGTATTGTTCTATGATTAAAGTTGTTGTTGGGGGTGGTTAAAGAGAAAGTAAAGAAAGATAAAAGGAATATCTTTATGTATTGTAATGGGTAGAGATGACGAAAATCCATTATAATTATTATATTAAACAAAAATTTGGAGCTACGTCAATTTAGGGAATTTCATCAAAATAAATACTTCACTTCTCTTTCGGAAATAGATCTTAATTATCTTTTAACTTATTAATATGTTCACGTTGACTTTCTTCAATATTCTCAGAAACGGAAAAACTGGCAACCAAGTGAAATGCAACAAATAATTGAGCTGACAGTTTAAATACTCTATATTTACTGAGATAATTTCCATTGCGTAAGCTGTTTATTTTACTTTAAACGCAGGCACAAATGTATAAAAACGTGGTGCATACGGTAATTACAGATGTTTGAGCTGAAATTGTGGCAAAACTTTTCAGTTTATGAAGGGTCAAACATAAGTTGTTTGTTTTTAAAGAAGGTACGATCTTATATCACTTGCAGTTTTAAAGGTCAAAATTTTCTTCTCAGCAGGGGGGAGAGTTTGGAATTTTACCACAATCACGAACTTATCTCCTGAAGAGAATAGAATATAAAAAATAGTTAAATTCAGGAAATAATTCATTCTACCACTTGATAGTCGCTTTGATAAATGGCTAGGCATTGATTAATGTCTTTATTGACCCTTACCAACAATTTTATTGTATAAGCTTTTATTTAGTTTCACCTGTCCCGGTGTCTGTAATGGAATCTTGCAAGTTAAATTTTATCCACTTGCTCTTATCCTACGGAGTTGAATTTTTACATGTTGGTTCAGCTCCGATGGCAATGCATTTTTTTGGTAAGCATGACCGGAATCGGAAAGTGGAAAGCGGGGCTTAGAGGGAGAGGGAAACACAAAATTTGGTATATCTCGCTTCATATAGAAAAAATCGAAAAACACATAAGAAGTAAAGTTGTAGAAAATTTATTTTACTATAATTAAGTTTCTTATAATTTTTTCTCTTATTGACGGTCGACCGCCGCAAAATGGCGATTTATAATTTCCACATTAACCCCTATGATATGGGTATCAAATGAAAGGGCTTGATGAGCGAAACACAATAAGTAAAGTGACGTCGTACTAAATCCAATATGATGGTCACCACAAACTTATAAAAGCTTATTTAAACAAAAAAATTTTTTCGTTTATGTTGTTTAATATATGGAATGCATTTTCTCTTGGCGACAATAATCCTTGTTATTTACTAATAATATGTAAATTTTCATAATAATTTTATTCTGTACTTAAAAAAAAAAACCCTATATCAAAAAGGTGCTCATATTCAGATTCTCTGTTCATTAAGACTTGTGTTCAGAAAAGATCAAAGAATATTTTTCCAAACATTAGCCGAACAAATTTCTATAAGATCAGAGTGAAGGATTCTTTAAATAGCTTGATGAATTACAATACTAGGTATACAGTTTTATCCAGATATAATGTTTTTGTATGGATTCCCCTACTTCCCCCTAAAACACAATTTATGTTGGTACTATTTTAATAGTGTTTAACTACAACTATCAGTATAAAGTAGAGAGACTATAAAGTGAATGTGTTTGTTTTGTATGTTCATTGCTGCCATTCCAAAACTATATAATAATATGACGTTGTAAATGGTGGTGGAAGCGCTGTGGGATCACACCATGCTACCAACAAAACAATAATAATAATAAAAGCGCGCGTCGTGTTGGTATTATTGTTTACTACATAACCTAAAGCCAATTGAATTTTCATCATTCAAAGCTATTTAAAATTATATATATATATATATATATATATATATATATATATATATATATATATATATATATATATATATATATATATATATATATATATTTATCAACAGGGAGTACTTTAAACATTGAGAGTGAAATTGATCCCAATAAAGACAATCAACAAACATCCCTGGCCATTTAGTCTAGGACCCTACCCTACTTTAGGAGCTCTACAATTTAGCCCAACCCAGGTGTCGGCAACCTCTGACCCATTTGATAATTTCAAGTGACCCAATTGAGTTCCAAATCGCAAATAAGAGTATTCTTAACTACCGAAAGTTCAGATGTGTATTCATCTAAAGACAACTAACTTAATGCCAACCTTGACTAATCAACGTAAGAAGACTGACCCGAAGCGTTCATTTTGACCAGCAACCAAAAAAGGTAGCTGCAGACGCCTGTCCTAAGCTATATTATCACGATTAGATCTAGACCAGGCAAATTAGAATTAAGAATTCTAATATAAAGGTTCTATTTATATACAATTTTTTCAAAAAGTTAATACTGAGTTCATTAACAATATATGAATTGTTTATTTTACTTTTTACACACGCACAGATGTATAAAACTAAATAAAATCGTGTATTAAGTTGCTTATATAATTTTGTAATCAAGAGTAATTACAGATGTTTGAGCTGAAATTGTGGCAAAACTATTCAGTTTATGCCAAAAAGTTGTTTATTTTAAGAAAATAAACATTTCTTGTTTTTAATTGTTTTCCCTTTTATCGGGAAACCATATGTACTGATTTTGTCCATTCACGAACTTGATCTCATATTTTATTTCTAGAAAGACAAAACATGATATTTCTGTTCGTTATCGTGTTAACAAACGGACTAATTAATTTTTATATTGCACTATTATATTAAACATAATTTAACCCTTCATGTTTGACAAACTCTCTGTATATATTAGGTACATATTTATTTATGTGTGGCTCAAGCACAGTTCCTCTTTCAATACTCTATTATATTATTATTTGATATAATTTAGCTGTAGTAAATTTAATTTATAAAGATTACAATTAAATCTAATTGTAAAATATTTGTTGATATCATTACCTACTATCTACCAGGCTTTGTGTTTGCAGTTTTAATTATAATAATAATATCACCAGGTATTTTATGTTTTGTCTATGATTAATTATTTATTAAATGACTAATTTGATTATTAATAAAGCTGTTAATTTCATATATTTTATGAATATATCATCAATACTATCAACTTCATAGATAGATAGATTGATTGATATATCTTGGGGTCTAATAAAACCTATTTTGACAAAATGGAAACTCGACTTCAAAAATAAAATATTCTATAACAAAAAATGCACTAAAAAGTAAAAATATAATTGCATATTCTTGTGTTAATTTTAGTTCCCTAAGCAAAAATTTTTAAATATATATGTACAATTATTGTTATTTTTGAAGTCGGTGTCAGCATAGAGAAATTCACATAACTTTTAGACACCGCCTCCAAAAATAACAATAATTGTACATATATATTTAAGAATTTTTGCTTAGGTGAACTAAAATTGACACAAGAATATGCAATTATTTTTTTACTTTTTAGTGCATTTTTTGTTTTAGAATATTTTATTTTTGAAGTCGGGTTTCCATTTTGTCAAAATAGGTTTTATTTCTCGCTTTTTAGTGACTCGCTTTTTAGTGACTGTTATATAACTTATTTTATTTGTTTAAATATGGGTAGACCAACTAAACGACCTACTAACTTTTAGTGCATTTTTTTATAACACATTTTTTTATCCGTTTTTTTTTTTTTTTTTTGAGTGCATTTTTTCATAACAGATTTTCAGTTTTTTTTACATGCATTTTGTTTTTTTTTTGTAAAAATTTTTTTTTTGGGGTCGGTTTTTTTTGTAAAAAATTTTTCTGAAGTGGGTTATTAAAAAATTTTTCTTATTTTCCCATTATGAATGAGTATACCCTTTCAAAAAAAAAAAAATTTCCCAGAAATCCGTTATCACATATAAAATGAGGATTTTCCTCGATTTCCCGAGGATCCCCCCATCAGAATGCGATTTGGTGCCAATTGGACCAATGGGAAACCAAACCCTTTAAAACAAAAAAAACAAAAATTCAAAATCGGTTCATAAATGACGGGAGTTCTGAGGTGACACACATACAGACGAATTGAGAACCATCCTCCTTTTTGAAGTCGGGTTAAAAAGTATTGCACTTCGACCATATGGTCCATTGTGCTCCCCCTTTTACTTCAGTCTGACATTTCAGTCTGACCTGAATCTTTTAGATTTGGTTTTAGATGAAATATATCAAGATATCTTGGTATATTCCAACACTACTATATAGATGTCGAATAATTTCGAAAATATCTAAAATAAAGAATAAGTTCTACACTACAATAATGAATACTTAAAACAAATTATACATTTAGATTGTAGAAATTTGATAGTTAGCAAGATTTTCGAGAAGATATAACTGAACTACTACACTAATAGAAGTAATTCCTTGCAGTAAGAAAATTTTTTTTAAACCAAGAATTTCTAACTCTCATATATGGGGAAGATCATATTTATTTGGTATAAGGCAATAAGTATCTTGACATCTATAGTTTTGACTTCAGGAAATTACCTTAACTAAAGATAAACTGACTCTTGACTCAATAATCTCGAAATTCTTCAACTGAAATGATGATTACTTTGAACCATGATGCTAAAATTTCGAACCAAAATAAACATTTGTTTAATCCAAACAAATGAAAATTTTTAAAGAAGTAATGATATACTTCAGTTAAATATTTCAGTTTTAATATTTATACTTCAGTTCAAGAAGCTGCATAAACTTTCTCTTCTTGAGTTTTTTATTTTTTTTTTTACTCTTGTGATTCTTTAGTCAAGAATTTTATTTTCTTGACTAATGCTTTCTTTACAAGAGTATTTGGCCAAGAAAAACTCTCTTAGGCCAAAGCTAACGAACTCCATTAAAAAAAATTTTAAAACACCGTTCAAGATTTTTAGTTTCTTCGCTCAAATAAACATATGTTTTTGGTTCGACTGTGTAGTCTTGCAAACATGGGTTTCTTTATTGAAGTAAACATTTTGAAGAAAATATATATTCTTGAGGAAAGAAATTCCTTCTATCAGTGTACTAAAATATTCCACTACTATACTCACAACAATTATCTTGAATAATAAAGTTTCAACAAAGATATTATTTTATGACTTGTTGTTTGTTTGTTTGGTAGTTTGGGTACATAACCAAAAACCAGAACTATAGTTAGGTGTAATAATTGTTTTACCTTCTAGGTACCGGTAGATACTTCTAGAATGTTACTTAATAAATTGTTGTTGTGTGTTTGCTTGTATATATGTTTATTTTAATAAAATAATGTACAAGCCAACCTACCTACCTACCAAAAACAACCAAAACTATTACTGTTTGTTAGAGTTCGAAATAATATTCGAAACTTTTAGTACATCATTATTTTATAACATATAATAATATACATTATAGTACTGAAGACTGGAGGAAATCGTCCATAAACTTTCTATGTTACTATACTATACGACAAGTGTCCTTCTAGCTGTTCTAAATCTAACCTATATAGTTTAGGGTCGTTTTACAGAACCAAATGAGAAATTTTGTTGTTGGATTTAATGTATATGTTCTTACAAATTATAATTGTTTTAAATTATACAGGTTGATCCCTCAATTATCAACGAAAAAGATACCTTGGCAAAGATAGAAGTACGAATGCCTTTCATAGATCACGAACCTATAGCATGCAAATAAGTAATCAACGAGTGGATAGAGTTTAAACACCGTAATCACTGGGAAAATATACCGCAACAGAAATTCGGGAAAATACTGTTTCGAAATGCATCCAAGAGGCTGTCTGTCGGTGCACTCAACCTGAACAGGATACAACTTCGAAAGGTTACCGGATTTATCACCGGACATTATCACCTACTAAAGCACCTGTACACAATAGTACTCCACAATGGAAATATGTGGCGAGGAGAAAGAAATTTTTCGATTACAGAAGATACAAAATATTCAGTGTATCTCATGCCGAATATACGAACCTTCAGGAAAACTTGATAAGCGAGCTTCTGGCTATTGCCAAGATATGGAAGAAGCTTACCTCGTCAGGCTGAAAGAGCAGGGGGGACACAATGTGCTATAAGTTCGAAGTGCAAAACTTTTCACGCATTTATCTATCTATCTTCAATTATCAACGAATAGATTATTTCTCTGATCCGATCAAATATTTATATATATGCATTGGTAAAATCCGCGGAACGAATTTCCCGATACGGCTAGTAAAAATAATAGAAATATATATAATATTTCGCTTACTCATGGGGGAAAGGTACTATCTTACCGCGCGCTTTTCCGTGCGGTAAATGACTGTTTACCTATTTAATTATTACCACACAACTGAGATCTATTACAAATATTTATTTGCGTGGGAAAAGTTTACCTCCCCCCCTAGTTCGCAAAGTAAACTAAATATATCTAAATACTGTGGTATTAATTTAATATCCAAACAGCAATTTAACGCCCGAAAGAACGGGCGCTAAAATAGAACTATTCCCGAATTAGTAATAAAAAATAGTATCTGCAACTCGTGCGGTGTTGTTGGATTACCCACTCGAGCGAATGAGTGGACAATATCGCTCTCGTGTGCAAACGACAACTTACCACACTTGTTGCACAAGATACTAATACAAGATACTAAGAAACTTGGCAATACCCAAATAATAACATTAAGTTACTAATATTATAATCCATTCAATCTCCCATTCCCTATTTCACTCTATTGATTTTCATTTTAAACAGTAGCATGTGCCCATCCTCACGGTTCAAAACTATCTCCATATCAAACCGGTTTACACGTGAAAATGTAACAGGCAGATGGAGCTAATTTCACATTTCTAATATTATCATGGACAAGATATAAAAATATCCCAAATTTCACACAAATGAAGCGCGTTATTGACTTTATCCAAAAATCTAAAATTAATTTCCCAGCGTTTCCAGTAATTTAATTAATGTTAATGTTAAATTCAATTAACGTTAATTGCAATTTAGTTAAAAATAGTTTGACGATTACTCAATTTCTACTAGGTTTTTAAGTTGTAACGTTTGAGTGACAGAAATACTATTTATAGATAAATATTTAAAATATTTGATCAACTACTAAAACTTGACTATAAGTTCGTTATCGTAAAACTATTATCAATAACAATAATAATATTCCAAAACATTTTATTTAAATTTACTTTATTATTAAAGTTTTCTCTAAAGTGATTAAATTATTATCATAAAATCAAATATGATACAAAATCATTTCAAAATTAATACAAAGTTATTAATGAAATTAATAAATAATAAATATTTACCTAATGCTTTTATTTAATATAATACTACTGAAAACTTTCATAAACTATAAAATTTCTATTTCTAAATAGAATATTATACAGAGTGCTTCGGGAGATTCACAAAAGTTAATGGCAAAATGCCAGGTTAAAATCGTAATGTGCTTATATTATAACTATGGGCTTTTCCCCTAAGATACGCGCTATGCATTTTTCCGGTTCAAGCAATACAAATTGGTAAACACATTCGCTTCTCTTAAAGAAGGATGCGTTGCCAAAGTTAGAGGTTTGACAGGAGGTTAGCTCTTCGGAAAGGGAAGGTTATAGATAATTTAGGGAGAACAATTGTTATAATTGCTCTTTAGTACCTACAGGTAAATTAGTTTTTACAATTATATACAAAATAATGTGTATGTTGTGCGGGTTGCCTATATGAACAAAAAGTTTGTCTATTTCAATATTAGCAATTTTTTTATGGAACACCAATTTTGCAAGTATTGCTTGTTCTTAAGGTTGTTGTGAAGAAAATTCAATTTAATGGCAGGTTCTTGATAATTTTACAGCTTATTATTTCAATAATAAAGAATATCCTGTCAAAATTTGAAGTTGATCCTTTTTAGTTTTTGAGTAAAAAAATGTTAAAGTTACGATTTTTAAAAGATTTTTACATAGTTTAAATGGGCTCGTCGGTAAAATCATGAATACAAAAATCTATATCTCGACATCCAGATATGCCAGTGTTATGAAAAACTGTCATAATTTATCAAAGTCTTATAAATACCTGGACCAATTTCAAATTAATCTTGTTTTTTGTTTCTGAGATAATTAAATTTGTAGATCGAAAAATGTTCTTAATTTAGTTTTTTTAACCCAACTTCAAAAAAGGAGGATGGTTCTCAATTCGTCAGTATTTTTTTATTTTTTTATTTTTAGTTATATTTATTTTTATCTAGTTTTATTTAGTTTTATCTAGTTTTATCACCATGCAACTTTTTTTAAATACATAAAAAACATATTTTTAATTGTTAAAACTCTTCGAAAAAATGAAATTTAGGATTTAAGTTTTAAACAATATGGTTTTTTTTTTACAAATATATATGTTTTTTACAAAAATTAAATTATTTGAAACTATTTAATTGCAAACTTTTTAATTATTTTGAGTTGGCAATGGATGAGATATCAATGCATTTATTATAGGACAAACTCACCACCCCTACTTTCCCTCACCAGTTTCACACAACCTTAACTAATTTTTTTTTACTGTATCGTTCGCTTAGAATCGGTAACATCCCCTAACTTTTTATGAATAAAAGTATTTCGTATATAATATTTGAATACCGACCGCGTCCTATAAATAAATATTTAAATCAAATAGTATGTATGTATGCATGGACTACGGTACACATTTGATTATTCAATTTCATATATTGAGCGAGTAGTAATTTAGTGAACAGATGAACAGAATCACTCACACATACCAAAAAATAATGGTCAATGATTTGATTAAAATTCGAGTAGTGTGTACACTCCTGATCTTAAATATTGAACTGATGATATGTGGAAAATCTACTTTATGGCTCTGTATTTTTCCAATGAATCTGCCTCAAACATTGTATCATTTGTGATAGGGCTTTGGACATATGTTTGTTGCTGTACAATAGGATTGTCTACAATGTTTAATATTTATTGTCTTGTCATCTTTCTGTATCCAAAAATCATATCATACACAAATAAAATTATTGTCACACTGCCAATGTGACAGGCATACTTCTCTTTGGGCTGTTTCGCTTAAGGACCTAATGAATGAAAATACATACTTTTTGTCTGTACACTGTATGATGCCCATTTTTTACTGAATGAGTCCCAAACACTATGGAATAGAGTAGGATAGAAAATAGTGTTCTATTGATCCCACGAGTGCTACATCAGGCTAGTGTTATATCAGCGATTCGTAATATGCTGAAAATACTCTGATCTGATCGAATTCTTATAACTCGCTAAAAGAAGTAAAACTTGATTAAAACTTTCTGGATTTATCATCTGATCACTCTTTTTTCCAAACAATTGATATGCCACCGCTTTTTTCCCAAATGGCATAGTATTTTCTTCTATAAAAACGAATCGGTGTTTTTTTGCTTTACATTCAAGGCAATTCAGAGATTATGTATTTTAAAATAACATAATTTTTGATACCTTGTATTTTCAAAACCAAATTAAACGAATTATTTAAACCTTTGACCCTATATCTACAGAATCTTATTATAGATCGGTTCAATTTTGTTTAATTGAAGGGTGCCTACTCATCCGAATGAATGTATGAGATACCCCCCATCACATAAAATATAGAGAATGTTGTTGGTATATAATTTCAAAACTGATTTTATATATCAGTAGAAACATAATAAATATGTTTATTTGTATATTTGTTTGTTCATATTTTGGATAGTCCAAGGCAAGACAGCGCAACCGTTTTTAAGCTTTTACAGAATATCCGATGTAACAAAAAATTTTAAAATTAAGATTGAATTGTTGGAATTAAAACCAATTTAGAAAAATTGAAACGATTTGGTTTCGTAAATTAATCTTATTTTAATTTATTATTGAGATCCTGAACTGTCAAAATCACGTGGTCCAATACTTCAATATCATTGGCCAATCACTGGCCAATCATAACACGTGATCGATGCTGATTGGTTGACATAGCATTTTGTTAGATTCTTAGAAAGTATAAATTGCGCACATCCCAAAAATCTGTGTGCAGACCGTCACCAAATTAGCAACAAGTAACATCTCCTCGGAGAATAATTACAATTAGCTAATTCATACTGATGATGACTACTTTATAGTCGAAATACGTATTTATAAAATACAAAAATTTTTTGATCCAGGAAATTGGGGCAAAAATCGAAATTTAATTAGAATATGCGATGTTCGAATCCTCTCCGAAATAAGTTTTTGTTTATCATTTCTCTAATCTGTTTTAATTAATACTAAAACCTAATCATACCATGGTAAAATGTTCAAACAATTTAAAAAATTTGGTAATAAATACTCACACGACCTCTATATACAGTGTTTAACGCATAGCATTGAATTCAACATTGGAGTAGAATATATACACTCGTAATGGGATTTATTTACTATCAAAATTGGATTTAAAAGAAAGTATGTAAACTATTGATGAATGTTGTACGTATTTTTGCCAGGAATAATTTTGTAATATAAATTTTTGCTCTAAGTGGTACTATCTATGAGAAAATGCCCCAAAACACGGCATGACTGAAGTGCCACTTCCATCCGGTTCATGGATTTCAATCAAAATCTGAATTTTACATCCTCTAATGCGTCTAATTGTAATTATCTCACTCGATTATTATATTATAGAAGGTGTGTCTTTTATATTTGAACTTCTGCAGTGTTTAATTCAATATTTGAACTTCTGCAGTGTTTAATTCAAGATTATCTGCACTTTTTTATATTTCCTCGTTGGCAGTTTTTGCACTCCATAAAAGTTTTTATGGCCGTTAGCTTTTGACTGGCGCATTTTTTTGTTTTCATTATTAATAAATATTTTATTTTCGATATTTCAGTGCTGTCTCATACTAGCCTATAATATGAAACAAACTCTCAATAACGATAATAGTGTACTTGAAATTAGGTTCATATTTATTCTACCTTTTCAGTTTTCCACTCAACTCAACTTCTCTACTGACTATTTGAACCATAAACAACCAACCACCATGTATAGTAAAAACCAATGCAAACAAACACACCAAGTTGTGTAATTTTAGAAATAATAATAAAGTTTTGTTTTATAATAAACCTTCTCTTTTAATAATATATATATATATATATATATATATATATATATATATATATATATATATATATATATATATATATATATATATATATATATATATATATATATATATATATATATAGATATATATATATATATATATATATGTATATAATATATATATATATATATATATATATATATATATATATTTGAACCATTTAAACCGCATTATATAATTTTAATATAATATTCAAACATTTTATTATTTATTTATCTTTCATTATATATTATATTTATAAAAGTTATTTTATATACCAAACCAAAGAAGAAAAAAAAACACCAGATGAACCGTTTACGTATCTACAACTTGGATTTGTCTTACAGCTGGTAACTGGCGGACTAAGGGTATTTTATTAAGTTTTATATTGAGTTGATTTATCCTATTAAACATGACTATCCTTAAAACATGAGATAGGGACTGAATTTCGACCAGTGGTTTTTTTAAGCGCTTACAGGTTTTGTAATTTTTTATTGACGTTTGCGTAGACAGATTAAGGCCAGTAAATATTCACTAGAAAGGAAAAACTGTCCTATCAAATTTCAAATTGGTATACAAATTTAATTTATGGTGTACACGGTGCAAAAAGGGGCACTGACTGGGGGCAAACATGCTTAGCGCGTACGCCTACCCGTGCACCACGACTATTCCAGGAACTGTTACAATGAGGAGGAAGAGGAAACGATGATCCACCTTCTTAGTCACTTTCCAGCTCTTTTTAGAAGAAGACTAACATACTTCGGTTAGCCATTTTTTGACGACCTCTCCGAACTAAAATCTGCCAGATCTCTATTGCTGTACGTTAACAGCTCCAAATTGTTTAAAGAATAGTGGCTTCATGTGAGACGTTTCCCTTTTCAGGGATCCCAATGGGCTTTATGTCCTAAGTGTGTCCTACCCGGACAGCACTGCAACCTAGCATAACCTAAGGTGCAAAAAGGCACTAATGTTTGTCAAACATATGCTCTAACTTACCAAAATAAGAATCAATGTTTATATATGCTTTCCAAAGATATAGCCCAAACTTGTAAACCTCCTGTAGAGATGCGGATTCCCCCATTTCATTTGATGGTGTCTAATCGAATATGTTAATATACATATTACTGAAATACCAGACTTAGCTCTTAGAATAATTTCTGCATAGGGGATTTTTGATGGACTATAAGGAACAACTTCTTTATTTTTTATAAGGAACAACTTCTGGCCGAAACATGTATGTTGTATCTAAAATCGAATAAATTCACTTTTTAACCGACTTCAAAAAGGAGGATGGTTCTCAATTCGTCTGTATTTTTTTTATTTTTATTTTTTTTATCATGATTATTAGACATTGCTAATGAATTTCACTAGAGACATCTAGTGGTTTACTAACAGTGTCTTGAAACATACTTCTTTATTAGCATTCAGACTGTAATTCGTAGCATACGTGAACAACAAATCTACACCATGAAGTTAGTTGTCAAGCACAGTGAGGTCCATATTTATATCAACAAGCTATATTCACTATGGTACTTAATAGATATATCTTATAGTGACATTTGTAAATAGTAAGAAATTTAATTAAATTTAAGGATGTCATTTGCATAGATTGTTTAAAACAAACACATCACAGAAGTAAAACTACTAACGCGAGTACATGACTACCTGCAGTCAATTGTTTATATATTGGCAAATTATTCTGTCCATTACAAGTAAATCTACATAAAAGAAAAATAAAAAAAACTTTACCTATATCTCTTCGTAAGAATGTTGCATATAGTAAGTATTTGCATATAAGATATTTTCGAATATTTTAGATTCTGACTTTCATAAATATATGGACAATTTCAAATAATACAATATCTCTCTCTAGCAAGCATATAATATATAATATATGAAATATTCTATATATAATAATGATTTAACCAGGCAATTTGCCAACAAATCATCAACATAGTACCCTCATTCTTGCCCATTCTCATCTTGTATGGATGGATATATATATATATATATATATATATATATATATATATATATATATATATATATATATATATATATATATATATATATATATATATATCCACGAGTCCATCAATATGTATATATACATGGTTTTCAAATTTAGTTATACCTACCTCATCATCACATCTATCCACGAGAATTGGTATATCGGTTTGGTTATGAAATATTTATTTGGAATGGAGTATATAACATAGTTCCTATATTTTCTGGTTTACAAATGTGTGTATATATACAGAATGATTATAAAGTTCATTAACTTCTGTTCTGTAAGTTCTGTCTCTCATATATCTAAAGTTGTCACCTGTAAACGATTCGATGTTTTGAAAATGACCGGAGAATTTACCTTTTTTTTTAATATAAAGGGTATATATTATTAGAAAAGGATATATATTATTATTTTAAAATTTAAAACGACAGAAATTTTCCGTTTTCTTCGAATGAGAAATGAGTTATTTGAAAACCGGAGGTAAATCTAAATAGTCTCCGTCGTTTAGTTTATTCTATTAATATGAAACGAAAGTTAGAAAATTAAATCAATTCATGTGTTAAAATGAAGAAAAAAAAACATTTATCAATGTCTTTATCCATCTATATACAGCTTTGTATAGTCACAGTATGAGAATGCGTGAATAACGCGAAACATGTCATTTTTGTTTAATTTAAAATAAAAAATATAACAGTAGAAAAACGCAAAAAAGAATTTAAAAACAGAAATTTTATCCTTAACAATGAATTTCTACTAATTGAGACTCGATACGATACATGATTTACATTTACTTTCAATTTACTCAATTTTTTTCTACTGAGTATCTGTCGAAATGTGGTATCACGACCGGACGACCCTTAAATAAAACTCTGTATATTGTGATTCGAAACACCTTATGCAACACAAATTCATATATGTGTATATGTAATAATATATAAATTCATACAGATGCATATTACAATATTATTATTATATATATATGATCTATTCTCTGATTCACAACCACCATTCCTGGTGTTTGTTAGCATTGAACAGCAACTAACCACCCTCACCCCACATCATGATCATTTATTTAGTAGTACTGCTGTAACAGTATAGTGTTTGCATGTGAATGGAGATACAAATGTATCTATCTAAATATGTGCACATGGATAATTTTGGTTAGTTTTGTTTAATATGTATATATGTATGTAAATTATATCTATAAAGGTACTATATATATATACGGTATGACCTGAAAGTAATTACAGGGTGGTCTATTTTATGTAAGATATGGTGGTGAAAGCATAAATACTGCAAGCAAGACTTTAGTATACATGCAAGTTTTTAATCACGTTAAAAAGAGTTGATATACCAAAAATTACAGCTATAATTCTCTCTTGTTTAATATTTCTTTCTTTGTCAACCGCGTCGGTCACATGTTCAAAATGGAGATATCACGCATGCGTTAACAGTGCACAAAGTTACATATGAAATTTCTTCTAATAGAAACCTTCTCTATTTTGATAGAACTAATAATGGGTTTTACCTCCGTTTCTGAGACTCTACGGTCTAACACACTGATGTGGGTGGAGGACAAGGAATTTGTAAGTAGACTAGGAATTGGTTGATTGTGCGGCGTCAGCCAAATTTGATAGGAACTATCCCGATATTCATCTGGAGTTCGTGAAGGAAAACTGCAGAAAACCTTTACCAGCATAGCCGGTCAGTTTTTCTTGTCCCTGCGCCGACAGCTTAGTCAATTATCCGCCCCAGTAATTATAATTGAAAACGGCCATCGCCGGGATTTGAACTCACAATCTCCCAGTTCCAAGAAGAGCGTAAACAATCGATTGGAAAACTTTCATGAACAATTTCACGTGTAAAAACTCCATTAGATTTCAAGGGAACATATCTGCAAGTGTATGTTTACAGTTGATTTGAGCCAAATCCATGAGTAATTATGTTCGTAAACTTGAAACTCCATTTTAGAGCAACATTACACTGTTATCCATTTGTTATCCCAGATCTTTCTTTATCTAAGTCGAGAAATGAAAAGAAAGATCGCTATCGACTGATCTTTTTCTTCATTTTATCAAAATAACGAACAAATCATGAACTTCAAACTAAATCAAACCTCAAAACCTCTCTCTAAACACGTTTACTTTATCTCTGCCAAGAATAAACTTAAAGGGATTGGAAGAACGAAATTTTATTCCAGTTGGATAGATAGATTGTAGAGGCTGCCCTGGACGGGCTACACTTCGGCCATAAGGTCCATTGTGATGCCTAAGGATGTGAGGATGTGAGCGGAGTGGAAGGAACTTTTGTGTATAGACTAGGAATTGATAGGATATGCGGCTGCAGCCGACTATGATAGGAACTATGCCGATATTAATCTGGAGTTCGTGAAGGAAACTGCAGAAAACCTTCTCAAGCATAGCCGGTTACTTGGTTCTTGTCTATACGCCGACAGTTTAGTCAATTAACCGCCATTTTTTTCTTTTTTTTAAATAATTGACAAACTGCCGATGTCAGGATTCGAACCCATAACCTCCCAGTTTCCAAGTAGGCATACTGCGCAGACATAACGCCTTAGACCGCTCGGCCACTTGGACTGGTAAACCAGTTACACTATGCCAGTTACTTTTATACCATTCTGTAGATATACAAGAGCTATATCCACAATCCAGCTCTTCATTTACAATTGAAATTATGTGGCTGATACCATTGTTGTTTACCGCATATATATATTATATAATAATTATTACCAATCCAACAACTGTAGGTAATACAAACCAAACCCATCATCGATTCGTGGGGCTCTAAACAAACAAATGGCAATTAACAAAAAACCTGCTGATACACAAAAAATAGAAAAAAACCTTTTTTGTTCTTTTATATAAATTGTTCCAATTAAATTTTATAATAATTATTATTCTTTGTATTTACAGGTAGTGTGGTGGCAACCGGCACCATTACTTCGCCGTGGACTCCCGTAAGCGCCGGACCACCGGCTGCTGATACTAACGGTTCCGGTTCAGACACCAAAAATCTTGATGTTGGTGATATCAGTGACGTAAGTATTCAAATCAATTTTTATCTATTTTGTTTGGCCATTTTGTAAAGAAACATTTTAAGATAGTTGTCATGATACAATATTGTCAAAAAGTTGTGGAGCGTATGCTTATAGTAAGAGTGAAGGTTCGTATAGCATAATAAGCCATAATTTTTGTCCAAGACTGTACCGGTAGACTTGTTATACATACGATACTTGTCTATATTTAAATCCAATAATTGATATTTACTTTTTTTAAAGACTCAAGTGTCGATTTTTTATTAAAAATAAAAAACTGGTAGAAATACTCATCTCCATTTCTTCCCATGTTAATTATTCGAACTTCAATTAAGTTTTTCTCGAGTTTGAGACGGTCAATCGGTTTCAAATGTTAAGTGTGAGTGTATAATAAGTGTGCAAAAATTTGGAACATTCTATAATTATGCCCATTAGGGCATTAGCACAACTACATTAAGATAGTTTCAAAAATTACTTCATTAGTTCTCTTTTATACAGAATACATTTACAAAATTTAAATTCATAAAAAAATATTTTATATACAATCTAAGTTCTAGCACGAATAATAGTTAATAGATGACAGTTTAGTTAATTTACTAAATATGGGTATACACAAATATCTGCTTAAAGTACAATTTATCTTTTGAATAGATTTTTTTAAATAGTGCATCATACCAAATAAACTATAACTTCTAACGTGCGTACATAAATACACATATCCATTTTTTTTTTCACTATCGGTGTGCTTAAGGATGTTTCAGCATACCACCACTTTTCGACAGATTTTGCTCATTTTTTTTCACGAGATAAAAATGACGTTTTCTAATAAATCGAAGTTTCAGAATTTTTGACCGTTTAGAACCCAAAGTTATCATTCTTTCTCACTCTCTCTCATTAGATTCATGTAAAACTTCATGCCCAACCAAATATTATCTGTTGTATTAAAAATATACTCGACAGAATTTAAAAAAAAAACTAGGAGAGTAAAGCTAAATATTTATTATGTAATTTTTTTTTTTAAATCGTGTGTTACCGTTTTGTTTTCGAAATATAAAAGAACAATTTTTTTTTTCTTCAACATAACATTATTTTGTATATGTGAACAATGTATTTGTCTATATGTTGTATATGTGTGTTTATGTATTTGTGCTCTAATAAAATCAAACCAGTTGTTTGTCCTAACACAGTGCTGGAACGTCCTTAAAGTACAATTTATCTTTTGAATCATAAAAAAATATTGTATATACGTACGAATAATAGTTAATAGATGACAATTTATTTAGTTAATAGATTTTTTTAAATAGTGCATCACACCAAATAAAATATAACTTCTAACGTGCGTACATAAATAAACATATCCATTTCCATTTTTCACTATCGGTGTGCTTAAATCACACTGTAACAATTGATTCATGCAAATATTTTCAATAATAAAACTAGTATTTTACTAGTCGTATATAAGAAATGCATACGAAATATATATAAATCACATTTTTTTTTCTTTATATGTTACAATGATAGGATGAAAAAGATTTGGCAGCAGCTGATGCAGAAGGTGTCTGGAGTCCAGACATTGAACAAAGCTTTCAAGAAGCATTGGCTATATATCCCCCATGTGGACGACGAAAAATTATATTGTCAGATGAAGGAAAGATGTATGGTGAGTTTACATATTGCAAAATCAATAAATTTATATATTTCTTTCTTTAAGTTTTTTATTATTTTATTTCTCTTCTATCGATGATATTTTAACATAAAATTGTAAATGTTTTCCATTTATATCGTCTCGTATATCTGTTTTTATTTTTCAATCTTTCTGTGTTTTTTTTTTAAATGTTAAATGATTTTCACCAGTGATTATCAATTCTAGATAGATATCTTTAATCAGAAAATTCAAATCGGTAAAAAAGGGATGGGGAATACATTTGAGGGCCTTGATACAAGATCGAATTTTTGCATACAACTATATTGTCTACAGTCAAAAATGCATTTTTTTTTAATTGGAAAATTTGGACGTACCTGGTCATACTGGGATAGTTGCTTATGAAGACTAATTCCAATCCCACGAGTAAAATTTACTCTGATAAAAATCACCCCGATCTTAACACATTGAACAAATCATAAATTTGGCAGAAGTTAAATCTTTTAAAAGTTCGTCGCCATTGAAGCTCATCATTATTAAGCCTTTTGATTAGACTTTATTCCAAATGACTAATCATTAAATTAAAAAAAAAAAACACTAAATTTAAAAACACTAAAAAAATTAAATAAACACTAAAATTTTTAATAAAGGTTCGTTTGTGCAAATTAAACAAAGAAAAAACTGTTCCAGCTCACGTCGAGAATCAGACAAATCTCCTTTCGACTGTCAAATATCATGGGTCGAAATATACTCTTGGTATACGGTTTTTCGACTCTAGGCAATGTATTTCTCATCTCGTCTAGACTCAAGTCGAGATCAAAAATTGAAACTATCGTCCTAAATCTTGGAATTTTTGTTTCTCGTGACATAAGAAACTTAAAGACCTTTAGACCTGAGCTCTAAAGAAGCTTTAAAGCCCAAATAACAGTTGTGCGAAACTTAAGTTATAGGCCTCCCTTAAACATAATCATGGATCCACGCCAGAAATCGCATCCAGTTTAACTGTAATCCTTACATAGTATAAAATAAAGTCCCCCAGCCGCGTCTGTCTGTCTGTTCGCGATTTAGTCAAAAACTACTGCACCGATTTTCATGCTGTTTTCACCAATGGATAGAGTGGTTCTCGAGGAAGGTTTCAGTATATAATTTGTCAAGTTTTTGTATAAATTGGTCCTTACATATTATTAAAAAAAGGTATAGTTGTATAATTTATTGATGTAGAGGAGCATAATTTATCAGTGCATAGTAACAGATGTTCGTGGTTCTAGGTGCTGTGTGTTATACATTGTCTGCCAGGAGTGGGGATGTATACATTTTGACTGTTATTTATATAAGCATGCAACAGACAGCAGTCTGCATAAAGTGATTGAAATGTAACAGTGGATCATAGATTAATACAGTCCATTGTTCATATTTGTTTCGATTTCATTTGTTTCGATTTCTATTCACATAGTGAATCATTTTAAAATTAATATTAAGTTAGTTTATTTTTGTAGTAATATGCAAAGATAGCGATGCATACAACAAATACGTTTTAAAAATTTGCCTATAGATATGCAGTATATACAACATGAGTACTTTGCCAATAGGTGGATACTACAAATGTATTTCAAAAATTAAACGCAATTTATCAGTCCTGACGGGAGAAAATATTATGTTACTTGGTTATAAGGGCGAAAGCTACATCTCCTCAGAGTAACATAGGCTGTTTTATATTTTCTGTAAAGAACCCGTGCGAAGCCGGGGCGGGTCAGCTAGTAATATATAAAATAATTCATAATCAATTAAACAAATCACAAACACAATAAGAATTCAACAAAAAAAAGCAATAATTTAGTACCTACAATATAACCAACTAGTCAACAAATAACAACACATATCACACATTCCCCCCACTACTTCTCCCACTATGTATCATATATCCAATGTTATCTCTGTGTGTGTGTGTAATAGTAAAGACAATAAATTGAAACATAAATTATGTGTTATATTATTTTCACTACACATACGTTCGTTTACCCGAGGTTTTTTTATCTCCCTGTATTTTGTTTTTGTTAAAACAAAACTGTATGGATAAGGGGGATAGAGAAAATATATAGAATATTATTTGTCTCTTTATTGTATATTTTACACAACATGTTCGTTCATTCGTGTTCCTATTCCATGTGTATACCTATAAAGCATGTTCCAGGAGGATTATTTATTAGGATAGCAAGGAACTGAAAATTTTGGACACGCCGGGAATTACATGAAATTTTTCCCCTGAAGTTATGACTTATATATATTTTCGTGAAATCCCTGATTTCATTAATACTTAGTCTGTACAAGCAGTGATCAAAAATTGTATGGAATATAACAAATTATCACATCCAGTTTAGCCAATGAGCACTCAGCAAGGTGTGGTCACATTACAAATAATTGGTATTTGAATAGTATGTCACAGACCTTACTGAATGCTCAATGGGCTAAACTTAAAATCATAGTTGGACACTTTCTATGCAACTTTGGACCATTGAAATACAACCGAAAGTCTATTAAAAATTAATATCACACATATTTGTAACCATAACGATTTGAGACAAGCAATATTCGAAAGTTAAGTCGATAGGCGATACTATTACGAATGTCCAAGAAGTTTTAAGAAATGATCAGGATAATTATACGGGATCGTCCAAGGCGATAGATGAAAGGATGGCTAACTGAACAAACAAACCATGTTCACCCAAAAATTCGATAAAATTCAAAATAAAATGTACGTTTTTAATAATTAAATATTATTACACCAACCGCCTTAAAGAGTTCGTAAATATTTTGTTTTGGTGATATTGGAAGTTGTTTTTTTCTGGAATCAAAGTGCAGTAAACGTCTTTACAAAAAACAGAAGCTTTTATAGAAAGTGATCTCAGTTTTTTACTACAATCCATTTTCGAATGGTAATAATTTTTACCCAAAATTGTTAATTAATATATCGTGAAACATCCTGTACTGTATACACATATGTGAATTGTTGTATGTATTTTCTAAATACTATGAATTTTGGAATTTTACAAAATATTTCGTTGTGAGATGTTTTATTTAAAACTGTACTTTTGTATATATGTATACATTGTTCTAAATATACCGGATTATATAAATTATAAATTAGTTATGTAACAGTGCTAGCTGTTTCGTTCTGTCTACCTATTTTAATAAACGTCCAGTTTAATTCCAATTATCCAGATTAATTGGGACCGGACCCAATCCTACTGTTTTCTGTTTCCAGTACTGTTTTCTCGTCTGAATTAGCCATTCATATTAATAAACACTCTCGTTCATAAAAATTGAACTAGTAAGTCACATTCTAAGCATATATAAAGTTTGTGCTGAATAGCATTTCTAATGGGGGGGAGGGGGGAATCAATGTTAAATTACCCGTACACACAAATAATTACACACACACATACACATCGTGCATCGTTCGATTCGGGTAAAATCGTGTATATTCGACTATGTTTTTAATATTGTATACTTCCGTTCATTGAAATTCAACCACCAAGCAGTCACATTCTAAGCGATATTATTAAATATGTGTATATTACATAAAATAACACTTAAAATGTTTCAACTGGTTCAGTTTTTGTGACCGGGAGTGTACATTGATTCTCTATTGGAAATGCTTTTGAAAACGACCTGTATATATTACTAAATATATATACAGACTGTGTTGGAATGATTTTCCAATAGAGAATCAATGTTAAATATTATTTATTACTGGCAGGCCGTGTGGTTACTGTGCAGAGTCAGTCAGTACACATGTAATAAGTACACACTCTTAAATGAGTCAGTACACACAGTCAATGAGTCGTTCCAACACAGTCTGTATAGTATTACATACAGTAGAACACTATATTTGAATGTTTCAAATGGTTCAATTTTTATGAATGGAAGTGTACAACCAATGTATTTTTAATCATTTTATTTAGGAGTTAATACTATTGCAGAAGTGGATAAACTGTATATGATTTAAAATCCTTATTATATAGTGTTTGCCGTATTTAAATGAATTGCTATGGAAGCGTCTCTCTTAATCTATTTCTTTCGATCGATTTAAAAGCACTAGACCAACATTTTTAAACTGATTTTTCTGAAATTTCTTACATAACACATACTTATGAGGTACATTTTGTACATTATACATACATTGAATATGAGCTTTTATATACACATCTAACACCACGTTTTTCACAATATGATGACAAATAGAAAGAGATAAAGTGATAAAAGCACTACAAAAAGAAAATATGAGTATAAGAGAGAGAGGCAGATGTAAAATTTCAGTATGTGATCTCCTATCTACAGTATTTTAAACACAACAACAATATATACACAAAACCAAATAAAACAACGATGATGATAAACAGATTGACGGACATTCCTATGTAATTTAAGGACACAGACAGACAGACAGACAGATAAACACTCGAGTACTATTATTTCACTATATATACAATTTGTGTTGTGTAGTATTTATATATATATATATATATATATATATATATATATATATATATATATATATATATATATTTATATATATATATATATATACGGTCCGCTAAATTCCTAAAATAGTTTTCCATACGAAAAATGCTAAACGCTCATTGCATTTCTTTCAAGGTTACACATTTCAGCCACCAACAACAATCAAGGTGGGATTATTTTAACTTCATATTATATTTGTTTATCTATTTATACACCAGGCCACCACATTGTGTCACCCTCCCCGGTTGCCCTCTACATCCCCTTCTTCACTGTAGTGGAAAAAAGCGGGCTTATATTTATTTTTTGTTTTTTCACATTTTCTGTGTCACTAATACGTTTTTCCTCGTTCTTATTACAAACAATGGCCTAAATACTTTTGGCTACGTAAAATTTTATTGACATTGAGATTTTATCAGGCAGGTTCATAAGATAAAAGTTTGAAAGATAGGGGGCTTTCAACCCTCGAAAATTATTAAGAAACAAAGTGATAAGATACTGGAAGGTTTTAATGTTGAAGATGATCGTTGAGGTATTTGTTCGATTTACTGCCGCTAGAGAAGTTGTCGTGGTATCTTGGCCCTCTTTAACTTCCTGAAGATATATCTTGTGATAAGATCGCGTTTGTAATGACTGCTTCGTTTTCTGACTCGGAGGATGAAATATTTCTCGAGGAAGTAGCGAATCAGCCTTCACTATCAAGGATAGTGAAGGGTTTGCAAGGGTTAGCAAGAGTTAGCAAGGAATAATGTAACTGCGAATGAAAACACGCGACTAGTGAAATATTAACAAATTTATTTTGCAGATGTTTCGTGCAAAAACTTTTGTTTTTATGTTACATGGGCTATGGCAAAGCTTAGCCCATGTGTTCCTGATATCGCCAAAATTTTTCTTGATTCAAATATACAGAGTATTCTGCCATGAGAATTTTTTGCAATCTCTCTATTTTATTGATTTCTAATTGATTTTGGAAGTTATCAATCCACAAAAATGTTCGGTTTACAAACTCCAACAAACGACAGCTAATAGTTTTTCATATGCTTTTATTAAAATAAATTACATTACAGCAAAAACATTTTATATCTCATAATTGACAAACTTTTGTGAATGACAACTTATTTTATAAAATAAATATAAAACATATATTTGGAAGTTTGGAAAATAATTTGATGATATGTGGTAAATGAATTTAAAGTATTTCCTCGTAAGTAAAACACCCATCATCATCATCATCGTCATCATATGATCTTTGTATAGAAGCGTGTCGTTCGAGTTTCTCTTGCATCAACAATTCACCGTATACTCGTATATGTTTAATCAAAACCCATCATGAAACTTCCCTCATTCCCTAGATACATTATCATTGCTTTATTCTAGGTTATAATGTGAATTCGTACGTCATTCAACTTTATATTCATGTGTAATAATATTGCCTATCATCATACAACAAATTTATCATATCGTTTCAAATTCAAGTTCACATATTTAGTTAAGTTGAGAACAGTTTAGTTCAAAACACGTATATTAATTATTATAAATTATCACGGAGTATAGAGTGTTTTATGTGCAAGCTAAATTGTTATATATAATACTAGCATTACCCGTCGCGGCCCGCAAAAATTTTGTAACGCCCTTATAACCTTTTGTAACGGACTGCGTTGGACTGCGATAAATTGCGTTTAATTTTTGAAATACATTTGTTGTATGCATTGTCACCTATTGGCAAAATTTTTGAAGTACTCATGTAGTGTATACTGCCATCTATAGGCAAATTTTTAAAACGTATTTGTTGTATGCATCGCTATCTATGCATAGCATATTTAACATATTTTTTTTTATAATATGTTTTCCGACACCTCCAACAAATATCATATTTTAGCCAATGTATATAAAAACTTGATAAATTATATAATAAAACCTTCCTCGAGAACCACTCTATCCATTGGTGAAAACAGCATGAAAATCGGTGCAGTAGTTTTTGAGTATTATTTATGTACACTTAAACGACACAATACTATACTAATGTCAATACGGTTATAAAGACACGTCTATGAAAGAACAAGCATATACTATATAGACAAACATTGAATTTATTTATTAATATTAATATGAAAAAATTAACTCATCTGGACTTGCGAATCTAAAATCCAGAGGTCCAAGCTGTTTTTTAAGACTTGCATCCATTCATTGTTAGTATGATTATATGTACGGCTATGTTATACTGACGGAAGTGAGTCAATATTGGATGGGAATATAGATAGAGTTCTTCACTATCTTGATGTCAATGTATTATTTAGATCGACTCTTTACAGGGCAGAGTTCCACTTGAATTGTTTTACCCCAGGTTGTCCTATTTCTGTCTAGCCTAAGGTTAGGTACCTTATTTGAACAGATGGTCTCATGAGATAATCTGCATGACCGAAAACAACTTTGGTCTGGCAGAAAGTATGTTCCGCATAAACTTGCAAAGTAATCTACATGCAAATCATCAACGAAATGCTTTATTTAGCTTTAATTTTCAAACCTAGTATATGAATACATCAGGCTATCAACTTTTATTTACGCTTTACTGAGGTGTAAACGCTACTGGAAATACCTCTGCCAGATGACGGGAAAAACACTAAAAATAATATCTCACTAGCTTTTGTCCTACGGGTCACAAACCTTTGGAAAAACGTTCGGAATATTATTTGTAAGTCTATTTACAAGAGTAGTCTAACCGAATAAATAAGGCACAAAGTAATTATAAAAATGAGCGTTACTTTTGTGGCCCATAATTTTGAGATTTTGTTTCCGTAGACACCCGTTATATTTCAAGTCAAGTATATTTTAATCATGTACACACAGATGTGAATATTATATAATACACTAAACAAGCTTGATATTAAATTAGTCTGAATAGTTTTGTGAATCATCTGATGAACACACAAAACCACCACATATATATACATACATATATACATACATACACGCTAAAGCTTCAAGCTTAAATTGTTTATGAAACTCTCTATCGGCAATATTATGGTACTATACACGGTGTTCAAAAAGTTACGGTTCCACTAAATATCTTAAAACGAAAGAGTTTTAGACAAAAAATATGATCTTTTGAGAAAGGTTGTATGAAATTAGAATAGTGGTCAAAGGTGGTCGCGTCCTTAACCTTTGAAGACAAGGTTAAGATATTTTTCTTAGGAACTCGCAATTTCAATTGTAGAACTATATATTTAAGATGGTATTTAACATATGAAACAAAGTAAGAGTGGGACTCTTACTGTATAACTAAACAACAGACATATAGCGGTTAATATTTGAAACATTTTTGAGGGATTGTTGAGGTGTTAATATTCATACTATCAACTGATTTGTGCTGAATTCATCTAGTTTTCGAAAAATGAATTAAATACTGTTCAGAATAACATTAAGAATTGTTTTTCTAAATACAGTGAAATCTTTGTATAACGAACCTCAACGATAACGATTTCCTCGATTTAACAAATTCTTAGAAATCCCCTAGTAAGAGTTAATGCAAAATATACCTTTGCATTACGAATAACTTTTGTAAAAAACCCTTTTATAACGATTTTTCAATCATTGAAAAACATAAATAGAAAGTATTATTAATCTCTGCATAAAGTATTCTACTAATCCATCTAACAAGAATTCATGTCTCAACAGGTTCAGACACGTTCAATTTATCATAAGACAATGACAGGAATCCAAATTTTGATAATTTTGTGCCAATTTTGCATATTGTGTTTTTAAATAAATATTAAAGTGCATTCATTACAATGTGTTTTACTTTTTTTTAAGTTTACTTTACTTTACCTTGCTAAAACGAATCTTAGACCAACCTAACCTCTATTTAACAAACCTCATTGTAACAAATTACTTGGTATAACGAATATTTTCTAATCTCCTTCAGATTTGTTATACACTAGGTTTAATTTAAATCTTCGTATCATGGATCCCACGAGTATGAGAGAGTACATATGTACATATACATTAAACAATGTTTATGAGAAGGATGTCTTATAGGTTTGATAAACAAGCATATTTTTCATAACTGTCGAGTGGTCACCAACCACTCAAACCTATAAGACCTCCTTCTCATACACATTGCTTAATGTATACATATGTACATACTCGTGGGATCTATGATACGAAGATGTAAACTAAACAGACGGTATAAAGGTTTCATTGTATTTCTTTGAAAACTAAATGGATTCGGCACAAATCAGTACAATATGGAACGTCACTTCTTAAGTCAGTACATACTCGTAATCATACTTTTTGAACATCGTGTATATTGTATGTGTAGTATTTGTATTCATTTGAACAGAATGATTTTGACAAAAACTTATAGCTGCACCGTCATAATATATTGCTAATAATCATACGAGTGGAGCGACATTGATGCTTGTATATTATTAAATATTTGATAATAATAATAATATGTAGGTATATGTGATGTCATATACTTTATATATTATGACGTCAATAATAATGATAATCCTTTGACAAAATTATATATGGAGTATATTATAAACTTGTTCCTTGTAAATACATTGTTTTTTGACAAAAAATTTTTGGTTATGATGCCGATGTTCGAGTAAATTTTCGAATAATTATTTTCAATAGTAAATTAAATTAGTCTTTAGGTAATATTTTCAGATCGATAGTTTTTATACGCTTTTTATTAGTTTCACCTGTATGTATGTTTGTATGTATGTAAACGACCCTTTTGGGCTCGATTTTCTCCTACTTTGAACGATCAGATTTAATTCAAATTTTGCACACCTGTCAAAGACCGATGACAATGCAATAATTCGATTAAAATATCCTATTATCCTGATTAGATTAGCCCCAGGATTCATCAATTTCCCAGATAAGTTACTGACTTAAAAAAAAAATGTGGGTGTGTGCAAGTTACACACGGTAGAAGTGAAAATTCTGAAAAGTCCCTGATTAAAAATACTTATTGAAAAGTATTGAAAAAATAAATAATAGTTTAAAAAATTATAGTTTAAAAAACTAAAAAACACGCTTTTATAGAAAATCCAACTAAAATATAGAAAATAAAATTTAATAAATTTGGATTAAGAAAAGTGTAAATAAGAAACAAATGTATATTAATGGAATAACTATTGACACTTTGCACCCCATGCTTTTTTCCATCAATATACATTTGTTTCTTATTTACACTTTTCTTAATCCAAATTTATTAAATTTTATTTTCTATTTTTTAGTTTGATTTTCTATAAAAGCGTGTTTTTTTAGTTTTTTTAAACTATTATTTATTTTAAATAATAATACGTTTATATATTCTGTAAATATGAAACATGAACAAGGATATTATAATGCTTCGTTTAGACTACGACATAAGTTTCGACACAAATGTCGGACATAAATTTCTTTACTGTTCACACTTAAACAGATTTTTGGTGTCTGGACACTATCTAGACACAAATGTATAAAAATGTACGAAACTTGTGTCCGAGTTGTTCACACACAAAATAACTTATTTATTGCTGCTTATATTGTAATTAAACAACGACGTAAACGCTATATTTATTACTATATAATATGTGTGTAGAATGTATGGAGTGTATGAAAAAATGTCGAACCTGTTTGCAAAGCTGAAGAGATACTTGGACACAAGGTGTTTACACAGCCACTGATTCAATACTAATTATATTGTAGCATTAAATATCATAATTATAGACACCCGTGTTCACACGTAGACACTCGGTGTATACACTAAGGTGAGTTTGTCACGGAAATATTAATCAAAATATCCGTTTGTTTGTCCATTTAAATGGTCCATTTAAACCATCTATCCAACTGTCTGTTCATCAATAGAATAACCTAAAAATTAAGAGTTAACAAACTGATATTCCTTTAGCAAAAAACTGCCTAGAGTTTCTATCATTAAAATCTTAAGAGATAGAAAAAAGTTTAAAAACACAAAATATATCTTTTTTTTTAAACTCTTATAGTTTTACCACAATTTAAACTCAAACATCTGCAATAACTCTTTCTTGTGTGACATTTATACAATGTTTGTTTAATTAATCACTGTTTAATACAAATACATAGATTGGTTAGATTAGGTTGTAGCGGCTGTCCTGAATGGGACACATTTCGGCCGTGAAGTCCATTAAATACACAGTTAATATATTAAACAAATATATGTCATTTGCATAGATTCTTTAAAATAGTTATCCAACTCGCTAAAGAAGCCTACGACTAAGTTTCGAAAAAAAATGCATTTCCGTCATCAATGGCATCAATGTTGACATAAACTTTTCATTTCCGAGCCAAAGATTGATATGATTTCTTATTTCTGAATTTTATCCATTCCTGTGACTTTGCAACTTTCGGCACAATATGAATAAATGAAAAATAAATCTGAAATTTTTTATGTATTAAAACAAAAAGAGGTCAATTACCGAAATTACACCTTATAAAACAACATTTGAACATGTTCGTGCGTATATCACTTTAAAAAAGCACAATTTTTAAAATTCAATTTGTTAGTGCACAAAATTTGATATTTTTAACAAAAAAAGCAACAGAAAATTAAATGGAACAATTTAATAAAAACATATTCATTATTATTTGAAACAAGGAAATTTAAAAAGCCTAAACTAAATAATAAGCAATTAACACGCAAAAATACACACACTGTTTTTCTTAAATACATTAAAATAATAATTACATGTTAAATATATCAAGTTAAGAAATTACTTAAGGATGTACGAGCACTGAAGCTTCAAAAAGAATAAGGCTAGATTTCTTGTTTACATGTAGTTGAAGTGCATATAAATCAATTATAAAAGTTTCAGGAGGGGTTACGAGGTTCTTGAATTAATTATTTAATGTTAAAATTCGAGTTTTAATGCATTGCTTTTATGGAGAAACCCGTGAGCATCGACATATTTGGATAATATTCACTTGGAATAAAATAAAGATGAATAATAAAAAAACTACGCAATAGAAAATAGAAATATTAATAAAGAGATTGATCTAAGAAAATTCCGGTATGACGGGTCTAAAAAAAATATATTTAAGAAAACCACTGAGATTTCGAGTAAATTTTATTTCTGTCGGCGGTTGCATAATTACCCGAAATCTCCGGTTTTTTTCTTAAATATTTTTTTTGTTCGTCTTTCCCGTCGTACCGGGCCTAAATTAAATTTTAATTTTAACTTTCAACAAAAAATAATAAACATTATTGTGGACTTTTTATGAATGTACTATATAAGATTTTGAAGAATTGTATAAATGGACTATACAAAAGTGCTCGTACATCCTTAATATTAAACATTTAATATTATACACATATTATTATCAACCGAATGAATGTATTTTTTAATCGTTTTTTAACACGTAAACAACGTTACATTTAACAAAACTATTTCACATAGCATCGAGCAACAAATTATATGTGCATCTAAATTTATAAAAGTTGACAAAAATTCAAATAAAATATGCTATAAATTATTACTACTTGTAAAAAAAAATCCACGCCCAAAAATCACAAATGAACAACAACAGTTAATTTATATATGACGACATAGATTTGGATAAATTATTATACAACATTTATTTTTATTAATACTGGATATTTTTTATAGTTATACAGGGTGTATTGTTGCGAGAGTTTCGAGACAAGACGAAATAAAGTTTTTGAAAAAAAAAATTCAAATTCGCCCCAATACCTAGATCAGTGTTTGTATTATATACGTATTTCGACTACAAAGTAGTCATCATCAGTATGAATTAGCTAATCGTAACTATCTCCGGGATATGGAGTCAAAGATATGTTACTCGTTGCTAATTTGGTGCATGTCTCATGTCTCATATCTCGTGTGAGATAATTGTAGACTCTAAACCAATCTTTACCTCACTTGGGTCAGCCATTCTTTGATCACTTCTCCAAACTAGAATCGGTCGACGTCAAATCCCTTTGGTGTTCTTCTGTGCAATCTCTATTTTTGTTAATCTATTTAATAACTACTGCAAAGTTTGTTGATGATTACGATGAGTAAAGTAGTGACATATGTATTACACCAGAGCCACTAGATATCTAACGCAAATACACTACAGAGTATTTATAACTATAGAGGTTGGAAATATTGAAAATAGAAAAAAAGTTTCGGTACAGATGTGCTTAAAAATGTTTTCAAAACTTTAATTTAACTCATAAACGAACAAAAGAAATGAATGTGAAAAATCGGAATCTATGAACTCCCCTAATGAATTCTATCTTCTAACGGGATACATGAAAAACTCACTTATTTTTGGAAAACAAACACCTTTTGCTTGAAATATTTTTGTATTAACGTAATAGTTTTAATCCTAATTTTAGGGCAAATATCTGTGAGTAGTTATATAGATGGCATATGCAAGCGAATAAATATAAGAATCCCTCGAACAATAAACGAACACCCTGTTTAATATAAAAAAACAATTAATTAGTGTTATTAAAACTTTAATATTATGTCAAAATATTAAATTACTGTAGTTTACCATCATAAATACTTGATATAAAAAAAAAACATGTTCATTCATAAATTTTCTAAAATAATTATTATACATCATGTTTAGTGATTGTACTACTCGATTAATCTTATAATTTATGAGATTTAACATTCTTTATCAAAATCCGGTGTGAACCCCACATATAATTTCTGTATCATCGACTCCTAACATGACGTTTCTTTTTCGAATTTTTGCAATTGATTGCTGATAGATTTATTTTTATAAACATAATCCATTTTATTGTCAGAACCGGGTAAGGAAAATTTTCAAGGGCGCAGTTATAGAAGCTCGCAACGGGCGCATAAATGGCTACTTACGCTGGGCGCAAAAAGAATAACCTTCTGCTGCGGACATAAAAAAAAGCACTTTTTTACGTATATTTTATCAAAAACAACTCGATCGTCATTCTCCCAAAGTTTTAAGGAAAAATATTTCTAAGGAATTGAGGAAAGTATGTGTCGAATTTCAGAACAACCGTGGCAATATTGAGAGAGTTCGAAGTGAAAACAGTCGGAATCGTGCATTTTATTTCACCATGTTTATGAAGATGCATGGTAAATTTCTCCAACTTACGTAACGATTTTCTCAAAAACGCTATGGGTATTAATTCTCAAAAAAATTCAGCTGATTTCTGAGGATTCATTTTACTAATATTGTGAATTTCGTGCAGTTCTTGACAACCTAATAATAGTTTGGAAATACCTTAAGATAAAAACGATAAAAGACTGATTTCAAGATAATTTAACTATTTTAGATCATTTAAAACTTCAAATAAAAAAAATTCTGCTACATACAATTTTAGTTTCCAGAAATGAATATTACTTCTAATTTACGACAAAAAATGATAGATTGTAATCATACCCGGTATATGTAAATATACAAGGTATATTAAATTTAGTCCCGACTTTGTAACGCTTGAAAATATTGATCGCAGGCATGAATGTTTTGAATTGGTGTTCATAAAATGGCCTAATTCGGCCGTTTCCGCATGTCCGTCTGTCCGTCCGTCTGTGGACACGATAGCTCTAAAACGAAAAGAGATAACGAGCTGAAATATTGTATTTGTATTCTAGAGTCAAGTTCCTGAATGGACAAAATCGGATCATGTCTGGGCAAACTGGGGCAAAACTGCCTATCTTTGAAATCAGTAAAGATAGAACAATAATGTAAAGACAAAAAATGTTCCTTTTTTAAAAATAAACATCTTTTGTTATAAACTTTTTTTACATAAATTCAGAATATTTCGGATATTTCAGCAATTAACTCAGTTAGTTGTTATTTATACTTGTTTTGTATTAAATTCAGAGCATTGTGAACATACTATATTATTACACCAACTGCCTTAGTATATTTATAGTATATAATAGTATATATACTATAGTATATAATGTAATTTCTTCATAAACAAAATTTTATTGAATAATTTACGCAAACGAACAAGTTTTAATTTAAAAAGATAATAATAATTTAATAATAATAATTTACATCAACATTTCTTTGCATACATATTATGTCTATTTATTTTTTGACGAGAAACATTCATATGCAAATTATATGCCAAAATAAATAAAACATCTTAACTGTCTGTGTGTAGAGATATATTCAAATGCAAAAAAATTATGTGTAAATGTTTTTTTTTTACTTCATATTATTTTATGATATCATTTAAATGAAGTAATATGCACCGATTTTATTTTAGTAAATGGGTAGTTTATTTTATACTATATAGAAAAAAAAGAAGAAAGGCGCAGTTCTGATCCGTGTCGTTGTCGCATATACGCGATGAGCCAGCTACTTTATCCCTTTGCGTTGTTTTTTTATTTCATTATCGACGCTGCCATATCTCTTGAATTCTTTTGGCTCTGGACTTTATTAGGCTTTTTGGATATCTTTCAACTCGAGCTTTTCTCTGATATATGTTTTCTATAATTCCCAGCATATATATGAAACGAAATCTTCAATTTTTTGTAATTTTCTAATAATTAATACCGATATATTTCTAGTAGTCCCGTTGCAGTCCTCTTCAAAATGACATTAAAATCAATGTCCTAGCTAAATGTGTTTCATGCTACATCAATTTATAACTTTACACAAAGCTAATTCGTAAGCATTCACGCGCATGCACCTACACCTGTACGCAGTGGCGGGGCAAGACCAAAATTTGATGTGCGAGGCCATAGGCGGTCGCCCACGCCTAACGCCATCTCTGTCTGTACGATGACGTCTTATGCAAAACAAGTAAAGCGCGGCAAAAACGTAAAGGCATGACCTATCTGTTGTGCACTCAACCATTTTAAACTCATTATTATTCTCGAAGTTATTAACGATTAAAATCTTTATCAGTAAAATAGATGTACACGCCCGTTCAATAAAATTGAACTGACCCGAACCAAATGAGTCTCTCACAATTTTGATTATTCTTGTAGTAAATGTTTTTGACAGATACAACATTTTATTTGTATACGTAAGAGAGAGATATTACACTTACCATGTATTTACATTACATATTCTTACTCTTTCACTGACTTGTTTACATAAATAAAAATATAAAAGTTCCATTCCTTTTTTCACATTTAAAAAATATACTACTCATCTTTGTTTATAAATAAATAATATACAGAGAGTTACAAAAGTGAGGAGTTTTATGAAATGTAAGAAAATTAACATTTCATGTTGGTTCAATTTTATTGAACGAGAGTACGTTTTATAGAGAGAATTCTTCAGTGATTGGTTAAAAAAAACCATAAAGATAGACGCGATGATAACAAGCTGTCCCAAGATACAATCCTATCCCCTTGTACCTTGGGACAGCTACAAAGTTTAGTATATTTTCAAGCACTCACTCATTCAGTGTATGAATGAAATATAAAGCATTTTATTGCAAATTATTTGTGTTGTAAAATGAGCATCAAAAAAAAAAAACAATTGACTGAAATAGAAAACTTAAAAACCGTCTTCTATACTTCACCACTAACTCTACTACAGTCTCTAAACTCACAAAACATCAATTTGAAAAATCTCTTGAGATTTAAACTTATCTTTAAATTGTGTTTTAACTTCAACAGGTTGTTGTTTTTTCCTCCCCAATTGTACGTACGTTTATGTATTATATCAAGATACAGACAAACAGAAACACGGACATACACATTCATATACGTAGGAGAGACTAAAGAAAGCTATTCTGTATAGTTAAATAGCGTATATACTAAAATACACGAAAAAGATACTATAGTTGGTTTTAAAATACCAGCATAAATCATTGAATACTCTTGTAAGTAGACAGTGTTGGTAAGGATATTTGTGTTTTGATACACAACTTGGATTGATGAATTAAATCTGTTTCGAACTAAAGTTGCTTGTATTTTGCTGCGAGGAGTGCTTGGCTGGCACTCCTTGGGACTTAGGAAAAAACAGATGTTCAACAAGCGTCTCAGCATTATGTTAACTCTCAAAAATAACCTATAAATAATAAAAGACAGACAGAGTATAGTAATTATTACCGTATTACATAGTTCTCGAAATTAGTTACATGCAAAACAAGTATGTTGATATTTGTTGGTTTAAAAATACCCATGTCCCTATCTCAGGGACCATTCAACAATTGCAGCAGCTTTTAGCGATGTCAGATAGCGATTTATGCGAAAATTCTACGAAGCTAGTTTAACGTTCTGATGAAAACATCAGTGACAAGTTTCATGAACAATTGTTGTCTCTCAGTGTTTGTCTCAAAAGTCGTATACAAAAATTTGAAACAGTTCGCACATTTGTTGTTAATAGAACATTTTATTTTCTCACCTAGTTTTCCGGTTGTTTGCATTGCTTTAATGTTATTTTTAACAATTCCCGTCACTGTAAAAACAATGAAAAATTACCTACGAAGTAGGTAATTGTTCATAAAACTCCTAATGCTTTAAGACATGATCTTGATGAAGTCGTAAAATGTTTGTTGAAACAAAAGTCCGCCGTATGACATTTTATTAACTAAATAAAAACAAATTTATATTGATTTCACCTCTGTGAATACTTGTAATAAATTTTCGAAAGACTATAAACTGTTCCTGTCAATGATCCTATATTGAGATTTTTAGCGAATTTCCTGAAAGGAAATAGAGCTATTGGTCCCGTACCGAAGTCAAAATTTCGCAAAAATTTCTTCAAATGTCCATCGATTCTACCTTGTAGATGTCAAAAATCACAATCTGTAAAATTTATATATATATATATCTATGGACATATATATATATATATATATATATACATATATATATATATATATATATATATATGTCTGTCATCACTCTAGCGGTCACAGTTTTCATTTTATCGGAATGAGATTTGGTATTTGAAGCGCTTTTGGTATTCAAAAGGTCAAGTTCGTTAATGGGTAAAACCGGACCAGGGGAAAGGGGGGTTTAGAGGGAGGGGGAAACATAAAATTTGACATATCTCCCTTAATATTCGAAAAATCGAAAATTTTATAAGAAGTAAAGTTGTAGGTATTAAGTTTTACTGTAATTTTGTTTCTTATCATTTTTTCTGTAACCCTAATATTTACAAAAATATTGACGGTTTAAGATTGAAAATTAAATTCCTCAATATCTCTGTACGCATTAGAGTTTGAGCAAAAATGATAAGGTGATGAATTGTATCAAACATGATTTTCTACAACTTTGTTTCTTACGCATTTTTCGATTGTTCTAATATTAAGAGAGATATTTTATATTTTGTGTTTTCTTCTATCATTATGCCCTCCTTTCCCCTTGACGTATGTTATTTATTAATAAAATTGGCCATGCAAATACTAAAATTAGATACGACATTTTATTTTGATCATACTAACATTGTGACCGCTAGAGAGTAATTTATTTATTCCAAAGAAATTCGCTAAGTTGAAGCAGCTCCTGCGTAACGAATTTTTTTAATTATGTAAGGGGGAACCCCAAAAAAAGTTTCCGCCTAGGTCCTGCAAGGTTAAGCTACGTCACTGCCTTTATTAATAGATAGATAGATTGTAAAGGCTGTCCTCGCCGGGACACACTTCGACCATAAGATCCATTGTGACGCCTAAGGATGTGAGTGGAGGACGAAGAATTTTATGTGTAGACTAGGAATTGGTAGGATATACGGCTGCAGCCGACTTTGATAGGACCGACTTTGATAGGAACTATGCCGAGTTCGTGAAGGAAACTGCAGAAAACCTTCACAAGCATAGCCGATAACTTCGTTTATGTCCATACGCCGACAGTTTAGTCCATTAACCGCCCCCTTTTTTTTAATAATTGACAAACTGCCGATGTCGGGATTCGAACCCGGCTACTTGACTGGTCACCTTTATTAATGCCTACATTTTTACTAACGTTTCTTCTGGAAGTGAATGACTAGGTGCTTATCACCCTGCATTATTATGCCAAAATAGCTGCGAAGCAATTCATATAATTTGTGCGAAATAATGCGACTTGTAACTTGTCACACAGATAAAATTAAACACATTGTAAAATAATATTTGTGGTATTGTTGAACAACGTATAGAAGAGTATATAGAGTAAACGAAATGAACAAACACTCATATAATGTTTCTGGTTTTATATGTTTGTAGTAGTTGTTTTTCTTCTGTATATAATATTATAATCAAATTGTTATTATTATCGTTACAAATGTTAGGTTTTTGGAGTAGTAGCTATTTGTACTACTTCGTACGTACAATACGTATGATGATAGTAAGTACCTACCTAATACGTTGTTTTTTTTTTTATATTTACGTATGTAATGTGATATCAACATGGAAATAAAACGATTAATTGTATGTTTTGCCCTTGTCTTGTTTTCGTTTTTATTTTATTTAATACTTCAATTTGTAATTTGATTTCTTGGTTGGTTTTTTTTTGCGATACTCGTTCTGAAAATGGTGTATCATGGATGTTTTCAAATCACGTTCGGTAAATTTTGTATTTGATACCCCTATTGGTTTCGACCAAGGCTGTATACCCATGCTTGAGCCGGTGTTATCATCCTGACTTCCAATCTAGTTTGGACCAATATTGGTTGTCAAGCTTGGGCCAATATGGGTTGATTATATCCTTCCTTGAGCGGAAGTTGTAAGTCGTTCATTCCGACTTCCAACCCAACTTTGGTCAATGTTGGTGTTCCAGCACTAATGTTCGATACGGTTGTATTTCAGCCTGGGCCAGTCCTGGACCTGTCATCATTTTCTACATGGGAAACTGAATTAATTCTTTAAATACGCTGCATATACTGTGTTCTTGATACTTGTGTCTACTATTTACATGCTGGAAATAATGTTCGATACGGTTGTATTTCAGCCTGGGCCAGTCCTGGACCTGTCATCATTTTCTACATGGGAAACTGAATTAATTCTTTAAATATGCTGCATATACTGTGTTCTTGATACTTGTGTCTACTATTTACTGTACTTTTACTCACGTTTAGGTGTATAATGTATACAAAGGCCTGAAATTGGGGCAGAATTATTCAGTTTATGAAGAAAAGTTGTTTCATTTTGTGGGATGCGGACCGATTTTGCTCTTAAAGTAGCTAACAAACTTGAAGTGGCTTATTTAGATCTAGAACGCTCTCCAGACATTTCTTCTCTTTATCTATTTTTCGTTTTTTTACATCCGAAAATGGAAAAAATTAAACACCTTATGGATACCAAAATTTTTTTTTTCTCTACGATTAATATTTCCAGCCATTACAAACTTGGGACCAAACGAAATGATCTTTTTGACGCGATACGAATGAATAATGATTTAGTTAATAGTAATCCCGAATCTCACAAATGAAGCATTGTTATATCATCCTGAGTTATATGATCTTTTTTCGTCTGTAAAGATACGTTTTCCTCGGTGCGATTATCACGATGATTGTTCAATGATACTCATGGAGCATTATTTCCATGTATTTTCTAGCCGTTCCTAGCTCATAAAAATACATAAAAATTTTAGGAAATCATATCTTTTTAGATGGCTAGTTTTATAGAACAATCTTAAGATTAATTTATTATTTCTGAATATCTTTAATACTAAATAAAAAAAATTTAAAAATTTAAACCAATTCTAACTTTTAATTTGTTGTTAGATATTATTTCGGATGTAAATAGTTTTTTTTTTAAATGCCAATAAAAAGGTTGTACATAAAGGTCATTCTTTCTGCTAAAAATAAAACGATAAATAACTTGAAAGTTAATTTTACTCTTTCATTTGATTCTCAATACCTTTTCCCGTTTGTTTGTGAAAGATATCTCGTTAAATTGACGGATTTTGATTAGTTCTTAACAAATTACTCGATTGATAAAACCTTTGAAAATCTATTTTTCAACTGTCCTGAAATTACATATATAAATATCCATTTCAGAACTCAAACATAAGTTTTAATAAAAAGCCTGTCATAAGCTTCAACAAAGCTTTTGATCAATTTAATAAAGTACAAAATTCACTTCAAACATTGTAGAATATACAAATTCATAGTAAAACAAAAAAAAAACATTAAACGTTTTTTAAAACTAAATAATTAGCACTTTTAAACAAAAAAAAATAACAACCAAACTACTATCTTTATTTTCTACAGTTTAATAAATTTTTTATTTTTGTAATAATATTAACAACTATCGCTGCCCTACATACAGATGAGCAGCTTTAATATTTTTATGATATCATCCGAACTCAACAAAGTTTTTTTTATTATTAAATAGTGAATAAAAATTAGTACACGTTTTTATAGAGAGAGATTTTTTTTAATGCTTTATTTGTGTATTATTGTAGAGCTCTAAAGTTAAATGCGGAGCTTTTTTTTTTTACTATTGCTATAGTAAATAGTGTATAATAATTTTTATTATTATTATTTTTATTAAATGTTCAATTGAGCGTCGTGTCTATGTAAGTTACTCATACAAAAAAAACATTACGACATCAAATGCGTTGAGTTATTTTTCATTCAAAACAATGGACAAAATTATTTTACTAAGTGGTTCACAAAAAAACTGTCTATTACATTGTATTGACATTTTCAGTAGTGCTATTTTAATAGGTTTAGGTGGGTATAGGTTTTAGTAATTGGTTTTTTTAGGACTGTAGGACTGTAGGATTTGTACTAGGTCTTGAACTTCAATATCCAATCTTCTTAGTGCAATACATATGTCGCCAGGTTAATAAAATTTAGGCAACATGTAAACATTAAAATTTCTAAAAACCCGAACGCAATATTATGACACATAATAAGAACTTCCCGTTGCCTCCACCAAATTTAAATGTAAAAAATGATAATGTTAATAATCCGCCAATACATCATCTTGGAAAAGAGCTAATAATTTTCGACGAACAACTGAACCGCCGGAACAAATGAAAACAGTTCACTCGTTTGAGGGGTACGATGCCATAAAGAATGAAACTCCAAACTAATAACCTAAACTTTTAACACTCCAAACTAATAACACTCATCTTTTTGAGTAGGGAGCACATAATAAGAACTTCCCGTTGCCTCCACCAAATTTATATGTACAAATGATAATGTTATAAATACCCCTATACATCATCTTGGAAAAGAGCTAATAATTTTCGATGAACAACTGAACCGCCGGAAGGAAACAAGCTGTCTAATAAAAAAAACCGCATTCAAATCGATTCACGCGTATGAAAGGTACGATTCCATTGAAAAGGAAAGGGGCTCCAAACTTATAACACTCCTCTTTTTGAGTAGGTGGTTAAAAATACAGATTGGTTTAAATTCCAAAAATTGTTTTTTCAATGCACACTTTTATTAGCGCAGGTGTTTAGTTTTCCAAGCAAAGGATGCAAAATAAAACGGATTAGATTTCCACAAATTCGCATAACATAGTTGTACTACATGGCATGGATTACTAGTTTATAATCGACTCAGGACACATATTTTCTGGCTCACTTGGTATTATGATAATTCTCTCCTGATAAAAAATAAAATAATAATATTTGATCTATATTATTCATAATCATTTTTTTATTTTGCTCTATATAATCTTTCTTCAGGACATTTTATTATTATTTATTTTTATTATTATTTATTATTATTATTATTATTGTGTTGTGTCTTAACAGCTCTATTATATTTTATTTTTTCATATATATTCATTTAATATACAAGACAACAATCCCGTTGAGAAAAATTCAAATTATAAAAAAAACCCACGATGAAAACAAAACGTTACAAAATATTAAAAATTAAAACCTATAAAAAGAGTAACGCAATTAATTAATTGTATTTGTCAAATCACGTAAATAAAATTATGATATTTTACTAATTTATAGATCTGTCAAATCAATTATCTACCATAATAACATGCTAAGATTTTACGATCACTAATCAAAATCTTCATGTTATTTTGGTGCGTATTTGAATTAACAGATCTTATACATTAAGGAAAAAAAAAGCGGCGGTTTATTGACTAAAATTTCGGCGTATAGGCAAGAACGAAGTAACCGGCTATGCTCCTAGTCTACACACAAAAATGCTTGAGAAGGTTTTCTGCAGTTTCCTTCACGAACTCCAGATGAATATCGGCATAGTTCCTATTATAGTCGGCTGCAGCCGCATATCCTACCAATTTCTAATTCCAGGGCAACCTCTACAATATATCTATCTATCGTTTTGGAAATCTTCTCTTAAAGTTGTATTTTCCAATTGATATACGAGTAAAGAAAAATAGCTTATCTATAGTTTCAGAATAAATTAATTTAAAAAGAGCCCAGCGTAGAAGAAATGTATGCTTTCGGAGACAAGTGACAAAATTGTAGATAACGTTACGAAGAATAATATTTCAAACTAAAGTTTTTAATAAACCCACGCCGAAAAAGAAGCTTAATGAAATACTAAAAAAAAACTAAACTCTCTTAAAACAATATAGTCATAAATTTATTGCATTTCCTTTGAAACACCTAAATACTATTATGATTGTTTTAAGGATGTTGCAGCATACCACCACTTTTCGACAGATTTTGCTCATCAATAAGATTATAACAAATGACATGAACTTTTGTGGTGTATAGTACATCGGATATCAGACAATCTACAAATTTTTATATATGATGATAATATTTTCATTATATAAAACATTCCATTATTTTTATATGAATGAATAAATATATACTAATACGAGTACACACTACTGATTCAACTACAGCATATAGAGTCAGAAAGCCATCAACAAAGTTATTCGTTTTAGTAAACAGTAAAGAAATGATATCGTCATCGTATTCATAATAATCATCATATTATGATTATTATTAAAATTACTTTTTTTGTTATTTAGGTTCCGTACCAACTTCCATGTTATTATAAATCTTCTTTCTAGAGCATAACTTATTTTCTTCTTCCAAGAATAAATTAATGGGGCCAACTTAAAGCGATCATGATGAGTTCCTGCAGACTCTAACTTCAAATAAAACAAATGAAAATAACAACTAACTGAGTTAACTGCTTAAAAACCTGGTTTATAGTAAATAATTTCAATTAAAAGTTGTTTATTTTTAAAAGAGAAACATTTTTTGTTATACAATTTCTTTCTATCTCTTACAGTTTTAGAGATGGGTATTTCCCTCCTTGGTGGGTAGGAACATGCTTCGATTTCGCCCATTCTCGAACTTGACCTTACGTTTAAGCTATAGAACATAGACACAAAATTTCAGCTCGTTATCGCTTTTCGTTTTTGAGTTATCATGTTGACGCACGGATAGGCGGAAATGATTCTATGAACGTCTATACCAAACAAATTTTTCTACAATCAATTTTTTCAACCGTTTCAAAGTTGGAACTAAACTTAATATACCCTGGTATATATTATACATACCGGATATAATACATACTTCCTGTGCAAAAGCTATTCTTAGATTTTCAATAAAATGTAAAGAAAATTGGATGCTTGGATATACAGTACTTCGATAACAAGTTCTTTAGATTCCATTTGCTGTTTTTGTCGATCGACCTTAAAAGTGGCGTTCTTTTATCAAAAGTTGACAATTGGTGTGAGCCGAATCCATTTGGTTTCCAAAAAAAAGTTTCTAATTAAAGTTTTTCCGGTATAAAATTACAAACAACTTGGGTTTAAAAATTTTTTTCGAAAATCGAAATTATTTATCACAAATCAACTGTCGAATCTAAAACTACTGAAATCTGTACAAAACCCCACAGAATTAGATGCATACGAAAGTATCTACATATACAAATTGAGAAAACAGATAATGAATTTAGAAAATGGCCCAATTCCAAATTCTGATTTAATAAAATTAAACCATTTTCAAAGATAAAAATAAAAATCCAATACATAAATGTCAAGGTTAGCGTCGATACACTCACTTTAGTGACAAAACAAACGCCGCATAGTCACCAAAGAATACCGCCAATAAATAGGTGGGGCTCTCCACACACCTAATCCAGTAGTCAGGCAACTCAAATAATCCTCAAGTCAGATTATACCCTCTGACAAATCGTTTAAAAAGGACAGAACTTTTTTAATGTCATTGTGAGACACGCACCAAATTAGCAACATGCAACATATCTCTGAATCCATATCCCAGAGATAGTTACGATTAGCTAATCATACTGATGATGACTACATTGTAGCCAAAATACGTATTTATCAAATACAAACCAACGTTCTAGGAATAGGGGCAAAATTTTAAATGTAATTTCAAAAAAACCTAGGGTTCTCTTTGATTATTTTAATAATCTTTATGTAAAATTGTGTCGATAATATGTAATGTAATACGAAACCGTTGATGGTAAATCCAAACTCACACTTTTCCAACTTTTTTATATGAACTTTTGTATGTGTTGTGTTAAGCTTATGGTGATGATGTAAATGCAACTCTTACGACCCGTAAATATTATGTACATATTATTATAGACGACTCAATTTAAAAACTAACACTATAAACTTGACAATAAAACACTACTGTGAAAAGATGAGATCTTTATAAATAATTTTGATAATAAAAGTTTTATTACGATTATAATAATAATTCTCCTTCACTACCATAATTTTAATATTCACATTTCTTTATCTTTGTCTTTCATATTTAGTCTACAAAAACAAAAAGCACGATGTAATTTTTATAGTGCTAAATATTATATTAAAAAAATATTACGTTAATATGTATTTTTTATGGATATATATTCTTTAAATTAAATAGTTTTTGGAGTTTACTCCTTAAGGATGTATATCAGCATACCACCACTTTTCGACAGATTTTGCTCATTTTTTTTTCACAGGCTAAAAATAATGTTTTATAATAAATCCCGAAGTTTCAGAATTTTTGACCGTTTAGAACGCGAGATAATTAATATCAAAGTTATCATTCTCTCTCACTCTCTCTCATTAAAAGCATGTAAAACTTCATGCCCGCCCAACTATTATCAGTTGTATTAGAAAAGAAAATCGATAGAATTTAAAAAAACCTAGGAGAGTAAAGCTAAGTATTTATTATATAAATTTAAAAAAAAAAATCGTGTGTTACCGTTTTGTTTTCGAAATATAAACGTTTAAATTTATTTATTTTCTTCAAATCAACATTATTTTGTATATGTGAACAGTGTTTGTGTCGATGTGTTGTGTATGTGTGTTTATGTATTTGTGCTTTTAATAAAATCAAACCGGTTTGTTTTGCTGATTGCATAACACAGTGCTGGTACATCCTTAAGAATCGATTTCAAAAACGACCCCGGTACGACAATGTGATAGGTAGTAAAATCTTGAGTTAACAAAAAAAAAGAATTTATGATGTTTTACAATATCTTTTCAGATTGATTTTAAATTTTCCTTTTTCGTAGGTCATTAATTTATTATAAGAAAAAAAAAATTAAAATAAATTTTTTATAAAAATTTTAAAAATATTTTGAATTATATATTGAATGTTAGCTTCTAAAAAATAACTATAAAATTATTTTATTAAAATTTTGTTGATTGTTCATAGAAACTATAAACTATACTAGCATACTATAAATCGTTATGTATAAGTTAGAAATATGCAAATTTGTATTTCGGCTATTAATGAATTTAAATTTAAATTTTTTATAAATCAATTAATGTTTATCATCGAATTTAAAACATAGGTTTAACGTCTAGAAATTTAAAGATGTTATTCAGACTTTTCATCACAGTAAATATAAATAAAAAAATAAATTTTAAATGCGGGCACATCTTGTGCAATATTCATTGCACAAAACATCATATCTATAATTCAGAACATTAGGTTACTACTAACATTTAAATAACATACAGTTCACAAAATATTGAAGTGAGAATTATCGTTGTTTTATAAAAACCACGTCGTGAAATATAGAAAATTGAACTTACTATAGAAAGTAATTTTAATATACAGGTTGAATACTATATCAACTGAATGAATACTATAGAATCAACTATAGAATTTTGAAAAAATAATGCTACTTTTGTGGCCCATAACTCAAAGTATCAACTCCAAAACTAGCTTCTTTAAAATTTGACAGTTGATTGATTGCCAAATCAATCAGGTTTTCTAAAAAATGTTTATTACAAAAGTTGTTAATGTTTTAATAAGGAATAACTTTTATTCGAAACATTTAGAATAGTATAATTGATGTAGTATAATTTACAACTTTTGACTATTCACTATTGGTGTTTGTTACTTAGGACTATGAAATCTGGTGCCAATAATTAGAAACAAAGTAGTCAGGCTCATCTGTGATAGTTATATATGAACAAAATAAACAACAAATTATGAATTTGTTAATGAAACTGATCTGTTTTTAAGAAAAATATAACTAATTGTTGAAATATAGCCTGACTAAGGCCGCCATTTTGGAATACGACGTAACTTTATCAATATTAACAGTTCTAACACTATATACTTTAGAATTTAAACTATATAAGCTGAATATTGAAACCGAATCTTCTTCGTGGAATCCCTGGATCCTCAATACAGTGTCTTGAACTGTGACAAACCATTCTAATGATAAAATTTTAGATTAAAAAAGGTATGTTTTTGTAGAAATTCTATATGCACATAAAATATTATATAATTCCACTTTGAATAATTTTCAAACTCTGTGTCCTCTCTCTGGTATAAAAGTTAGTAGTAATATTATTGTCGGCACTTCATATGTGAGCATTGATGTTTGTGTCGTATATAGCCAAGCAGCAAATACTAATCTTAAACTTTATATATTATGTTATAGGGATAATTTAGTCACGTACAAATTGAAAGAGTTTCTCCTACATGATGTCAGAGTATGACTGTTTTTATGTGTGTATGTTTTTTAAAACCTTCTTATACACTGTACTTCAACAACAAATATTCTTCTTTTGAATCTAAATCCAATGTAAAGCATCAAGTTTTCTAAAAACATATATTTTAATATATGTATTAATATACAGAGTGTTCTGTAAGTCAAGGACACAACTGAAGTTATAGATAGAAAATTGAATTCTGAGATGAAAAGTCCTTTACCATTTTTTAATCAGACGCATAGGTTATTAGTTATTAATTAAAATAAGTAACCAATCATAGGCGCGTACTGGGTTACGACAGACATCCGTACATGCATTCCCCACTAACATACTTACAAACACTCACTCACACACGCTATTGGGCGCCTCTAATTGGTTACTTATTTTAATTAATAACTAATTACCTATGCGTCTGATTAAAAAATGGTAAAGGACTTTTCGTCTCAGACTTAAATTTTCTATCCAAACCTTCAGTTGTGTCCGTGACTTACGGGACATCCTGTATATCCTACGAAGTTTAATCTTCTTTTTAAGGAATAATGCACATGAAAAAAATCAAATATGTATAGAAAGTTCTTCCGCGTATTAAGTTTGTATCTCATATAAAATTTTTATTGAATTAGTATTAAATTCGTGACGTTTCGTGTTTATTACATCTCTACCCCATGTTTAAAATATACAGGGTGGATAGATTTAGTATCAAGATTCTCGAGTACTTGAGGGAAAATCGAAGCCTGGCAAATAGTCCTTTCTATCTACCTTTATTTACCGGAGCCTAAAGGACAAGGAATTGCAGACTAGAAATTTCGTAAGTTGTGCGACTGCAGCCGACTTTACTAAGAACTTTGCCAATATTCATCTGGAGTTCGTGGATGCAGAAAACCTTCACAAGCATACCCGAGTTTCGCCGGTTTGACAGTTTAGTCAATTAAACACCTTTTTTTTTTAATTGACAAGCTGCCACCGTTGGGATTTGAACTCACAACATCCCAGTTCCAAGCAAAGCGTCTTTGACAATACGGCCACTTGAACTGGTAAGATCAATGGTCAGAAATGTCGTTTACTGACATTTCCCATCGCTTCCACCAATCGTTAATATCTGCTCATATTATTTTCATATGACATAACCCATTTCTTATGGTCGTCAGCCGTCCTTTGAGTATAGATATATTTCGAATTACATGAAAATTGGTTCGTGAATTTTCAAATACGAATCTGTAGTCGGAAAATTTCAAAACCAAGAAGTCAGTTAGTAAATTGAAATCCTGTCGACTAATCGTTTGCGGACTTAGGGGTAGATATTTCAAAGAATCCCAATAAAGATTGTAGAAATCTATTAGCTGATAATTTAATCTATTTCCTGTATCGGTAACGATGACTAATAAATTTTATTATTTTTCGACGATATTAAAATGAATAACTACTATTATTCATTCCCCTAAATGGACGAAATATTTTTGTAACACTTGCGATGCGATAAAATTCATTCGTATTCATATATATATATATATATATATATATATATATATATATATATATATATATATATATATATTTATTTATAAGTAACAAAAAGTTTTCACGCTCACACCCACCGACCCTTGTATCTACTTACCTACCCACCCACACCTGCACTTGAATGTCACAAGTAATTTAAAGTAATATAATTTTATAAAATTATACATACATTTTCATAATAAAATATTATCACAAGTTTAAAATGAAATAAAACAACTCGTACAAATGTAATTTAAAATAACATTATACATATGTTAATGTGTTTTAATATCATTTGTACAGGAGAAAATACAGAGAGTTTCTAAAAAATTAAAAGTAGACGCAATCATAGAATTTTTTTCTTATACTATTGCAAAAAAAAGTTATACAGCAAAAGTACTCGCTCATAAATCTCAATTTATTTGCATATTAGATAACTTTGCGTACACACTACTTGTTCCCTGAGTTACCACGGTGACTACCAACAAACTGATATTCATTATTTATTAGACAAAATAAACGTTTGGTTTCAAATCCAAAATATTGTTTGATAAATAATGAATAACAGTTGAGTTACCGTGGTAACGCAGGGAACATGTAGCGTGTACGCAAAGGTATCTAAATATGGAAGTAAGTTGAGATTTAGGAGTACACTACAACAATATAATGAGGAATGCTCTAATCTTCGAATATGATAAATGTGCAAGTAATGTACACTCCCGTTCAATAAAGTTGAACAGACCTGAAATGTTAATTTTCTTACATTTCATAAAACTCCTCACTTTTATAACTCTCTGTATAATGATTTATTTATAAACACAGATAAGTAGTATATATTTTAAGTGTGAAAAAAGAAATGGAAGTATAGTAAAAAACCTCTACTACAAGAATAATCAAAATTGTGAGAGACTGATTCGGTGAGAACTGTTCAATTTTATTGAACGGGAGTGTACATACCTTTTGAATTTATTGAATTAAAGGTCATCGAGTGTACATACATAAAAAAATGTCTATCTCTTGAAATGGATAACATGAAATAAATGCTAAACAATTTCAACCGAAGACGACACATGTTTTCATTAAAAATTTCCAGCGCATGTATCGATCTCAGCAACGTCAAACATGTCTAGCAATTAATCCGGAACCGTCTATAGACAGTCTATATACTTGTCTACTCTCAATATTTTCCAAACATTGTGTATATTATGTTTTAATACCTCATATCAGAAATATTAAATATACACACAATTATATAGCGTTTTAATTGTTCTTTTGTTTCATTTTGCACACACACACACATATATATATATACATGCATACGTAAGGGGAGGAAGTTGTGTGTCGTTTAAACACTGTCGTTATTGTTCATATTTTCTTGTTTTGTTTGTGGCTTATTATTACTATTATTAGTGTACACTTTTAAACTTCACTATTGTTTAGTCACTTACACTTATATGTTTTCTGTTTGTTTGTTTGTCTGTTTGCATGACGCATTTTAACAGGCATATAATAAAATAATCTTATCATTTAAATCATTATTCATTACTAGAATAGTCTGTGGTTGGTATATGACAGCAACATATAAAGAATGTGTTAAAATAGGTTAGGTTCCCCGAGATTATCATTTAATTATTCAACGGGACTTTTCATCTTGATACAATGTACCCATCTATACTAGGCGTTAGAATGTATAAGATCGTTTTTTTTTGTAAAAAGGTAAGCAAAATGATTGCTAATTCTTATAACTAAACCTTTATTTGACATAAAGCCTCGTCGCCAATTATTTAATTTCATCGCAGTTTTAACAATTATTATCAAAGTAACTTTCTTATTTATTGAACAGACAGTAATGTATTTATTCGTAAATGTTTTATTCAAAACATTTTCCCAAAAACCGTAAATAAATCTACTAAGCAATTTTGCAAAATGAGTGCTACTTTTGTGGACCATAGTACCAATACACTTTACATCTTTTTATTATTCACAATAAGCCTATAACTGCCTGTGTTAAAATTGGTTAGTAAAATACTACTAGATTTTCGTTAAATTATTCATTGGAACTTTTCATCTTGATTGAAGCTGACTGCTTTGTAAAAAACGACGCAACTGGGAGCCAAATATAGTTCTGAAAACGGTTAATAGTAACTTCAACGGTTAATGGTAAAGTATTATTATGCACAAAATTAAAGAACAGTAAATATCTTACGAGAATATCTTTATTATTATTATTATTAAATATATTTATTATTATTAGTTAAAATCACATTAATTGATTGGGTTAATGTATCTAAATATTAAATGCCTCACCACGACTATACGCAAGAATAGTATATATATAATAAATAAAACCTATTTTGACAAAATGGAAACCCGACTTCAAAAATCAAATATTCTATAACAAAAAATGCACTAAAAAGTAAAAAAAATAATTGCATATTCTTGTGCCAATTTTAGTTCACCTAAGCAAAAATTTTTAAATATATATGTACAATTATTGTTATTTAAAAATTTTTGCTTAGGTATAAAAAAAATATAAAATAATTGCATATTCTTGTGCCAATTTTAGTTCACCTAAGCAAAAATTTTTAAATATATATGTACAATTATTGTTATTTAAAAATTTTTACTTACGTATAGTCGTGGTGAGGCATTTAATATTTAGATACATTAACCCAATCAATTAATGTGTCAATTAATTAACTTATTTTATTTGTCTAAATATGGGTAGACCAACTAAACGACCTACTAACTTTTAGTGCATTTCTTTTTTATCCGTTTTTTTTTTTTTTTCAACAGATTTTAAGTTTTTTTTACAAGCATTTTGTTTTTTTCTGTAAAAATTTTTTTTTTTGGGTCGGTTTTTTTTTGTAAAAAATTTTTTTGAAGTCGGTTTTTAAAAAAATTTTCTTATTTTCCCATTATGAATGAGTATACCCTTTCAAAAAAAAAAAAATTTCGCAGAAATCGGTTATCACATATAAAATGAGGATTTTCCTCCATTTCCCGGGGATCCCCTCATCAGAATGCGATTTGGTGCCAATGGGACCAATGGGAAACCAAACTCTTTAAAACAATACAAAAAAATTCAAAATCAGTTCATAAATGACGGAGTTCTAAGGTGACACACATTAAAAAAAAAACAGACGAATTGAGAACCATCCTCCTTTTTGAAGGGTTAAAAATAGTGTATATTAAATCGCTTTAACGAAAATGTAATGCAATATTATTGAATTACTTACAATCTGGTTTATAAATATAAAATATGTATAATTATATAAATTGTAAAAACGAACGACTAACAGACGTGCGTCACTTTTAAGGTTTCATAATGCATTTGACCGTTTAACAAAAAGTGCACCTCTAATGTCTATTATCTACTTATTTATTACACTCTAGACTGGTGGGGGGACTGCTTTGTTTATTTTCCATGTGCAAGCAGTTTTCCAATTCCAGATTAATTTGTAAAAGCTTTCTATACAAATATACGTCATTTTACTATACAAAATATACATCATTCGAACTTATTTCCCAATAACGTTTCATCATATCACAAATACATAAAATTCACAGACAAAAACAACGATGTCTAAATTTCACCTATCAATTCCGTGTCACTTTCACTGTTGTTCGATCAGAAAACGTTAAAAATATTCGCAGCTCAATCTTTATGATATCGAGATTATTTCCTAGACAACTCCGTCCATTGTGTTTAAATATGAACGAAGAAATGGTGGTATGAAGCTATTCTTCAATTTTGAACAGTTGAAGCGTACAGAAAATAGGAATAATTGTTGAATTACTCTAAATTTGAAGGAGAGGTTTGGCAAAAATTAAAAAACTATTCTAAATCATTCTTTATCAAAAGCGTTAAAATGTTCCAATACCCTATACCGATCCCGATTTTGCTACATTTTTATTTGTATTTGGTAATCCCGCAATAATTATGTAACGAGACCAAGCAAACTTTAAAATTTGTTTCTGGTTTTCTTATATGTAAAAATCGATAAACCGCGACAGATCGAATCTAGTACCTACATATTGTTTTTTGACCTGAATTGAGTACACACCTTAATATGTATTAGTTAAAACCAGGGGATACTAGTGAATATTTGAGTTAATTAAACTCTCGATCGAAATGAGTATCGATACTTGAGTAGGAGCAGAAGATAAGATAACAAAAATATTAGCACTCTTCAGCAATTCGATCCATTAAGGATTAAATCGTTAGCAGGACCTTGTAAGTTTTCCTTATCTATTTATTGTGTGGATTGGCCGTTTACGCGGGACGGCACTCCATCTCAGTATATATAACCACCAATAGAGGTATAACTGAGTGAATCGCTGACATAGTAAGTCCTGGATAATTTCTATAGTTTTAATCCTTATGAGGATCTTTTCTGCGAACATTTATTAATAGTTTAGACGAAATCAAATTAATAATAATATCAGTAAATTTCGAAGAGCAGAAGTAAAACAATAGAAATCATTCAATCAGCGATTCACTAACGTATAACTAACTCTTTATTATGTGTAAGATTTAATCCTCAAAGATTTAATCGTCATAAGACTTGCTTAGGTTTCGATACTGAGTTTATCCGATCGATAGATACATAGAATGTATAGGCTGCCCTGAACGGGCTATACTTCGACCATAAGAGCCATTGTGATGCCTAAGGATGTGAGGGTGTGAGTGGAGTGGAAGAAATTTTTTGTGTATAGACTAGGAAATGGTAGGATATGCGGCTGCAGCCGACTATGATAGGAACTATGCCGATATTCATCTGGAGTTCGTGAAGGAAACTGCAGATAACCTTCTCAAGCATAGCCGGTTACTTCGTTCTTGTCCATACGCCGACAGTTTAGTCAATTAAACGCCCCTTTTTTTTTCTTAATAATTGACAAACTGCCGATGTCGGGATTCGAACCCGTAACCTCCCAATTTCCAACGCCATAGACCGCCACTTGGACTGGTAATCCATCCACTCCGATCGATACTTCTCAAAATAAAAGCACTCGCTGTATGATTTAAAGTTAATGAAAATTAAATCTACAATTCTCAACACCTGTTACTCTTTTATAACAGTTCCCATATATAATAAGAGAAACCCTAATGTGTCCAGTATGTGTCATCACTATTTAACACACTGCATAGCCCAATTGGAAAACTTCATTTAAATACCATATATATTTTTTTTTTCCAACATACATAACAATAATCATAAATACCATAAACTTTTATATAAGACGTCGTCGCGTGTCACACACATTAATGTGACTTGACATGTCCTCTATACAATGTCGCCAGCCACCACCATCAACCAAGCCACGTCCACATAACCAGTCAGTAAGGCGTACCGTATATTCACTGTACACATAACCACAAAAGTACCGCTCTTTTTGCAAAATTTTATATCATTGATTTATGCTTTATTCATTCGCTTTGCGCAAAACTATTTCGTATAAAAGTTGTTCATTATAACTGCACTAACAACTTTTTTCGAAACATTTTCCCAAAATCCTAATGAATAGAGTACAAATCAACTATAAAATTTCTCAAAAAAAGTTCCGCTACTTTTATGACCTATAGTACATAATATGATCATTATATTCTACATAATCATAATAACAAAATGCTTATAATAAGGCGTCGTTTCTATATCTTGAACGTCCATCATCATACTACTGGGTCTGTATAGTATGTCTGTCTGTCTATCCTGTCTGTCTATGTTACGCTTATAATGGATGTAGTGATACCCACAGGAATGTTTAGTATAATATATATATATATAGATAGAGGTTTTATCATATTTATTATTATCAACAAACAAAAACATTAGGAGCTATAAGCTGAACGGACACCAGCAAGCAATGAACAAACCACTCCTTGCTGTAATATTATTAGAGATAGTATTATTATTATACATTGGGGAAAATTAAAACTTCACTAATTAAAAGATATGATATATATCACAGACTGACCAAGATCAATTTTATTTTATTAAAATCTGTAAATATAATGTGCATATTACGAAACAATGTTTATTAATTGTGACCAGACTTTTATGGTCAGACTCTTCAAAATGGTCTATACATGATCAAATCATTGTTTTAAGGAAGTACGATCGATACCAACCTTTGAGTCTAGTCAAATCAGCAATAAGGAATATGCATGAAAAATTTTTTTCACTTGAATTGAAGCATGTTTACTTGACAAATATCAAGATAAAATTACTTTTTAAATAACTTTAAAAATAAGCGAGATATGAATGATTGAAATTCCCGATTAGACAAAGAGAGTGATAGCCCTCTTGATATGTTATGTGACGTCATATTACACTTTCACCATTTAAAATACACGTAAAACTCCGTTTTTAGTATTTTTGCAAGAAAGAGACAGATAATAATTTTTAAAAGCTTATAGCTTCCTTGGTATTTGTCGGATTTTAATTTCGTTTTTAAATATTATTACAGTATTGGCAGTATTTTCATATACTGAAAATAAATGTGAAAAAAAAATTTCATGCATATTCCCTATTAAATAAAACTTTAGAAAATAAACATGTTTTATTTTTTATAATTCCTAAATGAAAACTTTGATTTAAAAAAAGTTTATTCGCATAATATATACTTTGAGTTATTGAGCATATGCAAAGCACCCGCAAAAGCTCAAAGATACTTATAATATGCGAAGAAAACTGGCAAAGCACCAAAATCTTTATAAACATTATTAATTTCAAACGTTAATGTTCAAGGTTAAATTATTTCCTACGGTAAAATAAATCTTCCTATAAGATTACGAGATTCAAAAACATAATTATTTCAATTTTCATTCGGTTAGAAATCTATTTTTCCACCTATCTGTACTATCAAAAAATTGTAAATGTTGTGTTTACTACTGGACCGATTTTGATGAAACATTTTTTGTTTAAAAGCATATGATTAAACTTAATAACTGGTATGTATTTTATCTCGTCACGAGAGATAGATTTCGAAAATATTCTTTGAAATAGAAATTTGGTGGAAGCATCGATAAATATTTGAAGTAGTGGCAGCGGTGGGAACGATAAATATTAAGACGTATTGGAAGCGATGGGAAATTTAATTGAGGATTTTAGTTTTTAAATGACCTTCATTTTATGACGGGAGCAGGTTCATTAAATAAGTTATTATTAGAAAAATAATTAGATAAAATGAAAATCATATTAAAACAATGCATCAATAAATATTCCGTGATGTATTACAAAAATTTTATTTACCTTTTAAAAAAAAATAATAATAACTACAAATAAAATAATAATGGTATGCTTTAATAATTCTAAAAAATGCTGCACATGTAGAATAGAAAATATTATGCAAGATAATATTATATTATTATTATTATTATTATTATTATGCACAAATAAAATACCTAAAAATAAATGAGCATGCTTTATTATCGTCGACAGGCTAATCATGTAAATTTTTCATATAGCAAAACATGATTCAGGACGTTTGGCCGCGATACTTTGATGTGCATCATAAAAAAGAGAAAATAACAACTAACTGAGTTAATAGCTCAAATTCTCGATATATACTGAATTTATGAAAAAGAGTTTCAAACAAAAGTTGTTTATTTGTAAAAAAAGGGACATTTTTTGTCTTTAAATTTTTGTTATATCTCTTACGATTTCAAAGGTAAATAGTTTTGTCCATTTTGCCCAAACAGGATCCGATTTTGCACAAACACGAACCTGACTTTTTAGCTCTAAAACATACATACGAAATTTCAGCTCGCTATTTCTTTTCGTTTTTGAGTTATCGTGTTTACGGACGGACGGACAACTTTACGGAAATGGAGTAATTCGGTTATTTTATGAACACCTATTCCAAATTATTTTTTCTGCGATCAATATTTTCAACCGTTACCAAGTCGGGTCTAAACAGGTCTAAACTTAATATACCCTGGTATATATTATATACCGGGTATAAAAAAAATTGAAATCCTGAACCTCAGGTAAAAATGTTTAAGTTAGATATCCTTGGTAACTTGTTTAGTTTACTAAGGACTTAGTATTTCTGAACACGACCAATGACCATAACAAACTCTCTTAATGTCTCTCATAAAATTTAATTGAAGTTTAAATTTAAAGAATTTGTGAAACCATATAGAAATACAATCAATACAATGCAATGATATGAAAAAAGTTGACACATTCATCAGTATCATCCGTGGTGTAACAGTAGCACACTCTGGACTAGAAATTCAGAGATCCAGGGTTTGATACCTGTTGGATGATTCATTTTTTTTATAACCATATTTAGTTTAAAAATTACATAACTTGTTTATCTATATAGTAAACGTTAGTTCTAACCTTAATGAAGATTATGACGCTTAAGTATACACAAAAAATAATATGTTAGAAAAACAAATTAAATTTGTAAATTTTACCTGCGTTTTCGATTACCCACGAATTGGTTTTTTTTTTCAATTGTAAGTTAATTGAACTTTCTACATCTCTCTGATACAAAAATCAAATAAAATAAAACCAGGAATTGTAATTAATTATCAAACAAATTGAAATAATTAAAATAAATAAGTAATAACGTATTCGTACAGTGTACATATATATATATATATATATATATATATATATATATATATATATATATATATATATATATATATATGTCGCAGATGGATTGTCGAATTCGCTGTTTTACAAAACCGCTAGTTGTTTTACATAACAACTCCGTTATGTAAAACAACTGAACGACGTTCAGCTGGATTGTCATTGCGATACGTTTTACAAAACTGCTACCCACGTTTAGACGTAATTCAGAATAGCTTATCTGTAGTCACAAATAGCGTTTTGATATAGGGGAATATATAGAACGCCTTTTAGTGCGGGGCCCAAAAACACGCCAAACCCGACCAACTCAGGGTATGACCGATGCAGTGAAAGATTGTAGGACTCGATTATAATAGTTACCTTATTTAATTTAAATCATTTTTGACACTATATCTATAATATATAGAACTTCTTAGGAAAAGGGACCTTTAGTAATGGAAATTCCATTAGCCCGTTTACAATAATTCTGAGCTATGAATTTAAGACATAAACAATATAGACTGCTAGGTAATATAAATAGTAGTATTAATAATAATAATAATGATATAAACTAAAATCTACAATCTGACGTTTCATTTCACGCTGTTTTACATAACGTCTAATCGTTGACCCGCTGCATTGATAAACGCAAAACGTTTAAGCAATATTACGTGTTAAAGTTCAGTAATTATGTAAAACAGCTAAACGTCGTTAAAACAACTAGCGGTTTTGTAAAATAACGGATTCGACGATCCATCTGTAATATACAGACTGTTTTCAAAATCATTTCTAATAGAGAATCAATGTTAAATAAATAAATAAAATATTTACTATAAAACCATACATACACATACATACTGAAACTGAATGTCTGAACTGGAATATTGGGTGAGCATATTAAAAGACCATTCTTCATTGACGAATCTTTAGATTTTCAAAAATATTTGAGTTTGTTAGAGCTGGAATCTGTATGGTTCTGTTAGAGCTGGAAGCTAGGAAACTGTTAGAGCTCTTCCTAATTTAGACCTGGAATCTGTATGGTTTCAACAAGATGGTTGCCCTGCCCACAATGCTATGATAGTATGGCTGTTCCTGGAACCAACTTTCCAGGAACGTCTTATGAGTGGTTTTGAAAACTTCAAGTTGCAGTCAGATCGCCAGATCTATCTCCTAACGATTTTTTTTTTGTGGGGTTTTCTCAAAACACAGATCTATTCCCGGAATAGCCCTGAAAATTTGCTACAATTAAGGCAAAGAATTGTTGACAATTGTGCGAATATTTCTCCTCAAGTGCTAGAAAATACCCTGGTAGATTTCTACAATCGACTCGGATATTGTTTAGCAAATAATGGGGAATATTTGAACCGTTGATTTAACTTTTTTTTTTGTCGGAATTCTATGATTTTTTCTTTTTGGGATTTTATTTTTCTTTTAATTTGTGTGGATTGTTGTTTTATGTTATACCGTTAATAGAATACTATCATTTATTGTCGAACATTCCACATACAAATAATAAAGCATATTCAAAAAAGAGTTTTCAATTGTTAGAAGTACAACAATGAACATATTTAACCCACTCTTATTACATGTCAATGCAGTACAAAACAGTCCAGCAAGCATACAGAACTTTATTAAGCATATTGTGTATAGTTATTATAGTAAATAATATTTAACATTGATTCTCTATTAGCAATGCTTTCCAAACACATACGGTATATATATATATATATATATATATATATATATATATATATATATATATATAAACACAGAAACTTGGATGATGAAATGAATAAAAAATTGAAAACAATTTAATTTAATGTTTTTCAGTTAGAGAAGAATATTCATTCATTTACTTCAGTCGGAGACTATTCAGTAGAACAGAAGAACACAAGTAGAGATCTTTAATGTAAAAATATTTTATATAAATACTAAAAGAATTTCGGAAATGTCTTTGTGATGAACATATAATTTTTATTATGTTGTAAGGGTTGAAATTATCTCTTCTTTATTGTAATTTTCTTTTCTATTTTTTTCTTTTTTTTTTTTGTGTATAAAAATAAATAGTGTATTTTTCAATGATATAAAAAGAAAATTAAAATTCATTTTAATTAAGAACTAACTACCCAAAATAAATTTTTCTTATTCGAGAGATTTTTTATGTAGAAAATTATAAGGGATCATATTTTAAGTACTTTCGATTTAATTAACAAGTCAGCTTCAAAGAAGGTACAAATGTACATCAAAATTCGAGCTATCATTTAAAAATTTTATAATTGATTTGTGCCTTATTTATTCGGTTTTCGAAAAAATACTTCGGATAAAAGTTGTTTATTGTAACTATATTAACAATTTTTATTCGAAACATTTCTCCGAAATTCGAATATATGAAACACAAATCAATTATCTAAGTTTTAAATGATAGCTCAACTTTTGACGCTGTGTGTACAATTGTTTTAATAAAGATTTTCTAGAAAATTATTAGAATTTTTCTCAGAAGAACGTTTGGCTTAATCGACAAGCCATGGATCCTAAGTACAAATTCATAATAATGTTTCTAATTTGCAGATATATTAATTAAATTAAACATTAACAAATTAAGTAAGTTCAATTTCTACTATTAAAGATGTTAAGAAGAGACAATTATACCAGTCCAAGTGGCCCAGCGGTCTAAGGCCTTATATCTTCGCAGTATGCCTACTTGGAAACTGGGAGGTTATGGGTTCGAATCCCGACATCGGCAGTTTGTCAATTATTAAGAAAAAAAAAGGGGGTGGTTAATTGACTAAACTGTCGGCGTATAGACAAGAACGAAGTAACCGGCTATGTGCTTTAGAAGGTTTTCTGCAGTTTCCTTAACGAACTCCAGATGAATATCGGCATAGTTCCTATCATAGTCGGCTGCAGCCGCACATTCTACCAATTTCTAGTCTATATACAAAAATTCTTTCCACAACAACCACATCCTCACATCCTTAGGCATACCAATAGACCTTATGGTCGAAGTGTAGCCCGTCCAGGGTAGCCTCTACAATCTATCTAAGAGACAATCGTAGGCAAAAGTACTTTAAATAAGAAATAACAAAATAATATATATTTGTCATTCTTGAAAGGAAAACCTTTTTACACCAATAATATGTCTATTGATAGAAAATATCATATTGTGAAAATATCTTTCGAATAAATATCAATAAATCACAAAGTATTATAAAAATTTAAATAGAAAATCGTTACACATTCTATTTTTCATAAAAATATTTTTTTATTATCCTGTGAATGAATGACAAAAAAACTGTGAACAGCTTCGCAACCTCTATATATAGAAACGTTGTGTGGTAGATTCACACTAAATTTTAAAGTTTAAAAAAGTTCAATTGTTTGTATATTAAACAAGACATGTAACAACTAATTGTTAATTATTTTAATACCCAGTATATACTGAGTTTTATGGAAAAATAATTCAAACAAAAGTTGTTTATTTTAAAAGGAAGATTTTTTGTTACTAAATTTTTGTTATATCTCTTACGGTTTCAAAGATAGACAGTTTTGCCCATTTTACCCAAACATTGTCCGATTTTGCCCATTAACATGATCTTACTTTTTTGCTCTAGAACACACACAAAAAATTTCAACTCGTTATCTCTTTTCGTTCTGGAGTTATCGCGTCCACAGACAGACGGAATGGCCGAATTAGGCCATATTATTAACACATATGCCAAACATTCATGCCTACGATCAATATTTTTAAGCGTTTCAATGTCGTGATCAAACTTAATATACCTTGTATATTTACATATTATACTGGGTATAAAAATAATAACACAATTTGGTATCTATGGCAACCAAAAGTGTAAATGATAATGTATATTTTTTCGATATTAATAACTTTGTTGTATCTTCTAAAGAAAGCGAAATACATGACAGGGGCTAATATTTTCTCACAATGTGCATAATTTCAAAATTGGAGTCGTTAAGAAAATTAACTCGAATAAAGTTCTATATTCCAATAGCGGGATTTCACCCAAAAACTAAATTTTTGATAGGTGTTTCGTGAAATTTCGTGTTCACACACAACCATAGCGAACAATGACCAAAAATAATATGTCTGGAATCAAGGGACCTTCAAATGTAAATATCCGAACACATAATCTCTATACTACATACTATATTATTCTGTATATGGAGATAAAAAAGGAACAGTTTTTTTTATTATAGTAATATATTTTCTACCTACGATAATTCGCAACAATCGTATTACAGCCATATGAATGAAATACGATGGATGCAATTCTATAACGAATTGCAGTTTTTATCAGACATATGTTGAACAAATTTTAATATATAGAATTGTAATATAGAATACCAAATATGTCATCATATAGTCTACATTTCGAACTGTTAACGTAACATGACTAAATTATTTAATATTTTATTATACAATGCGCTAGAAAATGATTGATAATATTCACATAATGTAAGATGCATATTTTCTATTTTTTTACCGGTACGGGATACGATTTTAACCTTTAAAGCAGCAGGCGCGGATCCAGCCCTCAAAAAAGGTTGTGGTCACAGCCATCCGAAAATCGGCCAAGTGCGAGTCGGAGTATGAGCCCGCTCATGATCGATATAGTACATTCCTACAAAGAAGATGTTTACAAAATGTATGACACCCTGACCAAAATTTTGTACAGTGTATAGTTCCACGTGGGCAAAGCCGTGGGGCGAACACTAGTAAATTAATAAACCTATAAAATGTTACTTTGTTCGCTCACGAAAATTACAAAAGTAAATGTGTGTTTGTTTGCACATCACAGTGTCACATTTAGACTTTAAACTAATGAACCGATTTTGATGAAATTTGTACAACTTCATAGGATATCAAATTAAATTAAACGCTAGTATACATCTTACATTAAATAGTTTTATTTAGGTGCTTACTTAAATTATAAATTCAAGTTTACGTTTCTTTTTCGCGAAAACGTTGATAATTTCATCAATTTTATGAACGGGAGTGTACTATGGGCCACAGAATCAGAGTGTACTATGGACCACAGTGTCTTATTCATTCGGTTATTGGGAAAATATTTCGAATGAAAGTTGTTAATATGTTTATAGTGAACATCAATTTATTACCATTTTTATAAGAAACTACTTTTACAAATAGACTGTACACGTGGTCATATTTTTCAAAATTTTATTCATGCCTTATTCGTTCGGTTTTCGAAAAAAGACTTCGTATAAAAATTGTTCATTATAAATATACTAACAAAATTTATATAAAACTTTTCCCCAAAACCCGATTGAATAAGGCAAAAATACACTATAAAATTTTGAAAAAATAACACTACTTTTGAGTGGCCTATTGATACAAATGTGACAACTAAATCAAATACCTAGATTATTGCCTTCAGCCCCCTAACTATTATGATATATATAGATAGATTGAAACTGATATATTTTGTTATATTAAATGGTATTCACAATTTAGTGAAAAGGTATCTGGAATTTAGTAAGTAATTTCAATAATAATGTTATATACATTATACATGACTATATAACTAAAGGTAGTCACCTCCTTCAGTCTACGAATCTCTGAGTTCACTCAAATTAAATGGTATACACTCACTCACTACCATCATGTATCATTATTATATTTCTATTTCTGAAAATAAAGTGTTAAATACACAGGGTGATCCACCAAACGAATTTAACCAGTTTTATTTTCAAGAAAACTTATTATTTTCTTGAAAGCTATTGATACATTTTATGGGTTTGATTTAAAAAATGTGTGAGCCTCGCCCACATAAGCTCACGGAGGAAGTGAAACAATTACAAATGTTATCAGTGGCTTATTATATGTAAATACTAAATTAAACGTTGTCCCTTCCTTATTATTTTTTCTGTTACACTAATATTTACAGAAATATTGACGGTTTAAAATTGAAAATTAAATTCCTTAATATCTCTGTACAAATTAGAGTTTGAGCAAAAATTATAAGGTGATGAATTGTAGCAAATTTGATTTTCTACAACTTTATCCCTTGCACATTTTTCGATTGTTCTAATATTAAGAGATATATTTCATATTTTGTGTTTTTTTCTTTCTTTATACCTCCCCCCCCCCCCATTCCACTCGACGTATGTCATTTATTAATAAAATTGGACCGCTAGAGAGTGATTAATGTATTCTAAGGAAATTCGCTAAGTTGAAGCAGCTCCTGCGTTACGAATTTTTTTTTAATTCCCCTTTATTAACTCATTTCCCCTTTATTGTAACAAAAAATTTCAAACAGATAAGTCGTTAAAAAAAGTTTTACTTCAAAAAGTTTTTTTATGTATCACCCTATACATTTTTGTACAAAGATATAGATACTTTTCCAACAATTTTCCATCAACCATCACGTTTTTCAAGTATTATTAATAAATAATATTATCAACATGGAATATCTAATATTAAAATATATACATACTTGCATTACAGTTCAACCAATTCAGTGAAGTATTTGTATAGATAAAATTTCTAATTCACCCCATAACCTAGATCAGTTTTTGTATTATAAATACGTATTTCCACTATAAAGTAGTCATCATCAGTATAAATTAGCTAGTCGTTATTTTAGTCTTTGAGAATTAGAAATAGATAGAAAATAGAGATCAATAGACAAAAATAGAAAAAATTAAAAATTAAACAAAATAAATTAAAATATAATAACGACGTTTCACGACGTTTGGTTTTGCCTTTACAGAACTGAATGCATACGAAAGCATTTATTTACATTCAGAAATTCAAAAGTGTCACCAAATTAGCAATGAATAACATATCCTCAGACAATATAAGAGTTATTTTAATAAGATCGATGTTAACAAGAGTAAATCGAATGAAAGCAATTTTAACAAGAGTAATTTCAATAAAATTTATTATATTTTAATTTAGTTTGTTGAATTTTGTTTTTGTCTATTGATCTTCTATTTTCTATCTAATTCTAATTGTCAAAGAGTAAATTACGATTAGCTAATTTATACTGATGATGACTACTTTGTAGTCTAAATACGTATTTATAATATAAAAACTGATCTTGGTATTGGAGCGAATTGGAAATTTTATTTCAAAAACTAGAGTTCTCATTAATTATCATTTGATAATCTAATATTTATATTATGGATTCAAGTATAGTGTACGTTTAGCTTACATCTTCGCATAGTAGATCTCCCACGATTATGAGAGAGTACATATGTATACATTAAGCAATGTGTATGAGAAGGAGGTCTTATAGGTTTGATAAACAAGCATATTTTTCAAAATAGTGAATAATATTCATAACTGTTCGAGTGGTTGGTGATTGTCTCATACAACACAACAGTAACAAAACACATACAACACATAAATTAGCACATAGGCACATACAACAAAACACATAGGCACATACAACACAACAGTAACAAAACAAACCTATAAGACCTCCTTCTCATACACATTGCTTAATGTATACATATGTACTCTCTCATACTCGTGGGAGATCTACTATGCGAAGACGTAAACTAAACGTACGTTATATTTATGTATGCAAAAATTAAGTTTGTTCTATCTATAAAGTACGAAACAAGTTTGAAGAGTCTTGTAAATATTTTTTGTAATCAAAAGCTGGGAATATTTTCAGTTTTGCGTTGTGCATCACAGTTGGGTCTTCGACTATGAAAAATATTCACAAGGCGCTTCAAGCTTCATTTTCAAGCGTCAAGTGTCAAGCGTTTGGCGCTTCAAGCGTCATTTTTTTTTTCTAGTCGGGTTTTAGTTTTTTAATCTTTTTTATTTAAGACTTTTTAGTATAATATTAAGAATCTGTGAATTAAAACCATTCATTTGATACCAAACTCGATAGATTTGCGAAATTTTTTTGTGTAACGCAAGTCAAAAAAACAAATAGATTTGGCATAAATCGACTGTAAAATTTTATAAAAGGACACCATTTGTGTGGTGGTTCAGTGTACAAATAAATACAGATTACTTGTGTTTGTGTGTTTTTTTGTATACACAAAAATGCAGAAAGTTTAAAAACATGAGGGAAAAGGTGATGATTTTTCGATGAATATATTTTCTCATTATTTATAAAAAAAATTTAGAAAATTCCGAAACATAGTAATTTTCATAAACCAAAACACACATTATTATACTCATTATCCGTAATGATAAACATACCAGACGATAATAAAATTATACGTAAAGCAACATTTTTACATTCTATAACAAAATCAACATCGAATATTTTCAACGAACATAGAAAATAGTAGGTAGAGTACCTTTAAGGAAGTTCCAGCATGAAATCACTTTTCGACAGATTTTGCTCATTTTTTTCACAGGCTAAAAATAACGTTTTCTAATTAATCCTGAAGTTTCAGAATTTTTGACCGTTTAGAACGCGAGATAATTAATAACAAAGTAATCATTCTCTCTCACTCTCTCTCATTAGAAGCATGTAAAACTTCATGCCCGCCCAACTATTATCTGTTACACTATTATCTGTTTTTTTTTTAATTCTGTCGAGTATTTTTTAATACTCCACAGAATTTAAAAAAAAAAAAAAACTAGGATAGTTAAGATAAATATTTATTAAATTAAATTACATTAATTTGTATATAATAAAAGCATACCGGTTTTTTCTCCTGATTATAAAAGACAGTGCTGGACCTACCTTAATATTATAATCTTAAACATATTATTACACAGGTGTACAACATTTTATAGAAATAAAGTGTGAATTTGTTAGAGAATGCATAAACTAATATTTTATATATACTGTTGCTGATTTTATTGCTCCCAAGTCGAAGAATATCTCCAAAGACAGACTAAGGTGAGACATACCACCATACACACTAACTCAATACATGAGATGATTTACTATCTCTTATATATTTAAACATATTTTCCATTACTATTTTATGATATAGACTACGGATATGAATGTTCAGCTACAACTACAATAAAATCGACATACAGAGTTCATCCATATAAATAGACAAAACGCGTGATCGGAGCACATGGTGCCATTTGATTGGTTTCATTTGATAATTTTAACCTTTAAATCCGAATTAATACAAGTCTCAGTTCAGTCGTATGCGAATTTTTGTTTAACTGCTCTCATTTTTATGATCCATATTTACGATTTTTCTTTAAATATTTATTTTTAGTTTTTATTGTTCTATTTGTTCTGACTATTATTTTTATTGTTTCCATTCGTTATATTCATATTTATAACAAAATAATATGAATAAAAAAACTAAAACGATAGAACGAAGCCCATCTGTTTTGGAATATGTTCACGTGTTCAGTGAATGGTATTTGTTATTGTCGGTGGACTCTGTAGATTGAGTTTAATATAAGTCCTTAGTAAACTAAGTAATTTAGTCCGTTTAAAAAAAATGTACTTTTGACCATCCATTCCATCCAAGTTCTGTGTGTTTCTCTCAGAATACATGTAATAACTTGTCGGCAGTGTTGCCAAATTAGACAATTTTCGTGACAATGACATCATGTTTCGAGTATAAATAAATATTTTTGTATTCCGATTCATCATATTCAACTTGACAAAAAATTTAAAAATATGGCAAGCTCAAGAATAAATCATCTAGATTTTCTACTAGACTTTAATTAAATCTACTAAAATTTAAGAAAAAATTATCTAATGTGGCAGCACTTACAAAGCAAAATGACTATCTAAATTGATTCTTATCTGTCCGAGTGTCCTGACAAAAAACTAAGTTCGATATATTTGATTCGAAATGAATCAAATGTTTCTCGAAATGAAATAAAATGTTTGAAAATTTTATGTCAAAGTCAGTTTTACCAAAATATTATTCGTTCTAAATAAATACCAACATCTCCGGTAATATTTATTATATTAAATCATAATATTATTTAATAATGGGGATAAATGGTGGTTTGGTTCATTCAAATATTTCTCTATGTTAAGCTCTGTTAGCTCCATGATAAGCGAGCTCTAGGTTACTTACCGTTCACCATCCACAAGATGAAAATATTAATTTTACATCGATGTTTTTACTAAATAATAATAATTCTCGAATTGATGAAATACCTTCGTTCATTTCAAATTTATATATATTGTAACCATAGACTTCTTTCATCCATATACTAGACATAGAATATTTACATTCAATGTGATTCATATGATAGTAACTTCTGGAGTTTTCTTGGTTAGATGATAATCTTTTTAGGATCGATTTGATGATTTTAGGTAATCGGGAAGCAATATGGTCAATTATTTTCTCATTCAAAAATTTCTTGAGATTATAACAGCGTAAAATAGGTGCAAATATGTCCCAACAAAAACCAATTTCAGTGTAATGTGTTAAAATTTCAGATCTTCATATCTCCGCAATCATTTCATAAAAAGTAAATTTAATTATGCTAATATTTACAATAAACTTCATCGTTTACGAGATATCTGGAAAAAAATTTAGTCGGCCCCCCTTCGCATATCAGAGTGTACTTTCAAAGAAAGATCCAATCAAAATATTGTCCAAAAGAGAAAATTGTAGAAGGAATTTGAAATATGCTCATTTACTTTTTTAATTGAGGGAGTAAACTATTTTTTAATCATAGTAATTAATCAATATTGCAAAAATTAAACTTGCTTGTATCGGGAAACATAACCTCATTATTTTGACATTTTGAGGGTGTCGGACCCAATGTACGCTGCACGATTTTTGTCGGACAAATATTTTTTCGTCAATTTTATGAAAAAAACTTTTCAATTAAAATACAAAAGAAAACTGCATGTATCGGCTGGTAACATAGCATCAGAACGACAATTCCAGGAACCGCTCTCTCGAAAATGCCGCAGCGCCGAAAATTTTCGCAGGGGAAGAGTTTGTCGGACTCTTCACAAAGAAGGCTCTCACAAATTTTGACACTTGGATGTTTCAGTGAAACGCAATACCGATATACTGGGGACTAAGTGGCTTGAGATATATATATATATATATATATATATATATATATACCAAAAGCTCTCTCTTTATATATATATATATATATATATATATATATATATATATATATATATAAAGAGAGAGGGAGCTTTTGGTCTCGTACCGAAGTAAAATTTAGCAAAAATTTCTTCAAATGTCCATCGAACCTACCTAGTAGATGTCGAAAGTCGCCATCTGTAAAATTTATATTATATATTAATATATAAATTTTATTACTTTCGACATCTACTAGGTAGGATCGATGGACATTTGAAGAAATTTTTGCAAAATTTTGACTTCGGTACGAGACCAATAGATCTATTTCCTTTCAGGAAATTCGCTAAAAACGGAAGACTCAGTAGTCTCCCGAATCTCACGACTTATGTTTATGTTTACCCACTTAACTAGTTCCCTGGGCAAAATTTTCCAACCCAATATTTCTGTCTACACCGCATATATAACTTAATTGACTCTACAATTCATCATATGAAGTCTATGACTTCGAATAATTCATTTTAAATATAAATACGGTTTATATAACTTGAATTGTATGTACCAAAACAATATAATAAATATGTGCACATACTGTTGTTTACATGTAAACTGTAGACTCCTGTAGATACAATTTAAATAATTTTCATCAAAATTATTAGGTATATATATATATATATATATATATATATATATTCAAATATAAAATAATCTAAATATTTCTTTAGTACATAAATATTTTTCAAACAATACTAATAACTATGTTGGATTGCTCGTTCGCTGATTTCCCGAGCGCTGTTAGTATTATTCAAATAGACTATCAGAACATCATCAACAGCGAGCATCAGTTAGTCTGTACCAAAAGGTAAACACATGTTTCTGCGGCAGCAGAGTTCTACGAATTTTGTATGGAATTTAACAAATATAGATATTAAAACAAGGAATGATGATGGTAAAAATATTATTGCATTGCTATTATGATTATTAAATAAATTCATTTATATTATTCACGTTTACCTACCTGCTGTATACGCTTTGTTTGCTCTGGTTCGGCTCTCTCTCCAGGGTAAATATGGAAGCTGGAATAATATTTCAGATATTTTCATTTGAATTTTGTAAAATGATTTTCCTAACTGTTATTATTATTTATTTATTGTATGAGTGTGGTAGGGAATTAAAACAATTTTATTTTATCGTACTGGAGAAATTTTCATTTCGAGAAAATATTTTTGCTTAGTATTTATTTACAAATTCAATTTTATGATTTTTTTTTTTATATGCAAACAAATTATAGTAATTCTTGTGAAAATGTGAAAAATTTGTTGTTGTTGAAGAAAGATTTTTCCGTGTAAATTTTGTTAATCATTTTTCAAATATTTTATTCAATTGAATTTTCAAATTATTTGAATTTTCAATTATGAGTAAAGGCTTATGATGTAATAATTTATTATAGAGATCATTGTTGCCGGATAAAAAGTTAAGAGATTATGGGCTCTGTAAACAATTATATTTTTATTTGAATAAACATATGCTTTGAAATATTTTCCTACTCTCTCTTATATTTATTTTTCTAATACACTCTAAGTACACTCAAGCTAGAGAGTCAGATGTTAAAACAGACCGGCTTTATTTAGTTATAAATATAAATATAACGAATGGAAACAATAAAAATAATAACAATAACAAATATAACAATAAAAACTAAAAATAAATATTTAAAAAAAATATTGTTAATTCAGATATAAGGTCGAAGTTATCAAAAGAACCAATCATCTTAGACCATGTGCTATTATCACGCGAAATACAGGAAAAAAATTTGTCAATTTACAATAAAGGTAAAACTGTATAATTTTTGCATTAGGTCTTATAATTTTCGAGATAGACACTTTAGGAATAGACTGATATAAATAGATTTGCTAAGGTTCAATCCATTTCAAATCGATTTCTAGGCTATGTCGCTGACAAAATTTGTTATTTTTCATTTTGTAAATTAAACTATATTTGGAGAATTGGAGTATGTTAAATACAAAAATATAGGTCAAACAAACTATTCCAAAAAAAAAATATATAAATATAATACATAATATACAAAACTCATTGTAAATTATAATCCAGATGACCGATTTTATTTTGTTTTACGATATGTAGGTGATAAACTTGACTCGACAAAATATATATTCATAATTTTTTTTAGTATATTATATATATATATAAATATATATAGGAACTATGTTATATACTCCATTCCAAATAAATATTTCATAACCAAACCGATATACCAATTCTATCTCGTGGATAGATGTGATGATGAGGTAGGTATAACTAAATTTGAAAACCATGTATATATACATATTGATGGACTCTGTGGATATATATATATATATATATATATATATATATATATATATATACAGGGTGTCATTGATTCGGAAAATTGAATTGACAATAGATCTCCCAAAAATAACAAGTTCATATTAACTTGAATGTTTTAAAGCTAAATTTTTGTTTTCTAATAACTCAAACAACTACTTGCCTGATTTCAATTTCTCTTGGCAGGTTTTTAGTAATAAGTAAGTGGCTTAATTCGAGGTTATAAGATTTAATTTAATTATTCCAGGGGCGTCGCTGGGGCATTCTTACTGGATATTTTGAAGAAAAATTAGAGTTCGCCAATGCTTTTTTCATTAAGTTTCATATTATTTTTAGATTCAATAATTAAAAATACAGTTTTTTTCTCTGTTGCATTTTCAGTCTATCTTGCTTACTTTTCAAGAAAAAAATGAAAACTTCAAAAACTTGCCTGAGAATTTTTATTAAAATAATTTAGAACTCTTCTTCCATTAGCTCCAGGACGATTTCCAAAATCTCTAAATTGCATTGCTGATGAGTATCAATAAATACTCGAATGGAGCGTTTTCATTGGCGAATCTCGAAAACGAAGATTGAAAACATCCAAGTTCGTATGAACTTTTCTTCTAATTTAGGAGATCTATCGCCTATTTAATTTTCCGCATTAAAATCTGAGACACTATATATATATATATATTTATATATATATAACGCATGGTCTTCGTTTTGTTTAAATTTATCTATTTCTATTCGATGTTGTTGAAGAATGCGAGCATCGTGAAAAAACGTAGAGGCGTGTGCTAATATGCTGCAGGTTCGATTCACCCTGTATATGTATATATTGTTCATATGCCCAGAAAATAATGAAAATTAATTTTTCGTAAATTTGTCATACATCCTCTCCTAACACAATGTGCAAATAATTATAACATTTCATGCATAAATAAATTTTTACATTAATTTCACGGATAATATAAAAATAAATTTATCATATCAATGTAGTAATGTTAGGTACCTACACACCTACAGACATATACACATATAACAAACACATTTTCCTGGATATAATCCAGATAATTCTGTATAATATAAAATGATATTTTTGAAAAATATTTATTATGTATGTATGCCATCTTTGAATATCTTAAATAAAATATATCTTAAATTGTATGGAAAATTTTAGAATAATTATATTATTATTAATAATGTTGAAAACAAACAAAAAACTTGTTGTAGGAAAATGTCTATTTTAATTATTTATTGTTATGGAACAAGTAACTCTTAGCGTTAAACTTTGTTGATGAAACGACCAAATGACCCATATTATAAAAATAACTTTAAACTTTGAGGCAGTACTCTCTTAAAACCATTTTCTTACGAAATCTTTGAAACTTTGAGAGATTAATCTTACAGAAATTTCGATTGTAATGTGGAAAAAAGATATTTCACAAAAATCAACCAGAGATATTAAATTTCAAAATTTAAGTTTTAGAGCTTTTATTATATTTTTATACAGACTTTATTACTGTCTAGATTTTATAATATTAATTGTTTAATAATGAATTGTTTTTTTAATGTAAATAGCAACAATAATACGAGTATTGAAGGTGTTTGTTTGACTGGGAATTTGGGAAATAAGTATGCTAATAAATATGAGTAAGTAGGAATATATTTTATAGTATGTGTATATTGACATAATTGTTATTGTCGGTATTTGAGGAACTATAGGTCACAAAAGTCGTGTCCTTTTTTCAAAATGGTATAGTCATTTTTTGCCTTAATCTTTCGGTTTTTGAGGAAATGTTTCGAATAAAGTTTGTTCATTATAAGTATACTAGCAACTTTTATTCGAAACATTTTCCCAAATAAGGCACAAAATAACTATTCATTTTGAAAAATTTTGGTAAAAATGGAGTCGAAACACGGGTTTTATAACACGTTTGCTGTATTAAGGTACATTTAGGACGTAGAATTAGGAGAGTTCTACCTTAAAGAAAGTGCGTCAGGATGAACCATATAGTATAAGCAGCGAATGCGATTTTCAGAACTTTTTTTTTATAAAAATCACCCGCATAAAAAGTAGTACAAATGTCCCTTGATAAATAATATAAAAAAAATATAAACGGAAATGGGCCTTGATTGCACATATTTGGGTTGGCTTAATTTTTTGGGTCACGCTACACTTTTCTCACTACGCCACCGTCGATATACTTGACCATATCGTACCATCGTCATAAACCCTCACTAAATTTGAGCGTCACCTAAGTCGCCTATATGAATGAGGAGCGCTGACACGAAACACGTAATAATTGAATCCCTACGTAAAAAAGAATATAATATGTCACCCTATAAAATATGATCAACCTTTACAAACACGCCTCTTAATATATACATGTATTTTATATAATATCAATTATTAACGGACAAACAAGTTTTTGTCAATCGAAGCACATAATATATATATATATAATACTTGGAAGACATCATCTCTACACTATACAGCAGAAGAACATTACATGGCAGAATGAAAATGGATGGATGAATGTTAAAGCAAGTAATATGTTCAAGTTGTATATAATATAATAGTAAGTTGTAGAGTCACACAGAAGAATCATCATATATGATGATTATTTGACCCAACAAACATCATCACATATATACACTAACCACCAAAATGAAACATACATTAAAATTTTCCACACGAAAACGTACTCAATTCAATTATTTTTACCGACAAAAGAAGGAGGTACTCAATTCAACCTGTTTATTTTTTACTAATGTATGATCACGCATAACTTTTTACAGAGTAGTCCGATTTTGATCATTCTTTTTTTGTTGGATAGAGTATACTTCAAAGTTGGTCCCATATAAATTTTTCAAATTTTAGCCACAAAAAATTAAAAATAAGACTTCCCAGCGCTTCCACTAAAAAAAAATATCATAAATATCATAATATACGTTCTGTATAACCGACGAAAAAAATGAAGGAGTTTCTCAAGTCAACCCCTATATTTTTTTATGTATGACCACGCATAACTTTTTACAGAGTATAGAGAAATTGGTACCATATAAATTTTTTTTTTTAAAGGGTTGAAAAATAGGGAATGGTTGATTGTTCACCACTGAATTTTCATCTGTGAACCGATTCTGTTGAAACGTAATTAGTTCTAATGACACTATAAACCACAAAAAAATAAAACTTTTTAACAAAAAATAGAACCGACGAAAGAAGAAAGTAACTGAAAAGCAAAAAATAATAACTTTGTAACAAAAAATTAAACCTTCGAAAAAAGAAAGGAAAAAATAAAAAAGTAACTTTTTAGTCTAAGTCCTACACTAATGAAAATATCTGAATAATTTTGAGTCGATTTTTTGAAAATCCACTCCTAAGGGGGTAAAATTTAGGGTAAATTTTTGTATTGAGTATCCGTTTTTTTTAAGCTGAAAATTGGTATTTAGGCTATTAATAATAAACAATGTGGTGCGTGTATAAGCGTTTTTAGAAAATCAACCCTTAAAGAGGGTAAAATAGAGACTGAGAGTTTCCCTTTTTTTTTGAGACATGAAAACTGTTACTTATTATATTTATACCATAAAATACGTGTTTCCGAGTTTTTGAAAAATGGACCCTCAAGGGAGTGAAACACGGGATCATAATCTATATGGAACGTCAAGTGATGAGTATTGATATTTATCCTATAAAGAAAATCAGTGTTTGACGGGTTTACAATTAAATACTGATATGAAAAAATTAACTCGTCAACCAGGAATCGAACCTCGGGCCTCTGGATATCTAGTTCAGTATGCTTCCGTTACAATTACAATTCTGGGTTTACAATTACAATTTTCGCGAGCGAGGCCGCAACGGGTGGTAATGCTAGTCATAATATAAAAATGAACTTTATACACTGTCCTATATATTTTTTGTTACCGATCAGTGTATATAGCGCGCCTGATATAGTCAGTATCAACTTAGCATCAAGTAATAGCTGCCTTGTAGTCAGTCGTTGTATAGCCAGAACGAAGAACCATTCTACTAAAATAGGTACAAAATTCTCTATACGGTATATATACATATACATACAGTAATAATAAAGCATACTGTAGGAAGTTTCCTCTGTATACCTCATACCAACATTATATTATTAAATAATCCCTTACACAATTTCACAATATCATCCCTATATCACAATTCATATAGTGTGGTGGTAGTATATATATATGTTGTATGTGTTAGTTAGAAAAGGGGTAGCAGCAGCTCCATACACAATATATACTGAAGTTGATGTTGTTGAATAACATAGCACACAGTGCCGCCAAGCCAAGCCAACCAACACAACGTGGTGATGAAATAACGGCAATAGCACATGATATTAGTTGTGTGTGAAGGTATAAATATATTGTTGGTACAGTATGTTCTAAGTATGACACTGGTGGCACAGAAAAATGCCATCAACTTCCCACAAAATAGTAAAGAATCAAAAATGTTTTTGGATCTATTAGAAAATAGATCCCATTTATGATGTTCTTTTGATCTTTGCTTAATCATGGTTGAAAATCCATCGAGACAACTGGGACTATCGACTACTTTGCCATCTGTGTGCACTTCAACGTTTAATAAATGGCAAAACTACTCTTTACCCTAATTGTTTTGCTATCTGTTTTGGCACTCTTATGCCTCAGATGCAGAACGTCTTAATTCGGGGTATTAAGCAACTAGTCATGGGATATTCATAATTGCAAGTTTCTGTCTTTAGTGGTTACCTTGAAATGCCAAAAAATTGACAATTTTGTATCACTAAACGATCATCAAAACTTCTAGTCACTTTCAGAAGATCTTAAAACTTGAAATTTGGCAGAAATCTTTGGATTCCAGATCAAAGGAAAAAACAAGTTAAAAACTATCAAGAGGCTACCTTTCAAGGTGTTACCACAAAGGAGGAAAAAATCTTAGCTCATATTATCTCTGAATGTGACGTCCTCTGTCTAAATTAAGGGTAACGCTATTTGACCTACATTTCAATTAAATCCGTGTTAATTAATGATTATCTCTCAAGAGGATCAAAATTAGAAGACACTATCGATATATTTTGTGTTTTTTTTTTCGCAAATGCAATTTCGATTCCATGAACATGGGCAAAACAAGTTTAGATATAAAATAATGTCGGCGGACCACACTCCTAAATTAAAGGTTACGAGAAGGTCAAATGTACAGGATTTATAGCTGGCAAATAACCGCAGATTAGAACGTCCTAAATGGCCAACTCAAAGGGTATCCAAAACCATTTTTAATCTGGCCGACACTTATCGTAAAACCTTATTCACGTGTCGCTTACCTGATTTTTATTATTTTCCAAAACCCAATAAGTAAAACCAAGTATACATACCATCCACAAATTAACACATACTGTACAAGTAACAACACTCTCTATATTCAGGCTGCTTGAGGACAGAACGAACAGAACACAACGGAACAGAACGGAACGGAACGGGGAATGTTTAAAGGAGAGACGACAGCGTACGGTATATATAGTATAGTAGCGGCTCGAAACTATGCCAAGAATGTGCAATTAGTGAACGCTGAATGAACAGGCAATACAACACACAATCGTCGTCAACGATGGTGCTTACTTGGTCTACTTCCACCATCACACCCCACGTGCAGAAAGGGTGGTAGATTTACTCATTTCTATACACACACACATATGTGTATATTTATATCGCCGTATAATACTTACTACCCTTTTGTGAAATGTTCTATATATATACTACACCATACTTCAAGTCCCAACTCAACCCCTTCTTCGTATCACATCCCCTTTTCAACACACAGTTCACTTTATATCAACTATTCTCTTCTTTTAGTAATATACGGAAGTAAAAGTCATTCTACTACTGCTGCCGTTGTTGTTGTATTTGTCATTAAATTTATGTTCATCTATCTTTGTTCCACACACATGACGACGATGCCAGCGGATGACAATTTAATGTGTATATGACGGAAAATATAATCATAATAGAGGTAAAACAGCTTTACTGTGTGCGGCTGTGGTGTCTACAGTAGCGTATTTATATGGGGAAAGGTTATAGAGGTCCTAAGTATACGGTGAATCTTACGGTGACTCTTTACAAAAGTCCATATTGCATATTTTAACAAAATCCTGCTATATGTATTTATTTATAGATCAGTAAAAATATAACCTGTGAATTAACTGCCCAGAAAGTGCTGCTCTGAAGAGTACGAAAATAATAAAATCGAAAAGTTTTTCATTATTTAAAATGTGTTAAAATTTTGGAAAAAAAATACTTCCGTTCATAAAAATTGAACTAGTAGATCACATTCTAAGCGTATATATTACTAAATATAATACCACATTCAGTAACACTTAGAATATTTCAACTGGATCAATTTTTATGAACAGGAGTGTATGTAATAAAAATTGCTAACAATAAAATTTCCTACAAAAGACTCTTGAAACATTTTTCGATTCGTCCAATAAATTAAGAGTTCCAATAAATTTTGTTTCTTCAAATTTTTTTCGAAATTTTAATTGTTTATGCTTTTGACGACTTGTTTAAAAGGAAACACTGTCTAACGGGGTTTTGCCATTTTTGTATCTGACATCATGATGTACACTCCCGTTCCATAGTCTTGTAGTAAATATTTTTTACTATACTTCCATTTCTTTTTTCACACTTAAAATATATACTACTTATCTTTGTTTATAAATAAATCATTATACAGAGAGTAACAAAAGTGAGAAGTTTTATGAAAGGTAAGAAAATTACCATTTCAGGTCTGTTCAATTTTATTGAACGTGAGTGTACCTTTGTAAATCATATTCTTATTTCCGAATTCATCGAATCGCTAACAATAATGTCTCAAAAAGATATACACACTACTAAATATCCATAAGTGTTCAAATAACCGTTATGAAAAATTTATGAATATTTTATGAAAAATTGAGATCTATATTTGTATTGTTTGTTCCCCACTGAGTAGTGAAGAAAATTCTTTAGTACGCTACTGAGCGTCTGTATGTGAGTGTTAACTTATGGAAAATGTCGTATAACATCATCATTTTTGTTTATGTTCATCTACATAGAACAACAACAATGCCTTTTCACTTTTAGAGCATTCTTTAACAATGTGATAATGATTTAACCTTAAAACTTTTGGGTTTAATAAAATATTCATTTCATTGACAATCGTGTCTACAACACCTCTATTTGTTTCATAGGCAAGCAATTGACAACATATACAATATATGTTTGTTGATTAAGGTATTTCCAAACTATTATTATTAGGTTGTCAAGAACTTCACGAAATTCACAATATTAGTAAAATGAATCTTCAAAAATCAGCTGAATTTTTTTTGAGAATTTATCTCACCATTTTTGAGAAAATCGTTACGTAAGTTGGAGAAATTTAACATGCATCTTCATAAACATGGTGAAATAAAATGCACGATTCCGACTGTTTTTACTCTCTCAATATAGTCACGGTTGTTCTGAAATTCGACAAATATTTTCCTCAATTCCTTAGAAATATTTTTCCTTAAAAAAGTGCATTTTTCATGTCCGCAGCAGAAGGTTATTTTTTATGGTGCAGTTGGCATCCTGAGTACCGGCGCGCTGTTTGAAAGTAGTTTGAAATTATATACTAGTATATGTATGATGTTGAACAACCAGCAGGAGTACCAACATATTTATTTTACGCATATAATTTTCTATATAGTTCTTTTCACGTGGGTGCCCGATCAGCTGATATAGTTTGGAAATACCTTAAGAGATGATTGGGGTAATGAGCAATGTATTAATTAACGGTTTTTAGATATATTAGTGCTTCTAATACGAAACTCACTCAAAATTCATCGAAAAATTTCACTTGATCGAATAAACAAATACCTTTGGTAAAGATTATAGATCATTTAAGTATATTTTGGTATAGGTGTTCATAAAATGTTCTAATTAATACGATAACTCAAATACGAAAAGAGATAACGAGCTGAAATTTAATATTAGGCGAGAAAACATCTATTTTACCGATACAGAAACAGCTAAAGATAAAAGGAAAGTTTAAATACAAAAAAATATTTTGTTTTTAAACACAAGCAACATTTGTTTGAAACTTTTTTAAAAGCAGTTCATCAGTTTTACTAAAATTTCCGTTCAAACCTCTGTAATTACTTGTAGATTGAAAAAGCATGCATATAAATATACATACACATACAGTACCTTTCTATATATTCTATGTAACCATTCGTGTGTTGTAAAATAAACAGTTCACGAACAGTTTGTTAAACAGTTAGATCAGATTTCGTTTGTAATTTTGAATAACGATTTTTAGTTATTAAATTATATATTAATTATAAAATTCACTTTATCAGTAAAAGGCTATATTAAAAACTCTAACTGCCATAGATACCAAAAGTGTTTATTATTATTTATTTATATAAATAATTGTTTTTTAATATTAAAAATTTTTGTTGTTGTTATTTTAACCTATATTATGAGATATAATTCGCATCTGATCATTTTAAATCCGATTTCATCGGCTTGTCCTCATTAAAAATCATCATCAACGAAATGTTCGTTATTCGTTCGATACATTACGTTCACATTTAAAACAGATTGAGATATTTATTAAAGAATTGAGGCATTTACTATGTGAGCCACAAAAGTAGGGTTCATTTTTCAAAACGCATTCGACTTTTTGGTAAAATGTTTCTAATAAAAATTGTCAGTACATTTATAATGAACAACTTTTATTCGAAACATTTTTTTCGAAAACCGCATGAGTAAGGCACAAAGCAATTATAAAACTTTGAAAATGAGCACTACTTTTATGGCTACGTGTACTAGGGTAGATTTATTCATTTTATCTTTATGTACACTCCCGTTCATAAAAACTGAACCAGTTTAAACATTCTCAGTGTTACTGTATGTAATATTATATTATATATTTAGTAATATATTCTCTTAGAATGTAACTTACTGGTTCAATTTTTATGAACGAGAGTGTACAATTTATTTTAATAAAAATAATAATAAATGGCATTGCATCTTTTATAAGTTTTATAAACATTTACTCTCAATATACGTATGTACACTACCCTGCAAAAAAATTGAACCAGTTAAAATATTCGAAGTATTACTCTATGTAATATTATATACCATCTGTTTTGGAAAGCTTTGCTAATAGAGAATCAATGTTAAATATTATTTACTATAATAACTACACAATGCTTCATGAAAAAATAAAAATAGTGGGGTACTCTGTAGTCTGTAGTGTGTGTGTGCATACGTAATGAATAATAATATAAATTAAGTGGGTATCACTAAATCCCCACTCTTAAATGACATCAATCAAACATCATACCACAAGTAACCAGATGTTTGTTAGTATGTGTATGTGTGTATGGTTTTATAGTAAATATTTTATTTATTTATTTATCATTGATTCCCTATTAGAAATGCTTTTGAAAACAGACTGTATATATTCAATAATATTTGCGCTTCGAATGTAACTTAATATTTCAAACATATTGAATTGGAGTGTATGTGCATCAAACGATATAAAATGTGGTGTAAAGAAGCCACACAACCTCCATATACAGACTTTCGCAGTATATAGAGTTTAGTAGCATCTTTTTTGCAAAATTTTATAATTGATTTATATCTTATTCATTCGGTTTTCAAAAAAAAATTTTCAAATAAAAGTTGTTACTATATTTATAATGAACAACTTTTATACAAAATTGAACTATGAAATTTGAATATTTTAACACTTTTCATTCTCGGGATATCGTGTTCACAGAGATCATGTCCAAACAGACACTAATGACCACAAATTTTACAACCAATTATATATATATATATATATATATATATATATATATATATATATATATATATTATTTTAGTCTATATATAGAGGTAATAAATAATCCAAACGTTAGATTTTCACGTATTTTAAACCAACCAAGAGGTATGGATAGTAAAAATAATGCTACACATGTTTATTTTCTATTTGTGTTCTTCTGTGTGCAATCTTTCAAGAGCTCAACACTACTTCAATACAAAAACATTAGAATTTAGATAGATAATACAGGATGTTTCAAGAAACTGATGATCTTTGATTTTTGGAAAATTAAATTTATGTTTCTTATTTTTGGACTCAGTTTAATCAAATAAATTAGATCATTCGTAAACATTCTCTAATTGTAGCATTCGCCATTGCTGATTTGACTAAGTCGATTCAGTATACTCATCAAATTCTACAAAATCCAATGTATGTACATTCATAAAATTTTGCAAAGTCAATCATTAAATTTATCATTTTTATCGAAAATTATATCTAAAATTCATTATTTTCATGTTTGTTTCAGTATATTTGTGAAACTGTGTATATTTTTGGCACGAAAAAAAAAAACAATCTCAATTATGCTGATTAAAATAATTAATAATTAATTATAACGTACGATAACACTATTCATTTTTAATTCAATTAAATAAACTGAGTAATCCAAGGAATATTTTAAAACTATATTTATCACACTATCTAATTTATTAACATAGTTGTTACAAGTTTAATTATAAAAAAATTATAATTTACCATAAGATTCTATGTTAAAAATTTGATTTTGAATCGCTGGTAACTTTTTCAAATGATCTATATATAAGAGGTTTTGATTTTTGAGGAAACATAATTACGTGATTAAACTTGCCAAATATGCCAAGTTAAGGTATTTCAAACTATATCAGCTGATTGGGTACCCGCGCGAAAGAATTAAAAATCATATGTGTAAAAAAAATATGTTGGTACTCCTGCGCGTTGTTGAAAGCAACAGTCCGTTGTCGTCGGTGTTCCCATTCGTCACATAACATATCATACATATACTAGTATATAATTTCAAACTACTTTTAAACAGCGCGCCGGTACTCATGATGCCAACTGAACCATGAAAAATAAGCTTCTGCTGCGGACATGAATAAAATGCACTTTTTTACGCATATTTTATCAAAAAACTTAACAACCCGATGGTCATTCTCCCAAAGTTTTATGGAAAAATATTTCTAAGGAATTGAGGCAAGTATGTGTCGAATTTCAGAACAACCGTGACTATAGTGAAAGAGTTCGAAGTAAAAACAGTCAGAATCGTCCATTTTATTTCACCATGTTTATGAAGATTCATTTTAAATTTCTCCAACTTACATAACGATTTTCTCAAAAACGCCATGGTAATTCTCAAAAAAATTTTGCTGATTTCTGAGGATTCATTTTACTAATATTGTGAATTTCGTGAAGTTCTTGACAACCTTATAATAGTTTGGAAATACCTTATAAGTTTTATCTAATATCAAATTTTTAATGTCTTTTTGAATGAATAATAATAATGGAGGAAATTAGGTGCACTGCGACTTGTAAGATATATTGCGCTCCTCCATTTAGTGCCTGGCGAGGAATTGTCTCGTCTTAAAGCACCTCATCCATCCCTGTTTCGCTAAGGGAATACAGGATATGGATTGGGTCTAGGGATGATAGCTCCCCTGAACGTATCTGGTGGACTTCCAGACATTTTATTCTTTAATGTCTTTTTTGTAAACTAAAATATTTTGCATCAAAATTCAATATAATTTTTACGTGTTATGAATTTTTTCTACAGTTATTTTAAACATATTATCGAATGATAGTTAGTGAGAATTCTAGGTTTTTGAAATAATATTTCAAATTCGCCCCCTTTACCTAGATCAGTTTTTTGTATTATAAATACGTATTTCGACTACAATGTAATCATCATCAGTATAAATTAGCTAGTCGTACTTTACTCTTTAACAATTAGAAATAGATAGAAAGTCGAGATCAATAGACAAAAATAAATAAATAGAAAATTAACTAAATTAAACTATACTGGATTTATAATATAATAAATTTTGAATTATATTGAAATTACTCTTGTTAAATTTCCTTTATTCACATTTATTCCTGTTAATTTTACTCTTATTAAAATTACTCTTATATTGTCGCAGGATATGTTACTTGTTACTAATTTGGTGACAATTTCACGGAAACAATTTTACACGGAAACAATTTCACGTGAAATTGTCACCAAATTAGTAACAAGTAACATATCCTGCGACAATATAAAAGTAATTTTAATAAGAGTAAAATTAACAGGAATAAATGTGAATAAGGGAAATTTAACAAGAGTAATTTCAATATAATTCAAAATTTATTATATTATAAATCCAGTATAGTTTAATTTAGTTAATTTTCTATTTATTTATTTTTGTCTATTGATCTCGACTTTCTATCTATTTCTAATTGTTAAAGAGTAAAGTACGACTAGCTAATTTATACTGATGATGATTACATTGTAGTCGAAATACGTATTTATAATACAAAAAACTGATCTAGGTAAAGGGGGCGAATTTGAAATTTTACAGTTATTTTGTTAGAAACCGATTGGTTCTTATTAACCTACTTTATAAAAATTCGCCACGATTTCCTGTTACATACCGTATTTAGAGGTAAACCACTATTACATGAGAGATAAGTACAAATAATAATAAAGATATGAAATACACTCTCTTCACTTAAAAATGTAGAAGAAGATTTCTACTTTTGTCTTCTTTAGAATTATTTAGATTCATGTTACTTAACTCTTAAGAAGAAATAGCACACAATAAGTATCTACTTACTCAGCAGCTTTACACACTAGATATCTACCTACTAGATCTAGAGATACCTACTGTATCATCATAGTACGGTAGCTAAAGCGAAAAAACCCAAATGAATATTTTGCAGTTTTTTTTTAATTTCAGAATTCAAACATTCATTTTGCATTCGATTTATACCGACTCCAAGCAGTTTTCAAAAAAAAAAAACTCTTTTTTTTTAACTCACTGTCCCTTTTTACACGTGAAAGTTTTGGTGAAAGTCATCTCAATCGATGGTTTTACTGAGAAAGCCCAGTAATATTTTATGATTTAAGTTTTTAGTTATCAAATTAGAGACTGCTTCTACTTTGATACAATTTTGCTTTGATATTGAATTCATTTGATATTTGGTTCCTAAATTATTTTTTAAGGATGTTCCAGCATACCACCACTTTTCGGCAGATTTTGCTCATGTTTTGTTCACAGGCTAAAAATAACGTTTTCTAATAAAACCCGAAGTTTCAGAATTTTTGACCGTTTAGAACACGAGATAATTAATATCAAAGTTATTCTCTCTCATTCTCTCTCATTAGAAGCATGTAAAACTTCATGCCCGCCCAACTATTATCTGTTGTATTAGAAAAAATACTCGACAGAATTTAAAAAAAAACTAGGAGAGTAAAGCTAAATATTATATAAATTTTGTTTTTAATCGTGTCTTACCGTCTTGTTTTCGAAATATAAAAGTTTAAAATTATTCCTTTTCTTCAACATAACATTATTTTGTATATGTGAACACTGTTTTTGCCTGTGTGTTGTATATGTGTGTTTATGTATTGGTGCTATAATAAAATCAAACCGGTTTGTTGTAGTGATTGCATAACACAGTTCTGGAACGTCGTTAATTTTATCTTTCTTATAGAATTAGATCTGGTTTTAGCTTTAAATATATCAAGATTGCTTAATATATTCCATCCTTTATCACAAACCAAAAATACAAAGATTCACCTGAATTTGTCACTTAGCCTCCGTACTAACAGCTCTGTTGTCTAATAGTATCTAGAGAGAATAAAATTTATATAAAAAGGGTGGCGGATACGATGAACTCTCTACTCCATTCTGAATGTTGGTACAGAAAAGTGGTACAAAGATTTATAGTTGTAGCTATTTCATGTAACTCGAAGAATCGTATAGCTTCGCTTTTCTTCTACATGTATGGTGTTATTGTAATGTAAATATATTGTTTTTCAAATGAAAATGTTTAGTATATATTATTATCCATGTGTTTGATAATAAATTTTCTCCTACACAATTGTTTCAATTTAATATTTAATAAATTATTATTAAACTCTGAAGTGATAGAATGAAAGTAGTTTATTGGTATAGGTTAAATAAATTCATTGTTCTTTCTTAACCGTCCCCTTATTACATTTGCGGAAATATTTGAACAATCCCAGCTTTCCCGGTTTTCCCAGAACAATTGTTTCTATTTAGTATTTAATAAATTATTACAACTAAGGTTATTACTAAGGGAAGTTACGGGTTCGAATCTCAGCGGTGGCAGTTTGTCAATTAAAATTAATGAGGCGGTTAATTGACTAAACTGTTGTGTATGGACAAGAACGAAAGTAACCGGCTATGCTTGTGACGGTTATCTGCAATTTCTCGAACGAACTCCAGATGAATATCTGCATAGTTCCTATCAAAGTCGGCTGTAATCGTGCAATCTATCCATTTCTAGTCATACAAATTATATGAAACTATTCGAAATCGGTATAAAAAAAACTCTCTTCAGTGACATGTTCCACTAGGATGGGTATATATAGTTATCAAACCAACATAGGAGGTTGTTATGATCTAGGTTTAAATAGACTGCATGCGAACATCATGTAGTCAGAGTTAATACTGAAAATGAAATCTGTAGACAGAGATAGTATAGAGATCAGTGACTAATTCAAGTCGCAATACAAACTTATAGAGAATTTGTTCATAATTCGGTACAAGGAATGCATGAATATACACTCCCGTTCATAAAAATTTAACCAGTTGAAACATTCTAAATAATATACATATCTATTCGCTTAGAATGTTACTTACTGGTGGTTCAATTTTTATGAACGGGAATGTACATCAAATGAAATTTTTTTTTTTCTTTGAATTTCAATAATGTACATTCCCGTTCATAAAACTTGAACCAGTAAGTCACATTCTAAGCATATATGACTAAATATATGTATAATATCACATATAGTAACACTTAGAATGTGTCAACTGGTTCAATCTCTATGAACGGGAGTGTATATTTTATGTTCGTGTAATAATCACTAGAATTCAGTAAATTTAAAAATTTAACAAATATATTTCAGAGAAATGATTCCTTTGGTTGAACCCCCCAATGCATTACGTTTTCATTCAATTTACCCATAATTATATGAACTGTATACTTGAGTACTAACTACGGAACCCTGAACTGCGAGTAGTCAGACACGCAATTGACCAGTTTTTATAAATTTTTCACTATGTATTCATTAAATTCATTCAACTGATTTTAAAAACAATATTAAACCACTAAAATCGAACACAATATTAAAAAATATATATATTTCAGTATTGATGAGTTTTTTTTTTTTGATTCAGAGGAAACTTTTTAAATAAACAATAATTTTTTGTTTTATTAATAAATAAACGTTTTTGAAAGTTTTTTATATAAATTTTTTTGTATTATGTAACAACAAAATAAAAATCGTTTTCAATTAGTTAGAAAATGAAAAAAAAAAAGAAGCAAACATGTGATGCTGATAATGATGAATAATCAACTTGTTGACGTTTAATAAGTCCATGAAAGGAATATTGATTACTGGAAATGCAACAACAAGACGAGAAAGCTGTTTTTTTTTTTTTTGTTATATACCTTTACTTATGTGTGTGTTTTTTTTTTCAAAGCTAATTATTTAACAGTAAACAATTAATAATAATGAAAGAATTAAATGTAAATAATATAGGGTGCTCGAAAAATTTCGATACTGCATAAACATCCTTCCACTCAGTAAAAAATTTGGGTAAATTGGATGTAAACGTAGTTCATTCAAATACGCAGCAAGTATAGATACGGCGAACTGATCGAATCACACCTCTGAACTTCGTGGCCTATTTAATTCTATTCATCAATATGTAGTTTTGAATCCATTGAATCGAATTACGAACAAACTCCTTAACACTTTGGGTTGCGACTTGAATAATCACTGGTCTCTATACCTCTATACTATCTCTGTCTACAGACTACATATTCAATGTTAACTCTGATGTTGCATGCATGATGTTCGCATGTACTTAATATTTAAACTTACGATTAGATCATAACTACCAGCTCTGATGTTTTGATAACTATATATACCCATCACAATGGAACGTGTCACTAGAGATAGAAGTAAATTTTTTGTTTTATTTTATGGCGATTAGTAATAGTTTGATAATATTTTGAAACTCTGACAATTTAACAAAATTTATTTGTTTTGATAACTCGAAATTCAGTAATAATAACATACAATACAGGCATATCTCGTAGCTTTTGAGATATCCCTGGATATTTTCTCAAATGACCCTTGTCATCAAAAGGCTTATCTCATCAAATTTTAATTTCTACAATAATAAATAGAGAATACCATTTGAAACTTTTTCTATGCTTGTTCATAAATAGTTCCGAAAAAATCATTTACAATTTCGTTTATGTAATAAATAAATAATAAATATTTAGCTAGGGGAAGCTTAAATAAGACTAATTGAAAGCTTCTATCTGTTGAATTATCTCCCTCATACAAAATAATTAATAATACTACATACAACATATATATGTATATATATATATACATTCAACAATATAATTAAAGGTATTCTATTAAAAATTTTTGTGGGTTTGGGTTATGTTTCATTCATTCGATATGGACCTTTATTTAGAATACGAAATTTGTTTTGAAAAATAAATATTTAGATTTTCTACAACTATAATTAAAAATATTAGTTTTTTTTTAAATAAACAATCCATTATCTCTCAATTTAATATTTTCCTATTTTCCAGCCAAAGGGTTTAGATACTTTGACCAATATTTAAAAAAAAAATCGGTCTAGTTCAAGCTACACTTGTTTAATTTCACCAGTGTTGCGCGAAAAAAAAAGATATAAAAAATATTAATATTGAAATAGGCAACCAACATTAATATTACATTAATGTTGTTTTGTACATAACTGTAAAAATTTGTTAAGCTAACTTTGGTTTTTTTTGCTTTCAGGACGAAATGAGTTGATAGCTCGATATATTAAACTACGTACAGGCAAAACACGTACTCGAAAACAAGTCAGTTCCCACATTCAAGTACTGGCAAGAAGAAAATTACGCGAAATACAAGCAAAACTGAAGGTAGTGAGTATTTAATCCAATTATATTTTTCTTAACATAATCCATAACATAATTTCTTGTATTTGAGTGCAATAAAATTGATCATATAACTGCAATTTTATTGAGCTCATAATCCAAAGTTGGAAGATATGAGTGTTTGCTTCAATTCGTAGCAACTCTCATATCATGGTTAACTGACTATTGAAGTTCATAAAATTTACTGATAATTTTCCCATCTTCCCCTGCTAATTGAAGCTAAATATAGAAATTAGAAGGTTATGGGCTCTTGGAACTCAGAGGTGTTGGGTATTGATAATTAAGTTAGGCACAATATGAAATGAGTTGATGTTGATGAGAGCGAATGTGATTTTTGGGGGGTGTACGGTATAAATGTTAGTTTGTATGTTTGTTGTTTATTGGGTTGGACCACAACACCATCAGGATCATGCAGCGAAGGAGAAAGCCTTGCAGACAATGTCAACCATGTCAAGTGCACAGATTGTGTCCGCGGCAGCAGCAATGCATCCTGCTGCCGGTGGTAAAACCCATCATCATGTCCATCATATGGCCCATCATCTTTCAGCACATCTTGCAACATCCCCAATTAGTAATAATCACCATCATCCTTATCCCCCCACAGCTGTTGTTGCTCAAGCACCGCCGGTAAGTGCAACAATGCAAACAGCGTGCGCTACTTAAGCCTCATGGTAACATGTTTTAATCGCAAACGGCTATTTAATGTTTTATATTTCTAATCCTACAGACCTTTTCCATTTTCCAAACATCTTTTCCCTCCCAAAAACTATCTTCTTCTTATAAATCGTGTGATAAATCTTATGTGGGGTCTTTTATGTGTGAGTTGTAGCTTCTGCTTAGAGAAGGATCTCCAAGGATTAGAATATAATAGTTTATACTGCAAAGCTTTCTCCATTACTAACAAACAAAATCAATCAAAACTGCGCTTGCATTATCTGTCTTCGGAAAATTGTGTTCGTTAACTTTTTTTTTCTACTGTGAATAACAAAAAATGAATTTGTAATTTGTGTTTGGCTAAAATATTTATGGAATATATGATCGAAATTAATTTGGACTTTATTCAATTTACAGCAGTTCTGGCAACCTGGATTACAACCGGGAACATCACAGGAGTAAGTATTAACAAATATTCTCGACCTATACTAAGATATTAAATTAGATTTGCGTTTTCTTCCAGTGTTAAACCTTTCCCACAAGGAGCTTACCCTGGAGGTAAACCGGCAACCGCAGTATCGGCAGGTGAAGCCGGTGGTTTACAAGCACCCCCACCCCCACCATGGGAAGGACGGTCCATAGCAACACATAAACTTCGCCTTGTTGAATTTTCTGCCTTTATGGAACAACAGCGTGATCCAGATACGGTAAGTCTTTTACTGATATTTAGAGCGAAATTAAAGCTACGCTCAAGATTCATAATTTGTATTTTTTTTTATTTTCAGTACCACAAACATTTATTCGTTCACATAGGCGGAACACCTACATATACGGACGCAGTATTAGAGGTAAAATACAAAATTTTTGGTTATCTTATCCAATTTAAATAGCATGATATTGAACATTCGTATTGTTCCGGCTATAAGGATTACCTTCTTTTAAACGTTATGGTATTCCCAATTTCTTAACACTGAGATCTGTTAAGCATCGCTTTTTTGTAGCCGCTTAATTGAGATCGAACATTGCGATTTAAAATAAAGTTGGATTTCCAAAATTAACAAAAAGTACTTTAATATTTTTTGTTTATTACTTTTAATAAGTGATGACTAGGAAGAGGCTTCACAATGCCTTTGCCTTTTTTGAATTCTACAGCATTTGATTTGTTTCTAAAACTTTTTAATTATTTTTAGGCTGTTGATGTTCGGCAAATATATGACAAATTCCCTGAAAAGAAAGGCGGCCTGAAAGAACTATATGATAAAGGTCCTCAACAGGCATTCTTTCTTGTTAAATTTTGGGCGGATCTTAATACAAATATACAAGATGAAGCGGGTGCTTTTTATGGTGTTACAAGCCAGTAAGTTTTCACTTCTCTTTTTTTTTAATATTTGCAATCGAGTATATTTTTCTAATCGAATCTTTTCCGAATTTTAGATATGAAAGTAATGAAAATATGACAATAACATGTTCGACGAAGGTATGTTCATTTGGCAAACAAGTGGTAGAAAAAGTGGAGACAGAGTATGCAAGATTTGAAAATGGACGATTCGTATATCGTATACATCGTAGTCCGATGTGTGAATATATGATTAATTTCATTCATAAATTGAAACATTTACCTGAAAAGTACATGATGAACAGTGTACTCGAAAATTTCACAATACTTCAGGTGAGTATTTTGTTTTAAATGTCCCCATACCAAATCTTACTCCTTAATTAATTCTAAAATGATTCTCTACTAACTGTGGTTTTTCATATCCAGTTCTTCATTTTTAATTTCACATATATTTTCCTCATTAATTAATTAATATCATAACTATGATAGTGTTCTACAATTGCAACTAGAAATCGTATCGAAATTTGCTTCATAATCAACATAACCTACGAAAGTACTTAGTAGCGTCCGGTATGTCCGATTCTCTTTTTTCCAGTCTAACCACTGTTTAACTTTTAAAAAGCGTGAGAGCTTTTAAAAAATTTTAGTGTTCGTTAAATTTTATAATGCACAGAGCAGAGAATCACCCATTTTATCTTTTATTAAGTATTATTGAAAAATTAACTCATCCACCAGATATCTAAGCCTAGATTTTTAGCCCAGTGTAATACCGTTACACCACGGATGATACTGATGAATAAGTTACTCCGTTCATATCATTATTCTAACATATTGTTATACTTAATCGTCACAATACAATAGTAATGTCAATTTCCATTAGGGTTACGAAGACATAGTATAAAAGAATAGTATACTACATAGACAAACATGTCATTTTTTATTATTAGCGTATACTTAAGCGTCACAATATGTTAGAATAAAAAATTAATGTTGACTTCAAATTAATACTGTCAATGATAAGAAGGATTGACTCATTCATCAGTATCATCCGTGGTGTAACGGTAGTACACTAGGTTAGAAATCCAGAGTGCGATACCTTTTTAATCAATACGAAATATTTATTAAAAAATCGAATTAATCCTCCTGCCTCAATTCAAAAACGAAATTTGTAAATATTCTTCTACTAAATTCTGTATTTTTTTTTGTGCAGGTTGTGAGTAACAGAGATACACAAGAAACATTACTATGTACAGCATACGTTTTTGAAGTATCAACGTCTGAACACGGTGCCCAACATCACATTTATCGGCTTGTGAAAGATTAGCATCGTCATCGTCTCCCCGTTACAGAGTAGCACAGACAATCGACATGTCGCGCTAACTCTTTAACTCTTTAACCCCGCCGCCCCTCTCACGTCAGTGCCTACACTAACACAATATTAGTATTATGATTAGTTTTTACTACGAAAATAAAAATAAAAAAAATACATATGATATAATAAAATGAAAGAAAAAAATAAAAATTAAAAAAATTTGAGATATTGTAGGTAGGAAAATTTTAAAAAGAAAAACAAACAAAAAAAAACAAACATCTTGGAATTGCCATTTGATATATAATATATTTAATTATTACAAAATAAGGTTTTGGTTGTAAACCTTACGAATTGGCCAATTTCATAATTTTTTTTAAATTAATTAATTACTTTTTTTTTTCATAATTAATTAACCGTTTTTTTTTTTAGAAAAAAAAAATAGATTGTATTATACAAATTTTTTATAATTTTAATTTTAATTTGATTCGTGCAATGTACTAAAAAAAGATTTTATTTTTTTTGTAATTAAAAAAAAAACACATGAGAGAAAATATGGTTATAGCAGCCAGCCTACAAGAAACCATGACATATAAATCTCTGCTTGAAATAAGAGGCTACCAAAGTGGGACAACACATCATGGAAAATAGTAACAATCATTAAAAGAGCTTAAGGATTTGATTTTTTTTCGCACATAAAGTTAATGAAATCATTCGAGGTGTAATTTGTTTGGAGTAAAAATGGCTCACAGAAAAATGAATTGCGTTTTTCAAAAAACAGTTTTAAAACAAAATTCGATTCGGTTTTTGAATAACACACCTAATCGATTAAGGATGTTAGGGAGATACAATCGGAGGCAAAACTACTTTAAATAAGAAATAATATGAACAACCTTTGGCAGTGAATGTACCTTTAATTTAAATCAACAAAAACATATATCCTTTGTCTTTCATATAAGTGACAAAGACAGATTTTTTGTATATTTCTATTTATAGTTTTTTTTTTCAACAAGCGTTTGTGAATGTTAATAAAATTGTGCAAAATTATTTCTATTGGGTTCAGTCTCAATTTGAAAATTTGGGACGCTTCGTAGCGTATTTTAATGGTAATTGAAATGAATTTAATCTATTGAGTGAACAAATCTCCATAAGAACACTCTGACATGTTAAATTACAGTTTCTTTTCTTTTTTTTTTTAATTTGCGATAATTTTTCAACGACTTAGTAAACCGTTGTGAAATTAGCAGCTTTAGCATTAAGTGAGGAACATTCTACTAAATTTTCGTTCATTTCGTAGCATTTTCAAGTTACCTCCCAAACATCCTTAAGGTGCTGAGTAATATCTTCAGAAAATCAAAGACAGAATCGAAGAATTGACTTGTTTAATCCCAAAAAGTGGCCATAATGAGACGTAATCAATTTAAAAAATTTAAATCCGTAAGTTTAATTTGAGTAAACCAAGAAAATATTTTAAAAAACTCGGGAAAATATAGGTTAAGTCAGGAATGTCACCGTTTTTTATGAGGTTCGTGTAACATAAACACTTTTTGTAGTCTCTTGGCATGCTTCTTTAGAATGTTTACACAATTTTAAGCAATTACAGTTTAAGTAATATTTTTAAACGTGTTTCTGTGACATTACCTTTGAGGTTATGGATGTTTAAAACGTGTAAACATCCCAATAAGAAAGCATGTTCTAAAATAATAGAAAAAAGAAATCATCAAACTTTTGAATTATTTTAAAAAACACTTAACAACATATCTAAGAAATTTTTCTCCTCTCCCTTGTTTAGGGAAAATCGTTTTTTTTTTTTCATATAAAATATATGAATTTATCTAATTTAAAATAATGAAAATGGCCGCTTTCGTAATTATTTAAAAAAAAAAAGAAAAATAATAATGTGAATTTATTTTTTCTGTCTAAAAAATTTAGGCAATGAAAGAAAAAAATCATTGGTAAAGGTTTGTAAGTGCTACTTTTGTTACAAAATGATTAAAAAGGATTAATTTAAAAAATAAGTTTGGAAACTCTAGAAACCCATATAATGTTTGACTTATTGATTCGGTTGTACCTACAAAGCCAAAACATCTCTATCCAGACCAATGCGATCCATGCTAACTAAAATTGGTTAGGTTAGGTTTATTTATAGGTGCTGTATGAGACTAATCTACACTGTGAGGTCCATTTGAGCTGACCCATCCTTGTTACTATGGCTAATGTGCACCTATATTAAGTGCACACTGAACTGCTTAGGTTTCATTGTAAAATGCAATTTTGTTGACGTTAAGTTGAGGAGGTATAGGATAATAAAATTATATCACAATACTCAATACAAAATTATATTTTATAAAATGTATTAAAAGTGTATTTTGCGCGATACAATCATCGTCAGTAGCTAACTTCTCGTACAACACATTAAACTAACAAGATTAAACCTTTCAAACTGTTTAAAATACACCTATATATAAAACACCTTTTTCAATTTCCCAGATATTCTCAAGCTTATTTTAATAGAAATACATCGATTTTACACACAAAAACCTGGACCTTTTTATCATATTTTTATCAAAAGTAGCACTTGGTAAACCTTTACCACAAATCATTTTTAAATCGAAGATAAACGTATATCTAATGATTGAATTATATTTGATAACTGACTCTGAAATTTAACTCACATGGTAACTTTTAATCTTTGATTTAAAAAAGACTTAAATAATTATTTACATTTTTTTAATTTTATTTAAGTTTTTAGATTTATTGAATATTATTTTATTATATTACTTCGATGATTGAATTGAATATAATAGAGATATACAAAGTTTTTTTATTTATGTGATGATGAGATAAATATAGATGAGAAGAAGATAATTTTTATCGTTTTTTTTTTATAGAAAAAAAAATTAAATATTTAAAAAAAAAATTTTTTAGATTTACAGTATTTTTTTTGTAGGGTCGCTATATATATATATATATATATATATATATATATATATATATATATATATATATATATATATATATATATATATATATATATTTACGAACACCACATCGGGTGGAAATATTGAATATTTTGCCCGGAAAAGTTTTTAAATATATAATAATTCATATTCAAGTAACGTTGAATCGCATATCTCTGAAAAATAAACATTACTCCATTCATGGCAGCTAAATGGATTAAATATAAAATTAACAGCACCTAAAATATATTATCGTTAATACAAATTCAATTATCCCTTTCCCCTTACAGAATTTTATTTGGTACCACTCTCCTCATTTCATACACAAAATAGAGATACGTACGCTTCAAAATTATTAAAACTCAAAGAAAATGGCGATATAATAAATGTGTATACAAAATAGTTAGTACTAAACTATGGAAGGTAGAGGTAAGGAACACTAATTCTGTGTATCGAATGTGTCACTTAAATAGCAATAGATTTGGATGGCGTTGCTGTATGGCAGAATTAAACGGAGAAAGTCTGTTGACTAGTTTAAATATTCTTTAAACCATAAAACATAAAAATTAAATAAATGACAAGTTTCTAATTATAATAACTGACTATTTGTACTAATTTTAATATAAAAATGTGCTCTCATCACAATATAAAAATGTATTATTTTTTATACCAAGTATTCTCTAAAGTGTTCATAACACCCAACAGTTTTTTTAGAATTTCAGCACTTAATTCATCTAGTTTCTAAATGAACTCTTGATTTTTCTACAGCACTAAGTACACACTGTTCAAATTGTTTAGTCAGTATTGGGAAACTGAGGATTTAAATACACTGTCTGGTGGTAAAAAAACCAACTAGCGATTGTAGGATAAATAACCATATGATTACTTAAGCCGCGCCTCGCCCAAGGTTCCCAATAATAAATAATTCTTTGATTGCATTAAAAAATCCTCCGTATAAATCCATTTTATTAACATAATTGTGAGTCACCAGTTTACTATCATTTTTATTTGAGTCGTAAACTTTTTAAACATTTTTCACATTTAATAATTTTCTTAATTTGTCAGCAAAAGTAGTCAGCAATTTATGACTGGACAGCGTAACTTGTTCGGGCTTCATTATAATTGTAATCATTTTCATATTCTGATTCACAGATAATATACCTAAAATCGTATCTATATTTTCTAGCCATACTCTAATATCTATCTATACATCTACTCCTTATTGTCTTTAGCGCTATTATGGTTTCTTATTGAACTATAATCTAACGCTTTTAGATGGACATTTTTGCAGATGAAGTACCATATGAGTTATTTTTCCTTACCTCTAACTTCCATTTCTAAAACGAATTGGGGATCTATGGCGAATGGAGAATATTATTCGTACTCACAGCGCATGCTCAATTAACTTTTTAACTGACGTTTAACTTGAAATTATGGATTTAAAAAAACTTGAATATGAATTAAGAAACAGATATATACTTGCAAATATAAATGATTCATTTTAATTGTGGCAATGAATTTGATCTCTTTGAATTCTGCAATATTTTATAGGTCATTTAAAAATAAGAGATACACAATAGAGAGAGAAAGAGGACCTATTCAATATTCTAATGTTTTCAGTTTTTTTTCTTTTATTATTTTTTGTTCTCTTTTCTTTTTCTTTTTTGGTAGCTTTTGTTTTGATAATAATTATTAAGAGTGAAGATATTATTTAGAGTTAAGAGAAGAGTGGAAATGACGCGCGATTAGAGAAGAAAACAAGTATAAAAATGAGTGATGAAAAAAAAAACAAATTATGTACTTTTAAAAAATAAAAAAACTTATTTGAAAGCACTGGCACAAAAATTAATTTAAATTATTATTGAATATTATTGTTAATGTCTTCTATGAAGATGAGAGAATTAAACAAACTTTCAATTTTATATACAAAACAAAAGGGTGTATTCTGTAAACCAAGGTCTTGAACGAGAACTGATTCTATCAATCATGGAGACAGTTTATCGAAAAAATTTTCCATTTATACAGAATGGCTTTCTTTTAGAGGTATACAACTTTAAAATATGGCTGGCGCGTTTTTCGGTCCATCCGAGCCGCCTGCTTGAAATCATATTTAATCATTAATGGCATAAAATTAGCTTACCAATTAAGTTAAAACCATGACCATTACCACTATTTTTGTGTGTTTAATTTCATTTGAAAGTTGTATACCTCTAAAAAAAAACACCTTTATATAAATAAGGCTGTAAAGGTGTTCTATAAATGTTTCCAAGCTCTGAGGAGGGAACAACTGATTCGATTCCATATTTGTTGTAAAAGGTCTCGGAATCGATACAAATATTTTATTTGAATTGTAAAAAATTATATTTTGTAAAAATTATGGAAAAAAATTCATATCGTAAGAAATAATTTTATAAACATTTTACGCGTGAGGCATTATTAAAATATCACACTACTTATATATTATCATACAATAAGTAATTAATTTTTGTATCATAATATTGAAAAATCTGACAATAAAAATTTTGTAATTTGCTTAAAATATTTGAAAACAAAAAATAGGCCTCACTTTACTCATATTTAAAAAAATTAAAAACAACTGCCTGTTGTATCATTTTTATCATGTATTTGTCAAATCACTTAATAATCTCCGTGTGTTTCAAAAAGCAACAATTTATCAGTTGATTTTTGAAAAAGGAAAAGCTTTCAAATAACTTTACTGATAACACCAATATTTTCATATTAAGCGTATTCAATCCTTAAATCTAGAATTAAAACAACTAAAATAATTATTATGTTAGGCGATGAATAATTGTCGAACTAAAATGATCTGAGCGCTTTCGGTAATAAGCCTACGCCAGAATTAGAATTTATTCCACTTTGAAACGAAATAAGTTGGTAGTCTAATTTATCTTGATCTAATCTATATACCGTCGGAACTTACTTTGCGCAGAGTTGGATTCCTGACAAAATATTGGATTCTTTTAGTATCGAAATATACGGATGTTAAATTGAATAAAGTTCTATCTTAGATCTTTCACGTGAAGTTTTTGTCAATGACTTGAGTATAGATAGAAATATCTTGGGGTATGAAAATTACTACACTTCGACCTTATGGCCCATTGTGCTCCCCCTTCTCCTTCAATCTGACGAAGCTCGCTTCTTCCATATCTTCGCAATAGCCAGGAACTTGCCTATCAAGCTTTCCTGAAGGTCCATATATTCGGGGTGAGATGTCCCGAACGTATAATATCTGCCGTATCCGAGAGATGTTTCTTCCTCCTCGCCACACAGTCTGCACACAATGGATCCCTTGTGGAGTCTTATTGTGTGTAGATACTTTCGTAGGTGATAATGTCTGGTGATGAATCCGGTAACCTTTCGAAGTTGTATCCTGATCAGGTTAAGTGCATCGGGGACAGCGTTGATCACTTATTTGCATGATGTCTTTGGAATTTCTAAAATAGGTTCTGGGTCTAAGGTATCTAATTTTTCGTTTCCTTCGAAACCACTGTGACCTGGTATCTAGATAAAATAGTATATCCGCAGCATATAGTATATTTGTATTCAAAACATCAAGGCAACTATTTAAAACAGAAATGTCTGTGCCAATCAATTTTCTCAAAGTGATTTAAATTGATAAAACGATAAAATAATAGCAGCTAGATTTTAAAACTTAAGTTGAGAATCACCAATGCATTTCGTATTATAAATTTGATTAACTTTTTCAAGTAACTATGCCCAAAGTCTCTAGATTGTTTTGTTTTAATATTAATGAGATTTTTATCTTTTATTTCGGCAATTATCTCCAAACGTTCGTAATAATAAAGCGGCATCGTCTAAAATATCAACTATTGTTCAATATGTGCGACCGACCGGGACACGTATGTTAGAGTGCGGTGGAAACGGACGGGGCGAGAACCAAACGGGAGATGTACTTTTGAAGAACTGAGCGATCTTAGGTAGACCAGAAACAATTATACATCCTCGAACAGCCTACCGATAGACCGTGGGCAAGGCGGTCCAACATATTTAAGTCTTTAATATTCAGTTTTGTGATGATGACTACGTTTGATTTTGATTACTGTAAATTAAATCCGGATAAATATCAGTAAAGCTCTTCTGTAATCATCCAAATAAAATTTCTATGGAAGATATCACCTCAAGTACTATAATTATAAATTATTATGTAATTATGATGTGTCAGTGTGACGAATTTAAATCAAATGTATATATTTTTGAAAAAATTGTTTCTCTTGCATAGAAAAAATCAAACTAAAAAAAATAAAACAAAAAAAATTATATATATATATATAAACTGAAAAAAAAGAAAGTTTTTTTTTTGTATTATTTTGAAAGAAAGCTGTTCATATCTAAATAAAAAAAAATAATGCCATATCATATGAATGGACGACACGACGCGACAAAAAAAATAGAAGAAGACATCTATATATCACTCTATAAATGTACAGTATTTGAAAAAAAAAACATGTTTATAATTTGTATGAAAATTATAATTGAAAATAATGAAAAAAAAATGGTGTTTTATTTTTAAAATTCTTACCTTTTGCATTCCCACAATTCTTTTATGAGAATTCAGATAAATATTTAGTGAATAAGTCTGTAGTGACTCACACACATACATCAGTATCAACATTGCAATTAAACCTGCGATACAGCAAAACATAACGATACATTTACATATACACGCATATCCTTGCATATAGGTAGTAGTATTACATATACTCACAGACCAACTTTACCAGTATGCTCTGGTAATGTAGAGAAAGTTCTTAGAAAGCATGCATTCAGATATATAAGCAGGACAACAGTCACACATTATTATTAGTTCATTAGTATAGATTAGTAGCGTTCAGTACAACCAGCACAGCTCACACCACAGTAACAATTTAACATCTATTCAGTAACAATCAAACATTTGTTGAAATCAAAAAAATAATACAATTTAAAGTATAATTGTATATTGTTGTAATTGTTATCCAAAAAGTAGTGAAATAAAGTTTAAAAAAATATAGATAGATTTCAAGTATTTTATTTATCACACGCACCTTTTCGTAACAAGTCCAAGTGACCAAGTGCTGCCAAAGGCGCTCTGCTTGGAACTGGGAGGTTGCAAGTACGATTCCCAACAGTTTGTCGTCCTTCCCTCCGCTACTATTACTAATACTAGTGAATAATAAAGACACATAACTTGAAAGTGCGTTTGCAACAAATCTTCTATCTCCTACACCAAAAGTGAATCCAGAGATGAATAAAATGCCTTTCTGAAGATATTTAAAATGAATAATTCCCCAAAATTCCCACCATTCTAAGGCATGAAATAAAAATACGAATGATATACTGACAGTAGACAATCCAAGAAAATCTATTGAACATTTTTTATCATACCGGACAACCAGTACACGCTTTTACAATGAAATAGATTGTCTCAACATATTGCCAGAAGATTCATAATTACAAATCATATGTTTTTAATTTAGTTTTATAACATTATTCTAGACCATATTTATATATAAAAATTAAATTAAATTTTATAAAAATTTTATATATAAAAACAAAATTAAATTTTATAAAAAATTAACGCCCCCGGGTGGGCTCGAACCACCAACCTTTCGGTTAACAGCCGAACGCGCTAGCCAATTGCGCCACGGAGGCTCATAGCAACTGTTATTTATTTGTAGTTGTTATTTTACCTAACAAATAACTATCAGCCCAAACTAGAGCGATCTTTCTCTAAAATTACAAACAAAAATTTTATTAACGAAAGAGAAATAAATATTAGAATGGCAATTATACTTTGTACACAAATATACTCACTATGGAGATTGATTACTTTGGTTTTGGTTACTGACTATGGAGATTAAATAGCAAATTAAAAAATTCGATATTTAAATTTCCCACTAATATTTCTGATGATGGGCGTTTCATGAAAAGATTATTAAATTTTGTTGCAAATTTCTAAAATTTCGATTTTTTATGTAAAAAAATCGATCTATTACAAGTTTGGCTAAGGAAAACGACTTCTATTTTCTTCGAAGAAGCCAAAGATATTCCATAAATATTTTTTTAATGTTGGTAAATCCGAATGTCAATAGTCATATATCATTATGGAAGGTAGAGGTAAGGAACACTAACTCATTTGTTACTTCAGTCATGGAGGCTATATAAAGGAGATATAACTCATACGGGAAAATTGACAAAATATGGCAACGAAATGGGAGAAGTTATATTTACTTTTTATGCCGCTAGGGTCGCTAGTTGTTGATAGGAACTCATCGGTACCGAAGTGAAATACCGAACGTACGGTATAGTATAATAAATAGAAATGAAATAGCCAAAATTATTTTGAAGTATGAAATTTGTTTAAAAAATTTATTAAATAAAAAACATTTAAAATGGGAAGAGTATGTGCAGTAGACAATTGTAAAAGTTGTAGTGTTTGTGACAATAAGCAACAGGATCAATTGGGTTTAAAAAACCAGGACTTTTTAAAGTACCAAAAGCTAGTATAAATATTCCAAAATTAATTAAATTGTATGACATTATATTAAATATTAATTTTCAGCATTATTATTAATAAATAAAAGTTTAATTTAATATCTGATTCAATAATTTCTTTCATTTTTACAATTCCAACATTACAGGTTACTATTTAATTATTTGATGTTTTTTTTTTATTTTTATGTAATTATTTTGCGAATTTTAACTATCACTTCAACTAAATCCTTATTGAAAAATTGAAATTACTTATCATTTATTTTAAAAAATATTTTATTGGAAAATACTGGAATGGCTGGAAATAATTTTTATAATACTATAAATGCGTAATGTTTTTCAATTAAAACTCGCGCCTTATACTCTCTGTTCTGTTTCCGATACCGAAGGAACACTACTGACATCTTATTTTTGCCAATTATTTGTTTACATGGAGTTATGTGTCCTTGTTTATGGTCTATGACTTCAGTGTTCGACTAAATGCGTTAAATAGTAGTTTATTTAGAAACCAGAATGGCGCTGATAGGAAATAATGGTTAGATGTTAGAGTTTTATATTAAAATTAGTACAAATAGTCTGTTATTAGAATTAAAAACATGCCATTTACTTAATTTTTGTATTATTGTTTAAAGAATATTTAAACTAGTCAACAGACTTTCTCCGTTTAATTCTACCTTACTCTAACAACTTGAGGAATTTAGCTACAGCAGCGCCATCTTAATTTAATGAGGGGCACATTTGACAAAGAGTTAGTACTCCTTATCCTCTACCTTCCATAGCCATATGTCAATATACAAATTTTCCAATTTTCTAACCCCTTATTTAACCTTACAATTAGTAAAATTTAATTAATTAAAAGAAATGATATATTTTCAAGCACTTTTCACTTTTATTGTACTAATAACACCATTTTATTGTGTATGTTAATCATAATCGAAGTTTTATTATATAAAATTAATAAAATTTGACGATTTTCGATTTTTAGGCAAACGTTGATTACGATGGTGTTGTGTATTTGAATTTATATCACGATTTAGATGGAGATGTTGTACCACATTTTGTTGAACGTGGTAATTTAACGATCACAAGTTTACGATCGGGTAGTAGTCAAATTTATAATAATATATTATCACCTAACGAAAAAACTAAATTAAAAGTTAGTACAGACTAAAACGCCTTTCCTTGTAAATTATTAAAAACTAATTTATTTGTTACTTAGGACTTATCATTAAATAAGAAATTTTACCGATTGAAAGCTACTGTTACCAATTTTGATGGGACCTCTAGTGATTTGTACACCTTTTTAAAAGCGGTAAGTAACTTCTATGACTTTTAATTGAATCCAGAAAAATAACGTATGATTTTTGAATTTTTAGTGTACGATAGCGAATTCAAATTTACACGATGCTTTAACAATATCGTTAGATTATTCGGGTTTGGTGGTTGGAGTTACACAAAATGTTTTGAATTCCGAAATTTGTGACTCAGCACAATTGGCTGAGCATGCAAAGAAATTTAATACAAATGTATTTATTCAATACACAGAAAATGGTCCAGTGTAAGTCTCAATTATTTTCAAACCTCAATTATTTGAGATTAAACTATTTCATTAAAATGAAATTATTAATATTTTTCAGTCCAGATACAGCAAGTTATATTCAAAAAATTGATAAAGAACGTGAGGCCAGAGAACGTGGTGAATCTAAAGATACTCGTTCATTTTTAGCTAAATATGTAAGTAAATTGAAAGGACGCATTTTTATAGAAAATGGTCGTATTTTTGCGTGTAATTATCGTAAGTGGTATAGAATATGCGATTAAGTATTCTTTGACCGAAGGAACACTTGGTAAAATTTTCTTAATGTAGTTCACTCGTAAACCCACTGTTCTTAAGAATTTGACGAAATTGAAATATGATATTAATCTAAATGTTTTGCATTAAAAAAAAAAGAGAAAATAAACCTTATCCAATTCGGTTTTTCGAAAAAATGCTTTGATTAAAAGTTGTTCAATATAAAAATACTAACCTTATTTTTACTAGTGTAAAAGCAGTTTTACTAGCTGTAAAACTTTGTAAAAAAGAACGCCACTTTTGCTGTCTATTGTACAAGTCAGGATGTTTTTCAAGCATTTCTATAATTTTCAGTGTACCATTTCTTAAACAGCGCACATGTTATGTCACATCCATTGATGGCGTGAAATATCTTAACGTTATCTCAAAAACGATTAGTGATTTAAAAAAATGGCCAGGACATAAATTATAGAGAATTTTATGCTCTAAGTTTCATAATAATTTTAAACATGATTTGACGTATAGGAAACGAGATATTTTGTTATATGAGACTTTTGACCCAGTGTTTGGAATGTCAAAAGAAAAGTATGCAAATTATCAGCTTATTACTTTTCATTCCAAGGTTCAGCCGATTTTTGTCTTACTTAATTGTGTACTATTATCGTATTTTAAAGAGCTCTTCAAAAATCGCGTATAATTTCGGGAATGCTAGCCACACGGAGTTAACATTTTTTATAAATAATTCATCGAGTTGTATCTCAACTAAATTTTGATTTCTTTTTTCAGTGGATGTATATTGTACCAGTAGCACTCTTCATAATAATTTCATCAGCAGCCAATCCTGAAGGAGCAGCAGGTGGCGCAGGCGGTGGACGTTAAAAAATTAGATTTAATTTGTAATAAACACTAAATTATAATTTGTTTTTATTTGTTACAATAAAAAAGCCGTTTGTTTTTAATCTAATTTTCTTTTGATGTATTGCCTGTGGGTTTTTCATTTGATTGGGGTTTCTCCGTTGATTTATTTTCATTTGGAGCATCTTCAACTTGTTTTTCTTGTAATTTTGCAATCATTTTAGCATCTTTGGCCTTCTTCTTCGCCTCTTTCAACATCTTTTTCTCTTCTTTCTCTTTCTTTTCCAACATCTCTTTAAAGCGATCGTCACGTGGATCAATTGTAAAACCGAAATGTCTTCGTACTTCTTCGACTAAACGATCTTTACGTAACTAAAAAAATTATTTACACAAATGTCATTATTTTTAACTCTTATGCCAGAGTATTGGTTTGGGTCACTTGGGGAAATATTTACCTTGGCATTTAATGCGTCAGATTCTCGTTTTGCAATTTTGTCATTTAATTCCGTTTTCCATTGATCAATCTTTAACACTTTTTTCGCGATATCTTCCTGTCGTTTTTGTTGTGCTAATTTTTCTGCCTGTTTTCGTTCTTTTAATATTTCAACCATTTGTGGGATTGTGTGAGGATTTGAAATTCGTTCAAATTCGTCGGCTTCTTCTAAATCTTGTTTTGTTGGCCAACATATACCTGAAAAAATTTTCATTTCAAATTTCAGCTCTAAAAACTAAACTTCAGCGGAATATCGCCGGTTATTGCTATCCACAAACCTGGATTAACACCACTATTCAAACCATAACGTCCGAGCATGGTACGATGATACTTAACAGTTTCATGAATCCAAGATTGAGCTTCATCATACGGTTTGGTCTCATGCAACATATTACGATGTGGAATATTCAATCTTGATTTATTCCTTTTTCGTTCGATTTCTTGTTCCCGTAGTATATTTTCTTCTAAAGGTTAATTAAAAATTTCATTCATTAAAATTGTTATAAAACAAATTTAATGAGATTTGAATACCTTCCTCTTCAACAGTTAAAACTGCATTTTCAATTAATTCGGTCTCTGTTAATGCCTCAACTTTTGTAGAATCTGTTTTTATCGATCTAAAATGTTGTATAGATCGATAATTTAATAAACATTTTGATATTTTTGTTATATTCATTTTTAATAAATTAACCTCAAAATTACATGAAAGAAATAATTTCTAAACAGCTGATTAGTAAATTTGAATATAGAATACATTGATGCCAAGTTGACGTATTTCTGTCTGACAATTTAAAAAATATTTTGAAGATAAAATAGAATAATTTTTTAAATTTATACTTTTATAAAGTTTAAAACGTTTTGCTCAATTAAATTAGAATTCTTATATGTTCAAAAATCACCTTTAAAAAATTTTAACGTCGATCGGACCTTGCAGGATTGTAAGAGTGGTAAATCTTTAACTGCGAAAACCACATTGGGACAACTGCCCCTTTTATACAGGGGTAAATATCTTTGGGAAGATATCAAGGAAACAAAGATAATTACCCCCCTAAATAAAATTGGGTGGGAGGTGGTTGCCTTAAGTGGTTGTCGCAGTTGAGGCTTCACCCATCTTACGATCCCACAAGGTCCGATCGACGTTAAAATTAGTTTAAAGCAAATCTATAACCCTACACTAATAACGATACCCTGGATCGTATAACCTACGGTCCTAGATCGGATACTCTAAATTAATAATGATTTTGAAAAAACTACTTGGTTTGTTTACAGTTTAGCCAAATTGTAACGATTTTATGAATAATCTAAGGTCACAGTATATAATACATACGGAATTACATACACTTAGACTGTGACGATATATACTTGTAGAAACCTACAAGGAGCCAGGTACATAATATTTCCCGATGGAAATCTTAAGGGGTCGACAGCATATTATAGTTTCAAATGCCTTTAACTAAATTCAATACCATTGTATTAGTGAACGAGTTACACTCAAGAAAGTGTACGTAGACTCAGATGTTATTTAATGTTAAAAGTAATTTCAAGTTCGTTAACGGGAAAATTATTTCCAACTTTTCATAAAAAATCTGTTTAAAATAGTCAAAGACCAGAAACTCTTGACGTTTAAAAATGTTCATAACTTTTATTGAATCAGTTGTTTTTTTCGAAATCAGTATACACATTTATTAAATTGAAAATTACATTAGATATAAAAATAATGAACTAAATTCTTCAGTAATTAGATAAAAATTTAGATTAATTTTGAAAAATTTCAAATTTGATTATTGATATCGCGATAAACAACTGTCATTGATAAAATAGTTTTTATAAACAAGGCAACATTGTATTTTTTTGAACACAATTATACAGGCAGTGAATATACATCATATGGGACCCGACAAAGATATATAGGAAATATATTTGCTATGTGGCAAAATAGTTTTTAAACTTTTTTTGAAATAAACATGTTTAGCTTGCTTTAATATTTTTCATTGTCTATTGTTTTGAATTATTTTCATTTACAACAATGCAGCCCCCAAAGAGTGAGTTGTACTTAAATAAATTAAAACATACAAAAAAAAAAACACTTTTATGGAAATAAGACAAATTTGTTTTAGTAGAAGGCGTTAATGGGAACGGAAACTTTTTAAAATATGTCAGTCTTGTTACATTAACTTTACAAAATGCAATTTTGGGTCTTAGTATGCGATATGCCCGTACAAGGCCCCAAGATATGTTTATATCGTCAACAGGTAAAATATTATTGTTGCTACCTATTTGAAATTTGTAAATTTTCGTCTTTTATGTTTGTAGCGGTTTTAATGTCTGAACTATGTAAATTGGTTACGTGTTTGGTTGTGGTTTACTTCGAAGAAGGTAAAACGTTTCGGGGTTTTATTCGAGCGTTACATGCAACGATTGTTAAACAACCAGTTGATACTCTAAAAATTAGTGTCCCTTCTTTGTTATATATCATTCAAAATAATTTATTATATGTATCTGCGTCGCATTTGGATGCCGCCACGTATCAGGTAAAAAGAAAATTTCATGACTCACTGTTACAAATTTTTAATACCGTTTTGTTTATTTTATTAGGTTACATATCAGCTAAAGATTTTAACAACTGCTATTTTCGCAGTTATCATTTTACGTCGTAGACTCCTTTCAACACAATGGATTTCCCTAGTAGTGCTAGTGCTTGGTATTATTTTGGTACAATTGGCTCATACGACAGCAGCAGTCACGCATTCTTCGGGTCATCAACAAAATCGTTTAATTGGATTTGCCGCAGCTTTCACGGCATGTATATTAAGTGGGTTCGCAGGTATTTATTTTGAGAAAATGCTCAAAGGTGCTGATATTTCCGTATGGATGCGAAATGTACAGCTGAGTTTGTTATCGATACCGTTTGGTTTGATTACGTGTATGGTATCCGATGGTGAACAAATTACTAAAGTCGGTTTTTACTTCGGTTACGATGCTTTTATTTGGTATTTGGTTGTGTTACAAGCCGGTGGCGGTTTAATTGTTGCATTAGTTGTTAAATATGCGGATAATATTTTAAAAGGATTTGCGACTTCGCTAGCGATTATTATATCGTGTGTTGCATCAATCTATTTGTTTAATTTTGTTTTAACGTTCCAATTTGCTGTGGGTGCCTCGTTAGTTATTTGTTCAATATTTTTATATAGTTATGTTCCACCAAGTCCTCCAAAACGACCTGAACCAGTTGAATCCAAATTGGTTGTATGATACAGGCTATAAATTAGTTTAGTTCGTACATTCAGAAATATGATATATTATCATATGTTTTTATTCGAAAAATCGCGTTCCTAGGTAAAATGTTATTATTTAGAACATGCCTGAAATGCTCTAAATTTTTATTCGTTTTCGGCCAGTAAATTAAAATAAAATATTTGTTTACAAACACACTGAGCGTCTCACAGAAAATAGGGAAAAACGCTCGGTATAAATCCCGAAAAAGAATTCCAAATCGAGTCTTAAAGAAAATATTTTTATGTTTGCCCCATTTTAAATCAGTATGGAAATAACTATCATAAGATATACTTAACAATTTTTATAATCCAATTCTCAGTCAGAAATATTTTTATGTAAGGCCTCATATCCATTGGTTGTTTTTTTTTTTTAAATTGAGAATCTCACAACTCTATGATGCCAAGTTTACTTAATCAGGACTTAAAATTTTTATTTAATATATTTTACAAAATAAAAGTAAAAACATGGCAGTAATAAAATTAAAATTAATAAATTTTTATCAGGTGTATATAATATTTAGTATATATATATATACTAATATATATATATTAGTATTAGATTATATATATATACTAATATATATATATTAGTATTAGATTATATATATATATATATATATATATAATCAGCGGATGTAATAATAATTTATCGCCGTATATATTTTTATTTTTTAATCGTATACATTGTATTTTAAAATTCGTTTTATTATTATAAACAATTATATTGTAGATAATATGAAAAAAAATTTTTTAACTATAAAGATAATTATTTTATTTTTAATGATTTATATAGTTTAAATTATCTTTAGTAGCTATAATCCAGTAATATAGAAACATTGAATTTCGGAAAAATTTGGTGGAAGCTGGATTTTGATTCATAGTCCAAGATTCCGACTTAAAGGGATTTCACCGATCTCTTTGCTTAATGAAAAATATTTTTGATTAAACATATGGTATAAAAAAAACAAATCGAGAATGGTTTTACAATCAATATCAATTCAGGACCACCTTGGCGACAATTTTAATATTATTATTATTATTACATTAAAATCGTAAATATTTTTGTACAATAGTTGAGTGAGTTACAGAAAAAACCGTGTGAACCTCTACCACCTCGCTAAAGAAGTGTCACTTCAAAATTTGTAAAAGTATACAAATTATTACAAAAATAAGTACAAAGGTTCATCATTATACATCACTAGAACGTTGAACAAGTTGAAAATTATTATAATTATACGTAATTATGTTCTCTGGAATGTAAAATTTCATTCCTCCCTTTCTCGCACTTAAGGCTTGTCTCTTATTTACTCTATTGAGTCATTTTTCCTTGATTGTAACAAAAACTGCCAAACAGATACGTCGCTAAAGAAGTTTCACTTCACAAATAATCAGTAGATAAATTGAGTTAAAATTATTTTTTTCATTTTGCCAATATTAAGAGCGATTATTCAAAGATTGCGTTCCCTCATCTCTCTAAACCCCGCTTTCTCCTTGGACAACCCATTCGTGATTTGTTTGTTTAAATAATATATTTAATCCATGATCTCTTTCGTTAAGAAAAGAGATTGGGGAAGATCGATTAAGTTGGGAAACTGTACTAGAAGATGTTGTGAATTTACCTGGGGTGTGATTTTAAATATTTAACAATAGATAAAAGGGGGAGAAAATTAAAATTTTCCAAGAACAAAATATTGTAAATAATTTTTTATAAGAAAAAAATTTGCCAAGAACAAAGTTTAGGCTTCTTAGAAATTAAATTCATGTAAATATTTTCATCAATCAATTATCGATTATCACAACCATAAATTAAAGTAGACGCCAATAGATAAATAACGTAATGTTATTAGGGCAGGTGAATTAAATGAACCTTAGGCTGTATTCACACTTGTAGACAAATTTGAACGATTGTCTATAGGCATTGTTTAGACACACATTTAATTGTTTAGTTATTCCTGGGATCGGTTCATGCTCAATTCCAATTATCAATAATGAAAAGATTCGAGAAAATGTATCGCTATTATATATATTGTTAAACTTTGTGTAGCGATTGTTTACGTATAATCGCTAAGTATACAGAATCACTCAATTTTATCTGCTAGTGTGTGTACATAGCTTAACGCCTAATACGTATGTTTAAATAAAAAATTTTAAAAAAAACAACATTTGCATTATCAATATTTTAGATTACGTGTCGCGTGTACTAGGTGTATCAGAATAAATATTCCTAATTTTCAAATAATAATACTGTCAAAGCATGATCAAATTATCAATTATTGCTTCTCTAGAGTAAATTGTAATCGAAATACGTTTTAATGTAACAAAATAATTGATCTAGAAATTGGACAAATTGAAATTTTATTTTATATACTTAACTAAGAGTTAAATTGATTATGTTTATAATGGGATTGACTTAAGCTACTTAGAACACAAATTTTAAGAAGTTAGAGAAAGGACCCATAAGTCTTACTTCTTCTCATTACATTATAATTAAAGAGCGAATTATAAGATCTAATAAAATTAAAAATAGACAAAAATGGAGTAAAAAGTCCACACAAGTTAGATAAAAGACACACAAGTCTTTATTTTGCTAAAAACACAAAACAGGCAGTTATTAAAAAAATATATACAAAAATTAGTCGGCTCAAAATAAAGGCAATTTTTTTTTGAAACATATTACTGTACTAATAATTTTTGCAATGCTTCATCGAAAATTCATTGATAAGCAAATCCACTCTTTAAAAATTCTGATACGCCCTGTATAACTAATAATACTCATTTTAAAAGCAAACACTTAAAAAGGTGCAATAAAAAACATTTTATGAAATATACCATAAATTAATATTTATTTTACCAATAAAAATGTGTTTCTCGTAAATCGTAATTAAAAATTGATGCTCATAGAACAAAAAAAATTAAATTTTCGTTTTTTTACTATACAAAATTGTGCAATATGGAACAAACTCATTTTCACATATTAAAATTTGCATATGATGGATGATTTTTTGATTTAATCAGTATTTTTTTAAGAACTTATTTAATTATTTTAAAATTTGTACTAGATTATTTAAATAAATATTAAATATTTTGAGAGAAAAAAAGTAGATCTCAATCTATCATAATTCTCGATAACCCATCCATCCTATTGTCAATGCCAACAATTTCGAATTATTGAGGTGATTACATACGAAAATCGACCTGAGGTTATTAGTCAGTTGGACTAATTTTAGGCTCAAAGTGCAGAGGTTCTTCGCAGTTCTGTAAGTATTAATCTAGTGAAAATCACACATTCTTCTTTTGAATTTAATCAAAACTAAATATTTTATAGAATAATGAAATTTGCGAGATAGTGATATACGAGTAATGCTTAAAGGGTGTATTCGTTTTGGCTGCTTACACGCTTTCAGTACCGCGATTCGCGAAGCGTTGTTTTTAGTGTTCATCTTGACGCTGTGTATGTTGACAAAGCGCGCTAGTGGTTGATAGACAACACCAGGGAAACTAGACAAAGAGACCGAACTCAAACGGGAGAATTGACAAAATATGTCAACGTAATGGTAGAAGTTATACTTACTTTTTGTGCCACAAGCGTCGCTAGTTTTCCTTTTGCGCCGAAGTGAATATAGTATAATAAATAGGAGGGAAGTAAATATATAATGGATCTATTGTGTGTAGATGCTTTCGTAGGTGATAATGTCCGGTATTCTTCCGATGTTGTATCATGTTCAGTTTAAGTGAATTGAGGGATATCCTCTTGGATATCCCTATATTTTAATATATTTTAATATTTAAAATATCCCTATATTTTCCTAATGATCACGGTGTTAGAAAAGAGGACGTTCGGATCAGTTTAACGAAAAAAAGAAAAAAGTAAACACATTTGATAAATTGTTTTTCCAATAATATATTAAAGAAACACTTACGAAACACATACAAAAAGTGATAACACTAATGAATTAATAACAAGATAATATGATACCGAATTGATATGTGTAAAATATTAACGCCATATTAGATTATCAAATGATAATTAATGAGAACTCTAGGTTATTGAAATAAAATTTCAAATTCGCCCCAATACCTGGATCAGTTTTTGTACTATACATACCGATTTCGACTTCAAAGTAGTCATCAACAGTATAAATTAGCTAGTCGTAATTTACTCTTTGACAATCAGAAATAGATAGAAAATAGAGATCAATAGACAAAAATAAAAAAAAAATTAAACAAAATAAATTAAAATATAATAAATTTTATTGAAATTACTCTTGTTAAAATTACTTTGATTCGATTTACTCTTGTTAACATAACTCTTATTAAAATTACTCTTATATTGTCTCAGGATATGTTATTCGTTGCTAATTTGGTGACAGTTTCACGTTTCTTGGTTGTGCCTTGCTTATATATGTTTGACCGACGTTTAACTCTATTCTAACGTCTATTTTGACGTCTTTAGAAAGAGAGAGACGGGCATACAGACTTTGTCTATTGATCTCTATTTTCTATCTATTTCTAATTGTCAAAGAGTAAATTACGACTAGCTAATTTATACTGATGATGGCTACTTTGTAGTCGAAATACGTATTTATAATACAAAAACTGATCAGGTATTGGGGCGAATTTGAAATTTTATTAACGCCATACTTAACACAATAAATAACCATTTTTTTTCTTTAATTAATAGGCAAAACGTAAATCAGGATCATAACCTAATTTATCTAAACTTGGCATACAGGCAAAATTGATCATTGGTGGTGGACCACACATTAATACTAAATTATCCTTTTCCGGTCCATGTAGATTATCTTTGATCATTAAATCATTTATAAAACCGGTACTATATTTCCAATCTGTAACAAAATAAAATTTTTGGTTTAATTTTCTAAAAATTAGAAATATAATTCAGGGACTCTAATCGAATTCGGTTAAAACCGTTTAATTTGCATAACCGAAACCGTTAAGTATGGTTTAAAAAAAAAATACTGTTACCGAAATCTCTTATTTTATTTGTAAAACCGGTTTTTAACCGTTCTATTTTTTTTTGTGTATGATATTAAAGGTAAATTTGAATTTTTTGCGCGATTACTTCTAATTACTAATTCTACAACGTCGTTCGACGTCCACTTTGAGCGAGTCAGCCTGAGGGTGAATTGGCTTTCGTTTAATTTTGTGATTTCGTTGTTTTCTTAGTTCATAATGTTTATATATTATCACTGACATACATATGGACACTGTGGTTCCTTATGCCGTAAAACAAATGTCCAAGCAAGAATTTATCATAAAAAGCTGCGTGGAAACTAAACATAAAAATTTATTTATTCGACCTCCTTGCAAAACGCTAAAACGAGGGATTAACCCTTACCTTCACTCGGCGTATCCAATGTATACCAAAGTTTAAATTGTTCGGGATGTTTTTCTAATACTTCTTCCAATTCTTTTCGCACTAATATGTCTTTTTCAGTTTGATTGGCAAATAATAAGCTCAATTTTGTACTATCATTTGGATCTGCTGTGATATGTCTGATTAATTGTAACATTGGTGTAATTCCAGTACCACCAGCAATCATAGCGAGTTTTTGTACTTGAACTTCTTGTGGTGGATCTTTCCGTAATTTTTTTATTGAGAATTTACCATTGCCAAGATATTGCAATCGTCCGGATGGACCTCGTACATCAATTTTCTCACCAATTTTCATATCATTTAAATATTGTGACATTTTTCCACCATCGGGAAATCTTGGATGGGTATTTTTGAAATATACTTTAATTACAAGATCTACGTAACCTTTATCTTCATCAGAGGAGACTGGTGTGTAGGCGCGTATAACGAGTTCATCGTTAATTTTGGCTGATAAGTGAATATGTTGACCAATTGGTAAACCTGCATTAGAAATAGAAGTTTTTTATAACAACAATTAATTTTATTTTATAACGGTTTATTCCGAATTATTCGAAATTAGAATACTTACCTAAGATATGTTCATTTGAAGGTAAACCAAAACGAAACCGTCTGGTATCATGACTTAATTCTTCTTTTTCTATTAATGGTAAAGAATATTTGGCTGTTGCATCTAAAAGTGTCTTTTTTACTCCTTTATCTGAAATTTCAACATTTGAATTTATTAATACTTTTAAAATTGTAGAAACAATCAATAGTGGGTCGATTTTCAAGACCGTAATGTTTCCCACTTGTTAAAATTAACTCCATATATGGTTCAAGCTGGTATCGATTCTTAATTCGGATTAAATTTTCAAAGTTAAGCGAAGTTTTCCGAATCCCTTATGACTGTTATACCATTGCGAGCTTCATAATAATGGGATTGACTTAAGTAGCTTAGAACACAAATTTAAGGAGAAGAATTTTAGGATTTCTGAAAGTAGTTCTTATGTTATTTCATCGTGATCCATACGTTACTACTTTAGTCGATTTGAAATTTTAAAGCAAAGGAAAGTTTTGCGAAGCAATTTATACGGAATCCAATCACTTTCGTTTAGAATCAAAGTTGTGAGCAACTTTTGTTCATAAAAGATTCACCTGAAAAGCGAGATAGTACAAGTTCTTGAATATAATGTCATTCAAACAGCCGAGCAATTAATTAAATGACTGCTCTCGTCTTTAACATTGGATTTATAGTAAAAAATGGACTTTGGATCGTGTGAGAAAAGCTTTGTTAGAGCAGTAGTAGAGGAGAGGCCGAATCCTGGAAACTAGGCCTTTCTACGCTTTTTTTAACGACCCCTAAATAACCCATCCCCTCAACATCTTCTATCCTTTACCACGCTTTGTTCGTTTCCTCTAACTTGGTGTTCATTGTCGAACCTACCCGTCTTCTTTGCGAATACAGAGCAGGGCTGCACTTAATTACTTTATCTAAGATTCCCCCATATCGATGGAGCCAAAGGATTATCTAGAATATTCCCGCAATTGATTAAGTGCACTTAATCTCAGTGAAAGTTTACAGCAAATATCAGACATACTTGAATTTGTTCATACCTTAAACAGTGTCCAAGTAGAAATGCTCCCCAAAATAACTTTCAAATTACGATTATAATTAAGCCACTAAGAAAAACAAATAAATACAAACCATCTTGTGCTGATTCCTTCTTCTTTTGTTTTGGAGCTGTTAAGTATACTTTTGCGAGTATGAATCCTGCTAGAATTACTCCAACTCCGATTACAATCGGTAACGACTACAAAATAAAAAATATATATGACAAAATTATTAAATTATAACAGTCAGACAGGAAATAAAAAAAGGGGACAGTGCCATTTAAAAAAAACGGTTAAATAATAATTGATTAGTATGTATTAATTTAATTACAGTCACTTGAAAATTTGTATATAAAAATATTTTATCGTTGAAAATTGCGTACACTTCAAATTGATCTGCAAATTAAAAAATTCAATTAATTTTCACAAAATGTGAAGAGATTAACTAACATATTATCAGTTCTAATAATCTTGTAGAGATTAAAAAAACAACTCATCTTTTGCATGCGGATAAAAATTGATAATCTCATTGAAAAGTTTATTAAAAATTTGTATTGATCAATAAGTTATTGAAAACAATTCGAAAAATCATTCGATATTTTGTTATCATATTATCAGCTCAAAAGTGGAGTTCTTTTTTTCAATGTTTGTAGTTGATCTGTACAGAATCTATCTGGTTTTTGAAAAAATGGTTCCAGTAAAAGTTGTACGGTATAAAAATACTAACAAATTTTGTTCCAAACATTTTTTTTGTAAATAGCATGGATTAGTGACAAATAAACTATAAAATTTTGAAAAAGGAAACCATTTTTAGAATCGCTCACATTAAACAAATTTATGGCGTTGTCTATGACCCTAACCAATTACTACGTGCTATACTGCTATGACCCCTTACTTTATTATCTAAATGTAAAAGTTACTACTAAAGTCCAATGTGATTGGAATCTCTGTAACTTTGAAATAAACACCTAATTTTAATTGTTTCTCTTGTGATAAGCAAACAAGCGAATAGTCGTGGATAAATACAACTTTTAAAATATTGATTTTACGATAATTAATAGAATACGGATATTTATGTTTGTAATTATACATCTGGGTTAAAATTTATCTTCTAATTAAGACAGTTTTTGCAGAAATTTTGATATTATTAATTGCTAATAAATTCCTAAAAAAGGGTCATGTAGACTTGTTTTTTTCCAATTTGTTCATTGGAAGAAAAGTTAATTAGACCATGACGGACTTGTTACGGGCTGTCTACGAAACAGGAGATATCCGGCTGAGTGTTATGTTGAGGGTGTCAAAAATTGGACAAAATGTAAACGTGGGTTCCGGCTGAAGAACTGAGTGAACTTCGATAGAATAACCAGCCAACATATCTAAGAATCACATGTGCTGCTTTTTTACATGAACTGACACAGTGCCTTAAACGGATCTCGCCTCTTAAGTACTGTCAACGATACCATGTTAATTAAGTCGGTTCTACACGATGCTACAAACGCTCGCTCTAACGTTGGACGTTTGAGACCAGTAAGTTGGACAGTTGGTGCAGCGAATATTCCTGCTACACGGTGAATCGAATGTTAGATCGAATACATATGTCCAGTTTCAACAATGGACGAGGATGATAACAACGTCCTGCAACGCATTACTTGAAAGGTTTTCGGCGGGAATTGAGAGTAAATAGTCAGGCGATAATCCCCCTCCCTACCCAAAACCCTCCCTTCATATGAACGACTTGTGTGTTGCCGTTGAGTCGAACCAACGAACATTTTTCTTCAAACGTTAAAGACATCCCTTTGATTCGGAACAAGTATACCGACAACAGGTGGAACATGGCTAAATGTGAGCGGTTGGCGCTCGTCATTGAACACTCATAGGTTTGAACAAAGGCCACGCGATGTGACGAACCATCAAATTTATCTATTCTTCATGCATCAAACGTTCAACGTTGAAAGGTGTTCGTAGCATCATGTAGAACCGGCTTTGACGATTGTTGACTTATTCCTGTACAGGCTGTACGGTGGGTTCCCTTCCAGTGCCCGACAAGGGCTGATATACTTAAACTATTATATATTTTTAAAATTAAATATATTTATGTAACTTTGTACTAAATATCCAAATTCAAATCTTTGATGTTGCGATAGCGGTTGATTGATTGCAAACAGTAATCCAAAGTATTCACTTACTGTTGATATTGAAAATAATTAATTTTTTTAATTATCTAACCATATTGGTAGATAAAAAAATTTAATTAAATATATAAAAAAAGGGGGTACACAATTTTCAATTCAATTATAATTCTAAATTTGGTCAAAATATTTTTATTTATTTTTTATACAACAAATAAAGATTTTCTCTAAATACTCACACTTAAATAGATTGTGAAAAGACGATGTCAAGGCAACAAGTGTTTCTTTTAATAATCGCTGTTACTATTTACACGTTAACGTCATCCGTTAAGGTGTGAATAACGTCATTTAAGATGTCACGTTTAACGTGTAAATTACATGAAGCATTACTTACATGTTAAAATTATAACTGATATGATTTGATTGATTATTTTATTACATTATGTTTTTAAAGCAGATCACGGTTACTAACGATAAAGTCAAGAATAGCTATTGATATACGAAATTTGCAACAACGTATACACGACTTTAACAAAGACAACATACATTTATTTATTGGGATCTCTGGCAGCGGGCGGAGCTTAATATTTCAACCTACTAGAAGTAATTAATAAGTTGTTCACCAGTGTGCAACCATGAAACATCGACCTACTAGTTCTAGTTTATAATTTGCCCACAAGAAAGCATATCCAAGTACTAGAGTTCCCAATACAAATAATTAATTTCGTTCGTCAAGTATGATGTACAAAACGTCAAATGAGGTTAACTTTGTATAATTCTAAATTGTAAATAGTGCTAAAATGTAATTTTCAGGTTATGTTTGTAAGCAGCCATGTTGACGTTAAAAATTCGACCACGTGACCTACTTTCGTAGCTTCTATGCAAAAATGTAGGCCGATGGAAGGGTGGGAGTGGAGGAAACATAGATCTACTAGCTCTAGTTTCTAATTTATCCACCAGAGTATATCTAAGTACTAGAGTTCCCAATACACGTCAAACGTTCCATCTAGAGTAATATCATTAACGTGTAAACATACACGACGCAATATTTATACGTTAACGTGTGAATAGAAATTTGGTTCTTTAATTTTATTACATCTGTAAGTACAAATTAGAAGAAAACAATTTTTATACCACGCCACTTTATATTTAAAGGGTACAATGTCAAATATTGTAAAGTAATGTCACAATGATAAAATTATCTTTTTTCATCATTCTATAATAATAAAACAATAAAGATATCAACAAAAAATTTTCAAATTTTATAACACGAAAAATAAGTGCACAAACATATAATACATGCATTAAATTCTTGCCAAACCACACACAATTAATTTTATTATTTGTAATACAAATCATTTTTAATTGGTTATTTAGGTAAAGAACAGGTGCGAAAATGCAAATCTAGCAGCTCTAAACATCATGTTTAAATGAAAAAAAAAAATGAATCACATTGATTCAGATTATAATATATTACATCATTACCGAATGTTTATGAGATTTTGTAGGTGTATTCTAGCATTCTTGATTATCAAAAAATTGTCATAAATGTGCCCTGAGAGCAGTGACGGATTTACCGGGTTGGCAAGGTAACTGTCTAGGGCGGCAAATGGAATCGGCTTTGATGCTTGAGCGTCGATGCTGTTTTTTGGTGTCAACGCTCTAGCGTCTAATTTGCAAATGAAATTATCTAGTTTTTCTAAATTAATTCATCTAACACTATATAGGACGAAAATAGCCAATTTACAATAAACCAATTCTAATTCTAATTAAGTAAAGCGAAGAAGTTGGTATCATTCCAATAATCGCGTCAAAACTGGTCATATAACCGATCACGTGGTCAGCCAGCGTTGATCGTCAGCATGAAAAAAAGGGCGGCAAATTATTTTAATCCGGCCCAAATCATTCAGTTTTCGAAAAAGTTGTTCGTATTGTTATAATGAATAACTTTTATTAGAAACATTTGACACCAATCGTTTGAAAAAGGAATGCCAATTTTCGAAGCGATAGTACACGTGACCGCAAAAGTAGTATTTTTTTTTTCTAAACTATATAATTAATTTGTGCCTTATTCATTTCGTTTTCGAAAAAAATATATTCGAAACATTTTCCCAAAAATAAAATGAATAAAACACAAACTATAAAATTTTGAAAAGAGAATGCCACTTTTGAAGGCAATAATACAGTTTTCATAGCAATTTTTGTAAACTTGATTAATAAATACTTGATACAAATGTTCACTAGACTCCAAAGCCAAATTTGTAAATTATGCCCTCCGACCATCCCTTGGGAGCTATGATACTGAGAGATAGGTAATGGGTTAAAAGTTTCTTATCAATTATCTCGAAAACTATATTTCGATACATCGCAAACATTGTTATTAACGTCATCGGTTACGGAAATATGGAGAAGGTAAACTTTAACACATTATTATTATAAAAATAGTTGTTTTTTTTCGTAATGCTCTGTATCTCGACGATCCGAGATGATATTCAGATAAATTATTACCATTAAAATCTGTAAGTAACACTTGGTAAATGATAATCAAGAAATTTTCTTCAAAAAAAAAAAATTAATTTCTTAATAAAATTATTATACAATAGGAAAAAAATATCTTAAAATAAACTACATAACTTCTTTTGAGAAGAAAAACCGGATCCAATCCAAGTCAATTCGCATTCCGTAAAATGTAAAACGACGCAAATTAGAAAGTCCTAACAACTCTATTGCATTTTTACAATAGAAGATTTTTCATGCATATAATTAATACAATTCTATTGTATAAACTTTTCAAAAGGGCATTATTGTACTATGGACCACAAAAGTAGTGTTTATGTCTCAAAATTTTGTAGTTGATTTGTGTCCTACTGATAAAAGTTGTTCATTATAAATATACTAACAACTTTTATTCGAAACATTTTCCCAAAAACTGTATGAATAAGACACAAATCAACTATAAAATTTTGAAAAAATAACGCTACTATTGTGGCCCATAGTACATCTAACATTATTTCCCAAAAAAGTTAAGAAAATAAATGTAATCACAATATCGAAGATCTTTAGACCTATAGGGACTTTTTATTGATAAAATGATTTTCAAATTTGTTGATGAATATATTTAAAAAAAATTCGTATCCTAAGAGGCACCTTCCCAAAAAATAGACCGTAATTACGTATAAATTTGGAATTTAATCTTTCCAAAAATGGAATATAATAATTATAAACACCTACAATACAAAAATTTTAAAAACTAATAATTACGCAATATTTGTGATAAATAAAAAGCGATAGCAAAATTTAAAAAGCGTAAAAAATTGCCACATCTATATGAAAAATTCCTCAAAGTTTACGATTTACCACTAAGTTATTGTAGTTGAGACGATAAGTAATCATTTTTTGTTTAGTTTAATTAATTAGAAAATTAGACCTGAATTAGAAAAAAAATCTTTTAATGCCTGTTTTCCATAGACATAAAATTTGTAATGAGAATTTTGAGACGTTATTTTAAATATAAACAATTGGACGTGATTTGAATTTCTAATTAGAAAAATAAAAAAATACTTGATTGATTTTAATTAATTGAAAAAATTACATACCGAAGCAGTATCCTCACTTTTTGAACTCATCTTTATGACTAAATAATTATTATCTATACACGTTGTGTTCAACACAATCGGTTGTGTTAAACCACGAACCTCACCAAATCACTTCAAAATGATCATGTAAATAAATTATATTAATAATATTTTATGATGATACTTACGATTATATTATTTGACATATTTGATAAGAACTGAGTATTCTAGAAAAACATACGGAGAGGTTAACATATAAACTTGATGAACGAATATTTTCTGTAAAAAAAACCAGATAATTATCAAGTCAATTTCCTTAATTACTGAATAAGTTAAGTTACCAAAAATGTTAGTACCTACTTAAAAATAAATTACTTCATATCCGTGAAGTACTTTAATAATAGGACATTACAAATTTAACTGAAATTCAATATTTATTTACGATTTAAGATATATTTTTTATAGAATTCATATGAAGTATTACGTATATGATAGAATTCATATTTTTAATAGGTTATTAACTTGTTATAATATCAAATCTTTAGATTCACATCATATTCATGTTTTATTCATATAACTTATTTATAATGAAATTCCCTAAAATTTGTTTAAAATTTACCTTCAATTTAACTTAATAAAATTTAAAAAAAAAAAAGATAATTATTTGATGATAAAAAACTTGTAATAACATGTAGTTTGAATTTAGCGGGTTTATTGAAATAAAACAGTGGCGTAGCTTTAAATTTTTAATAATTATGAAGAATAAAGTTACATGCATACAATTTTTTGTTTGTATTTTGGAACAATATTTTTTAATTCAAAACTTATTTCAATGTGTGTCGTAGTTGAGATAAAATAGTCTTGAACGTGTCTCGCCGAGAGTGTTATGTTCTCTTTAGATAATTTAGTTCAAAATACAGTTCTCTTTAGATAATTTTTTAATTAATTGCTCTAATCAGCCATTGTCAACAATAGTTAAACACAATTGAAATTGCGTTTAAAACAGTTAAATTGCGGTTAAAAAACCCGTTATGTCGCGAGCGTTGACGAGAGCGTGCTCAGCACGCTCATACTGGCCGCTCGCTTTCTTTGTCGTTTTGATTACCATCACACATGTAATTTGCAAATTTTAGAAGGAAATTAAATTATAAGCTATTTACTATTTTTAATTAATACAAAATTAAAAGCAAAGAAAAAAATTTGTATGTATATTGTATTCTTTGATCTAGGTTAAAATAATGCACGCTCATGTTCTATGATGATACGCCACTGATGTCGGTAATATCGGTACCACTGCATGAGTCGTAAGAAATTGAAGGCTGTAAAATTGCTGTGTATATGGTGATTGTGATTGACTGTTAGTTTCATATACTTAGAACGTCAAAGTTTTTAAGGTACATAAAATTTTATTCAATTTATTTTTACTTTTAAAAATTAAACAAAAATGGCACGAGGAAGCAGTGCTGGTTTTGATCGTCACATAACAATTTTTTCACCTGAGGGGCGTTTGTATCAAGTTGAATATGCTTTCAAAGCAATCAATCAAGCCGGTTTGACATCAGTTGCGGTCAAAGGAGTCGATACAGCATGTGTTGTTACTCAAAAGAAAATTCCAGATAAGTTAATTGATCCAAACACAATTGCTCATTTGTATAAATTAACCGAACGTATCGGTTGTGTGATGACTGGAATGATAGCTGATAGTAAATCTCAAGTACAGAGATCCCGTTACGAGGCTGCTAATTGGAAATACAAGTTTGGATCAGATATGCCAGTCGATACATTGTGTAAACGTGTGGCAGATATTTCACAAGTTTACACTCAAAACGCAGAAATGCGTCCACTTGGTTGTAGTATGATCATGATTGCTTATGATGATGTCCATGGACCTTGTGTATACAAAACTGATCCAGCTGGATATTATTGTGGGTATCGCGCAATTAGTGTTGGCGCTAAACAAACTGAAGGAAATTCGTACTTGGAGAAGAAATTAAAGAAGAAGCAAGAATTGAATACCGATGAAGTGATTCAATTGGCTATTTCGTGTTTATCAACAGTTTTATCGGTTGATTTCAAACCAAACGAATTAGAAATTGGTGTTGTTTCAAAGGAAAAACCGAGTTTTAGAATTTTAAATGAACAGGAAACTGACTATCATCTTACTGCCATTGCTGAAAAAGATTAAATAATTTCTGTATTTTTAATTAAGAATTGTATACCTTAATTTGTTCTTTTTTTTCATTAAAATTTTCACATCAATAATAACTTTTCATTTCAAATATTAAGAGCCTAAGGTATTTTTTAGACTATAAACCGTATCCCAATTGAATTTTCATATTTTTATATAAAAAGATACCTTTTACAGTCTGAAAAATGTAATTAGTTTTGTTTTGGGGGATATATTTTGTTTACAGCTAACAAAGACGTAAAATTATGCTATAAATTGCCTAATTGGTGAAACAAAATTATTTAAGAAAAACTAAATAATATTTTGATTTAGGTCTGTTTTAAATTTTCTCAATGATTGTAATCAGGCATAATGTTTCTGAATTTTATTTCTATTTTGCTAACTCAGTTTGGGGATGCTTTTCTTAAACACTGCATATAAATTTCTTGAAAAAATTTCTAATTATCTGAAATCACAAAATTCTAACTTTTAAAAGTAAAAACAAACCTATTTTATAATATACTAAGATGTGGGTGTTGTGTTGCAGGGCGACATGTCTCTAGGACTTTTGCAGAATCCATTGCTGCAGTTTGGAGGCATGACGTTCTTCGCTCGACCCCACGAATCTGATACATGTGGCACAAATGGTTTACCATTAACACCAAATTCAATCACGATGATTGGCAAATCACAAATATTAAAAGATATTGAACATCCAAACTTATGCCGATATTTGGATATCATAAGAAGTAAACATGGTTAGTGTTTTTATAAATTTTTTCATTTTCAATCGAAATTAAGATGAAATTTCTTTTGTTAGAGCGAATAATTGTGGTTTCACAAATTTGGGGTGTATCATTAGAAAAATATGTGCAAGAAAAGAAAGAATTTACTGAAGATGAAATTGTTTTTATTGCATTCCAAATTTTGAATACCCTTAAGTTTTTACATGAGAAAGATATTGTTCATCGTAATCTTAGTCCAGAAAATATTTACATAAATAAAGAAAATCAGATTAAATTTTTTAATTATGGTTTGTATTATATGACTGGCGATGGAAAGTATGTCCCATTTCCTATTGGGTAAGTATTATTCCACTAAATAATTTAGTATTAGCTGAGCTCTAAGTGTGATGGGTCCAATACGTGTGAATGGGAGTGCCCAGGTGTCTAATACTCGGACTTGTAGGCCTTCCTTGAGTGAAGCATGTTCACTGAAAGCAACTTATTATCTTATCGGCTAGCGGCCGCGTAGACCGTTCGTATCTGCTCGATACAGTGAAATTATACCATTACTTATATCCCTAATCCCCTAAGATATGGAGATAGCAGTTCGTAACACATGAAATGTAAACGAAATAAATCCTAGGGCTACTATAAAACATCAGTAGTATGAAATTTCGTAAAGGTATAGAAACCTATTTTTCTCAAAAAATGCAATCATATCATTGAAAATTCATAGATGATTTTCGTCTCTTGCCCATTTTCGTCTCTTCTCAGAGTTGTTAAGTTATATAAGTCAATAACATTGGAAATATAAAAGACGAAAATTATTCGTAATAAAATTCTCCACGAAAAATACAGAATGTATTTTTTGGTTAAATTTTACTAAAAAGAAGTTATAACACTTCAAAACAAATCTAAACAAAATTTTGTGACAAATTATTATGTTCTAAGGCTTAAAACATTTTAATCATCCACATTACGGCAAAAAGTATCTGAAGTCAATTTGTACAGAATTCAAATTCGAACAAAAAATCTCCATACAAATTTTTTGTAACAAGTACTGCAACGAAGATAAAATGTAAAAAATATATTAAATAGTTGATGCTCGTGGTACTTAAAAAATTGATTGACTACTCGAATGCATCTATTATATTTATCAAATTATTAGTATATGTATTAAAGTAGTGAACATTATATATAACGACTCCGTGGCGCAACGGTAGCGCGTCTGACTCCAGATCAGAAGGTTGCGTGTTCAAATCACGTCGGGGTCAAGTCACAATTTTTTTTAAATTTATTACATTATTTTGATTGTATTGAATTAATAATTTAATTATTTGCTGAAATTAAATTTAAAAACATTGCATTTTTAATTTTTTTAAATGTAGCACTCCAAAATATATGGCACCAGAAACAATTTTAGCTGGTCCAATGAAACAATCATTAGGTCCAAAGCCTGATTTATGGTCAGTTGGAATAATTCTAGCCGAATTGTCTTTGGGAATAACATTTTGGACAAATTTAAAGCTTAAACAGTTATTACGCAAAATTTTGAGTTTGTTAGAGAGTAACGGCTCAACATTCGAACGGATTGCCCGGGAACATAATTGTTTGGAGAGATATCAGGTATTTAATAAAATTCATGGGAATTTTTCTAAAAAATTTTAATTGAACTAAATTTACTTTTTTAAAGAATTTATCACCGGAATTAACAAATTTAATTGAGTCGTGTTTACAAGTAATTGGATACAAACGTTCAACAACTGTTGAAATTTTACAAAATCCTATTTTTGATACGTTTAAAGTTGAAGATGCAACTGAATCCGAACGAAAGAAAAAACTATGTGCTCCATTTACGATTGTTGAACTGTACTATTGGTGGCAATTAGCTGGCGGTGATATTTACACCGAACTTAAAAAAGAAGGTTTAATTTTAAATAAACCACCGATTTTAAACTTGCCAAAGTAAGTAATTCCATAACTGTTTCTAATTTAAGGATAATATTTGAAAATGTCTATTTTAATTTTTCCTTCAGAGTCGTTCTATTAGATGGTAAGGTACTCGGTGGTAAAAGACGCGAAGAGACCCTACTCGATTTACGTGTTGTTCCCGTAAATTTGGATTCGTTATACAAACGATTTAGCCACATTCCACTAAAATGTTTTTATCCGTTAATTCGTACTACATCGAAGAAAATAAACGATGCTGAGCCCGAACCATATGATGCTGATCAACTTCCGCTAATCATTCGTGAAAGAGATCCTGAATATCAATTTCATCGTGTTATTTTACTTGGACGCATGTTAAAGGGTTATCCATCGACAAGAGATTTAATCTTGAAAGAGGCAAAAATTGATATTCCGCCCTTATTACGAGGTGCTATTTGGGCTGCATTGTTAAATGTGGGTGGTTGTTATGTTGAAAATTATGTTCGAATTGATAAGGAAACACAAACTTCCACAGATCGACAGGTGATATTAATTAATATGGTGGTTTATACAACCTCTAAAAATTTTATATATTTTGTAGATCGAAGTAGATATTCCAAGATGTCACCAATATAACGAATTATTATCTTCGGGTGAAGGCCATCGTAAATTAAAACGTATTCTCAAAGCTTGGGTTGTACGTAATCCAGAATATGTGTATTGGCAGGGTTTGGATTCATTAACAGCGCCGTTTTTGTATTTGAACTTTAATAATGAAGGTAGAGAATTTTGAACCAGAGTTTTGAAATATCAATTATTTAATTTTTATTGATTTTTTTAGCTCGTGCCTATGCTTGTTTATCAGAATTCATTCCTAAATATTTACATAAATTCTTTCTAAAAGATAATTCAGCTATCATTCAAGAATATTTAGCAAAATTTTCACAAGTTATTGCATTCCATGATCCACAACTTGCAAATCATTTACATTCCATTAGTTTTATTCCAGAACTATTTGCAATACCATGGTTTTTGACTATGTTTTCGCGTAAGTATGTCACATTCGTGGATTTCTAGATTGCTATTATATGCAAACAAATTTTCACAGATGTGTTTCCATTGCATAAAATTTTACACTTATGGGATAAACTATTATTGGGCGATTCATCGTTTCCTCTATTTATTGGTCTCGCCGTTTTACACCAATTACGGGATACCTTGTTGTCGTCCGGTTTCAATGAATGTATTTTATTATTTTCGGATTTACCCGAAGTTGATATTGCTGTTTGTGTTTCACATTCGGTTGAAAAGTATTCATCGACACAACGCAGTATAACTTTACGTAAACATCAAAATGGCGGATGGAGTACAAACTCTGAATTGGTAATTTTTTTATATTATATTTTTATCGAATATTCAAATAAATGAAAATTGGGGTTCTTTTTAGGATATATCTGATGTGGAATTACGCGATTTACAATTGGAATTTTGCCCTAGAATTAGTGCAAAGGATGTTGTACATTTATTGAATAATTCACCGGATCAAATTATTATTGTCGATATTAGACCTAATTCCCAGTAAGTAAATTTTCCGAATTAACTCTAATATAAACAAATATAAATAAATGCGAAGCCGTCTTGTTTCCTATTTAGATATAATCGTGCAGCAGTTAAAAAAAGTATAAATGTTCCATTTTCGTTGATTCAATTGGAAGATCCGAATATTGAATGTTTAGGACCACAAGCTGCGGTTTTAAAGGACAATCTATTTCATACAATTGTAGTGGTGGCTGCCGAACATGTCCAAGCTGAAGTTGTACGTTTTTATTTTAAAAGAGTTTTTTCAAAGTACATATCAACTGGTTCTTCTTTCTTTTCAGTTTTCGAGATATGTGGTGCAGTGCGAAGTAAGTCGAGTTTGTATTCTACATGGCGGTATTAATGTTTTATACTCTGTTACTCCAACAATTTTAATATCAAATAAAATTTAAAAATGTATATAATCTTAATAATAATAGATTTGTTTTTCTTTAAATGCTCGACTTTGAGTAGGCAAGAAGCGATCAGAGCCCAACCCTTAATTCCTCCCCCTCCCATGTCTATTTGCTTTAGCGTTGTTTAAAATAGAATTTAGAAAATTCTTTTAAAATCGTGAGAAACTTTACTGTACAAAAATCAGTCGAAAATATTTTGTCAAGTGTTATATCTGGATCTCTCCCCTTTGTTTATTTAAGTTATGTTTGCAATTTACCAAGCAATCCGAAGTTTAAAATAATTGTCCCTAGAGAGGTAGAGGTAGATTGGAAAGGCTGCCCTGGATGGGCTACACTTCCACCATAAGGTCCATTGTGATGCCTTAGGAATTTGTGAGTAGACTAGGAATTGGTAGGATATGCGGCTGCAGCCGACTATGATAGGAACTATGCCGATATTCATCTGGAGTTCGTGAAGGAAACTGCAGAAAACCTTCTCAAGCATAGCCGGTTAATCGTTCTTGTCCATACGCCGACAGTTTAGTCAATTTATCGCCCCTTTTTTTTCTTTTTTTTTTTATAACTGCCGATATCGGGATTCGAACCCATAACCTCTTAGTTTCCAAGTGCTGCATACTGCGCAGACATAACGCCTTAGACCGCTCGGCTACTTGGACTGGTAATTGTATCCTACCTGGTAGTAAAGTTTTGAACTATTTGTTGAAAACTTCTATATTATTTTTTTACATCTAATATAAATATGTTATTGTTAATTATGTAAAAAAGCTTCAAATACTATAAGGTGTTTGGAACAACTAAATTCTTAGTAAACTTAGTTCAGCATTTTTCACTCAAGACGCACTTACTAATTTGTCAGGGTTGCCAAATTGGCGAATTTTCCCCTAAATGTAGCGGAATTAATAATATGAAATAATGCATCCCATATATCGAATATAAATAAACATTTTGTGTTCGGATATTCAACTTGAATACAAAAATTAAAAAATACGACAATCCTAAGATTAAATATTACCTGGATTTTTTGTCAGGCTTTATAAAATTCACTAAATTTAGGAGAAAATCTCCCAATGTGACAATACTTTCAAGCAAAATTGCGTCACAATCTAACTTGATTGAAATTTTTCACTTATATCAATATATTTGGAAATATTCTACTTGTATTATTATTTCAAAATTGAAGTTTTATATATTTTGCTTGAACATACCATACAATGAATAGTATTAATTTTAAAAAAGTAGATAATATTCCTTTAAATTTAAATGTCGGTGTTATTCAATGGTTGTCAGATTTCTTCAAATTCGAAATCCACGTGTTTGTGTGGGAACTATAAAGCGGTTTCGATTTAACATAGAATTTTGGTGATATTTAATTAAGAATTGACTAATTATTTGATAAAACTTTAAACTGTAAAAATGCAGCATGACGACGTAAGTATTTTACATTGAAATCGAATGTTTACAAAGAACTAACCTAACATTTCCACTATTTTCAGGTTGTTTGGAGTGTAATTAACAAAACTTTTTGTTCACATAAAGTACAGTAAGTTATTCTAAACCTTTATAATATTTTCTTTTACTAAATCCTAAAAATTTTCTTTAGGACAAAATCACAGCGATTTTGTAGAAATGAATACAATTTAACTGGTCTATGTACACGTTCATCGTGCCCCTTGGCAAATAGTCAATATGCTACCGTACGAGAAGAGAAAGGAATTGTTTATTTATTTATGAAAACTGCTGAACGATCACATTTCCCGAGTAAAACATGGGAGAAAGTGAAATTATCGAGAAATTTTGAAAAAGCTATACATCAAATTAATGAAAATTTATTGTATTGGCAAGGTTTTATCAAACAAAAATGTAAACAGCGTTTCGTTAAAATTACACAATATTTGATACGTATGAGAAAATTGAAATTACGTAGACAGTGAGTATCCATAATGTTATGCTATTTTATAAACCGTGTTCAAATTTTAGCTTTGAATTATAAAGCTTTAAAGTTTGGCCAAGTGTCTATCCTGTTTCGGAACAATGAAATGTTATTTTCAGTGTTTTTTCTGTATTTTTAGAAAATTATTAGTACCACTACAAAGAAAAATTGAAAGACGAGAACGTAGACGAGAAGAAAAAGCTTTGGTTGCTGCTCGAATTGATGAAGGTATCGAAAAAACACTTATGGACAGACTTAAAAAGGGAGTGGTAAGTATTTGATATTATATCTATACGTTTAAAGATAGTTGTCGTGTGAAACGCGTTGTGATAGTTATCGACGAATTGACTGAATTTTTGATAATTCATTCAAAATATAAGTACCCAACTTCGTTTTTAAATTTCAAAATAATTTAACGTTTATTTTGATCAAAATCGCTTTCAAAAATTTTACGATTAATATTACAGGATTTTACAAAAGTAGTGATTTCACCACACTTTTAAATTTATTAAAAAATGCGTCGAGCGATTTCTCTAAAAAACTAGGACAATGTAAAATGATGTTATATTTATATAAAAAAAAAATTTTTTTTAACGTTTAATTACTGTAATCGATTAATGAAAACATTGACATTTTATATAATCCAAGCGAACAAGTATTCGAGATACATTCAAGTGTAAAAAGTATAATATTCAATCTCCGTCCATTCATATAATTGATGTCTGTTCTTAACTGAAACTTTTTAACACGATTACTGCAAAACAACTACCTTAATTTAGAAAGATGTCGACCAGATATTTTTCGAATAAATAACGAAAATCAGTACATTACAATGACAAAAATTTGTTATTTATTTTCAGTATGAAGATTTATACAATATACCACAAACAGCATTCGAAGACGCTCTTAAAGAAAATGAAGTGGAAAGTGAACTTGAAGATGAAGAAGAATTGGAAGAGGAGAAAGAAATGGTTTTAGATAAAGAATTAGAAAAGGAATTTATTGAATATAATAGTGATATGGACGATGAATCAGATGCTGTAAGTATTTTCACTTTTAACGAAACAAATTGTTTTTAATTTCGTGCTATTGATGAGCTTTTTATAAAGTTTTTTAATATGTTTAATTTAAATTTGTATTATGGGCCACAAAAGTAGCGCTTATTTAAAAATTTTTCAGCTAATTTGTACGTTCGGTTTTTAGGAAAATGTTTCGAATAAAAGTTTACATTTGTAAGTTCAGTACATTTGTAATGAACAACTTTTATACGAAGCATTTGTTTTGAAATTCGGACTACTTTTGTGGTCATGTGTACAATTATTTCAAATTACTAATATTATAGTGTATTTTATTGTTACAGGATAGCGATAGTGGACAACGTGAAAAAGTTGATTTAGAATCGAGTTTTGAATCTGAAACGTCTGATATTGAGGTAAGTAGTGGAATTTAAAAAATTTTTTGTTTAAATTTATGTATTTATTAAATTCTATTGGATATCTTTTTGTAGGATATTGCTGGACCATCAACGTCGAAAGAAACACCACTTAAAGAGAAATCATTGAAGAGAAAGAAACCACATGTTGAAATTGAATACGAATATGAAACAGAAACACCGTCAAAAGTTAAAGCTTAATTAATTTGTTAATTTATAGATAAATAAATATTTTTAATAAATCGATAAAAATTATGTATAGTCGTTTTCTTGTATCCTCCTGTCACAGACGTTTCTCTGTGAGACAATTTCACGCAAATGATTAAAATTTTGCATTACCCAAATAAAGACAAAGTTAATAATTATAATTTTTTAGTAAAGGGGTTAGTTTTGTGTGTGTGTGGGGGTGGGGTGTTGGTTGGTTTGAGATGGGAAATAAAATAAAATAATTTTCAAGATTATAGTGTAAAGTGTAAATTAAAAGCTTGCTTGCTGAAGCACCATTTCAAAAATGTTGGTTCATTTTAAATGCAATTTTTTAGAAACAGTCGGGAAAAACCTAGGTGTAGATTATCAACAAAGACAATTCTATATTATTTTAGCTTTCCAAAGAGTTTCAGTCAAGGAATTCAATTCTGACAGAAATATCCGATATATCTTTTTAAGTATTTGAGATGGCCAGCACAATGTGGATGTTTCTCGAAATCGATAAACGCTAGACAGTTCTATATTGTAGAAATGGAAAGCACACACCATAAATGGTGGTTTCTAAAAAAAATTTCATAAAAATTGGACATAATTTAGCTGTGATAAGAAAAAAATTGATTTTTTGATCTTGGTGACGTCATCAAAAATTCAAAATATGGTTTTTGGTCTATCTCGGGCATATTTTGTCAGATTTTGATGAAATTTTTTTCAAAACCACTAAGTTTTAGCTAAGGCACTCAATTTTGATAGAAAAACCCGTTATATCTTTTTAAGTATTTGAGATGGCCAGCACAATGTGGATGTTTCTCGAAATCGATAAACGCAGTTCTATATTGTAGAAATGGAAAACACACACCAAAAATAGTGAGTTTAAAAAAAAATTTCATTAAAATCGAACATAACTGTGATAGTAAAAAAAAATTGATTTTTTGACCCTGGTGACGTCATAAAAATATAAAATATGGTTTTTGGTCTATCTCGGGTATATTTTATCCGATTTTGATGTAATTTTTTTTTTAAATCCACTAAGTTTTAGCCAAGGAATTCAATTTTGAGAACTGAGATATTTTTTTAGTGTTTGAGAAAGCCTGTCTATTATATATATCGAACTGTCAAAGTCCCTAGCCTGTATATGGTGCTTTTAACTCGAAATAGATATACGCTACACAATTCTATATTGTTGAAATAGAATTAACACTCCCAAAGTAGTGGATTTCAAAAACAATTTCTTTAAAATCGGTCAAATTTAGCTGTGTCAAAATATACAGGCAAAATATAGATTTGCATAGCATCCAAAAAATTACATTTTTTTAAATATGTGAGAAATTTATTGAAATATAATTAAGATTACGTTACCGGCGCGCTGTTGAGACCTTCAAGGTCTATAAAGTCAGTTATTATTTGTATGTTTTGAAAACAGAGTGACTATCATTATACGAGTGTATCTACCTTCTGTCTTAATAAACATTTATTATGATTATTATTAAATGTTGCACTGTGTATGTTATGATTATTACAACAAAAAAAACGTGTTCAGATCCGCGGTTGTTGTTCAAACATGCAAAACATGTTTTTTTCTGTTTAATGGAAAAAGTTACGTGAAATAAAATTTGTGGTTTTTTAATTTTAATAAAAGTCATTTTATTACAAAATTGATAGATTTTTAAATTACAAAGTGACGATTTGATAACAAAGTGATTGATTTTATAGTTTATATTAATAGGAGAAAATTGATTGAAAAGGTTTGATTATGAAAATATTTTTCATTGGATCACAAGTCAAATGAAATTTTTCGGCATTGAATATCACGAGATGCTAATGGTTTCATGGTTATATGTTGGCGTGAAATGCAGTTTCGTCCAAGTGTGCCCCGAGTTAATTTTTCAGACATATTACTTAAATGTCAAATTAAGTAAACGCTAGTCACCTTCGTTAGTATAACATAATCAAAAGGCAACCATACTAACAATGGATGGTTTGACACAAAAAGTCTACAGTTAAATATATGTAAATAGTCAAATAACCAATAATAAAAACACATGTACATTAGATAGTGATAAATTATACACGTTCTACCATAGCATCTGGGTAGCAGCTTAGTTGACAGATCCCTTGGTTTCTTGGGTATAATCCCCACCCAAGCTGTGTAAGATTGTTCATATCAAAACATTGTTATGTTACAAATGTTCAGATATATTACTTAAATGTCAAATTAAGTAAACGCTAGTCACCTCCGTTGATACAACGTAACTGAAATTTAGCATCTCGTGAAATGCAATTTCTTCACAGTGTTTTATAGTTTTAAATAAAGTATTTTTCTAGTGTCAAAGTTTGGTTTTTAAATAAAAGTTTGTTTTGTCTCAGTGTCTCAAAGAAAAATCGATTGAAAATTATTACCGAAAAATCTAGTATTTTTCGAAGTGTTTTAAAATTGTTTAAAGTTCATTCCTTTTTTCAGTGATTTTTTAAGTGCAGATTTTTCTCCAGTGCCAAAATTAAAAAAAAAAGTTTGCTCAGTGTTTTAATTTTGTTTAAAATATTTAGTTTTGTTATCAGTTTTGTAAATAATTTAATGTTTTTAAAATTTAATAGTTTGTGGTGAAATTTTCCGTGGTTTACTGTTAAAATGAGTTTTAATCATTAATTTTTTGAAAAGTAATAACAAAAATTAAAAACCTTTTATATTAATAATAGTATCATCATGTACCATCATTTTTTTCAAACGCGCCATCGTCAAAATAGAAATAATTTTTATATTTTATCAGTTATTTTTTTGCAAGGATGTGTCATTGAATTTTCCAAAACATGATTAGTTTTGTGAATTTGACACCTGTAGTTGTTAAAGAAATAAATTTAATTAAGATTGTCAAAAAATTAAAATTGGCTGTACGCACCTCTTGTTAAAATTGATGAATTTATACTAATATTATATCGCTGGAGAGTTTGAATGTTTCTAACGCGCTAACGTCAGGTATTACTATTCCAATTTGAAAAATCCCCTTTCCGTTAGATAGCCTGTTTATTGAGGAAGGTTATAGGCAAGATTTGCAAAATAAAGTTTTCATTTATTTTCCAAACTTTTAAAAACGGTTGCGAGATGAGAAAATTTCTTATTATCTAATAATAACAAACAACTTTTGTATAAAACATTTTTTCAAACAATAAATAGTTTAGGCATAATTTCAGTGCGAACCCTTTGCGGGCAGCTAATACCCTATATAAAAATAAAAAGCCCAATTATGGAAGTGTGTATTTTGGTAAGAATTTCAATATTGAATCGTTCTGAAAGAAATATCAAAAGCTCCTAAGAATCTAAATTTTTTTCATGAATAAAAAACTATAAAAAAGAAAATTGAAAAAAAGTATGCATTTAAAATTTAAATCATGACAAATGAATGACAAACAAGTCATAAAAACTCGAAGTCATGAAATAAAATAATTAAACAACAATCAATTGACTTAAGGACGTTCCAGCACTGTGTTATGCAATCAGTATAACAAACCGGTTTGATTTTATTATAGCACCAATACATAAACACACATATACAACACATAGACAAAAACACCGTTCACATATACAAAATAATGTTATGTTGAAGAAAAGGAATAATTTTAAACTTTTATATTTCGAAAACAAAACGGTATCACACGATTTTTTTTAAAATTTATATAATAAATATTTAGCTTTACTCTCCTAGTTTTTTTTTTTTTTTAATTCTGTCGAGTATTTTAATACAACATAAACTAATTGGGCGGGCATGAAATTTTACATGCTTCTAATGAGAGAGAATGATAACTTTGATATTAATTATCTCGCGTTCTAAACGGTCAAAAATTCTGAAACTTCGGGATTTATTAGAAAACATTATTTTTAGTCTGTGAAAAAAAGAGCAAAATCTGTCGAAAAGTGTTAGTATGCTGGAACATCCTTAATAATTTTCAGATCGTAAAATATTTTTTATAGAAAGTATAGACCGGATAAAAACGATTTAAACACGCATACAATTGAAGTAATAATTAATTTTTTCAAAAAATTTTCTTAAGGAGATATCGGAGCTACCGGCGATGTTAGAAACACCGGGGCCCCGAAATTCTCGGGTCAACTATTGTAGCAGCTAGTAACGATGTCAGATAACGATTTATGCGAAAATTCTGAGAAGCTGGTCGAACGTTCAGTGATCAATTTTATGAACAATTGTTGTCTTTCCGTGCTTGTCTTGAAAGTCGTATAAAAAAACTTCATTCTGTGAAACAGATCGCACATTTTTTGTTAAATTCTGTACACAAATTTTCTTACGGGCAATATTTCATAAAAAATTGTTCAAAAACAAAAATTAAAATAGCTTTAGGTACTAATTGAAAAAATAAACTATTTTTCTATTCATTAAAAACTTTTCTTTTAAATAAAATTGGAACATTTTACCGTGTCCCACAAATTACAGATTAACGAAAAACAAAAACCATATTGAATATGAATTCAATAATGGCAAGTGCAGTTTAAGCTTTTTTTACCCGGTCTAATAATAATAGTATACATAATGATTAATTTGCAAGTAATTACAAAAGAAAAAAAAACCAACATTTTTGTTATACACAGATATGAGAATTATTTCTATTTAAACAAAAATATTCACATTTATAATAACATTAATATTTATAAAAAGGAAATTCTTAATTTAAATATATAACGTCAATTTTCATTGTGTGAATTTTTGTTTGGAAAAGTATTTTAAAATTTATTTCGTGTAAAATAAAAATATATCTACTCGTACTATAGGCAAGTCGTGTCCTTTTTTTCAAAATTGTATAGTCATTTTATGCCTTATTTATTCGATTTTGTGTAAATGTTTTGAATAAAGGTTACTATTATATTCATTATGAACAACTTTTATTCGAAACAGTTTCCCGAAAACCGAATTAATAAGGCACAAAATGACTATACATTTTTGAAAAAAGGATCACACGACTTATGGGGCCCATTACATATAATATGTACACTCCCGTACATAAAAATTGAACCAGTTGAAACATTCTAAGTGTTACTGTACACTCCCGTTCAAAATAATTGAACCAGTTGAAACATTCTAAGTGTTACTGTATGTATTATTATATATATATATATATATATATATATATATATATATATATATATATATATATATATATATATATATATATATTCAGTAATATATACGCTTATAAATAATACACTCACTGGTTCAAATACATTGAATGGGAGTGTATGTAATATTATACAGTCTGTTTTCAAAAGCATTTCTAATAGGGAATCAATGTTAAATAAATAAATAAAATATTTACTATAAAACCATACATACATACACATACTTACAAACATCTGGTTGCTTGTGGTATGATGTTTGATTGATGTCATTTAAGAGTGGGGATTTAGTGATGACCACTTACTTTATAATATTATTATTCATTACGTATGTACACACATACACACTACAGACTACAGAGTACCCCCACTATTTTTATTTCTTTATGAAGCATTGTGTAGTTACTATAGTAAATAATATTTGACATTGATTCTCTATTAGCAAAGCTTTCCAAAACAGACGATACATATATTTAGCAGTATATTAGCTTAGAATGTGCCTTAATGGTTCAATTTATATGAACGGGAGTGTATATCGTGTCTGTGAAATAGTTCTTTAAAAAAACGAATATAAACCTATATATATCGCGACAAAACGACTTCCTTCCGTCTTTAATTTTAAAGTTAAATTTATTTTTTATTTATTGTTTGAAGCACGCACTTACAATACTTTAATAAAGTGTTTATTTTTAAACGTATAAAGTTTACTAAATATATTTTAAGTGTGTTTTTTTTTTTTTAATTTTGTGATTAATATAAAAAAAAAATATAAAGAAAAAACTATGCATATTAAAATTATATATCCGTCGTGTTTGAAATTACCAAATTTTTGTACGTCAACCAAATGGAAAGGCCAATATAAGTAAGTTTTTATTCATAATTAATATTTTATTATTTTTTCTGAAATTATATTGGAATTAAGGTAGTTATACGAAATTGACTGAATTTTTGATAAATTATTCGAAATATAAGTGTCCGAACTTCGTTTAAAATTTCCAAATTATTTATCGTTAAGTTTTGATAAAAATCACTCTCAAAATTTGTACGATTAACATTACAGGCAGATTTTTACAGGCAAAAGTAGTGATTTTACCACACTTTAAATTTTATTTAAAAAACACGCGTCGAGCGATTTGGATAAAAAAAAAACTGGGACAATGTAAGATGATGTTATATTAATTATTTGAAAAAAAAATTATTGATTGATTAATTATTGTAATCGATTAACGAAAATATTGACATTTTTGTGAAAGAAGTACACGAGGTACATTCAAGTACGAAAAGTATAGTATTGAATATTCGTCTATTCATATAATTGATGTGTGTTCTGAGCTGAAACTTTATAACACGATTACTGCAATACAACTACACAATAATACTTAATTCTATTAACGGTATAACATAAAACAACAATCCACACAAATTAAAAGAAAATAAAACTCCAAAAAGAAAAAAAATATAGAATTCCGACAAAAAAAAAAGTTAAACCAACGGTTCGAATATTCCTCCATTATTTGCTAAACAATATTCGAATATTCGCACAATTGTCAACAATTCTTTGCCTCAATTGTTGCAAATTTTCAGGCCTATTCCGCGATTAGAAGATCTGTGTTTTTAGAAAACCCCACAAAAAAAAGTCGTTAGGAGATAGATTTGGCGATCTGGCTGGCCACTTGAAGGTTCCAAAACCACTCATAAGGCGTTCCTGGAAAGTTTGTTCCAGGAACATAGCTTTACTATCATGGCATTGTGTGCAGGGCCACCATCTTGTTAGAATCATACAGATTCCAGGTCTAAATTAGGAAGAGCTCTAACGGTAGGCAAAATTATTTCGAAACAAACTCAAATATTTTTGAGAATCTAAAGATCCGTCAATGAAGAATGGTCCTATAATATGGTCACCCAACATTCCAGTCCAGACATTCAGTTTTAGTATGTATGTGTATGTTTGGTTTTATAGTAAATATTTTATTTATTTATTTAACATTGATTCTCTATTAGAAATGCTTTTGAAAACGGTGTATACTGCGCTTGTTGATATCTTGGGTTTAAATTCTGCAATATTAAAAATGCTTATTATAAGTATCAACAAAAACTGTTCACTCAGATCACGCTGATTTCTCTTCGGATTTTCGTGTAGACAAATAATTACATAAACCTATTCGCTATGCTGCAATTACCTTCAAATGTGACTCGCGTACATGGATTATGGATTTGTAATTTGAACTTCGGAGGTCATTTAATAAATAATTAAACATACGATGTATATGTGACTAATTATATACCATATCATAATATTTTCATTATTTTTTTATAAATATAAATACCTACGCTGAAACTCAACCAAGTGTGGCAAAATTAAATCTTTTTTTAATATAGGAAAAAACAAAATGTTTTCTAACAAAAAAACTTTATGTAAACTATGAAGGTTAAATTTTTTTTATGTATTGTTATAGATTAGTGCAATTATAGGATTAATAATCTACAACCATCTTGTTAAGAGTCCATACGCGGGTCTAGACCATGGAAGCAAACATAGAAAACAAATTGGACAATCTTGCTCGTAAAATAGAGGCCAAGTGTGTAAAAAAAACAAACAATAAATTGCTACTCTATTTTTTTGTCGTAAATTAATTTTAAAATTTATTATTCCAATTTAAAACTTTATTGAGGAAACTCGCTAACTAGCTGAAAAAGCCGACGTCATCGACGAAAGCCCGGGCTTCAAAAAATTCTTATAGAGAGTGCATGAGAAATTTATTTCAAATAATTATTTTAAGGCTATTGGCAAATAATTTGTTTCCAAAATTTTGTTCATGTAGGAATTTCTATAGAAACTATAAACTATAGTAGAGATCTAGCCGTCAGAAAATGTTATTGCCGTCAGAAAACAACTTTTTCTGGTGTCGTACTGGAAATTTACCTTTGGTCTTCTATCATCATTATTTCGCTTACAACATATTTTATCCCTTTAATTGTTATAAAATTTAACTTTGTTCTTTAAAATTTAACTTACCATATATTATAAATCATATTTGTATATATGCGCCCCCCGTGTAAAATTTCTAGATTAGCCCCTGGATAGTAAAAATCTATTATTGTTTTTAACAAGTAATATGTTAACAAGTATTTAACAAGTATTGAATTTGGAAAGGAGCCCGACTGCTTTATTTTTGTGCGCACATTGTTTTGAGTGTTTTGGTTGTGGTTATATCATGTTTTTGGGTGGTCTTCGTTTTGTTATAATGTATTGTATTCTATTGGATGTTGTAGAAAAATGGGAGAATCGTGGAAGAAAGTGGAGGTGTGTGCTATTATCCACCTGCTTCGACTCACCCTGTATACGCTTAGAATGTGATTTACTGGTTCAAATATATTGTGTATATTGTGTACATTGACTAATAAAAAATATTTCTTAAAAATTTCTGTAAAATATACAAATAAATTGTACACAAACGAATTAAATATTTATTTTTTTGTAATTGTATGTTATTTAAGATGTCATGATCATAAATTAATTTATTTGATTTAATATATTTACATAAATATTATTTAATCTTATTTAATATTTCTTATTTAATATCTCATTTTAATATTTAAAATATTAATAATATTAATATTAATAATAATAATAATGTATTAATAAACAGTACCTCGATATGAAGTCGATGTAGGTAGTTAAAAAAAAAGTATTTAAAGGGTATTTATTATTTATTTTAACTAATAAATTTATCTTTCTAATTAGTATATGTATGTGATTTATGAATATTTTTTGGTAAATTACATTATAATTACTATATTATGTAAAATGTTTAGTTTTAATAAAAAATACCGAAGTGTGATGACTTTTCAAGGACATAGATAGTCAAGGTGTGGCGAATGGGGTACTAATTTCCTCTTATCTGATGGATAACAAAAATTCAATTTCAATTGATAGATTTCATAAAGTATACAATGAAAGCCAATCGGCTCGAATTGCTCTTTCAAAAACAACACGCGTCAATCAAAAATCTTTCCTTACATTTGATTTATGAGCGAAATTCTAATGTCCACGTTTATATTATTCTCTATAATTGAAATTTAAAAAAAAACTAAAAAAATTCACAATAAATAAAATATAAACAAATCTTTGTAAATAAATGTATACATTTTTTTCATAAGAATCTTTCTTTGATGCGCTAATATTATTATACCTAACTATCGGCTTCATAAGTGGTTTCTTTTTACAAAATATTGTTTAGTTTGTTTACTTCACTTCACTATTATTCTAAAATTTCTTTAACATGTTTGTCGAAATTTCCAAATTGTACATAATTGATTTGTGCCGAATTCATCTGGCTTTCGAAAATGTACTGTAAAATAAAAGTTCTTAGTATTTTTATAATGTTTAACGTTTATACGAAATACGTTTTCGTAAACCAAATATATTCAGCACATATCGACTGTAAAAAAATTGAAAATGGAATACCATTTTAGGACCTGACCGTACATTGTATTGGCGTAAGGTAATATTTACACAAAAAAAACCTTTAAGTTTACAATACATGGACGAATTAGCGGAAATGAAAATATATTTTGATTGAGTTCATAATTAAAAATTGAAAATGATTATACCTACCACTTTTTTGATACAAGTCCCTAATGAAATATTGGTATGATTTTTGGTCAAGGTTTAAAATTTATAATATTATAGGTATATTTTTTACTATACATATTTATATTGTATTAAATAACGGTATGACAAAGGTTATGATTTTTAAATTAAATAACATGAATAGGTAGCTAGAACAATTGACTTGAATTGTTGAATTTAATATTCAGATTTCAAGCTTGTATTAAGGATGTACGAACACTGATGTATCGTCTATTTATAAAATTATTCAAAATCTTATACAGTACATTCGTAAATGTCCACAATAATGTTTATTATTTTTTGTCGTAAGTTTAAATTAAAATTTAATTTTGGGCCCGTCATAAAAAACCTGAGATTTCGGGTAATTAAGCTACCGCCGACAGAAATAAAAATTTACCCGAAATCTCAGTTGTTTTCTTAAATATCCTTTTTTTGGGCCCGTCATACCGGAATTTTATTGGATCAATCTCTATATTAAAATCATTACCACCTGAAATGGTTTGCTGTTTTCTGATTAGTAAATTTTTATATATGAAAAATTTATAGAGATTGAAAGTGAGTACAATTCTGCGTGTCTGCCTCTTGAATATTTATCGAAAATCATAATTCGAATTTTCGCCCCATCTGGTTTCTAACGTATCTCGCGGCATCACTACAAAATAGGTACCTACAATTTTTTTGCACTTTATACTTTATACTGTATTTATCAAATTTAATTAAACATTCACTTTCAAAGAAGTTTGTTATTTGGATATACAGGGTGTTCAGAAATTCATTCAGGAAAACTATACCACTGTGTAGAGCTTCAAAAAACAAACAAAAATGTTTAATAACGTTTTTCGATTTGACACTTAGTTTTTGAGATATAATCAATAAAACATTAATAAATTCAACCAATCACAGAGCGCATAGTTTAAGGAGGCGTGGCCTCAGCAGTGGAGTGGGGTGCTGTACCTTTTAAAGGTGCGCAGACGGTAAGAGGCCCCGTCTTCTTACACTATGCGCTCTGTGATTGGTTGAATTTATCAATGTTTAATTGATTATACCTTAAAAAATAAGCGTCAAATCAAAAACTTTATTAAACTTTTTTGTTTGTTTTTGCAGCTCTACATCGTGGTATAGTTTTCTTGAATTTCAGCCACCCTGTATAAATTCATATATATAAACTTTTGATTTTAATTTGTGTGTGTTATTTTTTGCCATTGAAATGGATAATTAACAAAAATATGCTAACAAAAAACGGTTTTTATGTGTCTAGGTTAAAATAAATTTAACCAAACTGAATATTATATGATAAAACAAACATCCCCCAAAAAGTAAAAACAAACATAGTTAGTTACCTACATGTGTATTCTCAAAATGATTAATGATATTACATACGAGATGTAAATAAACATTAATAAAAGTCAGCCAATTGTGAATGATTTGATGACAAATTTTCAATTTATTCTTTTAAGATAATTTGTCTAAATTTTACACTAAAAAAACTGATAACAAATTTTCTTTTCTATTGCTTTAACGAATTGATTAATTATCATTTATTATTTAAAATTTGAAAAATAATAGTAACAAAATGGAATGCCAATAAAAAAATTACATATATTTTATTGCGATTAGTGTTTGTTTCTTATGACTATGACATCTGGTGGCAATAATTAGAAACAGAGTACCTACTCAGGCTCAACTGCGATAGTTACATATGCGTTACTAGGGTTACGTTAATAAAATAAACAAAAAATTGTTATTTGGTTAATGAAACTCTTTTTTTTTTACATGAAAAACTTTTTGTAGCCTGACTATAGCCGCCATTTTAGAGTATGATGAGTATGACGAGTAACTTGACCAATAATGATCATTACGCTGTAATTTTGAAATCTATATGAAATTTAACTAAAAAAGAGTATTATTATACACTAAGTTTATTTTTACATGAAAAACTTTTTGTAGCCTGACTATAGCCGCCATTTTAGAGTATGATGAGTATGACGAGTAACGTGACCAATAATGATCATTACGCTGTAATCTTGAAATCTATATGAAATTTAACTAAAAAGGAGTATTATTACACACTAAGTTTATTAAAATCAGGTTAAATTTGACCGTGCTTGAGCAAAACTAACCGAGTCACCAATATCCTTCACTGGCTCAGAGCCTATCTTAGGAATTCCAAGGACTGCATGTAAACAGGTGATCAACGATTGGTCAAATGCTAAACACCGTGATCACTGGGAAAAAGTACCGCGGCAAGAGCTCGGGAAGGTACTGCTTCAGAGTGCAACAAAGAGGCTATCTCTCGATGTACTGAGGCTGAACAAAATGCAACTGCGGAGGGTTACCGGATTCATTACAGAACCGGATTCATTCATATTAGTTAAATCGAAAAATTTAGGATAGGTAAAGTTGTAGAAAATACATATTACTAAAATTTATCCGCGTATTTACATTAACTTTAATATTAACAACTTTAAAGGTTTAATACTAAAGAAGTATTACAATGGCTACTTAATTTCATTAAAGGCCCGGCCCCTCCTATTGACCTCATGGCAATTGAACGTAAACGACTGCAGCAACTTACAAATGACGCCAAGAAGCTAGAGCGGGAGAAAACACTCGACAACTGGCAGCTAAGATGGAAAAACTCGCTCACAGGACGACGGACAGCTGAACTAATACCTGATTTAGCGAAATGGATAGAATGTCAACACGCGGAAACAATATATATGACGCAATTTTTTACCGGCTACGGGCTCTTCAACGCGTATCTGTATCGTTTGGGGCTTGTCGAAAGCCCAACCTGCTCATACTGTCTAGACAAATCGGACGATGCGGAACACACGTCCTTTCAATGTCACAGATGATCGATTGAGAGAAAAAAGGCGGACGTACTTGGGGACATTTCGAACCCAAGCAGCGTCTTTAACTTGATGGCTGAATCAAGGAGAACTTGGGCTGCAATGAAGAACTACACTGAATTTAGCAGCAAAGAAAACTGATGTGCTGATGACGGCGACGAGACGGAGCACTTAAATGGGCAGCTGGGGCCAGGCTGAAGTAATGCGCAAGTAGTTTTCGGTCTGGCCCCTTTCTATTTAGAAAGGCAGAAAAGAGGAGGTTTTTTTAGTGGGTAAAAATCCTACACTATTTTCATCTTCAATAGTCTTATTAAAGATTTTTCCTCCTCGAACGAAAAAAAATAATTAATTCCACTATGATTCATTCCTCTGAGAAAATTCGCTATATCTAAATAGATCCTACATGATGAATATTTTTATAAATTGGTGGAGAGATGAGATCATTCAAGGTCAACCTGGTTTCATTCTTTTAATTTTTTTGTATTTGTCATTTCGTTTTTCAAAAGATGTATTTGTTATAAAATACTGTAATTTGAATACATGTTGAAAGTGAAAGTATTGCACATCGCTACAGCAGTGTCAAGTTATTCTGTTGACCTCAACAGATTTGGAGATAAAATAAAGATGTAAATTGTTTACGGAGTAGATAAACCAAGTCCATGATAAACCAAGAACTGTAAAGAAATTATTAAAGTATATACCGTCTGTTTAGTTTACATCTTCGTATAATAGATCTCCCACGAGTATGAGAGAGTACATATGTATACATTAAGCAATGTGTATCAGAAGGAGGTCTTATAGGTTTGAGTGGTTGGTGACCACTCGAACAGTTATGAAAAATATGCTTGTTTATCAAACCTAAAAGACCTCCTTCTCATACACATTGCTTAATGTATACATATGTACTCTCTCATACTCGTGGGAGATCTACTATACGAAGATTTTAACTAAACATAGTGTATAATAAAATCTAAATATACGAAATGTGAAATGTGAAAAATTCTTCATTTCAGATCTTATTTTTGCTTTTATAGTAACTTTAAGATGACCGTCCAAATAGCCGAGCGGTCTAAGGCGTTATGCCTGAGACGTTATGTCTACTTATGGAACTGGGAGGTTATGGATTCGAATCCTGACATCGGCAGTAAATCTCCCCAACAGAGGGAAAAGTAACCATCTTTGAAACTGTAAGATTGAAAGATCAGGTTTTCGGATCGTTTGTTAATAAGTCTAAAATATACCTAAGTATAAGAATTCAATCTTGTATTATATATATAATTTTTCAATATTTTAATCATATCTAAAGGTACAAATCTAAATATTTTGGATTCTAACATTTAAAAAAAAACTATATTTTGCTTTGTTTCATATGAAATTCTTCCATTAATATAACTGGAATTTTATTAATTGCAAATATTACAGAATTTTGTGCGCTGTACAGCGTTTATTTCAACGTACACATTATTATCGTTTGATTATCACAAAGAATGCGTGATTCTGAAATTATATCATATTGAAAAACTCTTTCAATACACAGTACTTTAGTATAAGAGTTATTTTAGTCTAAGAGCTCTCACTTGTCAGACCTAAAATATATACCATTTTCAATGAATTCGATCGAAATTGGCTGCAAAATCGTACCTATTATCATTATTCGGTTTGTGTTGAATCCATTCGGTTTTCGAAAAACTGTTTCGAACAAATCTTTTTGGTATTTTTATGAAGTGAAACAAAAAACAACCTAAAATATATATCAATGTCCATTATTTGAAGAAAAAAAATTTTTCATTTTCCAAAAAAATATTTTTCACTTAGAAAATCGAAAAACTTATTTTTATTAATTTTTTTACTTTGGCAGATGGCAGCACATCTTGAGCAGATTATGGTACAAATACTGTGGTTTCGATAAAGTAAAGTGGGGGGGGGGGCTAACTCTCGTAGCAAAAAGGACTCCCTCAGAAAAATGAAATTTTCTGAATTTTCATTTCATTGAATGCGGTACATAATAGCACATTTTGAGCACATATCAGCACAATCACTTTATAGTAATAGTAATTTCCTTATATTGGTGTACCTTTTATTATTATAAAATTTATGTTTGTCGTTATGGCAAGGTTGATTAACTTACCGGAAGATGTAAAAACCATTTGGCATTTGGCATTTGGTTTTGGATTGTTTTGGCGATTTCTAACGCTTAAAGGGCATTCATGTGCTAGATTACAGTACATTCATAAAATTCTACAAAATCTACAATAAAGTTTTATCATCATTTTTAGTCGCAAATTAAAAGTCATTCTGTTAATAAATATGCTTGTATATATGTATAAGTATGTATATATTTTTATCGCGTAAAGTTACGCTGATTAAAATAATTAATGATTAATTCTAACGTTCAATATCATTTAAAAATTAAATTAAATTAATTGCATCATTCAAAGAATATTTTAAAACAATAGTTATCACAGTGTCAATTTATTAATATAGTTGTTTACATATAAAAAATACTTTTTTCTTATAGACAGATAGGTTGTAGAGGCTGCCCTGGGCGAGCTACACTTCGACCATAAGGTCCATTGTGATGCCTAAGGATGTGAGGGTGTGAGTGGAGTGGAACGAATTTTTTGTGTATAGACTAGGAATTGGTAGGATATGCGGTTGCAGCCGACTATGATAGGACCTATGCCGATATTCATCTGGAGTTCGTGAAGGAAACTGCAGAAAACCTTCTCAAGCATAGCCGGTTACTTCGTTCTTGTCCATACGCCCACAGTTTGTCAATTAACCGTCCCTTTTTTTCTTAATAATTGACAAACTGCCAATGTCGGGATTCGTACCCATAACCTTCCAGTTTTTAAGTAGGCTTACTGCGCAGACATAACACCTTAGATCGCTCGGCTACTTGGACTGGTAGTCTTGTTATAAGGCTCTATGTTAAAAATTAATTACTAATTGGAGATAACTTAACTTAACAAGGTTTTGAATTGTTGAGGAAACATCATTACATGATTAAAACTTGATGGTTTTAATGCTGACAGCTGCTAGACTATAGACTGACGTAATGTCGTTTCTATTTAAACTATATAATAAACATTTTATACAGACCGTTTTCAAAAGCATTTCTAATAGAGAATCAATGTTAAATAAATAAAATATTTACTATAAAACCGTACATACACATACATACTGAAACTGAATGTCTGGACTGGAATATTGGGTGACCATATTATAGGACCATTCTTCATTGACGGATCCTTAGGTTTCAAAAATATTTGACTTTGTTAAGAAATAATATTTTGCTTTTAATATTTATAACTGTTAGAGCTCTTCCTAAATTTAGACCTGGAATCTGTATGGTTCCAACAAGATGGTTGCCCTGCACACAATGCCATGATAGTAAGGCTGTTCCTGGAACAAACTTTCCAGAAACGTGTTATGAGTGGTTTTGGAACCTTTAAGTGACCAGCCAGATCGCCAGATCTACCTCCTAACGACTTTTTTTTGGGGTTTTCTCAAAACACAGGTCTATTCGCGGAATAGGCCTGGAAATTTGCAACAATTAAGGCAAAGAATTGTTGACAATTGTTCGAATATTTCTCCTCAAGTGCTAGAAAATATCCGGGTAGATTTCTACAATTGACTCGGATATTGTTTAGCAAATAATGGAGGAATATTCGAACCGTTGGTTTAACTCTTTTTTGCTGTCGGAATTCTATTTTATTTCTGGGGTTTTATTTTTCTTTGGATTTGTGTGGATTGTTGTTTTATGTTATACCGTTAATAGAATACTATCATTTGTTGTCAAACATTGCACATACAAATAATAAAGGATATTTAAAAAAGAATTTTCAATTGATAGAAGTAATGCTAAGCTTAAGAAGGCAACAATGAACATATTTAACCCACTCTCATTACATGTTAATGCAGTACAGAACAGTCCAGCAAGCATACAGACACACTAAAGAGTATCCCCACTATTTTTATTTCTTTATTAAGCATATTGTGTATATTTATTATAGTAAATAATATTTAACATTGATTCTCTATTAGCAATGCTTTCCAACACATATGGTATATTTTAAAGTGAGCAATAATTTAAACATAAATAATATTCTGTATGTTTGTTCTATGTCAAGGTAAACTTCTGATGTTTTAATGGTATTTTCATGATGCACATAAATACCCGACCACTGTTTATTAAATATATTATTCAGCTTATCCAGGCGCGGATCTAGAGTTGAAGTTTGGAGGGGGTCAGAGATTTAAGTTTCTCGAAGCCTCAACATCAAATATTTATCAAAATAAAAAGAGAAATAGAATTTTCTACGAAAATTGAAAAGTAGGTGCAGGGTTCAATAAATTCAAAGGCAATTGTATAGTTTAGAAAAGGAAGAAAAATCTAATATAAACTTTATTCATGTTTATTGACAAATTCGTATCTTCTATTTTTTTGTTTTTGCAACCGACGTGATGATGTCATTAACATCAATGGCAATTGATAGACATTTAGTAACGCGAGGCCGGTGATAAGTCGCTCTTAATCCATATTAGCATGCAGCCATGTTTTAAGGCGTCGTAGAGTGGACAATGCTCGTTTTACTGTTGCTGCACTTACAGGAAGCGTAGCGAGTATTAGCAACACGACTTTAATATTTGGATATAACTTTTTCAGAAGTAATAATCTACTTAGAACCCTGGTTTTCATTCACTCTATTCTTTCATCTCAATATAAGATTTGCGAAAGAAGGAAAATTATACTTTAAATAAATTGTCATAAGTTTGGGGGGGGGGGATCATGACCCCCACGAATCTACATTTGAATTTATTGTATTTAAATAATTTACGTTTAAATATGATCAAAATATCTTTTGTGGCGACAATTGAATATTTGTTGATCCATCGCAATAATTCTAAAATAACTCTTTCCGAATCATACGGCGCAAAAAATTGCGCCGAATTTCTCAACGTCCACTTCGACTCACCTCTTCAGATGGATCGTTGTGAGCTCGGCGTGAGCGAAAATAATGTCGTCATTAGTGACGTTTTCGTCGTGGCCATAACGTCCGTGGTCGTCATGTGGAACGGCTGAAGGAATATTTTGATCGTTGTGAGCGTCTAGTGGAACGCACTGATTGTGTAACATAACACTTGACCAATTTTTGTGTCTGTATAATTTACAGACCCTATAAAGCAGTCTTACTATAATTTTAATGAAATTTTATTATATTTATATTTTTGTTATGGAAGTTATATCAAAGACCAATAATAATTAATAGATATTAAAAAATAAAAATAATTTATGATATACAAAAATACTATCTACTGTAATTTTATGTTTGTGTAGATTTTTTATAGTTTTTTACAACCTCTCGTTAACTCTATATGCAAGTCCAAAGTTTTTGTATTTATAATTAATTCTTCATATTACTAATGAATTGAGAATGCCCGTGATGGCGTAGATTCAAATGTTCTATAAAAAAGTGATTCATCAAAATGATTTTATACACCTTGGTAATGGCCCTTTGGGGCATGTACATATATAGCATCTACCATCCATTGAAAATTTCGGGAGTATCATGAAATAAAGCTTTCTTGTAATCCATATAATATATGCCAGAAATATTCTAAAGATATACATAACTATATATTTTTCCGGGGTGAAAAGTGCCCTGCATCTTATTCCAGGATCTGTAAGCAAGCTCCAGGCTATTGCCAACATATGGGAGAAGCGAATCTTGTCGGACTGAGGGAGAAGGGGGAGCACAATGGACTATTGGTCGACCAAGGTCGAAGTGCAATACTTTTTAGACCTCAAGATGTATCTATCTATCTAATTATCTATTCCAGGACCTAAAGTAACTACACCAAATTTCAAGAAAATTACTATATTCAAAAACAAAACGTCCAATCAATTCAAGTTTTTACTTGAATTTCTCAAACTTTACAATCAATTTTATTACCTAAATTATTGAAAATAGAGGAAAAACGTTGATGATTTTATATGCCTAAATTTTATGTTACACAATTTTTGTCTGGTACTATTTTGTTGTACACATGGCCACAAAACTAGCACTCATTTTTCAAAATTTAATAATCTTATCAATGCTGATGTAAAAAATCTTGAAGAAACTTTTTCGAAAAATATAATACTTTCATTTTTAATGAACACATCTTTGTTGACAAGCTGACTACTCGTAATGAATCTAATGTCAAAGTTGTATGGACTTTTATAGAAACTTCGAAAGTAATTATATTCTATATGTACTCGTAAGAGAATCTCATATATAAAATTAACAGAACAAAATTGAAAATTAATTCAATTAATTTTTCTTTGTATTTAATTAGTATAGTACAAAGTTGTGTTATCAAACATTCAATTTATTTTGAATTGAAAAGTAAAAGTAAATTTTATTTCTATTCAAATGTACTTACAATATTTACTTTTAAAATAAATAAAACTTTTGGTTTTAACAGTAAAAAAAAACTACATTTAAACATATTATATACAGTATGTTTTATGTAAAATTTATTGGAATTTTTGGAGTTTTCTTCTTACGAATCGATTTCAATTTAAAGCCCTCCGGTATGACAATTTGATAGGTAGTGAAATCAAGTGTTAAAAAAAGCGTTATGTTTTTTTTTTACAAGCTAATACTTTATGCGCTATGATATTAAATTTGAATTTATGATGTTTTTACAATATCTTTTCAGATTGATTTTACATTAAATTTTCCTTTTTCGTAGGTCATTAATTTATTTTATGAATAAAATAAATTTTTCATAAAAATTTAAATAATATTATGAATTGTATATTAAATGTTAGCTTCTAAAAAATAACTATAAAATTATTATAAATGAATTAATGTTCATTCATGCATGTCCAATAACATGATGTTACCTTACAATAGATGGCAACACATTTTTGTTTTCGAAATATAATAGTTTACAATTTTTTCTTTCAAAATTACATTAATTTGTATATAAATATCTGTGTATGTGTTGTGTATATGTGTGTATATGTATTTGTTCTATAATAAAAGCAAACCGGTTTTTTGTCCTGATTTAACAAGACAGTGCTGGAACTACCTTAATAAAGTAAAGACTTCATATGCTTAGATCATTGAACTTGTAATTGATTATAATTACAATCCTCATAAACATGTTTTGGAGTTGAAACCAAGGTTATATACGCGTACAATAAATACATCTACCTAATAATATATACTTGTATTTAGTAATAATAAGTGTATCTATTTTGTTTAAAAATTTTTATTTGTTATAAACAAATTTTAAACTCATCAATTCAAAAAATCTGATCGGATCTGAAAAAAAAGAGTAGCAATACAAAATCTATGTTACAAAGTTTGTTTAGTGGAAAAATCGATAACGGTGATGGAGAACGTCATTTCTTATCAGTGTCAACCCAAAATATTATGATCCTAAATGGCGTCTAGATCTGGGACTTCAATATCTAGACACCTGTAGTACAATACACATGTCGCCAGGTTCCACGTCGTAACCATCAACTAACTTGTATATTGATAATTAAATACTCAGATAATTTAATTAATCAAAATACTTATCTTTGAAAATGTGGTGGTGTCTATGATAACTGACTTTTATCCAGAAGGCTTGTGTTCAATTTGCGATACGAAATTCTCGGAACCAATTATTGGAACATAAGCTTAGGTTAATAAAAATTAAATAAAAAGACAATTTGTGGACTTGCAACCAAACTTTTATTTTGCCTGAATATTGAATAATGCGTATAGAAGTTTGTGGATGATTATGACGTGTAACGTGTTTTTTTTTGAGTCCTAGTCCCAAGTTAGGCAATTTAGTTACTTGTAATATCCTTAGAAAGAGTAATTTCGGGTGATGGTGAGTCGTCTAAAATGCCAATCCAAATATATGGGTGAGCTTCCAAAAAATTAATCATCTTTGACCATTATTTGTTATTGTCTTTCAAGTACAATCAATGTGAATTGGTTTTTGTGTCGAAAAAAAACACAAATAAAAGTTGGTTCTATTTTATTGAACGTAATCGTATTTAAATAAAAATATTCCAAAGTATATTTTAAGGATTTTTTCTATTGTCTTAATTTAACTGCGCATTCAGTTTTAATAAAAGATTTTGGAAAAAAGGTCAAATATCAATTTACCTGATAATTAATGGAAATCAACAGAAATTTTATATTGCTTAAATCAGACACCAATTTGATATTTAAAAAAATAAAAAATTTTAATAGTTTTTAAGATATTTCTTAATCACAATCTTAGACCTTTCTCCAACCCACCCATTTCGATGTTTGGCAAAAGTGACCGTTTTTGGTTTGATCCACACTATAGTGCCCATCACGGCTCGTTCTCAGTCTTGTAAAATATAATAATAAATAATGAATATTATTTATATAGAAATTTTCTAACGCTTTTGTTATAAATAATAATTAATGAACTATTGAATTTTATATTAATGTTTTTCCAATTAAAAATTGCTAAAAATAATATAAAATATTATTTAATAATATATCTAAAGAAAATATTGTCATTGTGTTTATAAAATATGCAGTTGTTTTAAGGCAGTTGGTGCAATAAACAAGTGTAATTAATAATAGTTGTCATAGAATAGGGCCACAAAATTATATAATCCTCCGTTGCCACGTAAAATATTAGATAGGTATTAAGAAACTCCTTGCAACAATTTCGTCCTCTCGTTGAAATCACTATTAATTTTATTATTAAGTGTCTTCCATTTATCACAAATTTCCTAGCTCTTCTGGAAGTGATTTAGAGGTTTTGAAGATCGTTGAGTCAGCTGCAAAATTAATGATTTTTGAGCTGAGAATTACAGATGTTTGAGCTGAAATAGAGCAACACTGAGCAGTTTACGAAAGAAATAGTAAATACCAAAAATGTTCTTATTTTAAAAGTAAACATTTTTTGAAAACTTTTTTCATAAACTGGGCAGTGTTTTGCTCATGCAAGAAACTTTCTACATTGCTTTCTTACATCAACCCTCTTAAACTTACAGGTGATATCCTTAAATTCATTATGTTTACAAAATATTCGGCCGGCATTTTAAATGAAATTCAGGAAAATTTCCTTTCAGAAAATTTGCTATAAGGCTTTATTAAATCCATTAAATTTAGGTGAAAATTCCTCAATCTGTCACGATCTAAGTTGCTTAGTATCTGTCAAAAATCTAAGTTAGATATACTTTAGTAACATTCTTATAGTTGTTACTAAGAACTTAGTTGGTCTAAACACGACCAATAACTTTAATGACAAAAATTAAACAGTTTCAAACAGTTTCACTATAATTAACTAAAGACATTTTGTTGACATTATCATAAATATAAATTATTCATTAAAATACATTATCATTAATTTTACTGAATAGAAATACTGAAACATAATGCTTTTTTTTTTTTAAATTGAATATTTAAATTATTAAAATTGAATATGTGCTGACCATTATTTTCTCTATAAATAATAAAAAGGGGTCCTTTAATACACACACAATTATGTAAGAATTATTTATTAATTATTTATACACTAGTTTAATACTTTTGTATTTGTTCTTTGGTATTTTTGAATAATTTAACGATTTGGTAGTTTTTTTTATTATATGTAAAACATTATAATGTTGAAAATATTGATCTATAGACAAAATAATTTAAATAGTGAAGCGTGTTCATAAAGTGTTCTAATTAATTCGGTTTTTGGGAAAATGTTCGACTTGTCTGAAGTATTTTTTTCGAAAACCGAAAGAATAAGGCACATATCAATTATATAATTGAAAAAAAAAATCGTTAGCGAATTTTCATAGAATACTTAAATTACTCTTCTAGCGGTTAAAATTTTAGTGTGAGCAAAATGAAATATCATATCTGATATGATTTAAGTATTTGCAAGACCAATTTTATTACTAAATTGCATAGGTCACTCCCCGATCATTCAATCTTAAATTGTAAATATTACAGAAAAAATGATAAGAAACAAAATTATAGTAAAATTAATTACCTACAACTTTATCTCCAATAATTTTTTCAATTTTTCGAATATGCCAAATTTTGTGTTTCCCCCTCGCTTAAACCCCCTTTTCCCCTTGTCCGATTTTACCCATTGCCTTTCAAATACCACTTGCCTTTCAAATACCAAAAGCGCCTCAACTACTAAACTAGAGAGTCCGCGGACACATAAATGTATATATATCTATATCTATCTTATATATATATGTATATAACGAGGATCATTTTTAACATCTAGTAGGTAGTAGGATCGATGGACTTTTGAAGAAATTTTTACAAAATTCCATCATTCGTACAAATACAATAATTAGCTGCATTTCCTTTGGAGTAACGTTGCTAAAAAGAACGCTATTTATTATAATTTGTGTATACTTAAGTTTCACAATTCAATACTTATGCCAAATTCCATTAAGATTACTTACGACATAGTTTGAAAGAACTAGCGCATATACTATATAGACAAACATGTCATTGAATTTTTAATTAATATTGATATGAAAAAATTAACTCATCAACCAGGAATCGAGGTAAGCACGCTAGGCTAGAAATCCAGAAGTCCGAGGTTCGATTCCAGGTTAATGAGTTAAATTTTCCATATCAATATTTTTTAAATAAATAATTCGTCTAATATCAATAAACTAGTTTTTAAGGGGGAAATTTTAATACAACATTTGATAAAGTTCGATATTATTTGTTCATAATTTTATTAAAATTTTTAATTGGGTTTGGTTACAGATTGCCACCAATAATACCAGGTTTTAATTATGGCAAGAAATCCATTAGCTGGAAATATACACCATCAACACCATTACCATATGGAATATATCGTGTTGGATCGGAACGGTAAGTCAATTATTTCGTTGCTATAAGTGAAAATAAAGATGGGGTTTTTGATTAATCCATAACTATAAACTAATGTAAATCAGGCATGATTAATATTTGAAATAGTTCCATTTTAAAAAGATATTATTCCAGGTTTATTTGAAATATATTTTAAAGAGCATTTAACCATTTCCATTTTAAATATGTTCAAACAGGCATTTTACAGATTGACTGACAGACAACTCATAGCCTAAACTGGTCGATATTGAAGCATTAAATTTGGCACAGGAATTTTTGATATAACGTAGGTGAGGACCATGAAAGGATTTTTGAAAATTAATCGCCTTATGTGGTTGAATAGGGAATGTAAATTTGTACCAGAGTTTGTATCAGCGTTTTTGAAAATTCATCCCCTAAGGGGGTTAAATAAGAGGCGAAAGTTTATATGGGAAATGCTTGATTTTTGAAGTTTGAAAGTATTTTGTTTAGGCTTCTGTTTATCAATAAGAGTAAGTTAAATTGATTCACCTTTTTCGAAAATTTATCTCCAAACAGGGGATGAAATTTTTTTGCTTTATAATGGTATCTGACAAAAAAGCACTCTGTATTGGCTGGAAATGTTCATTCTTTTAATAAATTGGCAGAATTTTTTCTTTGAAGCCCCCAAGTGTTTGTGGATGATTGATTTCACACTTTATTCTTAAAATAAATCCATCGGTTATACCATGTTAATTGACACCAATGAACTTTTTTCTTTGCGGGTAATATGAACCACATGATTTTAAGGTACGGAATCTTCTACAAAAGCAAATATAATTGAATTATATATCCACTCAAAATTTGTAAATGGCTTTTTCAGTATCCTAAGCTTGTTACATTTATAAACGAATTCTCATAACAACATTATTCAATACGTGACGAAAATTTTTCCAAACATATGGTGGTCGCCGGCCAATATACAAACATATATGACACACATTCATACATATATATATATATATATATATATATATATATATATATATATATATATATATATATATATATATATATATATATATATATATATACCTACATGTTTAGACCTACCTATAAGAAAAGGATACACATCCCCTACATACATCTGTCATATAAATAGTATACATTATTGCACGTACACAAACTGTTGTGAGTGAAAAATAAATGAACCAGTCCATTCTCTTCTACTCTTTTTGTACATATGGAAATTTGTTTAAAATATTAAAACATATAAAGAGAATTCGTAAAAATATTATTGCTGCTGAATTTTTATCATTGAAAATTCTGTTTTAGTCAAGTTAAGTGGACATTAAAGTACGCAGAGAATCTATTTGAGAGTCGGTATCAAGAAGAATAGATTAACTTCAATCTCGATATCGATGAAAACGTGATGAAATCGAATATAGCCCAGTAACTGGGTTATAATTAATGGTCTTATTGTGCGACTCTCCAGCCCTCATAATTTTAGTCTTATCAAAATGAAATTAACGAGAAAATAGATAGTTGATCTGGACGCCGGGTCACAGTGGTTTCGAAGGAAACGAAAAAGCAGATACCTTAGCAAAGAAGGGAATCGGAATACTCTTCATTGGCTCAGAGTTTATCTTGGGAATTCCAAAGACTACATGCAAACAGGTGATCAACGAGTGGTGAAATGCTAAACACCGTGATCACTGGGAAAAAGTACCGCGGCAGGAGCTCGGGAAGGTACTGCTTCAGAGTGCAACCAAGACGCTATCTTCCGATGCACTGAGGCTGAACAGGATGCAATTATGGAGGGTTACCAGATTCATTACCGGACATTATCCCTTGCGGAAGCATCTGCGCACAATGGGACTCCATAACGGGTCAATTATGTGCAGATTGTGTGGCGAGGAGGAAGAAACATCCAGCCACATGATCTTTGACTGCGAACCTCTGGGTTACAGCAGATACAGGATACATCTCACCTCGAATATATGGCCCTTCAGGAAGACCTGATAAGCAAGCTCCTAGCTATTACCAACACATGGGAGAAGCGAATCTCGTCAGACTGAAGTAGAAGAGGGAGCCCAATGGACAATAAGGTCGAAGTGCGATACTTTTTAGACCCCAAGATGTATCTACCTATCTATCTATCTATGGAGACAGAGATTTTGGGCGCTTACACGCTTTCGGCCCTCACATTTTTAAGAGTAATCGTGTTGGCTTATGAACGCTTATTCTACTCTTGAAAATGCATATTTTGGCATTATAAGTACGTGTTAGCGCCAGTTGTCATCAATATTCAATATGACGGATGGAAACAGTGTAGCTGTTTTTTCAAGCAATAGAATGTTTGACATTAATAGCCCTTCAAATCAAAACAAACCTACTAAGTTGACAATTTGATAAAGTATGTCGCTAATGTAGTTTTCTTTTTTGTTTTTTCAGTAAAAAAAAAGAATTAAAACATTCAAAATGCAATGGAATACACTAAAAAAAATTTTGCAAGTACGATTTGGCGCTCACGCTTGTGCTGCCCTACCTCGATAGAAAAAGCGCCTGTAAGCGTGGTGTCTCTCGTGTAACTCAAGCATTATCGAGCTTTCATATTCAGCGTCAAGATGAACACTAAAAACAACGCTTGACGGCGCTAAAAGCGTGTTAGCACCCAAAACGAAGACACTCTATCTCAAATTGCAAATATTTCTGTAAACATTATCTTTGATAGATATTAATTTTAAAGGTACAACATTATGAATAAGCTTTATTATACAAATTTGTCTACTATTTGGGCATTATCTACCAAAGTGGTTTCTAATACAGAGATAAAACACCCTACGGAATGAAAATAGAAAATGATTGAAAGATTCTCAATAGCACACAATTTTTAATAAATTTAAAATGAGCATTCCATACATACTCATACATATGTATTTTTAAGAACTATAAAAATTGATAGTTCGAATTCTTTGTGACTTTCAAATTATCCGAGCTTGTCTTCACTAGCCCATATACTCGAGAGTATACTATGAAAATATTTGCATATGTTGTAAAATGTTAGAGCAGTGATTCTCAACCACTGTGCCGCGGTACTTTTGTGTGCCGCCAAATTTTGTCAAATGTATATAGTAAAGTATTAACCAACATAAAAACGAAAAAAAGATCGAGACTGTTAAATATAGAAGACGATATGAGAGTAACATTGTCATTTTTACGACTAAATATAAATGAAATTATCAAAAAACATCAAGCTCAAATATCTCATTAAAAGTATTCTTATTATTAACTTGTAATGAATCCCTTAGTAAACGTACTGTTGTTTTTGTAGTACATATTATTTTATTTTACATTCAAAATTATTATCATAAAATATTTTACACAGTGTATAAAAGGTAAGTAAACAATTTTTAAACTTATCTTTTTCTTTGTGTGCCATCAAATTTTGAAATCGTTAAAAGTATGCAAAAAAAAAAGGTTGAGAATCACTGGGATAGAGTATTAAACAACATAAACATACATTTTTTGCTTGCATGTTTTACGAACTCTCTCTACATATCTGTACACTTTACCCTTTTTTGACAGTAATAAAAAATTTATTCCTCTTTTGAAATCATTTCAGAAAATGAATGCCCTTTGCTTATGATGTACAATTGAGACCCATTTTTTTATATAGTCTATGCGAATACTCTATGGAATCAAAACATAAACCTTATTCGTTTTATATTTACTAAAATTGTTAGTTCTTTTCGAGTAACGCTTCTAATTTCCATTACTTTTATCATTAAGATCAAAGCTTCACGAAACTCTAGTAAAAACAAGAGAACTTTACTTGGCGAATTCAGGACAATAAGACAATGTAATCTGTTATGTACAACAACCGATGCAGGGGAATATTTTTATGATATATCTGATATTATTTTGATTAATACCTTTATAGTACCAGATCTCGACCTAAAAGGTATTATCTAAATGAAAGATACTTCTGATCCGGTTCTTTCACCCGGTTTCCTCGTCAAAACATGTGACGTTATGCTCCTCCTCCCTACCTCCTTTGGGGTCGGGGGCGGAGGTACGAGGGTGGGGGGTTCAATATCACTTCAAGACCCAGATTACCACTCGCCATCCGGTTGCCTCTCCAATTCATCTGGTACGTTCAATTGTTTTAACTATAGAGTTCACTTTAAATCGAGTAATGGATTTTTGTATTCAGACAATTTGCCCGTCCGTACCCCGTGTGTACAAATGTAAATAAGTGAATATTTAAATACGAAAAGTTTTTCAATTAAAATATCTTTCGAATATTATTTTGGTGGTTTGTGTTTTTCTTTGTTTATTTCTTATTTGGTTCTTCTTTTATTACTTATATGTGTTTATTATAAGACATGCAATACTAAAAGAAATATTTGGAAAATTCTGTCATTTACATTTAAATTGTTGACTGCTATTCATTAGAATTTAGAATAACTTTTCTGATAAACTTATTTATTAACTGTGAGTGGATTGTTGAACATGATATCCATATTTTTATTAAATTCAGGATTATTATTTAATCCAATACAATAGTGCTTTAATAGTGCTTTATTATCGACTAACAGCATTGACGTTAGAAGTACTAATAACTCGGCGAATTTTATAAGTAAACAAAGAGTTTTGGAAAGATGGCATTTTTCTCTAAAAGATATCTTTTTCTTTTTCAAATATTTATTATGATATGAATTCGTTTAAAAATGACAAAAAAATATTATTATTCGAAATTAATCTTCGAGTTCTAGGATACTTTTTAGGATACTTTTTTCGTTGTCGGTAAATTAGAGGCGTAAACTGATCTCACATACTAAATTGTTATACTTCTTTTTAAATAATTTTTTTAAATAATATTAAATAAGGTCAACAGTACTATTAAGACACAAAAGTTTAATAAAATGATATATAGCGCGCCAGACCAAGTTAAAGCAAAGGCGCCTACAGTACTATGTTTTACACGAAGGATTAGAGACGGTTTTTTCGGCGTCTGTATCTCAGCTTTTAAACTATTTTTTTTTAGAATAAAAAGCTCATAAATAATTCAAGTATTATTTACTTGAATCTTCTATAGGTGGAGGGTTTATATATGTATATTTTTCGTGTATAAAAATTCATTAAAGGCAAAAAGTTATAGATGATATATTAAAAGGATGTATTTAATATGTTTTAACGTTGCTTATATTATATAACATACTTATTATTATATTTTAATTCCCCAATTCCCAATTGAAAGGGTCCCTCATTGATATTTTCATGACTAAAAAAATATATATCGTATACAGAGAGTTCTTATTACAAGTAGGTAGAGTTTCACATGGAACAGATTTTAACAAACATTTGAGTTATTCTTAAATTACGTGAAAATTTACGTAATGCGATAAACAGTTTTTAATCGTATTTAGCTTGTTCCAGTTAATACATTTTGACTCGGCTGTTAATTAATTCCATGTTTTGTCAAATTTTGAAATCTATAAGAGATTTGTAAATTTTAATATAAAATTTGAAAAATACGACCCAAATTTAGTGATAGTTTATTAAAATCGGATAAAATTTGACTGTGGTAGAGATCAAAATTAATTTTATGGATTTTCGTGACGTCATCAGATTAAAAAAATTAATTTTTTGAATATCTTAGCCAAATTTTATCTGATTTAGATGAATTTTTTTTATACCATTACTTTTGGATCATATTTTTCATTTCTTCTATGCCAGAATATTATTTATATTCACCTTTATACAAATTGTGGTGCCCATAGACAAAGAATAAATTTAAAATAATATTTGGGTGAAATTTGAAAAGTTTGCATATTTGTTTTTTTTAAACTACCCCTAAAAAGGGGTGGAATGGGGTTGTAAAGATAATATGGAGAAATTGTCTTCATGAAGCAGAAATTTGGCAGGTAGGTAGATAGTAAACGTTAGCTAAGAAAGGATTTTTGAAAATTCACATTTTAAGGGGGAGAAATGGGAAGGGGAGGGTGAATTTTGTATGGAACTTATTGCCAAACATATTGGAAAATTATGTTTCGTCTTTTTTTTCCTTATCAAACGCGTGGCAGGGTTTAAAATAAAATTGGAATACTATGACTCAAATGAAGTCTTATAGGTTACAACAAAACCAACAGTCCAAGTGGCCGAGCGGTCTAAGGCGTTACGTCTGTGCAGTATTCCTACTTGGAAACTGGGAGGTTATGGGTTCAAATCCCGACATCGGCAGTTGTCAATTATTAAGAAAAAAAACGGGGCGGTTAATTGACTAAACTGTCGATGTATGGACAAGAACGAAGTAATCGGCTATGCTTGAGAAGGTTTTCCGGCATAGTTTCTATCATAGTCGGCTGCAGCCGCATATCTTACCAATTTCTAGTCTATACACAATAATTCCTTCGACTCCACTTACATACTCACATCCTTAGGCATCACAATGGACCTAATGATCGAAGTGTAGCCCGTCCAGGGCAGCCTCTACAATCTATCTATCTACAACAAAACTTGTTTACGTCAGGTTATCGTTTTCATTACACTGATGAAATGCTTTCAAAACACCTTCAATATTTTCACAGTGCTCTGTACCCGTTACACATGTCTTATACAACATAATAAATACAGGTATTGTAATTTTCCACCTATTTTATTTTGATTGAAAATAACCATTAAATAAAAAAATTTATTTCGTTGTTCAATATTGGATTTGCCCGTGTTTTTTTGGTTATATTTAGGTATGGAATGATTAAAGGGCGTTCGATAATGAAATCACTACCTTTCGACAAATAATATGAATTAACTTTTACCAACAAATAATGTTAACGCAAAAAATAACGTTTTTAATTAATTTTCGATGATTTAGAATCTAAGGTATTTGATAAAATGAAGTTGCCAACTTTTAGGTGCATTTATCATTAAGTGCGATGGAGAATAACGGCTTTTTAAGTGTTAGAAAAACGCGCCCAGAGGTGCAAAATAGGGGAAAATTTCAACAAATTTCTAACAGAAAGTAACAGAAACATGTTGAAATAACAACTAATTGAGTTAATTGCTTAAATATCCAGTATGAGAAATGACAAATGTTTGAGCTGAAATTGCAGTGAAACTAATTAGTTTATGGAAAAAAGTTTTAAACAAAGGTCTTTTTAAATATCTCTTACGGGTTCAAAAACAGTCCGATTTTGCCGATTTACGGACCCGTTATCTCTTTTCGTTTTGGCATATTGTATCTACAAAAAGGTCATTTTATGAACACCCATACCAAAACTTTTCTGCTTTCTATATTTTTAACAGATCAATATTTTGCGCAATACTTTTCGATTCGTTTATTAGTTTGCTTGATAGAGTGCGTCAAATTTACGCTGAAAAATCCTTAACAAGTTGAATGATTTTTAAAGTTATTTACAATTGAAGTAATTCTTTCAACCATGGTCGGATTAAGCCATGTGAGGTTCTTAAGCAATTCAAGTCTCGAGCAATTCAATAACTGGAACAATAGTCAGGAAAAATGCTTCGATCATTCATAAAATAAATGCTTCATCCGGTTGTCACTAAAAAAAAACGATGGTAATTTAGCATATTTCATAATCCACCACTGGAACCCCAAAAGGTGCGGGATCCATAGGTACCTGCCTATTTGCCGGCAGGTGTATATAATCCGGCCCTGCTCGATTAAAAACATTTGTAAGCCGATAACAATTCACAATCATCTCGAATAAAACGTTAATTTATGATTCATAAATAACGTCGATAAACACATGAACTTCCGTCTTTCATGACTCACAAAGATCAACAACTCTTCTACATAAACATTCTTTCATTTTGCAAAGTGGTGGAAAACTATTCAGAAGAGGTATAGTGAATTATTTTGTAAATAATAAATTTTTTCGATTCTTATTAACCATTTACGAAACAAAAAAAACAAGGGAATGTTTACCCCTTCCCCTCCCCCCTTTCGAATGTTTAATTTGATTGGTTTAGGTAATGAATTTTAAAATGAATGTTGGTAAAACATGCAACTCTATTCATTTATTTTGTTTGTTTTTTTATTGTTTCGCGTTTTTTTGCTCGATTTATTTAATCAATTCATATAAACGAAAATATGTTTCTTGTTGAGTTCAATGAATGTCGATTTCATAACATTTTTCAAGGTTAACATAGGGTTAGTGTGTGGCTGGACTACGTGAAAAGTGAAAGTTCGACAGGTGAAACAGTTCTTTTTTGGTTTGTTTTCAAATAAATATTATAGTGACAGGTTTTTTGTGAGTTATCAGAGTGTGAGCTGTTGGCAAAAAAATCGTGTGATCTTATGACTTTAAGTGATTTTAGTAATTATCTCAGAAACGGTAATTCCAACCTTTATTTATTGGTCTTAGTTAGTCCAGCTGTTTAAGACGCTCTACTCGGAACTGGGAGGATGCTGGTTCGATTCCCAACGGTGGCAGTTTGCCAATTTAAAAAAAATGGAGCGGTTAATTGACTAAACTGTCGGCGAATGGACAAGAACGAAAGTAATCGGCTATGCTTGTTAAGCAATGAACACTAAAAACAACGCTTGATAGTTGTTTTTAGTGTTCATCTTGAATTGAGCTGTGAATGCTAACAAACTGCGCTAATGGGCTTTCCTCTCAAGGTAGGGCAACAAAAGCCTGAGCGCCAAATCGTACTAAATTCCAAAACGACCACTGTATAAGCGTTTGATTTTTTATGTTATTGATGTGTATCAGGGTTTTCTTCCAAGTGTATTCTTCCATTGCATTTTTAAATTTTTTGAAAGTTTTAAACTTTTTTTTTTCTGAGTAAAAAAAAATACACCACGATATATACAAAATCTTATTAAAAAAAGCCTACATTACTGACATACTTGTGAGTATAGAAAATTGTGAGTATAGAGAATTTTGGTTTGTTTAGGGGCTTTTGAAGTCACTCAAACAACCATTTTATTGCTTGAAAAATAGCTAAACTATTTTCATCCGATATATTGAATATTGATGTTAAAACAAACGGTATTTTCAAGAGTAACGTAAGCGTTTAACGTAAGCCAAAACAAACCACAGTAAATTGCGCTAATAGCGTGAGCGCTGACAGAGTGTAAGCGCCTCAACCGAATAGGGGCGTATTCGGTTGAGGCGCATCTTTCTCCCTTCACTTCAAATATTTCGAGTTCATTGTCGTATATCGAGAGAGAAAAACTATTTTCGCCGATTTCGCGAAGCAGATAAATCTCCTCTCGTCTCGATTCTCGAGTGAAATATCGAACAATAGATTTAACAGTACGGTATATTTACTTCACAAATTCGAGAATTAGTTTCAAAGACACTTGTAAGCTTTGAATAAAATATAATAAACTTTCCAAGGCCAAGGAAAACTTTATTGCAATTAAATTACAAGTAGTATTTTCCTCGTTATTAACTATATTACAAAATTGTGTAGGTGTATAAATAACCTCATGCATATGCAATCATTACAATCATAATGTACTTAAAATTGCATAAAATTAACTGACAACATTGAATAAGAAAATGATAATATTATTATAGGAACAAAATTAAAAAGTGCAAACGTTAACAAATTCTATTTTCATCGAATGTAAATGAGACTATAAGTAATTTTTACAAGGAAGACAAAATAAAAACGTTCCTCTCTATATTTACATATTATGTGTACAGTTACAATAGTAAAAAATTGAACCAACTAATAGTATATTGTGCAACAAGTGCGGTAAGTTGTCGATTACCAACGAGAGTGATATTGTCCACTCATTCGATCGAGTGGGTAATTGACGACACCGCACGACTTGGAGATACTATTTTTTTTAATAATGCGAAAATAGATCTATTTTAGCGCCCGTTCTTTCGGACGTTAAATGGCTGTTTGGCTATTCAATTATTACCAGACTACTTCGATATATTGCAAATATTTATTTGCGTGAAGAAAGAAAACTTTTGGTTGAGCCCATAACAGATAGATAACGTCTACCAGTGTAGACGTTTCCGCGTGAATAGCTACGAATTAGCTTTGTGTAAGGTTATAAATTAGTGTAGCGTGGAAACGCGTTTAGCTAGGACATTGATTCTAGTGTCATTACTTGCGGAGCACTTCAGAGGAGGCAAAGTGCGACAATAGAAATGTTCGCCGGAATATAAGTGAAAATTGGTATTTTACTTAATATTGAAGATTTCGTCTCAAATGGCTCGTAAATATGCTCGTAAATTATAGAAAACACATATCAGACGGAAAACTCGCGTAGAAAAAATCCAATGAGCCTAAAAAGTCCATTTCGGAACGAATGCGAGAGCTACGGCAGTGAGATTACGTAAGTGCCCCATGGGGAATACAGCGGCCAACAGTTGGTAAACGTCTACGGATCATGTGCAGGACGTTTTTATGAAAAATTTTTGGCATGGACTGGAACTGCGCCTTTATTTTTTTTTATTCTATATTTGACGCGAGAGACGAGATTCATTTGTTTCGCTACGAGAGCAAGAACAGTTTTTTCATCTCTACATACGAGATGAGAAAAAACAAGATGCTCGTTTGATATCGCTGTAACAATCTATAGTATTCACATTAAATAAACACATGATTTTTTGAATTTTTTTTATTTAGTTTAACGGCTGCACGTTTAACAGCTAAGGTCATATGTACAGCCACTTATATCGGTGGTTTTATATTTGTTTTATTATTTTGGTTTCTTGTAGGTATTGTTTTAGTTAATCCAGCGTGTGTACATCATTGGCCAAAATTTCTTCTAAGTTGTTTGGAAGGTTATATTTTCGTCTGGTTTGTTGTAGTTGATGGTCCATACATGTGATAAGCAGATGCTCTACTGTGATAGTTGTGTTGCATTTTGCACATTGTGGTCTTTATGATTTCTTTAGGAAAAAAAAGGCGTGTTGTTTTGGTATGCCCGATGCGAAGTCTAGCAAGAGCTACCTCAAATTCCTGATCCAATTGGAAGCATGAGTTCCACACTGAACATTCACGTTTTATGTTCTTTAGTTTACTTGGAGGGATAGTTGTTTTGCCTGTTTGATCATATCTTGTGAGGTTATTTCTGGAATAGGGAATATGCATGAACAAATTTTTTCACTTGAATGGAAGCATGTTTACTTGACAAATATCAAGGTAAAATTACTTTTTAAATAACTTTAAAAATAAGCGAGATATGAATGATTGAAAGTCCCGATTAGACAAAGAGGGTGATAGCCCTCTTGATATGTTATGTGACGTCATATTACACTTTCACCATTTAAAATACACGTAAAACTCCGTTTTTAGTATTTTTGCAAGAAAGAGACAGATAATAATCTTTAAAAGCTTATAGGTTCCTTGATATTTGTCGGATTTTAATTTCGTTTTTAAATATTATTACAGTATTAACAGTATTTTCATATTCTGAAAATAAATGTGAAAACAAATTTTCATGCATATTCCCTATTGGTATTCCTGTGATATGTGCTTCTTTTGCGGCTTCATAAAAAAAAACATGATTAATTTTTTCATTTTTACCACCGTTTAAGATAGATCTAATTTTCGATATCAATAGCATACATTCATATATATTTGTACATATGTAATTTATTATTATTATTATTATTATTATTATTATTATTATTATTATTATTTAAGTTAAAACTTCATAAGTTTCCTTACTAATTGCATTAAATTAGTCGTCTGACTCAAGTACTCGAATTCTCGAATATTTTACATCCATATACATGCACATCCTCTTTCTCTTATACATGCTCAATCATATATTGACTATTTCATTTCAAACCATCAAACCAAATTAAATCTATTGATAATACTGGACTTGAATTATGTAGTGGATGTTCTAGTTTATTTTAAAAGGATTACACAGGTTGTAGTTTTACATAATCTTGTTAAGTTAATTCTACCCAAAGGACAACTTTTAGTACTACACTACGGGTAAATAGAATATGGGGGCTATAGAGTTTTACATCACGCTATATACTGTTTTTTTTGTATTAAATCTATTAGTGATTGAATATATTATCAAGTCTTCAGTCTTCGAAGAATGATTGTTTAATTACGTTGTTGTTGTTGAAAGAGTTTTTTTTTGGTTTTTGAGTTTTTTTCCTACGGTGATGTACATGTGCTCCGTTTGAGATTTAATTAATCTCGTTTTGAGTGTGGTAATTCCCCGGAGTTTGAGACGGTGTTACGAATTTTTCTTATAAATTTAATTAAGTATTTATGACGTTGGCGTTTGAATTGATCTTCAAATGGTAATTGAAGAATTTTGAGATTTAATTAATCTTGTTTTGAGTGTAGTAATTCCCCGGAGTTTGAGACGGTGTTAAGAATTTTTCTTTTAAATTTAATTAAGTATTTATGACGTTAGCGTTTGAACATGATAATTGAAGAATTTTGAGGAAATATTTCGGTTTTGTGTTTGACGCTTTTTTTTTTGACGAAAACTTTTATCGTAAGTTTAGCAAAGTGTAATAAAATATCGAACTATATTAAGTATTAAAACTTAACAGTATTCACAGGGATTATAAAATGTTTTTACTTGCATTTTTTTTTTGTAAACAATTTATCCATTGCTAGTATGATTGCCTTTCAGTTATATTAACCAATGGAAGTAACGAGCTTTTACTTAATTTAACATTAAATGCTTGATATGAAATTATTAATATTATTACTAGTGGTATTAATATTTCAGTTGAATATAAGTTGATTTTAATTTAAAAGCGGGGAATGACATTAACTAAATAAACTAAATAAACTAATTTAAGCTAAATTATGACTATTTTTATTTAGACATTTCTTTTATCTCTACTAAAAATGTTAGTCGTTCAATTTTACTGCTGATTTGTTTTTACATTGTGATAGTAATTAATTTTTTATATAAATTAAAATATTGTGGGTATTTCTACTGAGTTCTCAAATTAGTTTTCATTTTATCTATTTGCATTGTCTGGTTACTTCAAGTCCGGTGTAATACACTTAAATTTTCGCCTACATATCTCCGTATCCATGGAAAAATAAACAAGAATCCATGTCTAACTAGTATTTAAATTACTTTAATTTATTATAAACATTATTTAGTCTGGGAGGTAGTGGCGCATGGTCGTGGCGCAGTATAAACTATCTGACTTAAAACTTGGTACGTATTTAATCTCGCTAAGAGAGATAGAATTCGAAAATATTCGCTTAAATAAAATTTTGGTGGAAGTGTCGATAAATATTTGTAGTAGTGGAAGCGGTGGGAAATTACGTTGAAGTTTTTATAGTCTGAATATTATGGGAGCCGGAGATATAACAATAAAACGCGTAGAAGCCGCGCGTATAAGCTAGTATTTATATATAAATATTGATTGCGGGCAGGAATAAGATCATTGGAAAGCCAGATTAGACCCGTAGACCATATTTATAACCCGTAGAATTATGTATCAACGGATACTTTGTTGAGTATGACTATGTAAGTTCGATATTTTGCTACGTCTATCAATTTTGTGAAATAGTAACAATTGATTCAATTGATTTAATATCTAATGGTATAAGTGGATTAAATTTTATGTTAATAATCGAAAATTTTCTCCCAAAAAGAAAAAAATCTACCAAAAGTGATATATGAAACAAAAACAATATATTTTCGAATAAACTAACAATAGTTCATGGACCCACATAACCCTTAATACAATTAAGATTACGAAAAATACTTTTCTTTTCATTTTTATAATAATATCGAAGAGAATTAACAAAGTATAATAAATTATCTGTGCTTAAAAAAAACAACAACAATATGGGTGATGATACAGTGCCGCCGTCTAGTGAAACGCAAGTATCATCTGGTGCAGATGATAATGATACTTCTAAAGATTCACTTGCCAAGGATAATACACCGGCGGTTGTTGAAGATGACGGTCCTGACGAAGATGATACTGAAGAAGGGTGAGTACACAGATATAAATATATACTGTCGTTGTTGCAAAAATAACTCACCCTTATTCATAATATTATCGTACTGGGTGTCCCATTTTAAATATGACGTCCAGTTGACAATGATTTGACATGTCTCGTTTAAACTAGGTAGATAGGTAAATCTTGAGGTATGAAAAGTGTTGCATGACCTTATGACCCATTATGTTCAACCCTTCTACCTTAGTCTCTTGAAGTTCGTTTCTCCCTGTATCATGACAATAGCCAGAAGCTTGCTTATTAGGTTTTTTTGAAGGTTCAAATATTCTATAATCGAGAGATCCGCAGTTAAAGATGTTGTGGCTGGATATTTCTCTCTCCTCGCCGCACAATCTGCACATAGTGGATCCATTATGGAGTCCAATTATGTGTAGGTGCTTTTGTAAATGATACTATCCGGTGATGAATCCGGTAACTTTACGAAGTTGCATCTTGTTCAGGTTCAGGTTTTTGTTGCTATCCACTCGATTGTCACGTGTTTGGAATTTCTTAAACAGGTTATGGGCTCATGAAAGGTAAACCGACTACCCTTTTAAAAGGTATCTGCTTTTTCGTTACATCCGAAACCACTGTGACCTGGGATTCAGATCAAGCAGATCAAGCTGATCCAGCTGATTTCAGTGGCAAGGCTTTTAGAGCTTGACTGCCTAATGAAATGTGTACTATTATAGTTCATGTAACCTCTACGTAGGTAGGTTTCCTCGTACGCAAGTCAGTATGGCGTAGACTTTAGCCTAATAGACGGTGGCATATTTTCCCAAGTTGAAACTAATTTTTGCCTTGGGTCATTCACCATAAATTTTCTCAAAATGCCCCTTTAAAAAATAAACAATTTTTTCATAAACGCAGTTTATACCGGATATTTAAACAGTTAGTTGTTTTTTCACATGTTTTTGTTTCTTTTTTTTTTTTCAAAGTACAACTATTGTGAATTTGTGTCTTATTGGTATTGGATAGACAAAGCCTAAGCATCTTTTAAATATCAGAATATTCTTGGAAATGATTTATAGAAAAATATAAAATTACAGAAAAAGAACACTACTGCGAAAATTTATCGAATAATTATCATTGCTGAAAGGTAACATACAACAAAAATTGCAACAAGTCTTCATAAATTTCAATAAAATGTCAACTTCTTGGAAATTTATGTGTCTAACAATAAGTAATAATCATAATACATTGTAATTGATATTAAATTACTTACTAAGTTTCTGGAATATATCTAGAAATTTTTACTACTATACATTTTTATTCATACAAATGTCATTTATATTTATATTGTATTTCAAATTGTATTATACTACATATATATATATATATATATATATATATATATATATATATATATATATATATATATATATATATATATATATATATATATATATATAATGGGTGATTCATTTTACAAAAGAGGAGGAACTTTTTACAAAACTAAAAAAAATAAAAAATAAACAAATTTTGGGGTTATCTTTATTATCATACAAAAGAACCCTTCTTTACATTTATTTTTTAAAGATTATTTCTTTCAAATATTTTCTGTAACTGCGGTTAACATGGTCCATTCTACAATTGCAATTTTAGATGACACGTCCGAGCATTTTGAGTGGTATTTGGCGAACAACGCGAGTGATGTTGGCTTTCAGTTGCTTAATCGTACGCGGATAATCCATATAGACTTTGGACTAACTCCAAAGAATAAAGGCGGCCCACTCACCGGCCCGAAGCGCGAAATTGACTGTTCACCAAATTGTTCTCGCAATAAAGCCATGGTTTAACGTGCTGTATGGCTAGTGACGCCGTCTTGTTGGTATCAAATGTCCTGGAGATCATGGGCTTCAATTTCAGGAAACAAATAGTCCGTTATCATGGCACGATAACGGTATCCATTGACAGTTACATTTTTTTCCACCCCATAAACTGTGGCCCGTAAACCACTCTAAACCGTTGTTTTGTCTGGATGTAATGGCAGCTCTTGAGGTTGCTTTTGAGGTTGATTTCTTCAGACCAAATACGTCAATTTTGTTTGTTGACATATCCGTTAAGCCAGAAATGTGCCTCATCACTAAACAATATTTGTGTCGAAAACAGTGGATTTTCTTCAAGCCTTTCAAGCGCCTAAATACTGAAACGGTGAAGGAAGTCTTCCCATGATGAAATGTCAAATTAAACTGAACAAAAATACCATGAGTGGTTAACACGACTCACGCTTCATCTGTGAAAAAATCCATAGACAAAAAACTACCTCTAAATGAATCACCCGTTGTGTATCTATATATTATAATTATATACATATAATATATATATATATATATATATATATATATATATATATATATATATATATATATATATATATATATATATATATATATATATATATATAAATATATATAGAATAAACGTAACATTTTTCTAGTAAGATACAAGGTGCCTTAAGTCGCACCTAAATAAACGATTCGAATTATGAAAAATATATCTACAATATTCGTTTAAAAGCGGGGCTCAAGTTACACAAAAGCTTAAAATATAAAAGGGGAAAGGTTTATAATTTTTCCCTTTTCTTGGAAAAGTATACAATGTGACATATAACACGGCAAGTTGGGAAAAAAAAATTTTTTTTCATTTATTATAATATAAACGATTGTAGAAAGATTAGATTACTCCTAGCTCAAGATACGAAATATGTGCCCCAGGTTGGCGCTAATGTTCGCTGTCCTGTGGTTTAACTAAATGTATGTGAGATAATGCAATGAGATAAGTCAATATCTTCGCCTTGCTTTAACATATATTTTTTTGACCTTGAATAAAAGTTTCAAATTTCAGAAAGTCTAATTACTGAGTCGATTGTTTAAATATTTTGTATATACTGACTTCTTTATCAATGTATTTAGGTTCAGATTAATACACCTATTTGAGCTGAAATTGAGTGGCTGACTATTGTGTGCAACGAATGATTAATCTATTTTTGTGTGTGTTTTTATTTATCTCAAATAATTATGTTTTTCTAAATTTTAACAGCAAAATTTTAATGAAATGGCAATTTTTTTATTTTTTAAATTGATTGACAAATAATTTATTTTCAAAAAGTTTGTTAATTCACTTATTTCTATACAAACCAAAAACTAGATTCGAGATCTGTTTCGGCTATAACTTTGGTACGGTAAGAAACCGGCTGTAACTTTTGAACGCTTTGAAATTTTGAATTTTTGATAGTTTCTCTGGTACTGTAAGGAAAATTTGCCTAGGGTCGGTCATCTATGTAACTTTTGAACGGTTCGGAATTTTGACCTTTTGATAGTTTCTCTGGCACTGTAAGGAAAATTTTAGGGTTTCCCTAGGGTTTTCTCCAAATAGTTTGGACAAACACACAATATATTTCACTTTTATATATAAAAAAGATTATACTGCACACTAAAGTCGGTTTCGTTTTTGCCAGCAGGTGTCGTGACCAAAATGGTTATGTATCAATACATGTAAAAGGATTTTATACTTGCGACATTATTGTAGTCCGGGAGAGTAGTCCAATAGAGATAAAAACGATAACAAATATTATTAGAAAAGGAAACTAGTAAAATATAAAAGCCTTAATTTATTTCGACAAACTATTTTCACAGAAATAAAAAAAATAAATAGTTAGGTAATTTCTTTAATTGAAGTATCTTACTCGTATCTATTATATACACGTTAGATATCATTTTATCCTTTATATACACAGAGAGTTATAGATAGATTTGAATTAGGATAACAAGAAATATTTTCTCTTTAAAAACTGGTAGATGCATTAACAAATAAAGTAATAAAATGCACTTCCTGCTTCCATTAAATAAAAATGATATTACAAAGTGTCTCATTTAAACTGATACATGTAAATAAATCGAACTGTAGACATATTCAGAAAAAAATATTATAGACAAAAGAGGGGATATTGCTATTAATATTTTATTCATAACGATTTTTAAGGTAATAAGAATTATTATTTTCCGATAGTTTAGTGAAAACATTTTTGGATGTACCCGATTTTTGCTCGACAGCGAATGAGTCGAGTAAACGCGGGCAAATATTTCAACAGATAATTGATACTTAGTTATAACTGCACATGTATTAACATATACCATATAGCCGGTGGACCTACCTTTGGAATTTTGTATAATATTATAGACATTTACTAAGCAAAATTTTTATTTAATGTTTGTATTTGTAGCGGTACGCTCCTCAAATCAATTATGCTTTCATTTAGAAACCGTTGCTCCTTTACTACATCCTCCTCAAGTTAGCACGGTAATTGTTATTGTAAAAAATTATCTTGGTAATTATCAATAAACATATTTTGATATTCATTTAATATTTCAAATAAACATAATATATATCTTTACCTTGTCTTGATTTTTACTACGGATTCAATTATAATAATTTTATCATCTTACTTTTATATCTTCTTACATTTATGACTCTCCGGCGGTGAACCGAACTCCGGTCTCCCACGTGACAGGCGGGGATATTGACCACTATACTTCAGAAGGAGCGTACCGCTATATATTCAAGACATCTTAAAGTTAATTGGCATGCGGATATATGTCGATGGTCAATTTACGTCCACTTTTTGAGACTGCGGTAAAAAATTGCAACTTTTCCGTACATTTATGTGTCTCAATTAAAATGGACCACCTGTTATAACAAATTATCAAATGAAAATACAATATTTTTCTTTTAAAAAATTATTAAATGAAATGTAAGAGAAGAATGAATATACTATTAAAAAAATTGTATCGTATATAATATAATCTTGTTGTTTATTCGATGTGAGATGTGCGTTGCCTTGTTATATATAAAAAAAACTACAAGTTCTTCGAGATAGATAGATAGATAGATATATCTTGGGGTACATAAATGAATTGCACTTCGACCTTATGGTCCATTGTACTCCCCCTTCTAATTCAGTCTGACGAGATTCGCTTCTCCCATATCTTTGCAATAGCCAGGAACTTGCTGATCAGGTGTTCTTGAAGGTTCCTACATTTGAGGTGAGATGCACTGAATATCTTGTATCTGCTGTAATCCAGAGATTTGCAGTTTAAGAGAATGTGGCTGGATGTTTCCTCCTACTCGCCACACAATCTGCACACAATGGATCCGTTATGGAGTCGCTTGTGTGCAGGGTGTTTCCGCAGGGGACAATGCCCGGTGATGAATTCGATAACCTTCCGCAGCTGTATCTTGTTCAGGTTCGGTGCATCAAGGGACAGCCTCTTGGATGTACTCCAAAGCAGTAACTTCCCGAGCTTTTGCTGCGGTATATTTTCCCAGTGATTACAGTGTTTAGCATTCATCCACTCGTTGATCACCTGTTATACATGCAGGCTTTGGAATTCCTAAAATAGGCTCTGGGCCTATGAAGGGTATTCCGACTCCGTTCTTTTCTGAAGTATCTGCCTTTTCGTTTCCTACAAGTTCTTCTAACTAAGATATTCTTTTTAGCACTTATATAAGAAGTTCTTCTTCTTTAAGAGGTGTACATTTAGTACAAATCAGTATTTAGAGGAAATAAAAGCGCAGATAGTTTGGATTAAAACTAAAATAATTCAAAGGGTTATTCTCCACGTTCATTGTAAAAATTGTATCATTGTAATAAAGGATGAAAAGCTTCTATTCTATATCTATTGTTTACTTAAGGCTGTTCCAGCATACCACCACTTTTCGACAGATTTTGCTCATTTTTTTTCACAGGCTCAAAATAAAGTTTTCTAATAAATTCCGAAGTTTCAGAATTTTTGACCGTTTAGAACGCGAGATAATTAATATCAAAGTTATCATTCTATCTCACTCTCTCATTAGAAGCATGTAAAACTTCATGCCCGCCTAACTATTATCTGTTGTATTAGAAAAAAACTCGACAGAATTAAAAAAAAACAAACTAGGAGAGTAAAGCTAAATAGTTATTATATAGATTAAAAAAAATCGTGTGTTACCGTTTTGTTTTCGAAATATAAAAGTTTAAAATAAATTTTTTCTTCATCATAACATTATTTTGTATACGTGAACAGTGTTTTTCTTTTGAACAGTGTTGTGTTATATATGTGTGTTTATGTATTTGTGCTATAATAAAATCAAAACGATTTTTTGTCCTGATTATATACCACAGTGCTGGAACGTCCTTAAAAAATAATATTATACATACAGTTCAAAAGACGTCTCTATAGAATTTTATCCAAAAGAGACAAAAAACCCGGAATGTTCTATAATAGTAGAGTAAAAAACCCGCATAGAAATAAATATGATAGAGTAAGAACCGACCGTTCTCATATACTTTAGTTATTCCATTGCAAAAACTTGAAAATGGAACGTTACTTTTGAAGTCTATAGTGCATAAATTTTATGGGAAATGACAACAATAAAAATACTTAACCATTATTAAATGTTATTTTGTACCATACAGAATGAAACGCAACATTGTTGTAACAAATTTTAAGCTACTACAAAGATATTATATATGTTACCGTTAAAGAGTGAAAACCAGTGATGTACAGATTACCTATATAGGGTACATGTATACATAACGATACCTATATTGGTGTCGTTAATTGGAGAAAATATTGGTGTCGACTTATGTCGACTTCATAATACACAAATTTTTTTATTTTTTATGTTTCCACTTTTAAAGTTCAGTATTTTTATTCCCGGTATATGTAAATATAACAGGGTATATTAAGTTTAGCCCCGAATTTTGTAACGCATGTCCGGCCACGGCCACTTCCGCATGTCCGTCCGTCTGTCTGTGGACACGATAACTCATAAACGAAAAGAGATAACGAGCTGAAGTCTAGAGTAAAAAAGTAAGGTCAAGTTCGTGAATGGGCAAAATCGGACCATATTTGGAAAAAATGGGCAAAACTGCTCATCTTTGAAACCATAAAAGATAGAACACAAATGTAAGGACAAAAAATGTTCCTGTTTTAAAAATAAACAACTTTTGTTATAAACTTGTTTACATAAATTCTGGATATACCGGGTATTTAAGCAATTAATTTAGTTATTATTTTCACTTGTTTATTGCAATGTTTATTACGAATGCACAATACACAATCGACAAGAACTATTGTTCGTTTATTGCTCACCAGTGAATTAATCGAATACATGCCGATTTGAACCGAAGCAAAGCCGAACTCCGAAGTATGTACACAGTAAGCAATTCTTCTCGTTTACATTTATTCCTTATTATAAATCAATGAGTGATGTAATTGTTCTTGTACGTTCACAAAATTAAAATTAAATTAGAAAATGTATTAATTTGTATAGTTTACAAACTTTTTATATTATATGTAAATCATGCATTTAATTTAATTTGCCGGGATTTCCCAAACTGTGTTCCACAGAGAATTAGTGTTTCGCAGAAAGTTAATAAGTGCTCCGTCAAAAATTTTAATGACACAGAATACTTTTTGATATTTTGACAATGCTAGTTCAACGGATGTAAATTTCAAAACTCACCGCCGTTGGTGCTATAAAAAGTCACATGCTCGTAATTTATGGTTTAATGAAATAAGCTAATACGATTGACAATATTGCTGATATATTCTTCATAAATTTGATTAAATGTTACTTATCAACTTCTATTCTGGAGAAAACATGTCAGCAGGAATAATATTTAATTCAAGTTAGCCTGTGTTGTTTTATTGATTAAAGGTTAATCCAATTCTAGTATTTACATATAGAACTATATATTATAGCAAATATAAGTTTTTCCCTTCAAAATAAACAAGGTTATTTGTTAAATTTTCAGGATTGGAATACGTTTTGGAACCCCTGAAGGTATTCTTCTTTAGGCGCATTATCGATAAAAGATGAGAGTCTAATTTTAACATACGCACGCACATCCTCAGACGAAAACGACAGATTTAACTATTAATACGAGTTTTATGTTTTTTATTAATAGATAGCATCACCATACAAAACATAAATACTTTATTTTTTCAGTAATAGATCATTATAAAGCAAAAATAGTTTATGTTTTTATTAATAGTGTAAAAATTAATTATATTATTTGATTAAATCTTCATTAATAAAGTCTTTTCTCGAGAATTTTATCGTTTTCCCGACTAAAATTATTTGCATGCGTTAGTAATTCTTTTAAACACCCATTTTTTTGTATATATCCCACCTTTAACATGCTTTCTCGTGGTTTTTCGCTATATTAACGGTAACATATACATATACTATTACACGTGTAGGTAATGTATATATTATATAGCAGGTTATACATAATAAATAACAATACATTACTCCTTAGAAACATATTCTTCGAAAAGTAGTATATAAATCTTTTGTGTACAAGAAGATATATTAGATATTTTATATAAAGACATCGGTCTGATTTATCTTGTATTTTGGTTACCCTTACACAAAAACAACAACAACAACAATAACACTAGTAAACAAACAATAAATGCCTGTATTTTTTTTAGTTAAATTGTACCAGCTCTAAAATATTCTGAGATTTATAACGAATACAAAATAGAAAATTCTATTTACTTATAATATATTATATAAAGATTGTATCGAATATCAAGGTGTAAATATTGTATGTATTTTCATGAGCTTTGCGAGATGTTTTTACCCTTTTGTGTGTTTAGTATATTGTTGAGGGACATGGATAACTCAAAAACGAAAAAAAATAACGAGAAAATTGCAATTGAAATTTTGCGTGTGTGTTTTAGAGCTAAAACGTAATCTCAAGTTGGAATGGGTAAAATCAGACCTTTTTTTTTGAAAAATAAACAACTTTTGTTTGAAAATTTTTTTATAACCACCGGGTATTTAAAAAAATTAACACTCTTTGAAAGGGTATATTGAGAGGCATGGACAAATACTATTTCAATTTCTTTACTGTACTTCGTTTACTTGTTTGTAGTTCAAGGGACTAAATAGATTAAGAAAAAATAGGTCTGGAAACAGAAAATTATGAGATCACTGCTAGAAAAAAAAATCAACACTAAGCGTTCAAAATATTCAACTTTTATAGTCATTTACTAAATTTTTAGATAAAGTACCGTAATTAATGTTATGATTGTGCAAAAAACCCGTTGCGGGATGGAAAATTGCGGAAACCGAAACATCTTCATTAGTTTTTTAGAAAATTTGTACATGAATATTGTGTCGCAAAATCGATAAGAGCTAGACAATTCTTTATTTTATTTTTCAAATCAATTAAATTTTAATTTTAATTTAATTTTAATTTTTTTTAAAATATGGCCTAAACATGGGTCGAGTATCTTAAAATCGATAAACACTAGATAGATAGATTATACAGGCTACCCTGGACAGGCTACACTTCGACCATAAGGTCCATTGTGATGCGTAAGGATGTGAGGATGTGAGTGGAGTGGAAGGAATTTTTGTGTATAGACTAGGAATTGGTAGGATATGCGGCTGCAGCCGACTATGATAGAAACTATGCCGATATTCATCTGGAGTTCGTGAAGGAAACTGCAGAAAAACTTCTCAAGCATAGCCGGTTACTTCGTTCTTATCCATAAGCCGACAGTCTTGTCAATTAACCGCCCCCTTTTTTTTTTTAATAATTGACAAACTGTCGATGTCGGGATTCGAACCCGTAACCTTCCAGTTTCCAAGTAGGCAAATAAACATTATACAATGCTATACATATTGTAACAATGAAAAAAAGTATACTAAAAATAGTGGGTTTTCGAAAAACTTTCATTAAAATTAGACAAAATTCAGCTGTCCTAGCCATAAAATTGGTTTTTTTTGAATCTCGTACCTCACCAACATCCAAAAATACCGTATCTGGTCTATTCAAGACATATTATAACCTATTTACATGCAATTTTTTTTCAAATCCATTAAGTTTTAGTCAAGGATTTCAATTTTGGTAAAAAAACTCTGACAACTCCATTTGTTTTTTTGATATGATCTGTATAAACGTAATACATACCAGAAATTCAAAATTTTTTATATGTGCTTTAAACTTTAAAAATAAATTGAATCCACACCAACAATAAAAAAAGATACTTTGTAGAAACTAAATTGTTGTACATTATTGCAGTAAAATATTATACGACGCTCTAGACAACAATTTTAATATCACTTTTATATAGGTATTTACTGTATACGTCGCACGTGTTGTACTCTCAATTCCAAAAGTAGAGTACTTTTTTTCAAGTGTTTAAAGTCGATTTGTGTCGAATCCGTTTGGTTTACGAACAAAATGTTTTGAATGAATGTTGTCCATTATAAATATACTTACAACTTTTATTCGAAACATTTTCCCAAAAACCACACGAATAGGGCATAAATCAAGGATATAATTTTGAAAAAGGAACGATACTTTTGTGGTCAATAGTACATTATATTGTTTGTATGTAAATATTATTACAAAACTATAAAAATGTCGTCAATTCATTTCTGGCTTTGGTTGGTTCCTAGCTAGTTGGGTACTTGAGTCAATACTGAAGATCTAGACGGATATATCGCCTAAAGGTACATAAATTAAAAATACTGGGATGTGGGAAGAAAATAATTTCTTTTCTAGTTAATTTAAGAGGTCGATATTAAGAAAAGTTTGATAGACAAACTGTAACCTGTAGAAATATATATGAAGATATCGTCGTAGGTGCGTTTACTAGAAAGCGTGTAACTTCTGAACGATTTGACCCCTTGAGATCCAACTGATACAATATATTTGCTTTGTCACATGTTGGTTAATAGATATGCTAGGATCCGATAGATAGGTGGCGTTGTAGTCAAGATATTAACAAATTATATAATTTGGTGGAGGTTCTGGGAAGAAAAATAATATTAGCGGAAGCGCCGGGAAAAATTAAAAAAGTAGAATAATTCAATAAAACGCACCCACTATTTTTCTTTCCTTTTTCAACCCCGGTGAAAAGAGTGACATTCCACGGGCAACGCCAGGAATTATATAACGCTGGTATTATATACTAGCTAAAATTCTTGGCGTTGCCCGTGGAAAGTCACTCTTTTCACTGGGGTTGAAAAAGGAAAGCACTGGGATATATATATATATATATATATATATATATATATATATATAGAAATATATATATATATATATATATATATATATATATATATTTATATATATATATATACATATATGTATATATGTATATATGTATATATATATATATATATATATATATAACATAGATGCTGTTATATAGTCAAGAATTTCAAACAATTGTGTATGTAAAAAAATTAAATAATGTGTATTTAGTTTAAAAAAAAAATGGTGTTTAGTTTTTTTTTTTTAAAAAAAAAAACTAAACACTTTATAGAAAATAATTGAATTATCAATTATTTTCATAAATATGAAAGTTAAGTTAATATAGTAATTTTAATTAAAAGTTATTATGATGTATTTTTAAAAAAAATAATGAAAACTAAATATACAGTACTTTAGAAAAAAAATCCAAAACAGAGTATTGTATGTGGAATTATGAAAATTAGAAAACGATCGGTCCTAACGCCATACACGTAAATATAAAAAAAAATAACACGTTGAACCGAAAGTCTTTCAATAAAAGCTGGGCCCATTTAAAAAGATAATATAGAGGTAGTAAGATCTTTACTATCCAGTAAGTGTCTTAGTTATCGACAAGTGATTCGAATCTAAAAAAAAAAATAAAAGGTACAAAAACGGGAACAAAACAAATATATTTTAAAATAAAATATATATTTGAAATAAATAATTTCTAATGTAATACACGATAGTACAACTATCCTTAGAACACTAACATGGGTTGTACAAGTTATTAAAACAAAGATTACGTGAATATGTGCTAAATTGAATTATAGTAAAAGAAAACTACAGTAAAAAAAAATATGTTCAAATATGTCTGATTTGCAAAATATAAATATGGATTACAAATTTAATTCAGATACATACTTGTATATATAAAGAGACATTACGCTTCTGTAAAGAAAAAATACACGGCCAAAAAAAAACCAAGCGTATACAAACAATATAGATATAAATTGAAAACGTCAATGCATATTCACATAAAATATAAATTGTACACCAAAAGTGTGTATTGAATGTGTATTGAATTGTTACAAGTTTGAGAGACCACAAGTTTTTGAATAGTGAATTAAATAAATTATACAAAAAAAAATATACTTAGATACAATCAGATAGAAACCATTAATTCGCCCATTCGATATTTCAGCACAATCCATAAAAAAATATTCAACTTGTAAATTGAAGAAATAAAATTTTTAAATACCATCTAATTAATTGATGTGAATCAACTAATTTTTGTAACTATTTTTTTGTGTGACTCTACTGAGAGAAATACTTTTGGTAATTAGACTGAGCGAAGTACCTTCTGTAACTGCACTGAAAGAAGTATTAATTCAAACTGATTTTAAATATGTGCTGAAATATTAAAGTAAGCTTGTATATACACAAGTCATTTCTAATCTAAGCAAATGCCTGTTGAAACTATGCAAATTCTCAACTAGCATAAGGCAATAATTATATAAATTCTTTGAATAATAAAAATATGAAAAAATATCAATAATAAATTTTTATACAGTGGAGTATTAAAAAAAATTATTCTCCACTCCAGGGGGCCAAAAAAATTAGCGACATGCTAATTGGAAAATATTAAAACAAGAATGACATGAATAGATGAATGAAAAATCTTACAAATGTGGATTAGACGTGAAGATTCAAATACATTTAGATGTTAAATTAGGATGCAGTAACGTTACCATTCCCTTGATATCCTCTGAGGTAGTATGGCCGAATGTTGTATATCGACATGCCGAAGGTTTTCTTATTGGATTTTGGAGCTTTTAGCCTAACTGAAGTTGGTGTAGTGAACTTTATTATCTTGTACGGTCCATTGAATTTTGAAGCGAATTTAGGTGCAATATTCTTGTTCATATTCGGGGCCAAGTTTTTAACCATGACCAATTGACCCACTTTATATTTAGACAGCGTTGGTTTATTTAAAGTCTGGTTGACTCGTTGTTGGTGAGCAATCTTTAACGCATCTTGTATATGTGCTTGTGATGGTTTAGCAGAACTCGTGATTAACTCAGTTAATTCGTTTATAATCACAAACGGCGTCAATAACTTTCTACCAAAATAAACTTCAGCTGGTGTTGAGTCGATTGTATTTTTGTAGGAGTTATTGTAATTGAAAATTACAAAACTCAAAAACTTAGACCAATTTTTATGTTGTACAGAATATTCCTTGAGAATGCATCCTAAATTATATTTTATCTGTCGACTGAGGCACTCGCTCTTGTTCGAAGATGGTGTATAGCTCGAACAGTAGGCAGCTCTAATACCATTATTAAATAAGAAGGTTTTCCACTTGATCGACGCAAAGGCTGGTCCGTTGTCGGCTACAACAACCGTCGGATATCCATTTTGCAGAAAAATCTTCTGTATCAGTGAAATGGCAACGTCACTGGTCTGCCTTTTACATGGAAAGGCGAAAGCAAATTTTGAAAATCCATCTACAACAGAAAAAATATATTTAAAACCTTCACTTGATCTAATAATAGGACCGATAAAGTCGACGTACAAAGTATGTAGGGTATACTCCGGCACGGAACTACTCAACTGAACCCTATCGTTACGTGTATATGGCCTTATAGCCTGGCACACTTTACAGGTTCTGACATAGTCCCTTACTTTCGCATAGAGGTTTTTATAGTAAAATATTTTACTAATTTCACGGAATGTTTTAATTACTGAATTATGCGCAGCATACTTGGAATCATGATAATATCGAAGAACGTAATCGAGTAAATTATCTGGTAAAAATATACGTTTTAGTCGATTCCTTCCGACGAACTTATAAATTAACCCATCCTTTATGCAAAAATTAGGGACATTCATCTGAGCCTTAAGGTTTTGATAAATGATTTTACATTCGGGAGAGTTACGTTGTTCGCTTTTAACAGAAAGGTAATCAAAATTTGTATTAGCTAAAACGTTAATAAAGTTCAGTTGCGCATTGTTCCTGATTTCTTCATTCACCGATTCTAAGTCAGTTTGATCCAAAGTATTGGTTATCTTTTTTAAAAGGTTTGCATAACCTGGATCATTGCTATGCAACTCTTTAACTTTAATGAAATTTTTGCCTGAATCTTGATTTGAATCAGAAAATTTGTTCACTATTAAATGGTCAGTTTCGTATAACCTAGATAGAAAATCGGCCATATGGTTCAATTTGCCCTTAATATGTTCCGGGGTAAAGTCATATCTCGAAATTTTAAGGATCCACCTAGATAATTTATTAAATTTATTGGGGGTATTAAAAATCCACAATAACGACCTGCAATCAGTCTGTAGAGTAAACTTGCGGTCGGTTAAAAAATCTTTAAATTTATCTAGGGCCGTCACTACTGCGAGAAGTTCTAATTCATGACTGTTATATTTTAATTCGGCTGGATTCAATTTTCGAGAACAGTACATAATGGGGTGCAAACCGTCATCATACTCTTGAAGTAATACCGCGCCCAGACCAGTAGCTGATCCGTCAGTTTGTAGCACAAAAGGTTTGTCAAAATTAGGATGTTTTAAGACAGGCGCACTTACTAAAGATTTTTTTAAAGTAGAGATTGCATCAAGATGAACCTTAGTAATTTTGAACCTTACACCTTTCTTTTTTAAATCGTTTAACGGAGCTACAATCTGACTGAACATGGGAATATAGCGGGAGTAAAAAGCCGCAGCCCCAACTAGACGCATAACTTCTTTGACGTTTTTTGGAGTTGGCATGTCATTGATTGCTTGCACCTTAATAGGGTCTATAAAGCGTCCCTCAGCGGATATTACGCTACCCAACAAACGTACCCTCGACATACAAAATCGAGCCTTAGAAGGATTAATAGTGATACCGATAGACTTTATTTTAGTGAACAAGAGATTCAGGTGATTTAAATGTGATTCAATGTCGGGTGAATGTACAATTAAATCGTCATAATAAATAAGAAGAAATTTATGACGAAATTCTGCGAGACTGGAATTTAAAAAACGAGCTAATGATTGACTAGCCACCTTTAGCCCGAAAGGCATGGTATTGTACTCAAACAGACCATATTGTGTGACGATCGCGGTGACATGTTTCGAGTCATCTGATAATTTTATCTGATGAAAACTGGATTTCATGTCGAGGAGTGTAAATACTTTCGAATTACCTAAGCTAGCGAAAATATGAGCCATACTGGCTGAACTCATCGGATCAAACTCTATATGTTTGTTAACAAACCTATAGTCAGCGACTAACCGATAAGAATCGTCTTTCTTTTTAACAAAGAAGACGGGTGAGCTATAATTAGAGTTCGAAGGAGAAAGTACCCCTTGTGTAACAAGCTCTTGAACATGCTCGTCCAAAAGTTTGGCTTTATCGGGTGCCAGATAGTAAGGAGCTTTACAAACCGGAATGTTATCGATTAACTTAATTTTATATTCAAAACCCTTGGCAAGGCCAGGAACGTCAGAAAAAATCGATTTAAAGTTTTGAAGAAGTGTTTGCAACACTTTGGTTTGTTTGCTATTAAGATTTACTTTCGCTTCGACAATGGTATTAATAATTCGATTATTATTACAAAAACCCGAAAACGGTATTTCAACATTAGGATGAAAATAAAATTTGATCGTCGACTTAAAGAAGTCCAAAATGATGTTGCAATTTTTAAGTGTGGCAACACCTAAAATTACCTCAAACGGTAATGAATCTACTATAAAAAAAGTTTGAGTCCATGAAAAATTAGCCAATTTAAAATGAAGTTTCGCAGTTAAATTACATTTTAAAAAATTATTTCCCGGCAAAGAAATAGTTTTATCAATTGATTCGGTGACGATGTTTCTATTGTTAGATTTTAACTTGTTAAAAGTCGCAGTTTTAATAGCATTAACAGTAGCACCGGAATCAAAAAGTGTTAATAAAGGATAACCTTGAATGAAAATGGTTTGTAGAGGTAAAATAGTATAATTTAAAATAACATCATTAATAAGAAACTTGGGGTCTATTGCGAGTTTTTTGGAACCGTAGTACTAACATTTATATTATCCTTCTTTCTTTTAAAACAATATTTAAAATTGTGATTAGTACCTTTACAGAAGGTACAAAAAAATTTAGAGTCATTATGCGTATTTTGAATTGAAGTAACATTTACACTGACGGGTGTTGTAGTTATTCGTGCTTGAATTTCCTCAATTTTAGTGATTAGATGATACAAATCTTTATAAGTATCGGGAATTTGATATAAACCAAGAATAGATAGTACAGAATTATTGGCATGAGCAAAAATAATTTGTATGATTTCAGATTCAGATGAATCATTAAGTAGGATGTTCGCGAATTTTATTATTGAAGGAACAAATGTCGAAAATTTTTCAGTGTCAGGTTGATTTCGCCGGACTAATCTATCAATTAATATCTGTTTAGTCAAAGGTGGAATATAAACTTGTAATAAATTATGTTTAATATTTTGCCAAGACAAAGAGTCAGCCAAACAAGTAGACCAAAATGTTTGTGCGTTCAAAGCACACCTATTGATTAAAGATTTCAAAAGAACGTCTATAGGTAAAAAATTAATATCAACTAAATGTTGAGTATCGACAATAAACTGTATAATATTTTCTGGAACCGAAATGTCCAGAATAGTGATTTTATTTATAAAGGAATCAATACTCGGTTTTGCAAAAAAACTAAAATTTGAAGTTAATTGATTTGAACTTTTATTATTTGATAGAGTAGTTGTAATTGTTGCCAAGGCATCGGTAATGCTACTTATCTGTATGCTTTGCTGTTGTATTTGCTGCTGTACATCCGAAACGTGCAGCACTGACGCATGGAACTGTTGAGCTGTAGTGTGCATCTGCGTAGTTATAGCCGCTAAGTTAACCGCTGATACTTGATGAGGCGTGATGAATAAGTCATCTGGTGCAGCTGGAGGATCGTCATTTCCTGGGGTACCTGGTGTATTACGAGTTGTTCTCGGCATAATGAAAATTTAAACCACAAACAAAATAGAAGAAAGAGAAAAAAAATTAGTACTAAGTTAAATATAATTATAGAATTAAAGAAAATGTAAAAGATATAAATGTATAAATATAAAGAAAAATTATAATCATTTCAACTTTCAAAAAGAATTTCAGAATCACAAGTCGAGCTTTGTGAAAACTATCGAAAACAAAAGACACATATGGATATTTGCTCTGCTTCCATATGTGTATGTAAAAAATTTATTAATGTTATTTAGTTTAAAAAAAAAATGGTGTTTAGTTTTTTTTTTTTAAAAAAAAAAACTAAACACTTTATAGAAAATAATTGAATTATCAATTATTTTCATAAATATGAAAGTTAAGTTAATATAGTAATTTTAATTAAAAGTTATTATGATGTATTTTTAAAAAAAATAATGAAAACTAAATATACAGTACTTTAGAAAAAAAATCCAAAACAGAGTATTGTATGTGGAATTATGAAAATTAGAAAACGATCGGTCCTAACGCCATACACGTAAATATAAAAAAAAATAACACGTTGAACCGAAAGTCTTTCAATAAAAGCTGGGCCCATTTAAAAAGATAATATAGAGGTAGTAAGATCTTTACTATCCAGTAAGTGTCTTAGTTATCGACAAGTGATTCGAATCTAAAAAAAAAAATAAAAGGTACAAAAACGGGAACAAAACAAATATATTTTAAAATAAAATATATATTTGAAATAAATAATTTCTAATGTAATACACGATAGTACAACTATCCTTAGAACACTAACATGGGTTGTACAAGTTATTAAAACAAAGATTACGTGAATATGTGCTAAATTGAATTATAGTAAAAGAAAACTACAGTAAAAAAAAATATGTTCAAATATGTCTGATTTGCAAAATATAAATATGGATTACAAATTTAATTCAGATACATACTTGTATATATAAAGAGACATTACGCTTCTGTAAAGAAAAAATACACGGCCAAAAAAAAACCAAGCGTATACAAACAATATAGATATAAATTGAAAACGTCAATGCATATTCACATAAAATATAAATTGTACACCAAAAGTGTGTATTGAATGTGTATTGAATTGTTACAAGTTTGAGAGACCACAAGTTTTTGAATAGTGAATTAAATAAATTATACAAAAAAAATATACTTAGATACAATCAGATAGAAACCATTAATTCGCCCATTCGATATTTCAGCACAATCCATAAAAAAATATTCAACTTGTAAATTGAAGAAATAAAATTTTTAAATACCATCTAATTAATTGATGTGAATCAACTAATTTTTGTAACTATTTTTTTGTGTGACTCTACTGAGAGAAATACTTTTGGTAATTAGACTGAGCGAAGTACCTTCTGTAACTGCACTGAAAGAAGTATTAATTCAAACTGATTTTAAATATGTGCTGAAATATTAAAGTAAGCTTGTATATACACAAGTCATTTCTAATCTAAGCAAATGCCTGTTGAAACTATGCAAATTCTCAACTAGCATAAGGCAATAATTATATAAATTCTTTGAATAATAAAAATATGAAAAAATATCAATAATAAATTTTTATACAGTGGAGTATTAAAAAAAATTATTCTCCACAATGTATACTTAAGTTGAAGATATACGCATGTGTTATTTCTGATTCTAAGAGACAGAAATAAAATATGTATGTGTCTCTATTTCTGTTGGCAACTTATTTATAACACTGTTGCAAATTTGGTATCTCAATGATTAGTCTTGATAAGATTACAGCCTGTATAAAATAGCTATCATAAAATATAAATCTATGTTTTATTTTCGGTAGCTGTGTTTTTTTCCATACATACATGAATAATAATAATAATAAACAATAATAAAAATATTGTACTTGTACCAACAATGTTTATGATACTCTTGTTCTAGATTCCTTGAAATGGCGTCACTTGGTATTCATGTACAATTTGATGAATCTACTTTAAAGTGAGTTTTATGTTGTTTGTCATATTCTTGTTGTATACTATATAGCATCTCTCTAAAAGCATTAACTATTTTTTATGTCTCTCTTTTATATCGAAATCTAAGATGCACGTATATATATTTTCTGTTTTTATTGTAAAAGGTACAAATTGTATATATTAATACTGTCCATATTACTATCTTAAAGGTCAATGTCCACATTTAAATGTCTAGTTTTTTAAACATGTTTGATGTAGCTCTGGGTTCGATATTCGCGCAGTTCATCTTGTAAATATTGAATAAAACGCGTTTGTTACAAAATATAATCATTTTTTATTTGGCACAAATCAACTGTATAATTTTGAAGAAGGAACACCTCTTATTGGCTGGCGAGACTAGTGGCAAAGTAGCAAAAATGTACATCCGGTACATCAGTATCAATACATCAGGATAGATTTATATATCAGACGGAAAATTTAAAAGGTTTAACTTTCAACTGTGGTTAAAAGATGGTTTCTATAAATTCATCTTTAAACTATATGACAAACTGCAGTTGAGTCCGTTTTTTCGTCCGAATTTGTCATATATATATATATATATATATATATATATATATATCTATATATATATATATATCTATATATATATATATATATATATATATATATATATATATATATATTTATATATGTATATATGAATCTTTCTCGAATTATTGTGCAGTTTTGCCACTTGATCGCTATTGCTGGCATCTGTGCACATAACCAGTAGAGTTCATATCTACATACAGAATCGCTAAAAGCATGTATATCAAATTTCGCCTTCTGCTCAAAATGGATAACATAAAACAATCGTTTGACATTGTTGAACCACATTTTGAGCATGGACGGGTTGCGATGTATTATTTCGCAACACTGCTTTCATTATTAATGATTAGAATTGCGCATGAATCGTTCCCAGTCGAATATCAGCCATGTTTGCTAACTGGCAAAAAACTAGATATTTAAGTGTGGACATTGCTTTAGATAGACTTTAGCCTATTGTCAGCTGTAAATACGTAGCTTATTATTTTCACAGTAATTTTTAGTTTATGGTAAAACTTTTTCAAAATTACAGAAAATTTCGCTAGATTGCACAAATCTCTTTACATAAAACATAGTTTTGGGGCATCTGATTAACTTGAGTGCTGAGTATAGGGTCTAAATATTTCAATCGTCCTAAAATGACGGGAGCCGGAGATATAACAATAAAACGTGGAGTGAAGCTGCGTGTAGATATAAGCTAGTTATTAATAAAAAAAATAAGCCAGTGTGGATTTGAACGATTGGTTTTTACAATGATTTTTCAGATTGGAAATATTTTTCTGTGTAGGTTATTTAAACATTTTACTACACAGCATATGTGATATAAGTAATAATCAATTATAAGATATGTGCGGTGACATATTTTACATTTTAGTGATAATGGGGCATCTATTTGGCATCAAATCAATCATACAGTTTTTTGCACCCGAATTGCTATTTAAAATGTATATTCATGTTCGATATTAGTTTTTTTAAAATAATAAACATTATTTAAATTTTCGATTTAGGGTCATCAATCCATTTCACATCGACAAATTATGATGGCCACAGAAGTTTTTGTACACAAAAAGTTTTAGAGTTTAAACAAACATTTATTCACGTTTTTTTTCGACTAGAGTTTTACAAATTTTTGATGTGAAAACATCTATATCAATCTGAAATAAAACTTCAGATTGTGCAATGGCACGTTTTTTGAAACGATCGACTATGTCAATCCGAATGTCGACTGTCAATCAACGGTATTGTTAAGATTGGAGATATCCATTCATGTTCGTCAACCAATCACATTGCTCACAACAATATATCAACGTTTTCACATCCTGCCTAGACATTTTGTTAAGATAATGAGTTATATTTTTTGAGTGGCTAAATATATGTATCCTTTAGTGATATTAAAATTAAATGCCCATTTTAATGTTAATTGTGATAGAGCCCTATTTGGAGATGTCCTGGAGATGAGCCCTATTTAGGTATTTTCATTAGTGTAGGACTTAGACTAAAAAGTTACTTTTTATTTTTTGCTTTTCAGTTCCTTTCTTTTTTCGAAGACTTAATTTTTTGTTACAAAGTTGTTATTTTTTGCTTTTCAGTTACTTTCTTCTTTCGTCGATTCTATTTTTTGTGAAAAAGTTTTTATTTTCTGAATTATGTTTACGTGATGCATATACCACCCTTGTTTTGGTGTGAGGCTCACTCGCTTCCGACACTATGATATTTTTATTTGCGATTGATAAAATTTCATCAATTTCTATTTTTACATCATTAACAGCAGTACAAATGGGAGATAAATTAAAAATATATGGATAACACATATTTTTTATAGATTATATTATTTATTGCATTTTAATAGATTATAAATCTCACTGGTCAGAGATGTACAAGATGCTACAGGAAATTGGTTATATAGGATGAAAGATAAATTTCTAATATACAATATTTATATTGGAATGGGTAAGATTGGTTTCCCTAAATACAAATAATTTAAGAGCATGTTCTTGAATTAATTTTATGAAAAACAGTTCTTCATTATCGAAACGCAAACGGTTTGCTAAATAACTCAAATTTAGGAACATGTTTTTGAACTAATTTATTGAAAAACAGATCTTTGTTAGCGAAATACGGGGAGCTTCGGTTTATTTGCGGAATTTTGAGCTAAATTCATGTAAAATGGACCAAAAAAGTTGTTTTTAATATTTCTTAATATTTCTAGTTGATTTGTGTGTCTTATTCATTCGGTTTTTGAACAACTTCTAGCCGAAGCATTTTTTCGAAAACCGAAAGAATAACAAACATATCAATTATAAAATTTTGAAAAAAAGGCACTGCTTGTGTGTCCATTTGTACTAAATATTTCCGATCTTACCAAATCCATACGGAGCAATTCTTTTTCTAATGATTGTAACGAATCCATTCGGTTTTCGAAAAAAATGTTTCGAATAAATTTGTTCGTTAATAACAAAATATCAACAACTTTTATTTTAAACTTTTTTTCGAAAATTGAATGGATTCACTTACCAAAAATGTTTATATGTGGCAAAAAAAAAACCACGATGATTATAGTTTTGATAAAAGATTTGAAAAATGCATCACTTTTTTTCGGAAAATAAAGTGTTCAGATGAACCATATGCATGCCTGGTAGAATATCGAGAAAATTCGAATGGTGGGTCGTAGGTAATTCGAGTATGAGTTTTTATTATTACAACAATTTATCCAAGCATTAATATTTTACACAAAAATTGCAAAAACTTTAGAAAAACTTTGATTGATTTTTTTGATTTTATGTCCTTAACCCTTACTATTTTATATAGAGATTAAAAAGTCAAAAGGACGCATACATGATGACTCTAATGGAATGCCTTCAACAACACCGATCAACTAATTTAAGTAAATAATAATAGTGAACATTACATTTCATGATATAAATTAATCCATACAAACATTGAAACATCCACAATGATTTTCGAAGCCATATATAGTAATTAAACCCAATGCTAAATTTATTACTTTGTATGATGTATACAACTTATTAATCCCAATGATTTGTTGCATATATATTATCTACTTAGTCCGAAAATTAACATGCACATTGCCCAGGACAGAAATAAATCTATGTTTTGCATGTTTTAAACGTATATGTATCGGAACACGGTCCATAATTATAATATAGTATATATATATATATATATATATAGGGTTTTCCATTAAGAAGTTTCATTTTAAAGTTCACGGCATTTTTGTACTTGTAAAGATATGAATGTTATTTTTTGACAGTTGAAAAGTAAAAACTATCCCATCTACGAATACGGTACGATATACGCTTCAACAAAGAATAGAAAAAGTGAAAATACACTACAGATATGGTGAAAATTTTGCGGTGACGATTTGTAGAGTTCGCGGTGTATTAGGTCGGAATAAAGCACCGTCAAGAACAGCAAGTCAGCCGAAAATATTGCTGCTGTTGCTGAAAATGTCGCAGAAAAGCTACGTATGTCGATTCTACGGCGTTCATAACAGTTACACATTACACAAACCAGTTTACATCGCATTTTGCATAAAGATCTGCATGCATATAAAGTGCAGCTTGGTCAAGAATAAATGAGAGACCACGAACAACGCCGTAATTTTGTTCAATGGGCATTGATAATGCAGGAAAATATCCCCCAGTTTCTCAGTAAAATCATCCTGAGCGACGAAGCCTATTTCCATTTAAGTGGCTTCGTGAATAAACAGCTACAAATATAGTAACGTATTTAGTAAGAAATGTGTTTTTTTATATAATAAAAATGATACTTCTTAATGGAAAACCCTATATATATATATATATATATATATATATATATATAACTAATAGTTTCCTTTTACAATAGAAGGATTATGTTTATATATTATGCAGATTATAAGTCATCCATTAACTACAACAGAATTTCCCTTGGTTTTGTTTATATTAAATACTGAATGTCCGGAAGAAGTGTGCATATGTAAATTAGTTTTACCTCTTAAAGAGTATCCATCCTCTTAAACAAAAGTTATTGGGGATGTAAATAACACAACATGGTAAAAATCACGAATGGTTTGGCAAACTTAGGTTTATTTTACTGTAGTAATGTGGGAAACATGCAGTATGCCTGACAACGAATTCGTATAGAATCCCAGGAGGTATATATATTTCCAAGTTTAAATTTCCTGGCTTATGACGCGTATGACTGGTAAACCCTTTGCGAACCTAAACTCCCGTTCATAAAAATTTAACCCGTTGAAATATTCGAAGTGGTATAATCGTATTCTACTGTATATGATTTTCTGACAGAGTATATAGAGTTGCATATAAAAGCGTTGGTTAGCCTCAATGACATTGCCTATGCGATTTCTTGATACCGCTGAAATTTTTAATGTATCATTACGGAACTTTCAACCGTAAATAAGAATTGATGGGTACGTCCTAAATTTATTGTTCATTTCTTATTGATGTGAAAACCTCTATAGCGAGATTATACAAGATTTTATATAGGGAGTGAAATGAAATTACAGATTATACTTTGTCACGATTTTTTGTAACGATCGACTGTGACAGTCGGCAATCATCGGCATTGTTAAGATACGAAATATACATTCGTATTTGTCAACCAATAACATAGTTTCACAATAAATAAGACAATCACATTGCTCACAATAAATAAGACATTAACATTTATGTTTCACATCATGCCTCAAAATTTTTTTTTAATGTTTCGTACCGACGTTTACCTAGGTGTTTGTTTGTTTGCCACCATTTTCTCAGACACTATTTTACGTAAATAATTAAAATTTTGCATTGTTGTAATATACAATCTCCCAAATACGGACATTTAGAAATTTAAAATTCAAATTCTTCAACAATAGTCCCATAGTTGAAAATTTTTAATTTTAAATCTCATGTCCGTATTTAGAGGTTGAAACGAGAAAGATTCAAGAATATTGTGTGGGTTGCCAATTTTAAAGATTTTAGAAGAATCTCTTCAAAAATGTATAGTTCGCATTTTATTGTTCTCTCACATATTTCCTGAAAAAACGGTTCAAAATTGTTCTCTCCCAGCGTATTTCTAAAAGTATCGCTAGGAAAAATTTGAATAAAACTCCGAAATAAGGTTAGTGTAAAATAGGCTGCCGGTTTGAGCAAATAGTTATAGAATCGTGCTATACTGAACATTAATAATTAAAAAAAAATGTCTTTTGCTTTTCACGGAACAGTTATTGAGCAAGCATACCTTGCGCTTGATCGATTAACTTCTAGAGACTTCTTCCAAAAAAATAGATGTTTTGCAATCGGCACCCGTCTTTATTGAAACACACATTATCCATTTGAGATCTGCTCTACTTCATTTATTATTATACGAGTAATATTAATAGTAATCCGTTTATTTAAATAGTTGATGCAGGTATTGTGTATACACTCACATATGCATCTATCTTATGCTTCAAATAGCTTATTAATAATAATGATAAATAATTATGAAATAGAGTTTTATTAAATATGACCTCATTACATTCAGATTGTAAATTTAAATGATTAACATTGACAAATGTTTGTTGGTAAAAAATACTTGGCAAAAAAATTAACCAAGTTATTTACGTTTTCATTTTAATTTACTTTCTTTTTTTTACTTGTGTTTGCGATATATCTAAATTATAATTTTTCTCCGCCTTTACACCTTTCCCACTGTGATATTTAGCAAATGAGGTAATCTTTCTTTTAAGCGAATTTTGAAAGAAAATGTAGCTATTGGTTTCATACTGATGAAGCGGAATTTTTTTTTCATATTTACAAAATAACCTTATATATATATATATATATATATATATATATATATATATATATATATATATATATATATATATATATGGGTCTGTACGTGCTCACATGTCACATGCATTTTGTGTTAAACAAAATTGGACTTGGGGAGAGAGGCTTAGAGCGAGGATGCATTGTAATTTTCAACCTTAAATCGTAAATATTTCTGTAAATATTAGAGTAACAGAAAAATGATAAGAAACCAAATTATAGTCAAATTAATTTTCTTTAACTTTACTACTTACGCTCGTTTTTCGATTTTTCCAATATTAATAGACGTAACCAAATTTTTTGTTTTCCCCTTCCTATACCCCCCCCCCCCCGTTTTCTCTTGTTCGATTATGTCCATTAACGAAGATGACGTTTCAAATACCAAAAGCCTTTCATATACAAATGTTATTTCGATCGGATTCACAATTTTCACAGAAATATTTGCGATTTAAATATAATAGCCAATATATATCACCATGGTCACTTGATTTGATATGGAAGCTATATTTTAATATTCACCACAATTCTCTCTCCTCTAAAAGATTCACTTCCTCTCCTCCGAAAAGTCATAGTAGCTACGTAAATAATTTTTTATATTGACCCTTTGCGCACCCTTTTTATCCCCTTTTATAGACCCTTTTTATCGTTGCGCAAATTGCGCAACGATATTGAGTGCTTTCAAAGTGTTTACACACAGACAATATACAGAGATTATGATATTTGTTCGTTAGTGGAAGCACTGGGAAGTCTTTTATTTTTATTTTTTTTGTGGCTAAAATTTGAAATTAAAAAAAAAAAATTTATATGGGACCAATTTTGAAGAATTCCCTATCCAACAAAAAAAGAATTATCAAAATCGGACTACTCTGTAAACAGTTAAGCGTGATCATACATAAAAAAAAATATACTGGTTGAATTGAGTACCTCCTTCTTTTCGTCGGTAAAAATGGATTTCATTTTTCAACGCCGGGGAAAAAGTGTCTTCAGCTAGTTATTTTATATATTAAATTCATGTATTATAAGTATATATTTTAATATTCACCACAATTCTCTCTCCTCTAAAAGATTCACTTCCTCTCCTCCGAAAAGTCATAGTAGCTACGTAAATAATTTTTTATATTGACCCTTTGCGCACCCTTTTTATCCCCTTTTATAGACCCTTTTTATCGTTGCGCAAATTGCGCAACGATATTGAGTGCTTTCAAAGTGTTTACACACAGACAATATACAGAGATTATGATATTTGTTCGTTAGTGGAAGCACTGGGAAGTCTTTTATTTTTATTTTTTTTGTGGCTAAAATTTGAAATTAAAAAAAAAAAATTTATATGGGACCAATTTTGAAGAATTCCCTATCCAACAAAAAAAGAATTATCAAAATCGGACTACTCTGTAAACAGTTAAGCGTGATCATACATAAAAAAAAATATACTGGTTGAATTGAGTACCTCCTTCTTTTCGTCGGTAAAAATGGATTTCATTTTTCAACGCCGGGGAAAAAGTGTCTTCAGCTAGTTATTTTATATATTAAATTCATGTATTATAAGTATATAATACACCTATATAAAATAATTTTGTTTACAATGTGCATGTAAATATTGTTTGTTGTCCCATGTTGAACAATTAATGAATTGTATGTTATTAAAGGATTCAAAATGTAGGTGTATATATATATATATATATATATATATATATATATATATATAGTTATACATGTCGGATATTATTGTTATGCAATATCTGTTTAGAAAGGATATGCATATCTGTTGAATATCTCTATATATTGTTTATTATATACCAAAGAGAAGTTAGATAATCCTTTATGTGAGATTAAATTGAATAATTTATGAAATCTATAAATGTGTGTTGTTTATGGATATAGGGGAATGAAAATAGACAAGAAAAATAGACATAAAATCTTACTAATATATGGTTTATATATTCTGTATCGAATGAGTTCTATATCAGTGCGTGTACTGTTTACTTATATATATTTACTTTATATATTAAGGTATTGTTTATGTATGTACAAATAGCGTCAAAAGTCAAGCTATTCGGTTTCTGAAAAAATGCTTCGGATAAAATTGTTGTTCAGTATAAATATACTAACAACTGTTACTCGAAACATTTTTCCGAAAGCCGAATAAATAAGGCTCAAATCAAATATAAAATTTTGAAAAGACTTTGATGCTGTATTTACTTAGATAGATCCATATGTACGTGTCTGCGATCTACAAGTAATTGCATATGTTTGAGTTCAAAATGTGGCGAAAATATTGAGTCAATAAAGACTATACAAATATTTAGTCGATGAATTATTGGGTGGTGGCTTTTTCTCTGTATCATTCATATTAGGAGTGGGAGTATTCTGGCGTAATCCTTTCTCAATCCTTTTACTCTTCTTTTCTATATTGAAAATGTTATATTATTTTAATGAGCTGGTAATCAAAGTAGCTTGTAATCAAAGTTTATATAATATACGTCCTGAAAAGTTTGTTTCTTTGAAATGAACAGAAACTTGAAATAATTAATAATATTATTATTTATATATATATATATATATATATATATATATATATATATATATATATATATATATGTATATCCAAAATTCCAAAATGTCTCAATGTTATAGCCGCTATCTGACTGCTCGATTTCTAATATAGTTTATAGTTTCTATAGAAATGCCTGCCTTAATTTTTGAAATAAATTATTTGACAATAAATTATAAAAAAAATATAAAAATATTTGACATAAATTTCCTACGCAATCTATATCAGAATGTTTTGAAGCACGGGCAACGCCAGTTTCTTCAGTTAGTAGTAAATATATTTTTGATGTATTTATTATAAAATGTAATTCCCCAAAGTAAAGCTCAAAACGATTAAAAAACTAATTATTCTTTGTGAACAACATAATAATATACTCACGAGACTATAATGATTACATTATACTTGTTAAAACAAATATCAAATGTTCATTACATCGATGTGTTGATATATGTACAATCAGAAATCAAAAATTGTGTGGAAAATATCGGAATATAATTTTAAGTTTGGCCCATGAGTAAGGTTTATCTATTCTTCAAATAATTAAAATCCAAATAATAGGAATAATATTTGTTATTACTAGAGAGTTGTTGTAAAATATATTATCCACACTATTGAGTCAAAATTTGAAATATGGTCTCACCTTACTGAGCGCTCATTGGCTAAATATCATAGTGCAACGGTTGCCACACAACTTTTGATTACTGTTTGTATATACATGCGTTATAGACCATAGACCCTCCAAAATGTGTACGCCGAAAATGATGAATACTGAGAAAAGGGATCATGACACGCTCTGTGTTCGTGAGATTATATTCCGGAAGAGTCTTTTAATCACAGAAGCCATCTTTTAACCACATGACAAACTACAGCTGAGACTTAAGCCGTTGTTTTAAATCTCTGAAAGTGTTTTACATTTTTGCAACATTTCTGTTGGTGTCGACGACTTTGCGAATAGCCAATAAGAATTTTTGTGTAGTCTTCAAGGTTGGAGTATTTTTTAGACAGGTTGAATTATTTTGATCGATAGTATATACACTCCTGTTCATAAAAAAGTTACTTTATGTAATATTCTACATATATTTAGTAGTATATTGCTTAGAATTTGACTTACTGGTTCAGTTTTTTATGAACGGGAGTGTACATTCATATACACATATTAGAGTATGCTATGTAATCAAAGACATTTAAAATTGACTAATTAATAATTAATTAAATGAAAGTGAATGCGTATATAATGTATATCTATTATATATATATATATATATATATATATATATATATATATATATATATAACATCTCTCTTATAGAAATAATGTAAATAAAATCTTATTAATAATTAAACTTTTCGTACTGCGTAGATATTTTTAATGAGTTTATATTGTACAATTTCTGTGTATTAAGTATATTTCGATCAAGGATACACAATAAACCTTTTATATTGTTCTATTTACATTAAAAATAATACGTTTTATCAATAATCGTATCAGCAATCCATATGCGGACCAAAAAAATCGGATAAAATTAGGGTTACCAACTCAAAATTTTAGAAAATCCGGACATTGATCTCATTAGTCCGAAGATATTTACTGACGTACGTAATTATTAAAAAACCCTAGAATATCTACAGAGGGTGAATGAGGGTCAAGTTATTATGGAAAATACTTAGTTTCAAAAATAGTGAATATTAGAATTACATATGTGATTAACAAAGTTAGTTTAAACACTCACTAATTTCGCATATATAGATAATCTAAAAAACTGTAGATAGTGTTTTTGACAATTGAAGAAAAAAGATATTGATATTTAAAATACGATACATAAACCAAAACGTATATAATGGCGTACAGGAATATTTTGTGATTTTCAATGTTTTTTATGTAGTCATTAATGAGTTATTAAATATTTTATTACAAAAAAATATTACAATAGTCATTAAATAAATAAATAAGAAATGTAAAAAAAAGAAATGCGAATTCTCGGAACGGAAATTATTTCTGAATACTTTTTTTGTTGTTGTTGAGTTTTTCTGATCATATTTTTTGTTGACTGTGAAAGGATTATTGATGTTATTTTTTTTTTATATAAACATAAAAAAATGAAATATTGATAATAACAGTGAATGGAAAATGTAACTTTATATCATTAAATGAAGAAACCAAAAAAAAATGTACAAGGTGTCCCAAAATTATGTCATATCTTTGGCAGAATCTTTTAAATATAGAAGATATTAAAATAATATATTGCGATATGGGTAGAAGATATTAAGAAATCGGTCAAATAAGTGTTTTTCAACAACAGAAATATTGAACACACATTTTTTCGATTAAATGCGACACAAAGACGACCGTTCATCGAAACAATGATTGTTACACCCACTAAAATAATCTCTTACTAGGAAGTGTTTTTGTCGGTCTACTTTTTTTACAACAGTGTATTAAATATCTTTCAAAATCAATGTTTTAAAAAAAAAGAAAATTTAAACATTTCCAAAAAAAATAAAAAATAAGGAAAATGAAAAACGTTGTAATATCTATTTCCCGATGTTAAACAACCAAACAGACAGTGGTGGAAATAGTAAAAACTGTATTTAAAAGGAAGTAAGCTTATTTGGTATTCAACGAAAAATGATAATATAGAGAGATTTTTATTATTTTCTACGAATATATAAACGGACTTACTGCTAAAGGATTTATCAAGCTACAGCTCAAACTATTGAATGTAGTCACATGAAACAGCGTAGATGGAAATTTTTCAAAAATTGAGTAACCCCAACAGTGTATAAACGGTTTGTGTAGTGTTTTTTTATGATGTTAAGATCACAACTCCGCGGTGGCAAAACTAGAAATCCTTCACAGTTGTAAACAAGACTATTTTAACGTGCTGTGTATTAGAGTTACGACATTTTTAGACTTTTCAATTAAAATTTAAAGCAGTTAAGGGGATTACATAAATTTCTAATTTTCGTCAATTTTGAACAAAACAACAGTCCAAATCCATACATAAAATACAAACGAGAAAATATATTTCCAGAAAATTGACATTCTACCTGTGTTTAAAAATTAGAGCAGACGGGATTTATCATTTATTACATGGTTTGATTCGAAACCATGTTGATAAGGTTTGTAAGTATGAGTAACTGCATGTACAGAACGAAATGGCGCAGCCACGGGTCCCAGCTAGTATGTATATAAAAATAACAAGAAATATTTTCTGTAAAAAACATTCTTTTTTAAAATAGAATAAAAATATTATGTGTTATGTAATAAAACAAGCTTTAAAAGTTAAATTAAATTCTGTCACCGAAATATCGAACTTGATAAAGAATGGTTTTGAACTCTCGAATAATCAAATTCGATTACTTCACTGGAATAAAACTTAAAATTAATACTTACATTAGTGGAAAAAGTTTTTGCTTGGAAAAAGCTATTTTCTTACTGATAAAACTCATAAGGATCTCGATTTTATTGAAGATTGATTTCGAGGATATACAAGTTTTTTCGTAAGATCGTTTAGATTGAAATACTATCATTAACGAATTATTAACTTTTGATACCGGAATTAACTGTTGTCAAGCAATTCTAGTCTCAGATTAAAGCTTCAAAAATGCAAATGCTTCGAAAGAAAGCACTATTGAAAGGAGTATATGTATAGGTATATAATATATACAAGGATATAGTTTAAGTTTAGTCCCGACTTTGCAGCGGTTGAAAATATTGATCGCAGAAAATAGTTTGGTATACGTGTTCTTAAAATGATCTAATTAGTCTGATTCCGTGTGTCCGTTCTTCTGTTCTTAAACATGATAACTCATAAACGAAAAGAGATAAAGGGTTGCAATTTTGTATGTGTGTTTGTTTTAGAGCTAAAAAGTAAAGTCAAGTTTGTGATTGGGCAAAATCAAACCGTGCATCCCCCCGCAAGGGAAGGTGAAAATATCCATTTTTGTAACTGTAAGAGATAGAAAAATAATTTAAATACAAAAAATGTTCCTTTTTTTTAAATAAACAATTTTTGTTTAAAATTTTTTTTTATAAACTGATCAGTTTCGCTGCATTTATTGTTCAAAAATCTGTAATTACCCTTACCGGGTATATAATATATCCCTTTAACACAGTTAGTTGTTATTTTCACTTGTACAGTTTTTTTTCAAATTTTTGTTGATTTGAAATTGGCTTTATCTATTTTCGAATTGTCTATTTTCGAATTTTTGTTGATTTGAAATTGATTTTGTGGTTTGAATTTCGGTGTTCGATGAACATTCATTCTTCTAATAAATGTGTCTATTTTACTTACGTCTTTTAACGCTAAGATAAAAATAATACCATGTAATAACAACGATAGCTTTAACCTTTAAGCATACAAACCGTCCATACAATAAGCTTCATATAATATAACCTTACATCATGTATCAGAAATAATAACCACGCTCTAGTAATAATAAAATAATCCAAACAAGGTTAAAGTGAAGAATAATAAAGTTAAAAAATTTAAATACGATAATCATTAAAACTCTAGCATTCACACCAGACAGACAGACGGACTACAACTACGTGCGGCAGTTTGAATTTTTTTCTGCATGTAAGAAAAATTTTTCAAAGTGTAGAAAATTAAATTATTTTATTTAGTTATGTATAGATTGAAAATATTATATTTATATTATACTTGAATTATATTATATAATTCAATTATTAATAATTATACATTTTAATCAATTAATATATATATATATATATATATATATATATATATATATATATATATATATATAAATATATAATTGATTAAGCCATCCCAATCATTAATTTGACATTATTTTATTAATAAATTAATTCACAACGTTTCAGCTAATAATTTTAGCCCTCATCAGGTGATGTCAATTATCAATTGAAAAATTTCAATAATATTATAAAGAAATACAATAACATAACTACTTGTTATGCTATATAAGTTGTCATAACAATCATTCATACAATCAGCCTACCCGGAAAATTTTAATTAATAGTATTAATATATATATATATATATATATATATATATATATATATATATATATATATATATATATTGTTTTGTATTTATTTAATGTCAATTCGGAACAGACACGTGTAGCTTTATGGATTTACAAAGTAGCTTAAACAAGTCGAGTTCTAACGATATCAAACAATATTCGAGAATCCTAACCCCATAAAGATTAATTTTCACGATTTACGGTTCTTGTTTTTTTGTTCGTTTTGCGTTTTCACGATTAAAACCAAGTGAAAATAACAAACTGAGTTACTTGCTTAAATACTATATATATACAGAATTTATAAAAAAAGTTCGCAACAAAAGTTGTTATTTAAAAAAAAGAGACATTTTTGGTTTTCAAATTTGTTTTCTATCTCTTACGGTTTCAATGATGGATATTTTTTCACTGTTCCATTTTGCACTTTAACGAACTTAACCTTACTTTTTTGCTCTAGAACACACACACGCACACGCACACGCAAATTTTAGCTCGATATATCTTTTCGAATCTACAGATAGATAAATGGACAAACGTTACAAATTCGAAACTAAACTTAATAAACTCTTGTGTATATTATATATACCGGGTATGAAAATAATTGGATTCGAATTTCAAGTTTAAATCTTCTTTGGGATGATTTTTGATGTGATATTTTATATATAAATATAATTTTATAAAACAAATGAAACCCCTGCAACACATTGTATATAAATATATCTATGTTATACACGTATATTTGTATAAGAATAATAATACATCATGTTTCTTTATGGGCACTACCAAATGTGACGCGTTTAATACCCATGAGTGTCATTCTATTTTAAACACCGCATACATGGATGCAAGTCTAAGGAATACTACCATCCCGTTCAGATAAATTGACCCCAAAATGAATCAAAAACTTATTTAAATAGGAATTTATCATGAGTTCCGGTGAATAGCAATTTTATGAGATATAATTTTTCTATTATTCTGAAAAATTTGCACTGTTATAGCTCCTTGAATATACCAACGAAAAATCAATCGATTTTCATTATCAAATAAATTATATTCATGGAAATTTGTGTATTAAATGTCCACAAGTCACATATTTTTGAAATTATTCAATGTTCATAATAGTGACACCTTTATAATAGTTTAAACATATGTAAAATAATTAAATTAAATACTGATATGAAAAAATTAACTCGTCAACCAGGAATCGAACCTCGGGCCTCTGGATATCTAGTCCAGTATGCTTCCGCTACACCAAAGATGACTGTGACGTAATAGCCAACTTTTTCATATCATTCTTATTTTTATTTATTTAGACAGTATTACTTCTGTCGAAGTTATTATTAATATTTGTTTATTTGTGTATACTTAAGCGTCAACATAACAATGTTTGTCCAAATTCCTTTTCGGTTACGTATGACGAGTTAATTTTTTCATATCAGTATTTAATTTAATTAAAAATTCAATGACAATGAAATTTGTCTGAGTAGTATGCGTAGTAAGTCTTCTACAGTTTGTCATACGTAACCGAAAGGAATTTGGACAAACATCGTTATGTTGACGCTTAAGTATACACTAATAAACGAATATTAATATGTAAAATAGTATCTGTCAGTTTTATTTTTAAACTCTGCCTCTGTTATTTAGACCTGCCTCTGTTATTTAGTCTCAGAAACGGAGGTAAAATCCCATTATTATCATTTAAACAAATCTCAACAAAAATAAACTTATCTCAAAATTGGAAAGTTTTTCGAGTTTTTCATGTAAACCGTAAAATTTTTCAAATAAACCGTAATGTACAATATAATCTGAAGCTTTGTCGAAAATAAAGAATATCTGGGTTTATATTCTTATGAAAGCTTTATACTTTGATTTGGATGAAGTTCTACCACCTACTGAAGTTATAAAAAAGGTTGAAACTTTTAGATAGATAGATAGATTGTAGAGGCTGCCTTGGACGGGCTACACTTCGACCATAAGGTCCATTGTGATGCCTAAGGATGTGAGGATGTGAGTGGAATGGAAGGATTTTTTGTGTATAGACTAGCAATTGGTAGGATATGCAGGTTGCAGCCGACTATACTAGGAACTATGCCGATATTCATTTGGAGTTCGTGAAAGAAACTGCAGAAAACCTTCTCAAGCATAGCCGGTTACTTTGTTCTTGTCCATACGCCGACAGTTTAGTCAATTAACCGCCCCCATTTTTTTTCTTAATAATTGACATGGATTCGAACTCCTAACCTCCCAGTTTCCAAGTAGGCATACTACGTAGACATAACGCCTAAGACCACTCGGTCACTTGGACTGGTTTGAAACTTTTAAGTGTTTTTCCAATAAGATTCACTAAATAATCTTACGTTAGATTTTTTTTTCGCAAAATTATTGAAAAAGTTAGTATACTCTTAATCACAAATCTTTTTAGATCGGTTCAATTTTTATTAACTCGATTGTATCTATATATTGAAAAATATACACCTTGGTTGTATAATATAAGCTCGGTATTGGATTTAAAGCGTACAGGTGTCTGTGTGTGTGGGTGTGTGTGTGAAAGTATACGAAAATAGTGAGTAAATTTTCTACATTATAAATCTTTTTCTTCGGCATTTCTTAGTGTACCGTACATGGAAGATTTGTATTAAGTAGAATATATGTTATGTGCATATGGTAAATATGTATCTATAAATACATGGTAAATATGTATCTACTTGGCTATAAAAACAGCGCACATTTAAAATTTTATAATTGATGCCGTATTTATTCGGTTTTCGAAAAAATGCTTCGGCTAAAACTTGTTCATTATAAATATACTAACAACTTTTATTGGAAACATTTTCCCAAAAAACGAATAAATATATCACAAATCAACTATAGAATTTTGAAAAATAACCACTACTTTTGTGATTAATATTTAACTTTTAAATATGGGTCACACAATGTGTAAACTTTTTCATATGAATATTAATTAATAAATTCAGTGACGTGTTCAGTCTATAGAGTATACTGCTTGTTCTTTCATACTTGTATCTTGTGGAACCGTAATGGAGATGGAGATTGGTATAGTATTGAGACGTTTAAGTATACAATATAATAATCTCTACTATTACAAAATTGTAAATGTCTGTTTATTTGTTAGTTCGAGCATCACGTAAAAACTACTGGGCCCAGTTTAATGAAACTTCTTGTTTAAAAGCTTATGATTAAACATAAGAACCGGTTTGTATTTTCTCTCAAATATAAAATTGGTGGAAGTGTCGATAAATATTTTAAGTAATGGAAGCGATGGGAACAATCAACATTTGAAGTAGTGGAAGCGGTGGGTAATTACATTGAGATTTGTAGTCTTAAAATGCCGAGAGCCGGAGTTATATTTGCATATATCTGTCTCTTTTTCTTTCTACAAATAAAAGTATGCGCGTCTTCAATTCAATTAAACACTGATGTAAATTTCGTATTCTAATGACTAAGCTTGACGATGGCAGCCTGTAAAAAGATAAAATTTAATTTGTGACATGTAAAATATAAAATTTTTAGCGAATTTTCGAAGGACATGCACCTATGTTTTAGTACCGATGATCGAATTTAGTAAAAATTTCTTCAAATGTCCATCGATCCTACCTAATATATGGTAAAAATGACCATAATTAAAATTATATATATATATATATATATATATATATATATAAGTAGTCGCGCTTGTAAAGTCGTTGTGTGTACTTGGAACTGGGAGGTTATAGGTTCGAATCCCGACATCAGCAGTTTGTCAATTATTAAAAAAAAAAGTGACGGCTATTGACTAAACTGTCGACGTATGGACAAGAACGAAGTAACCGGCTATGATTGTGAAGGTTTTCTGCAGTTTCCTTTACGAACTCCAGATGGATTCCTTTACGAACTCCAACCGCACATCCTACCAATTCCTAGTCTGCATACAAAATTCCTTATCCTCCACTCACATCTTTAGGCATCACAATGGCCCTTATGGTCGAAGTGTGTCCCATCCTGGATAGCCTCTACAATCTATCAAAAGATGTAATTTATATTTTGTGTTTCCTTCTTTCTCTATGCCATCTCTTTCCCCATGACCTATGCTATTTATTACTAAAATTGGGCTTGAAAACACTAAAATCATATTAGATACGATATTTTAATCTGATCACACTAAAATTGTAGCCGCTAGAGAGTGAATTATATATTCTAAGAAATGCGCTAAGTTGAAACAGCTCCTGAATTTTTTTATTTGCCCAAAAATCTTTTCTCCTCTTCACGTTATGACTTTTAACTTCGTTTATATATGTGAAATATAATTAATCAAATGAATATATACACACAAATGTAATCCGTTTTATAACATTTAATTTAGTAACGTTTTTTATGAAACCGAAAAAAAAAACCATTTCAGAAAAATGTTTAAAATAATAAATGATACCACTTAACGTTACAAATACAATAATGGAATGTTATATATTTAATAAAAAAGACAGAATGATGGCCATTAATTTAATTTTATATTACGTATATATCAGAAGAGTACATGAACATCAAGTAGGTACATGAACTTGGTTCGAGTTTTAAAATAAACCTCATATGTAGACAGGAGAGATGTAGACATGAAAATATATATGTAGTGGTATTGTTTGTAAACGAAGTCTATAAAGGGTGCATTCGTCTTGGACGCTCTGAGCGCTCATGCTTTTAAGCAAAAATTATTGGTGTTCATGTTGTGAGCGTTAGTTTGTATCAACACGGTGACGTTTTATTTCGTCGGAAGTAACATAAATCGTATACGTTTTACCATTCTGAATCATTTAAGTCGATCGAACCTAATCTGGGTAAATAGTTAGCAATTTTTACTGATTTGTCAATGATTTTTATTTTAAGTACTTTAATAAATATGACAAAAGTTTGGTTAGCTTACGCTCACGTAGCATTCGTTTTGATAAATAGTAAGATTTGGTGCCCACGCTATTGCTGCCCTACCTCTGTGGAGTAAGCGTCTGTGAGTGTGAGATTTACCTCATGAACTCAGCCGCAAGCGTAATTTTTTGACACTCACAGCGCCAACTCGAAGACGCTGAAAACGACAATTGAGCGCGCTGAAATTGTGTGAGCGTCCAAAATGAATGCACCCAATGTGGATATAATTTATAAAAAATTTTTTAATTACTGAAGATGGAAAAACTCTTATTAGCACAATTTCATAGATACAATCCTTTGCAAAAAATTGAACTTATCTGAATTTGATTTTCAGAAAAGTCTAAGATTTTGATAGAGTATGTATTGAAAGTTTTATATTTGATATACTAAATATATTTGACCTCAAAAATAATTATTGATTTGGTATTCGACCTATTCGACCACTGTTTTCAAATTCGATATTTGATATTCGATATTTTTCAAGTATGCCCGAATATTGAATTCCTAAAAGTTGTATAGTCAAGTTGTGGCATATTCATTCAGTTTTTGTGAAAATATTTTGAATAAAAGTTGTTAATATATTTATAGCGAACAACTATTATTCAACACATTTTCCCAAAACCCGAAGGAATAAGACACAAAATGCCATACCATTTTGAAAGATGGACGCTACTTTTGTTGCCCATAGTCCATGTATAAAGTCGGTGTGTATATATGATGTAAAAATATGCATAGAAACATGTATAGTATTTATACATGAACTTTTCCAAATACATGCAACGTATATTATTATATTATTAATAGAATACAAATAATAAATTTATGACTTTTACAACTATAAAATTTTGAACAATAAATTTTAAAGGGAACAAATATGATAGAAGAATATGATAGTTTATTCTTTATAGGTTATATATATATATATATATATATATATATATATATATATATATACATATATATATATATATATATATATATATATATATATGTATATAATATATGTATATATATATATTATAAAACATATTTGTATTTGATCTATGACTCTCCATAGGGTATAATGTGCCAGTACCCTGGCGATCAAAATGGATATACTACCAACTTTTAATAGTGGCGTTCGTGCTTCAAATGTTTGTAGTCCATTTATGCGAAATTCTTTGGATTTTCGCAAAAAAATGTTTAGAACCAAAGTTGGGTCTGAGAATCCTATATACAATGATATTATACTTACACTTATAAGTATATATCATTGCTTAGATTAGATAGATTGTATCGGCTGGACGGGCTACACTTCGACCATGAGATCCATTGTGATGCCTAATGATGAGAGGATGTGAGTGGAGTGGAAAGAATTTTTGTGTGTAGGCAAGTAACTCGTACGATGCCGAGTTCGTGAAGGAAACTGCGAAAACCTTCACAAGCATAGCTGGTTACTTTGTTCTTGTCCATACGTCGGCAGTTTATTCAATTAACCGCCCCTTTTTTTTTCTTAATAATTGAAAACTGCTGATGTCGGGATTCGAACTCGTAAAATCCCAGTTCCAAGTAGACATAACGCTTTAGACCGCTCCGCTACTTGGACGGTTATAATTGCCTATGTACAATAGCAATGAATATTAATATAACAATGTTAAATTCCGATTTAAAACACAAATTCCGATGATTGCCGACTGTTGTATAGCCGATTGTTTCAAAACAACGTTGCAGTCTAATCTGAAATTTCCTTTCACCCCCTATATAAAATCATACTTTTATAATCTCGCTATAGATGTTTTCACATATATAAATATAAACAACCAAGAATGGGTTCAACATTATTGGAATCTAAGTGTACTGTTCTAACCTTAAAAACATACATCAACGTCATTAAAAATAATATTTATAAAATTGTTTTATTTTTATTTGTATATTTCTTCTTTTTTTGGAATTTATTAAATGCATAATAATATTATGTGAAGCTTCATTGAATAATTAAAATTTATTAATAAATATTGAAATGAGTAAAAAAAAATATCAGTGATTTTAAGGGAACTTTGTTTTCCAATATTAAATTTTTTTTTAAAATAAAATTTAATAAAATGATTTATCCATTGTTTTACATAAATTTTCTATTTATTTTCAAGTATATGAATTATTATTTACGCCAAATACATAACTATTGCATTATCCAACTTTTTTTTATGGTTGCCTTCGATTGAATGTCCATCATTTTTTACCGTCGAAAGAAGGTATATTATATATATATATATAATTATATATATATATATATATATATATATATATATATATATATATATATATATATATATATATATATATATATATATATATATATATATATATATCTATATGTATATATATATATATATATATATATATTTTTTTTTAAACATATTAATTGCATTAATTTTGAAACTTAAAACTTTTATTTCATTCTAACCTAAATTAGAAAACGCTTTATCCAAAAAAATTGAAAAGGTGAAAATCTGACATTCTTAAAAAAAAAATTATTCATTCGCATATTCACTTTTTTTTGTTATCAAGAATATCAAGATATTGTCGTACGAAAATCTAACCCCAATTATTTCTAATCTAATTTCTTTTGCCAACAAAATCTCTTGTTATATTTTTGTAAACTTGACCGTTTCCGAGTTATTTCCAATTTTATGTTTGAAAAAACGCAAAAACGGCCGTATAACTGCAAAACAATATTTAAAAAAAATTAAATCTTTGAGTTTACTAAAATACTTAAATATTCTTGAATCATTCATCCCTTACCAAATTCCCGAAGAATAATTGCTGATTATTGCATTATAAATCTTTGTTCTTAATTGTCAAATCGACGCTAAATCGTATGTAAAACATATGTATAAAACGTATATAAAAGAGAAACGTATATTTGTCGGAATGGCAACCATAAAATTAACTATTCACCATATTTGTTCTATTTTATAAATTTGATTTGAAAAAAAAATCAAAAACTGTTTTTAATTAAACTCTGTTGTATAATTCAATTAAAAAAAAAAAACAACTAGCATGAATGGTGGTCGTAGTCATTGAATGAATGAGGCCATTTAAATATTTGTGCAAATGAAACGGTATAGTTGAATTGATAAATATTATAGGTACTGTAATTGCTATATATATATATATATATATATATATATATATATATATATATATATATATATATATATATATATATATATATATATATATATAGTAGAACCCCTCATATCCGACCTCGGAATAACCGCCTTCTCGGGATAACCGACACTAGACTTGAATGTCTAGACTTAAATAGTGACTCATCTGCTCTACGCTTTGTTTTCCTGTCACAAACTTCAGTTTCGTTCTGATTGTTGGTGGGGAATATGCTTTGATGACATACATTTAGTTAATCGGCCTATTAAATTTTTTCAAGTTACATATAATAATGGCGTTTCAAAAACATAAGCGTGTTTGTGTTTCTCTTCAACTAAAACTTGATGCGCTACAACGTTTGGACAGATGGCAGACGTTGAAGAGTGGCCAGTTGGAGCTAAAGTTACCAATGAAGACCTTAGTGATTACCAAATCCTAGCGACTGTTCAAAATAATACATCAATCGATGACTCAGACGAAGAAGAAAACACCACTGATGACATAGTGAGCCATTCATCTGCAAAGGATGCCTTTGAAATTGCTTTATGGTACATCGAACAACATCCAACAGCAACCCCAATGGACGTGATGTGAGCGAAAAAGTAGCGTGACGCCTCCGCAAAATCAAGAATGAAAAAATTGAAACAAAAAACCATACAAGACTTTTTCAAATAAGGTACATACATACTAGCTTTTTATTAATTAACTATTAATTAGTTATTACCCTACAGTATTAATGTAACTATTTTTATATAACCGGGGAAAAGACATTTTCTTGCCCCTCGTGATATCCGACTTTTTGTACATTCCGACCTCGGCCCGGTCCCGTAAGGGTCGGCTATGAGGGGTTCTACTGTATATACATACGGAACGCATATTTAAATGAAACGCTTTCACAATGGATTCCCATACAATTAATTTTCCAACAAGGTGAATATAGGAACATACTTGTAGGTACAATTATACAATACTACCTTAATCTCGCGGCTTTGCTTGCGTTTTATTGCTATACGTCCAGCTACCATCATTTTATGTTTGAAAACCTTGATGTAATTTCCCACCGCTTCTACTACTTGAAATATTGATCGTTCCCACCACTTACACTACTACAAATATTTATCGACACTTCCACCAAATTGCAATTTCAGCAATTATTTTCGAATTATCTCGTAGCGAGATAAAATATATACTAGTTTTTAAGTTCAATATATTACGAGTTTTAAGTCCAAATATATAACAGTTTTTAAGAATTATAAGCTTTTGCACAAAAATAGTATATACGGGAAATATCGTAAGACCTTCTAAACGATCCTATCTTTGTGCCGCATCCTTGATCAGAGCAATTTTAACTAGTCTAAACGAAGCACAAACCGGAAATTTTTCCTTCCCGGAAATTCTGTCGACTAATCTCTTGTTCATTGATTGGACTAAATATTGCAATTACAATTTTGATTGTGTTGATGAATTCGAAGAGCTTTTAAAAATATTGCAAGTTTGTTTTTATCGTTGTGTGTAAAATATGTAGTTTTTATCGAAAATTTACTATGATTAAATTATGATGTTTTAATACGAACAAATGGAAAATAGAAACAAACCAGAATGATATTACAAGTTCTATTATTTATTTTGCTTACATCAGCGTTTAATAATGTATACAGAGTGATTGCTAGATGTCGATCGACAAAAGAGTTAGCATCAATCAATTACATTGTTTGAGTATCAATCATTAACATATGTAGCACCAGTCCATGTGACCAAGCGGTCTAAGGCGTTATGTCTGCGTAGTATGCCTACTTGGAAACTGGGAGGTTACGGGTTCGAATCCCGACATCGACAGTTTGTCAGTTATTAAGAAAAAAAAATCGTTACGCAGGAGCTGCTTCAACTTAGCGAATTTCCTTAGAATACATAAATCACTCTCTAGCGGTCACAATTTTAATCTGATCAAACTGAAATGTCGTATATGATTTTAGTATTGGCAAGGCTAATTTAATTAATAAATGACATACGTCAAGGGGAAATAGGGGCATAAAGAAATAAGAAAACACAAAATATAAAATATCTCTCTTAATATTAGAACAATCGAAAAATGCGTAAGGAACAAAGTTGTAGAAAATCAAATTTGCTACAATTCATTGCCTTATCATTTTTGCTCAAACTCTAATGTGTATAGAGATATTGAGGAATTCAATTTTCAATCTTAAACCGTCAATATTTCTGTAAATATTAGGGTAACAGAAAAAATGATAAGAAACAAAATTATAGTAAAACTTAGTACCTACAACTTTACATCTAATAAATTTTTCGATTTTTCGGAATATTAAGGGAGATATGTCAAATTTTGTGTTTCCCCTTCACTCTAAACTCCCCTTTCCCCTTGTCCGATTTTACCCATTAACGAACTTGATCTTTTGAATACCAAAAGCGTCTCAAATACCAAACTTCATTCCAATCAGATTGAAATTGTGACCGCTAGAGCGATTACAGACACAAATATATATATATATATATATATATATATATATATATATATATATATATATATATATATATATATATATATATATGTCCATAGATATATATAAATATATAAATTTTACAGATGGTGTTTTTCGACATCTACTAGGTAGGATCGATGAACATTTGAAGAAATTTTTGCAAAATTTTGAAGTCGGTACGAGACCAATAGCTCTATTTCCTTTCTGAAAATTCGCTAAAAAGGGCGATTAATTGACTAAACTGTTGGCGTATGGACAAGAACGAAGTAACCGGCTATGTTTGAGAAGATTTTCTGCAGTTTCCTTCTCGAACTCCAGATGAATATCGGCATGGTTCCTATCATAGTCGGCTGCAGCCATATATCCTACCAATTCCTAGTCTATACACAATTTAGTACCTTGACTAGTTCAGGTGGTTAGGCAGCGTTACCATTGGGTGCGTTTTTTCATGTTCAGATGCATAAGCATACTCTGTCCACTTATATAGACATCAGTAGAGTATGGCAAAGTTATATAGCATGTATTAACGTATATTATAAAAAATGTATGGAGCTGACTGACAAATTGACCATTTTTTTTAGCTGAGATACATTTCCTAATGTTTGTAATATTATTTCACATTGTAATGCATCCATTTAATACGATAAACATTGTATAATAGGTATTTTAACATTGAAATATAGTACATGGATGCCGTTCTTTATAAAAAGATGGGTTTAAATTGTAGAATGTTATTAATTTCTTTATAAATTAATTTAAAACAATGCAAAATTCTTGTTGGATTGTATAGAAGATTCTACTTTTCGAAAAATGTTTCGATCATAAGTTTTTAATATAGAACAATTTTTGCCAAATTGCAATTGGATTTGGCACAAATAAACTGCAAAATTTTGAAAGAAGGAACGTCACTTTTGAAGTAGATTTTACATATACATAACTACATAATAATCAACTAAAGAAGTGGTCTATTTCTATAAAATCAGGCTGTATAATTCAATTTCAAATAGATGTTAACAATAGTATACAATAAACATAATTCTATACGTTAAAGTCTAGTATTCATTTATTAAAACAATTGACTATCAAATTTCCGGTCTACCCAAAATATCCGGTACCATATCCATAGATTATTAAAACATTTATATTGTAGGCACAATATTACAGGAAACAATTCTGGGGTTGTGCGTTTGGGGTAAGCCAAATATATCACTCATACATTGTGGTTTAAAAAGTATGTATGTATGTGTTTGTATAAACTTAAATTACACGTCGTATTATGTACTAGATGGTTACCAAAAATACCTACATTTAAATAGAAATTTTTTTAGTTTTTTGAAGGTTTTTTTATGCTGCTATTGTTTTTAGTTCAAATTCCTGAAACACATTTTAGTTAATTAATTAAATTATTACATTTAAGGTTGACCGCGGACAGTGCTGTACATTTCATAATAAACAGAAACACTCTTTTTAACAGTAATTAAAAATTTTAATCTGTAAATTAATTGTTTAAATTTAGATAGCATCTAACATCACTAGTAATCGGATTTATGTAATTATTTAATTACTAAAAATCATAAATAATCGTCTTTCGAGGATTATTTTGATGATTTGATGAAAAATTTCGTGTATTTTTTATCTTTTTAATTAAGATATTTACAAAACTCTTCGTCAGACTATTTTTTTAAATTTTAACGTAATGTACGAGATTTAATTTATAAAAGTAGAAGTTTTTTACTTTTTATCTATAGAAGGTGGAGCAACATTATCGAAAATGTATGCGTTCATTCAACATTTGCTATTCACAACAATAAAAAATTCCAATTTTTAATGATTAAATAAAACCCTTCGTCAGATTTTTTTCAAAAAATTACTTTATACGTATGAGTTAGTAATTAATATAACAAAAATTCAAATCAAAAATTCAGAAAAATCAAAAATTCAGATTTTTATCTATACATTGCCGATTTTACCTATACATGTGTCCGGCCTTAAGGAGATTCAAACGTGAGACTTGATATTTGATAAAACTTTTAATTTTTGATATTCAGTTTAATTTTGTAATTATGTCTGTTCAAAAATTAAATACATATGATCGATCATATACAATAATTTTGTATATTTGAAATTGTAACATCTGCGTTAATAAATTGGTCACTGAGATAAATATTGTTTTAAAATATTATTTGATTACAGTTTATTCAAGTGAATTATGACAACTAACTTGGTTAATTGCTTAAATACCCGGTATATACTGCGTTTTTGAAAAAGTTTTAAAGACACAAGTGATTTATTTAAAAAAAAATTAACATTTTTTGTCTTTAAATTTTCTACCGTTTTTTTGTTTTAAATCTCTAACAGTCTCAAAAATAGACAGTTTTGCCCAAACATAATGTTTTTGAGTTATCATGTTTACGAACGGACGGGCGGACGGACAACTTTGCAGAAATGGTCATTTTATGAAAACCTATACCAAAATTTTGTTTCTGCGATCAATATTTTTAACCGTTACAAAGTCGGGACTAAATTTAATATATCCTGGTATATATTATAGACCGGATATAAAAATAGTGTCATCCAACGTTATAATTAATTATTTTAATCAGAATAATTGAAACTGATTATTTGTGAATTAAACTTTGTCAATGGTTATTTAAATAATGAATTCTAATTTTAATTTTCGACAAAAACTAATAACTTTGATTGTGGATTTTGTAGAATTTTATGAATGTAGCAAATGATCTTCCTTAAATCTGAAATCGAGAGAAGTTTATAATAAACATTATTACTATCTCGAAGAGAAACATTTAGTAACTAATTACTATGTCATAAGTACTCAATCCTCGAAAAATCTCATAGTCCAAGGATGGCTATATTTGTCGAAACATGTCACATTACCTAAAGTATTTTAACTAAATAAAGTGGAAATAGCAAAATCGAAGTTTTTTCTTTAAATCCCTAAAATGAAATTCCAACCAAAGGTCACAACAATCAAATTATATAGAAAATTAAATAATTTATAATAATTATCAGCATAAATTTTTGATCCTTTTTACTATAAATTTTATTCAACGTCACGCTATATGCTGAATCATCCCAACTAGTAAATAGCAAATAACAACAAACTTTGCCAAAACTTTATCAAATAAGAAAATATGATCTTATTAATTTTAAACAGGAGAAAATGCTATTTTTGAAAAAATATGCTTGCGTGTTTTTTCCTAACAATACTATGTGTGCATTTTCTTGCTTGAGAGGTTTGTTTATTGTACTTAAGTAGATTTTCACATGAAAACTCATAACATTACTATTTAAAAGTAAATAAATTTTCTATTTTATTGTAAATACCCTAAACATTAGTAAAAATGATGATTATGTGTTTTCTTATTTTTAATCGAAATATATCTATAAAGAATTTTCTGTTTGTTCTAGGTGAGTGGTTTCCACAAAATGGTAAATTACATGTGAGATAAAAATTTGTACAATCGAATACAATGCAGTTTTCGCATTTCGAACGAAACAACCAAAAATTATTAACATATTATTATTTGTGTACACTAATAGGTATTGAACCTTGGATCACTGAAATTCAGGTCCAGTGTGCAAACGTTACACCATGTGATAAAGACACGCACCAAATTAGCAACAAGCAACATATCTCTGACTCCATATCCCAGAGATAGTTACGATTAGCTAATTCATACTGATGATGACTACCTTGCAGTCGAAATGAGTAATTATAAAATACAAATAATTGTTCTGGGAATTGGGGTAAAATTTGAAATTTAATACTGGACTAGAAATCTAGATGCCCAGGGCTCGATACCTGTTGGATGAGTTAATCTTTTCGTATCACAATATTAAATTAAACATTTCGAATTTCGAAGAAAAACCAACAAATATTTTAATTTTCAAAGTAAATATTTTTTACTTTCATAATTGAAATTAAACCATAATTTTCTATTTGATATTTAATGTAAATAATGAAAGTTCATCGAATTTTATAAAGGTGATTGACACAGCGAATCGAATAATATTTTTCATTTTTTGTGTATTTTTGGTTCAAATATTTTTGGGGTTGAATGGTTGTTTAAATTGATATTGATGTGGTTTTCTACAAGTTTACGAAAAATTTCTATATAATATTGAACTTTCGATCAGGACCGGACCTTGAGTAGCCGGAGTGTACCCATTGGTTCAATAAAGATGTTATACAAAGACAAGTGTAAATGTATTCTATTGTATGCGAAAATTTACTTCTTTGCTTTCAAATTATTTCACTGATTATTTCGCCTTCAACTTAGTAAAGCAACAAAGTAGATATTTTTTCCAATTTATAATCTTTTCTAAACATAAAATTTGTGATAGATGTTTTTTGAGTATTTTTGTTAAATGAACAGATAAAACAACTATAAATGAATGAGATACTACGCAAAAATATATTTCTTCTCCTTCAAAAAAGTATTCATAGAAAACATTTCAAACAAAGTTTGATCACAAAAAAACATCCCCCTCAAAACCAGTTTCTGAGATAGCTAGTTTATATTTTGTGTTAATATCGGTAAAAATAAATTAATTTACCACAATCGAAACATTATAGTAAATTGATCTACTATAGTGAATACATTAAAATTATAGTTTATTTAAAATAATTATTTGGCAAGGTGCCCTATTACGGAAGCCCTGATGCATCACTTGCATCATGTCTAGGTCATATATGTAATACTACTATATATATGGTCAGTTTCTATAAGTGGAAGCTGTTCCAACATTGTGAGACAGATAGTGTTTCGTGTTCTTCAGCCTCCGAGCGAAATAATGTCAGCTCTACATGCTTTTTTATTGCATAAATAACACGAGTAAACCAATTAAGATTATTAAAATAATCAAAGATAACTTTAGGTTTTTTGAATTTACATTTCAAATTTTTCCCCAATTCCTAGAACATTTATTTGTATTTTATAAATACGTATTTCGACAGCATGAATTAGCTAATCGTAACTATCTCTGGGATATGGATTCAGAGATATGTTGCTCGTTGCTAATTAGGTGCGTGTCTCACAATAATATTAAAAAAGTTTTGTCTTTTATATGATCTGACTGAGGTAGTACCTGAATGATTATTTGAATTGACTGACCAATTAAGGGATTAAATGTGTGAAGAATCCAACCCATTTATCGGTGGTATCCTTTTCTGACCATACCGTGTTGTTATTGTCAATAAGGTGGGGGTGTTGATTGAAGCTAACCTTGATATTCATGTATTAAATTTTGCATATGGTTTAATTTTATTAAATCAGAATTTGGAATTGGGCCAAATTCATTATCTGTCTTCTCAATTTGTGTATGTAGATACTTTCGTATGCATCTAATTCTGTGTGGTTTTGTATCGATTTCAGTAGTTTTAAATTCGATTTCACTACCGATATTTGAGAATTCTCAAGCATATAAAGTTACATATATGGCCTAGATCCGACCCTGCTTTCGATAAATATCTCCCTCTTTTATCAAAGTATATGAAAAACAATTGAATCGTTGAAAAGTGGTTTTGAGTTCAAAGGTGTAATTCTATAGTAGAAAAAAAGAATATTACAAAAAAATATATATATTTCAAATTAATTTTGAACACATACATACAAAAAAATCGAATATTCCTTTGATGTCAAACGGTTGTATAAATTACAGCATTCAAATTGTCCCGCCCTCCGTTTTCTTGTAAATTGAAAGGTTTCGTGAAAGTGAAATAATAATAAATGATTATTATATATAAATAAAAACGATAAACGATATTTTTTAAGTATTACATTTCAATATATATTTTCTTGATATATATTTTATTATTAAGGTTGTTGGTGTACTACTGAGCTAAATTTTTAATCATATAGACTTTTTTGGCACCCATAAATTTACGGTTAAATGATAATAGATTTAATGGTAATCATTACTTAGAATACTTTTATTGACAATGGTTTTAAAAAAAAGACTTCTTATCGAATTAAAATTTAATTACATATTATGTTTTTTAAATCTCAATAGTAATCTTTTGGGAAAATATAGTTCATCGTAGAATGAAATTCGATGGTGAATTTAACAATATTTCTCAATAATTTCGAATATTAACGTTTGAAATTTATTGCTTTTATAAGAAAAACATTTAAACAAGAACATCGAGACAATACAAGAATGATTTTATATGGCGAGTGAAATGAAATTAGAACGTCATGTTTTTTATTGTTGTAACAATCGGCTATGTAATAGCCGACAATCATCGGCCGGTCGTGTAAAAAATGGGTATTTAACATTATATATGATTATGAATATCTAGAGCACGGAAGTGCACAGGGCCGAGTTTAAGGGGTTTTTGGCCTTCGTATTCATTGCTATTGTATATGTAATTGCCATAGCAATTAACATTTTTTTTGAATATTATGAACCTCCTCTATTATTATTACACCAACTGCCTTAAATGTTTTTTTGTTTTTTATTATTTTGGTTTGAGTCTATTTTGTTAATGTCTAGACAAAAACAAAATTATATTTCATGTGACTGGCTGAATATTTCAGAGTTCGTGTCCTACTTACATTAATATTTACAACGGATGGTATGTTTTTTTAGATAAAATACACAAATTCTTTGGAGATTTGATTCTGCGAAACCGATTAAAGGTTTATTATGTCGTCACACGGACCACACAAAATATTTTATCATTACATATTGGATGCTGATATATATGTATATATATATATATATATACACATATATATATATATATATATATATATATATATATATATATGTATATATATATATGTATATATATATATATATATATATATATATATAAATATATATATATATATATATACATTTTTTTGGGCATTAAACGGCCTGAAACCTAAAGATACCTTACACTAATATTGTTTTGCATATAACTGTAGAAACTAAATTAACGGATCTGTAAAACAATTAAATTGTGCAACAAAATTAGAAAAAACCGATTGAATCCAAGTCCAAGTTTCGGCTGAGTGGTTTTCAAACATTGTCCATTAATCAAAAACAGAATTTTTTACGTAACTAGCGGCAACACTACATTCCTCACATGTACGTTAATAAAAATATTGCCCAGATTACTGTGTGCCCATTATTTTTCGATCGGTTTCGATGAAAAATCAAATGTTTATACTTTATTATGATTAAGCACGTATTTGTTTTTTATGTTTAAAATACAAAAAATAACATTCGTTCGCCACTAGTAAACGTTTTTCACATCTCACCTATAAATAAATGGAATAATGTGCTTTTAGCAAAGCATAACACTTTATCAGCTATTTTTATATGTTTTGTGTTTGATTGGTATTGAAAAACAATTAATTATTTTATTTTATTTTATTTTATGTTTTAAATACAGAAGGAAAAAAAAAAGGGGAAAAAACTTTCATACGATATATAGAAAAAAAACATGTTTTGATTGGATATGAATAGGATCTTTATTAGTCGTAGGTTTGTATTTTTTTAGTATTCCGTTACAGATAACAGAGCAACTGGGACAACTTTTTACTGTAACAGAAAATCGCCAAAAAAAAACACGGCTGATGTTAAATATTAATTGTCATACATCAAATACGAACGGCTATACTAAATTTAAAGATTTCCCTAAACTATTGAATAAAGGCCCACCAACCCCCGTATTTAAGTCAAAAGATATCGGCTGTGTATGATCAAATGTTCAAACAAAAGTTGTTTATTTTGATAAGATAACCATTTTTTTAATTAATAAGATTTTACAAGATAGGTTTCGGGCACAGCTTTCATGCAAACATGGATGCATAAAGTGAAAACCTTTGTCAAAATTGGTTTTATAGTTGCCACATGATGCGAGAACTAATGGATAGCATTTTTTAAATTAGACTTTTCGTATATCTCTTATCTTTATAGTAACAAAATTTAAGGTAGTTCCAATATGCTTTGAGTAAAATTAAATCAGCAATTAAATAAAACTTTATAACATTCTTGGACAGAATAATAAAATGCTTGACATGAATGCCAGAGGTCGTGGATTCGATTCCCACCACTAGATGTGTATGATTTTTCATATAAAGCGTTTGATGTTAAAGAATGTTATCAATTGTCAGACATATTATTTAAAAAAATGTCAAATTAAGTAAACGCTAGTCACTGTTGTTGGTATAATATAACCGCGACCATACCATAATGGATAAAACTATTAAGAAATATGTAAAAAGTAAATAAACAAATAAATAATACATCGACATCAAAGATAGTGAAAGATCATAAGCATTCCACTACCATAACATCTCAGGTAACTCTCGGAGGTAGAGCGTGGGTCTAGAATGCTAGAGGTCGTGGGTTCGATTCCCACCCTAGATTTGTATGATTCTTCATATCAAGCATTTGATGTGAAATAATGTTTTCGAAGCTTAGATAGATAGATAGATTGTAGAGGCTGCTCTGGATGGACTACACTTCGACCATAAGGTTCGTTGTGCTGCCTAAGGATGTGAGGATGTGAGTGGAAGGAATTTTTGTGTATAGATTAGGAATGGGTAGGATATGCGGCTGCAGCCGACTATGAAAGGAACTATGCCGATATTCATCTGGAGTTCGTGAAGGAAACTGCAGAAAACCTTTTCAAGCATAGCCGATTACTTCGTTTTTGTCCATACGCCGACAGTTTAGTCAATTAACGGCCCCTTTTTTCAATAATTGACAAACTGCCGATGTCGGGATTCGAACCCATAACCTCCCAGTTTCCAAGTGGGCATACTGTGCATACATAACGCCTTAGACCGCTGGGCCACTTGGACTGGTTTCGAAGCTTTGTCAATAGAAATATTTTAAGTATGGATTAGCCAAAAATCTGTTATCATTTAACCGTATATTAAGCCGTGGCCGTATTATCTTATTATTATTTTGAAAATATTTTCCTTGTATAGAATAGACCCTATATACACAGTTTTACTATGTACCGAAAGATGTATGAAAACCACATATATTATGATATAATTCGACTCCTTCGGAATCGTATTCGCACTTGATTGATTTATTGTAGAAACAAATATAAAATTAAGATAAGAAATTGGGAAATTAAATTAAAAAAAGCATGAAAAGTTTATATATAATGAATATAAACTTTAATTTTTCGTACATTCGATTTTCGCTATATAAATATTGATTGAGATTGGATTGGCAATTCTTATCAGAATATATGATTCTTGATTGCAAATAAAGAAAATAATATACGTATTAATTTATCATCAATTGGGTAAATTTTATCGTAAATTATTGAAGGTTGAATTTATTTACTAAATAACGTGATTTGCAATAATTTCGATTAGTTCTATTAAATTTGTTTTTTTTTTTGGTTTTTCGATATTATTTGCAAATTTCTACTGAACGCTTAATGAGATTTATTGGTAAATAATATTTTATTTTATTTTATTTTATTTTATTTTTATGATTTGCAGTTATGGAGTTTGTAATTATTTCAGAACACGACTACTGAAAAATGTGTGTTTTATTATTCAGGATTTATGTGGATATATTTTCCAAAAGTTGTAGCAAGCTTATAATTTTAAAATAGATACCGATCCATTGGATTTTGATATCCGATATAATACTATAAGTAATTGAACTGGAGTTTTCATGCAAACACCTTTGTCACGCTGAAACTATTATTCGAAATTGAATCAGAGAATTTTTGTGAGACCGAAAAAAGCTACTGAACTAGCGATGAGCTTATATTATATACGTGACACATATTATGATCTTTAGCTGTATAACTCCCAAAAATTACGTCATTATAAGCGAGGATATATTTACGAAACCATTAAAGTTTATTGAAGTTTGCTAGATAAAAACTATACTTTTAACTAAAATAACAATCTACTATAGGTTTATCTGATACGATCATACAGGTCATATACTATCACAGATCAAAAGTTGTATGGAAATTGGCGGTGAATATATGCACTTAGAATTTTAAGTCTCTGCTAATGAGCTCTTTGTAGAGTAGGGACAAAATTTGTATTTATGGCTTTTAGTTGTCTATTCAAAATGGGCAGGGTAATTTAATTGCTATTCAGTGTGTCTATTCACAAATTAAAGTCATAAAATAACAACTATCTGAGCTAATTGCTTAAATATCTGGTAAACATTGAGTGTATGAAAAAAGTATACCTGGTAACACTGAGTTTATAAAAAAGTTTGCTGAAGTTTGTTTATTTTTAAAAAAGGAACATTTTATGTCTTAAAATTTTTTTTCTACCTATTACGGTTTCAATGATAAATACCCCTCCTCCCGTCCTGGTGAGGGATGCAAGGTTCGATTTTGCCCCTTCACGAACTTGAAATTACTTTTTAGTTCTAGTGTCAACAGACGAAAATGGACGAATTATGTGATTTTATGAATATCTATATCAGAATATTTTTTCTGCGATCAATATTTGCAAAGACGGGACTAAACTTAATATACCCTTGTTGTATACATAATGTATATCGGGTAGAACAAAATTTAAAAAAAGTATATAGACTTGACCTACTGATCACTTATTGGTAGAGATTTGACATTATTTTATTTTTTTATTAAAATTATTCTGTGTTTAACCTTCAAAGGTCATATACACAGTCGACATTATTGTGATATTGTTCATTTTCACTACCGTTTTCCACAAGTTTTGATCAGTAATTGTACAAGATAATTCTATTGTTATAATCCATCCACGCTTTTATTATTTTATAAGCTCTAAAAATACATATCATAAAGTTTTATGTTCTTGAGTGCAATTTTAATACTAAATGTGGTATTCGTATTATTCGCGTTGATCTGAAATATTTTTTCGATATCGATATCCACAAAATTCTCTCTTATAAAATATTAAAATATCATTACTCTGTGTGTTATATTTGGTATGCAACATTCATTTTTAGGATATTACATTACGGATGATACGTGTTATACACAAATTGAAATTGTGTATTTATGATATTAGAAAATTTGTTGGCTTTTTTCTTTTCCAAACATATCATTTTCTGTCGCCGAAATAAAATGGTTTGTTGATATCGTAATGTTTACCATAGATTATATTATAACTTGTGTATTTTTATCGCGTATTTTTTGATATCGACTATAGGGATTTTTGAATTTTTGAAGAACAGTGGTTTTCGTGATCAGAGAGATTATGTTTTAATATTCTTAGTATGTTTTTTATTTTATTGAAATACATAATTAAAAAAGGGCAAAAAGGGAAAAATGTAACGGCAAAATGTATATATATATATATATATATATATATATATATATATATATATATATATATATATATATATACAAACATTATATGTTTAAGTGAAACAGACAATTATATCTGTCACATAGGCAATAATTTTGTTTGTATGTGATCTGATTTTTAAATATTGAAAGGCAAGTCAATATTATACATTATTGAAAGAAATATCAATGGTCGATATTATTTTCGTAAATAGCTACACTACACAGTTCTTACATTAGAACATTTCAATTTTACTCAACAGTTGAAATTAGGTACAAGAATGTCTTCATCATTATAACTCTATGTTTCTGATAAAAGAAGAATGTTAGAATTACAAGCCATATTATCAATGATATCATTTTCATGGGCTCGTAAATTTTGAATATTAAATGTATATATTGATAAACCTGACCTGGTCTTGATAAATTTCACTCTGATTCTAATGTAAATAATGGATTAAATGCCAATTTTTCAAACTCTAGTTTTAACGGATAAAGTGACGCTGGTACGGTTCTACCATGATAAATTGAAAAATCATGGATTTTATATACAATATATAATTTTTCTATTGTTATTTCTCACTGCTATATCATTTTATTAAACTTTTGTGTCTTAATAGTAGTGTTGACCTTATTTAATATTATTATCTTAATAAATGATTTAAAAAACAGTATAACTTCTTACGTGCGTTTATAAGTACTGACACACACTATTTTAAATTGCTGATACGATATTTTTTTCTAAATGTTAAACAGAAAAAATTTCATATTAATAAAATAATCGCAAAATTGCTGAGTTTCATGCGAACTATATTATACGTGTGTTGTAAATCTAACCCGTCTTTTAGTGAAAAATATGCACAAACATCTGCTCAAATTGAAAATATAATCGCTGAAATGTTTCCAGATAAACTTCAGTATGTAGCGGAAATTAAATATATGTTGATAAGTTATTGAAGCACTTACAATATTTTGCAGATGTGTGTTATATAACAAAGCTCACAAGCGAATATTTCTTATAAAACATAAAAAAAAGCAATGCTATTGACGTTATACGACGTTTTATTATAATGCGTATATTCTCCTTTTCTTCAAGTCGAAAAAAGTTCATAATGTATAAAACAATATACAGAGTGTTTCATTTCAAACAATTCACGTGAATATTTCTTCAAGGAAGCGTTTATGGAAAAAAGTGTCCCGAATAAAAGTTGTTTTGATCGGAGGGGGACATCTTATAAAGACCTTGGTTTTCACCAAATCCGTGGCTTTCACGGACCCGGATAGCTGAGGAAAAAAAACGTTAAAACTGTATAATAAAATCTATTTTGATTAATAATTATCTATTTTTTATTTAAATATTAGATTATTAAATGATTATTAATGAGAATTCTAGGTTTTTGAAATAATATTTCAAATTCGCCCCAAAACCTAGATCAGTTTTTGTATTATAAATACGTATTTCGACTACAAAGTAGTCATCATCAGTATAAATTAGCTAGTCGTAATTTACTCTTCGATAATTAGAAATAGATAGAAAATTGAAATCAATAGTCAAAAATATAAAAAAATAAAAAATTAAACTGCTAATTTGGTGAAACTGTCACCAAATTAGCAACGAATAACATATCCTGAGACAATATAAGAGTAATTTTAATAAAAGTGATGTTAACAAGAGTTAATGAATGAAAGTAATTTTAACAAGAGTAATTTCAATAAAATTTATTTTATTTTATTTTGTTTATTTTGTTTAGTTTTTTTTATTTTTTTCTATTGATTTCGATTTTCTATCTATTTCTAATTGTCAAAGAGTAAATTACGACTAGCTAATTTTAGTCGATATACATATTTATAATACAAAAACTGATCTAGGTATTGGGGCGAATTTGAAATTTTATTTTTTATTTGTTTTGAAAAATGAACTTTTAAGATTGCATTTTTTTAGAAAAATAAAGTTTGAAGAAAAATTCTTATGAAAAAAATTATCTCATCCACCAGGTATCGAAACCTGGACGTCTGGATTTCTAGCCCAGTGTGCTATCTTTACACCACAGATGATACTGATAAATGAGTGAATTTTTTCACATCATTGACAGTATTAATTAAAAGTCAACATTAACTTATTATTTTACATATTATTATTTTGTATATACTGAGGCGTCATAAAATACAATACTAATGTCAATGTCCATTACGGTTGCGAAGACATAGTATGCTTTCTTGAAGAAATATTCAAAAATAATTAATTAAATTAAATACTGATATGAAAAAATTAACTCGTCAACCAGGAATCGAACCTCGGGCCTCTGGATATCTAGTCCAGTGTGCTATCCATTACACCAAAGACGATTGTGTGTAACGGCCAATTCTTTCATATTATTCCAATTTTTTTTAATATATATATTTTTTATATATTTATTAGACAGTACTGAACTTCTGTTGAAGTGAAATTTTTATTTAATATTTGTTTATTTGTGTATACTTTCGTGTCAACATACAAGTGTTTGTCCAAATACCTTTCGGTTACGTATGGACAAACTGTAGGAGACTATAGCGTATACCCGACACATTTCATTGTCATTGAATTTATTAATTAAATTAAATACTGATATGAAAAAATTAACTCGTCAACCAGGAATCGAACCTCGGGCCTCTGGATATCTAGTCCAGTGTGCTATCCATTACACCAAAGACGATTGTGTGTAACGGCCAATTCTTTCATATTATTCCAATTTTTTTTTAATATATATATTTTTTATATATTTATTAGACAGTACTGAACTTCTGTTGAAGTGAAATTTTTATTTAATATTTGTTTATTTGTGTATACTTTCGTGTCAACATACAAGTGTTTGTCCAAATACCTTTCGGTTACGTATGGACAAACTGTAGGAGACTATAGCGTATACCCGACACATTTCATTGTCATTGAATTTATTAATTAAATTAAATAATACTGATATGAAAAAATTAACTCGTCAACCAGGAATCGAACCTCGGGCCTCTGGATATCTAGTCCAGTGTGCTATCCATTACACCAAAGACGATTGTGTGTAACGGCCAATTCTTTCATATTATTCCAATTTTTTTTAATATATATATTCTTTTTTATATATTTATTAGACAGTACTGAACTTCTGTTGAAGTGAAATTTTTATTTAATATTTGTTTATTTGTGTATACTTTCGTGTCAACATACAAGTGTTTGTCCAAATACCTTTCGGTTACGTATGGACAAACTGTAGGAGACTATAGCGTATACCCGACACATTTCATTGTCATTGAATTTATTAATTAAATTAAATACTGATATGAAAAAATTAACTCGTCAACCAGGAATCGAACCTCGGGCCTCTGGATATCTAGTCCAGTGTGCTATCCATTACACCAAAGACGATTGTGTGTAACGGCCAATTCTTTCATATTATTCCAATTTTTTTTTTTTTAATATATATATTTTTTATATATTTATTAGACAGTACTGAACTTCTGTTGAAGTGAAATTTTTATTTAATATTTGTTTATTTGTGTATACTTTCGTGTCAACATACAAGTGTTTGTCCAAATACCTTTCGGTTACGTATGGACAAACTGTAGGAGACTATAGCGTATACACGACACATTTCATTGTCATTGAATTTATTAATTAAATTAAATACTTATATGAAAAAATTAACTCGTCAACCAGGAATCGAACCTCGGGCCTCTGGATATCTAGTCCAGTGTGCTATCCATTACACCAAAGACGATTGTGTGTAACGGCCAATTCTTTCATATTATTCCAATTTTTTTTAATATATATATTTTTTATATATTTATTAGACAGTACTGAACTTCTGTTGAAGTGAAATTTTTATTTAATATTTGTTTATTTGTGTATACTTTCGTGTCAACATACAAGTGTTTGTCCAAATACCTTTCGGTTACGTATGGACAAACTGTAGGAGACTATAGCGTATACCCGACACATTTCATTGTCATTGAATTTATTAATTAAATTAAATACTGATATGAAAAAATTAAATTACTTTATTGATTAACAATAAAGTAATTGATATATATATATATATATATATATATATATATATATATATATATATATATATATATATATATATATATATATTTCATTGAAATATTTTTAAAGAAACAATTATGTTTACTTTCTGCAGCCATATTTGAATTTAATAGTCTTTTTTTACTATAAATATCGAATAAAATCAAGTTATAATATTTTGCATAGAGAGTATATGCAAGTGAACACAGTCAACGACAGTACAGTATTTCCAACTTATTTATAAATAAATGTAGCTAACTATCGAAACATCATATCTAATGAATCATTCCCTTAGGAGTAGTGCCAAACCACTTATCGTTCGATGAAGAAGAAACAGTGACGTCATAACATTATAATCGTATACAAAGATTAGATTTGTAATTTCGTATATTGCAGATTGGCAACACCGGTGCGTAATATGTCTTTGGTGTAATGGATAGCACACTGGACTAGATATCCAGAGGCCCGAGGTTCGATTCCTGGTTGACGAGTTAATTTTTTCATATCAGTATTTAATTTAATTAATAAATTCAATGACAATGAAATGTGTCGGGTATACGCTATAGTCTCCTACAGTTTGTCCATACGTAACCGAAAGGTATTTGGACAAACACTTGTATGTTGACACGAAAGTATACACAAATAAACAAATATTAAATAAAAATTTCACTTCAACAGAAGTTCAGTACTGTCTAATAAATATATAAAAAATATATATATTAAAAAAAAATTGGAATAATATGAAAGAATTGGCCGTTACACACAATCGTCTTTGGTGTAATGGATAGCACACTGGACTAGATATCCAGAGGCCCGAGGTTCGATTCCTGGTTGACGAGTTAATTTTTTCATATCAGTATTTAATTTAATTAATAAATTCAATGACAATGAAATGTGTCGGGTATACGCTATAGTCTCCTACAGTTTGTCCATACGTAACCGAAAGGTATTTGGACAAACACTTGTATGTTGACACGAAAGTATACACAAATAAACAAATATTAAATAAAAATTTCACTTCAACAGAAGTTCAGTACTGTCTAATAAATATATAAAAAAGAATATATATATTAAAAAAAATTGGAATAATATGAAAGAATTGGCCGTTACACACAATCGTCTTTGGTGTAATGGATAGCACACTGGACTAGATATCCAGAGGCCCGAGGTTCGATTCCTGGTTGACGAGTTAATTTTTTCATATCAGTATTTAATTTAATTAATAAATTCAATGACAATGAAATGTGTCGGGTATACGCTATAGTCTCCTACAGTTTGTCCATACGTAACCGAAAGGTATTTGGACAAACACTTGTATGTTGACACGAAAGTATACACAAATAAACAAATATTAAATAAAAATTTCACTTCAACAGAAGTTCAGTACTGTCTAATAAATATATAAAAAAGAATATATATATTAAAAAAAATTGGAATAATATGAAAGAATTGGCCGTTACACACAATCGTCTTTGGTGTAATGGATAGCACACTGGACTAGATATCCAGAGGCCCGAGGTTCGATTCCTGGTTGACGAGTTAATTTTTTCATATCAGTATTTAATTTAATTAATAAATTCAATGACAATGAAATGTGTCGGGTATACGCTATAGTCTCCTACAGTTTGTCCATACGTAACCGAAAGGTATTTGGACAAACACTTGTATGTTGACACGAAAGTATACACAAATAAACAAATATTAAATAAAAATTTCACTTCAACAGAAGTTCAGTACTGTCTAATAAATATATAAAAAATATATATATTAAAAAAAATTGGAATAATATGAAATAATTGGCCGTTACACACAATCGTCTTTGGTGTAATGGATAGCACACTGGACTAGATATCCAGAGGCCCGAGGTTCGATTCCTGGTTGACGAGTTAATTTTTTCATATCAGTATTTAATTTAATTAATAAATTCAATGACAATGAAATGTGTCGGGTATACGCTATAGTCTCCTACAGTTTGTCCATACGTAACCGAAAGGTATTTGGACAAACACTTGTATGTTGACACGAAAGTATACACAAATAAACAAATATTAAATTCAAAAACAATGTTTAAAATGAGACACTCTATATATAGAGCTATTTCTATCTGAAGTTTCTGAAAGTAAATAAAGTTTTATTATATTATCATATTTTTTAGTTATTTGTTTTTATATCCCAGAAAAAACAAAGTTTTCTAGAACTTTCTTTAACAGCTTTATTTAGTTGAGTATTTTTTTTTATTCAGTTTTCTACGCATATATCTAAACACACAATTTATTGTATGTGTAATTGATTTTTTATATTTATAGCATTCCAATCTGATAGTTTTTATTCAAAATTTGAAAAATATTTTTTTGAATCAGTTCCTATAAAATTATTCGATTTTGTTCATTCATTTATCAAAGTTTGGGACCATGAAGCTGGAATCTGGAGATCGACAAGAAATTCGTTAAATCTCTAATATCTTTACAATCTCTAGTCATCTCTTAGATGTTTATTTGCTTGTTTGTATGTTCGAGCATTACGCAAAAACTAATGAACCGATTTTGATGAAAGTTTTTTGTTTAAAAGCTTATGATTAGATTTAAAAACTGGTATGTATCTTGATATTAATTATAGATAGAATTAAAGAATATTCGCTGAAATAAAAAATTTGGTGAAAGTGTCGATAAATATTTGAAGTATTGGAAGCGGTGGGAATGATTTATATTTATAGTAGTGGAAGCAACATTGAGATTTTTATTCTTAAAATGGCCGGAGATATAACAATCAAATGCGAATAAGCTAGTATTTTTATAACAATTATAATGGGTTTTTTTCAAGTAACAATATATTCAATACAAAACCTATATTCTCTATTTTGTATTTTAAATATATTCCAATAAATTATTTAGTATTTAGCATTTTAAATGTATTTTAAAGAGCATTTAACCATTTCGGTTTTTAAATAAATTCAAAAAGGCATTTTACTCATCCTGAAATTTGACAATAAACTATTTAAATTCTATTATCATTGAACTCATTATCCTGATGAAGGCTGTAATAATTCAAAAAGATTCAAGTCGAGAAACGTTCTAGAATTCTAAGAATACGCAAGATAAACTGTTATGTATATATATTTATTCTACTTCGAATTTGCCAGTTTTTGTCGCATAGTTGCTCTGCTAGGAATAAATAAATTTTAACCATAAGTGCCGTTTAATTTTCAAGGCTTTTGTATGTTTATGCGGTTTATAAATTTTTAGAGGACGAAAATAATATTAAAATAGTCGCGTATTTTCTGATTTATTTACATAATTATATAGTCTTTTTCAGTCCCTAGATTATATATAAAACGATATAAATTCCGACAAACATTGGAACGTAGCCTGGGGTGATAAATTTTTCAAAATCAAATTTATAAAAATATTGTCTACACTGTAGAGTTAACGGTGCTAAATAACATAAATGTAACAATTAACTGAGTTAATTGTTTAAATACCCTGTCTAAATTACGTTCTTCGTCTGCCAAGAGGTAAAATATAATATATGTCTAGAGCAAAAGGTAACTTTCACTTCGTAAATGGAAAAAATCGACCATTGAATGCATAAAAAAAATATATCTTGTAAACCGAATGAAATCTCAAAAAAGTTTTAACTTTTGTTGGAACCTTTTTTCATAAGCTGGATAGTTTTTTCTAGGTCAACCATCTAGGTGAGTGTGCAGAAGTTAGATAAAACTTTTCTCAGAATATTATTATTCTGAAAAATATACACGCTAAGAAAAGATAGAAAGTTTTTCATCGATCCATTGAAAACTTATATTTTAATGTCGAATAATAATATTTCTATGTATAATAAAATCATAAAATCACTAATTAAAGTTATCGATAGTAGTCGTTAATATGAAATTGATATTAAGAAAACTTTATTGTTCATGGAATATTATATAATTATAATTTTTTTCCAATGAAACTAACTAACCGTAATCATGATGAACTCATAGAAAAAACTATGAACTATGAAACATTGGTAGCACTCTATACACGGCGCTTATAGTTTTTATAATGCAGTCAGAATTAACGTGAAAATTACAATCTTAGAAAAAATTTGTTTAAAGCTGAACGTGCTGGTAAACTTTAAAAGGAACAAAATGTGTCGTCCAATACGTTCAGGTTAATGCCAACTCGAAATATTACAAATTCAAGATAAGTAAGATTTAAATAAATTTTATTTCGGTCAACAGTCGTGACAATTTGTATTTCTTGAATAGAGGTTGTAGCGGTACGCTCCTAAAATCAATTATGCTTTTTTTTAGACACCATTGATTCTCAATTATATCCTCCCCAAGTTACCACGGTAATTGTTATTATGTAAATTACTCTGGTAATTATCAACAAACATTCACCCTGGTAGTTATTCAGACACTCATTCTATATTTTCTGTATCAAAGTTACAACTTACTTAATTTTGCATAAAAAAGGTCCTCTACAAAATTTACGCAGGACCAATAGTTCTCGATCAATACGACTGTGAACAAGTCAAATAGTACTGTTACTTCTTGAAAAATATAAATTCTTGTAAATGTACCTACTATTTTACTGGGCAAATAGAGATATTAAGTTCACAAATTTTTGCCAGCATTATTGTCGGGTTATAAATGTTTGGAATAAATATTTTATAGTTTTGAGCTAAAAGGAGTATCCATACACATTTTTAGTTCGAATTTTTTCTATGTTGATTTTGACTGCATTATTTTATGTAATTTTTTTTTTGTTCTAGAAAATTCTGAACAGGTACATATTGAAATTGTTTTTCAAACATGCATTTTATATGGATAACATGTTGAAAACTAGGTAAATGAATATTCAATATATGAAATATGAATATTCAATACTTTTCTTTCGACATTATATTTTACTGTGTTCAGAGTTGTTTAATAATAGTCTAAGAGCATGTTATACAGTAATTCACGCAATAATTTGGTAAAGATTTTTTTTGTTTCATTCTCTTACTAACCCTTTAAAACAAAAAAAACTTGAGGTTAAACCATATGTCTATAAAATTAAATTTCATATTTTTGCCCCAATTCTTAGAACAATTATTTGTATTTTATAAATATGTTTTTCGACTACAAAGTAGTCATAATCAGTATGAAGTAGCTAATCGTAACTATCTCCGGGATATGGAGTCAAAGATTTGGTACTCGTTGCTCTAATTTGGTGCGTGTCTCACAATTATCAAATTAGCAACGAGTAACATATTTTTGATTCCATATCGCAAAGATAGTTACGATTAGCTAGTTCATACTGATGATGAGTACTTCGTCGTTGAAATACGTATTTATAAAATACAAATAATTGTTCTAGGAATTGAGGCAAATATTTGAAATTTAATTTCAAAAAACCTAGAGTTCTCTTTGATTATCTGAATAATCTTTATACACATACGTGTGTAAACTGCATATTATATCCATGCCAAATTTTAATTATTTACGTGAAATAGTTCCTGCGAAAAAGGTCTGTGACAACTAGACACAGGGCCACCGAGGATATTGCTTAAGGGTTCCGTTTTTAAAAGTACGGAATTACTCTATCAAATAACGATTTCAATTTAGTGTTCGAATATTTTATTTCTTATAAATAGTTTTGCTGTAATCATCACATAAATATATATATATATATATATATATATATATATATATATATATATATATATATATATATATATATTATATATATATATATATATGTAATACTTATTTTGTCTACTTCTTTACAATGGTAATTTCTTTAAAAAGGCATTACATTTCTATTTTATTTCTTGAACAGACGATGGAATTTACCCAAAATAAGAAAACAAATTCATGTGACCTTTTGAAAATGCAAGGGCAGCTCTTAGACTATAGATAACAGTTATATTGTACAGAATGGTAAACGAAAAATTTACTATCTATAATTCTATACCTACATTATCTGCTTCAGGGATTTAACTTTTATGTGATAAATATTCTGATAAAGACTGATAATATACTTTCAAAAAGTAAAAACTTCATTTCGATTTACGATACTACATAGAAAAGAAATCTTTCGATTTCTTGTCTACGTTTATTAACCCATTTGAAGAATTTAAATTTAAACCCAATTATATCTGAATTAGATTCGATTCTTACTGGAAAACACCCAATTTCAAATATTAACAAGAAAAGGAATATAAAAAAATTAAAAAAATCAAATTGCGTAAAAATAATTTACCAAAGTAGCCGAAAAGTGTTCATAATTTACATATATATATATATATATATATATATATACATATATATATATATATATATATATATATATATCTATATATATATATAACTCTTTTTTTAAATTCATAATATGAGGTCTTTAAATAAACACCTCATATTATGTTAAAATTCATCAAGCCGTCTAGGCTGTAGAGTGTGCCAAACAAATAGACATACATATACTCAAAACATTTTCCTCCTTCTGTGGTAGCCAATATAAGTTATCCTCATTATATCCTGCTTTAAAAGTTATCTTCTTTATTGATTTCATCAAAAAATGGTTCATTTTATTTAGCACATTTTGTAATATTTGAAATAAATTTGAAATTTCCAGATATTTTGAGATATTTAGAAAAAAAAACTGTATAAACTGTCAAAGTTATCCGTCAAAAAAACCACAAGGTTATCCGTTAAAGTTATCCTATCAAAATTATTCGTAAAAACAATATCAGATACTCTTCATCGAAAATTTGCTAAAAATCATAAATTTCTAGCTTTTAGAATCAACAAAGGTGTTTTATTTTTTCGTGGGTCATCTTGTATATTTTGTTGCAACGAGTATGGAAAACATTAGTAGAAATTGTAAACATCTGACACTAGAAAATACAGTTTAGTTTTATTAAACTTTATATACGCGTACAAATATTATGGCAGTCAGATAACTGTGTCGTAGAATATTTTAAGGGCATTGAATTCTGAAATCACTTTTCGACACATATTACGTAATTTTGGTCTAATGGCAGAAAATTATGTTTACCAATTATTTAGAAAACTATTTACCTTTTAGAATCTGGGAGCGTGTAGAATCTAAATCCGTTGGCAGAATTTTAAATAAAAATAGGAAGATAAAGAAAACTCGACATGTATTAGAAGTTACCAAGTGCTTGTCGGCCTTCGAGCAATATAGGGTTTGGTAATACTTGTAAACTAGTAAAGTCTGTGTAGCTATTTTCCTTTCACTTTTGATAAATATCCTACTATTGTGAATTTTTGCAGATAATCAAAAACAGCGGTTTACCTAGTAAAGATGCGGACAAGTAACTCTACCAAAAATCACAATTTTAAAGCTTTATATTTCGTAAACCGATCCATGTATTGAAAAAGTGATCATGACAGACCGTCAATATTTTGCGGATAAAAAGAAACACTTTACACTTAGCATATAGCATTTTACAGCACAAATAGTCTACGAGTGAAACGGTTATGATGAACAGGCGGATAAACAGACGTGGTGAAGCTAAAATTGTTTTTGGTGGCCTACAGAACCCTTATAATTGTTTTTATTCCAAAAAAGAGTAATAGGGAATATGCATGAAATTTTTTTTTCACTTGAATTGAAGCATGTTTACTTGAAAAATATCAAGGTAAAATTACTTTTTAAATAACTTTAAAAATAAGCGAGATATGAATGATTGAAATTCCCGATTAGACAAAGAGGGTGATAGCCTTCTTGATATGTTATGTGACGTCATATTACACTTTCACCATTTAAAATACACGTAAAACTCCGTTTTTAGTATTTTTGCAAGAAAGAGACAGATAATAATCTTTAAAAGCTTATAGCTTCCTTGATATTTGTCGGATTTCAATTTCGTTTTTAAATATTATTACAGTATTAACAGTACTTTCATATTCTGAAAATAAATGTGAAAAAAAATTTTCATGCATATTCCCTATTTGCAATATATAGGTACGATTGAATCGGCTGTCCTGGATCTGACACAATTAGACTAAATGGTCCATTGTGATAGCGGGAGGGACTGACACATCCTTGCTCTTTGAACCATTGATCCATTCGGAGTAAGAAGACTTTGACGGCAATAGACTTTAGCTCAGAGGTGTTGTCAGATAAAAAATATTGATTCAAAAGGGTGAGCCTTTGCGTAATATGAAATGGGCAGTGCGAGAGTAAGTGAGTTATCGTCTTTTCCATCTTTGCACTGTGGCGGCTCTGCAAAAGTCGTAGCTCACTAGCACTTCTAAACGTCCTGCATTTTTACCGTTCAGCCAGTGTTCTGTGATCGCTACTGTAATCTGCATATGTATAAAAGGTGACTCAAACACCTAAAGCACGCTGTATTCACGTGTATAAAATATTGGTTGTATACCCTAAGTGTATTTAGGGGAAGCTTATAATGTATGTTGGTTCTATGCGCTTTCAAAGTGCTACAAAATAAAAAGTAAATAACATAAATAAATACAAAACAACAAAAAAAAAAGAAGAAGCCAGGATAGTAGAACCAGGTGGACGGACGTACATACGTTTGCTTTCCTCAAGAAGTTACCCAAGCGCATGACGCATTAGCATTTTATTAAAAAACAATGTGCCTCTAAACATTTACAATAATATACTCTGTGAGACATGACGTTTTAAAAAACATTTGTTTATAAATAAGAGAACTGTCTGGTTGTTTTCTAATATTTTACTCGTGTCACAACAGCATACATATAGGTTAAAGGTGTTTTTACATGCAAATTTTTCAAATATTTAACGCGGTCGTATTTTCATCACAACGGTCGTAAAAGCCCAAAGGTGTTTTTACACATACCAACAATACCGAATCTAGTACTGACGTCATTTATGGTGTTGAAATATATTTTCACATACAACACCATCGATCGGTAAAACCTTATTTTTTTATTCTTTTGTCAGCGGCTTTGCTCGCGTGGATTTAATATATTAATTTCATTTATTATATAAATTTCAACCTATCTATGATTTTTCTGACGGTGCCAACTGATGTCAACGTGTGCGACTCATATCTTATCCTGAGACTCATAGTTATTGTCCGTGGATACTTCCGCGTGGAATTTATGCCACCATGAAAATCTAAACTATGCCTGCACGTTTTTTTAGTTTTATTTTAATTTTGTAGATTTTAGTTAATTATGAATGAAACCAAAATCCCGAGACAAAAACTTTTTTTAAGGCGAATTTTTGAAAAATCAAGTTTCAAATCTCCAGGAAATCAGATTTCTCATACAAACTCTCTTGTTCCCATCTCTTCCTAAAGGGTTGTTTTGAAAAATGAAATAGGTTTTTCATCATACGTGGTGAAGATTAGTTATGTTAATTTTTTGCGTAGATAATGGCAGTGAATCAAATTTTGCCATACAAACTTCAATATTCTTGCTTACAGGTTGCATACCTTTTTTTAGGGATTGTTTGCAAAAATCATAATATTTTATGACTTGTTTTGAAGCATATTTACATGAAGTTTCAAGTTTAAAAGCTTTGCTGTATGTAATCAAAAACGTGAGCTGAATGTTTCTTAAATGTACATTTTCAGGTGCAAAATTTAAGCTCGTCAACATTGACCTACCAAGAAAAAATGATTCTGAGTTTTCAAATATAACGACGTAATTTTTATCACAACGTTCTTAAAAGCCAAAAAAATTTATGTACGAATGTATGTGACATAAAGGTGTGTGACTTGGGTAGAAACAGCTAACACAGGAAATTTGAGTAATTTATGTGTGGAAACCGTTTTACGGAAATATCATTAATTTCCGGGAAAACTCGACATTATGGGTGTGTTCAGAAATATATATCAGTATACTGGCCAGTGCTAATGACATCCCGAATCGACGCCATACTGCTGAATCTTTCAAAAATACACTGGTCAGTGCGTGACGTCATAAAATGCTGCCATATTGAAAGTAGTGCTTATGTTTGTTTACAACGCTTATACTTATACAGTTAGTGTGTAAGATTTACTACTTTCTGCGTCTATTAAAGTAAATCCTTAGTTTCTTCAGATGTCATTATTTATAATAATAATGAATTATTTTATCTAAAAAGAAGTTCTAAACAGTCTGATGCACACACCCGGCAAAATAATCATACGTCACAGTTTTCTCACCAGTACAATATGGCGTCGATTCCATGACGTCATTATCACTGGCCAGTATACTGATTTATATTTCTGAATACATCCCTTATATTTGCGGCAAAATTTAAGGTAGCCTAGTATTTTATCTCGTTACGAGAGATAAATTTCGAAAAATATTCGTTGAAATTGAATTTTGGTGGAAGTGCGGATAAATATTTGAAACAGCGGAAGCGATGGGAACGATACATATTTGAATTAGTGGAAGCGGTGGTAAATTACATTAAAGTTTTTAGTCTTAAAATGACTATACAAATGAATGCATGTGTTTAGCAATGGAAAAGTCTATGTGAACGAATTCACGGTTACAGCTAGTTTGATTTCACGTATTTGATTTCATAATACTACGGAATTATACGACACAAGGACAGACATCCTAGTAGGGGCTATTTCAAAGGATATCTAAAATTAATAAAAAATTCCACAATGGATGTTGAGGTAATCATACTCATCTACACACTGAACGACGGCTGGTAATGATGATTACATAGCATTCGAAATACTTCATTCAAATTTAAAACCCCATTGACTAAGAAGAGACTGATGGATGATACCTTCTACCTTTTATTTAAACAATGAACTTATTCTACATAGGTTGAAAATCATACCTATACAACATTTACAAACACGGGGAGGGGGGAAGGGGTACTCTGAGTGAGTCTGTCTGTCTATCTCTCTTAAAAGCTGTGTATGTATATTATTATATGTATATATTATATATGATGTAGGTAGCTCAACGTCGATGTACTTCTCGAAGTCTGTCCTCATTCGAATACGACGATCATACGTTCGCGCAAACGTTCATCACATACACATATATACATACATATAAATATATATATATAATAATATAACAACACTACGTTAAGTTCATACAGTACAACGAACGATTGATACGAACGTCGCCGCGCGCGTTGGAGTTGGAAAAACAACAAAAATTTTCTCTCACACAATGTGTTGTGTTGTTGTGTGTTGTGAGAAATGTTAACGTGTTGTCGTGTCTCAGAGAATGCTAACAGTAAACATCAAACCTTCTACTTCTTCTCATAGAGAAGACGAGAGAGGTATAATAGATGAATAGTGAAAATACTGCTGCAATCATGTTGTTGTTGCTCTACTGTTGTTGGTTTCAGTAGTAGTTTTTCACAAGAAGATATAGAACCATCACTGTGATTTTTTTATCAACCGGAGCCGGAGCGAATGTCGTCTACACTCTGAAATCTGACTATACTACGAACACGTCTCTCTGTTGTCGCTTATCAACATTTATTTTTTCACGTTATTCGCAACATTTGATTGTGTGTTTGTGCTATTTTTTTTTGTTTGGGTAAATTAAGTGCGTCAATATTGTTTTGCCAAAATTGTTTTGTTTTTTTTTGTTCTGAGTGAGGTTATTTCTTTTTGGTTGCCATTTAAAAACGTGTCGGTGTTCTTTTGTTTTACATCAAATGTCAAAATTGGTTTGATAACAACAAAATGTAAATTTTTATAAAAATATGCAAAAAGGATTTATTTTTATTTTTATATTTTTAATTAATTGGTATATTTCTAACAGATTTATTTTTTGTTTGATGTGAGGGGGAATTTGAGATAAGCTTTTTATTTTTACTTACGTTGAATATTCTAACAGGTAGTTGAAATAAATATATAGTTGTAAGTTCACACTATATGGTTTTTTTTTTCTTTGGAAAGTTGAATGTTTTCTATAAAAGTAATTTTTAATAAGTGTCTCTTTGAAACTTGAAGTTATTTGATAATTAAAATTCTTCGAATTTGTTTTGTTTATAATTCGTGGAGAATCTTTTTGCAAAGTTTTTTCTCCCATAAAAAAAATTTACTAATGTTTTGAGACGGCTGCGAGATATTTTCCTTAGTACCGAATCTATTTCACTTGCGAAAAAAATGTTTGGAACAAAAGTTGTTAATGTTCGAATAACGACAAAGTTGTATTTATGACATTTTTCGAAAAATCTATTGGATTAGGCACGAATTGACTGTCAAAATTGAAAAAAAAAAAACAAACAAAATTGTCAAAAAAATTGACAAAACTTGTCAAAATTAAAAAAAAAAAAACTTGAAAAACATTTTTTTCAAATTTTTGCAGTATATTAAGTTCAATCGAATTATTTCAAAAATTTGAACAAGAAGATGAATTTTTGACATGCTGTTATCAAAATATCATACTGGACTATTTCTTTAATTGGATAAAATAATATTGTTTATTGATATTTATTTATTTACTTAATTATACAAATGAAAATGTTGTTAATTAAATTAAATTTTTTTTTTGCAAATCGGGGAAATATTAATAACTATTAACAAGTTTATTTATAAAAAGTATAATTTTGAAAATTTTAAATATTACGTATATTAATTTTAAAAAAAAGTTGAACTTTATTAAACTTGCGTCAGATTTTGTAGACTAATTAAAAATTCAAATTATGTATTTGAAAAAATTGTTTGAAACAAAAGTTATTATAACATTTTAATGACAAAAAAGTTTTTATCAAAAAATTTTTGCAAAAAACTAATGGATTTGGCACTAATTGAGTGTAAAAATAAAATAAAAATGCCGCTATCTGAAAGTTCAACTGTTTTCAGTCCTTTTGCATTTGGTTAGAAAAAATTCGACGAATAAAAGTTTTTCGTTATAAAAATGCTAACAATTTTTAAAAAAACCTTAATTTGATGATGATTTTTTGATTTGTTATCATTAACTCATACTGATCTATTTATTTAATTAGAAAAATTCATAATTTTCCTTTCGGTTTGGGGACTATATTTACCTGTATGCCAAATATCAACTTTAAGGGATATCTGGTAAAGTCTCTACGTTTTTTTCTTCATGATTTATGGGCGTTCCCGCTATTTTACGATATTTGAAGTAAAATAACTTTTTAACTATTTATTTCTAAACGGTAAGCGAAGACTTGTTATCTTATCATTCCGTAAAAACTATATATTCGAAAAATCATCATTATAGCTCTTTTTGTTCAAAAGTTCTTTCGGGGTCAAATATCATCTAATTTCAGGGGTAGTATTAGCACTGTAAGCACGACGGCCAAAAACCGCTTAAACTCGGTCTATCGCACTACCGTGCTCTAGATATTGATTATTGATATTTACTTATTTAATTACAATACATATATAAATTAAATTATTGTTGATAATATAAAAGTCAATACAATTTTTGTAAATCGATAGGTCTTAATTAGTTCAGAAAAATATTGTTTTAAATTTCAAATATCACATCTATCATCTATTAATTTTGTAAAAATTATAAAATAAAACAAATATTTGAAATTTTCGTAAAATCACTTTATTTGAATAGTTTCGGAAATGAATTTTTTCCATTTTCATTTCTAAAGAAGGAACTGTGTTCCGAAACTACTCAAATAAAGTGATTTTACGAAAATTTCAAATATTTGTTTTATTTAATAATTATAATAGATTTTTGTCAAGTAACGGACTCATTCAATACAAAATTTTGTAAAATGTTCGACATTTTATTAAATTTCAGACTCTGTAGACTAAAATAATTAAAAACTTTCATTATGAAATTTTTTTTGTTATTAAATTATTTATTAGCTATCAAATGAGTTTTTGCTATGTAATTTTCTATTAAAATATTAAATTTTAATAATAAAACAGTTCTCTATCATTTAATTATCTTTTTTCCTCGACTATTAAGAGAATACCGAAGGGTTATTGATAAAATTATTTTTAAGCCCACAGAGTTAATATATTGAAGCAAATTTAATTACTAAAATAATATTAAAAATTAAAAAAAAAAACACACAAATAATTTTCACGAATCGAAAATTCTATATCGTTTTTCAAACATGGAAAACATGAGACATTCTTAAAAGAAAGTTCAAAGCTCAATGCTTCAAATTTTTACTATCGATTCAATCTGTAGTGTTAGAGGTTTGGAGGTTGTGAATGGATAAGATGGGATCATTTATAAAATACTAGCTGAAAAAGCCGGCGTTACCTGTGATTCAAAAAGTTCTTATACAGAGTGCGTAGAAAATGTATGCCAAATAATTATTTTTTTCGAAATGTTGACAGTTTTATATTTTAAATTTATTGTCAAGTATTTTCAAAATTTTGTTAATTCAGGTGTTTTTATAGAAACTATATTTGAGATCTATCCGTTTTAATTTTTAACCAAAGTTATAGCCATTAGAAAACTAGAAAACGGCTATAACTTTGGAACGGTTTGTAATTTTGAACTGTTGATAGCTTTTCTGGAACGTAAGGAAAATTTACCTAGGGTCTTCCGCCAACATTATTTTACTATCTCCTATGGTTTTCTCCAAACAATTCGGAAAAAAGCTATATACACGCACATATATACACAACAAACATTCTTTCATCGTTTTTCAACATAAATAAGACTCAATGTTTGGAATTTTTAAAAGTATAAAATTCTCAAAGTACATCTCAACAATAAAAAAATTATTGACTTTCATTTTTAAGAATTCTTTAGTTTGTGTAATTATTGCAAGTAAATAAATAAATATCAATAATCAATATTATTGTTTCTAATTAAAGAAATAGTCTAGAATGAGATGGTAGCATCAAATCGAAAAACTATCTTCTGAAGATTCTATTCACCATAACATCTCATTTGATTAATTCATTTATCTTCAAAACAAGGTTTCACGAAATATCAACACTGAATATAGTCAATTGTTGAAATCAATGTTTTTTTTAAAATTAAATAGAAATAAATTTCGAAACAACTAACTGTTTACTGTGCAGCAATTCAATCATAACAATTTTTAAATTAACCTTTTATGATATTTCATAAAATTTTCTTAATTTGGTAAACTATTCCCATATTTTTGTTTGAAAATCCCTACAATAAAAAGTTATGATTTGATTTTTACATCGTTAATTAATCAGATTTAATAATTGCTTTAAGGTGGTTGGTGTAATAGAGAAATGGAAAAATTGAATTTATGATTTTTTGATATCTTATTCTTCAATGTTTATACATATATCAAAATTTGGGCAGATTCTGACGTATAATTTGTAAGGAAGTTAATAGGAAGGCAGCCCTAGTAGAATTATAATTTAAAACATACATATAGAAATCTTATTTCAAGATCCTTTGACATCAAATGCTTGATATGAAAAATTATACACATTTATGATGGGAATCGAACCCACGATCTCTGGCATTTTAGACCAATGCTTATGATTTATCACCATCTCAATGTTGTTCTATTATTTATTTTATTTTATTTACTATTTACATATTTTTCCAAGGTAAATCCTCCTCCTTTAGATTATTTAAAACATAAATTAAAGAAATTCTGGTGTATATAAGTTAAGTAATTGATTTGTTTATAAATTATTTAGCTAGATTTCGGTAGCCAACTCATTTGAGTTTTTCCTCAATAAATAAAAATAATGAATTTTAAATAATTTTGAATTTTGCACAAGTTTATGAACTTATTATAGTATTACACCAACTGCCTTAAAACAAATCTACCAGCTCATTTGAGTTTCCTCAATAATTTAAATAATGAATTTTAAATAACTTCCATAAAACAAAAGTTTATTTTGAATTTTGCAAAAGTTCATAAACTTATTATAGTTTACACCAACTGCCTCAAAAGAAATCTATACAATATATCGATAGGAATGTTAGTATGGGTTTTTTTTTATGATACGCCGTCTGGTACTCGATTAAGTTGTAAACTTCATGTTTGTAGCTGTTAATGATGAAGTTTATTTATAAATATATTAATATGTTTTCAATTTTCTATTTTTAAAGCTATAAATATCCTCTGATCTTTATGTGTTTAATTTAATTTATATCAATTTTTTTTTTAATGAATTTTTTTAATCATTGATTTTCAATATTTTTATAGTCTTTACGTAAAATAAAAAAGTATTGAACAAAATTTTAACGTGTTTACAAGTGTAAAAATTTCTGTAGTCTTGCTAAATCGATCCTTAAAAGGTGTTCAGATTATTTACTACCATTATTTTATACTGATGGTTGTTTTTACAAAATACCAAAAAAGGATAGACTCAAAAATTCGATAAAAAACGAGTTTCTGATTCTCTGCAGATTTATTTATTACAAATTTTGTCAACATTGCCTGATCAATTACCTCAAAAATGTGAGACCATTCCTCGAATTAGTAAAGAGTAACTTATCCACAAGGAAAATAATTAGGACTAGCATTAGGAATAATTAGGACTTATATAATTCAAACAATAAATAATTCAAATGATCGAAAGTTAGACGCATTATGTAAAAGGAATTCAATGTGCGTACAAAAGTACTTTTTTACACTCCCTTGTAAAAAATTGAACCTATCAGAATTTGACTTACAGAAAAGTCCAAGTTTTTGCTAGTGTTTGTAGAGAGTTTAATATATTTATTTGACGAGAGAAATAAAACGAGATGAAAATAAGTCAGCGGGAGACGAGACGAAATAGCCAGGAGCTTGCTTTTCAGGTTTTCCTGAAGGTTCATATACTCGAATGTACCGAATATTTTACATCTGCTGTAAACGAGATATTTGCAGTTAAAGTCTGCACATACTGGATCCATTGTGGAGTCCCATATCCATCAAACTCTTCAAGATAAGAACTAATATACACTTCCTATTTTTTATCATTATTACTACAAACACCAACAAAAACATTGGGAAATTTTTGAATTCAGTTTGGTTCATTTTTATCACAAAGGAGTGTACACTCAAACTACTTGTTAGAATAAAGTTTCGGGTAAATAATGTTTTGTAAAGCTTTTACACAATCGAAAACCATAAATGTTCAGCAAAATACAAAAAATAAATTTGTTGGAAAAAGTATTAAAAATATACTTACAAGAGTTTTATATTCATTTTCTCTCTGCCCCCATATACAATTATATACAACGGGAATAGCAGATAATAATTTCCACAGTTTTACCATTCGTATTATTTCAGGTAGAAGGAACAATTTTCACACACAATTTTTAATAAAAATAATACAAAATAAACATTTTTGCCGGTTTACAAAATTACCTTTCCGACAACACATTTAAGTAGTCGGTACTCTCAACGTACGAGGATATATTATTTATTCGTTCCAAACAATTTAATTTGTTCCCCCAAAAAAATATTAATTTTCATTATTTTATTTACGCTAAATAAAAAAGTGGTTAGTGTGTTTTTTTTATTTAATGTGTGTTTTTTGTTGTTTTTGAAGTTGTGTTGATGAAAATTAGAAGGATATGGTAGTGAAAATTGACAAAAATAATATAAAATTGTGTTAACCTAAATAATATTTAAAAAAATCATCAGAAAACATCAAAACAGAAAAATATAACTGCAGGTATGTGAATATATGTAGATATAGAGATATGATAATTATGTTTTCCTCTTTGTGTTTTTGTGTGGAAAACACGCAAAAACAAAAAAAAAACATGCTTTGAAAATCGTAATGAACTCAATTCTCGTTTTAGCTTTTTTGTTTTAAATATAATGAACGAGAAAACGTATACTACATACATGTATGTACTATGGGCATCAAGAGGTAGCGCTTATTTTTTTTCAATGTTTTAATTGATTTGTAGCTTTACTTATTCGGTTTTTGGGAAAATTTTTCGATTAAAAGTTGTTTCTATATTTATACTGAACAACTTTTATTCGACGTATTTTTTCGAAAATTGCATGAATAAGGGTATAAATCGATTATAAAATTTTGAAAAATGACAGGTACTTTTGTGGCCATTTTTATTTTTTCCATTTCAATGATGAGTGAAGAGGAATCAAATATAATGAATGTTTTATTGTATATATCAACCAATAAATAGTATTTATATTTATATACAGCTGTTCTGAAATTCATTCAGGAAAACTATACCACGGTGTAAAGCTGCAAAAAACAAACAAAAAAGTTTAATAAAGTTTTTCGAATTGACGCTTAGTTTTTGAGATATAATTAATTAAACATTAATAAATTCAACCATTTTGTGGGTGTCGCTACACTTATTGAGAACTCTGATTGTTGAAAATTTAAAAATTTTTGAATTTGCACATAGAAGATATTTTCTGAGTATTTCACAGTCAACAGAGGATAGCATCCAGTCTCTTTTCGTTTCGGATGCCGAAAAGGTGCCTTTTTTGCGAACTAAATTAACTCATCTGTTACCAGACAGCAAGATTGAGAATTATAAGGTTTTTTTTTCTGAAAACTTTTGCAATGAAGTGTACGCCCTTATCTTTTTAATCTTAAAACTGTGACTATAGCATAATCAAAGAATAAAGAAAATTAATGAATATAAAAAAAAATGTTCTTACGATGAAATCGAGCACATAAAAATAAAAAGTCTATTCAATGGTAACTTCTTTTTATAAGAAGACTATTATATTAAAATAACATATTTTGATTATTACCATTTCTACTGTGTATTAATTTTCTTCGCCTTTTATACGATACAAATATAGCCTATTTATTATGTTTGCCTGTCTGTTTTAAGGAGAAGAATTAACACCAAGTTTCAATTTTCTTTTAAACTAAATGAAAATAACTTCTACAAGAAAATAATTTGTTAAACAAATGAAAGAAAACAAATTCTAAAACGAACAAAAATTAATTTTTTAATGACATATTTACTTCAACTTCGTCCTTCCTATTGAAATGTCTGTCAACGTGTTGTTCCTAATTGAAAATAGCTCTACAGACGTTAATTTTTTATATATTAAAATAAAATAAAAATAAACAAAAAATATGTTATTTTTGTTAAGCAAATGGGTATAATTATAGAATGTTCCATATTTTTCGTATAGTTATTAAAGTTATTATTATACAATCACACATAAAATTTGAAATCGATTGACTGTCTCAAACTCGAGAAAAACTTAATTGAAGTTCGAATAATTAACATGGGAAGCAATGGAGAAAACCCATTTTAAGCAGTATTTCTTCCAGTTTTCTACACTTAAAAATATTTTTAAAAAAATAGCTATAAATTATTGGATTTGTTCTATGTATTACTAAAAAAAAAAACTAGAATTATTGTGCGTCTCATTGTTTAGTTATAACAACGAAAAGTGAAGCATTTTATAAATACATCTATGTGTCGCCATGCTGAACAGATACAACATGACAACACCGTACGTCCCAATACTTTGTACTATTCGAGTATACGTATGTACACAAACAGTATATCAATTGGCGGAATATAAGCGACGTTGCCGGATTGCAACTTATAAAAAATGTTTGGTAGTATTTGTATATAAGTATTGACAAGTATCGTATGTGTCTACCGGTACAGTCTTGGAGTAAAGAATGGTTTATTATGCTATATGTTCCTTTACGCTTACTTTTCGCATACGCTCCACAAATTTTTGACAATATTGTATTACGGCAACTACTTTAATTATCTCAAGTTCTAAATGATCTATTATTATTTAATTTGAAAATTAATCAGTTGACGGTATTGACTGGCATGGGTAATAACTGCTGGAAATAGTTATATCTTCAGTATTTCAGAATCATCCTGTAATATCCTGTTTTTCGTATCATATTTCAACCCAAAATAAATAAAACAACAACTAATTAAACCATTACAAAAGAAAAATGAAATTTATATATTTCTATATACACATTTCTATTTGATTTTTTTAAATATAATATTTATTCTAATATTACATACATTACCTACAGACTGAATATATAAAGCAAGCATAAACATTTTTAATTAAATATATATATATATATATATATATATATATATATATATATATATATATATATATATATATATATATATATATATATATATATATACTATTTAGGATTCCGTAGGAAAAATTATAGTTTCGCCATGCTCGTTTGTATGTTACAGTTTTAATCGCAGGCTATTAATCATATGAAGCGAAAATTTTAATGATACCTTTTATTTATTTAATTTACGAACTATTTTGTTTAGGTCTATTATCTTTGAGCTTTACAAACGTTATAGTTTTTTTCACGCAAGAGCATCAAGAATCTTCATGCGTGAGACTTGTTAATCGCGTTAATATGTGTCCACAAAAATTCAAAACTTCTTATCGATCAGTTGTAAAAGCAATCAATGATTAACAATCAAATTTTTAACATAGAGCCTTATAGGAAAATATAATTTTTTTAATTTGTAACAACTATGTTAATGAATTAGACACTATGATAAGTATTGTTTTATAATATTTTTTGAATTATTATTTAATTGAATTAAAAAAATAGTGTTATCGCACAATATCATTAATTATTAATTATTTTAATCAGAATAATTGAAATTATTTTGAAACATTTTAAAAACAATAGCAACAGCACGCTAAAAAAATATATTTAATCCTGTAAAACATTAAATTATAAATTTAATTTACGTCAAAAAATGTTGAAGTTTATTGTGGATTTTATAGAATTTTATAATTATACTATATTGGAATTTGCAGAATTTTATCAATGTACTATATCAAGCACATGATTGTCTTTAATATGATTGGAAAATTTGAAAAAATGATACATGCTGGTGTATAGATATTTTAAATAGGTAATAATTGAAGTTGAATGGTTGTGATAATTGTTTTGGATCTAATTACTGTTGACCTTGTTTTAACAGCTTTGAAGATGGGGAGTAACATTCGTAGTAACTATTGCAAATGAATTTAACTTTTTGACTTTGTTTTTGGGTATCTCATTTCCACTCTAACCTATATAATTTTTGTTAAAATTTATACTAAATCATAATTTTCAAATAATATAATATCATTTTGGCTACCTAATTCCCCTAAAGTATCCAATAAATATAATAATATATATAATAATAGCTATTCAAAGTACTAATATGTATAATAATAACATTCATTGATACGTAATGAAAATATATGGTCAATGAGTTTTTGATTCAAATATTTATACAGAATGTCACCCGAAGATGAAAAATTCCATGGTCACTTAGTTTTATGTTTTTAAAATAGAGATAAAATATTTGTCACATTGGAGCCTTAATTTTTTCAGTGGAAAGAAGTGTAATAACTATCAAATTAAGTTACCATGGTGACATAGTTGTACTATTCATTATTGTGGATATTAGAAATTATTGTAAATATTTCTGTAAATATTAGAGTTAGAGAAAATATTGTTAAGTAATAAGTTTATTTCTGGAAAATTTTTTTATTTTACTTGTATTAAGGGAGGGATTCAAAATGTTATCCTTCTCTCTCCTTTATCCCATGTATTATTATTAACATCTGTGAGGTATGTTCGATAAACATTTGAAAAAATATGTCCTGGAATCTCGAGATACTGTAGCGGTATCGCTTCTTCATTAAATTATTATTATAATTTTGTTCATCATTTTTATCTGTTGCATAACAACTATAACTTCCCTCTATTTTCACGGTTGCTTTGAATGTTAACAACCATGGTAATTTACATATTAAAATAATAACATTTCATAAATCAAATCAATAAAGATCAAATATATCTTTTACATATATTTATTATTTATTTATCTACCTTTACAATACCTTCATTTTTACATAAAAGCGCTAAAAATGAAGATGATCAAAGTTTTATGCTTACTAATATAATTTTTATAAAGAAGTTATTTTGTATATTAAATATTGGTATTGCGTTTCTAAAAGCTCGTATAGAGATTTTCACCACTCGTTGCATAAAATTTATCTTACGGTGCTCAGTAAAAAAAATTTCTGCACAGTTTGAATCAGTACAGTTTAAACAATAACCCGCGTTTGTAATAAATAAATGGTTGACTAATGAAATGACGTCAATAAATCGTGTTATGTCAAAGTATTGTGTTCGGAGATATTTCAGTTTAGTAAATTCCATTTATAATTAATGGCTATGTTCTAAAAATTTTCTGAAGATGTGATCTAATATCCCACTATTGCCTGTATTTACAAGGACTACCAATAATATCAAGGCCGACTATTACTTCAAGGTGGTAGGGATAGATAGATAGATTGTAGAGGCTACCCTGGACGGGCTACAGAGTAGAGTGAAAGGAATTTTTGTGTATAGACTAGGAATTACGACTATGATAGAAACTATGCCGATATTACTCTGGAGTTCGTGAAATAAACTACAGAAAACCTTCTCAAGCATAGCTGGTTACTTCGTTCTTGTCCATACGGCAAAACTTTAGTCCATTAACCACCCCTTTTTTTCTTAATAATTGACAAACTGTCGATGTCGGGATTCGAACCCATAACCTCCCAGTTTCAAAGTAGGCATACTCCGTAGACATAACGCCTTAGACCGCTTGGCCACTTGAACTGGAAGGTGATAGGGATGTAATTACTTACGTTAATCGTGTACATTCGACACGGGTGTTGTACACCCTGTACGTATGTTGTATCAGATACGAATTTATAGATTTTTATGTGAAAATTGTACAGTGTATATAAAGTGTAAATAAATATGTTTATGTTATACATTTATTGTATAAAAACATATTGCCATGGTTTAAATAAATATTTATGTAGTTATGGTTTGTTTTTAGATGGAAAACCAAAAAATATATTCATATAATTCTCCATTAAAAATATTTCTATGCATATATCCGCATATAATATAGTCCCGGTAAAAAATAACACAAACGTTGGAAATTCAATGCAATTCAAAATCATTTATTTTAAGGTAGCACACTCGTAAATCCACCTTTCTAAAGAATTTGATAAAATTCAAATATATTATTAATCTAAATATTTTGCATTTATTAAACTTTTTTTTTTTCAAACCATTGTGCAGGGAGATATTTGGAAATCAAAGTTTAAATTATGAACATGCATAGCATGCGTAAAAAACGGTTCGTGGAAACTATATTTTTTGTATAAAACTGGAAAAATTTTCTATAGATTTATTTAAAAAACAAATATTTTGTAAAGTTGAACAAATTAATTCTAAACAAAAACAGATATTGCGAATTTTTTTTTAAATCTCTTGATATTTAGTAATAATAATTTATAAAACTGCGACCTCAAAAATATTGAATAATCACTGTGAAAACCATTCTTGCATATAGTAAATGTACGACATATAGTAAATTGTATAAAAAATGTAAAAACACTCTATATGTAATTCTAGATATGTTCAATTGGCATAGTTGTTATAAGTAATTTAATCGAGTGAACTATCTTAAGATTCTCTTCAATATAGTCTGATATACAGACCGTTTTCAAAAGCATTTCTAATAGAGAATCAAGGTTAAATAAATAAATAAAATATTAACTATAAAACGATACATACACATACATACTGAAACTGAATGTCTGGAATGGAATATTGGGTGACTATATTATAGGACCATTATTCATTGACGGATCTTTAGATTCTCAAAAATATTTGAGTTTGTTACGAAATAATATTTTGCCAACTGTTAGAGCTCTTTCTAATTTAGACCTGGAATCTGTATGGTTCCAACAAGATCGTTGCCCTGCGCAAAATGCCATGATAGTAAGGCTGTTCCTGGAACAAACTTCCCAGGAACGTCTTATGAGTGGTTTTGGAACCGTCAAGTGGCCAGCCAGATCGCCAGTTTTTGTGGGGTTTTCTCAAAACACAGATCTATTCGCGGAATAGGCCTGAAAATTTGCAACAATTAAAGCAAAGAATTGTTGACAATTATGCGAATATTTCTCCTCAAGTACTAGAAACTACCCGGGTAGATTTCTACAATCGACTCGATATTGTTTAGCAAATAATGGAGGAACATTCGAACCATTATTTTAACTTTTTCTTTTGTCGGAATTCTATTTTTTTTCTTTTTGGGGTTTTATTTTTCTTTTAATTTATGTGGACTGTCTTTTTATGTTATACCGTTAATAGAATACTATCATTTATTTTCAAACATTCCACACACAAATAATAAGGGATATTAAAAAAAGAATTTTCAATTGTTAGAAGTAATGCTAAGTTTAAGAAGGCAACAATGAACATATTTAACCCACTCTCATTACATGTTAATGTAGTACAAAACAGTCCAGCAAGCATACACAACAGACACACTAAACTCTAAAGAGTACCCCAACTATTTGTATTTCTTTATTAAGCATATTGTGTATAGTTATTACAGTAAATAATATTTAACATTGATTCTCTATTAGCAATGCTGTCCAACACGCACGGTATATATAATGCAAAAATTTTTGTTTGGAAAGTAGAAGATTACCTTGATTATCAACAAAATTGAATATAAAGTGTTTGTGCCGTTTTTCCGGGACTATTAATATTATTTTGTTCAATTGGATAAGGTTGAATGACTGCGTATATAAAAAAGTATACGCAACAAAAAACATTTTTAGAAATAATTTGTTTTTCAGTTGTTCCAATTTATTGACGTTTAAAAGTCCTGTTTCCGTGAATTTTTGAAAAAGAACCACTAAATGGATGGTACGTAAAGCGTCCAATATCTTTCTCAATCAGATTTCAATTGATTTTGAATTGTACATTTTTATAAGAAAATTACAACGTAATTATTTTATCATTATTGATAATATACTTGGTTACCTTACAAGGATATTAATGACATTAAATATAAATTCATGGTAATTCTAATGGCTATGGTAATTTCATTTGAAAATTATAATTTGCATAACCAATCAATTGAACAGAAAATTAGTGAAAAGTTTCATAAACGGAAAATATTTATTCATGAGTTACCTTTCTAAATTATATAGTGAATCTATAACATTGGAAAATCATAAAATGACAAGTAACTGGGGTAATTGTTTGATTATCCTGTATATATTATGCATACACTCTTCACGGATGTAAACATCGAGGTACTATATAAATATGTGTAATAAGGCTTAAATATATATATTTGAAAAATTGTAGCAAAACTATATCTATCAATATAGATAAAAATCGATGTGTGTATGTATGTTCTCTAGGGACTCCTAAACAGGTGGACCGATTTTGATGAAATTTTCAGGCAATCAGATTAGCCCAGGGTGAGATCTTGTGAAATTTAGTAGCGATCGGGAAAACTTTTTTTTTGTTTTTTTGGCAATTTTGTATTAGATTTTCAATTTTGTGTCATCTGGCTACAGATAATTAGTGCTACTCGTGCGAAGCCGGGATGGGCCGCTAGTAGTTCATAAAAAATACTTTTCAAACCAAAATTGTCTTGTTTTTTAAAGAAACATTTTTTATACTCAAATTTATCTTATGGCTTTAAAGTAATTTGTCTACGGTGAGATGCAAAAATTGATTTCCAATAATTACAATCTTCAGCTATCCCAGTATATGTTTATTACATACCTATACACAGAATATATAATTATTATATCTCAGGTATAAAAAAATCAGTGTTTTTTTCATTTTATCTAAAAATTCCCACATAAAACTACTAGTGAATAAATAAATATAATGCACATAACTATTGAGACCTGACCTGAGGGTGGGGTTTAAGAAACATGACTGACTTTAGTGTTCAACAATGAGTTATGCATTTGTTTTGATCTGGGTCGGACTATAATTTTGGAACGGTCAGAAAACAGCTATAACTTTTTAACGGTTTGGAATTTTGAACTTCTGATAGATTTTCGAAAACTTTATAGTCGAAAACTTTACCAAGGGTTTTCTCTCACCATTATTTCGCTAAATCTTATAGGTTTTTTCCAAATAATTCGGACAAACACACAACATATTTCCTTTTTATGTATAGAAGATTGTATTGCTCAGTAAACTTCGTTTCTTTTTTGGCAACCAGACTTCGTGATCAGAGTGGTCAGTTAACAATAGTATGATTGGTTAGCAGAATGTACCGAACATTTGCTAATATGTGGAAGTAAGTCCTGGTGGATGTATTATTTTGTTTACTTTTTAAATTTATGAATATTATCTGTTGAAAAATGATTTGATAATCGAATGCCCTTAATAAACTGCATAAACCACTACAACAGTCGCAAAAAACGTGCATACATCGTATTATGTATGCATGATAATAGCTTATATAAAACAATATACCAAATTTGATAAGTAATATTCTATAATGGATTTGCGTTCATAATATGACTATATACACTGCACTGCAAAAGGAGGCGGTGCACTTTGAAAAATTCATTAAAATCATTTTCTCTGGAATTTTTTTTGCATATCAACAGCATTTTTATAAATTTGTATTTGTTTTTGTTGATATGGTGGTAAAATTGTAAAAGAAAACCTTATAATTTACGGAAAACAAAATTAATTTACAAAAAAAAGACAAATTTTCATAAATTTTAAAATTGTATATCGAGATTTTTGAAATGAACTTTCAACAGTGGATATTACCTCCTTTTGACTGCCTCAAACTTTGTATGCACATTTTCATTAAGTTCGCTACGACATATTGGGTGATTGCTTCCTATTCTGACACGAAATCTATTAAGAGCTACTGTGAGTCATCAGGAGGATTAATTTAACCTCTTATACGTCGGACAAGTTCGTCCCAAAGATGTTCTATGGAATTTTACTCTGGGCTATCTCAAAATCACAATTTCGATCGTTTTATTTTAATGCACGCCCTTCGAAATAGTTTTTCTACAGCGTCTAAGACTGCCCAAAGGCTCCGTTTGGATCGTAATGTTGCTACTAATGCAAAAACTGTTAGAAGAAGACTTGCTGAAATGAACTCACAAGGTTTCCTTTTTTACTTTTACCCCCATAATAAAAATTCCAAAGAAAATAATTTAAATGAATTTTTCAAAGTGCGCCACTTTTTTTGCTGTGCAGTGTATACCTGAATATTATATTATTATTATATTATATTAGTTATTATTGTACCTATTATAATATTAATATCATTACATGACTGCACAATTTTCAATAAATAATTATCATAACAATATGTGCATTATTTTGTAAAATTACATTTAATTAAATATCTCTAATGATGTATGTTTTAATTTTATGCTTTGTGTAAAGTTATATATTGGTGGAGCGTGGAAACGCGTTTAGCTAGGACATTAATTCAGGTGTCATTGTAAACATCTTGCGAAACACCACTTTGTGAGGCAAAGTGAGGCAATATAAATATTCGCCGGAATTTAAGTAAAAATCAGTATTAAATTGAAAATAATAAAAAATTAATTAAATTGAAGATTTTGTCTCATATGACTCGTAAGTAGCGGTCACAATTTTATTTCGATTGAAATGAGATTTGGAATTTGAGACGGTTTTTGTATTTGAAAGGTCAAGTTCGTTAATGGATAAATTCTGTCAAGAGAAAAAGGTGGTATAAAGAATGGGGGAAACACAAAATTTGTCATATCTCCCTTAATATTCGAAGTGTTGGAAAATTTGTAAGAAGTAAAGTTATAGAAAGTGAGTTTTACTATAATTTTGATTCTTATCAATTTTCTGTTACACTAATATTTACTAATATTTAAAATTTAAAATTGAAAGTTAAAACTCTAAATATCTGCATTCCATTCGAGTTTGAGAAAAATGATCGAATAATGAAGTGTAGAAAATATGATTTCCTACAACTTTACTTCTTATACATTTTTCGATTGTTCTAATATTAAGAGAGATATTTTATATTTTGTGTTTTCCACTTTTTTTATGTCCGCCTTTCCCCTTGACCCATGCCATTTCTTAATAAAATTGGCCTTGCAAATACTAAAATCATATCAGATACGATATTTCATTTGATCACACTAAAATTATGCCCGCTAGAGAGTGAGTTATATATTCTAAGGAAATTCGCTAAATTGACGTAGCTACTGCGTAATGAATTTTTTTAAATATGTATTGAATCTGACATCATTTTTTAAAAAGCTTTTCGTAGTTTTTATAAACAATACTTCTTGTAAAGTAGATCAAATATTCCATTAAATTAAATTAGAATTTAAACTATAAAAAAAACAGGTAAAAACCACATTTTTTAGGGGATTAATGGAAACCAACATCGTTGTTGTGGTTTTGTATCCACAACTGTAAAACAATAGATATATATTTTTTAACCCGACTGCAAAAAAGGAGGATGGTTCTCAATTCGTCTGTATTTTTTTTTTTTTTATGTTTGTTACCTCAGAACTCCGTCATTTATGAACCGATTTTGAATTTTTTTTTTTGTTTTAAAGGGTTTGATTCCCGATTGGTCCCATTGTCACCAAATCGCATTCTGATGAGGGGATCTCCGGGAAATTGAGGAAAATCCTCATTTTATATGTGATAACCGATTTCTGCGAAATTTTTTTTTTTTTGAAAGGGTATACTCATTCATAATGGGAAAATAAAAAAATTTTTTTAAAAACCGACTTCAAAAAAAGTTTTTACAAAAAAAAAACCGACCCCAAAAAAAAAAATTTTTACAAAAAAAAAACAAAATGCTTGTAAAAAAAAATGAAAATCTGTTATAAAAAAATGCACTAAAAATTACAAAAAAAAAAAAAACGGGTAAAAAAAAATATGTTATAAAAAAATTCACTAAAAATTAGTTGGTCGTTTAGTAGGTCTACCCATATTTAGACAAATAAAATCAGTTATAGAACTTCAAAGTCACTAAAAAGCGAGAAATAAAACTTATTTTGACAAAATGGAAACCCGACTTAACAAAAGAAGCACTAAAAAGTAAAAAAATAATTGCATATTCTTGTGCCAATTTTAGTTCACCAAAGCAAAAATTTTTAAATATATATGTACAATTATTGTTATTTTTGGAGGCGGTGTCCAAAAGTTATGTGAATTTCTGTATGCTGACACCGCCTCCAAAAATAACAATAATTGTACATATATATTTAAAAATTTTTGCTTTGGTGAACTAAAATTGGCACAAGAATATGCAATTATTTTTTTACTTTTTAGTGCTTCTTTTGTTAAGTCGGGTTTCCATTTTGTCAAAATAAGTTTTATTATATATGTTATATTCAGAATAAAAATTTACTTTGATGCTTGTAGCAATACATCGAAACTGAACACAACTCACAATATTATTACAAAAAAAAACTTATTTTACAAAAATAAATCAATGAAAAAATAACAAATAAAATGGATGATACTCAGAAATATATATATATTTTTTTCTGGTTTAAATCTACCAAAATATTGGTTTTGTTTCAAGTAAAATATTATTTTTGTTTTTTGCTTTTGTTTTTGTTTTTTTGTTTACCTGCGCAAAACAGATCAAATGTACAAGGCTATTTTTTTTACGCAAACATTATGTACATACTTCCGAAATAATAATGTCTCTCATCAAATATTTAAAAATGTTGAGATTTATCGTGCTAAATGAATGAAAAAAGTAATATCAAAATCATAACTTTAAAATCTATAAATATATTTATATGTGTTACATGTTTTATGAATACAGGGTTGTATTTTTATCATTCGGTTACCTACAAGTCTTCCTTGAATATAACGTAAATTGAACAGATTGAGATATTTAATATTTTGTCTATGTTTGACACGAATACATAAAATATATTTTATTGTAAAAAATTTTGATTGTCGTTTCCATAGTAACTATAAACAATAATCGTTATACCGCTTTTTTTTGGCTATTAATAAATTTAATTTTTGCAAATACTAAAGTCATATCAGATATTATATTTCATTTTGATCACACTAAAATTATGACCGCTAGAGAGTGATTTATATATTCTAAGGAAATTCGCTAATTTGACGCAGTAACGAATTTTTAAAAGAGTTTTTAACGATTTCCATTCTAAATACGTTCTAAAAGAAATTTTATCAACCATGTTGTATGTAATATTGTCGCATTTTATATTTTTAAAATTTTGTATAAATTAATATAGACTATGTCGGATGTAAATAAAATCATAAAGCAGTGGTAACTATTGTAATTGAAATTCTTTCTTGATAATATATCATCCGTAAACAATATATTAATCGTCAAATTTTGTAATGTCTAGACAATACAGGAATTGTAATAATTGACTTGAAAGCAAAACGTTTAGTTCAGTCAAATTACACTTTGACATAAAGAAAACTGTTAACAGGACAGAACAGTTAAAAATGGTAAAGTGGCGTATAATAATCGTAAAAAAAATAAATGCACGTTAGCGGGGGTGTTGAGGTGTGGGTTGGGGACGGGGTATGTGAAAAGGGTGAATTGCGTATTATTGCGATTTCCGGTGAAAGTTGACGGCTGGAAGAAAAATGTGTAGTAGAAAAGTTGTAGATCATAAAAAAATCTACAACTTTTGTATCAATGATTTTTTCACATTACCTCAAAATGTTCGAGAAAAATGCGAAAAACCGTGTTTTTCGTTTTAAACGTGATTATCTCGAAAAACTCTGTTTTATCGGGAAAAATTTGTGGATATTTAAGACACAAACAGGTATACTTTCGCCAAATTTCGTTAAAATAAATTTATTTTTGTGGAAATGAAAAATAAATAAAGGAAGAGTTTGGAATTTTCTGTAGTCGTAAAGAAAATTTACCTTTGGTTTATCGTTATCTCCTTTACTCCAAACAATTGGGACAAAAATACCCACAATATATTTCCCTTTTATATTTATAGAGATGACGAAAATTTAACTTTTTAACGTGACGATATGAAGGAACGTGTCGTTCTTTATAGCAATAGAAGCTGATTATAAAAATTTGTGAAATTTAGTGAAATATTAAATATTCTCCTGTTTTTTGCTTTCTAAAATGCGTGTTGATTTTTATTTTGTCTAGCCATTTAAAGCATTAACATATTGTAGTTTTCCGTCGATATTAATATTCACTTTTTTTTGTAATGGACTCGTTTGTTGTTATTATCATTAGGAATATCATTATTGTTGTTGTTTGAATGTTATTATTTATTATTGTTTGTTATTTAAAAAAATGTTTTTCGTTTATTTTGATATTTATATACGAGATATAATTTCCTTGAATATTCTTTGTCCTCTGTTCACTGATAGACCATATTTATTATTTTATGAACGAAATATTTTCTAATGCAATATATCTTGTACAAGAGTGTTTGTTTTACTGTTAAATATAGCGAAAAATAAAATTTTAAAGACCCATATGTAGGTGAAGGATCTGATTTGTTAAGTATGTCTAAGGACACATATAAAAAAGGTTGGTTCTTTTTGCATTTTATAAAGCTATCGATTTGTTTTTGAACTGTAGAAAGTTTAATAAAAATTGAGTATCGTTCGTTTTCAACGGGTTTTACGTCTTTATATGTATATGTTTGTATAAATATACACACATATATATTTATATATATATATATATATATATATATATATATATATATATATATATATATATAACGAACGATACTCAATTTTTATTAAACTTTCTACAGTTCAAAAACAAATCGATAGCTTTATAAAATGCAAAAAGAACCAACCTTTTTTATATGTGTCCTTAGACATACTTAACAAATCAGATCCTACACCTACATATGGGTCTTTAAAATTTTATTTTTCGCTATATTTAACAGTAAAACAACTCACTCTTGTACAAGATATATTGCATTAGAAAATATTTCGTTCATAAAATAATATATATATATATATATATATATATATATATATATATATATATATAAATGGCGGTACAAGACCCAGAAAGAAGAGTTGATGTTATATTAACTATTAGAACGGGCGCCGGGAGAAACCTAGTTTGCTAATATTGTGAACAGCAAAGTGGAAAATTTCCAACAAAACTTACACGTGTGAAAATGAACAAAGTATTAATTACCATAAAATCTTTAATCATTCATTTGTAAATTATTATTTGACTAGACTAATGAGACTATTTGGCCAGTCTAATTATTCATGGATTACGAATAACGAATTAACTGGTTTATTTATGATGAATTGAATGAAATGGACTAATTCCTGAAACGTATCCAGTTCAACACTAATTTAAATTGAATTGAAAGGTGTGTTTTTGATGATTAATGAGCTCGATTATATCATACACTAAATACATACACTAAATAAATAAAATACAGTATATATATATATATATATATATATATATATATATATATATATATATATATATATATATATATATATATATATATATGTATATACAGGATGAGTCATGGGGAACGGACTAATCTCTAGAAATGTACTGTACACGTGAAACTAACTAAATAAACTCTTTCTTATCTGATTTTCATAAGTTTTTAAGTTATAGCGAAATTTATCTTGTGTTTTACAGTGTTTATCAGTTTTATCTTGTGTCTTAGTGTCAAACAGTATTCATAATTGGTGGTTTGAAAGCACTTGTAGTCAGTATACTGTGTTCGAGACTCAAAAAACAATTGATAACCTAGTTGTTCTGAAAATGAGTCACAATGTGACAACACATTGTGACAGATATTTAACGTTTATGAAAAAAAAAGAAGAAAATCGCATAAAAACATATGGGTTTTTTTTTGCATTATTTTAACGTTTGTAATACACTCCTGGAGTTTGGTTCGTCCCGACCGACTTACCCTGTATATATATAACGTAATTTGTTAATCGATTTCATGCTATCCCCTAAAAAAATGTAAAAATAATACAAATTATGAATTAGGTATCGATTTTTTGTTTTATGATCATATCTTTTTTTTGATATACATAATGATAAATGTATTAGAATTTCTTGATCACACAATTTATTTGATTGTACAAATACACGCACAATCATGTTGTTTTATGCTTTTATGTATTTCAGGTATATATAGTTATCTATTATTTACATTATTACATAAATTGTTTTTTTTTGTATCTTTTTTTTTTGTATTTATAAGTTTTCTCCTACAAATTTAATCAAAAATAATCATAATAATAATATTAATAATATTAGATTTTTGATATATCTATCTATCTTTATTCTAAAATATATACAAATAAACAATTTTTTTTCTTTATAATTGTATTTACTATTTATTTACTATTATATGTTATATAGAAAAAAATATGGTGTCGAGCGTTCACATGACCTATATGTATAAATATATATATATATATATATATATATATATATATATATATATATATATATATATGTGTATATATATATATATATATATATATATATATGTATGTATATATACACATATATATACATACTTATACTTAAATATATATATATATATATATATATATATATGTATATATATATATATATATATATATATTTATATATATATATATATATATATATACATATATATATATATATTTACAGTTTGTTTTCAAAAGCATTTCTAATAGGGAATCAATGTTAAATAAATAAATAAAATATTAACTTTAAAACCATTCATACATACACATACTTACTAACATCTGGCTGCTTATGGTATGATATTTGTTTGATATCATTTAAGAGTGGGAATTAAGTTATGAATAACGATTACAGAAAAAATATGAAATATTTGTCCCAAAAGTTATCAATTAATATTTAAAATGATAAATCAATTCACCAACCACCTTAAATTACATGAAGAAATATAATTTATGCTTTAGTTAAAATTAATTTCAAGAGAATCGAGGGAAAATTCATTGTCGGTTAGGTATTGTATTGTAACGTGGTGTTATTGTCAACGGTACCAGTGGTACGTATTATAATAAATAAAAGGCATTTTTACCTTCACGTCGAAAATGTTAGTCATTGGGTTTCTTCGGTTGTAATAGGGGTGTGTACCGTAAACATTTATTTACAAGAGAAAGAGTTTAAAAATAATTAATGATCCTTATATATATATAATTAATAATACTTTTGGGCTAAATGAAAAGTGATTGCATAAATAAATGTTATTAAGTATGGTTATAAAATATACCGTATGTTTATGAAAAATGAATGATACCCAAATGTTTTGGAATGAAGCAAACACTGGTGCAGCATAGTTTAATTAATCTATAATATATACATTTTATGTACAGGGTGATTCAAAAGTCATTCAAGTCGGTAGTGGTGGGGAGGTACCCTCCCCTCTGTTGCCGCGGCGTTCATTCCCCACCATATCTTATTCCGTTAACGCGCTTCTCTAATTCGATACTTTATTTAATTAATATCTAATTAACAGCGGGTCAGATGCAAAAATGACTTTTCATCGTAGACCTAGTACTTTTCATCTTAGAATTTCATTCCCTATCCAACATTTTAAAAAACTCCATGACTTTTGACAGCCTATATATATATATTTATATATATATATATATATGTATATATATATATATATATATATATATATATATATATATATATATATATATATATATATATATATATATATATATATATATGTGTGTGTTTAGAAAGCGTCTAGCTTTAAAAACAACTTCACTGATTTAAGTCATACTGACAGAATATGTATTTTATGTCGATACGATGGTTCAGAGCTATGCTAGAATCTGATATGTGGCGTTGTAGTCAAGTTTATACCAAATTATACAATATGGTGGAGGTTCTTGGAAGCAAAAAAATATCATTAGCGGGAGCGCCAGGAAAAAAAAAGCCTTCGAAATTTTATTAGGCTTCATTTTTTCCGTGTTTCGTTTGTGCTATCCGAAAATGAATAGCCAGAACCAGCCATTTACGGAACAGTCTGTATAAAATAATATTCTCTACAAATAATAAAGAATAAAAAAAAAATATTTTACATAATAAAGAAAAAAATAAAGAAATTGTTCTTTATTCACAATATGCAAATAAATTATTTTATATTTATATATACGAGTACACTTATATATAAATATATATATACATATATACATATATATATATATATATATATATATATATATATATATATATATATACATATATATATATATATATATATATAAATATATATATATAGGCTGTCAAAAGTCATGGAGTTATATATATATATATATATATATATATATATATATATATATATGTATGTATATATTTTATTTTTTAGCAGAAAACATATCAAATGATTAATTATTTTATCCTCTAATTACTATTTTCATTTTCTTTCAGGCAACAAAGTACTATATCATGCGAGCTAACAAAACAAGTCAAGTGCATCTTGAGACATGTATAAAATATACGGTTCCGTAGCCAATAATAGAAACTTATTCGTACATTCGCCTAAATCGAATTATAAGTCATTTGAAGATGTTGGCTCAATCCATCAAAAATGACAAAAATCTCTTAAAACCAATGAAATATTGTTGATTGTAACATTTAAAAAATTTTTTAAATTTGCATAACATTTAGGAAGTTGATTAGGAAGAAAAATACATGACTGTATCGAATATCCCTAAAAATAGTTTAGTTACTCACCTTTATTTAGTTACTCACGAGCATTAAGAACAAATTAAGCCAGTAACATGCAAACCATGCAAAAACATCATGTTTGAAACGAATATTTTGTGGACTCTTAACAACTTTAAGATACTTGATCAATGAGATCACACTTTAGGGGGTAATTCAAAAATTTTCCTCAGTTTTCGATTTCATGTAACGAGGAAATAGAATTTTACTTCAGAAAAATTTTTTTTTTGATAATTTAATAGACACCAGTTTAGCGGATATCTATAAATGTAGCATATTTAAATCCTTATTACTCATTTGATTAAAGACAAATCAAATCTCACCTCGAATATATGAATCTTCGGAAAACCTGATTAGCAAGCTTCTGGCTATTGTTAAGATATGTGAGAAGCGAATCTCGTCAGATTGGAATAAGGTCGAAATACAATACTTTTTATACCTCAAGATATATCTATCTATAGACAGATGCGGTAGAGACATGGAAAAACTATAAGGGTTCCCTGCTAGAAACCATACGACATCCTAATAAAAATGTTCACTTCACTTTTGTATAATTAGTTTTAATAAAAATTATTTTCAGTTTTAATTAAATAAAACATGTTTGTGTGCTAGAATATGAAATTTGTACGAAACACAATTTAAATTTAGCATAAGCAAGAAACATAACAACTTACTGAGTTAATTGTTTAAATACCATGTGTGTACTGAGTTCTTCATCAGTATGTGTAGTATTTATTTTACTGCTACACATTAATAGATATACAAAATATAACTTGTGGGAATATATGCAAATTATTCATTTTCTGAAGAAGCAACACTGTTTAAACTATGGTCAAGTTGTAAATTGTTAAGCTAAACAATATTTAAAAAAAATATTAAACTAAAAAAACATGCTTTTATTACAATATGAACTAAAAAATGCTACAAACTAAATTGACAAAAAAATGAACTTTAATGTAAACAAAAGTATTGAGTGCTCTTTACATACGTCTTCATAATCACTCTACTTTTTTTTACAAGTGTAAGTAGAGAGCACCCCATGCTTTTGTTTACATTAAAGTTAATTTTGTTGTCAATCTCTGCATTCTATTTTCTATTTTAAATTATTTTCCCCATTTTTTAGTTCATATTGCAACAAAAGCATGTTTATTAGTTTTTAGCGAATTTCCACCAAAGGAAATGCAGCAATTGTTTTTGCACCAATGTTGGAATTTCGTAAAAATTTCTCAATTGTCCATCGATCCTACCCTACTAGATGTTAAAAATCACTATCGCTAAAATTTTTATGTATGTATATATGATAAAAATATATGTATACGTTTATGTGTCTGTGGACTCTCTAGCGGTCACAGTTTTATTCCGATTGGAATGAAATTTGGTATTTGAGACGCATTTGGTATTCTAAAGGTCAAGTTTGGGTAAAAATTGGGTAAAATTGAGTTATTGGGTAAAATCGGACAAGGGGAAAGGGGGTTTAGAGGGAGGGGGAAACACAAAATTTGATATATCTCCCTTAATATTTGAAAAATCAAAAAATTTATCAGGAGTTATGTTGTAGGGACTAAGTTTTACTGTAATTTTGTTTCATATCATTTTTCTGTTACACTAATATTTACAGAAATATTTACAATTAAAGACTGAAAGTTAAAATTCTAAATATCTCTATTCACATTGGAGTTTGAGAAAAATGATGAGGTAATGAATTGTAGCAAACTTGATTTTCTACAACTTTACTCGTTATAAATTTTTCGATTGTTCCAATATTAAGAGAGATATTTTATATTTTGTGTTTTCTTCTGTTTTTATGCCCCTCTTTCCCCTTGACGTATGCCATTTATTAATAAAATTGACCTTGAAAATACTAGAATGATATCAGATACGACATTTCATTTTGATCAGACTTAAATTGTGACTAGAGATATTTATGTATTCTAAGGAATTTCGCTAAGTTGACGCAGCTCCTGAGTAACGAATTTTTTTATTATGTAATGTTTAGCTTAACAATTTACAATTTGTATGTTAAAAGCATCTTCATTAATTTAAAAAACATATACAATAACAAAAAAAATAAAATACAATGTTTACCTTCTTCGTAGAAAAAAAACTTCACATTATAGTTTCCATACGAAGGATTAAACTATATGTATTTGGGTAACATTTATAATCTCCTTGAATTACCAAGTTCCATTATATAATTCCAAACAACAATAGTATGTATGTTATACTTATGGTTGTAAATTAGAAACAAATAATAAACTCTAAACACAACGCATTTATAATAACATAGAATTTGTGGATGATTAAAATGTTTCATAATAAATAAATAACTAACCAACCAACTAAACAACTAGGTATTAAACGAAAGAGACACAAATAAGGTCTTTGGCTTTTATAAGTTGTTAGGTATATATTTTGTTAGAAGTTGTCTCCACACGTATAATATTAGGTTTTTGTATCTTTGTCGTATGGTATGGTATCATCATCATCATCATGTATAGTTTTATACATTATAATAATAATACTATACCGTGCGTGTTGGAAACAATTGCTAATAGAGAATCAATGTTGAAAAACTATACACAATATGCTTAGTAAAGAAATAAAAATAGTGGGGGTACTCTATAGTGTGTCTGTTGTGTATGCTTGTTTTGTACTGCATTAACATGTAATGAGAGTGGGTTAAATTTGTTCATTGTTGCCTTCTTAAGCTTAGCATTACTTCTAACAATTGAAAATTCTTTTTTGAATATCCCTTATTATTTGTATAAAACGACAATCCACATAAATTAAAAGAAAAATAAAACCCCAAAAAGAAAAAAAAATAGAATTCCAACAAAAGAGAAAGTTAAATCATCGGCTCGAATATTCCTCCATTATTTGCAAAACAATATCGAATCGATTGTAGAAATCTACCCGGGTATTTTCTAGCACTTGTGGAGAAATATTCGCACAATTGTCAACACTTCTTTGCCATAATTGTTGTAAATTTTCAGGCCTATTCCGCGAATAGATCTGTGTTTAAAGAAAACCCTACAAAAAAGTCGTTAGGAGATAGATCTGGTGATTTGGCTGGTCACTTGAAGGTTCCAAAACCACTCATAAGACGTTCATGGGAAGTTTGTTCCAGGAACACCCTTACTATCATGGCATTTTGTGCAGGGCAGTCATCTTGTTGGAACCATACAGATTCCAGGTCTAAATTAGGAAGAGCTCTAACAGTTGGCAAAATATTATTTCGTAACAAACTCAAATATTTTTGAGAATCTAAAAATCCGTCAATGAAGAATGGTCCTATAATATGGTCATCCAATATTCCAGTCCAGACATTCAGTTTCAATATGTGTATCTATGGTTTTATAGTTAATATTTATTTTTTATTTAACATTGATTCTCTATTAGAAATGCTTTTGAAAACGGTCTGTATAGAAAGCTTTATTCACTGTGACATTACTACTTTGACAACAGAATTATATTATAGTCAAAAGTAATTTAGGATTTAACATTATCATATGTAGAAATTTCGTAACATATTTATTCACAAAAAGGTCAAAAAGGAAATATAATACCTTTAGTTTTGAAAAAATTATATACTTTGAATATTGAATAGTATTGTATTGTTTTTGATGGAATATTGATGAAAATTAACTTTTTCGAAACTAACCAGCACACTCCCATACCAAACCGCCTCTTTTTTCAGCGAAAATCAACCTTTTAAAATTAATTTCAGTATGGATTATTTTTAGAATTATTTTCAGTGTTAATATTACTAACATAAAAACGTATGGAATTTATTACCGGATTTTATACTATACACAAGTTACTAATAAGTTTATGATCAAATCCAATAATGTTAAAAATAACTTTAAAGCCAAGTTTATATACGAATAGCTTACGAGAAATAACAGAGTTAAAGATTCAGGACATCCAAAAGACAATAGAGAAAAGGATGCTTTATACCTTTGAGCTGTCTAACATTTCGAAAATTAATATAATATTCTATGAAAAAAGAAAGAGAGAGAGAGAGAGAGGACGAACGGAAAGAATTGTTCACAAATCAGTTTCACAAAGAAAATAATGAGATAAACCAACCACACACACAGAGCTATCCAACGAACCATCAATTTCATATATAACCCATGCACAATATTGTAAATAGTGTACTTACTCTTCAAATGGAAGCTTTAATCAAGACACACATACACAAAGATTTCCAATATAAATATTTTTGTCCATGATAAAGAGAAAATATACATGTTATTCAATATTGACTTATAGAGCTGAATTCATTTGTTTTGACTATTATATGCGCGTAAGGGGATCTTATTTAAAAGTAGACGGGCAACTTAATATACTGGTTATATTTCACACGTTTAAATAAAATGATAAATGGATTAAAAGTGGGAGAAACATTAATATGTTTCCTCCCCGTCATTTTGAAAATAGACTGATCCACCCAAACTGTGACGATATTCGAGGCTTCTTTACAAATGAATATACTTCTAACGTGAGTTGACTATATAGGAGCGTAATTTATTGCACATATAGTAGTTTATGCTTGTTTTCACTGCAATGTTTGTTTAATTACAACATATGACAATTATAACTTACTGATTTAATTGCTTAAATACCCGGTATATATTTATATATTGAGTTTAAAAAATTTTTCAGTAAAATAAATATTTAATGACCTTTTTACACAGAAAAGTAATATTTTTATGGCTACCCAACAGGGAGTCACACTTTAAACAATGCACCTGAATAATCCTTCAAGGTACCGTTTTTGATTAATCTCGATTGATCTTAATCAAAGTCTCCAAGGTTATTTAAAGACCAACTTGCGTATTTCAAATGGGAACCTGTATGTTCTTTGACAGAATTGGCGAACTGGAGAATGAATTTTCAAAGGTCAGATTGCTTTTTCGAGAAATAAGGTCTTTGGAAGAAAATATTAACGTCATTAGAGAATCGCAGATATTCAAATCTGCCAACAAAAATATGGGTTCCCATTTGAAAAATGTTGATCTTTAGATAACCTTGAAGGACATTCCCACGCACAGGTGAAAATCAAGATCACCATAAGATGTCCCCCTTCGAACAAAACAACTGTTATTCAGGTCATTTTTTCCAAAAACGTTTCCTTCTTCCATTTTTTCAATTATCCAAACAATTTTTTGTGCAACAGTAGTAAATTGTTTGTACAAAAAATTTTATATTGAATAAATTTTTGTAACTTTTTCAATATGAGGATATTTTATATGATTGAAGAAGTAAAGAATAAAATACCCTACAGACATTTCAAGTCTTTTAAGACTTAATCATCATGAGGAGCAAAAATGAAAAAAAAAGAACGAAAGTAGAAATCTTGGAAGAAAAGAAAATTAATCGGTTGGTATTTTTTTTTATTTGTACAAGTTGTGTAATGTTTATGACGTTTATTGTTAGTAAACAATATTTTATTTTTTTTAATATAAAAATGTTTTGTACCAACAAAGTCAATTGTAATAGTTTGTCCATCGAACCCTTAGGCTATGTACACTTTCGTAGACAAAGTTGAGCAATTTTGTGTAGCAATACAATGTGTCTAGCGTCTCTTTATAGATAACCATTAACCAAAAGCTTGTATCTCTCCCGCTTGAAATAGATACTATGAAAAAATCGCTTGACAAAATTGAACAACATTTTGAGCATTACGATATCCTGCTTTGCATGTTTCCATTATTAATAAACTGTGCATGTCTATCTATTACCATGGATTTGGATTGTCTTTCGATATATACTATTTCCATTAATAATCGCTCAATTTTGTACGAAGCCTTACAAATATTAACCGTGTATTCGCTAGTAAAGAATTTTTAGCGGGCGACCTCTGCACCGTCTCGTGTTTTTTATTTAAATTATGGTTCTGTCAAAACTCGTAAACATACGGATATGCATGTAAAAAGTCAACTGTAATTTTAACTATAAAGAAATACAATTCCAGTGGAAAAAATTGATGAGCAGCTTCCAAGAAGTGCAATTAGATATTTTTAGAAAAAAAAGTTATGTACTAGTTTTCATGTTTCTAATGTTTATAAAGAGATTGATGTTAATGATTCTCGGCGAATATTTGGTACAGTATTAAAAGAAACACCACGCCAAAAAAAGCTCAAACAATAATACTAATTATTATAATGTTGTAATTGAGGTAAGTTTAAAACCGTCATTTAAAAAACCGCGTTGCCAAATCGGTCATCGTGGTTTTTAAAAAAAATTAAAAATGTGGTGAAATCAACACTTTTGCAATTTTAATGAAAACTAATCGGTAAATAATTTTGATATTTTTAAAGTTAGATACTTTATTATGAATAATTTATCGAAATTTCAGCAAATTCAGTAAATTTTCATCATATCATTTATTTGAACGTTTTTTAAGTTCTTAGCGTTATTTATCATATTCCCAAATACTTTTTTATTTATTTTAGAGTCAGTTTCGCAGTCGGGTTTAGTGTATGATGTTACCTACCCTGTGTTTATTTGATGTTTATTTGACTTTCAATGTCATAATAATCACCTTCAAAATATATGTTAAAATAATATTTAAATTACAATATACACTCCCGTTCATAAAAATTGAACCAGTAAGTCACATTACAAGCGTATATGTTATTAAATATATGTATTTAGTATTGGATACAGTAACACTTAGGATGTTTCAACTGGTTCAATTTTTACAACATACTTTCTCGTTCATAAAAAATGAATCAGTAAGTCACATTCTAAGCGTATATTATTACTAAATATATGTACATAATATTCCATACAGTAACACTTAAAATGTTTCAACTGGTTCAATTTTTATGAATGGGAGTGTACAACACATGTACACTCCTCTATCCAAATATTAATTACAATCGAGACAGCTAATTATCTGTTAAAATATGTACACAATGTAAGTAGGTTGAAGAAAACAATCCATTTAAAATAAAACAACATCGAGTCATGAAGTTTTCTGTAATTTTAAATTGTAATTAATATTGTGATTAAAAATGTTAATTAAGCTTTTACATTAACTATTTGTTCGCTTATGTGTGATACAAAAGCCTCAATAAAAGCAGATGGAGCTAATGTAATTCGATATAATGCTAACGTGAATTGGAAAAAAAATGAAAAAAAATTTAGAGTCTGGGACTCAGACATGATGTGAAAACATAAATGTTAATATCGTATTCATTGTGAGCAATGTGATTGGTTGACAAACACGAATGGATATCTCCTATCTTAACAATGCCGATGATTGCCGACTGTCACATAGCTGATCGTACCAGTCCAAGTAGCCTAGCGGTCTAAGGTGTTATGTCTGCGCAGTATACATACTTGGAAACTGGGAGGTTATGGGTTCAAATCCCGACATCGGCAGTTTGTCAATTATAAAAAAAAAAAAACGGGCGGTTAATTGACTAAACTGTCTAAATGATTGACTAAACTGCGTTTGGACAAGAACGAAGTAACCGGCTATGCTTGAGAAGGTTTTCTGCAGTTTCCTTCACGAACTCCAGATGAATATCGGCATAGTTCCATCAGAGTCAGCTGCATCCGCATATCCTACCAATTCCTAGTCTACTCACAAATTCCTTCCACTCCACTCACATCCGCACATCCTTAGGCATCACAATGGACCTTATGGTCGAAGTGTAGCCCGTCCAGGACCGCCTCTAAAATCTATCTATCTATCTAGCTGATCGTTATAAAAACCGTGACATTTTATAATCTGAAATTTCATTTCATTTCCCATATAAAATCTTGTATATATGGGGAAACTAACAACTTTAAATACCTTTACTTACAGTATAGATTATAGAAGCATGTGTAAGATATTACATATATGTATAGTATCTGTGCATAATATGCTATTGATAATACATTTTCTGTGTGAGAAGTTAAAGTCCTCAATATGGACAGGATATTTACAAATTTACTCAGTTAACTGTTACATTGTTTTATTCTATAATTGTTTTTATTTTTCCGACACAGGCGATTTCCTATAAAACTATTCGATTGTTATAAAAAACGTGATAAAAAAATATTTCATAGTTCATTTATGTACGAATCGATTTGGCTTTGGAAAAAAAGCTTAGAACTAAGACCATTTTTTTTTTTAAATCGAAAGAAGAAAATCGATTGAAGATACTTAATATGATTATTTACACATTAAACTTTCTTGTACATTAACAAAACAAGAATTTGAATAATTAATCAATTACGAAAGCTTTCAGAAACGAAACAAAAAAGAGGAAGTTTTTTCTCTCATGTACATTAAATATTAAAAATGTCCCATGACATTTCAATAAAAGAAATTGTGTGTGTAATTTAATTTTTTTTTTGTCTATGAAAATACAAAAACATATGTTTGTCATGCTCTGTCAATATTAGCAGTCAACAAACATAGGTATTTATGTTTAGTCTAGTGGGAAACGGCGCAATGGAGTATCGAAAGACTATTGAAAGGGAATTTATTCTCTGTCTCTTGTTGACTCAACGTAATATTTAATACAGAGGTTATGTCTTCGATATCCGATGTCCAATATTGATATAGATTTTTCATCGAATTTTTACGTTTTGGATTGGAATCCTCTTCATAGATACGTCTATGAACAGATGGTTGTAGACCCTACAACTATGACGGGCCTATAAAAAAGATATTTAAGAAAAAAACTGAGATTTCAGGTAACCAAGCTTCTCAGTTTTTTTCTTAAATATATTTTTTTTAGGCCCGTCATACCGGAATTTTATTGGATCAATCTCTTTATTAATATTTCTTTTTTCTATTGCGTAGTTTTTTTTGATTCGTCTTATTTTATTCCAAGTGAAAATTATCAAAATGTGTCGACGCTAACGGGTTCTTCCATAAGAGCAATTACATGTAAAAAAAGTCAAGCCTAAATCTTTTTAAAGCTCCAATGCTCGTACATCCTTAATTACGTGTTTTATAAATCAATCATTCTCATTCCCTAATCCTCCTTTATTTATTTATTGATTGAATCGTTACTCAAGGGAATGGTATTTTTCAATTCCGACATCTCTAAATTAAAATATCATGTTGATAATCAATAAAATGTAAACAATTTGATTGTAGCATCTGATAAACAAACTGTTTCAATGTACACTCCCGTTCATATAAATTGAACCAGTTCTAAAAACATTCTATACATATATTTAGTAATATATACGCTTAGAATGGGACTTAGTGATGGTTCAATTTTTATGAACTGGAGTGTATAATGTATTTGTATTATTTTGAAGGGTAGAAATTAAATAGGTAATTAGGTAATGTGCGCCACAGAAGAGGGGTTCTTCAAAAATTTACATCTATCTGAAACAGTGCTTCAAAATATCTGCCCTTCAGCAAATCTTCAAAATTTATCGCCAAGAAAATTTGAATAAAAATCACAAATAAAGATAATAGATTGTTGCTAAATTATCAGTGTTGAAAAATTCTAGCGCAAAAAGTTATTATAACCCTGTTTTATTGCCCTGTTTATTGCCTGTTTGAACAAACGGCTCAAAAATAATACTAAATTGAACATTAATAATGGAAATAAAATACTTATTGTGCAAGCATGACTTCGATTTGATCCATTTTTTTTGCTCTTATCTTATTATGCAATATATCTTAATTATATTGCGTTATCTAAGTATAAAAGCGAGTATTTAAAGCTTGATTAATAAAATATACATTTTTTACCGACGAAAGATGGAGGTAATCAATTCAACCTGTATACATATAATTATTTTTTCGGTTTTTATTGACTGAACTAACAATAATTTGACACATGCCAGTTTAATAGATAATTAAATTTCGGTATGTAATGTAAAATTTGTCAGATAATAATCATGAGATCAATTTGATTTGTATATTATGTTTGAAACAATGTGTTCTAAATTTATATATTGATAAAAATAGAATGCCATTTTAGTTGCCAATTAAACGATACGATGTCAAAAATCATTTTATATTTGCCATCCTCATATATATGTATATGTATAAATATCTTTCTTGAATATCCCCTGTTTTCTGTCTTCTGCCTACATAGATTTCAAAAAACATTAATCATAGTATACACAAATAAATATATATGAATAATAACTTCGACAGAAGTAATACTGTCAATATTAAAAAATAAGAATGATATGAAAAAGTTGGCTGTTACGTCACAGTCGTCTTTGGTGTAGCGGAAGCACGCTGGACTAGATATCCAGAGGCCCGATATTCGATTCCTGGTTGACGAGTTAATTTTTTCTTATCAGTATTTAATTAAAAACTCAATGACATTTGTCTATATAGTATACGCTAGTCTCCTACAGTTTGTCTTATGTATCCGAATTGGAATTTGGACAAATATAGTATTGTTGACGCTTAAGTATACATAAATAAATATATATGAATAATAACTTTGACAGAAGTAATACTGTCGAAAATAAAAAATAATAATGATATGAAAAAGTTGGCTGTTACGAAACAGTCGTCTTTGATGTAGCGGAAGCACGCTGGACTAGATATCCAGAGGCCCGAGCTTCGATTCCTGGTTGACGAGTTAATTTTTTCATATCAGTATTTAATTAAATAATCATAGTAGTTGGAGATTGTGAAGGAAGTTTCAACTTCTATCAACTTGCATACGGATGTGCCCTAAAAGTTTAGTCGGAATATTTTAAACAGCAGTTTACTCGAGTCTTGACATTTAGATAGTTGTCGACGAAATTGGCTTAGTTTTTGATAAATTACTCAAAATATAAATATCTAAATTATTTCAAAATTATTTACCATTTACTTTTGGTAAAAATCGCTCTCAAAATTTGTATGATTACCATTACAGATATTTACAAAACTAGTAATTTCACCAAACTTTTAATTTTATTTAAAACGTGTCGAGCTATTTGGCTAAGAAAGCCAGGAAAATGTAAAATGCTACATTTATATTTTGAAAATTAAAAAATTATTGACCCGTTTAATTATTGTAGTAGATTAACGAAAACATTAACATTTTTATATAATCCAAGCGAACAAGTATACGAGGTACATTCAAGTTAAAAACTATAGAATATAATCTCTGTCTCTTCATATAATTGATGTGTGTTTTCAGTTGAAACTTTTTAACACGATTACTGCTTCCTTGGGTAGAGCTGGGTTGGGTTGGGGTAGATTAGCGGGGGGTTATTTTATTGGAGAGTATTGGGTTGGGGTTGTTTAGCGGGGAGTTGTCCAATATCCTCCAATAAAATAACCCCCCGCAAAACTACCCCTACCCAACCAAACCAACCCCCGACTATTTAATATTTAAAAAAAATATTTTTTACTTATAAATAAATAAAAAATATTTAGAATTTTAAGGATTTCAAAGATGAAAAGACTTTCCTCCTTGGAATCACTTCCTGTGGTTTTTCCTAAACATTGACACCTATTTCCACTCATTTTCAACCATTTTTACTATGGAGTGGTGAGGGGGGGGAGTTAAAACGAATAAGTCCGTTGATTTTTCAACGATTTTCATCTTTTAGAACAATAGATATTACACGAACATTCATGTATTTCCTGTGTGACAACATGTCTTAATAAACACATATTATGCTTATCGAAAGTTTGGCATAGTTCGTTCACACGGACAGTTCGTGTATCGTGTCGGTACATACAATGTACTATGGACTACAAAAGTTGATTTTTTCAAATTTTATAATTCAAAATTGTACCTTATCGTTTCGGTTTTCGAAAAAATGCTTCGGATAAAAGATGTTCATTATAAATATAGTAACAGCTTTTATTCGAAAATTTTTTTTCGAAAACCGAATGAATAAGGGGTTTAAATCAAATTTTTTTTATAAAATTTAAAAAAATTACATCAAATTTTAACGCCTATTATTCAATAGATATGAAACATATATTTACACAGATGGAGCCTCGTCCAATAATGTATCATGATTTGTGTTTTACGAATCTTCTGAACATCGTACGTGAATGTGAATCTTTGAATCAAATGAAAGACACCAAATGAAACTACAAGACATTGGAAAAAAAATTAATAATAAATATTTATCGTAATTTCCCTGCACACACGGACATAGGTAAATTTTCGAAAAAAAAAATACCACAACTTAAAAATTCCAAACCGTTCCAAAGTTATAGCAGTTTTCTTGACGTTTCGAACTGTCAAAATTTAGAAACAAATAATTATTATTTGACATAAATTTCCTGTGCACTCTCTATAAGAATTGTTTGAAGCCCGGGCAACGGCAGCGATTTCAGCTAGTCTATCTATCTATATAATAAGTTTCTATTTAAAAAAACATTTTTTAAAACAAGCTTTTTATAGTAAAACTAATTTTCTACAACTTTACTTCTTATGTGTTTTCGATTTTTTCAATACTAAGAGAGATTTACCAAATTTTGTGTTTTCCTCTCCCCCTTTACCCTTCTCGATTCTTGTCATGCTTACCATAAAAATGCATTGTCATCGAGACTGAACCAACATGTAAAAATTGGTTCTAATTCAGCTTGGAAGATTTGACCCGAATATACAAACATACATACACATACATTGCAAATAAAATAAAATATTGTAATAAATCGATGTGTGTATGTATGTATGTTCCCTGTGGACTCCAAAACAGCTGGACCGATTTTGATGAAATTTTCAAGCAATATTCAGATTAGCCCAGGAGGTGATCCTGTGAAGTTTGGTAGCGATCGGAACAAAAATGTTGTTTTTGTTTTTTCTGGCTATAGATAATTAGTACTACCCGTACGAAGCCAAGGTGGTTTGCTAATATTTTATAAATAAAGGTCTGATTAATACCAAAGACAAAACTTTACAAGTGAAAAAATGTTTACCAAATTTTAATAATATTCTTAATTGGTGTATGGTTTCGGGTTATTTTGTGGAGTTTCATTGTTATCAAGTATATAATACTTAATTTTTTTTTTTTGAAAATTCTTAATTAGATTTTTCTCTTATATTATATATTTTCTTTCGAGGTCAGAATGAATTTACAATAAAAAAGTTTTAACTAAAAATTAAATGAAAAAAAAAACATTACATAGAAATTCAATCTCCAGAAGCAATTGTAAAAAAAAAAACATGATTGAACATTGTGAAAAATTATCTTTTGTACAATTTAGATAAAAATAGAAATTTCTTGTTAGTTTTGCATCAAAAATTGTAATCAGTTAAGTTCTGTAATGACTAGCGAGTATATAATATGGTTCCATTTTAAATAGATATTTAAAAAATTGATGAAATTATATATGATATTAATCTTAATGTTTTCAATTATTAAAAAATCCAATTGTGAAGCGAGATATTTGCAATCACAGTTGAAATTTTTAACATAATTGGTATACGTAAATGAATTCTGTATACGCAAATACTCTGTTTTGCACTCAGAAATTAATATTTCTATTGGACATTCCAGTTAAGAGAGACTCTATCTAGCGTTAAAAAAAAAGAACCATTGGTGAATGTATATAAACAAATATAACATATATTTACTTGTATATGAATTGTACATTTTTCATTATAAAAATCGTTCATTTTATTTTAAAATGTCTCCAAATTGTTATGTACCGAACAGTAAACCTTCAAAAAGGATATATTATGATATTAGTTTCCATAAATTTGAAAAATGTTCAGAACAATTTAAAACGTATTATTGAAGACATATATACTATTTTAGTAAAATATTTTCACTAATGATAAATATTAAACCGATAATATATAAATTAAATAATAAAAAAAAATAAAAACTGCTTGAAATTTTAACTGATAAGTCTAATTTAAAATAATCTTGTTTATAATAATTAAGAAGGTTTTCTGGTTTTGCCTCCGCGGAGTTTTAAGGATGTACGAGATCTGAAGCTTCAACAGGTTAAGGCTTGATTTTTGTTTTCATGTAGTTGAAGTGCATATAAATCAATAATAAAAGTTTCAGGAGGCGGGGGTTACGGGGATCTTGAACTAATTATTCAATGTAAAAGTTCGAGTTTTAATGCATTGCTCTTATGGAGAAACCCATATTTTTACATATATTTTGATAATTTTCACTTGGAATAAAATGAAACGAATAAAAAAAAACTACGCACTAGAAAATAGAAATATTAATAAAGAGATTGGTCCAATAAAATTCCTACATGACGGTCCTAAAAAAAATATATTTAAGAAAAAAACTGAGATTTCGGGTAAATTGTATTAGTGTCGGCGGTAGCTTAATCACCCGAAATCTCAGGTTTTTTTTCTTAAATACCTTTTTTTTGTGAGGCCCGGTATGACGGGCCTAAATTTTAATTTTAACTTACGATAAAAAATAATAAACATTATTGTGGACTTTTATGAATGTACTATATAAGACTTTGAAGAATTTTATAAATGGACTATATCTAGTGCCCGTACATTCTTAGGTGTATTATTGTAGCCTATTTGATGTTTATTAAATAAGTTATATAAAAATTTACTATATAGTATTTTTAATAGTTTTCTATATACTTTTTTTACTCGTACATTCGGCATTTTAAATGGGTTTTAATCATTACATTACAGTATGTTGGAAAATGCATTTTACTCATCACCTTTAAAGTTGTTGACAAAGTGTTAAGACAAATTAAAACAAACAAACAAATTAAAAAAAAAACAACATATATTGGGGATTATTTAAAAATCGATTAATATTTAATAGTAATAATTTGCAACTGTGACCCAAAAATATTGCATAATCACTGTGAAAAAAATTCTTGCATACTACAACATGCATAGTAAATTGTATCATAAATGTTAAAACACTATACTGCAGGGGATTGATAGGGTAGATAGAAAATAAAATTCTGAGACGAAAAGTTCTTCACCATTTTTTTACCTGACATACAGGTAATTAGTTATTAATTAAAATAAGTAACCAATCAGAGGCGCGCAATAGCGGTAAGCAGGAAAGTGGGAGAGTCAGCTGGGAATAAATAATAATAACTGATTGGTTACTTATTTAAATTAATAACTAATTACCTGTACGTCAGGTAAAAAAATGTTACAGGACTTTACGTCTCATAATTTTATTCTCTATCTACCCTATCAATCCCCTGCGGTACTTTCTAGACACCTGGTATATGTTATACTAGATATATTCAATTGGCATAGTAGTAATAAGTAAATTAATCATATTGTATTTTATACTTTCGGTGCTTAGACGGTAACGACTGTTAACTACCTTAAACCATTATACCAAATCATCTATGATGTTTTCGATTCACTTTGACTCTACTGAAATATAAATATCGTCGTAGTAGGTATACCAAAATTTGACGATTTTCCAATACACTTTCAACATATATTTCGTAGTATAAAAGTTAAAAACATGTTTGTGGCATGTCGTTGTTACTTTACCACAAAAAAAATAAAAACAAACTACAGTAAGTCTTTTGTTAAATACTTTTTTTTGTTTTTTAAACTAGTTTTTTTTACATTAAAAGTATATATTCATTCATTATTCGAACGAACAAGACATGGACGAATGTCTGGTTGGAAAATGTGTGTCTGGTATATGTTACCTTCTCTAAGAAGAAAATTAAATTAAACTCTTTTCTAAAAACTAGAAAAAGAAAACATTTTTTCATACTTATATCGGTCAAGAGCACAAACTACCACTTGTACAGTTAGTATTCCGTAGAAGAAGAAATAAAACAGATTAAAATTCAACATACTTATGTTTTTTGTAACCGTACTGGAGATTGATCAGTGATATGAAAAAAAAAACTCATCGAGCTAATTATACGTAGTGTAATGGTTAGCTCAATAGGTGCTATATACAGAAGGCTAGGGTTTTATTCCTGGTGGTAAAGTTAATTTTTCATATTAATACTACATTGTATTATCGAATGATAATTAGTGAGAACTCTAGGTTTTTGAAATAAAATTTCAAATTCGCCCTCTTTACCTAGATCAGTTTTTTGTATTATAAATACGTATTTTGACAACAAATTAGTCATCATCACTATAAATTAGCTAGTCGTACTTTACTCTTTGACAAGTAGAAATAGATAGAAAGTCGAGATCAATAGACAAAAATAAAAATAAATAGAAAATTAACTAAATTAAAATATATTGGATTTAAAATATAATAAATTTTAAATTATATTGAAATGTTAATTTTTTCTTATTAAAATTACTCTTAATTGTCGCAGGATATGTTACTTGTTACTCATTTGGTGACAATTTCACGTGAAATTTTATCAAGAGTAATTTCAATATAATTTAAAATTTATTATATTTTAAATCCAATATATTTTAATTTGAGTTAATTTTCTATTTATTTTTATTTTTGTCTATTGATCTCGACTTTCTATCTATTTCTAATTGTCAAAGAGTAATGTACGACTGGCTAATTTATACTGATGATGACAACATTGTAGTCGAAATACGTATTTATAATACAAAAAACTGATCTAGGTAAAGGGGGCGAATTTGAAATTTTTTATTAATACTAATTAACAGTTTTGGCAACCTGAAATACAACGTTTTGTTTTGTGTATAAGTTTAAAAGCCAAAAAATTTGCACTAATTCAAATCCAATTCTTGTTTTTCATAGTTTTTTTTTTTTTTTAAATTTTTAAATTTCTTTTGGTAATGGCTAAGATCCTTTTGGTAATAAGGCTGGGAAAGAGAAATTTTCATGCGATTTTCCCGAAAGACGTATAAAAAAACTTAACTTATATGGAATCTATCATGTCTATAATTGATCAATCACACTCTATGACTCTATGTGCTTAGTTTTAAATCAATAAGTCGAATTTTGAAGAAAATCGCCCGTGACTGAAGGACAGACGAATATCGAAGTAATTCCATAAGTGTTTCGTTTTGCCAATTTTGGCACGGAACACTAAAAATAATTATATATTAAAAGAAATGTAACTAACTGAGAAAATTGTTTAAATATCCTGTCCATATTGCTTTTGTAATATCTTACTCATGATTCTGTAATCTACAGTAATTACAGGTGTTTTAGTTTAGAAATTATAGCCAAAAATGTGAACAAAAAAGTTGTTTCTTTTGTTAGTTAAAGTATCTTTTACTATTTCTTACGGTTTTAAAACCAGATAGACAAATAAAGAACAAGCACTTCAGCTATAAAAAACAAGCACAAGACATTTTAGCTCGTTATCAGTTTTCAACAATTTATATATAATTATATAATAATAATTTTTTTTTCCGAATAATATTTTTTAATACTACAAACTTGAGACTATTAATAAATTTCGATTTTTTACCCCAATTTCCTAGATCAAAATTTTTTGTATTTTATAAAAACGTATTTCGATTACAAAGTAGTCTTTATCAGTATGAATTAGCTAATTGTAATTATTCTCCGAGGAGATGTTACTTGTTGCTAATTTGGTGACGGTCTGCACTCTGTTGTGATGATGACTACTTTGTAGTCGAAAAATTTTGATATAAGAAATTAGGGCAAAAAATCGAAATTTATTTCGAAAAATCCTAGAGTTTTCTTTAATATTATTTATATTGAGACTATTAACACCATAAAATTTCCATCACATCTTTGAATACACCCTGTATGGTTCGCACACCATGTATATGAAAGAATTTGAGAATTCTAAAAACATAAATGTAAATGTACAAGCCAAGTAATATTATATAATATCAAAATGAAATGCCTTGAATATAAAAAAAAAATAGTAAAGTTTTTAATATCAAAAAGATAGTTAAGAAAATTGTTACTATTTTAATTAATTTTCTCCCACTTTGTGAGCTGAGAATACAGAAAATATTTTATGAACATATTTTTCTGCATATTTTTGTGTAAAATAATGAAGCTATAAAAAAACAACTAAAGTGTAATACAATGAAAATATTATTAAAATGAGATTCATAAAAATTCTAGCACGAATAATATATTTATAAATTTGTATTCATCAATAAAATTCAGGCATGTTTTTATTATAAATATTTTTCTCTTAATAGTAAGGTCTGTTAACAGATAGCACTAAAAAAATACTTGCTGGTACGTTTAGCCAAAAAAAAGCACACATTTTTCAAAATTTTATACTTGGGATGAAAGTTGTTCATAAATATACAACTTTTACTGGAAAAATTTTTCTAAAAACCGAATGCTGCAAATTATCTAAAATGTTTTCAAAACGGTCGTTATCGGTCTTCAGATACAAGTAGTTAAATGTTAAAATATCGTTTTTCCAAGTATCTCAAAAACCATGACGTTTATCGCTTTTGTTCTTAACAATATTGTATAAAATTTTGAATACAACTTCGAATTTTTGAATATTCCCTCACAAAACCGACATAGTGAAGTGATTATGATGGATTAAACAGTGGAAGCGCTGGTCAATAATTTAAGTAGCAATTAAAAACACTATTTAACACTTTCCAGCTCCTCCACTTTCCTACATCAATTTTGGATGATACGTTGATGATATTTAAACGGCTGAACTAGCAATCAAATAAATAAAAAAACGGTCCACCTGTTTGTTAGTTACAATACCACAGTTAGGTATACATGCATTTGCTTCGGTAGTCAAAATGGTCCCCGCGTGTTAATTATCGGTAAAGCTATCCTTAAGGTGAAATAAAAGTACTGAGATGAAATAAAAATAAAAATATTTTGTCTGGAGGTATTTTAAAGGAGATTTATTTTCGCAGATGTTTTGAGTCTGGAGATCAAAGCACAGACATTTTTAGACATTGAAATGACTCGCCTCAAACTTTGACGGGATGCTAATGTCGAATCAAATTGATAAATGAATCAACACGAACTGATTTCACTTCAATGATTTAAAGTATTCCTCAAAAAAATCTTCTTTCTTCGAAAGACGCCGTTGAATTTGTCACAGCGACATGTAAATGCTTAAATTTTTGAATTATCAGACTTGACTAAAAAAATTCTTTAAATATTTTATATATTATAATAAAATAAAATAATATTATATTTGTCACTTTATCCAAATATTGATTAAAGCCGTAATAAAAAGAGTAGCAGCGGTAAACCACAATTGTTTTATCTTATGTATGTTTCACACGTCTTTCAATATCGTTTAAATGGATCGTAAAAATTTTATTTTCAACAATTGTGATATATTTTCATTCAATTGTGTTAAATTTATTTTATTACTTTTCGACAAGACAGGACGGGAAACCTGTTAAGGTTTTTCAAATGATCTAACAGATTTAAATTGTCATGAAATAAACTTTCTTTATCTTAGAGCAAAATGTATTTATGTAGTAATTCGAAATAAAATTCGACATTTTTCGATGTGTTTACAGTATGGAGTTTAGAAATAAAGAAATAATTTTTAGTTAGCAAAAGTGTCGCTGGAAAAGTCATTACATAGTTATTCAATAAGTACCCAGAATGGAGCTAATAGACAATTAGTTTTAGAGTATTGGTTTGTGTTCCTTGAGACTTTGACATTTTGTGGCAAAAATGAGAAACAGAGTAGTCAGACTCAACTATGTTAGTAAATAAGGTTATGTTATTAAAATAAACACTTATTCTTATTTTTTCTTACTTAACTTATTCTTTTGTTATTGAAACTCATCTTTTTATATTTAGATTTCTTAAAAGAGCGTGAATTTATATTAAATAAGTAAATTGCTGAAATGTAGCCTGTTTGAACCCGCCATCTTGGAATATGACGTCATCAGTAATTTTACCAATAGCGAGAGAATATAGATACTACTGTAGATAATCTATGGATCAGAATTTTAGGTATGAAGGTATAATTATAATGAAAAGGAATTATTATTTATTGACCACCAATAAAAACCTTTTACTCTTGAAAATTTTTTTCTAAAGACCTAATTTTTCTTTAAATTCAAATTTTTTTACTGATTATACAATGGTTAATTATTCAACAAAATTCCAGTTTGAATGTTCTTTTTTCCTTGGCTATCATATTCTTTCAAAAAAAATATGGATTCCAATTTGAAAAACGCAAATTGATCTTCAAATCACCTTGAAGACGATGGTTAAGGTGAAAATCAAATAAATATTAAAGAATTTGATCATTAACTTCTAGTCTATTACTTTGTTCTATTTATACCTTCCGAAGAGATTGATGGAATAAATACTAACAAATATCTACTGTTACAAATATCCAAACATATTAGATCAATTACAGGACAACCTTGGCATATTTCGTTCATCCGTTTGTTTTCTTGTTATCTTAAAGTATTCTCCACTGCATATTGAAATGTAATCAAGTGAATATTATACAATCAAATAAAAGAAGAAATATATATATATATATATATATATATATATATATATACATATATATATATATATATATATATATATATATATATATATATATATATATATATATATATATACATATATATATATATATATATATATATATATATATATATATATATATACATATATTTATATTTATATATATACATCGTGTAACGGAGAAACCGTGTTTTTATTAAAAGTAGGCGTTTACTCAAGCACTATGCAAGTTATAAATTATATTTTATTTATTATTTTCATTTAAATAAAATGCTTTTTTATAATTAAATATAAGATTTTTAATTTCGAATACTTTTTTTTAATATAACATAAAACTCTTATTAACTAATATTCACAAATTATTGAACAATATAAACAATAAATTATATTAAATATTATAAAGAAATTTTAATGCATAACTGTTCAAAATGTCTACCATTCTTTTCAAACAGCAGTTCTTTTTGACAAATTATTCATAGTTCTGGATAACATGTTTGCATCTATATTTTGAAATGTCAGTCTTATTTAATTAAAGTTTCCTGACGATTGGATACATGTTCACTTCCATAAACTACATTTTTTATATACCCCAAAACAAAATATTCTAGTACATTTAGGTTTAGGGATCTTGGTATATAGACTATATATATACTATATGTATATATATATATATATATATATATATATATATATATATATATATATATATATATATATATATATATATATATATATATATATATATATAAATATATATATATATATATTTATATATATATATATAGGCGTTTACTCAAGCTCTATGTATTCTTTGTAAGCTTATTCTATTATTATTATATTTTTAAATTATACAATATATATATATATATATATATATATATATATATATATATATATATATATATATATATATATATATATATATTGTATAATTTAAAAATACAATAATAATACAATAAGCTTACAAAGAATACATAGAGCCTGAGTAAACGCGTACTTATACTAAAACACGGTTTCTCCGTTACATGGTGTATATAAAGGTTTAAATCAATAATATTTTATAACAGTATCATATTCGCGTTTCTACATCATGCGCGCAATTCACACGCTGGTCTGAAGAAATTCACACAGAACTGGTTAGACCATGCAAGGAACTCGAAACAGGATATTCAAAAGTTCCTAGATAGATAGACAGGTATATCTTGGGATATAAAATGTGCTACCACTTCTACATCAGACTGACGACATTCGCTTTTCCCATATCTTGTTAGTAGATGCTTTCGTAGGTGATAATGTCCGGTGATGTATTCGTCACCCTGTCGAATCTGTATCCTGTTCAGGTTGAGTGCATCTAACGACAGCCTGTTGGATGCATTCCCAAACAGTATTTTATCGAGTTTTTTTTGTGGTATATTTTCCCAGTAATCACTGTGTTGCAAAAGTCTATCTATAAATTTCTAACAGAAAGCCATCAATTAAAAATTGTTGATGAAAATCAAAAATGATCATTGATCATCAATGAAAAATGATGACAGATATTATTATTTCGAACTGCTTTTCGAAAAATATAGGTGCATTGATTCAAAGTTTAGAATATAAAATTTGCTTTAAAATACTTTCGAAACAGTTTAGTTCGGCCAATTAGTTTATTTAGTACAAATTTGCGTTCGAAAAAATTATTTTTGCCACAATCTAGTAAGCAAATTAGATGAACTGAAGTGATTTTCTGAAAAGTGGTCAACTAGAAATCAGACTTTAACCCAATAACATGAAATTTGAATATAATTCAGTTACAATATGAATTACTTCAGTTACGGATGCTAACGGTGATTTTAATAATTTATATATATATATATATAATTTATATATATGTATATATATATATATATATATATATATATATATATATATATATATATATATATATATATTTATATATTCATCATTCAACAGTCGTCAATTTGATGTTCTAAACTTTAATTCCTTACGTATTTCCTTTTCTTCTGTGATTTACGTGTAAGAAACATAAGACCTATGTAAAACTCAAGCGTGTGATTAGACACGTGCTTCTGTTAAATAATAACAGAAAAGCTATTATTTAATTCACATGTATATATATATATGTATGTGTATTTATTGTAGGTATCAATTACCATAATTGAATTCAATATTATAAAGTTAAAAGCTTTCTTCAAATAGAAAGCATCATTTTATACACAAAAAAATAATAATAATATAAAAATTTTCTAATAATTTTATTGGTTTAAATAAAAATTTAAAAAAAAATTCTATTTCTTACACTTCAGAAGAATATTTCTTTAAACTTTATAGGTTTATAAAGATATAGAATATATATATATATATATATATATATATATATATATATATATATATATATATATATATATATAACCTATAAAGTTTAAAATAAAAATATTCTTCTGAAGTGTAAGAAATGGAATTACAAAAAAAATTTTATTTAAACCAATAAAATTATTAGAAAATTTTTATATTATTATTATTTTTTTGTGTATAAAATGATGCTTTCTATGTATATATATAAATATATATATAAATAAATATATAAATATATATATATATATATATGTATATATATATATATATATATATATATATATATATATATATATATATATATACATAATTCTCTTTAATATCCTCAGTCTGGGACCTAAGATGTTAAATAAATCCAAAACTATAAGATTTATTGAAATGACTTTATAATTGGCTAAGCCTGTCCAACCAAAAATATCTCAAACACTGAAAATGCTTATTTAGTTGAAATGTTGTAAAATCTTTTCTCGAAGGGTCGAATACTATGCTTTTTTAAAACTTTTACTAAACTAGGAATACAAGTTTTAACACACCAAATCTTGTTTTTGGCTTAGTACAAGTTACTTTTACTTGAATTCTGTACTCAAATCAGATACCTTTCTTACATTTTGAAGGGCGGGTTGGGGGTTTTTGATTTTTTATAAATTGTACATCCCACTACGTAGGGTATCGTAGAATAGGTCTTTCAAGATAATTGGCATGTTTTTGTCTGGTAGCGTCCTTTTTCAAAATAGCATATTCGTATCTTATTTATTTGATTTTTGTGAAAATGTTATGAATAAAAGTTGTTAGTAAATTTATTATGATCAGCCTTTATTTTTCGAAAACTTAAAGAATATGGCACAAACCAATTATAAATGGTTGAGAAAAAAGGCTATGTTTGTGGCCATGTGCACTTATACCAAATAGTAATGCAACATATCGAAATTGAAAGAAAAATTATCACAAAATTATCAAACTAGGACATCTAAAAAAGACTCTATTCATTTATGAGTAATATTCCTTTAACTAATAACATGTAGTTGATTAGAAATAGGTACTGTGAATTCTACATGCATGGTCGCACTTGATCGTTTATTTCATAAAAGGGAAACACAATTTCGATCATGTAAGTTTGGTTTTTTTTTTCTTCGTATTTCGTGAATATTTCTCAACAAAATTATATAAAATTTCGATTGCACTGTTTATTTTTCAACAGGTTATACCCCAGTTTTTTTTATTGTTGTATACTTACAGAAAAAGAAGGTGCCATATAAATGGTAATTACGTTTTCTATGAAAATCATTTTAAAATGTAATTAAATGCCTTTTTTTATTGGTTTCAGAGTGTGGTTAAATAAAAAGAAATGATTCTGAATGAAAATTATTTTTCTAAAAGTATTTCAAATGAAATTAACAGACAATGTCTTTAAAGTAATTATATTTTTATTAATAATAGATATTAAATTTGATTTTAAAATTAATAATTCTGATAATTTTCATTTATGTTCAGAAATATTATGTGGTTCGTTAACGATAGGCGGAAAAAAAATGTCAGTCGACTTTTTTATATTTACTCCACCTACATTATAATTCAATTAAACTTACGATTTAATTTATTTCAGTTCGTCAAGAGATAAAAAATAAAATTATTTTTCTTTAAAAAAAACAACAATTAAATACTGTCAAAATAAAAATAAGAATGATGTGAAAAAGTTGACTCTTACGTCAGATTCGTCTATGGTGTAGCGGTAAGCACGCTGGACTAGATATCCAGATGCCCGAGGTTCGATTCCTGGTTGACGAGTTAATTTTTTCATATCAGTATTTTATTAAAAAATTCAAAGACATTTATCTATAAAGTATACGCGCTAGTCTTCAAAAATTTGTCTTACGTTTCCTAAATTGAATTTGCACAAACATTGTATTGTTGACGCTTAAGTATACACAACTTTTGGTAGGAGGGGTGGGAAAATATTGGACGATTTTCTTACTAGATAACGCAATTAAAAAAATAATAATTATTATCTATTGTTAAACAGTACGAAATCGCCTTTGAGTTAAAAATTTGATTGCGCTTTAACAATTAACTTTTCGTTTTTTGCGGTATCGTTTAATGATATTCCAGCATGAAACCACTTTTCGACAGATTTTGCTCATTTTTTTCACATGCTATAAATAACGTTTTCTAATAAATAACGAAATTTCAGAAATTTTGACCGTTTTGAACGCGAGATAATTAATAGCACAGTAATCATTCTCTCTCTCTCACTCTCATTAGAAGCATGTAAAATTTCATGCCCGCCAAACTATTATCTGTTATATAAGAAAAAATACTCGACAGAATTTAAAAAAAACTAGGAGAGTAAAGATAAATATTTATTAAGTAAATTTAAAAAAAAAAATCGCATTTTACCGTTTTGTTTTCGAAATTAAAAAGTTTAAAATTGTTTAATTACATTTATTTGTATATATGAATAGTGAATATATCTATGTGTTGTGTGTCTGTGTTAACATGTATTTGTTCTATAATAGAAGCAAACCGGTTTTTTGTCCTTTTTATATAAGACAGTGCTGGAACCTCCTTAATCGGTTGTTTTTTTAAACTTGCGGCAATTTATCCATTGTTAATATGGTTGCCTCTCGGTTATATTATACCAACGGAAGTGACTAGCGGTAACTTAATTTAAAATGTAAGTAATATGTCTGAATATTGTTAACATTCTTTGGCATCAAATGCTTAGTAAGAAAAACCACACACTTTTTAAAGCCATCCGCTTAGTAGATTTTTAGTATCTGGTATATTTCTTGGTGACACTTACATTCTTTCATTGTAAAATTACTTTTTTAAACAATAAAATAACACGACAGATAAAATCTACTTCTGCTATTATCGATTCAATTTTAACGGAAGTAAGAGTGAAGTGACATGTCAAAATTCTTTTCGAGTACTAAACGTATTTGTTTACATAGCAATTTTACTTTGAGGTAGTTTAGAATATTTTCTGAATTGAATAACAAATAGTAATGTATATAACTTTATAAATAAAATAATGTATACATGAGAATACACACGTGTTACGAAAAAAACGAATCATTCTAAAATTGAATAATTGAACTAAGAAGAAAATGTTTTTTTTTTGCAAACTTTACATTTTTTTCGAAAATCGAATGAATAAGGTATAAATCAATTATAAAATTTTGAAAAATGAATGCTTTTTTTATGACCATGTGTACAATACTTCTAGATGCGGTTAGTCAATTAACCGCCCCCTTTTTTCTTTCTTAATAATTGACAAACGATGTCGCGATTACAAATCTGTGGGGTTTTAAATCGGTACAAAACCCCACAGAATTAGATGCATACGAAAGTATCTACATATACAAATTGAGAAAACAGATAATGAATTTAGACAATGGCCCAATTCCAAATTCTGATTTAATAAAATTAAACCATTTTCAAAAATAAAAATCCTGAATGTCAAGGTTAACGTAGATACACTCACTTTAGTGACAAAACAAACGCCGCATAGTCACCAAAGAATACCGCCAATAAATAGGTGGGGCTTTCCACACACCTAATCCAGTAGTCAGGCAACTCAAATAATCCTCAAGTCAGATTATACCCTCAGTCAAATCGTATAAAAGGACAGAACTTTTTTAATGTCATTGAGAGACACGCACCAAATTAGCAACAAGCAACATATCTCTGAATTCATATCCTAGAGATAGTTACGATTAGCTAATTCATACTGATGATGACTAACAAATGTTCTTGGAATAGGGGCAAAATTTGAAATATAATTTGAAGTAATTTGTTAATTAATTTTTTGAACCTATCGTCTACTAAACAATAATAAACTTTGTAGAAAATTTTTTACTACAAAACAATAAAATTAATACATTTTTTTGAAAATTTTCTCTATACATTTTGAGTGGCTAATAAGTAAACAAACCTACAAAAAAAAGAACACCGTTTTATTGCAGTCGATAGTATATTGAGATAATTTTTAAAGCCGATTTGTGATGAATCTATTAGGTTTTCGAAAAAATGTTTAGTACCAAAGTAACTATTTTTTTAAGGAACAACTTTTGTTCGAAATATGTAAAGAACATAAATTTGCTGTATAGATTGTAATAGTACGTGTAGATTATTATATGCGAGTTTTTTCATTCTGGTTGATTCATTTTTTTCGATTCAGTGCACATAAATGGTTACACTATAGAAATCAATGCTGTTTTTTTAACATAAATGTTGATGATGATGATGTACGTCTCTTTGTAAATATATCTATAATACAATACAATAGTTTTATATGTGTCTATGAGGTCTACCTATAGCTCTCTGTCTGTTATCTATTATTCTAATTCTATCAATTCTATTGTATTCGAAATAAATTCTATATTTAAATATTATTATATATAAAATAAAATAATAATAATAATAATGTTGTCCTATTCACAATATACACAGACATAATAGTATCAATATTTCTAATCCAATTGTTGTAATGAAAATTATTGAGAATAATTTTTCTGGGTCCAACACATATTTTAATTATGAAATAGAAAAATATTAAGTAAAATATTACGAAAAATATTTAAGAAAAGAATATTTTTCTCCTTGGAAAAAGAAGGAGTTTTTAAGTACAAAAAGAAAATAATGTAATTCGATTTATTTTTTTTCTTAAACAAAGTTTTTTTAAGTCGAAAATGAAGTGGAAAGAGATTAATTAATAGATGCTTTTGATTTAAAGTTTTTCTTTTTTTTAAAACAAAAATTAGATATAATTTAATACAAAAAATCAAAAGTCTAAATTGAATGTTTTAATAACATAAATACATACACAAATAAATAATTTTTGTATAAACAAGATTGAGTAAACAGAAGTAAGCTAGCTTACAGTAATCTTATGTATCATAAAATTTGTGTAGAAATTTGACTTAGTGGTGGCCGTGTCTGTTGAGTGGACACTTAAATGTCAAGCAACAGGGGTATCATTCGGGTTCAAGTCTGGGAGAAGTATTATAATTTTTAATTAATTTTATAAATAATCGAAACATCCGAATGCGCCCATGGTTATTAAATAATATAAACTAAATCATTCTAGAAGCCTCCATGCAGAAGTATATTTTCAAAAAAATATTTCTTAAAAACAACAATCATATTCTAGAAGGACCTATGGCGGGTATAAAAGAGCCACGATCAGTGCTAATCAAATCAGTTTTAAATCGATTGTTGTTTGATTCGGTTAAAAGTATATAATTAACTATTGTTCGATTCAGATTAAGTTAAAGTTGGCATTTGTACAAGTAATTCAAAGTTTGACATTGTGTTGAAAAGTATAAAAAAAATTGTGGAAAAAGAAAATGAATTCTAATAATTTTTAAAAGCAATAAAACCAGGTATTTGTTTCGTAAAAATTTTGTTTAATTTAATTTTCTTTTTTAAAAAAAATGTGCATGTCATTTCTATTACAAAATATTTAGTAAAACCTTTTGCTAATATATATTTTTTGTTTTTGTCGAGTATCGGAATCTGTTGAAGGTTCGGGCAGCGCTCCTTTGAGGAATAAAAGTGAGCCAAGATACCGCGACACAATGTAAGTAGTAAAATATTAATTATCAAATGTTGTACAGTAATCAACTTCGAAAAGTCTATCATGAAAATAAAAATTTCACTCTTATTGATGTAATAGTTTTGGAGTTTACTCCTTAAGAATCGATTTTATTTAAAGTCCCCGATACGATACTTTGATGGGTAGTAAAATATTGTGTTAAGGACGTTCCAGCACTGTGTCATATAATCAGATCAAAAAACGGGTTTGATTTTATTATAGCACAAATACATAAACATACATATACAACACATATGCATCACATAAACAAATGTGAGTTTACACCAAGTTCTTATTAACATGTATTAAGGCCTCTGTAATCTGTAGTAATATCAGATGTTTGAGATTTAAGAGTTTTTAAAATATTTTTGGTATTTGAATTTTCTTCTAACTCGAACAGTTTGAAGGATCGATATTATCTTATCTGGCGGAAGACGTACCGAGAGACTGATTGTGTAACGAACTCGGAGCACGGACCTTTAGAACACGCTACAACCTTTAGAACAATTTGCAGACCGTTATTTCATTTCAATTTTTACTCATCGATATACCTAAAATTTTGTTACCTATATCAAATTTTTTTTCTTTAACCTATTAGTTAAGGATATAATATCAATTACAATTTGATAAAATGCGACTAATTTTTTAGTCATGATTTGCGAAATTCGACACCAAATAATTAATAGAAAATTTTATAACGAAACTTTAAGTTTTAAAGGACTAAAATTATTTAATGGTTAGCATAAAAGTTTTTTCAATATAGTGAAGTTTTTTGGTGGATTTTGAATATTAAATCGATTACCGACTTATTAAAGGAAATTATAAAATATATGTCAGAATTGGAACATACTCATTGCTTCATACACTTTTACTATTCACAACTTAACGTTTTACTAAGTTATCAAAATGTTGAAAATATTTTTCAAACGGTAAACGTTTACTTACACTAACAGAAGTAATTGTATTTCGAAAATGATGATGATTATTGATTTAACATGTTTTTAGACATTAACTATAAATAGATGAAACTGAAGGTAAAAAACAAGCACCAATTTTGTTGATTTTGTAGGTATATATATTTATTTTCTAAAATTTATTAAAAATTTGTTTCGATTTTTTTTAAACATATTTTTTAATGAAAAGCTTTTATTGAAGTGAATGAGAATAATATAAATATTATAGAGTCCTCGGGGGATGGATAACAGACTTGTTGCCCCATTTCATATGAAATAATACTAGATGCCAGCATACAAAATTACTTTCTCTGTATTTCGTAGAAACATGTAGAAAAATTCTCATTAATGTTGCTCCCTAATAAAAATAGATTTGGTGTAAAACACTCACTTAGTAGGACGTCAGTGTCATTTGAAAATGATTAGTTAAATAATTTTAACTAATTCACTAACAGATAATTATGCGTACAATTATGTGATTGGTCAAATTGTCACGCTCTTACGACAGAAATTTCTTGAGCTTCAATTGTGGATGAATTGAGCTTCTATTGTGGATGAAGTACGCAAATTAAGAGTTCATATTTTGAAATGCGTGACAAAATCAAATGGGAATTACAGGTGTGATTCTTTTATAAAGTACTTTAAGCGAAGATATGTTTGACAAAACTGCAAAATTCTAAAATACATATTATTTAAGGTTGTACGCGCAATCCGAGAGAGATAAAGCTAATAAAACAAAGATTAAAGGAATATATATATATATATATATATATATATATATATATATATATATATATATATATATATATATATATATATAGATTGTTTATATTTTTAACATAATCTACGGTAGTTTAACTACTTAATTTCAACTTTTTTGTAATGCTTTTGGCCGCTGCACGCTTTCCGGTTATAAGGTCTTTTTGTTGAGAATTTTTGTGTTTTTTCGTATAACCAACGGTAGTTAATTTGAGATAACGGAATTTTCCCAGAGTGTTTTTGTGATTAAAACTTCAATTCTTTAAATCGGCATGCCATTTGAAAACACGGTTTCCAAGAAGTTCAAGTTCCCTTGAATTTTTTTATTTTTTCGTTACCCTTTGAGCCCTTTCGGCCGCTGCGATCAATGCATGCCATCAATTATTAGAGCTTCAATTTGTTTTTACAACCTTAGGTTACAACGGCAAGCAGTATAATATCATGGAGAAACACAAAAATTCTCGACAAAAAGAAAAACGCTTTTCCTTATGACCGGAATGCGCGTGGTAGTTAAGAACCCATCTTTCATATTTTAGGGTTAATGATCAAGCCTTAAAAAGGAATGCGGTATAAAATACGGGAGAACGTCACCTGTCACCAACTCCTGATCTATATATATATATATAACCTTAGGACAGAAAGTTTATTAAAATTTTGAAGTTTGAGACCGAAAATGTACAAGCTTAATACAAGCAACAAAACGATACTCCTGAACAATGACTTCACAAAACAAATTTCCAGTTATACATTTAGCATGTTACCCATATATTGCCCCATTTTTATATTACCCGTATTTAACCTAATCCTGCTGAAATACCATAAATCTGACCTATGTTCCTACCAATTAGAGTAATATAATTGATGTTGTCTGTACACAGATGTCAAAAAAACATTTAAAGGGAAATATTATCGAAAAAGGGTGAGACGGTGGGGGGGTGAAAGGGGGATAACAGTTAACTAATGATACAAATTTTGATTATGTTGTTGTTTAATTGTAATGAATTGTTTATTTTCCATTTATAATAAATGTATTATTCCCATACCTTCCGGACATTTTACAAAATGTACAACAATTTCAATTATAAATAATATTATTATAAAATAAACATACTTGAATTGGCAAAAAAATTGAATAGGATATTTGAAAAAACAAAAATGATGTACGTAATAAATAGCTTTATTTACTCTTTACATACCAGCCAAGTAGCCGAGCGGTCAAAGGCGTCATGTCTGCGCAGTATGCAGTACGAATCCCGACATCGGCAGTTTGTCAATTATAAAAATAAAAAAAGGGGCGGTTAATTGACTAAACTGTCGGCGTATGGACAAGAACGAAGTAACCGGCTATGCTTGAGAAGGTTTTCTGCAGTTTCCTTCACGAACTCCAGATGAATATCGGCATAGATCCTATCATAGTCGGCTGCAGCCGCATATCCCACCAATTCCTAGTCTACTCACAAATTCCTTCCACTCCACTCACATCCTCACATCCTAAGGCATCACAATGACCTTATGGTCGAAGTGTAGCCTGTCTAGGGCAGCCTTTACAATCTACCTCTCTACTCTTTACATGGTCGAATCAATGAAGCTCAAAAGTTGTTAAAATCTAGGGTTTTTTTTTTTTGTTAAATAATTTCATACAATATTACAGACGATAAACCCTATGATATTTTACTATTTCTACAATATTTTATTTTAATAAATAAAATATCGATATTTTATTGGAAATTATTTTATTGGAAATAAATTTTATGAAAAAAAATATTGATGTGCGTTTCTCGTAATTATTAAACAAAAACAAGTTATGCGCGATAAAAGATTTGTGGCTGAGGAAAATGACCCCTGTCGGATCAGGTTCTTAAAGGGTTGTCTGATAAACATATTATAATTAGTCACAATACAAAACTAATGTCCATTTCCATTGGGGTTACGAGGATATAGTACGAAAGAACTAGCGTATGCTGTAAAGACAAGCATGAATTTCTAATATTGATATTAAAACACTAAGTATCGAAGCCTGGACTTCTGGATTTCTAGGCTAGTGTGCTACCATTACATGACGGATGATAGCGATGAATGACTCAATTTTTTCATATCAATATTTTATTCAAAATTTCAATGATATGTTTGTCTATATAGTACGGGCTAGTACTTTCATACCATGTCTTCGTAATCTGAATACAAATTGACATCAGTATTGTATTGTGACGCTTAAAAACATACAGAAATAATATGTTAGAATAATAAGTTAATGTTGACTTCAAATCAATGATATGAAAAATTTACTCATTCATTAGTATCATCCGTGGTGTACTACCGGTAGTACACTAAGCTAGATATCCAGATGGCCAGGGTTCGCAGTACCTGGTGGATGAGTTAATTTTTTCATATATTTAATTAACTATTATTCCTACTATTTCACAGTATTTTTCACTGTTTGGTAAAAACATTCGAATTCAATGCGTTATCTTAAACCATTTTGAACATTCTGTACTTTGTGGGACTATGATCTAATATATTATTAGATTTTTGTATCACCTGGATACTATTATGATACTATCTACTCGCATTAAGGAAGTTCCCAGCATAAAATCATTTTTCAACAGATTATGCTCATTTCACAGGCTAAAATTAATAACAAAGATAATTAATTAAATTAAAGAGATAATTAATAACAAAGTAATCGTTCTCAAAGTAATCTGTTATATTAAAATACTCGACGGAATTTAAAAAAAAAACTAGGATAGTAAAGATAAATATTTATTAAATAAGTTAAAAATTAAATTGCGTTTTACCGTTTTTTTTTCGGAAATATAATAGTTAAAATTTTTTTTTATTTCATAATTACATTAATTTGTATATATGAATATTGACTATATGTATGTGTTGTGTATATGTATTTGTTCTATACAAACCAGTTTTTTTCCTGATTATACAAGACAGTGCTGGAATTACCTTAATATTTATTTGAGTACGCTTATGTTAAATGGAATGCATCTCCCGTGTACATTAATATATTATTCCAAGACACAGATCAGTTTCCGTATTAGATATTATTACCAATATAATAATAATTATTATTGGATATTTACTTAATAGATCATTAATATCTCTGTGTATAGTTTAATTGCATTTGTGGTTTGTACAATAGGCCACAAAAGTATGTGTCCATTTATTTCAAACTATTATAGTTGATTTGTGCTTTATGCATTCTATTTTTGGGGAAAAAATTCCGAGTAAAAGTTATCAGTATATTTATAATAAACAACTTTTATTCGAGGTATGTTTTTGGAAGCCGAATGTTAAAGGCACAAATCAATTATAAAGTTTTGAAAAAATGTACACGACTTTTGTGGCCATGTGTTCTACATGTATACAACTATAAAAACACTATTGTAATTAATACGTATTTAATTAGTTTTAATCAAAACATGTTTCAAGAAATCTATTTGCAATAGATTGTAAGTTAAGTTTCAGATTAAAGCCATGTAATTTTCACCTTATTTAATAATAGATAAACATTAAAGAAGGTGAAAATTATATGGCTTTAATCTGAAACTTAACTTACAATCTATTGCAAATAGATTTCTAAGTATGGGTTTGCTTACCAGTCCAAGTGGCCGAGCGGTCTAAGGCGTTATCTCTGTGCAGTATGCCTATTTGGAAACTGGGCGGTTATGGGTTCGAATCCCGACAAAGGGGGCGGATATTTGACTAAACTGTCGGCGTATTGACAAGAAGTCGAAGTAACCGGCTATGCTTGAGAAGGTTTTCTGCAGTTTCCTTCACGAACTCCAGATGAATATTGGCATAGTTCCTATCATAGTCGGCTGCAGCCGCATATCCTACCAATTCCTAGTCTATACACAAAATGTCCTTCCACTCCACTCACATCCTCACATCTTTAGGCATCACAATGGACTGTATGGTCCAAGTGTAGCGCGTCCAGGTCAGCCTCTACAATCTATCTATCTATCCATGGGTTTGCTTATAATATAAAGGAGAGAAACCTGTGATTGATACAAATACCCTGTTTTTGTATCTGTATTTGTAATATATACAAGTGTATATTAACTTTAGACCCAACTTTGTAACACATGAAAATATTGTCTGTCTACCTGTAGAATCAATCGATAAGTCAAAAAATGCAAAGAGATAACCTAGAGCTAAAAAGTAAGGTCAAGTTCGTTAATGTGAAAAATCGAGCTGTGTTTTCCCCCACCAAAGGGAGAAATATCTATCGTGGAAACGGAAAGAGAAAAAAGATTTAAATACTAAAAATGTTCCTTTTTTTTAAAAATAAACAATTTTTTTTTGAAATTTCTTTTGCATAAACTCAGTATGCACTGGGTATTTAAGAAATTAATCCAGTTAGTTGTTATTGTCACTTGTTATATATGAAAAAGTGTTTTTTTCATCACTAGTTTTCTTTGATATAGATACACTAAATACTCTCAAAGTGTGATCTCTCCCTGTTTTATAGTTTTAATTAAATAAAATACCATCGCATGCATTTTCACTTTTAACTCAATTATAATATTACTTTGATATAGTTACTTACAAATGATATGTGGTCCCTCTTATACGACGGAGATATTTAACAATCGTATTCCCGAACGCGGCTGCATTATTTAACGTCATTTATTGTTTCATTGTTTTGTATTTTGTAATGTCATTGTTTCGTTGAGCAGTTAAATATTAAATATGGCAATAATTCCTATGATAATAATTTATATGTTTTTTTCATTTGGGTATTTGTTAGATGCAGCAAATGAGCATTCAGAAATCATATAAAAGAATTATAGAGCTGCGTCAACTTAGCGAATTTCATTAGAATACATAAATCACTCTCTAGCGGTCATAATTTTAGTGTGATCAAAATGAAATATAATATGTGATATGACTTTAGTGTTTGCAAAAATTAAATTTATTAATACCCAAAATAGAACGATGTATAACGATTATAGTTTATAGTTACTATGGAAACGATAATCAAAATTTTTTGCAATAAAATATAATTTATGTATTCGTGTCAAACACAAAATATTAAATATCTCTCTTAATATTAGAATAATCGAAAAATGTATAAGGAGTAAAGATGTAGAAAATAAAGTTTGCTATAATTCATTCCTCAATCATTTTGCTCAAACTCTAATGTGAACAGAGATATTTAGAATTTGAACTTTCAATCTTTAATTGTAAATATTTCTGTAAATATTAGTGTAACAGAAAAATGATAAGAAACAAAATTACAGTAAAACTTAATACCTACTACTTAATTCCTGATAAATTTTTCGATTTTTCAAATATTAAGGGAGATAGTTAAAATTTACAAACAAGTTACAGTAGGTCTACACTAACAAACAACAGCTATTATGTTATACTGTTATGAAATATATTGTAAATTTTGAACTGGCAAAAATATCTACCATTAGCCAAGCGTATTAAATGATCATTCTACAGAGGAGTATCACAACTATACTTGGTTCGTATCCTAGTCGAACCAATGTAATTTTTAATATAATTTTATCAATTATCGACCCTTCTGAATCCGCCCGTGGTTGTTGAGAAACTAATTATTTGTTCTGGAAGAATCTATAAAAAAATTAGTTTCCAAAAACAATAATCTCTATTGTTTCAACAAGCATTATTCTTGAATGATCCACGGTCTCTTTAAAGGCAGTGACATTCGCCATGAGTTATAAATTGACATTCGATTAATTTTGACCAGAGTTCTAAATGAACAGTTGTACAGTTAAGTCAGTTTAAAATAAACGTATGTTGGATTAACAGTCAGTTATAAACTAACAGTTGTACATTGTTGTATTGTATTAAAATGAAGAAATATACTAAATATTAAATTAAATTTCCAAATCAAATAAATATCAAGTTTAAATAAAATCATAAAGTTTTTGTTTTTATTTAATTTTTTTTCAAAGTGCGTGTTGTCCAATTGACATAAATTTAGTAAACTTTTACTATTATTTTGTGTTTTTTATTTGTATTGGAAACTGTTGTAGGTTCTACAGCGTTCCTTTGGAAGCTTCAGAAATCCAAGATACCGACAACCTATGCCAAGCATGCCTGCGATCAATATTTTCGTATTGATCGCATATTATATTTCGTATTATATTATATTTCGTATTGATCGCTATTAACGTACTAATAGTAACATCAATAATGTTGTTAATGAGCACCAAAAGATGTCACCAAGAAATGAGCAGCCAAGCTACTCACAAAAAGTAAAAAGGGGCTTGATGAATAGGCGTGAAATTTCAATGTCTCAAATACATCCTAATACTTCCGAAGGAACTACTAGTGAGCAAAGAGACGATGTGGAAGGATGGCAGGAGGTAAGAAGAAAGAAAAGAACGGTAGTTGTAGGTGATTGTGAAGATACCAACAGTATATCTGCAGTGGAACCGAAATTGTGGATCTTTCTTGGACGGATGACCCCAGATACTACTGAAGTGCAAGTTGTAAATCATTTAGGAACAAAATTCCCAAATCAAAACTTCCAAGTAACAAAACTGGAAACAAAGGGAGTGAATGCGTGCTTTAAAATAGCAGCTAATATGAGTTTAGCAGAGTCATTGTATGAAAGCAAAAACTGGCCCAAAGGATCTATTGTAAAAAGGTACTTTTTTCGTCAAGAAAGACCTGGTAGATTCCAAGCTGATTAGTCAATTTAGCCGCTTGGAAAAAAACAGTGAAGTTTTATCGATTTTGCATCAAAATGTTCAAAGTTTATTCAATAAGACCGAACAAATTGAAGTGATTGCTAAACAATATAATGTAGATTTCCTGTGCTTAACTGAACATTGGCTAAATAAAGTGTCTATGCAGTGTTGTGTTCTTGATAACTATGTGATTTGTGCATCGTACTGTCGTGAGTTAAAATCACATGGTGGTACGATTATATTAGCGAGACGCAATTTGATTAAATATATACGAAATATCAATATGGAAGCACTATGTTTGGAATCTCATTTCGAATGTTCTGGAATAATATATGAATCGGAATGTTTCAAAATTCAAATTGTGACCATATATAGAGCGCCCAATGGAGACATTTACATATTTGAAGAATATCTAAATAGGCTCTTTGACACACTGAAACCAGAAAAAAACAATGTAGTAATATGTGGTGATCTAAACATTGATTATTTAACAAACACGTCAGTGAAACGTAGATTATGTGATACATTAAATTCCTATAATTGTAAGAATCTGATCAATGAACCAACGCGTACAACGACATCTACCAGTAGCTGTCTTGATTATGTTATTATCAATAATAATTTCAATAATTTTAAAATTACTAACTTATCAACGTGTGTATCAGACCATGACAAAGGTCAATTTCTTCAAATAAATGTTAATGAAATAATAAAAAATAACACTGTCGATAGTATTCACAAACGTATATTTACAAATTCTAACATGCAATATCTCTCATATATGCTTAAAACCGCTGACTGGAGTGATGTTTATGAGTCAAATAATATAAATATTGTATACAATGCATTCTGGCAAATATTTCAATTTTGTTTAGATGTTACTATTCCCATAATTAAAACGCAAAACAAACCACCTAATAAATTACAATGGATCACCCCTGATATAATAAAAGAAAGCCAGAATTTAAAGGATCTGTTTGATTTAGTTACTGCCTCTAATAATCCTGATTTAAACAGTCTATACGCAATTCGAAAAAAGGAATATAAGAACACAATACGTAGAGTAAAATCATTTTCATTTCAACAAAATATAATGGACAAACAATCTAAAAATCAATGGAAAACCATTAACAAAACATTAGGTAGAACTAAATCAGACAAAACCGAAATATCTCTGCTTCGGTCAGATGGTACTGTATGTAGAAATAGAAATGAAAATGCTGAGATGCTTTGTGAATATTATGCTACAGCTGTTACGAATAAACTTAATAGTCATTATAAAAACAACTTAACAGTAAATGTTACTTCTTCGGTCTCCAAATTAAAATCATTTTATATTAATCCAGTAACGGACCTAGAAGTCTACAATGTTGTTATGTCAATGGAAAATAAACATTGCTTTGGGATTGATGAAATCCCAATAAAACTAGTTAAAAATAGTATTTCCCAAATTGCATGCATACTAAGTTATATATATAATCTTTCATTTGAAACTGGAGAATTTCCAGACCTCTTAAAGATATCGATTATTAAACCAATATTCAAAAAAGGAGACACACTAAAAGTTGAAAATTATCGTCCTATATCATTATTGCCTCAATTCTCTAAAATATTAGAGAAACTGATGTATAATCGACTCTCCGAGTTCCTGGAACTTGAAAACATTTTAGTTAAATGTCAGCACGGTTTCAGACCGAAGCACTCCACGTGCTCGGCCAGTAATGAATTAACACATTTTGTATTGGAAGAGATTGATAAAAAAAAATTTGTATTGGCATTGTTTTTCGATTTAAGTTCAGCTTTTGATACTGTGAATCATAATCTTTTATTAAAAAAATTAGACAATATTGGCATAAGAGGTCTACCAAACTCCTGGTTTCAGACCTACCTACAAAATCGACAAATTATTATAGATGTTGCAGGAGAAAAATCCAGATCAAGGGATGTAAACATAGGGGTCCCACAAGGGTCAAATCTTGGTCCTTTGCTGTTCCTTATTTATATAAATGATTTGCCCTTACATATTTCGCTGGGAAAATTTGTGCTTTATGCAGATGACACATCTGTACTTTTGTCATCAGATGATTTGACTGACATTATCAATCAAATGGACCTTGTGGTTGATCAGTTTAGTGATTGGTGTAGAGTAAATCATTTAATTATAAATATGAGCAAAACTACTTATTTACTGTTTAATAATAAGCACATCGACAATACCAAGTTATTAAATAGCAGGAATCCGATCAGTCGAGTAACTGAAATGAAATTCCTAGGAGTCATGCTAGATGAAGACATGGGTTGGCATCTTCAAGTTGATGTAGTTTGTAAAAAATTGAGTACAGTATGCTACTATATAAGAAAATTGAAGCAAACGCATGATACAGACGCACTTTTGGCTCTGTATTACGGGCTTGCTTATAGTTGTATGCAATATTGTGTTATTCTTTGGGGACAATGTTCGGACTGCTCTCGAATATTTGTGTTACAAAAGAGAATTATTCGACTTATTTTCAATCTGAACTATAGAGAAACATGTAAAGATCATTTTATAAAGCACAATATTTTAACTTTTTATGGCATATACCTGTATGAGTTGTTAGTATACATCAAGAAAAACTACCAAAATTTTAAACTGAGAAAAGAAATTCATCCTTATAATACTCGACAATGTACTGATCTTCATGTTCAAAATTATCGAATTGATAAATATAGAAAAGCTCCTCAAATTGTTGGGACTGAATTATATAACAACTTACCAGTAGAAATTAAGCATATTGAAAATATAAATAAATTTAAAACTGTATTAAGAAATTATATAGTAAAACAATGTCCATATAATTTGTGAATTTGACAAAACCTATGTACTATTTGTATCTTTGGTAAATAAATTATTATTATTATTATTATTATTTCAAGCGTTACAAAGTCGGGACTAAACTGAATATTCAACCCTTGCATATTTACTCAAAAATGAACTTATCGATTTGCAATGGATTATAGATTCTTATGAAATCTTAGTATATTTTACAAAATGGCATGCTTTCAAAGAGGTAGAAGTAATAAAATGTATAATTTTCACAATAATATTGTTAAACAATAATTAAAACTTTACTAAAATACAAGAAAGCTATCCTATTATGAATTATATATGGTATAAAGTTTTGTATAATTTATAATTTCCAACTAGGAATAACAAACTGATACACGGAGCTAGTTGAAAGTCACAAGTCGTGGTGACATTTATATGAATCAAATATGTTTAAATTTGTTCGTTTACTTTGTATACTCGTATACAATACATGTGAAACATTCAGTCACAATATAAGTGTACTATAGACCACACAAATTGATGTCATTTTTTTAGATTTTATACTTGATTTGTGCTTTATTGGTTCGAGTATTAGATTATCAAATGATAATTAATGAGAATTTTAGGTTTTTGAAATAAAATTTCAAATTCGCCCAGATCAATTTTTGTATTATAAATACGTATTTCGACTACAAAGTAGTCATCATTAGTATAAATTAGCTAGTTGTAATTTACTCCTTGACAAGTGATACTAACAAGAGTAAACTTGAATGAAAGAAATTTTAACAAGAGTAATTTTAAGATTAGATAACAAATAGTTTTTTCGAAATTTTTTTGCGATAACCGATTGAATAAGGCACAAATCAACTATGAATTTAAATATAAATTACATCAACATTTATACTAGAATTGTAAAAGTCCAATTCTGTACAGGGAAAATATTTTCAAAATAATACTAAGCTTGATAAATATAAATGATAACAGATGCTAAAAATCAATTTTTAAAATGTTTGTAGATCTCTTAAAATGATATTGATGATACGATTTTACTTAAATATATACCATAAAATTTTAGTGTTTCATGCATTCGTACCTACGTGAGGTGTCTTTTAAACCAATCAAATAATCTATCTTTTAAACGTTGCAAGATAAGATAGATTAAGCCTTTACTTAAAAACCAAAATTTTATCTCGTAAAAGAAACAAAAAGTTGTTTTAGGCCTCGATACGGATAAAACCATAAAAGTCGCAAATTTTAGACATTGTTCTACCTTTAATGTTGAGGTTGATTCAAATTTTTTGCATTTAAGTGTACATTTTGTGCAGTCAATTTGTTCTACTCTTATGAGAGTTGTGAACATAACAAATAAGAACAACAATTAAACTAAACTAAATACTGCATTTTCGAGAAACAATGAAAATGTTTCAGTCGATACAATAATTCATACAAGTAATCGTGTTAAAAAGTTTCAGCTCAGAACCATCATCAATTTTCTGAATAGACTACGATTGTGGACTATATTTTTTTAACTTGAATGTTCTAGTATACAGTCAAGAGTCCTCGTGTTATTGGGTCGTTGTCTTGTAGTAATCATTTTCAAAAGTTTCACCACGTAATACACATCAATAATATGAATAAGACAGCGATAGAATACTATAGTTTTTAGACTTTAATTATCTCGTATACTTGTTCACTTAGATTATATAAAAATGTCAGTATTTTCGTTAATCTATAACAATAATTAAGGTATCATATCCGTAAACTCACCTTATGAATAACCGTCACCTTGAGAATTGCGAAATTCACTATCAAAGTTGGAACTTTTTGCATGGGTTTAATGTATCAGTTGACTGAAAATAACACGATTGACATCATAAATTAAAAACTTTTCTGTAGATATTTTTCAAAAACAACTTATTGATACATTAATTTATGAGGAATTTTTTGAAACCAAGATAAAGGGTTTTTGCCCTAATTTGTTGAAAAGATAAACATAATTAAAATATATGGAATTTTTAGGTATACTCGGCAAGTGAATTATGTATATATACAATGTCTCAGTATTAAGGACGTTCCAGCACTGTGTTATGCAATCAGCACAACAAACCGGTTTGATTTTATTATAGCACAACTACATAAACACATATAAAAAAAAGGGTTGATTTGAAGAAAATTAATAAATTTAAACTTTTATATTTCGAAAATTAAACGGTAACACACGATTTTTAAAAAAAATTTATATAATAAATATTAAGCTTTACTCTCCTAGTTGTTTTTTTTTTTAAATCTGTCGATTATTTTTGCTAATACAACAGATAATAGTTGGGCGGGCATGAAGTTTTACATGCTTCTAATGAGAGAGAGAGAATGATAACTTTGATATTAATTATCTCGCGTTCTAAACGGTCAAGAATTCTGAAACTTCGGGATTTATTAGAAAACAATATTTTTAGCCCGTGAAAAAAAAATGAGCAAAATCTGTCGAAAAGTGGTACTATGCAGGACCATCCTTAAGTGCAGTATCTACGAAAATTATGGAACACATCACTACTGATGCCACAGACATTTTACGTAAATATGAGAATGTTTTTGAAGCCTGGACTGTCACGGACATACTAAACGGTCAAAACTTTTCATTCTTTTTTTCAAAATATTAAAATAACATCATTTTACAATGTTTATATAACAACGTGATGTTTTTAGGGTTTTGAGAAAAATTTCTATTCACTATCCATAAATAATTAATTAATCATTTATTACTCTTACTCTTACTATTATTAATTTGATCTAAGTAAATTTCTCGACAAGTTAAACTGCTAATTTTATATTAATGAAAATTCTGTATTAAATGCAGGTAGAATTCAGTATTTTCAAAACTTCCATTTCACTGAAATATATTTTCTAAACATTTAGCTTTTCTATTCAATTTTCCACTAGTTAAATATGAATATATGTAAATTATACTTGGAAGCATTAAATGTTGGAATTTTATTGTTAATTACATGAACATATATGAGCTTATGTGAAGAGCTTTGGCTTGCTTACTTACAAAATATATAATATATATATATATATATATATATATATATATATAAATATTATACGTATTCAAGATGTTATCTTAATTTATGAAAATTTATATATATATATATATATATATATATATATATATATATATATATATATATATATATATATATATATATATATATACATATGTTATCACAAAATATAATCTCTCTCGTCTATGATGAGATTTCGTTATAATTAAATCCCATCTTAAAATAAAATTATCACATTTATTGTATGATAAAATAATATCATAATTATAAAATATTATCATTTTTTAACATCAAATGCTTAATATGAAAAATCATTCACATCTAGGGATGGGGATCGAACCCACGACCTCTGGCATTCTAGACCAATGCTCTACCAATTGACCTACCTATGATGTTATGGTAGTGCTATGCATATGATCATTCACTATCATTTTTGAGGCCATTGTATTATTAATTTTGTTTATTTACTATTAACATATTTTAAATTGTTTTTTGTAAACTAGCGTCTATTTATTTCCATTGTTAGTATGGTTGCCTTTCGGTTATATTATACCAACGGAAGCGACTAGCGTTTACTTACTTTGACATATAAGTAATATGTCTAAACATTGATAACATTTTTTGACATCAAATGCTTGATATGAAAAATCATACACATCTAGGGATGGGGATCGAACCCACGACCTCTGGCATTCTAGACCAATGCGCTATCAACTGATCCAACTGGGTTCGATTCCGATCCCTAGATGTGTATGATTTTTCATATCAAGCATTTGATGTCAAAAAATGTTATCAATGTTCAGACATATTACTTAAATGTCAAAGTAAGTAAACGCTAGTCGTTTCCGTTGGTATAATATAACCGAAAGGCAACCATACTAGCAATGGAAATAAATAGACGCTAGTTTACAAAAAACAATTTAAAATAAAATATTACTTATTATCTTGTAATTGTATCTTAATTGTATAAATACTATGTATGTACTGAGTTATTTATTCAGTAAGTGTTCTGTAAATTTAGTTATACACACGCTCAGATGTATAATAATATTGGTTTGCTATGTATATATCATGGTACTGGTATATAAGGAATGCATATTCATACGTATGCTTTTGTAAACTCTCGTAGTTACAGATGTTTGAGCTGAAATTGTGGCTTAACTGTACAGTTCATAAAAAAAGTAGTTTGTAAAAAGAAACATTATTTGTCTTGAAACTGTTTATTTTTTCTGTTCAAAGGTAGACCGATATTTTCCTTTCTAGCGTGGGGGGGGGGGGGGCTTGCACGGACCGATTTAGTCCATTAACGAACTTGAAGTTACTCAAATTTCTATTTGAGTATACGTCTCAACACAATACAATACTAATGTCAATTTCCATTTAGATTACGTAAGACATAGTATGAAAGAACTAGCGTATAGACAAACATATTATTGAAGTATCACCACTGATGGGTAAATCATGTGAATTAATTTTTACCAACATTTAATTCATATCAATATTCAATTTAAGTTCTACTTTTTAGCCCTAGGAATAATTTTTGAGAATGAACACTGTGTTCTATCGCTTACGGCTTTATAGATTTATATTTTCCATTCTATCGACAGATCCATGATCTAATAATTTTATACAGATAGACTGACTTCCAGAAATAAAATAATTAGACAATTTTTATGAACACCTGTACCAATATGTTTTTTTCGCGATCAATTTTATTACGCGTTTGTTTTTTAATTTTACATATTGAAGGAAACAATATATGTTAACATAATGCACGAGAACGCTTCGCTTACCTGATATCGGTTAATTTGTTTTTCATTCGAAAAAATGTATACCTCCCGAACAGAATTATCGATTGAACAGACACTTTGCACAACGGTTTATCAAGTAACGACATAAATTGAGTAAAATTTTGAACTTGATCAAACATGCCGTTGTTAAATGGCAGCAATCTGTAATCTGTAATCTATAAATATAAATATAAATAATATAAAATTGGTAAATTTTTATATAAAAAATTTCAATGGCCATTTTTCCACTCATTTTTATTTCCTATCGAATGATATTTCCATCATTTTGTTTCTACCAAGAGAGACACTTTGTTTGAAATTTTCTTCCATTAATAGTAATACACAATAAAATTATCTATATTACTATTCCCATTCCAACATTCAAACAATTGAAATAATAAATTGTGTGTAATTCCAAAACAATACAAAATGTACAGTACTGTAATAATAAATTATGTAAATCAAATTTAATTTTCGCACATACAAAATTTTCCACAAAATGCACACAATAATAATATTTACATGAATGTCACGTTATTCAAATTCTAAAAGTTAAAATTATAACGATTTCTGTCTCAATTGATAAATTGAATTGTGAGAACAATTGTTTTCAATTCTCCGTTTGTTACATGTATCTAAAATAGAATTTATAATACATGCAATGGCATTTCATTCATATACGGTGTGATCATTTGAAAATTTTCTATCTAAATATTTAAAAAAAAAAATGAATTTTAGAAAAAAACACGTTTCAAACAAAAGTTGCTATAAGTTTAAAGGGGGAAACATAATGCACTAATTCTATTTTTATTTATATATATTTATTTGTGTATACTTAAGCGTCAACAATACGATGTATTGTTGACGCTTAAGTATACACAAATAAATATATATAAATAATAACTTCGACAGAAGTAATACTGTCTAAATAAAAAAATAAGAATGATATGAAAAGGTTGGCTATTACGTCACAGTCGTCTTTGGTGTAGCGGAAGCATACTGCTTCATATCAGTTATTAATTTCTATTTTTATTATTTATTCCATTTGTCTTTCAAATGGACTGAGTGCATATTAGAATAGTATACTTAGAAAATTTTTAAAAAAAGAAAGGCAGGTAATTGAGAAAACTGTCGGCGTATAGAGAAGAACGAAGTAACCGGGCTATGCTTGAGAAGATTTTATGCAGTTTCCTTCACGAACTCCGGATGAATATCAGCATAGTTCCTATGCCATAGTCCTACCAATTCCTAGTCTATACACAAAAATTATTTCCAGTCCATTCACATTCTCACATAGTGAGGCATCACAATGGACCTTATGGTCGAAGTGTGTCTCTACAATCTATCTATCTAGAAAATTTTAATGTTGTTGTCGTACTATTGAGCATAATTATAGAATGTTCCAAATTTTACAAACTTATTAAGGATATTATTTTACACTCATACTTACAATTTGAAATCGATTGAACGTCTCAAACTCGAAAAAAACTTAATTGAAATTCAAATAATAAACATGGGGAACAATGTAGACTATCCATTTTAAGCAGTATTTCTACCAGTTTTGTATTTTTAATAAAAAAACCGACACTTAAGAATTTTTTAGATATAAATTATTGGATTTCCTTTGCGTATTTAAAAAAAAAACGAGAATAATCGACCGTCTCATTGTTTAGTTATAACAACGCAAAGTGAAGTATTTTATAAATATACGTGTCGGCATGCTGAACAGATACAATTTGACAACATTCCACGTCACTATGTCCCTATACGTTGTACGATTCGAGTATATGTATGTAAATAAACAGTATACTGGTGGAATATAAGTGACGTTGTCGGATTTCAATTTATAAAAATGTTAGGTAGTATTTGTATATACGGCAAGTGTCGTATGTGTATCGTGTCTACCGGTACAGTCTTGGAGTAAAAGAATGGCTTATTATGCTGTACGTTCCTTCACTCTTACTATATGTATACGCAAGGATTGTCTGGAGGAACTGCTAGAGCTGGCAAAATGGAACAATGTTAAATTGATCTGGGTGCAAGGTTACAGTGGTTTACTGGGTGCAGCAGATACCTTAGCAAAGAAGAGAGCTGGAATAAAGTTCAGAGCCTATTTTTGGAATTCCAAGGACTGCTTGTAAACAGGTGATCAACGAGTGGTCAAATACTAAACACCGGGATCACTGGGAAAAAGTATCGCGGCAGGAGCTCGAGAAGGTACTGCTTTAGAGTGCAACCAAGAGGCTATATCTCGATGCACTGAGGCTGAACAGGATGCAATTCGGAGGTTTACTTTTTCGAAGTGCTATACTTTTTTAGACTCCAAGATGTATCTATCTATCTATAAGCATACGCTCCACAACTATCTTGAATGAAGCTCTCCATATCGAATGAATTACTTTTTTAAAGAAATATCGAATAAAACAAATTGTATACAAAAAATATTTCAATTTATTAAATTTACATGAAAAAAAAAGTTGTCAAACAACTTGTTTGTTTTGAACAACAAATTTGTTTTGAACTTTGAACTATCGCTTCATTTTGCATCATATTATTTTTAATAATAGTGTACTCTATATCCAGTTCTGCATAGTTCAAATTCAAAATGTCAGAATATTAAAGTTGAGAGTAGTTGAACTATATATATTTTATTAAATCGTCATAATCGAAGTTGAGTATGCAAAAATCAGTGAGCGAAAATATCCAAAGTATACGACGGCAGCCGGTTGAGAATGTGACCCCTTAAATGGCACCATATTTTACTTGGCTACGTAAACGTTCATTGCCGATCGATTTATCGATCGAAAATATGCAGAAAGAAATAAAACTGATAATTGGTTTTTTGCATACTCAGCCTCGACTATGTTGCACTGTTAAATATTGATAATAATAATAATAGCCTGCGCATTATATTACCTCTATATACAGACCACAATAACGTAATATAGTAACAAGAGGATTTTAGAGTCGAGAAAGTGAACCTAAGTTTTCACTGTACGTTTTGAGAACCCTTTTTTTGGTTTTTGTATTTGTTGATGAATGTTTTGATACAAAACTTAAGGTAGTCCAGCAGGTTTGCTTTTACTATAGAACAAATGCAAACACACACATGCACAACACATAGCAAAAACATTGTTCACATATACAAAATAATGGTGATTTGAATATATATATATATATATATATATATATATATATATATATATATATATATATATATATATATATATATATATATATATATATACGTGTGTCTACTTAGGCTCCATATGGGAAACTTTTTTATTATAAGGTTTACGAAAAAAAGTTATTCTTTATAAAAATCTCTGCATTCGAAAATATTAATATTCAGCTATTCACTTTTGACATCGAATGTATAGGGTGTCTAAAAATTGCGAAGGTGGATACGTTGAGGCAAAAACGAACTGAAGATAACTGTTGTTACTTACGTCAACAATAATAATTGTATTTGTAATGTAATGTATGAAAAATAAATGTTCTGTATTCATTATTTTGTTACATATCATTCATTAAATGTTTCAAATCAGCAAATAAACATTTGAAGTACGATGACTGGTTATTTAGAATAATAGATAACGTGTTTTATAAGTAGGAATTGCAAAATTTAATTTAAAATTGAAGTGGAAAAAAAAATTCCTATCGAACTTTTTCAATTTCTGCACACCCTGTACATTCGATGTCAAAAGTGAATAGCTGAATGTTAATATTTTTGAAAGAAGAGATTTTTATACAGGATAAGTTTTTTTCGTAAACCTTATAATAAAAAAGTTTTCCATATGGAGCCAACTTAAGTAGACACACTGTATAGTATATATATATATATATTTATATACAAATTAATGTAATTTAGACTGTCGACTGTTTCTTTTTCAATACAACAGATTATAGTTGAGCTTGCATGAAGTTTTACATGCGTCTAATGAGAGAGGATGAGAGAGAATGATTACTTTGTTATTAATTATCTCGCGTTCTAAACGATCAAAATTCTGAAATTATTAGAAAAAGTTATTTTTAGTCTGTGAAAAAAAAAATGAGCAAAATCTGTCTAAAAGTGATTTAATACTGGAACTCCCTTGATACTAGTAAATAGTCTTAAAAGTCTCCAGGTGATACCAAAAGCTACCTTTATCTTCCTCTGTAAAGTATTTCTAAAATGTGGTACGAAAGGTGTCAAAAGTTGATGTTTAGTTTTAAAATTTTAATACTTTTAATACCTTGTATTAATTATCCGACGAAGTAGAAGTTAGAAGTATTTACTATTCGACATACTTTACCCTTTACTGTAAGTATTCATGTTTCCAGTACAAGTAACATAATAACTGTTAGTACTTTTTATAAGTACTTTGCTTAAAGTACTGCCCAGCTGTGGTCGATATACATAGTGAAAAAAGAGACATATTCTATTTACAGAGGTTGTATGCCAGATTTGTTTTATAATTTTATATAACAACAAACTATTGTAAACAACTCGTGAAAAGTGTTTTTGTATTTTGGTTGTATAGAGTGGCGCATAAGTAACGTTATGATTTAATTAGTGAATACATTTTTGATATACAGGTGTTCTGAAATTCATTCAAGAAAACTATACCACGGTGAAGAGCTACAAAAAAACAAACAAAAAAGTTTAATAAAGTTTTTCGATTCGATATAAAGAATCGAACATTGATAAATTTAATCAATCACAGAGCGCATATTGTAAGGAGGCGGGGCCACAGTAGTTGATTAGGGCGCATTACCTTTTAAAGGCTGGCAGACGGCTCCTTACACTTAAAAGTTGGCCCCGCCTCTTTATACTATGCGCTGTGTGGTTGATTAAATTGATCAATGTTTGATTCTTTATATCTTAAAAAATAAGCGTCAAGTCGAAAAACTTTATGGAACATTTTTGTTTGCTTTCTGCTGCTCACAGCCGTGGTATAGTTTTCTTGATATATAAATGATATATATATATATATTAGTTATATAAATATATATATATATATATATATATATATATATATATATATATACATATATATATATATATATATATATTTATATAACGTTACTTATGCGCCACCTCTCTATATATGTAATAAATACAAAATTATATTCAAATTTATTTTATATACATAATAATTGATTTATAGTAAACAAAGTTTTAGTATATTTGAGTTATTTATTTATGGTATTGGCTGGCTGGTTGGAAAACTAAACAAGTAAGTTGGAATACCCGTTGAAAAACTTAACGATACCCTCATTTCATTGCATTTGTTAGTTATTTCCTTGTGAAAATATGCTTAGATACTGATGTTCAAGTATTCAGGTATCAAAAAGGTCGCAAGTTTACAAAAATGTTTTCGAACTAATATTTTATATCCAAAGCACAAAAACTGTTAAACCGAGATGACACAAATCCAGATCTCTCAAACATTTGCAGACATTGTAGTAAATTTCATTAAATATTAGTTCTAAGAAATTATCGAAATAGTTAAAATACATTGCTGAAAGTTATATCATGTTGAAAACTATTTCATGCTTTCATTCAAAATCTACGCCCATTCAAAATTCCATCGACATACGTATTACAGGTTGTGGGGTATACAAGGATATCGGACATCGAATAGTATTTAAGATAGTTATTTATATACTCATGTGAACTTCAACTTTGTAATGTAGTATGCAGGATTATATTATTTATTTCATACAGCGATGTTCAAAAATATATGAATTATAGTAGTATGTTTACATAATATTATACGCTCAAAAACTTTATACTAAATATTTTACCTAATTTTAGAAATTTAACTTTCGTGTCCGAAGAGCTTCATTTGTGCCCGAAGGTCGTTTTAATTGAATTCTAGTTGTTATTTAGCAACGCATTATGGAGAGCAAAATGATCGGAATTTTTTCTTTATACGAATGTATAAACTTGAAACTTTAAAAGGAGAGTACAATAATCACTGGTCTTGTGTGCATGTTCTGTGTTTTAGTGCATTTATATAAAATATGAAAATTTTATGAATTTTATCTTCGGGTTGCAAATTAGATTGCAACTCGAAGCTGACAGTGGATGGATTTAATGCGCCTTCATTAATACAATAATTCTTTAAATAATATCCTGCCTTATATTGTTGAAGATTGTGCATCAATAATCTTATTCTATAAAAGGTTGTGTAATGCCAAAGTAATTTAAACAGCACTGTAGATTTAAAACCAGATGACTGGCGTATTATTTTAGTATACTTTATGGTTGTTTTATACTTAACGAACATATTTATCGAAACCCTTTCAATAATCGATATGTCCTACATTCACTACTTGCTACAAAACAAGAATATTTCAATATTTCAATAATAAGTACGTTGATACTCGCGACTTCGTCAGGGCAGAGTATATAGATACATTATACACACATATATATATATATATATATATATATATTATATATATATATATATATATATATATATATATATATATATATAGATATATACATATAGATATATACATATCTATATATAGCTCCTTTTGGATCTACCAACACACCAACACATTATGATTGGTTTTTAAAGGTTAAAAACCTCTTGGTACGTAATCTATATAAATAAAATGATAGAGGTTTTCGTTTTGCACGCAAAAACTACTAGATCGATTTTGATCAACTAAAAATTATCGCGATATCTTCATTCAATAAAAAATTATTAAAGTTTTAAAGTTATATATATTGAATTCAAATTAGATTATATATATATATATATATATATATATATATATATATATATATATATATATATATATATATATATAATCTAATTTGAACTCAATATACCAACAAAACAACGGTTAAGAAAGTAAATATATTTGGTATTTCATTTCCTCTGATTCAAAAAATTTTATTTAGTAAATAAATTAACATTTGAGCGTAAGCATCCCAATTAATATAATTATTAACACCAGCGTGTTATGCAAAATAAATGTTTTCTTTAAAAAATGTTATTAAATAATGGAAATAAGAAAATTTTTCATATATTTACTTTCTCTTCCCAATAATTCAATTATAAAATTTATATTTTTTATATTTTGTGTATAATAGCTATTAGCTTATAATTTACGTCACAACGAGGGAATATATATATATATATATATATATATATATATATATATATATATATATATTTTAAATTTTCTTTGTAGGTGTATTTTAGATTTGGATTCGCTATATTTTGTGACGTCAATAATTTCTCATTGAAGTAGAAATTAAAAAAAAAATTTACTCTTACAGATAGGTAATATTTCCATTTGAAAAGTACGGTGTCCCTTGAGAAGTGTTATCTTGTACCTGGATAGTACTGATCTCCAAATATAAATACATGTAAACGCAAGTATAAAAAGGATCCATTCCTCAATAGTATTAACCAAAATAGACCTAGAATGATATCAAACAAAACAGGAAAACAGGTACATATATTACGAGCTTTTTGAATATGATTCGAAATGTATTAACATTTTGCAAATGTATTAAAAATATATTGCGTCAAAGTTGTAGAGCCTAAATTTTCCTTCGAAAAACCTCTCGAAACACTTTTCGGTTTGTCAATTCTTCTGAGATGTGTCGATCGCGTCAATATTGTACCCGAAAAAATACATAACTCCAACAAAGTAGGGTGATTTATTAAGTTATTAACAATTGAAGTAATTCGTGAACTAGTTTCTTCAATTAGTTGTAATAAACAAACATTTTTTTTCTAAGTACCGATTACTTCGGAGTTTAATTTTTACCCAAAACCTTCTTATGTCCCCAATAAAAATTCAATATAACCTTATGTCCCCATGACGTTGTGCAGTTGTTTTCATATTGCATAAATAAATCAACCAAAGGTCATCAATCTACATAAAACATTGTATCACAAAAAGTATGGTGTAACTTTATTGTTAGCCACAATATCTAATACTCTATAAATAAGTTATTATTATTAATAAAAACCATCTTGACGAAGATCTTAAATATTTACCTATGGGATGTTCTAAGTAATTTATTATTTAGTATACCTAATAGAAGTCTTATATACATTTCTACTATATAAACCTAATTAGGTTTTCCTGGAAATGTTACATTCAACTACTGTAATGTTTGTTATATGTACTTTATTTAATGATAATTATTATGATAATATATTTCAAGTTTTCAGGAGTTTACACCAGTTTTGATTTAGGAATGATGTATATAAATTGTTTTATGATTGTTCATCAAAATATATTTGTTTTGTAGTTGGCCCGAGGAAGTTGAATTATAGTCAAAGAAATCATTTAAATCAAAATCTAATTTTTTGATCGCTCAAGTACCCAATATGTATAGGGTGGCGCATAAGTAATCGAATGATGACTTTCAAAATAAAATTGAACAACTTTATTATTGAACTTTTTTCAATAATTTTTAATTAACTTTTAATTAACTTTAATTTTTTCAAAGTTAATTCTAAAAAAATTATGCAGTAGCTGCGACAACTCGCTGTGCGAATTTTCTCAGAATAAATACATCACTTCTTTTGGCAATAGATCTTAAGAAAACACAAAATATGGAGTATCGCTCTTAACATTAGAAAAATTGATCATTTAAATACATTAAAAATATCAAGTTACCATGGTGATGCATAGTAATATTCATTATTATAGGTTTTTTTTTTAAATTGCAAATATTTCTGTAAATAGTAAAGTTGCCGAAAATATGGCTTGACAATGAATTGCAGTAAAATTGGTTTACTATAACTTTACTCCTGACAAATTTTTCCATTTTACAATCATTAACAGAGAAATTCAATTTTTTGTTCTCTCCCTCCCTTTTAACTCCTCTCTCAATCTAAATCAATCTAAAATATCTAAAATATATCAAATCTAAAATTTACTACGGTGCGGTGAAAATTTGAAGAAATTTTTCCAAAATTCCATCATCTATAGAAAACCAATAACCTTATTTTCTTCAAAAATTCGCTAAAAACGAGTGCAAATAAGAACAAACTGAGTGAATTACTTAATAACTGAATAACCTGATATATACTGAAACATACATATGTTTGTACGGAAATTGTGACGAAAGTATTCAGTTAATGACAAACAAAAATCAATTAACTTCGCACGCTGCCAATATAGCTATCATGTAGCGTTGATACCATGGTTTATAATTGGTTGCGGTAATATATAATTTCTTATGACCATAGTCAATTTAACGATAATTATTTTATAATTGATTAATTAACTACTATTAATTATTCGTTGTTAATTAAGTTTTTTTCTCGAACATTTAATTATATTCTCGCGTTTTGTGTTTAATTGTTCGAATTAATTAATTAATTGTAAATAAAAATGTAGAAAATGTTTTAATATCGTAAAGAAATCAATATAATTTATAATTCTCTTATATAATATATAATTTATGTATATATATATATATATATATATATATATATATATATATATATATATATATATATATATATATATATATATATATATATATATATATGTATATATATATATATATATATATGTATATGTATATATATGTATATATATATATATATATATATATATATATATATATATATATATATATACATATATATATAGATATTTATCCATTACGTGGAGACCAAACGCATATTAAAAAATATCTTAAATACTTATTATTTTTTATTCTTTTCTATATACAGATTGTATGATAAAACATTTTATGTAGGAATTATTGTGCTGCGCATATTATTTTTAAATAAAAATTTATACCATATAATAAATTACATAACTTAAAAAACCCGACTACAATAAAAGAAGAGAAAAGTATTAATATCTGAAGCCGAAGGCCTTTTGTACTGTATTTTGTATTTGAAAATCCTGATTCACACTGGCAATAATAGCCAGTGATTGGATCATCTTCTCCATTAAGTGCATTTTCTGGTATGTAATTAATGAAGCATCGATCGACAACTCTATTACGGAATTTTCGGAATTTTTATACGCGCTGATATAACATTACATTATTAAGCCTCATTTTAAGCGTCATTTTCTTTCGGCAAGGAAGCATTTTGGAGGCTCGTGCCCAAGAAAACATTTATTCAGCGCATCGAAACGAACAACATATCAAAATCAGTTAAATTAGCGAATTTAACCGAGGGCCATTTGTGCGGGGTACTTTTTGAAAGGTAAATAACCAAACATTTTTCTATATTATTTTGTCTACATGCAATTAGCGTACGTGTTTCTAAGACTCTTTAAGGTAGTAACAAAAAAAAAATGTATGAAAAATAGGCATTAAAAACTTATTTGGTTAATTGTCTGGTAATTTGTCAGCAGTGTTAATTAAGTAAAATACATATTTTTCAGGTAGAATGGTATCACTACTTGATATTCTCGACGGCAAATGAGAATGTTAACCTTTTCGTTATGTTTCATCTAAGGTCAACACTTATTAGATGTGAATATACCTTTATAATTTTTTTTTCGTATTTAATAATGTATGGTATGGAAAAGTATGTTAGTATTTTTTTTTATATTTCATTATTTATTTATTATTTATATTCTTTGAACAAACAGAAAAAAAAATGTACTACATTTCAATTCTTTGTATTCTACATTGTTTGACCTTTAAAGCTCGCTTTACAATGTAAATAGAACACAATGAATGACGCATTTATAGCGACATTGTAAGCAGCGTCAGTCTATACATGTTATGGACCAACAGCGTGACCTATAAAATGCATTAAACAGAAAACACAAATGAAAAGAAAAGAAAATACCGAAGATACCGAAGATTCCGAACAAGGTGGGCTAAAGAAAAGAATCTGAACAGGAAAAACATTTCGGTTTTTTATTAAAATCATATTTATTTCTGCGTATTTCAAAATATATATAATTAAGTGTAATAGACCAATAAATTTAGAGATTAATTAATGATTTTTGGATATTTTATTCCTCAATATTTGCTACAAACTACTAAAAATAACCCGTTAAATACATGGTAGATACTGAGTTCATTATCAATGCGTGAACTCTTCATTTTAGTTTTTGAACTGAAATTATGGTAAATGTATTCAGTTTATGGAAAACGTTTTCAAATAAAACTTGTTTATTTAAAAAAATGGAACATTTTTTTTCTTTAATCATTTACGGTCTCAAAAATGGATACCTCTTCCTCTATTGGGAGGATGCACGGTCCGATTTTGCCCTAAAACTTTTTAGCTCTAGAACACACACACACAATTTATCTCTTTTCGTTTTTGAGTTATCGTCAGACGAACACACGGACATTCGCAAATGAACTAATTAGGTTATTATACCTATACCAAAAATTTTTACCAGTAAAGTCGGGACTAAACTTAATATAACCTTAAATATATTGTATATACCAGGTAGAAAACTCAATCCAATTTCCCAACGCTTCCACTATTTGTTACATTATTCAACTCCTCCAGCAATATTATCTTGAATGTTTTTGAATTCAACTTTGTATGTCAGTATACAGCTTGTATTTTAAAATATATCCAATCTGGAAACAATGTATAATGTATCTATCGTTGTCTATATGCAGTGTACTATGATATGGTGTCTTTGTTATACATAAACTGCATTTCTTACAAATTAAATTGTTAAACCAACTATTCGAATATTCTTCCATTATTAGCAAACAATATCCTAGTCGATTGTAAAACTCTACCCTGGTATTTTCTAGCAGTTGAAATTCGCACAATTGTCAACAATTACTATACTATGCACTGTCTTTGATCAGTCTTTGGTGGGAACGTATTAGCTCCACTGCCAAAGTGCAACAAAGTACATTATATCATGATATACTGTGCATAAACAGTGATAGATGTACTATACTTTGTTTCTAGATTGGGTCTATTTTCAAATACAAGCTGTATATATACCATATTGTTTTCTCAAGTAACTTACACATGTGTGCAAACGAGAACACGTGTTTCAAAGGTCTGGTGAACTAGTCGAAATTTAGATTGCAACATTTGACCTTAATATGAACGATTTCATACTAACGGGGTAATTTAAATAAAATCTTCGTAAAAAGTATCCACTCATGAACGAAACTCCCAGGTGTATCTGCGACAAACCATTTTAAAACCATAGTTTTTTTTCTTTGCTTTAATTTGCCTTGAGGCTATAAATCTACAGTCAGGGTACAGAGAAATGTTAAAGTCTCTTATATTATCTCATAATATTACACCTTTAAGCCTGCACACGTATTCCTTTGTAATATATTATTAACTTGAATTTTAATCTCACAAACGAATTAATTTCCATTACTAGATTATCACATTAATAAGATAGATATGTAATTGGCTTGAATATCGTCTGCCTGATTCATACCGTAAAAAACCTTGTATAACCTTAACCTTCCGTCAGGCGTAATACGTTCGACTGCTGAATCGGGCGCAGTGTACTTAATTCAAAAAGCATAATAAACACCTGGTTTACATCTATAAGTACATTTATATAACTTTCCAGTGAGGTAAATCATTATTTGGGGGGTCAAGAAATTTGGGAGGAATTTCTCCATCTACGGGTAAGGGGTGGGGTGGGGTTGTGTCGAAAGCGATAAAATTATTGTTATAAAACGATGTCAAATGTATTTTTTAAAATTTTAATTAATTGCTCAAAACGTCATGATTGTCTATTAATTTTTCAACGGGTTTTATCTCGTTATAATAATGATAAAGCTGTGATTTATATACAGGAGATATACAGACAGTGTTGGGATGCTTTTCCAATAGAGAATCAATGTTAATAATTATTTATTACTTGTAGGCCGTGTGGTTACCGTGTGGAGTCACACACTCTTAAATGTGTCAGTACACACAGTACACACAGTCAATGAGTCAGTACCCACTCTTAAATGACAAACAAACTACCATACGCATATTAGATGACTCTCAATAGATGTGTACTGAATGACTCGGCACAGTAACCACACGGCCTGCTAGTAATAAATAATATTTAACCTTGATTCTCTATTGGAAAAGCATTCTAACAGTCTGTATATACAAGTTAAATAAATTTATATTTTCAAACTCATAATACAAAGTGTGTTTCTTGTAGTTTTTTTCCAACTATTTATGAAAAATGATGTCTAACAAATGATGTCCCCTTTCGCGGTAAAAAAAGTTTTTCAGCATTTACCTATTACATATACAGCTATTTACCGATGGTGTGTGACCAACTGCATCTTGGAAACAATAGGACCTGAAACTCCCAAGTATTTCTTTTAAGGGAGATCCAGCACTGTCTTGTATAATCAGGACACAAAAACCGGTATGTTTTTATTATAGAACAAATGCATATAAACACATACACAACATATATATTTATCTTTACTATCCCAGTTTTTTTTATTATGTTGAGTATTTTTTTAATACCACAGATAATAGTTGGGCGGGCATGAAGTTTTACATGCTTCTAATGAGAGAGAATGATTACTTTGTTATTAAATATCTCGCGTTCTAAACGGTCAAAAATTCTGAAATTTGGGTTGGATTATTAGAAAAGTGATTTCATGCTTGAACTCCCTTCATAGAAAAAAACAGAAACTAAATAAATATTAATATTGAAATTAATAATTGGGTTTTTTTACGCCACCCGATCGATATATATAAATATTAATAATTTTTCACATTGTAATAGCATACGCGTCATACCATAAGTTTTGAATAAAATATGTTATTGTATAGTCACAAAAAATAGAATATATATATATATATATATATATATATATATATATATATATATATATATATATATATATATATATATATATATATATATATATATATATATATATATATATATATATATATATATATATATATATATATATATATATAAGTTTATTTTATCGTCTCCGTAGTACATAGAATATTAAATTTGATTATATTATATGTTGTTGGTTGTGTTATATATAAGTACATATGTATATGTACCTACGTACGCATATTAATGATAATATTTTGATAATAAAATATACATTTATCTGTGTAATACACTTTTTTTTTCATTTTCTTTAATTAAATATTAAAATATAAAGGTATGAGTAATTAAAAATATTGTTTGGAATATTCTTATTATTACAGGACTGTATTTAAAGTTTATTTAACTTTGTAAGCTTTAAAGGATTATAAAATATATAGATATTTATATTTGTTTAAGTAACTTGTGAAAGTCACACTTTCACTTATGAAAGTGGCACCAAATGATCTACGAATAACATATCCTGAGACAATATAAGAGTAACTTTAATAAGAGTGATGTTAACAAGAGAAAATCCAATGAAAGCAATTTTAACAAGAGTAATTTCAGTAAAATTTATTATATTTTAATCTATTTTGTTTAATTTTTTATTTATTTTGTTTTTGTCTATTGATCTTTATTTTCTATCTATTTCTAATTGTCAAAGAGTAAATTACGACTAGCTAATTTATACTGATGATGACTACATTGTAGTCGAAATAAGTATTATATAATACAAAAACTGATCTAGGTATTGGGGCGAATTTGAAATTTTATTGAGTTCTCATTAAATATCATTTGATAATTTAATATAATAAATTCAGCAAAATTCGATTGTAACAATTTTAAAAAAGAACGGCACTTACGTGGTTATGTGTACTTGGTGTATGATTTTATAATAACATAATTGTATTGAGTAATTTTTGAATATTTTTACGATTTTGATTATAGTATTTATTACCCTGGAGATACTAAATTGTTTTCAAATTTAAACTACTATATCTACGAACAATTTAATATACAATGTAAATATTTTTTTATTGCTGGCGTATATGATAAGTACTCCATTTCATTTATCTGTGAATTTTAATATCATAAAATAATAATAAAACCAAAAATTTATTTCTCAAGAAAACTACAAAATTACTATAAGATAATTGCTTGAAAAGGGCACTAAACTTATGAAGATTAGATTACAATCACTTTTCGAAAATATTTTTTGAACCTTTCCAATCTCAATGAGTATAAGAGTCTTGTTTTCGATTACTGTGACATTATTTGTGAGATTTCGAGTTAAGATATTTTGGTCATATTGTAGGACTGAATAATAAATCAAATTGATTTATTTTCATCACCTTTTCGTCTTCTTCTTCTTCAGTGGCCTCACAGACCCTAACCTTCTCAAGAAGTCTGTTCTAATCAGATCTTTTATTGGCAATTGTCTTCTAGTTTTTGATCTTCAATGTATCTAAATCTGATTCAACCTACCAGATCTTGAGTATGTGTCTGTAGGCTTTGTCAGAAAGGTTTTTTAGTAGCACTGTCTTCTTTCACTCGGGCTTCATGGACGATCCAATCGATTCTTTGAATTTTAATGAATTTTGTAACATTTGATTCTTAAGAGACATGATAAAGTTTTAAATTTGATTTCTCGTACCTGACTCCATCGATCTGTTTCTCACCAAAAATACTTCTTAGTACTTTTCTCGCAAGTATTCTAAGAGCTTCCCCATATTTTTTAGTCTTGGTCCACGTTCTTTGAACGACCTAATATTCCATGTTCCGAAAACATTTTTATGGAGATTCCGTAACAGTAGGTGTTTACAGGATGAAGTTGTTTGTCTCACGCTAAAGGGGCCAGGGTGAAGTGCTTCTGTTTGTCTGCTATCTATCCTATGACCTGACCGGGTTGGAGGGTGCTACCATCACGTCTGTTTCACTCTATTTCGACGACGGTAAGAAGTGGAGGAAATCTTTAAAGTACACAGAAAGTTGTTATATAGAAAAAATACGAACATCTTTTTTGGAAAACTTTATCCAAAAACCAAATGGATTCGGCAATGTAAGTATTATTCTTAATAATGTTCGGTATAAATTAAGATAACAACCAATAATAAATAATCTGGCAAAAAATTTTGAAAAATTTGTTTCGAAAACTTCGAAATAATCAATCACCTGTGGCCGACAAGTTTTGATGTTCGTGTAACAACCATTGTAAATTTGTTTTCCACTTTTCGATAATTCTAAAAGTTTATGAATTTGTCTACATTTGTTGATGATCTGTTACAAAATTTAAATTTTATTTACACAATTTTGATGGTTTCTTCTCAAAAAGTTTTATAAATTGGTTTTTATCTTGAGATGGGTAAGATATTGATAACATCGTTATAGAGTTATAACTATAAAAACAAAAAACAATAACATAATCAGTCATGACAGTATAAATCTAGTCAAAAGTCTAACTGACGGTTATTTTGAAGAATGAATTCAACGTCCCAAGCATTTCTCATTCATCTTCTAATCTAATGGTAACAGTATTTTAGGCAGTATCAAAATAATTCATTCATTCGTTTATTTTCTATAAAATTATTCCACCCCATATATATGAACCTTTAGGAAAACCATATACGGAAGCTCCTGTTAACAGCTAATAAATTGGAGAAGCAAATTTCACCTGACTGAAGTAGAAGTAGGAGCACAATTGGTCATAAGGTTAAAATACGATGCTTTTACAAACCCCAAGCTATATTTATTTTCCAAGAAATCATTTCAAACTAATAACTTTATATGAAATCAAACTTTGATATTGGTACTGGTTTTGATTTGTTTTGAAAATTAAATAGATTAAAATCTATCGAATATTTCTGAGAATTTTCTATGAGTGGATTATTATTTGTTTTCAATTGCTGGTTAATTTGTAAAACCATATAAGGGAGCTTCTGGTAATTGTTAATAAATGGGAGAAGTGAATTTCCCTTGACTGAAGCAGGAGGAGCACAATGGGTCACAAGCTTAAAATACGATGCTTTTACAAACCCCAAGCGATATTTATTTTCCAGGAAATCATTTCAAACTAATAACTTTATATGAAATCAAACTTTGATATTGGTACTAGTTTTGATTTGTTTTGAAAATAAGTAATAATAATAAAATCAATCGAATATTTCTGAGAATTTTCTATGAGAGGATACTTCTACTTTACATTTAGAACTTTTGCAATAATTAATTTTTGTTACACGACATAAATCGGTATTTAACTATCAAAAAATGTTTAACTTCTCAAAAAATAAACCAATAATTGAATTAATTATATTTGTATTTTTTTTTGCCTGAAATACTATGGATTATTTACTTAACTGCATTAAAAGACGAATGATGAATGTTTTGAACGTTGGTATAATATATTGTTCTAACTGACCAAGACTATGCCAAATGAGTAGATTTATGCTCGGCATTCAACGGAATGACTGATTATTCTTATTGACAAAGACAAGATACATTGTTTAAGAAAAGTTTAGTTTCATTCTCAGAACAATTTATTTGACTGGCAATGTTTATTTGAAAATTATTATTACCACTAGACGAAACTAGTTGAAAAATTTACGGTACAATCACGGCTTTTATACAATAAGTGGCGCTATATAGCAGTTATACGACCGTATTTAGTATACAATATATGACAATGATTACAAAATATTATTTTCCTTTCAAGACCTTGTAGTTTTTGAGATATGAGAGGATGACAAAGATGAAATATTAGATTAGTTGGACAGAGAATATTTAAGAGAATTAAATATATGATTATTCCTGGTGGTGTATATCGTTCTAGAATGTAGATAGATATATAATTTAAATTTAAAATTGAGTTTTTATTGTAATGTTTCCCTTGAGAGTTTGTAAACAAAATTATTGTTATCATTATATTGTTGAGTAGGTGTACAATGTGTTTCAAAATTCAAATACGACTTTGTCGAATGTTGAAACTTGTGATAATTTCTTAACACGCTTTTATAAACTTGACTTGTACCTAATAAAAGCGTATATATATTATATATATGTATAATATTACATACAGAAACACTTAGAATGTTCAAATGATTCCAAATACAATATATATATATATATATATATATATATATATATATATATATATATATATATATATATATATATATATATATATATATTTAGAAAGTGTACATTCATCATATTGATTCAATTTGTCTTCCACAGCCTGTAAAAATAAAATAATAATTTGCAATTATATTTATTCATTATTGATACTACACGTCACATTAGATGAATTGAACTGAAAACAAATTTAACTTCACAAGAAAATGATAAATTACAAAAAAATTCAATTACTATTGATTCAATCTATATCAATATAACAGGGTGAATCGAACCAGATGCATAATAGCACACGCCTCCATTTATTTCTATGATACTCCCATTCCTCAATAACATCCAATAGAAATCGATAAATTGATCATCTCCCGGAAACAAACGAAGACCACTTCGATTGGCTCAAAGATATGATAAACACCAAAGCACTCAAAGTGGAGTGCTTGGAGAACATGTGGTAAGTGATAGAAATATTATTATTTTTTCATTAATAAAATAATATTTATGTTAAATTATAATTTTAGATGAAAAAATAATAATATTCCTATCACTTACCACATGTTCTCCTAGCACTACACTTTGAGTCTTTGAGCCAATCACACAGTGGTCTTCGTTTGTTTCGGGGAGGTGATCAGTTTATCGATTTCTATTGGATGTTATTGGGGAATGGTAGCATCATAGAAAGAAATGGAGTCGTGTGCTTTTATGCACCTGGTTCGATTCACCGTGTATATCCGACATATAAAGGATGCACCAAAATAAACATTTTATGTTTAGACTATCTATAAACTAAAGTTTATGGTTTTTATTTGTTTTATTCATTTTCGATAAACGATTAAGAAGGAATGTTAGTAACCGCAACCACTTTGTGAAGAATTAATTTTTTTCTAATCTCTTATTCGAAGTATGGTTCGATTTTGTCTATTCAAGGAACTTAATCTTACTTTTTAGCTCTAGAATACACACACACATAATTTCAGCTCGTTATATCTTTTTGAGAAATCGTATGAAGTTATTAGGAAATGAAATAATTAGATCATTTTATTATCGCCTATATCAAACTTTTTTTTTTCTGCGATCAATATTTTCAACCGTTACAAAGTCGAAACTAAACATATAATACCCTGGTATATATTCTATATACCAAGTATAACGTGTGTATTTAAATATTAATTATTATTAATTAAATTAAATACATTGACTGACAAAATTAATAATAACTTCTTTTTGATATATACATATATTATATGAAACGTTTTATTAAGTTAATAAATTAATTATTTATATAACAACGTCATTACCAATAAACATTTCGCAGATCTTAATTAATTTCAGATGATTATAAAACGTAATATGATACGATAAAATATCAAAACTTTCTTCTTACGTAGTAATGTAGCATATGAACATATATCAAAGAAATTTTATCCGTTTTATAAGACTACTTTCTCTTTTTATTTCTTGAATATATCTTTAACTATAATCGAAATTCGAATAGCAGGAATCAGTTAAATATCTACTTTAATAAGTTTGTGAAATATAATAAATACTAAAGTAGATTATTTGAAGGAAAAAAGTGTGTATACTTATGTACGTACGTAAGAAGTTATGAATCATTTTGAATAATTTATCAAAATAATATTAAATAAAGTAAATACAACTATTAAGACACAAAAGTTTAATAAAATAATACAGTAGTGAAAAACTACACTAGAAAAATTATATATTGTATCTGAAACCAATACTTAATTACAGTCTACACAATCCATTATTTGCATTAGAATCAGAGTTAGTGAAATTTATCAAGATCAGGTCAGGTTTATCTATACATATATTTAATATACAAAATTTAATGGCCCATAAAAAAGATATCATTGATAATATGGCTCGAAATTCTAATGTTCTTCTTTTATCAGAAACATGGAGTAATAATGATGAAGATATTTCTGTACCTAATATGCAAAGATCATCATACACACACAAAATTATTGTCCACTGAAGACTAGGATCTAATATATAAATTTAATCTTTCTACTTCTATGACACTAGGTATTAAAATCGGTGGGCAAAACATCAATTATATACGATATGCAGATGATACTGTTCTAATCGCCGATAGTGAACGTAAGTTACAGTGTTTAATAGATAAAGTTTGTGATTTGAACAGAGTAGTTGGAATGGCTATTAATCCAAAAAGACTATAGGTATGATAATCTCTAACAAGCTAGTAAATAATCCAACCTTGAATATTAAAATTAACAACATGAACATTAAATCCAATGACAAACATTTGTATCTTGGTTCATTAATATCGAACAACGGAAAGTATGACCAGGAAATAAAAAGACGAATTTCGATAGCGAAATCATCATTTTCAAAACTAAAAAAAAGTAATACTTAATAAAAACCTTAACACTAAAACCAAACAAAAAATCATTCAGACGTGCATATGGCCGATACTAACATACGGATGTGAATCCTGGACTCTCAGTGAAAGATTAATGAAGTCAATTGAGGCTTGTGAAATATGGTTTTGGAGAAGAGTTTTAAAAATAAAATGGAATGATTATACAACTAATCAGAGAGTTTGGGAACGAGTTGGTTTTAAAAAACAGTAACGAAATTTGATACGTTAAAGACAGTTAGAGTTCTTGGGGCATATTATTAGAAGAAGTGGCTTAGAAGCCACTATTGGGTAAAGTGGATAGGAAAAAAGGACGAGGGAGAAAAAAACTCAGTTTTATTAAATCTTTGCCACTTCATCAAAACACAGAAAACCTCGTTCATACAGCATATGATCGAGAAAAATGGAGAAGCATGCTGGTCAAAGTCTGTTTACAGACATGACACTAAATGTCTCTCAAACACTGTGCAATAAAACAGGATAACGAATGTAACATCGATCGAGCGAGTGCTACATTAGTCGAGTGTCATATCAGTGATTCGCTACATGCTGAAAATACACTCTGATCTGATTCTCATAACGCACCAAAATAATTATAATTTTAAATTGTTACATTAAGTGTCAATTAGTTTCTAAAAAAAAAATGGTATACACTTATTTTATCAAAATGAACACCTTTTAATTAGACCTAATTAAATAATATTATCATAGATCATTTTGAAATTGTTTATTTTTAATTTTAAGTGATGTAATCTAATTATAAAATATTTTCATAGTATATGATATTCTAACTTATATATATATATATATATATATATATATATATATATATATATATATATATATATATATTTATGTATATATATATATATATATATATATATATATATATATATATATATATACAGGATGTCCAGTAAGTAGTCGAGTTTCATAAGAGGGTAGGTAGAGGGTAAGATTTTGGAACGAAAAGTCCTGAGATATTTTTTAATTAGACGCACCATTAATTTATTATTAATTAATTAAGGAAACTAGGTTGAAACCAGAGTTGCAAAAAGTGCATTTTTTTGAAAATTTATTTTTTATTTAATTATCAATTTTTGAAAAAATGTATTGCTTAAATTTTTCAAATTATTAATTCCTTGCAAAGTGCATTAATTAAATTTTTTTATTTTTTCAACAATGTAATAAATAAATTGTTTTTTTATTTTGGTAAATTTATTTAGGTTTAATAATGTTTTAAACATAAAAATTTATAATTTTGAAATTCGATACAAAATCAGAAAATGGAATAACACAAAAGTTTGAATTTTTTGTAGTTAATATGATAACATATTAAATCATATGACGTTATGCTTATCATATGACTAATTGATAATATAAAACCCTTTTTAAAGAGGGATTTCAAATTATATGATAAGTTTTTTAATCAATAATAACGAAATTTATTTAATACAAAACCATTTAAATAAATACATTAGTCCTGAAATATTTGAATGAATCATTTTTCTGTACCTAATCGGTCATAAGTTATAGAAATATGTTTTCTTATAATATTTAAACAACATCCTGTATATTTTCATTAAATATGATATTTAATGTTATAATATAGGTAACTATATCTAGATACGTCTTTCTATTACGTTTATAAGGACATGTATAATACATTATCTAAATTATATATCTTGTAATAATTATAATAATAAATGTATGTATATAAGCTTGAAATGAATTATTTTGTTGGTTTTTTTAGTAAAATTGAATTGTTTTTTTTAATGTCTATTTAATTAACATATCTAGGTAGTTTATGGTTTTTTTTTCCATGTAATAAATTTTTTATATGGACAGTATTTAACACTTGGTTACCCAAACAACAAAGGGGGATAAATGATATTACCCTTTTTGAAAAAAGGTATTCAAAAATTATCTCGAAAATAAAGCTTGGCCGATAATAGAAGAACTTATCGATGGTAAAATTTCCGAAGAATCTGTATATATGTATATACTATGTTAATAAGTTTTCACGTAATCAATGTTTTTTTGCTGTTAAAACTTTAGTATAAAATAGATAAAATGATATTATCTGTAATCCGGCAATCACTATGGCCGTAGAGATGTTTGACAACAGGGAAACGAATTGATTTTGTGATATCAGGTTCATATTTTACTACTCATTATGTTAAATGGAAAATGGGATAATTAGAAAATATTTGTTGTATAGACTATAGAGTTAATGTGCCTAATAACAAAAATTGCTCTGAAATATTAAGATTTCAGGGCATCGTTCCATTTTGGAATTGCAACATATGAACAAAAATATCATTTTTCGATAGTGGTGATTGTCATCTGCAAACCAAAATCGCTAGAATATTCATAAGCGCTAGTATATTCATAGCAAAATAAGCTTCTGGTGGAAATAACTCTTTCAGAAGTGGGAATAATTTTTCTGTGTCTTTAATGGTATCAAAAGCTCCATCACTTGGCTTGCCTGATCAAGACCAACATTCTCTGTCTGACGCAGTCTATTTAAACAAACTGTTCACTAAAATTCTAACTGTGGTTAATTTATTTCAATTAAAAACTGTTTTAAGTAGTTTGCGGTTTTAAATTGAGATATGATATACACAAACTGATCTGACTATTTTAATCATTTTTTTTTAAAATATATATTTATTTATACCCAAATTTCCCTAAAAAATTACATATAGATTTTAGTCTATTTGTAGACATTGTGTGACATTTACGTCAGTTATTTTTTTTGTTGTAAATGTTTTATTTTTATCTCATGCATCTTCTAAGGATATGTTTTCACAAATGCATTATGCAATACGTACGAATGTCATATTCGTTCCATATAGATTACTATTATTCTTTAGGTGAAACATTATACTTGAATGTCATACATGTATTAAAAAATTGTATAAATATTACAAAATATTGAATTAGACAATGATAAAATAATCTAAATCGGTTTAGATCGTTTAAGGTCGTGCTTTTCGACAGAACGTTTTGAAGACGAATCTTTCATCATAACATTGTAAAAACTTTTATTTTACTCATTTTTTCGAAAACCGAATGCATTCGAAATCAAGTATAAAATTTTGATAAAAGAACATTAATTTTGCAATTTTGCTGCAATGCATATCTTATATGTATTGATAACTCTGGTCACGACGTCTGGTGGCCAGAAAAGAAACCAGTTTTAGTCTGCAGTATAAGTTATAGCCGACCCAGATCTCTAATATATATATATATAATATATATAGATAGGGTGGCGCATAAGTACCGTTACTTATGCTTATACTAATTAAATCATAACGTTACTTATGCACCATCTCATATAATACCTTTATTAACAAAATTCTTGAATTAAATTATCTTTCAATAAATTTAAAATTAAAAAAAAAAAAACATTTCAAACGGCCAAAATTTAGAAGAAGAAAAATTATTTAACATTAAAAAAAAGAGAACATTATTTCGTTTCACACAAAATTCATCCTTTTTTAAGGTCCACCCTCAAGGCAGTTCTCAATAGACTTTACAATATTGTGTACATCCTGTAACATTTTGTACAAGTTAGTGTCTACATAAAACTTGTTCATATTGTGATATTTGTTTTTATAAGTTTATAATATTTGACTTAAGAGAGTTCCAGCATAAAATCACTTTTCGACAAATTTTACTCATTTTTTTCACAGCCTTAAAATAACGTTTTTCTAATAAATCCCGAAGTTTCAGAATTTTTGAACGTTTAGACCGCGAGATAATAACAAACTAATGATTCTCTCTTATTCTCTCTCTTTAGAAGCTTGTAAAATTTCATGCCCGCCCAACTATTATCTGTTACTGTTATCTGTTAAAAATACTCGACATAATTTAAAAAATAAACTAAGAGAGTAAAGATAAATATTTCATAAAAAATTTTTTTGAAATAGCGTTTTTACCGTTTTGTTTTCGAAATATAATAGTTAAAAAATTTTTTTTTATTTCAAAAATACATTTATTTGTATATATGAATAGTGAATATATGTATGTTTTGTGTATGTGTGTATAATAATTCTATAATAAAAACAAACCGGTTTTTCGTCCTGATTATACAAGACAGTGCTGGACCTACCTTTATCAAAGTATGACGTATAAGTTTACAATTCACATATTATACGTACATATAATGCATATGTAAGACATTTCTACTTATCTAGATTATATGTTTCTTTGCTGATTAGATATTCTAATTTCATATTTAGAATAACATAGAATATATAGAGATATTTAATATATCATGTCGGTAAGAAAATTCTCTTCATGTCTTCGCAATTATAAACTTGACGGTATAAATGTAAGAAATCATTGGTTATTTAAAATTCAATTTTGTTGATAATAATGTTTGCGATAAACTTTGTAAGGTGTGAAGACTCCGAGTAATCGAAAACCTACTCTAGAAATAATTAAATACAAAATTTTGGAATTGAAACCATACATTTATTTGCCTAATAAATAATGAATGAACATCAGTTTGTTAGTAGTTACTGTGGTAACTTAGGAAACAACTATTGCGTATGCAAATGTATTTAAATATGAAAGTAAATTTAGATTTAGGAGCAAGTACACTTCAGCTTCAGAACTTTCTATTTAATTTTGGAATAGTGAAGGTGGTGGGAATAATATTACTAGAAGAGAAAAACGTGCAGAGTGCGTTTTGGTTTTTGCCAAATATTTCTCTATAATTGCCTCTCTATGATGCTTTCTGTTTATTTTCGCCTTAAGTCTATCTTTCAAAATTCTTCTCTGAAAGCTAACTAACCATGAATTATTGTAGGTATTTTATCATTTCTATTTATCATTTTAGGATACATCGAATTATACTTTCTAATTAAATAATTAACAATTATATCATTAAACAATGATGGAACGTAAAGAACGTTAGATATAAGAACTTATATCTAATAGTCAGGTTGAGAATGGATTTGATCATTCTCAGTGTTTTTGACGGTAATCTGGTCCAGTTTTCATTACAAAAATTTGTTTTAATTCAAATAAAACTATTTTTTCCAGCAAAAAAAAAACTGTTTTCTTATTATTCGAACTATTTCTGACGAGGAATAGTTTTAAAATTTGTGACTGAAATTTTGATGCTACATAAACTTTATTTTATAAGTTTAGCTCCAAGTTTGCATCGGTTAGAAATATATGTATTAAACCCTTAAATGTATTAAACCCTTCATTTTGAGTACTTGCCTGACTGTCTGTCTACCAAAATGAGGAGTTGAAATTTCTAGAGCTAAAAAGTGATTTGAAATTCGAACAATATCGATTGCTTACTAGAAAAATATTAAAATCATAAGAACAAAGGCAAAACATTCAACTATTAAATATGTTCATTTTTTAATAAACAAATCTTGTTTCAAAAAAAAAAAACTCATTTATATTTGAGAGATAGAACAAAAATTTAAAAACAATAAATAACCTTCTTTTTTTTTAAAATAAACAAGTTTTGCTTGAAACTTTTTTTCGTAAATTCAGAATATACCGAGTATTTAAGGAATTAACTTAGTTCGTTGTTATTTTTACTACTTTTGACAAGTTTTTTTCATAAAACAAAAGTCAGATTGAAGAACTGAAGAGTTTGATCAGTATGGATTAAATGGCAAGCGTTTGCACCGTTTTTATCCGGACTAATTATTATTAGACTTAGTAGTTAAATTGGATTTGACAAACAATTATTCATTTATATAATTGTTCACCTAGAGAACAACAAACTTAATATAAATACTGCTAGTATTGTTGTTAGTTCAAAAACAATAAATTCGAGGAACTGTCTTTCATAATTATCTTGTATCTGTTAGTACTAATATACAGGATGGCCCATAAGTCACGGACACAACTGAAGATATGGAGAGAAAATTGAATTCTGAGACGAAAAGTACTTTACCATTTTATAATTAATAATTATAATTAATTAATTTTATAATTATAAATTTTATAATCAAACGCCTAGGTAATTAATAAATAATTAAAATGAGACAACCAATCAGGGGCGCGCTACAGCGGCAGAACGCTAGTCGGGAGAGTAGTAGGAGTACCCGCGAGTGAGGTAGGCTACCGCACAAGCGAGACGCCAAAATACTCGCGTGCGTCGATTTCTTCATGAAATCATAGAGCGCAGTGTGCGCATTAAAGTATCTGTTCAATGATTTTTAGCTAATTACATGAAATAATTAATAAATATTTTTATAACTGCTTAACCCTTTACAAACAGGTAGATGTAGATTGTAAAGGCTGCCCTGGACAGGCTACACTTCGACCATAAGGTCCATTGTGATGCCTTAGGATGTGACGATGTGAGTGGAGTGGAAGGAATTTGTGAGTAGACTAGGAATTGGTAGGATATGCGGCTGCAGCCGACTATGATAGGAACTATGCCGATATTCATCTAGAGTTCGTGAAGGAAACTGCAGAAAACCTTCTCAAGCATAGCCGGTTACTTCGTTCTTGTCCATACGCCGACAGTTTAGTCAATCAACCGCCCTTTTTTTTTTTTTTTTTATTAATTTTTATAATTGACAAACTGCCGATGTCGGGATTCGAACCCATAACCTCCCAGTTTCCAAGTACTGCATACTGCGCAGACATGACGCCTTAGACCGCTCGGCTACTTGGCTGGTGTTACAAACAGGTACTCAAGTTCTTATATACTTGAGCGCGAGTGTCTTGGCATCTCGCGTGCGCGGTAGCCTAACTCTTTCGCGGTAGCTCCTACTACTCTCCCGCCTAGCATTCTGCCGCTGTACCCCGCCTCTGATTGGTTACTTATTTCAATTCATAATTAATTACCAATACGTCTGATTAAAAAATGGTAAAAGACTTTTCTTAAAAAAATGGGAGTTTGTACTTATTTACGCGCGATAGAAGTTATACTTCCTTTGCGTGGAATTTTTGTAATCCATGAAAATATTTATTTATTCGATTTAGAAATATTTAAAATCAATATAACATATTAGAATTAATGATATTTTTAAACGGAGCATTATATGCATGCGTATATATGAAAAAGTTGTATGTGTACAAAAAATGTGCTTTTCTGACACTTTTTATACCTGACACATATGATATACACCAGGGCCCATTAAGTTTAGGTCCGACTTTGTAAAGGTTGAAAATATGGATCTTAGAAAATTTTGTTATAGGTGTTCATAAAATGACCTAATTATCCCAATTCTGCATATCTGTCTATCCGTCCGTCGGTCCGTCCACTCGATAACTCTAAAATGAAAAGAGATAACTAACTGAAACTTTGTGTTTGTTTTCTAGGGGTAAAAATTGAGGCCAAGTTCGAAACCGTTCTATCTGTTGTAAACAATAACAGATAGAAGAAATATGGAAAGACTAAAAATGTTATTTTTTGAAACAATATTATTTATTTGATATTTTCAAACAATAATATTATTTGAAACTTAGTATATACCGGGTATTTAAGCAATTAACTTAGTTTTTATTTTCACTTGTTTTAATATTCAAAATGTTGTTATAAAGTAAATTTGGGAAAAACTTTTCAAAGACAATTTTATAACCTAAACAACCGGTATATAAAATTTATGTCGTCACATAAAATAATGTGTATACCCATATACATAATATATTAATTACATATCCCCAAAATAATGCTTTAGTGCCTTATTTATTACGCGAAATATATATACCACATAATATACAGCGTGTTTCAAGTTGATACAATCTTATATTTATTTTAAAAACCATAATAATAGTTAATAAATCTAAAGAAAAAAAAACTATTCTGTTAAAATTAATCCTCCTTCACTACGGTCGAAGGGCTGGTTTTCATTTTGGAATTTATTTTGATATGGCAAACTCATACGGGTTTTATCTTGAAATTTTGAAAGGTATTTTAAGCACGTATAGTTTTATGGATTTTTTTTTTTTTTTTTAAACTAGTGTTTTTTTTTTAAACTGTTATATCCATTATCCATTCGGCTATAATATACCAACGGAAGTGACTGTTATTATTATTCTTCTTCTTCTTTATAACATTCTTTGACATGAAATGCTTGATATGAAAAATCAGACACATCTACGATGGGAATTGAACCGACGACCTCTGGCATTCTAGACCAATGCTCTAATAACTGAGCTACCTGAGATATTATGGTAGTGGAATGCATATGATCCTCTACTATCTATCGATGCATTATTAATTTGTTTATTTACCATTTATATATTTCAATTAAGGTATTTCCAAACTATTATTAGGTTGTCAAAGAACAACTTCACGAAATTCACAATATTAGTAAAATGAATCCTCAGAAATCAGCTGAATTTTTTTGAGAATTTATCCCCATGGCGTTTTTGAGAAAACCGTTTCGTAAGTTGGAGAAATTTAACTAGAATCTTCATAAACATGGTGAAATAAAATGCACAATTCCGACTGTTTTTTACTTCGAACTCTCTGACTATAATCACGGTTGTTGTGAACTTCGACACTTACTTTCCTCAATTTCTTAGAAATATTTTTCCTTAAAACTTTTTGGAGAATGTCGAGAACATCGAGTTATTGAGTTTTTTGATAAAATATGCGTAAAAAAGTGCATTTTTTTCATGTCCGTAGCAGAAGGTTATTTTTTACGGTTCAGTTGGCATCCTGAGTACCGACGCGCTGTTTGAAAGTCGTTTGAAATTATATACTAGTATATGTATGATGTTTCATTGCAGAATCTCCCTGATTCGCATATAATTCTCTATACAGTTCTTTTCGCGTGGGTACTCGATCAACTGATATAGTTTCAGCGATTTTCTTAATTTGACATTTAAGTAATATGTCTGAACATTGAAAACATTACTTGGCATCCAATGTTTGATATGAAAATAAAATATATTTATTGAATGTGAAGATAAACTTAAAACTTTCTGTATGTGCTACATATATAATTTTGTAATTTAAAATCAGGTGAGTTAAAATTTTCATAATTAATGGCTCGGTTTGACAATGTTAACAAGATATATACTCGTGACGTAAGCTTGTAAATTAAATATAGTGCTGAACCTCACACTTCATGGGACCAACAAAAAAAAAACCAATAGGTTAAAAGCTTCATTTACGTAAAACATGTACGTACGTATACTTTATGAATATTATTAATTCTAGGAAATAGTCTGCTCACACGATAGCTTGGAAATAATATGGTTATGTTTCTCATACACACATGTCTTGGTTTCAATCTTTTCAAATGAGAAAAGCCGATAGGTTAAAAGCTTCTTTTACGTAAAACATGTATATTTATTCTAGGAAATAATCTGGTCACACGATAGCTTGAAAATAATATGGTTATGTTTCTCATACACATCTGAATATTTCGTCAAGTAAAGGTTTTTGAAAAAAATGCCTCGAATAAAAATTGACCTTGCTGGTGACCTTGCTTCGTCGTATGGGCCACAAAAGTCATGCCTTTTTTTCAAATTTGTATCGTCTTATTAATTATAGATATTAATTATTGATCATTTATAATTTATACGTATAAAAAGCCTTGAAAAATTTCCAAAACGACGTTACTAGTAAGTAACAAGCTAAATAGGCAAGACCAAGACCAAGACCAAGACTACAGGTATTTGAGCAAGACCAAGACCAAGGCCCAAACCGGAGAAGCAGGACCGAGACCGATACCAATATTGTCTTGGTCTTAGTCTCGCTTTGCTCATCACTACCCTGGACGGGCTGGACTTCGACCATAAGATGCATTGTGATGCCTAAGGATGTGTGGATGTGAGTGGAGTGGAAGGAATTTTTGTCTATAGACTACTTCTTGTCCATACGCCAACAGTTTAGCCAATTAACCGCCCTTTTTTCCTTAATAATTGACAAACTGCCGATTTCGGTATTCGAACCCATAACCTCCCAGTTACCAAGTAGGCATACTGTGCAGACATAACGCCTTGGACCGCTCGGCTACTTGGACTGGTGTCTGCCACCGTTACTTGTATGGAAATTGAAACATCCCAGTTCCAAGCAGAGCGAGTGATTGAAATGAAATTTGTTGTAAGATGTATATATGTGTATATATGTTATTTTCACGCTTACATGTAACCAGACATAATGGTAATATTTATGCCAGTAATGAGCAGAACTATCCACATACCATTATTTTATGACAAAACATATTTAGGTACTTAGTTTTAAAACGGGGGTATAAGTAGCAATATGTGTTCGTTGCCTTCTCTACATGTATATTATATTATGCACATTTAATTAAATGTTGAAAATTATTTAAGACTTGTAGAAAATAACAACTTGTTTAAAATATATATGATGTTGAAAGTTTTTGGTGAAATATTTTTGTAGACGATAAAGTTTTCTATATACCCGCACCTACATATTCTAATAACATTGTTGAAATAAAGTTGAAAAAGTTTTATGAATTATTTTACATACAATGCAAAAATAAACTCAGGTAATTGGAAATACCTCAACAAAACAGTGGTTTTAAAAATTAAAATTAAACACTTTCTTGCCCTTATGCTTAAAACGTGGAAGACATATTGCTTCGAAAAAATCTAGCCCCTTGTGTGTTGGTCAATGCGAATGTAGGGTATCTGTTTCACGTTGCCAATGTATTACCAATTCCACATTATTTACTATATCTAATAGTTGACATGTTTCAATCTTGCGATCATTCCCAAAACTGTAGTTTTCGCAGTTGATTATTCACTTATACTTATACTTAAACTAAACTATTTATGTCTATCCATTCATTGCTAGTATTATTATACTTTCGGGTATGTTATACTTACGTAGGTAACTAGCGCTTACTTCACTTGACATTTCAGTAATATATCTGAATATTATTTTGACATCAAAGTTTTGACATGAAAACTCTTACACATGTTGGCTGGGGATTTAACCCAAGACCTTTGTCAATCTAGACTCTGCCAACTGACGTACACAAATACCATGGTAGAACTTTCTGAAGTTTCTATGAACCCTTTACAAATCGAACTAATTGTCATGGTTTGGTGGAAGATTATTCGTAAACTAGAATATTGTGAATTTTTTCATATATTCGAAAACAAAGATTTCCCTGGTAAGGAGAGGGCCCAAGTTACAAATATTAGCAGTATAAGAGATACCATAAACATAATTTGGGACCAATATTTACAATATTTAACCGAATTCAATTTATATGCATAAATGTGTAAATCATAATTATTTTAAATCTGGGTTATGATTATTTGATATTGGAGAATATTACGGAATTACATAATTGAATAGTATCATATATATATCATATACAAGTCATTGGGGAATTTAAAATTTTATATAATTATTATTACGCACTAATTGACATATAATTGTGTATATTAATTTGGTAAATGGGTCAGGAGTTAATGATAATTATAATGTAGAATATGGTTCGATTAAAATTTCAGAATGTTACTTGCGACTTGATCCTCAGATATATATATATATATATATATATATATATATATATATATATATATACATATATATATATATATATATATATATATATATATATATATATATGTATATATATATATATATATATATATATATATATATATATATATATATATATATATATATATATATAGTGTATATACTGGGTCTCAAGAAAGTACCATTTTTTTCCAGGTAATTAGTTATTAATTAAAATAAGTAACCAATCAAAAGCGCGAAATAAGCAGGGAAGTGGGAGAATCAGTTATTATTATTAATTTGCTGCTGACTCTTCCAGTTCCCTGCTTACGGCTATTGCGCGCTTCTGATTGGTTACTTATTTTAATTAATAACTAATTACCTGTACGTCAGGTTAAAAAATAGTAGAGGACTTTTCGTCTCAGAACCACTCTATCAATCTGTACTTTCTGGACACCCGGTATATATATACTACAAAGGCTCAAATCCCGACAAACACATTAAAGTTTTTAGGAAATAATATCTATTTTTAGACCTTCGGTGACCAGTTTAACTGAAAATTTTGATGCTAATACTACGCTTTGATCGCCGAATTTTATGTTCTCCTCTATAATATACTTCCGATTTTCTTTCCCCATTTCTGCGTTTCAATAGATTCCAGCTTCCTTTCTAAAATGTTAATATTTTTTACTGGCATATGTATGCCATATTATTTAATGGTTTGTTGGTTTACAGTTATTATTTACTTATGAAATTATCATATAATTGGATGTAAATCTGGTTCATATATACACAATAACAAAATGCTTACAAAAAATTGTTAACAAAATCTTCAATTGGAAACAAAATTTAACAAAAATTATGTTTTCGACATAAATAAAAAATATCCGATTTAATTACACCAAAAAAATTCGTTAAGTTTATTAATATGTCAAAAGGAATACCTTTTAACACATATATTGGTGTGACATTTTACACAATACAATATACACACTCAATTCAAAGAATAAGGAAATACTTTTTCTATTTATATTACAATAAAACTTTTCATTCTTTAGGAGTCCGTTCTCACAAACTGCTAGCAAACAACATAATCATGTCTGTCAATCGGTTTCCAATTCTCAAAATATTGTTCCACGAAAAAAATCTCAAACAAAAAATTTTACAATTGTAAAGTTGGGTAAATCGAAAGCTATGGTAGTTCATAGCTTTCCCTAACCTACCTACATAATAAAAGCAATATATACTCGACCAATAGTAAACTCGATCAAATTGAACCGAGTTACGAATAAATTCCTTTTCCCTTTGGGTTATGACTTGAATTAGTCACTGATCTCTATCTACAGAGTTCAGAGTCAGTATAAATTCTGATTTTATGGTGTTTGCATGAACTCACTATCTTAGATCATAACTACCTACAATGATGGTTTGATTAATATTTATATACATCATAATGGAACATGTCATTGGTGAGAGTTTTTTGGTTTTATTTCATACCGAGTTTCATAATATTTTGAATCTATTTATTGATTATTTAAGTATAAATACACAATGTAAGATAATTTGTAAACATACACTCTCCGGTTCATAAAAATTGAACCAGGTGAAACATTCTAAATACTACTGTATGTAATATTTACATATATTTTGAAATATATACGTTTAGAATCAGACTTACTGGTTCAATTTTTATGAACGGTAGTGTACATATCAACACCACTTTGCTTAGTTCCAAAAAAAAGGTTTATTATTTCAATTTTTAGGTATTTAGCTTAACTGCTATTTATTTACCTGTAGGTAATAATCGGCCAACTACCTGCTGTTGCTGGGTTCACTATTTTATTGTTTATAATGTAATATGTGTGAGAGCCCAGGGCCCTTGGTGTGAGAGTCCAATTCACACTTGATAAATTTTTATATATTTTCTTCTTTCTTTTTTTGAAGAAGTGTTATTAACAAACACCGGAGTATTAACAAAAATTCTGTGTGGGTGTTACCTTCATCATAGAATACACAAAACAACTCCATGACACCTCGACAATGGTATTGAGAAATTTAATATTAAATAATACGACATAAGTAGTTGAGCTATTTATCAAAATTAAATAGTAAATCTTTGAAATGAAAAAAAAATAGAAGAAAGTTCTCATATTTCAGTTTTTCCTCAGCGTCCAGTGTTCTGAAAAGTGATTTTAGCAGAATGATACTTCGTAAAAAGTATTGATTGTAAAAATCCAAGGATGTAAAATCGAACGAGGGGAAAGGGGGTTTAGAGGGAGGGGAAAACACAAAATTAGAAGGAGGGGGATACACAAAATTTTACTATCACCCTTAATATTTGAAAAATCGAAAAATTTATCAGGAGTTAAGTTGTAGTTATTATGTTTTACTGTAATTTTGTTTCTTATCATTTTTCTGTTACACTAATATTTACAGAAATATTAATAATTAAAGATTGAAAGTTAAAATTCTAAATATCTCTGTTCACATTAGAGTTTGAAAAAAATGATCAAGTAATGAATTGTAGCAAACTTGATTTTCTACAACTTTACTTCTTATACATTTCGATTATTCTAATATTAAGAGAGATATTTAATATTTTGTGTTTGTTTGTCACAAATACATGAAGTATATTTTATTGTAAAAAATTTTGATTGTCGTTTCCATAGTAACTATAAACTGTAATCGTTATACATCGTTCTATTTTGGATATTAATAAATTTAATTTTTGCAAATACTAAACTCATATCAGATATTATATTTCATTTTGATCACACTTAAATTATGACCGCTAGAGAATGATTTATGTATTCTAAGGAAATTCGCTAAGTTGACGCAGCTCCTGGGTAACGCATTTTTTCAATTATAGTTTTTCAATACTATATTGTTTTATTAATTTTTTTTACCTGAGTTGTAGTGCTGATCTTATTAAATATTATTTTAATAAATTATTTTAAAAGAAGTATAACTTTTTACGTGCGTGCATAAGTCTATACACACACACACACACACACACACACACACACACACACACACACACACACACACACACACACACACACACACACTTTTTTAACAGGATTCTATTTTATAAGAGTTGGTTGTAATACTACTAAAATTCATTGGATATTTCGACAAAATTAATTTGTTAAAATATTTTCCAAATATTGTATTAATTCGAAAACGTTAATTATGTGATTCATGTATTCCATTTGTAAGGTTATTTTTGAAATTTAGTACCAGAAAAAATTGGGAAAGCTAATTTTCTAAATATTAATATAAATATTTTTCCAGTACATTAAAAATCTAAAATAATACGTAATAATAATAACTTTATTTAAAGTGGCAAAACAATACAATTGTTTTAACGACCCTCAATACAAATGTTTTGTATAATGACATAAATATACTGTTATGAATAGTAATTAAAACATTTTTAACATTAGTAATTTATGATCTAAAAAATTAACTATTATATGGTTTCAAATATATGGTTATTAAAATGCGTGATAAAACATACATCATTAATAAATAAATATTAATTATTTAGTAATGTGGAAAAACTTTACTGCCTAAGTCCAGTATGAAATGGTGCTAGGCCCAGAGTGCATGTAAACAGGTGATCAACGAATGGATTAATCTTAAACACCGTGATCACCAGTCCAAGTGGCCGAGCGGTCCAAGGCGTTATGCCTGCGCAGTATGCTTACTTGAAAACTGGGAGGTTATGGGTTCAAATCCCGACATCGGCAGTTAGTCAATTATTAGGAAAAAGGGGGGGGGGTTAATTGAGTAAACTGTCGGCGTATGGATAAGAACGAAGTAACCGGCTATGCTTGAGAAGGTTTTCTGCAGTTTCCTTCACGAACTCCAAATGAATATCTGGAGTGGTATATCTTTATATACCCCATGATACATCTATATACATATGAGATGGTCCTATGGTCTTTTTTAAGGACGATTAAATTAGAAATTAGTAATTAGAAACTTGACACTGTATGTTCATTTTAAAAATTTGCACCTAAATATCTTTTAAAATATGCATTTTAGAAAAAAATATTTTAAACAAATGTTTCACAGTTTTAAGGGAAAAATGTAATGGCTATAATTAAATTTTTGTATCATGCATTCGTGCCCGCATGGTAGAATTTATCTTCAAAACGGTGCAAGATAGGGAAAAAGATGTGGTGTAAATTTTCTATTTACGCCAGAAGTATTGGATGCATGAAAAAAAGTTACAAATAAAAGTTTTATGACACAACTTTGAAAAGTTGCTGTCTTTAAATTTCAATGATATTAGCCTGTACATAGGTAAAATCTATGAAGAGTAGAGCTAGTTGCACTCCCGTGGAGTATGCAATATCTACTGCGGAAGAAATTGAACTACTTGGCCCTCACGTATATTTACTGTCAAAAGACGAGCTAACATTTAAAAATTTACAATTTATTTGTGTCATTCTAAGTGTTATTGTATGTAATATACACTCCCGTTCAAAACAAAAATGAACAGACCTGAAATGTTAATTTTCTTACGTTTCATAAAACTCCTCACTTTTGTAACATTCTGTATAATGTATAATTTTATTTATTTATAAACAAAGATAAGTAGTATATTTTTTAAGTGTGTAAAAAAGAAATGGAAGAATAAACGGAATTTATATTTTTTATTTATATATGCGGTGTCAGAGTAAGCGTGTTAAGTATTATATCTTCGTTTTACGCATAAAAATAAAATAAAATGCTGTATCTGTAAAAAACATTTACTACAAGAATAATCAAAATTGTGAGAGACTGATTCGGTTCGGGTCTGTTCATTTTTTTTTTGAACGGGAGTGTACACATATTTAGTAATATATACTCTTAGAATGTGACTTACTAGTGGGTCAATTTTTATGAATGGGAGTGTACATATCAACATTTTTTTTTCAATGGATAAAACAACGAATATTTGATCCTTCTCACTTTAATATTTTTAAAGGAATTTACATTTTCTCATTACCAATATGTAGTGTCACTTTCGTTGGCATTACTAACATTCTATATTTTTTTCGAAACAGTCAACGCCATCCCATACTGGTTTATATGAAAATTTTCCATTTAAAATGGTGAAATAAAACGAAATTAAAATATGTTATTTTAAATTGTTTTATTATGTTTTTTTTTTTTTACTATATGAATATGAAATTATTTTTACTCAATTTTTTTTATGGTATTTACGTGTTTCCAACAAATTAATAACTTTTTTGTTCTTGAAGTATTTGTTGCATACCCAACTAAAGTATGAAAAAATATGTTTAAAATATTAAAATGAAATAAATATTAATTTATTTCATTGTTTATATGACAGTTAAATTTAATTTTTGAATATTATTATAATTTATATTTTAATAATGTTATTATTAAGTCGAATGGAACAATATTTAATGGCGTCGTATTTTTAAAAATTGTAGCTTTTGTAGATAATATCAAAGGACATCGTCTAAAATCCTGCTGTCGTTAGCTTTTATTAATCCTCTGGAAGTTTGTTAACATCCCTCTTTCTTCGATTTTTTCGCTAAATACTTAATAAGAAATGTGGTGCCGAAAGTTACAGTTATTTTCAAAATTACAGTTAATCAAAAGTCCAGTAAGAGATTAAAATTATTTATTAATGATAAAATAATAATATTCCTATCACTTACGACATGTTCTCCTAGCAGTTCACATTGAGTGCTTTAGTGTTTAACATATCTTTGAGCCAATCACGAGTGGTGTTCGTTTGTTTCGGGGAGATGATCAATTTATCGATTTCTATTGGATGTTATTGTGGAATGGGAGCATCACAAAAGAAATGGAAGCGCGTGAGGCTGGTTCGATTCATCCTGTATATACCCGATATAAAAACTCAATGCTACTCCGAGTTTTTACCATGTTTTAAAGGTTCATTGGAAAGGCTTTAACTATAATTTTAAAAAATTTGTCACGCAGGAGCTGCGTCAACTTAGCGAATTTCCTTAGAATACATAAATCATTCTCTAATCTCAATTTAAGTCTGACCAAAATGAAATGTTGTATCTGATATCATTTTAGTATTTTCAAGGCCAATTTTATTAAGAAATGTCATACGTCAAGGGGAAAGGGGGGCGTAAAAATAGAAGAAAACACAAAATATAAAATATCTCTCTTAATATTGGAACAATCGAAAAATCAGAAAATCAAGTTTGCTATAATTCATTACCATTACATTTTTTCCAAACTCGAATGAGTACACAGATATTTAGAATTTTAACTTTCAGTCTTTAATTGTAAACATTTGTGTAAATATTGGTGTAACAGAAACATGGTAAGAAACAAAATTACAGTAAAACTTATTACCTACAAGTTAACTACTAATTTTTCGATTTTTCAAATATTAACGGAGATATACCAAATTTTGTGTGTCCCCCTCCCTCTAAACCCCCCTTTATCCTTGTCCGATTTTACTCATTAATGAACTTGACCTTTAGAATACCAAAAGCATTTCAAATACTAAATTTCATTCCAATCGGAATAAAACTGTGACCGCTAGAGAGTCCACAGGCACATAAATGTATGTATATATATATATATATATATATACATATATATATATATATACATATATATATATATACATATATATATATATATATATATACATATATATATATACATATATATATATGTATATATATATATATATATATATATATATAAATTTTAGCGATAGTGATTTTTAACATCTAATAGGTACGATCGAAGGACATTTCAAGAAATTTTTATGAAATTCCAACATTGGTGCAAAAACAATAGCTGCATTTCCTTTGGAGGAAATTCGCTAAGAAGGTTTAGGACGATTACAATGACCTACAGGACTTTAAATATATAATGTGATACATAACAGAATAATATAAAACCTATTATCATATGACGAAGTTTTCGGAAAAGAGTTGTACATGTATCTTGAACTTTCTATATCGATTATAAAATAAATAAGATAGACATGAAGGTGAATAATCTGTTGTTGTTTATCGTCAACAACGGACGTACGTGCCTATACTAAAACAATTTATACATTAAAAGAAGACAAACTATAGTGATAACAAAAATTTAAAATTCTTTATTTAATCTTTATTTTTTCTATCAATAAGAAACAAGTTTAATCGTTTTCTTCGATGTTGACGAAGAATCGTTTTGTTACCTACAAAACAAACAAATGTTTTATTTATCCTAACTTTTAATAGACATTTCATTTATTGTTGGTTGAGCAATATAAAATTTAAGGCGGTTTTTTATTTTTATATCGAAAATAAATAAGTATACAGACTGTGTTGGAATTCTTTTCCAATAGAGAAGCAATGTTAAATATTATTTATTACTGGCAGGCCGTATGGTTACTGTGCGGAGTCAGTCAGTACACATGTAATGAGTGCACACTCTTAAATGAGTCAGTACACACAGTACACACAGTCAATGAGTCTTTACACACTCTTAAATGACAAATAAACTACCATACGCATATGAGATGGCTCTCATTATATGTGTACTAACATTGATTCTCTATTGGAATAGCATTCCAACACAGTCTGTATATTACTCTTTTGGTTGATGACATAATAATCAAGGAAGAAATGAATATAAAGTTGTATTGGTTTTTTTTTTTATACATTCTGAATTGTTTTTCGATAGAGAGAAAACGAAATAGTAATTTGCTTTATTGAAATTAACGATTCATAAACAATAATTTTTGGATAGTGGTATATTTTTATATTTATAGGAATTTGTAAGGTACTTCTAATAGAATTTATCAAATGTATGGAAGCATTGTTTTACAAAGAGTTAATCAAAATAATTCAAAATTGAGCGAATAGTTATTCATATAAAAAATAGTTTTGAGTCCGGGACTCAGGCATGATGCAAAAACGTAAACGTTCATGTCTTATTTATTATGAGCAATGTGATTGGTTGACAAACACGAATGAATATCTTCTATCATAACAATGCCGATGATTGCCGATCATTACAAAAAATAACTAGATATTGTGTAATCTGAAATTTCATTTCAGGCCCCATAGACAATCTTCTATAGTCTGCAAGCAATATTAAAAATTGGTATATGCTTAGTCATTTTTGAAAATTTTTCGATTTTTCAAACGACGCAATTTCTTTAGTATAATCGGCGATAATTCTTTCCTTCACCTTTGATAAGGCTCTCACTCGCAAAACTGTGAAAATATTACCAAAAAGATATATAGATAAATTGTAAAGGCTGCCCTGGACGGGCTACACTTCGACCATAAGGTCCAATGTGATGCCTTAGGATGTGAGGATGTGAGTGGAGTGAAAGGATTTTTTGTGTATAGACTAGAAATTGGTAGGATATGCGGCTGCAGCCGACTATGATAGGGACTATGCAGATATTCATCTGGAGTTCGTGAAGGAAACTGCGCAAAACCTTCTCAAGCATAGCCTGTTAATTCGTTCTTGTCCATACGCCGACAGTTTAGTCAATTAACCGCCCCCTTTTTTCAAGAGAATATACAAAGAAAATATATAATATAAAAATATATTTTTTTTTGTGTATGATCACGCATAGCTTTTTACAGAGTAGTCCGATTTTGATAATTCTTTTTTTGTTGGATAGAGTTTACTTCAAGGTTGGTCCCATATAAATTTGAAACTTTCGCCCCTAAGCGGGATAAAATAGGCAAGGGTTGATTGTTCATCACTGCATTTCCATCTGTGAACCGATTCAGTTGAAACTTGTTAACACATATGAAGTTCTAATGACGCTATATGCCACAAAAAAATAAAAACTTTTAACAAAAAATAGAACCGACGAAGGAAGAAAGTAACTGAAAAGCAAAAAATAATAACTTTGTAACAAAAAATTAAACCTTCGAAGTCCTAAACTAATGTAAATACCTAAATAATTTTGAGGGGCTTCAATAAATTGCCATCGAAATTGGCGAATTTACATAATATTACATTTTGTTTGTTTCGCGCCAACTCAAAACTATTTAGGTATTTACATTAGTGTAGGACTTAGTTAAACTAAAAAGTTATTTTAGTATTTTTTCCTTTCTTTTTTTCGAAGGTTTAATTTTTTGTTAAAAAGTTTTTATATTGGTAGTAACTCGTCTAAGGATAATAATAAAAGAACAACAAAAACCATCATTAATATTATATTGTATTTCAAATTAGGATTATCAAATCGGAAACAAATATACTAATGTAAACGGATATATAATTTTCTAGTTTTTATTTTCTTATTTTTTTCTCTATAGGTAGATGGTTCTAGGTTGAATGACCTATTGATTCGTATAATATAAATTATAGTAAAAAAGATATTACACCAAAGAACGACCAACAAATACTATAGACTACTTACTTTATTTATGGCCACAAAAGTATCGCATTTTTTTCAAAATATAATCGTTGATTTGTGTCTTGATTCATTTGATATTCGAAAAAATGCTTCAAATAAAAGTTGGTCATTATAAATATACTAACAACTTTTATTCGAAACCCGCTAAAAAACGGAATGAATAAGGTACAAACAATCTTAAATATTTTGAAAAATGAGCGCTACTTTTGTAGCCCATAGTATCTACAGGCACTATATTATTGTTGCTATTTATATTATTAGTCAGTCAGTAGTAGTGTGATATTTAAACAAGTCTAGTAGTTGGTTTAAAAGGGTAATTGGTAAAAGTTAGAAAAAGAAAATACTAACAAACGAAGAAAGGTTTAATAGTATAAAATGAGTTCGTGTTTTATTCGAGACAGAAATTCATTTTTGACTACAGCATGTTAAGTTTTTTACAAAGACACATCTTCATTTTTTTCGACAAAGCTTGAATTGACGTTTTTATCCGTTGGAAATCCATTTTCCCCTCGGTACTTTTTAAATGTACAGTCACGTATATGTAAATCTTTAAGAGTACCATTCTAATCTATAAGAGTACCATTTTTTTTTACATTATTTACTATGATTGGAATTCGTTTTTGAAAAATGACATGCATTTGCCCGTACATAAGCCTGGACGTATATATAAATGAGGTCAGATAGATATTCAAGACCGAATATATTATGAACCAGCTTGTAGCAGAGACTACGCTCGGGTTTTATTACTACATCTCCAGCTCCGGTCATTTTAAGACTGAAACCTCAATGGAATTTCTCACCGCTTCCACCACTTCAAATAACCACTTCCACCACATAAAATATTTATCGTTCCCTTCGCTTCACTACTTAATATTTATCGACACTTCCACCAAATTTATATTTCAGTGATTATTTTCGAATTCTATCTCTCGTAGCCCGATAAAATACATACCACTTTTAAGTCTAATCATAAGCTTTTACTCACAAAAAGTTTCGTGAAAATCGGTCCAGTAGTTTTTGCGTGAATCAAACAAACACATAAACAAACAGATATTCACAATTTTATAATAGTAGAGATTATGATTTGAATTCGGTTTTTGAAAAATAACTTGCATCTGTCCACAATGGCGTCTGTACGTTTGTATAAATGAGGGAAAATTGCAATTCTTGGCCGATTTATGATGAATTGTTTTTTATCGTCTAATATATTGACTTTGTGGGGTGTTTAACAACGATTTACTATGTTTTAGTGAACAAAAGTATTCCGATTTTTCTTTTTACTTTCAAAACTCTCTGTCTCTTAAGTAGTTTTTTTTTTGTGGTTTTTGTGAGGAAAAATATCATTTCTATTCTGTCAAGCGTGACACAGTCCATAAGCCTTTTAGACATTTTCTAACATAATTCCAACGTTTATCTCGAGTTTTAAATTCTGATAAAAAGCTCGTCTTCGTATTGAAGAAGGATTACATCTTTGACGGCAGTAAAATTCTGTCTTAAACTAGTTTAAAATATTGTGCTTTGTCAAGAATGTAGCTTGAAGTTTAGTGTTGTATGTCTGATAGGACGAAGGAGACTCTACAGAAAATACATTTCCCTTCTTTAAAATACATGTACAAAGTTTCCAGTTCCTCTGTACACAATTTATTAAGAGCTACCACAGACATGATGTAATATTCGTTTACGCTATCTTTCTCTTCTTTTGATACAAAACATTACTAAAAGCTAACGACGCGCATAAAACAATTAAGTTTTTACCAAACAAAAAAAAAGGCAAAAAATGAAAATACTTGTATGAGAAACAATTCTCTTTGTATCTTCTTCTTCTTCACTGATGTTATAAAACTAATTTTATAACTCTCTGAAATCTATTATTATTAAGTGAAAACCGTATATTTGTTCAGATGGTAGATAGATAGTTTCTCGGTATTATTGTTGTAATCTCATCAAAACATCACACATGTACGATAATAGATAAATTGATAAATGATATCATCGTCATTCTATTTATTTTCTTGAGTTAAAAGTTCAATGTCCAACCAAAATAAAAAACTAATCTTGATAATAGAAAAAATCCGACAATCTTTTTCATCAGACAGTATAAAATAACAAGTAATGTAACAACTAACTGAGTTAATTGTTTGAATACCCAGTAGATACTGAGTTGTATATCAATGTTCGAATTGTCAATACCTTTATTGGGTATACCAATAGTATATGAGATGTTATGTATCTAAATATGTCCACCTTCGTTCGACTATGAATATGAGTATGTCATTTGCTGTTTGAGCACAAATAATGAGAAAACTCGTGAGTTGATAAAAAAAATTTTCAAACACAAATTGTTTATTGTAAAAAGAAAAAGATATTGTTTTAAAATTTTTTTTCTATCTCTTACGGTTTCAAAAATGTGTATTTTCCCCTCTGGTGGGGGGACACACGTTCCTATTTTGCCAATTAACGAACTTGACTTCACTTTTTTGCTATAGAACCCACATAAAAAATTTCAGCTCGTTATCTCGTTTCGTTTTTTATTTATCGTGTTGACGGACAGACAGACAATCAGACGGACGGGCATGCGAAAATGGCCGCATTAGGCCATTAACAGTTATGCCAAACATTTATGCTTACGATCAATATTTTCAAGCATTACAAAGTCGGGACTAAACTTAGTATACCTTATACTCGTATATTTACATATACTGGGTATAAAAACTGATCTATTTTGATAATACCAAAGAAACATGTGAAGTGTTTGTGATACGGTTTATTCAAAAGTTATAAATCAATCTTTGTATATTTTTGACTAGAATTTAGTTTATTTATATCACTTCAATATTATTTTTGGTGTTTGATTTAAACAGTCATTCAATGCATTCGACCAAATAGGATAAAATACATAGAAATACAATTATTTTTAAATGAAGCCTTTTTTTAATGGACTAAAAAAGAGAAAATAAATTATTTTTCCCCCAAACCACTAATGTGTAACAATAAACAAAATTTTGGATTCCATATAAAAACATGGGTGAACATTTAAAACCTGAGCACTCCAAGGTTTTGTATATACTCAATACAATTTATTTTCTACTATTTATTAATAAAAGCTTTTTTTTTGTATTGAATTGGTCGTTACGGAAATCCATAATCCATAATTAAATAAAAGAAATATTTGAGATTTTCGTCACAATACTTTTAATTCCACTAGTTTCGGAACACCGTTCCTTCATCAGAAAATATATGAAAATTATTATTTTCTGATGTAGAAACTGTGTTCCGAAACTAGTTAAAATAAAATTATTGTTATGAAAATCTCAAATATTTGTTTTATAAAAAACAAAAATTTCGATTTCTATTATTTTCTATTTTTTAGTCTTTTATACTAAACATTTTTTTAATGTAGTTTGGTAGCCACATCTTTTCAACTTGACCCTACATTTTTCTATAGTTACTCAAAAGATTATAATTAAATGCACGTATAGAAAAAAATCAAATTTCTTTATCACATTGTTTAAGAGATATAATTTATTAAAGTTATGAAAAAATACATGAGCTCTTGAATGAATCTCTTTGTTCAATTTCACCGAAAAGAGAAAAATCGGCAATTTAGACCTCAAAAAAAAAAACTTCTCAATAGATAGAGCGATGTTTCAAACGTACACTAGAAAAATACAAAACAATTCACTACACACTTTAGATTTAATTAATTTTTTAAATTAATTAATATTAACACAGTATAGGTTATATAAATTGAAAAAAAAGGTATTTAATTTCCCACCGCTTCCACCATTTCAAATATTTATTAACTCATCCACAAAAATTCTATTTCAGGGAATATTTCCTGTTAAGATTAACGAATAGTATTGCCCACAATTATCTTCTCAAGAAGCTAAGGCAATCATTATCCCTAATATTTTCGATTTGTTCAAGGAATGCGCACCAAAATATCCGTGCGAACTTTTCAGATTGAACTTTTCTTAACTTCTAGAAATTTAACAAATAATAAATGAATGTATTCTACATCAGTTCTCATTTTACGAAAAAACCTCGACAGGATTCAATCAGTTAAAAAAACATCCTTGTATTGCAAACATTTTCAAATATATTTTGAATTGATTCGGTTTTTTTAAGTTCGAAGGGTACTAGAGAATAAATAATAGCTTCAACGTTTTTTTAGTACTTTCACTTCTCTCGTCTGTAAATGTCTTCTACTTAAATGATACGTAAGAAAGTATACAAAAGGATAAACTTAATAGATGTTCCATCTTTTTTTTTCCGTCCTATGTTATCTTTCTGACATAGAAGAGCTTTAGACAGAAACAAAAAATGTGATTGATAGTTTAATATCAAAATTGTCAAGCTTTAAAGGAATATTAACAGTAGAGAGATGATATTGAAGAATAAATCTTAAATATTTATATATGAAGTTTATCCATATACTTTAGATGAACTCGTTGAAAAATTAATGGTATAGATTTTCTTGACAAAACTATGTATTGAATGAAATTATTTTATAGATAATTTGAAAAAAAATAGAATGAATAAGAATCAAATTTTTAATGTAGAGCTTTATGTGAAAAAATAATTTTCCTTATTTAAACTTTCAACAACTAGGTTAACAAATTAGACACTGTGTTAAACATAATTAAAAAAATATTCTATGAATTATACAGTTTATTTGATTGATTCAAAACAATTGTGTTATCGAACGTTAGAATTAATTATTAATTATTTTAATCAACATTATTGAAATATTTTATGTAAAAAATGTATAGTTACACAAATATACTGAATCAAGCATAATAAATTTTAATTTAAGTAAAAAAATGATGTTTATTGTGAAGTGTGTTGAATTTTATGCATGCGTATTTGCACGTCCTTATAAAGTTTCCTGATTATATTAAATATCAAATCATGATTATCACGGAAGTAAATACCAAACACGTTTCTGCAGGATAACAATAATCATAGCTATATTTAATACATATATACGCAATAAAACAGTAATAACGCAACATCCCTTTTTTTTCACCACATAAAAAAACCTTTTTATACGATAAACTCACACATTACACGCAATTGTTTCAACTTTTTACCTTACCTCTCGTACCTCTAAAAACAATAACAGAAAAGAGGCAGAATGTTTTCAACTCAACTGTTTGTGTGTTTGTGTGCTATTATTGTCGTTTAAATGAACGAAACGTAATTTACGTGTAAAAGACATTTTGTATACTTACTGTTCACTCAATGATTTAAGAAGACTTGCTTATGGTATTGAAATAATAGGCTAGTGATCTCAAGTTCATTTTACCTTAAAAACCCGTAACGACTTTATCTTACGAAAAAACTTGATGAATCTTTTTTTGTAGAGCATAAAAGTTGCTACAATTTACTCCCATAACATGTTTTTCTAACTCAAACAATTACCGAAATATTGAACTTCAAAGTAACGAACTTCTTTTGTTTACTAATTTATGTTTGAATTTAAAACCACAGCTGTCCTGGCGCCTATATGCATGACCGATTTACGTATAAAGTAAAGTAAGTGTTTTTAACAAATACAAAATAATATTAAAAATTCGGTAGAAGCTGCGTACACTCATCCAATTTTCTCAGAGGAAGAAATTATAATTAATATGAAAATAAATTACCTAGGCTCCACTATGAACTAAAAATGCAAAATAATTTAAAATAGAAATAGAATAAAGAGCATGGGGTGGCTCTCTACTTACGACTTCATAATGGCTCTACTTTTACAAGAGTAAGGTTTTTAATCTCTAAATTTTATTTTTTGTGTTATAGATTCTTCATTATTATTCTCACGAGTAATGGAATAAATCCAATTCTTACCAAAAAAGAATTTATATAGCATAGGAAATTTATGTCAATTAATTATATTTTTCTAAATTTTGACAGTTGGAAATGTCGTTTTTTTATTAAAATTTTGTTGATAACATTTCCATGGAAACTATAAAATATACTAGCATACTATAAATCGTTATATATAAGTTAGTGATATGCCAAGTTGTATTTTGGCCATTAATAAATTTAAATTTTTTTATTTTGTCTTATTTTAATTTTTTTTTGTATATTATTGTATTTTCAGCGGTTCTGCATACGTCTGCAAAATTTCAGATTGTTCAGACTCCCGAAAGGGGGTGAAAACTCATTTACGAAATTCCATTACATTCATACATAGATACATACAGGTCAAGCTAATAAAAGCATGTTTAGAAAAAAGGTGTCATAAAATTGTTTGTTCTAGCAAAATTAAAATATAAATAATTTTTAGTTCGATTTGGACCGTGTTACATAAAATTGATGGATTATAGTAAAGCGAATAATTTTTCTGATCGTATTAAATCTTTGATTCATGCGAAAAAATAATAAATACAAACACACACACTAAACACGTTACCAAACCAAACACGAATGCAAACCATACCAACATTGTCTCATGTATTTCATTTTCCTGCAGATTTATTACTGCAGTAATTATGATATACCTATTTTTAGCGTAATTTTGAGATTGCAAAAAAAAAAACCATTCAAACAAATAGTTACTAACTTAGTGATTATTAAAATACATATTTAAAAGAATAACTTCAATTACAGAGATTTTTTAAAATATTGAAGGTAGAATTAGCATAAATACTATACAGGATTAATTCACATACAACGATTTCCAATATGTTATGGTTGATTTTCACCGAATCCACTTGGTTTTCGAAAAATTGTTTATAATTGGCATTGTTAGTTTCTTTTTATTCAATAAAAATGAATGTATTGTTATTCCAAATTTATTCGGTACAAATCGACTCGGAAAATTTGGAAAATCTGTTTTTAAAACTCTAAAATGCTCTAAAATGAAGAAAAATATATTCGAATTTCAATAGAGAATAAATTAGAGAATTTATAGAACAGAAAATTTTGGGGAAAAAGTAGATATGTATAACTTTTTCTTGTGGAAAATTCAGCAGTCAAATGTATTATACGGAAGTCGACCTAGGTATATCGAAAAATTTAGGTTTCATAAAATTAAATTTTAAATTCCTGGATCAATGATTTTTTATTTTATAGCAAGGTATGACGACTAAAAAGTAGTCATCATCAGTAGGAATAAGCTAATCGTAACTAACTTCGGGATATGGAGTGGAGGATGTTACTCGTTGCTAATACATTATTAACGAAGAATTCGATGAGACACGCACCAAATTAGCTAGGAGTAACATATATTCGACTCGAGATGACTACGATTAGCTAATTCATACTGACGATGAATACTTTGTAGTCGAAATAAGTATTTATAAAATCTAGGAATTCCGGCAAAATTTGAGATATGTATTCGTTTATATTTCCAGACACCCCAAGAGTATAGAAACTTTTTAATCAGAAATTATTCTGGAAATCAATTTTCAGGTTCTTTTATATATACAAAACTCACTGTATATTATGTTAATTATTAAATAATTAAATCTAGAACCGACTTATAATTATATGTAATATTTTTAATTAATTACATTTTTAATTAAGGCATGTTTTTAAATGGCATGTTATGTTGAATATAAAAGATTTATGTTGTATATTAATAGAAAAAAATGTAAAAAAGTCGTTACGCAGGAGCTGCGTCAACTTAGCGAATTTCTTTAGACTACATAAATCACTCTCTAGCGGTCACAATTTTAGTCTGATCAAAATGAAATGACGTGTCTGATATGATTTTAGAATTTACCAAATGTGATCCTGTGATACTGTCACCAAATTAGTAACAAGTAACATATCCTGCGACAATATAAGAGTAATTTTAATAAGAGTAAAATTAACAGGAACAAATGAAGAAATTTTAACAAGAGCAATTTCAATATAATTTAAAATTTATTATATTTTAAATCTAGTATATATTTTAATCTAGTTAATTTTCTATTTATTTTTTGTCTGTTGATCTCGACTTTATAACTATCTCTAATTGTCAAAGAGTAAAGTACGACTAGCTAATTTATACTGATGATGACTACATTGTAGTCGAAATACGTATTTATAATACAAAAAACTGATCTAGGTAAAGGGGACGAATTTGAAATTTTATTTCAAAAACCTAGAGTTCTCACTAATTATCATTCGATAATATAACGTTTATTGAATTATATATATATATATATATATATATATATATATAAATAATATATAATATATATATATTTATATATATATATATATATATATATATATATATATATATATATATATAAATAATATATAATATATATATATTTATATATATATATATATATATATATATATATATATATATATATATATTTATATATATATATATATATGTATATATATATATATAAGGTGTAACTGACCAACCGTGTTTTTATTTAATTATTGTACTTTTAAATTCTTTATATTCTTTTAATGTAAACAAAATGCTTTTTTATAATTAAATAACAGATCTTTAATTTATATTACTTTTTTTCACATAAAACTCCATTAACTAATATTAAAAAATTGGATTTAATATTTTAAATTTATAAAAACACGGTTGCTTAATTACACCTTGTATATAAGAATATGTACATGTTGGAAAATATGTAAGAACATTATTATATATTTTCTACAGAAACAAAAAAATAAAAATATTGTTACGAAATTCACAAATATTTGTTTAGTTTAATAATTATTTTCGTCAAGAAACGTCCACCATTCAATTAGTTTGAAAACTTTAGACATTCTTGTATAAAACAGTAAGAATAGAAATATTTTTAAAATGATAAAAGAAGGAATTAGAAATTCAAATACCTGGAATTGTCATTGCTGTAAAATTATTATTTCATAAAATTCTCAGAAAAAGATATAACAGCAAATCGCAATCAGCAAATCAAATCAGATAATATCTACCTACAATATTTCCTTAATACAGGTATACAAATATACAAGTTGTCTTAAACAGAGGATAGAACTTGCAAAATATTGACAAAAAAGTTCACATGATCCAAACTTTTAAATTGATATAGCCCAAACCTTAAGGAACACTTAAGGACATTTAAGGAACCATCCGCAGAGATTCGAATATTCCATTTCATGTGAGTCAAGTCTAGTAAAATTACTAGATTCAATATGGTACAGTCGTCGGCAACCATTTTTGGCTGCGTGTCAAAATCAGTCCAAATATGTGTATTAAGAATACGTTTCGGATTAGTCATTCGAATTTTCGACGGTTACTATGTTCCTGTTCTTAATTAAAATAAATTTCATAAGTTAAAATATATTTGCTTTTCGGAACTCAGTGGATTATCAAATGTATCACTCGATGAACTGCGAGTCAAAGGTTGCCGATCCCTATTCTAGACTTCACAGAATCACCATTCATAAAATACCCAGAATACAATTATAATATAATATTGAGACAATAAACTGACAGCTACGTTGTAGTTTAATTTGTTATTATTCTATAAGAGTTGTGCATTTCCAATTATTATCAATAATTCCATATAAATTTTCAGTCGGAAAGATAATTTGTAACAAACTGAGTGTATGATTTCATTATCGTCATTGAAAGCAAGCTATTATTGAATTTACACCTTTGTAAATGAGAAAAACATCGAACGAGCTGAACAACAGCGGTGTATATTTTCTGAGAATCATGTCTTCCCCGAATGTATTATGGTATTATATGCCATTGTACGATATAATAACAAAGGTATATATTATTCCAATGTTGTATTTTATTGGAACGTTGATTGAAAACACATGAGCGTAACGTGTAATGTTTGTTTGACTAAAAAGTAAATAACTTATATATCAATCAATTGAGAACACTTTTGTTGGACACTTTTATTGACGTCCGGTAATGTCTTTAAATACCGAAAATCGTGATGGTTCACATACACAGAATTTTTTATCGTGGATAAGCACCATTTAGGGCTTCTTCGATGGAAATAATTCATTTCATAAATCATTTGTGAATAATATTTTCTATCACTCGTTTCTATAACGACCAATTGACTAGCTTCGGCTTTCCGCAGGTTAGGTGACACAATTTTATATTAATCAATCATTAATATAAAACAAAGACAGGATGCGTAATATTTGCTGCCATTTGCATGTAAATACTTGAATAAATGAATATACACTACAATTACGCCATAGAAAGTGTAATTGGTTATTGAAAATTACACCCATTGCAAAAGAAAAGCGTAAAGTTTACGGTATTTTTGAGTCAAATGCATACTATTTGTGTTTGTTCCTTGGGATTATTATGTAGCGGTATCGCTTCTTTATTAAATTATTATTATAATTTTGTTTATCATTTTTAGTTGCATAACAACTATAACTTCCTCCTATTATCACGGTTGCTTTGAATGTTAACAACTTTGATAATTTACATATAAATATACATAATATGTCATAATTCAATTTAATAAAGATCAATTATATCTTTAACATATATTTGTTATTTATTTAAATAATAATTATTCATTATAACTATCTTCTACCTCTACAATTACATCTGGTGGCAATAATTAGAAACAGAGTTGTCAGGCTAAACTGTGATAGTTACACGTACTAGAGGGTACGTTAATAAAATAAATAAAAAATTATTATTTTGCTAATGAAACTCATCCTTTTTTATGAAAAATATAATTAATTGTTGAAATGTAGTATGACTAAAGCCGCCATTTTTTAATATGCCGTCATGAATAACTTTATCAACAGCCACATTTGACGTTCTATTTTATTTATTTGTATAGAAGTACTATTTTTATGGGCATCAACGCTTCAACTAATTTTGTATTATACTCTTATCAATTTTAAATTACTATTATAATTTTCTCAAGACATTTTAGGTAATATGTGGGTAGTACTAGTATATACCTATCTATCTAAGTACCCGATATATATCGAACTAATTATTATTCAATTGTTTTACATATTATTAACTATTTAGAGCTATTACATTATCTAAAACAACTAATGGATTTCTCAATAAATCATGTCTATTTAGACATGCTATTGCAGGGTTTCGTTAATCAACTCTTATGTTTATTTGAGAGGAAGCCACAAAAGTTGTCAAACCTGCGTGCAGTGCGTAATTTGTTGATTGTCATATAGGGATTTCTGTATGGATTTCGCATGATCATATACTTTCCTTGTTTGTTACGTTGAATAATGCAATAGTCTCTCTCTCTCTACAAGGTTTTTTTTTTTAAATTTCTATTTTTGTAAATTTTTATTATATAGGCTGCAATTGATTTTAATGGATTTTAAGATGGCTGCCAGTTATGGATGCCTGCTATTACAACATTTTTCGTATCGTATACTATGTTATTTAACAAGCAAAATTCAATTAACACGTGAGGGATTTAATTATAAAAAAATAAATTTTTAATTAATTAATTAATGTTAATTGCAGCAGAAGTACCCTGGCAGACATTACATTGCCAAATTGTTTATATTGCAATAAGCGTTTTCAATAATATTTCAATCAATTAACAGATGAGGGAAGGTTTTCACTGATGCCGGATCTTAGACCATATACCATGTAATTAACACATATCATACAAAGTGTGAATGAAACAGACTGCTTGTCCGTTTTGATTCTAAGAGAATATGGATTCCTCTTCATAACACAATCTGCAGAGATTGTTCCCTATAAGATTAGTTTTCAACATATGTTTATTTAGTCGATAGTGGCCAATAAGTAAGCCGTTGTTCATGAGACCGTTCGTGGCTTTGGCCATGAGTATTTTTCCAAGAATGGTTGGAATTGTTGTTTCGACAATTCTTTTACTCTATATATTTTTGTGCAGTTTGATATTCCCCATATAGTTGCAGCTATTTTTTGGAGAAATATCTGGTCCAACTCCTATATACATTACTACCCGATCAACTAATAGATATTTCTCAAAGGAATAACAATTAAAGTTGACGGGGTCTTTTATGCATGGCCAGTCTATATATTTACCTCTAATGTATACGGTGTTTTAGTTCAATTAAAATTACGATTCTAAGTAATATTGATTTTAACTATAATAGTAATAATATACTTAATCTATGGAATAATTTATTGTTAATTTATATTAATTATAAGATATATGAAGCTCATAAATTGACAGTTTAACACTATGAGAAGACATTGACAATTGTGAAAGTACTGCACAAAGAACCTTTAACATTGAACTGTCATTTATAGAAACAGGTTCTTAGATATTCTATTAATTGTAAATCTGAAACATTTTTAGCAACTAGATGTTAATAGTAGATTCATAAAATTGTACAAAATTTAAGATAAAATCATTTGCACGAACATACTTGGTTTATGTATTTAAATGTATAATCAATCTTGTCAACTGCATTTAAAATAATTACTTTTAAAAAATAAATAAATGTCGAAGAAATTGTAAAGTTCATTAATCTTTAATTTGCATTGTTGCATTATCTGATTATTGAAACACGTGATCTAGAGCTTGGTTTTGAAATTCAATAACCTTTAGTTTGCTGTATCAACTAAATAACGAGCTCAATATTAATTGGAATCATTACCAATAAATTACAACGAATAATGCTTTTGAGTATAATCTTCATTTTGCCGTATTTCCACCATCTCAATGTCTATAAACTCAACACATGTTTTAGAGCTTGATATTCATTGGAATTATTTCAAATACAACGAATAAAGTCAAAGAAATAGCATAATAAGTGCTATTTCAAAACTTTTTAGGTCATTTGTTCCTTATTCAGTATGTTTTTGGGAAAATATTTCGAATAAAAGTTGTTAGTATATAGATAATAACGACCTATCATCCGAAGCGATTTTTTCGAAAATCAAATGAATAAGTCACAAATCAATTATAAAATTTATAAAAAATACACAATTTTGGTGGCCTTTTGAACCACAATTATATATGGGCAGGGTGCATGACGAAGACGACATCTGACGAACGCATTAAATAATGCTCTATAACCTTTGAATGAATAGCAAATTTGTATAAATTATAGACATACACATTTATGATCGCTGAAACATAAAGTGGAATACCACATATACCAGTAAGTATATGCCTATTTAATACCAAGTTAAATGCTTTATTTTTATCTATTGAGGCGTGCGCTTCAATAGATACGGTTGGCTATCCCCAACAAATGCTCTACACCCTGCTAATAATAAAACCTTGTTGAATATTTTATAAATTACAATAAATTATTATACAAATTTGTCCACCCGATATTTTGAAACTCCACAACAATTTATAAATCATAGATTTTGACATCATAATTTTATGGTATATTATTTTATCCAAATAATTATCATTATAATTTTTGTGTTTTTTAGTAATTTTGTGTACATAATAAACATAAAATACGATGTTGTTTTGTATTATCAAAATCTATGATTTATAAATTGTTGTGGAGTTTCAAAATATCGGGTGGACAAATTTGTATAATAAATTTGTCCACCCGATATTTCGAAACTCCACAACAATTTATAAATCATAGATTTTGATAATACAAAACAACATCGTATTTGTCCACCCGATATTTTGAAACTCCACAACAATTTATAAATCATAGATTTTGATAATACAAAACAACATCGTATTTTATGTTTATTATGTACACAAAATTACTAAAAAACACAAAAATTATAATGATAATTATTTGGATAAAATAATATACCATAAAATTATGATGTTATATTATTTGTGGTAATTTTAATTTTATGTAAATAATAAAAATAAAAATAAACTTATCATGATTTTTCAAATGAATTATGTTTTTTATAATTTAAACGTAAATACAATTTAATTTTGTTTGGTTGATAATTCAGCTTACTAACGTAACAACCTAATTAAAATAAAACAAAAAATAATTATTGTGTAGTTCATATTTGTATCAAAAATTAGAATTTGATTACAAGTTGTAATTTTTTTCAATTTAGTCCAATTTCCTGCAAATATTAACTAAATAATAATTACATATTTCTAACATGCTATAATTAACTTGGCTTATACAAATTTAATAAACTGTAATGAATCTAAAGGGAGATATATCATACTCTGTGTTTCCCTCTTCCTCGAAACGTTCCTTTTCCCTTCCAATTTTGCCTATTAACGAACTTAGAAACTCATTCCGATCGGATGAAATCTGTGATTGTGAGAGTGCCTATTGAACAGATTTTGATGATATTGAAAAAAGTCGCCATGAACATTAATCAGATAAAAGTTAATTGAGATCTATTTCCAAAAGAGAAGTGATGAATGTATTCAGAGGAAATGTGCAAAAGTTTACGCAGCTCCTACAAAAACTTTGTTGTTGGCTTGGACCTCATTCGGTTACTTGTCCTGGCGTCCAGACTCACAGGAAAATTTCTCTCTCCTTTGCAACGACTCTGGTTATTATGAATATACAGAAAGTTATAATATAGGGTGTCCCATGATTCACGTAAGATTTGAATAGGCCGCCATTTGTGTGGTAAAGTGTTGCCAACCAAAAAAAGAAAACAGTTTGACAGCTGACAGTTTAGAGTTAGTAAAAATGAAGCACTACACGAATGAAGAATGCGTTTTCATTGTTGAACAATATTTCAAAAATAATTTGGTTGCTACATTTCGCATATTTCAAATTTTTTTTTCAAATTTTCCTAGATCATGTGATTTAACACCCTTGGAATTCTTCCTATGGAAAAAAAAGTGTTTTCTATTTAATTCGAATCTTGCGTGAATTATGGGACACCCATTATATATGTATATATATATATATATATTATATATATATATATATATATATATATATATATATATATATATATATATATATATATATATATATATATATATATATATATATATATTTATTATAAAATAAAGCCTAGTTTTATAGTATGACCTAGTTTTATGGTGTAAATATATTCATAATGAATATACTGTTCTAATGTAATTTGAACTGGGTATTGTGAGTGTATTGCATTTTGTAAAGATATTCATTAGATGTATACGTTGGAACAAAATTTTACCTCCTTTGATGCCCCTGTTACATAAGTATAATTATAAATAAGTACACTGTAAAAAATAAAATATTGGTACCAACAATCGAACCTATTGAATTAATGAAACTATTGATGTTCAGCAAACGACACGGCGTGTGTGATTAAATGTTTGTGATTAAATGTTATTATTACCGAATTACGAGTTATCAAAACAAATAAATTATTTATGTTTAAAAAATAAATAGTTTCAAAATATTATGAAACTATTAGTAATCGGTATAAAATACAACAAAAAATTTATTAAAAACTCACGCTAGCGGTATGTTCCATGTAATGGGTATATATATATATATATATATATATATATATATATAGTTATCAAGCCATCATACCAGGTGCTTATGATTTAAGTTTAAATAGTAAGTGTACGCAAACACCATGTTATCAATGTTAATCGACTGAAATGTTAAACTGAAATCTATAGACAGAGCTAGTAAAGAGATCAGTGACTAATTCAAGTCGTAAATCAAAGGGAATTTGTTGGTAATTCGGTTTATTAACATCAATTTGCGTTTAATTTCAAAAATTTATATTTTGTGGCAAATACGCCGCATAGTTCAGAGAACTGATTCTCCTTTGGTTTGCCGTATTTATACCTGCCGCGTAGGCGTACTTGAATGAACTGCGTTTACTTTCTATTTACCCAATCATTTAAAATATGTCTGGGTAGTATTTGAACTCCACCTATAGTATATAATTGCCTACATCATTGCCAAATTAAAAAAACGATACAACATATAGGATGAGCTATTTTTTTATGAACATAACTGTACCAACCCAATAACAAACTTCAATAATCTCCAACTGTGACATATTAATCCGTGTAGAAACCACAAAGTATAAAATCAAACCAAAATAGGATCATTCTCCGTTTTACATTTGATATTGTATATAAAATTAATCCCGAATATTCTTTATATTCTAAATAGATTATTAACTACTAAAATATAATATATTTGAAATTCAAGTATACTTTGCTTACACTCGAATACAAATAAGATTACGACCAACTAACTCTTAACTAAGATGTCCCCAACACCATGTGTATTGCTGTAATAAGCTGTAAAAGGAAGCCAGTAACTAGAGCTTTGAACACACAAAGTCATTTAATAATAATAGTTGACTGTGGTTTATAGTTTTAATATATAGGGTGTCATAAAAGAATTGATGAGGTAAACATACCACAAAGCATTATACTCTTTTCTTTATGTTCTCAATTACTTCAATCTCTAATTATTCAACACACTTTTATGAGAGTTCATAAGTTCATGTTGTGTTTATATGATATATATATATATATATATATATATATATCAACAGAGGAAATTGGTTTTCAACATATTATTTTAGTATTTCCGACAAAGCTTTCCAGATATTAGACATGAAATATACTGAACTATTTATATGGGGTGAAATTTTAATGATATCTTGTGGTCATAATTTAAAGACTTCATTATTATTTAAAGACTACATATACTTTTAGCCAGAATATACTATCTGGAAATCTTTTGAGGAATAACTAAATATTTGAATGGAACAGTTCAAAAGCGACAAGTAAAATTTAAAATACCCCAACGTAATACATAATATGAAACCTAATAAGAAATTCCCGTTGCATCCACCAAATTTATATGCAAAAAAACAAAAAAATTTTCTATATATCAACTTCTATACTTGGAAAAGAGCTGATAATCTTCAATTATACTTTTTTACCTATGTCTCACAAATTTTTATTTCGCTAACCAGTTAACTACCATTTCTAACAAGTAAAATATAAAAAAATATAAAAAAACCCAAAGCGCAATAATATGAAAGAGAATAAGAACTTCCCGTACCTCCACCAAATTTATATTTACATGATTATGTTAATAGTATGTCTATACATCATCTTGGAAAAGAGCTGATCAATTTCAAACGACTGAACCGATTTTCATAGGAAGGAAACCCGTTATCTAATAAAAAAAACCTCATTCAAATTAGGCCACGCCTTTGAGAGGCTCACGATGGCACAGATAGAAACCCACAGACAACTTTATCATTTTTTGTAGTAAATTAAAATGAAAAATCGTTATTATAATGCTTGCTTCCGTATATTTGTATTGGTGTTTTTTCCTTAGGACTATGCCATCTGCTGGCATAATTAGAAACTCTTTTTTTGTAAAAAATATAACTAATTATTTTAAATGTAGCCTTACTAAAGCCGCCATTTTGGAATATGACATCATGAATAATTATACCTTGAATATTTTTTTGGCGCACTATTGTTGTTATTTTTAAAATGTATCAAAATAATTCCAATTATGCTGATACAAATAATTAATAGTTGATTTTTAAAACTATTTTTTTAAACTCAATTAAATAAACTGTATATTGTTTTAAAGAATATTTTTCAACAATATTTATCACTGTGTCTAATTTATTAACATAGATGTTACATGTTTAAATATAAACGATTAAATTTTTTTCCTATAAGTATCTATTTGATAAATTTCTAAAATTTGATTTTTAATCATTGATTACTTTCTCAAATGATCGATAAACGGCTTTGAATATTTGAGTAAACATAATTATGTGATTAATCTTACCCCAAAATCAAAATACTAAACTATTAAACTTTGATACAATATCAAATCGTATAACATGTTTTTTAACCAGCCTGTATGAAGTAGTTAGTTCAACATGTAAATTTAACCCAATTATTTTCAAAATGCATGAATTAAAACTTCATATATTATATATATAAATATATATATATATATATATATATATATACATATATATATATATATATATATATATATATATATATATATATATATATTATATATATATATCATACAATTTTACACTATTTAATTATATATGTTAATGGGAAACATTTATTTGAAAAACTATATATGTAAAGTTATGAAAAATTGTTTATCAACTGAAACGACTTATTTTACATGACGATACAGAACGAGCTTCGTGGGTGTAAAGTTTTTTTATATTTTTATTTTTATTTTAATTTTTAATTAAAATTATTTATTTTATATACTTTGTGTGTCTAGGCAATATAAACATTGGGTTTAATTGCCGTTAACATTGCTAAGAAATATCAAACTATCTCAGAGGACTAGAGACTTTCCGTGTTCTTTAAGAAAATTGTACCAGTTATTTACTCAAAAATTTTCCAAGTAAAAACTTTTAGTATGGCGTTTAGAAAGGTTACCATACTTTTCTATAAGATTATATAATGTTTTTAAAAAATCTTTTTAAACATTTATTATGATTTTAATACATTTTTGAGTAGAGTTCTATTAATCCTATTAATTTGGACTCTGCGGAAGATTTACTCGTTGCATAATGAAGAAGCGGAAGAGGTGGATAAAACATATAGCCTGTTGATTTTTCAAAAGGCATTCTGAATGTAAATTGATTCATTCTCATATTAATATTAATTAAGAAATTCAACGAGGTATGTGTCTATATAGTATTCACTTGTTCTCTCACACTTGTATCTTCGTAGCCGAAATGGAAATTAACATTGATATAATTGTGATGTTTAAATATACACAATTAATGTTAGAATAATAAGTTAGTAATTGACTTCCAAATAGTCACATGCAATCTAATTATCAAGCTAATTATCAGTGCGGTAATGGTTAGCGCACTGAACGCAATGTCCATAGTATAATTAATTGACTAATTCTTTCAAAAAGTTTGAGACTAAGACCTGGCTACATAAAATTGAACTAATAAAACATTGCGAAAATTAATTTTTTTGGTCATTTAGCCTCACTATTAACTTTTAACAAATCTAACTTTAACTATTAACAAATTTGCAGAACTATGTTTTACGAGTTCAATTTCAACTCAAAGCTTCAATTTCAACTTTACCGCTTCTGGGAGCGGTTGGGCCTCAACCTACACTTCTGGGAACATTTTCTTTCAATTATTATTTAAATATTTTAATATGTATTACTACACTAATTTTCAGAACCATGTTCGATCGTTTTTTTGTATCACCTCTACACGTTTGACCCTCTACCCACAGTTTCTGCCTTACCTGAGACTTCTGCAAAATGCGGCTCTTGCTTTGACGATATCATGGTGCATTTATGAGAAAAAATCACGACTATGTTTTATCCGTTCACTTTTATGTAGCCAGCTCTTAGGCCATTTGTGTGTACTTATGCGCGTAAAAAGTTATACTTCTTTGAAAAAAAAAATTAAATAAAGAAATGTCAAAACTGCTATTAAGACACAAAAGTATAATAAAACGACATAGTAATGAAAAAAAAAACATTTTTCCATTTTTTAAATGATATAGGCAATCGTGATAGAAAACTGTGTTATATCGATCGACGCGTGCAACTTCCGTTACACGTTGAAAATACACTCTAACTTCAAAAACTTGATTTTTTAATAAAGTAAAGAAAACTACTTATTTTTAAATTGTCTTCTTTTTCAACAATTTTTGAACGATACATTTTTGTATCCCTGTATGATGATACTGCCCTGTTTTTTATATAAATTCTCGGTGTTTTTTTTTAAAGCTGTATGGTTTTTATGTTTTCATTTGTAATAATAATAAAAGTTAAGTAGTATTTACGATTTATACTACATGAAAACTCTGTATATAAGAATACACAAGATTCTTGTGAAATAATAATTATAATTCTACTTTTATGATTGTGTACAATTTTATAGAGAGCTTGTAAGACTTGTTATTAAACCGTAGAGAATCAAACTAGCGGTAACTTCATGTAATATAGTACAGAGGCTATGTGACAAAGAAAATTGGAACTTGACGTACTTTTAATGTACTATGTATGGGCCAAGATCCGCTTGGCTACTTGCCTACTTAGCTACCAGCCAAGTAGCCGAGCGGTCTAAGGCGTTATGTCTACTTGGGAACTGGGAAGTTATGGGTTCGAATCCCGACATCGGCAGTTTTTCAATTATTAAAAAAAAAAAAGGGGACTTTTAATTGACTAAACAGTTGGCGTATGGAAAAGAACAAAGTGACCGGCTATGCTTGTGAAGGTTTTCTGCAGTTTCTTTCACGAATTCCAGATGAATATCTGCATAGTTTCCACCAGAGTCGGCTGCAGCATCATACTAATTCCTAGTCTACATACAAAAAGTCCTTCCACTCCACTCATATCCTCACATCCTTAGGCATCACAATGGATCTTATGGTCGAAGTGTAGCCCGTCTAGGGCAGCCGCTATAATCTATCTTTCTATGAGCCACGAAGGTCGTGTCCTATTTTCAAAATTGTATAGTTATTCTGTTCCTTATTCATACGGTTTTTGGAAGAAGAACAAGTTTGAAAAAAGAACAAGACTTATGTGACCCACAGTACATAACAATTGCATTCGTTTTCTTCACATAATGAAGGTCGTTGGTGAAATAATAAAGTTGTTTCACAAAATAAATTATAAAATTTAAAAAAATCTATTAATTAAAATTTAATCTTCATGTTACAATTAAAAAATAACTTAATAATAAAATATCTTCTTTTAAAAAAAAAAAACAATTTTTTTGCTATCGAGTTCCAGATTTTGCTATGCTAGTTCACTCGTGACAGTCAAAGCATAAAAGCATAAAATACAATACGGTTAATTTTCTTATTACAACTATGCTAATTGAACATATCTAGTATAACATATATTGTGTTTTAACATTTATGATACAATTTACTATACCGGTTGTTTAGTTTACATCTTCGCAGAGCAGATCTCCTACGTGTATGAGAGAGTACATATGTATACATTAAGCAATGTGTATGAGAAGGAGGTTTTATAGGTTTGTTTTCTTACTTAAAGTTAAACTGTTGTGTGTGGTATGTGTGGTACAATATGCATTCAGTTAGATGACGCTTGGAGAGTGGGGTTTTTTAAGTGAACAGATCAGTTGTTATGATTTGTTCTGTTGTTCAGCATACAACAGTTTAACTTTAAGTAAGAAAACAAACCTATAAGGAGGTCTCACATACACATTGCTTAATGCATACATATGTACTCTCTCATACTCTTAGGAGATCTGCTGTGCGAAGATGTAAACTAAACAACCGGTATATTATACTATGCAAGATTTGTTTTGACAGTGATTATTCAATATTTATGGGGTTGCGTTGTAAATTATTAACAATATAAAATAGATTTATTTTAAATCCGCCAAATATATATGTTGTTTTATTATAGTTTGTTAAGTTCAACTTTATAATATATTTGTTTTTGAAAGAAATTTATTGCAAAATTTTTATGTTTTTAAAATGGAGTCTGCGGGAACCGCTTACGTATACCATCTATGTTAAAAATTTCAACTTTAACTACGAATATTTTCACAATGGGTGTTAAAAAAATTTTTTTTTAATAAATGAAAATATTTTGATTAAGGTTGATCGGGCACATGTATAGATAAAATCGGAAATGCATAGATAAAAATCTGATTTTTTATTAATTGCTATCTCATGAGAATAAAATAATTTTTAGAAAAAAATCTAACGCAAGGTTTACAAGTAATTATTGAAAATTGGAATTTTAACATCTTGTGAATAGCAAATGTTGAATGAACGCATACATTTTCGATAATGCTGCTCCACCCTCTATAGATTAAAAATTCACGAAAATTTTCGTCAAATAGTCAAAATAATTGTCAAAAGACTAGGGATGTTAGATGCTATCTAAATTTAAGTAATTAATTTACAGATTAAAATTTTTAATTTCTGTTAAAAGAGTGTTTCTGTTTATTATGAAATGTACTGTACTGACCGGTCAACCTTAATATCATATTTTAAATTTCATCAAATTCTAAAGAAATTTGCGTTTACAATTGACCTACCTTAAGATTAAATTCTTCTCATATTTTTCACGACGCTTCCACCAAAAACTTGTTTTATGTGATATTTTCGAATTGCGTCATTACAGACGGTACCTTACAATGCTATCATTAGGGCTGAATTCAAGTGCACAGTTCCATCGTTTCGTATAATTTCAAGTAGTTCAAAAAGATTATAATAAAACAAAAAAATAATATACGGTAGATTAAAGCGAAATAAAAATGTTTAAATAAAAAAATCTAGATAATTATACCATTATTTTTTCAACAAGTATTATCTAGCAATATAAATAAATAAACAGGGAGAAAATATCCATTCTATTATAAAATAAAAATACGCAGTTATATAATATGTATATGAACATACGAATATTTAGAAAAAAAAGGATCATTTGAAATATTTAAATTATGAAAAATTAAAAATTCTGTGTTATATAACAGTAAAAAATTAATATATATAAAAAAAAAGAAAAAGCTTAAAAAATATTTGCAACCTCGCTATGATAAATAATTCAAAGAACACCTACATACAAGCATACATATTTTCTATACAATTTTATATAAATATGTTCTCGAAATATGTTTTTTTAATCTTAAGTACAAATATTATAAATTCTCGTCTTAAAAAAATAAATAAATATTATATTCTTTTTTTTGTGTGTATATAGTAATGCGTATACGCACGTAAATAATCTTTACTTTTACAATATTTTTGGTAAGAATTTAATTACATACTTCAAAATTGAATAGTGTTGTTTGAAAGAAGTGCAGCCTGGAAACATTCAGCGTATTTCTGTCAGGACTTATATCAGGTTATTTTCCCTAAATTTAGTTGATTTAATATTATGACAAAATGCATATCATCTGGCAATGTCTTGGTAATCCTAAGAATAAAACACAAAGATTTTCTAGGCTTTATTAAATACACTAATTTAAGGGGAAAATCCTCCAATTTGACAGCACTTAGTAAAATGTCGACACAATCTCTGTCGAGTGTCCTGTTACGAAAACTAAGATTACCAAGATTACTAAGGAGTAATCTTCAGTCAATTCTTCATTATTAATAAGAAACCAATATAAATATGGTGGAAGGACTGGTTAGTATATCCTATTAGATAAAAAATTACATATTTATCCACTAACTCCATAACTGGCTTCAAATATATGGCCTTTCGTGCAAAAGGTGGGGTATCTGGTGGGGTATTTTCAATAGCAACCCCTCAAAATCGAAAAGTAAAATAAACAGTACACAGACTGTGATAAAAATTTCGACATATGCAGGATATTAAATTTTGTTCGCTAGTTTCATAATTGAACATCCTAAGACAAACACGCGCAAGAGTTTCCTCTCACTTTCCAAACCCCCAAATAATGGTTTATGAAAACAGTAAATAAATAAATAAAATTGTTTCACACTAAACTTTATTTATAAAACTTAAAAACTTCAGCCAAACAATAAATTATATTATTAATTTAAAAGAAAAGAAAAGTTTAAGACATTGAAAATGGAATTTTCCAACAATTAATTTATAAATAAACTTTTGTACCATTTTTTTTTTGTTCGAGTACGTGACATTTCTTCATATCAATATTTCGAGCAACATAGATATATTATATACAAATTAATAGAAGTTTTTTAATCTATTTAATACAATATTTTTTCCTAAGACATATTCATAAAAGCGAATTGAATTTTTTTTAAGTTTTTAAGAATTTTTTTGTTTCTTCTATACAGATACTAGTATAAAGTTGATTCAATCCCGTATAGTAAAGAAAATGTAATTTTATATTTATAATATTAGTATGGATGAAGATGTCTTGATATATTTTTGTCTTGTTATATCTTTCTATGCCTTTCCCATTATTTTAATCCGATCTGGGACAAGACTGATGTATAGGGTTTGTGATGCCACGTTCAGGGGATAATTATGTTTATTAATATGAGTCTCTATTGTTGATGCCTTCTCTTAACCAAGTAGCCTCGTTTAACTATTAAATTCGAGCGTTCAATCTTGCGGGATCTGGAAAAACTCTTGAGATTGTCGATGATTGTATTATGGTACGTAACCCTACATACTGTTTTTGTATTCTGTAAGTCGCTAATGTCTATTCATACTTCTATATTAAGGTAAATCGAATTAAAACTTTATCCAATGTTTTGTTTATTAAAAATTAAAAAACGAAAATTAATTAACTTCTAAACCGGTCCATTGATAATATTATTTAAAAAAATATGATATAGATTATAGAATATTTTCCAATATATGAATTTTAAATGAAATATTAACAGCCATAGATATTTAAAAACAGAATAAATTCGCCACATATCGTTTGCGATTATTGAAAAAAGAACGCTACTTAACTGTTTATTAGTACATAACTCGTCTTACTAGTGGGATTGGAAAGGACCTGCCCTCTCTATTTCTGAAAAGAAAAATAGGGCACATTCCAAGAATATCCATATAGGTAATCCCAGGATCTTGATGATTTCCAAGGGCTGTTTCTAGGACTAACTAATCCACCAGTAACATTCATAAACACCAAAAACTTGATATGAAAAACCATACACATCTAGGAGGGGAATCGAACCCACGACCTCTGGCACACTAGACCAACGCAGAGGCAGAGCGTTAATGCCAGAAATCGTGGGTTCGATTCCCAAGAATGTTATCAATGTTCAGACAGATTACTTAAATATCAAATTTAGTAAACGTTAGTCACTTCCGTTGGTATAATATAACTGAATGGCTATTATACCAACAACATATAGATTGACACATGTTTACAAAAAAAAAAAATTGAGAAACGAAAGGATTTACAAAAAAAGCTTGAATATACCTGTATAAAGTAGTGTACCGAATCCTTCAACGACTGCTATCGGTTGGACAATTTATACTTCTATCTGGATTTGCTGTTTAAATCTATGGTTGCTTGTAAAATTCATAATAAATGTAACGGAATATAATATTTTATTTTCATTATTTAATAAAAAAAAAACAAAGATATTCGTTTTGCTATCGCGTAAATAGTGAGTATTGAGTGTAAGGCTCATCTCTATTCTATTGATTAGGTTGTCTAGTTTTAGAGATGGGCATACACATACGATTCAAAATTCTCGATTTATTTTTTTACACACACAACATTTTATATTGATTTAAGATACGTAAAAAGTATTGTACACCCTGTTTGTACTGACTACCTTAACAGGGCTTGTACTGATTATTTTATTTCTACACACCCAGCGATTTATAAAAATATGATATATTATATCAAGGTACTATTTAATGTATATTCATATATATCCTTGTGAAATCTACACTAATTTCAGATGTTGATTTAAACACTGGAATGTTTCTTCAAGGAATTTGGGCCATTTTTGGGAAAAAAATGGCCAGAATATAAGTTTAGAATATAGGTTTGTTTGGAAGGGGATATCTTATGATGCCTTTGGTTGAGTATCTTCTGGATTTTCAAGATCTATCTACGATTATTTGTGTTTTCAAATTGAACCCATTTTTGAAACGAATTTTATAAAATGATAACGTAGAATGTTCCTTATTTAATTCTAAAGCTACTGTGAAAATGTCAAAACGATTCATTGAGCCGTTTAAAAGTTATTGCAATTTAAAAAAAGTGTTACATTTTGTAAAATTTAATTCATATTCACTAAACGGTTGTTGAGAAAAAAATTATAAATAGAAATAAAAAAACATCTGTCTTTGTCACTTATACGTATATTATATAGAAAGAAAAATGATATATGTTTTTGTTAATTTAAATTAAAGATACATTCACAGCAAAAAGTTTTCATATTATTTGTTATTTCCTATTTATAAGTACTTTGGCCTCCGACTGTATCTTCCTATCATTCTTAAGTCTGTTTTAGATAATAATTAACTCTTTTATATTCGAAATAGATTTTAAAATATTAAATTGCGTGTTTTTAGTGAATCAGATAAAGTAATCAAAAGTTTTATGTGTAAAAATACCAAAAAAACATATCCAAATATGTCGGAAATGATGTTGGTCCCACATGTTCGAAAATAATAGGTATGTTATAACGGTACAAAGTAATCTAGGGTTCACGTTAAGCATGTGATAAGTCAAGCATCTATCAACTTTCACATACACATCGGCAAGATGTAAGAGTTCTACATCTTGGAGAAAAACTTATATCAGACGATTGCTATACTAACTATTATTATTTAAAAATTCTCGTACTAGGCTTTTCTAAATCATCTGCGTATTTATGTTGGCAAATTTTTAGATAACAAAGAATAAATGTGATAAAATAAAATTCAATTTGTCCCATTACTAAATATCATTAACATTACAATATCAGTGTATATACTGATTGTATTTTAAAATACATACAATCTGCAAGCCAATGTACAGTGTATCTATTGCTGCCTATGTGTAGTGTACTATGCTATGGTTTACTTTGTTCTGCATAAAAATCGGAGGCGGGTTTGATTCGTTTTCAACACAGACCTTTGTCGTCAGATCAGTCTTTGTTGGAGACGTCTGCCTGTAGAGGAGTAGAGTATCATGGTATACTGTGCATAGGCGCACCACACGATAGATGCACCACACATTGTTTGCAGATTGGGTGTATTTTAAAATACAAGCTGTATACTACACTCAATAGTAGTTACTGGTATTGGTGAGGATATATTGACTATGAGAAATCTATGTTACAGACCCATAATAATACATCCAGACAATGAACGATGTATGGGGAACAGACAGACAGACGGACGGACATAGATATTAAAGTTCAAACTACGATTGGATTTATAAAATATTTATATCATGTGTTGATATTCACATACGATAAATATAGTTTAGTCAAAGAATGCTTAAAACTGGGGAGAGAAATATTGGGACGGTATTAATTGACTTCAGGGCAATGTTTTGATTAAATTTACAAATAGTGAAAATTATTGGTATTTGGGGACGACCCAAAGCAAGGATGCTACAAAAAACAGATACATTTTCTTCGAAAATTCACAAAGAATAGAATAAATTTATGTAAACCATTTTGCCCCCCCAGTTGAATGCAGGTTCATTGAGAAAAAAAAGTTGTGGAAACAAAAAATATCACAGAAACACATTCATATACTACATCACTTCTGAAACACAGGTTTACATTTTACAGTTTTCTAATCTTAGCCCTGCACATGAAAGTTTTCTAATGTTAGCCCAGCACGTGAAAGTTTTAATGAAAATCTTAAATCGATTGTATTACTGAACAAGCGCAGTATATAAATATGAGTAACTTAGTGCACTGTTTGTTGATGTATGATATCTCCTTTCTTATGATTGGTATACGTTGACCATGTTACACACGCAGTTGACAAAGAACGAAATATTAAACAAGAAGAGAATTAGAGCTATTAAAAAACATACGATTGCAAACATTCATGTGTATTTTATCATGTGAACGGCTATGTAATTTTTGATATATCAACTATTTTTTAATGCGATTGAATTTTCAAGTGTAAAAAGAGGTTCAAGTATAATCATATTTGTTGTAATAAGCAACTATTAAAACATCTGTAATGGAAATTTTAATCAGTTGTAGTGAAAACTTTCTTATGTTTTTATTAATGGAGGCTTTTTTTTATCCCCCAATCTCAGTTGGTTATCGTACTCGGACGTTTTGCGTGTATGTTTCACAATTTGATTTGACTATAGGATTAACTATTTACTATATGTTATTGGAATGAATTGTACACATTCAGATTTCTTTCCTTCTATTGCAAAAAAAAAACTTTTCATTTATTTTGATAAAGTTTTCAATATGAAAAAAACTTCGTCTCTGTAATTGGAAAAGGAAGACGAGGCAACAAAGTGCATTACAAAAAAGTTTATTTGATCCGGTTTAAATCTGATTTAAATTTATTATCTTTTGAATATATATAGATTTGAATATATGTATATATATATATATATATATATATATATATATATATATATATATATAGTTTATAGTTTTGTCATTTGATTCTCAAACGAGAGTTAAAAGTTCTTTAAAAATTGGATGCTTATAGATTTGAAGATTCTTTTTTCCAATTCGTACAATTTTTTTTCAATTCACAAATTTATTAATGTTTAATAAATGTTAGATAGATAGATAGATTGTTGCGGCTGCCCTAGATGGGCTACACTTCGACCATAAGGTCCATTGTGATGCCTAAGGATGTGAGGATGTGAGTGGAGTGGAAGGAATTTTTGTGTATAGACTAGGAATTGGCAGGATATGCGGCTGCAGACGACTATGATAGAAACTATGCCGATATTCATTTGGAGTTCGTGAAGGAAACTGCAGAAAACCTTCTCAAGCATAGCCGGTTACATCATTCTTGTCCATACGCCGACAGTTTAGTTAATTAACTCTTAATAATTGACAAACTGCCGATGTCGGGATTTGAACCCATAGCCTCCCAGTTTCCAAGTAGGCATAACTGCGCAGACATAACGCCTTAGACCGTTCGGCCACTTGGACTGGTTTAGCAAACGTTACTGTATCAAGTACTATGAAGAAGTTGAAAATTAAGCATTGAAACGTTGCATCTTTTGTAAACTGAACTAGGGTTACCAACTTTCCAGTTTGAGACCTGAGACTTCGGAAAAATTTGGTTTTTTCCGGAGTCCAGATTAAAAAAATGTAATCTCCGGATTTTTTCATTGTTATTAAAAGATAATACTGATGATGACTAATTTGTAGTCGAAATACGTATTTATAAAATACAAACAAATGTTCAAGGAATTGAGTCAAAATATTAAATTTAATGTAGAAATGAAATACCCTAATTTATAACTAGCGTACAAGTTCTTATCAAAATTAATGAATGTCTTTAGGCAAAACACTCATAATAACATGCTTTAAGTTTGTATTTAACTGGCGAAAATATATGTTTTTCATCTCTTTTGAAACGTGTAATGATGTCAAATAATAACATGAAAATCTCATTGAAATAAATTTTTTATTTTTTGGCTCGAAATAAAAACAAGAATGGATATAGATACACAACAAGATTTACATTGCAGTAGACAACGCACCTGTGTTATAACCTGTGAGTACTGACAAATTAATAAAAAATTGAACCAACACACAATAATAATCAGTGAATAGAAAACAATCTTTTCAATAAATCAATAAAGTCATAAACAAAAACAAAAATGAGTGATATGAAGAAGTTGACTCTTACGTTAGAGTTGTCTTTGGTAAGCATGCTGGACTGGATATCCAGAGGCTCGAGGTTCGATTCCTGGATGACGAGTTAATTTTTTTATATGTCTATAAAGTATACGCTTGTCTTCTAGAATTTGTCTTACGTAACATATATGGAATTTGACAAACATTGTATTGTTGACGCTTAAGTATACACAAATAAATATATATGAGAAACAAAAATAATTTTGTTATAAATTGTTGGTAAAATTTAACTGAAAATCCCACATCGTTTTATCTTTATTATAAATAAGCGCAACAGCATTTAATTTCAAAGATAGAAGTAATTACAACTCGGGTAATTTCTAATATAGCGTTTTTGATTATCATTTTCTACGAAAAGCGGATTAAATCTATTACATCAATTGCTTGTTATGAGAAATCATACACATCTAGAATGAGAATCGATCCCTGGACCAATACATATGACTTCACTGAAACTAGCGTCTATTAATCCATTAATAGTATGATTGAGTTTCGGTTATATTATACCCACGGAAGCGACTAGTGTTTACTTAATTTGACATTTAAGTAATATGTCTAAACATTGATAACATTATTTGACATCAAATGCTTAATATGAAAAATCCCTAGTATACAACAACAAAAAAATGTAAATAGTAAATAGTAAATAAACAAATTAATAATACATTGATTGACATGATAGTGAAAGATTATTAGCGTTCCACTACCATAACATCTCAGGTAGCTCAGAAGCAGAGTGTTAGTCCATAATGCCAAAGGTCGTGGGTTCGATTCCCAACCCAGATGTGTATGATTTTTCAAGTCAAGCGGATAATATGTTTATTTTTTTAATTATATGAAAAATGATATACATTTCCGTCCATTAGTCTATACGTATGCAATGAGTCACAAAAGTGGCACTCATTCTTCAAAATTTTGTAGTAAATGTTTTGAATTAAAGTTGTTAGTATATTTATAATGAACAACTTTTAATCGAATCATTTTTTCGATATCTGAATTAATAAGGCACAATTCAATTATAAAATTTGGAAAAAAGAACGCTTTTTTTGTTGCCATATTGTACGTATGTATGTGTAGTATATCGAGCTACCCCGGATATACTATAATCTGAAACCTTCAGATTATAGAACAATTAAATACTAATATAATTTGAGAAACGAAATGTCAAAAAGCTTTATTAAATTTTCCTGATTATAAAATAAATTTACAAGCACATTGTTTTGACAACATCACGTTGTAAATATATCGCGCATCGAACAGGTATGTATCATGATTCCCAACAACAATTAAAGATACCGTGTGATTCAATATTCAGTGTTTAACACCTTACATATGTTATGAGAATATGCTACAGATAGCTGCTATTCTAGACTTATTTTGGATAATTTTTTTAATCGATTTGTTATCTATGCGAAAACTGCTCAGTATGCCTACTTGGACAATGGCAGGTTATGGGTTCGAATCCCGATATCGGCAGTTTGTCAATTATTAGAAGAAAATTATTGTTAGAAGAAAAAAGGGGCGGTTAATTGACTTAACTGTCGGCGTATGGACAAGAACGAAGTAACCGGCTATGATTGAGAAGGTTATCTGCAATTTCCTTCACGAACTCCAGATGAATATCGGCATAGTTACTATTATATTCAGCTGCAGCCGCATATCCTACCAATTCCTAGTCTATACACAAACATTCCTTCCAGTCCACTCACATCCTCACATCCTTAGGCATCACAATGGACCTTTTGGTCGAAGTGAAGTCCGTAAAGGGCAGCCTCTACAATCTATTTATCTTCGTAATTCACACAGAATTGAATACCGATTTCTTTCTCTTCGTGATTGAGTTTGCATTGACCAGCATGAACGCCAGAAAGTATCCTCAGTTGGTTTTAAGTAAACGCGCCAAGTTAAGTAAACGCGCAGAGGCCTTTTTCCATCAGCAACTTTTAATATGTTTGCGTACAAAGTTAGTTCAATTTTTTTTAAATTAAATGTACCTTTAAGATGCCACCTGCAATACCACCAAACTTGTATAAGAAACGTTCCCAAAAAAAAAAAAATCCCACCTTGTAATATATCTTTTACGCAGTATATGGTATATAAGTAAACAATATTGTATAAATGAGAGAACATATTTTAAAAGTAGACGGGAATAGAAGGAATGTTAAAGGTACAAACTGGGGTAAAATACACGAAAATATTTGACAGTGAATACCAACTACGTATTTAGATATTACGTCAAATGTTGTTTCGTATTAAATAAAAAATAAAAAATAAACGAGAAACAGTTGAACATGTTTTAGAGTAATAAGGTATATTACTTACCAGAACCTTGAAACTTGGTACATAATTTTCATAAAAATTCATTTAAACCCAAAAACCTATTCAATAAATAGGCAAAAATAATTCGAGTTTATTCGAGTTTTACTTGGGTCGAATTTATTCGATATTCGATATTGTTGAGAACTTAATATTTGATGGTGTATTTTACGAAAAAAAAAAATTTATAAAGTATGTTGGTGTTGATAATCCGGGGCGGGGAGTTAAAAAATTAAAACTAATAAGAGACAGAAAACAGTTTCACGCAAAAGTTGTAAATCACAAAAAATTTACCTCTATTTTCTATAGCCCTAAAATTATTGTAAAATTCAACCATTACTAGTAAAAAATTTGAATTGACATAGAAATATAATAAATAGTACACACAATGATCACGAACTCAATATACACAGTGTATTTAAATAATGCACTCAGTTACGTTTCTTGTTTTATTAGAAGACTAGCTGAAAAACATTGTCGTTGCTCGACCTACAAAAGCTTCTTATAGAATTCATTAAGCTAATGTATATAGAATATGTTTTCACATAATGCCTGAGTTCAGGGTTCAGGGTTCAGAGCTAAGGGTTTCTTTTTTTATATTTAAATTTACTCAAAAAAAATTTATTTTCATAATTTTGTTAATGCAGATATTTCTATATAAAGTATAAATTACATTTAGAGATCTAGCCGTCAGAAAACGTAATAGTCGTCAAAAAACGGCTATAACTTTGGAACGATTTGGAATTCGAAACTTCTGAATAGTTTTTCTAAATCCGTAAAGAAAATTTACCCGTCTCTCATCATTATTTCGCTATTTCATATAGTTTTCCCCAAAATTTTTTGCCAAACATTCACATACACACACACGCAACATATTTCCCTTTTACCTTTTATATAAATGGAGATTATATTTTTAAATATTACTTCAAAAGAAATGAAATTTTGAAATACTGTGTATAAGACCTTTTTTTTTGTATATAAAAAGAAAAGATGCCTTCTTCCAAACAGATGTCAAGTAAACAATTTTTTTATATTTTCTTTTCAACCTGAAAACTTAAGAGGGTAGAGAGTAGATGGTAGATAGTACTTAAAAAACACTTTTGCACGAACAATATTGGCCTGTAAATATAAATGTAAAATTCGTGTGTATACATATGTTTTTATATTATAAACTAATATTCAGTTGTCTATATCAATTATTTGTAAATCGAATTTTATTTTAGTATTTCGAATTCGTTTTGACAACATGTAAATTGATCACAGTCAAAAAAATATAAAATTACATTGAGTTTATATCGTGATGAGAGGGTCTGTTTTAAAATTTGAAATGGATTTCATTTTGTAGAAAATGTTTTTATACTTATAAAAAAATATCCATTTCGAATTCCAACAATTTCAAAGCATAATTTGAATTATAATACTTTTTTCTTTATATCTGAAAATTCTATGCTGTCGCAAAGGTCTTTGTTATAAACATCTATTGTTTGCTTATAAATCAAGTGTATTTTTTATTCTTCCCGTTTTTATGGAAAACATGAAACATTTATTTTTTTGAATCAATTATTTTTCAATCACGATTCTACCTTTTCTAGTTTTGTTTTATGTTTTTGACATATTAATCCGTTTCTTTATTCATTAAAATGACAACTTAATGTTGTCGAAACGTTGAAGATTATATAATATATAAATTAAAATTGTTACACAGTAAAAAAAGAAAAACAATAAAATAAAAGTGAAAATTATATTCCACAGAATCAAAAATAAATAAATAAATTACAAAGTTGATGAGACTCATTTAAGGATGTACGAGCGCTGATGTCAAGTCTATTTATAAAATTCTTCAAAATCTTATATGGTACATTCATAAAAGTCCACAATAATGTTTATTATTTTTTAATACCGGATCTAACAAAAAATATATTTAAGAAAAAAACCTGAGATTTCGGGACAGAAATAAAATTTACCCGAAATCTCTGTTGTTTTCTTTTTTTTAGGCCCGTCATAGCGAAATTTTATAAGATCAATCTCTTTATTGATATTTCTTTTTTATATTGCGTAGTTGTTTTTTATTAGTCAAGGGAAAATTATCAAAATATGTCAAAATATCTGTAAAAATATGGGTTTCTCCATAATAGCAATGCATTAAAATTCGAAGATTATAATTCAATAATTAATTCAAGGCCCCCGTAGTAACCCCCACCCCCTTGAAACTTTTATAAAGCTTCAGGGGGGGGGAGAACCTTGCCCATCTGCCTGTTCTTGTGTACATCCAATCGTCATTACAATAACTCAAAGACAAAAACAGCCTGATATTTACAGAGTAATTAAACAATTAACTTACTTAGTTGTTATACTTTCAGTAAAAAGGTAAATTAAGAACTGTCCCGACTTTGAAATATTGAATTGGAGAAAATAGAGTCCGTCTGCATGTCCGTACGTTCGTCCGTCCATAGACACGATAACTCAAAAACTAGATAACGATCTGAAATTTCCTGAATGGGCAAAATCTTGCCTTCTCCATCATTCATCTTTGAAACCGTAAGAGATAGAAAAAAAAATTTTAAGTAAAAAAATGTTCCTTCTTTAAAACTAAACAAATTTTTGTGAATTTTTTGTTTCGTAGTATGTTTCAACGCAGTATATACCGGTTATTTAAGCCATTAGCTCAGTTAGTTGATATTTTCACTTGTTTATGTATATTAATAAAGATTTGTTTTTAGTAAAATCCTTTCACGTCAGTTTTCTGTACAAAAAATTTAAGAAAAAAGTCTGCGAATTACTGTCATGGGCGTTTAAAATATTCACGAGGAAGTCACCTACTATTTCCAAAGCAAAACAGGTTTTCTATTTTTGTGTGAAGTTTATGCAAAAACAGACTTTATTGACATACAAAAATATATTCATAAATGTAGGCATTTGCGTCATAATACGGTTTTTCAAATGCGGAACAATCCAGCTTTGAAATTCTTGGAATACGAAATGAATATTCTGATTTTAAAACATTTTCTATGAAATTTTTTGTAGAGCAATGATACCACATATATATGATTTCCGAAAGTTGATTTATTCAAATATTTGTATTTAATAACGGAAGAGTTTATTTTATCCAATTCTTGGAATTGGATAATTATGTTATGTTTGTGACAAACTTTGTTTTCGAGATATTTTCATTTATTTTACTGGCTCTTGTTGTTTTTTTTTTCGATTTCCCTTGAAATTATTTTTGGTATGTTATTATTATTTTATTTTATTTGTCATCAAAGGAAAATCAACAAAAACAATGAATGCATTGACATAAACAGATAATAAAAATTATATATAATAATGATAACACTAACATGACAATTCCAGTAAAGAAAAAATATCAATTCTGAGAAATAAAATTGAAAATTCTAAAAATTATAAATAAATTCATATAAAAATAACTATAATTCATAAATATGAATTTTTTTATTTTGGGAATTATGCCGAGGTACTGTATAACCTGGCTTAGTTAGCTGGATTTGTGACAAAAAAAGACATAAATTCTTCATCTTTACTCGCCCTCAAGTTTCCATTAATCCAAAAAAAGAAAAATTTAGAAAGTATTCTATCACATCGCATTGTGCAAGTTTGTCCGTAATCCATCCACATTCCAACAAAGAATATTTACTTTTTTAACAAATTATTTTCTGATATTACCCTCCTGTGATAGTTAGCTTTCTTCGTCAGTCCAAGTAACTGAGCGCCGAGTAATATCGGGGTAAAAACGATTGCACTTCAACCTTATGGCTCATTGTGCCCCCCCACCCCTTCTATATGTTGATAATAGCCTGGAGCTTGCTTATCAGGTCCTTCCGAAGGTTCATATCATGGAGGCTATATAAAGGAGATATAACTCATACGGGAAAATTGACAAAATATGGCAACGAAATGGGAGAAGTTATATTTACTTTTTATGCCGCTAGGGTCGCAAGTTTTTGATAGATACTCATCCTTACCAAAGTGAATATAGTATAATAAATAGAAGTGAAGTAAGCCAAGTAACTAGTTTTATTTTGAAGTGATCATTTTGAAATACACAATTTGGTTAAAAAAATTTATTAAATAAAAAACTGTTTAAAAAACATTTAAAATGGGAAAAGTATGTGCAGTAGACAATTGTAAAAGTGGTAGTGCTTGTGACAATAAGCAACGGGATCAATTGGGTTTAAAAAACCAGGACTTTTAAAGTACCAAAAGCTAGTATAAATAGTCCAAAATTAATTAAATTGTATGACATTATATTAAATATTAATTTTCAGCATTATTATTAATAAATAAAAGTTTAATTTAATATCTGATTCAATAATTTCTTTCATTTTTACAATTCCAACATTACAGGTTACTATTTAATTATTTGATGTTTTTTTTTTTATTTTTATGTAATTATTTTGCGAATATTAACTATTACTTCAACTTCAACTAAATCCTTATTGAAAAATTGAAATTACTTATCATTTATTTAAAAAAATATTTTATTGGAAAAATACTTTGGCTGGAAATAATTTTTATAATACTATAAATACGTAATGTTTTTCAATTAAAACTCGCGCCTTAAACTCTCTGTTTTGTTTCCGGTGCCGAAGGAACGCTACTGACATCTTATTTTTGCCAATTATTTGTTTACATGGAGTTATGTGTCCTTGTTTAGGGTCTATGGTTCATATATTCGGGGTGAGATGCACCGAATACCCTGTATCTACTGTAGCCTAGAGGTTCGCAGTAAAAGATTATGTGGCTGGATGTTTCTTCCTCCAGGCCACACAATCTGCACTTAATGGATCCGTTATGGAGTCCAATTGTGTGCAGATTCTTCCGCAGGGGAAAATGCCCGGTAATGAATCCGGTAACCCTCCGAAGTTGCATCTTGTTCAGTCTCAGTGCATCGATAGATAGCCTCCTTGTTGAACTCTGTTTTTCCCAGTGATCACGGTGTTTCGCATTTGACCACTCGTTGATCACCTGTTTTCATGCAGTCCTTGGAATTCCTAAAATAGGCTCTGGACCTTTGAAGGGCATTCCGACTCCTTTCTTTGCTACGGCACCCAGATCAATTTAACATTGTTTCGTTTTGCCTGTTTCAGAAGATCCTTCTGATAATCCTTGACTATTGAGGTTACCTCAGTTCCATACAAGGCTTTTAAAGCAGCTTGACTGTCTGAAAAAATACAGACGTTCTTGTTTATGTAGCTTCTACGTAGATTCTCACGGACTTCTGCTTGGAAGACCTGTGGCATATTTCCCCAAGTTGAGGCTTTTGTTTGCATTAGGCCTTTCACCGTAGATTCCCGCCCATAGATTAACCACACTATCTTCAATATCAGTTTCATTTTCCATTTCGTTCATTCTATAAATGATCAAATTTTTACTACTGACTTGTAACATGAGTATAGTTTCATTCTGTGCTTCTATTCTTTTTTCCAGATCCTCGTATGTTCTACTTCAGATACGATTTGTTTCTTTGATTTCCCATATTTCAACCATAAATTTATTTTCTGACTCTTCAAACGGTTCGTTTTTGGTATGTAAAACATTTGTTCGAACCGGATAACCATATTTTGTTATAAGTATAAAATTGGTATAAAAAAATGATATATGTAAAATTTGTGTGTCAAAATGATGACAAAATTATTTCTCTTGACTTTCATTTTAAATTTCAAGATTACATTGCGTATCATTACCCTTGGGTAACCAACCACCCCCCGAAAAAGGAATTCATTGGGATAATAGGTAACATAAATATTATTTTTTGAAATAAAATAATTGAGTTTTGTTGAAAATTAACAATACAAAATTAAACGAAGCGACACTTAATGTAACCTACTTAATTATAATAAGTTTACTGTTACACTAGAAGACAAAATTTTAGAGGCAATGTAATAGCTTCATTGCGGTAGTTTTTAATGAAACATGGGCAAACATCTTTTGGAATTGACATCAGTTATAGATAAAAAATTTTGGTAAACTATCTGGCACATGTAGTAGTTGTGAAAGGGAGGTCGAAGTCTGGCAGGTAGGCCTATCGACTCCTTTTTTACCAATCCCTAAATGACAAGGAATTTGTATGGAATTTGTAGAAATTGGTAGGTTCTGCGACTGCAGCCAACTTTGTTCGAAACTATACCGATATTTGTGAAAGGAAACTGTAGAAAACCTTCACCACAACAGCCGGTTAATTTCATTCTTGTACATACGTCAACAGTTCCGAGTCAATTCACCTCCCAATTCCGAGCAGGGTATCAGTTCAAGTGGCCGATCGGTCTAAGGCGTTATGTCTGCCTGCGCAGTATGCGTACTTGGAAACTAGGAGGTTATGGGTTTGAATCCCGACATCGGCAGTTTGTCAATTATTAGGGAAAAAAAGGGGCGGTTAATTGACTAAACTGTCGGCTTATGGACAAGAACGATGTAACCGGCTATGCTTGAGAAGGTTTTCTGTAGTTTCCTTCAAGAACTCCAGATGAATATCGGCATAGTTCCTATCATAGTCGACTGCAGCCGCATATCCTACCAATTCCTGATCTATACACAAAAGCTCCTTCTCCTCCACTCACATCCTCACTTCCTTAGGCATCACAATGGACCTTATAGTCGAAGTGTAACCCGTCCATAGATATGATATGAAATAACAATTGAACTTCCTCATACATAATGTGAGATACATAACCCTATTTGTAGTCGGGTCCCTACTAACAATCAACAAGTTTTACTTAAATCAAAAGCAGGAGATATCCAAATTTGGTATTTTGTTAAAGATGAAACAATTGTTGACGATTTAAAGACACAAAATCGGGAGAAATATTAATTTTGGAGGAAACTCATACATAGTAAAATTGAAGAAAACAATACAAAAAGTACTTTCTGTTATTTCTTTTAGCTTCTCTCTCTCTTAGAGAAGTGCTTTATGTAAAAATACTGATACATCTGTCAGAATATTCAATAGAATTCTAAGAACATAAACTTTTCGATCGTAGTGTACTCTTTTAATAAATAAAGGAAATTGTGAATAATTTATTAAATAAGGTATTATGTACGATGTTTGAATTGTACCATATAAACCTAACCTCTTTTTGAATCAAATATTCTTCGTCTTGTATACACATACAAGAATACAAAGGCATCCAAAATATATCTTGAATAAATTAAATTCATTATAGTTCTTGAACATATACAACAAGTATTCTATATGTAAGTGGAGACAAGGTCATGTGACGTTATTCTACTAAATTCTTCATTAACAGAATGTAGGGAAATTAAAAGGAAGTTGTCACGTATGTATGTTTAAGTTTGTATTGTACTCTCGTTCAGAAAATTCCACCGCTTTAGAAAAGTCCGGATCTTCTTCAAATTTATTGATTTTTATTTTATATAGACTGACTATGATTTGTATTAGTTGTTTTGTTAATATCGATTTTGTCGAGGACAAATTATATACAACTAGCTTATACCAGCGTCATTTTTGGCTCCCGTAATTTTAATACTAAAAACCTCAATATAATTTCCCACCGATTCCACAATTTGTTCAAATATTAACCTTTCCCACCACTGGTTCAAATATTTATCGACACTACCGTCAAATTTCTAATTCAGAGATTATTTTCGAATCGTAGCGAAATAAATCTTCAATTGATTTGTATCAAATTTATTTGGTTTTCGAAAGAACGTTTCGAATAAACTTAATAAAAATAATTTTTTTCGTAACGTTTTTTTTTAATTTGCAGGAATTCAGCACAAATCAGTTGGAGAATTTCGGAAAATACACGCCCACTTATTCAACCGATAGAGTCAATAGTTCAAACAAACGAGACACCCATTTTTTGGGCATTGTTTGAAATCGTTCTACGTTTTGTCTCTTCAGTATCTCTAGAAAAACTACTTCCAAACACAACAATACAAACCCAGCAGAGAAACTTGCTTCTAAATGAAAAGCATTTCGGTAAAATTGTTTTAAAATCACGAAATTCTATTTCTAAAGTAAATGTAGGCAGAAAACTTTGATATGACCCAGAGGTTACATTTGCAGGTTTTTCCCAAGGACTTAGATACATGTTTTTGTATACGAAAAATATTAAAATTTACGTATAAAGTCTAAATTAGTAAGGAATATAAGTTTGATGTTTTACATATTCATTGTTTTTGCAAAATTTGTCTTTATCCATTTATTGTTAGTATGGTCAAGCCTGTACGTTTATTTTATAATAAGGAAGGTGGCTAGCGTTTACTTATTTTGACTTTTAAGTAATATGTTTGAACATTGGTAAGCAATTTATTGAAAAAAAAATTGCGATGAAATTTATTAAAAAGAATTTAGAAGAAAGAGAAGCTTTGGAATGCTATGAATAAATATATATAAAAGTAAACACCATACTGCCCATAAATATTTGAACACATTATACAACGTATATATTAAAATATATACACGCACATATATTACACATATATTTACATAGAATCCTTAAACAATAATACGCATTAATTATTTAGATTGTTGGATGTATGTAGGGGCACTAGGCATGTGTATTTGCGTACTCGTGATAAAACGTGCAATTTAAACATGGTAGGTTGTTATGTTAACGTTCAAAAACGTTACATATGAACACGTAACAACGTGAGTTGTATGTACACTCCCGTTCATAAAAATTGAACCAGTTAAAACATTCTAAGTGTTATTGTATGTAATATACATGTATTTAGGAATATATACGATTAGAATATGACTTACTGGTGGGTCAATTTTTATGAATGAGAGTGTATGTGTGTGTGTGTGTATTTATGCGTATTGACACACATAATATACTTAAGTTACCTCTATCTACTTCATGTTTTGTTAGTTGAATTGTGAATAAGGAAATGTATGTATATTTGCATGAAAAACTCATTCAGTTTATGCAAATAATAACCTAATTCAAAGTTTAAAACGAAGATAACATTGACACACAGGTTGTTTAGATAACATACCTTTTTATAATATATATTATTACACAGTGATTTATTAGAAGTTGTTTATACAAATATGAAATATGCAGTAGAAAAAGATAAATATTAAAAGAAATTATAAGAACGATAAAAGAAAAACTTTGAAAAGTAACAACTAACTGAACACCAGAAAAAAATGTAACTAAACTTATTGTACTGTTTATTTTATTTCTATACACGCGATATTGTAAACAAATATTACTTGAGTCTCTTGCACCAAAGTACTGTATATGTATGCATATTTATAGCGTGTTTTTACACGTTAACGTTTTGATGAAAGTTTTCCATTGCAATAAATGTATGTGATATAACTAGACTTACATCTCTATGTACAAGCAGAAATATTTCAATCGCATGTTTTGTTAACAGCTTATAACTCTCATCTTGCTAAATATTTCTTTCTTTGTTAACCACTTCAGTCACATGATCATAGTAAACCAATCACAAGGAAGTAAACCAATCACCCTATTCTGAGATCTGAAGTTATATATAAGATTGCATCGAAATAGATGCCAGGTCTATTGTTTTATAACTGTGTTATAACATAGTTTCATAAAAAAATACTACTGCGCTTGCTTACCTAACTTATGTGTTATGAATAGTTGCTTGAAAAGTTACATGTGTGAAATAGCCCATACACATGATTCGACAATCTACAAGTAATTACAAATTATTCACATTATTAATTGTGTATATTTAGACGTTACAATACAATACAAATGCCAATTTCCATTGGGGTTACGTAAGACATAGTACGAAAGAACTGGAGTATACTATAAAGACAAGCATGACATTGATGTGAAAAATAATTAAATATTGATTGAAAAAAATTAACTCATCCACCAGGTATTGAAACTTGGACCTCTATATTTCTAGCCCAATGTGGATGGTGGATGGATGATTCCGAGTTCATTTCAATTCACAATATTATTTATGTATACTTAGGCGCCACAATACAATTATTTTCATCACTTTACGACTTAATCAAACGTCCTTAAGTTGAATTGAATACATTTTATAAGATTTTTTTACAGAATATGTTTTCTGAAATGTCATCGATCAGTCCATACATAAAAGACAAATTATATGTATTTCACAAATATTGTTGATACCGCAAATTTTTATTATTATTATTAACTAAGTAATACAAATCTATTTAATACAAAATACTTATGCCAGGTATTCATTAAACCGTATTCATTTTAAGGATGTACGAGCACTGAAGTTTCAAAAACATTAAGGCTTGATTTTTTGTTTACATGTAGTTGAAGTGCATATAAATCAATTATAAAAGTTTCAGGGGCAGGGGTGTTACGGGGGTCTTGAATTAATTATTTAATATTAAAGTTCGAGTTTTAATGCATATTTCGTGTTCGAATTTTAATACATAAAATACGGAGAAATCCATATTTTTACACATATTTTGATAGTTTTCCCTTGGAATAAAATAAGACTAATAAAAAACAACTACGCAATAGAAAATAGAAATGTGAATAAAGAGATTGATCTAATAAAATTTCGGTATGGCGGGCCTAAAAAAAAGACACTTAAGGAAACAACTGAGATTTCAGGTAAAGTTTATTTCGGTCGGCGGTAGCTTAACTACCCGAAACATCAGGTTTTTTTATTAAATATCTTTTTTGTTAGGCCCGTGTGACGAGCCTAGATTAAATTGTAATTCTAACGATAAAAAATAATAAACATTATTGTGGAATTTTATGAATGTACTATATAAGATTTTGAAGAATTTTATAAATTGACAATACATCAGCGCTCGTACATCCTTAAGTAATATTAATAAATCATGAATTTAACCATATTACATAAGAATAAAGGAAGTAACTTGTTTTAATGTTTTATTTGGTTTTTTTTCCTATTGACTTTGTGGAAATACCTATTATGTAATTAACTTGAAACCCTACGCATATTTCATGTGTATTTTCCCAATATTTCATTTATAAATATATATATATATATATATGTATATATATATATATATATATATATATATATATATATATATATATGTATATATATATATATATATATATATATATATATATATATATATGTGTATATATATATATATATATATATATATATTATATTGCCTACCTTTGAAATAACAGTATTCAATTCAAATAAAACTTATTTCAATATCAAATATTTGAAATTTCGGTAAAAAAAGTTTTTTATTTTTGACTACGGTTCCGGGAACAAGTTCCCTTCGTCAAAAACTGACTATTATAATTATTATCAGATGTAAGGCTGTCAAAAGTATTGCTACCATTTCAAAATTTTGAAAAATTGATTTGTGCCTTATTTATTGGGATTTCGAAAAAAATGTCGAATAAAAGTTGTTACTATATTTATAATGAACAAATTCTATCTGAATCATTTTTTGGAAAACCGCATAAATGAGGCACAAATCAAATAGAACGTTTTGAAATGATAGCTTAACTTTTGACACCATTTGTATCTATATTAATTTAGGGATAGAAATATATAACCTAATTGTATGATTTCTCTATTGGTATTTTTTCTCTTTTGTTTTTCATATACAATCGTATACAATAAAGAAATATGATCGTTTACAAATAGGACTACTTTATAGATACAAAAACCAACCCATAATATGAATAAAACTATATGCATATAACCCACACTCACCACTCTAAAAGGCTATCAAGTATACCAGCAACAACAACAATAAAAATATATAAAACTGTTTTATAAGTACTCTACTAAAGTATATACAGGATGTACCAGAAGTAGTCAGGTTCCATAGAGTGTACGATTTTGGAACAAAAAGTCCTGAGACATTTTTTTATTAGACGCACCGGTAATTAATTATTAACTAATTAAGGAAACTAGGTTTAATCCAGAGTTGTAAAAAGTGCATTTTTTTGATAATTCATATTTTATTTAATTATCAATTTTTGGAAAAATGTATTGCTTAAATTTTTCAAATTATTAATTCTTTAAAGTCATTAATTAAATTTTTTTATATTTTGAAAAATGTAATAAATAAGTTGTTTTAATAATAAATTTAAAAAAAATTAAATTATAAAATTTTCTCAAAAGTGCATTAATAAAATAATTTGTTTAATGAATTTTTGAGAAAACTTTATAATTTAACGTATTTAATTTACGCATGTTTTTTTTAAATTTATTATTAAAACAATTTATTTACTACTATTTTTCAAAAAATAAACAAATTCAATTAATGCACTTTTCAAGGAATTAATAAATATCCATTAAGCTAACAGAGCAACCTGAGCAGAACACAATTATAATTGTCTTATAATTAGATGCTAATTAAATGCCCTAATTAAAAATTAAATGCTCTTTGTTACACTGTGTAACCGTATTCTCTGCTAGCTTAACATTAATTGTATTCTGATCTGGTTACTCTGCTAGCTTAATGGACATAATTAATAATTTGAAAAATTTAAGCACTACATTTTCCAAAAATTCATAATTAAATCAAAAATGAATTATCAAAAAAATACACATTTGCAACTCTGGTTTCAACCTAGTTTCCTTAATTAATTAATAATTAATTAACGGTGCGTCGAATAAAAAAAAGTTTCAGGACTTTTCGTTCCAAAATCGTACACTCTATCTACCCTCTTATGGAACTCGACTACTTCTCAGTCACCCTGTATATATAAGAGATATATCATTATATTTATTCATCTATTTTCAGTCAAAGTAGAGAATACCGTTGTCGTTGTATACGAGAACAGAATTGAACTGAACTGCAAAGCAAAGCATAAAGCGTGTGTCGTCTTGTGTATTATAAAACTAAAGTAAAAACTATTGTCGCCAAAACATTTCAATAGAAGTAGAAACAGAGACTACTTTACTATATATTTCAATTGTGGGAATATGATTGTGCTATTAATCTATCATCTCATGAAATAAAGAAATCCTCGTATATATATGGACAGAGTATTGCACAATTATATTTACTATTCGATTCATTTTCAAACAAGTGAAAATAACAATTAACTGAGTTAATTGCTAAAACACCTGGTGTATACTGAATTTATGAAAAAAATGACAAACAAAAAGTGTTTTTTTTTTTAAAAAGGAATATTTTTTGTCTTTAATTTTTTGTTCAATCTCTTACGGTTTCAAAGATAGACAGCTTTAGATAGATAGATGGATTGTAGAGGCTACCCTGGACGGCTTCACTTTGACCATAAGGTCCATTGTAATGCCTAAGAATGTGAGTGGAGTGGAAGGAATTTTTGTGTATAGACTAGGAATTGGTAGGATATGCGACTGCAGCCGACTATGATAGGAACTATGCCAATATTCATCTAGAGTTCGTAAAGAAAACTGCAGAAAACCTTCTCAAGCATAGCCGGTTGCCGATGTCGGGATTCGAGCCCATAACCTCCTAGTTTCCAAGTAGGCATACTGCGCAGACATAACGCCCTAGACCGCTCGGTCATTTGGACAGCTTTACCCATTTTTCCCCAATCGTGGTCCGATTTTGCCCGTTTACAAACTTGACCTTACTTTTTAACTCTAGAACACACATCGAAATTTTATTTCGCTATCTCTATTCGTTTTTGAGTTATTGTGTTTACGGACGGACGGACGAGCAGACAATTTATGATCTACTTAGGCCATTTTATGAATTCCTTTACCAATTTTTTTCTCTACGATCAATATTTTCATCCGTTACAAAGTCGGAACTAAACTTTCTGGTATATCTGGTGATTATATACTGGGTATAGATTATATAACTTTCAATAGATATCACTACAGAATAGAATCATTAATGTATCCACAGTGAATTGTTTAATTAGGGACAATAAAATGATCATAAACAATTCAGTTCGCTTGAGAAGAAGGACTAATTAATTCAGCAGTAGAATAACATCAGCAATGTATCAACAACATCCACAAGTATAATGATGTGCAGGAAAACGAACGTAATCGATACAGTTCAGAGTTTATATTTTGGATCAATGTTTTCCATATTTTGGAAGAAGGGCTATAAATTGAGCAGTATAGTTAAATCAGGATTGTGTTAATAGTCCGTTGTATATCATAACGGATAGGAAAATGATTATAATAGATTCAGTTCGCTCCTACCTTTGGGATCAATATCTAGTATACTTTGACTAACTATAAAAAACGATTAAAAATCAATACCTAAAGACGAATATTTGGATCCCTGTAATATTGATATTATGATTGTTTACATTTAGATAATCTGATACGCAATATTAATGCTATTGTAAGTTGCATATTCAACGGGTGTGTGCTATATTATCGACTAGTGCGCCAGCCTCGTGTTTTAAGAAATTTTAAGACTTTAGAAGTTATTATAACTTGGGTAATTTTAAAAGTACCTAACTTTAAATATAACCCTCTGGACATCTTTCTCTAAAAGATAATACAATTTATATTTTTTGTATTTTTATTATGTTTTATAAAATATGAGACATGCATCTGTGGAAGCGCTGGGAACTCATCGTATGGTATATACACGTATATTTGGAAATGGTGCAGGCGCAGGAAAAGATGGGAAAAAACTTAAAATTAAAATAATATTAATAAGAAAAAAAGGAATTGAAAAAATACTGTTATATGATTTCTGAAATTTTAGCAGATATTTAATTCAAAAGATATAAAACTTCGTTTCATCTGAGTAAATAATATGTTGCTCTTAATACACAGCCGCAGCTGAAAAAAAATGATAGTACTATAGCTATACTAAAGAATACCATACTTTTGAGATACTGTGTCTACATGAAAACGATCTATCCACATATATTTAAAAGTAGTAATAATATTAGCCTAGTTTTTTTTTCGTTCTGGTTTCTCTACTTTTTTATTGTTAAATAATTCTGGTAATAATAAATTTATATCCTAGAAATACAAAAAAAAGAAAAATGAATATTTACTACAGTAGACAATTCATAAAACTTTAATGGCTTTGGATGCGAAAAACAGGACACAATAGTAATAATGATTTTATTGTCTCAATATAAAGTCTATATAATAAATGGATTATATTGTGATCAAAGCACCACAAACAGAAAACTTTGTGGATACAGCAAATAATTCTAATAGAGACGAGAGAGTAAATATCATGCCCAAAATAGCATACACTCCCGTTCATAAAAATGAAACCACCAGTCATATTCTAAGCGTATATATTACTAAATATATATATATATATATATATATATATATATATATATTACGTACAATAACAATTAGAGTGTTTCAACTGGTTCAATTTTTATGAATAGAAGAGTACTTAAAAATGCATATTAAAAAAATTCGTCACGTAGAAGATACTTAAATAATCGTTGATTATTTGGTGACAATTTCACAGTTTGGTGAAACTGTCACCAAATTAGCAACGAATAACATATCCTGAGACAATATAAGAGTAATTTTAATAAGAGTTAACAAGAGTAAATTAAATGAAAGTAATTTAAACAAGTGTAATTTCAATAAAATTTATTATATTTTAATTTTTTTTGTTTAATTTTGTATTTATTTTTATTTCTGTTTATTGATTTTGATTTTCTATCTATTTCTAATTATCAAACAGTAAATTATGGCTAGTTAATTTATACTGATGATGACTACTTTGTAGTCGAAATACATATTTTTAATACAAAAACTGATCTAGGTATTGGGGCGAATTTGAAATTTTATTTCAAAAACCTTCAATCATTATCATTTGATATTCGAATATAATAATTTTATGTTAAGCTTTGCAGCTATGAATTATTATTAGTGTTTTAATAACTTCCACTTAAATGAATACCCACGATACCGAAAACAATATTCGTAAGCTAATAGCTAACGTATTTTTGAATATTATACAGAGGTTAATTATTCTTATACAAAGCGATGGGGTTATTTATAATAATTCTAATCAATACGCATGCTAAAACAGATAATATGTATTCTAATTTATGCAAAATATGATATAATAAGTACAGAAAGTTTCTAAAAATATTGATGTTGGAATTTAACCTTCTACTTTAAGTGAAATGTAATATTTTCAAATCATTTGAATTATTTTCAAATTTAGAGATTTTAAACAAATTGAAAATAGTTTACAAACAAGTTAAGCTTCTTAAATAGCTACATTGTTTAAATTAAAATATAATTCTACTTTCATTATTTCACAAAACCATTGTCAAATATATTAATCTAATATAGATATACTAATATATAAAATATTCATTTTAAATATCAAATACTGATATTAAAATTAGGGAACTAGAATTATCAATACAACAAAATTTAGTTTAGTTTAATAATATATAAATTAGATATGGTATTTAAATTAAAATACATAAATATTTGCATTTAATATCTAAATATTTATAGTTTAGTTAAAGAGGATATTTGAGGGGAATTAAATTTCGCCCTTTGGCTCGTCAAATAGTACGGTATATTAAAAATTCATTTTCTAAACTATATTCGGGAAAACTTGTGTTTTTTTTAAATTTCATCCTAGACTTTTGTGCCTTTTGCATTCGATTTACCGGAAAATGTTTCAAATAAAAGTTGTTAGTATGTTTATAATAAAGAAAATTTATCTGAAGTGTTTTCTACATGGTACTTTTACTTAAATATAGTTAATATATAATGGTTTTATGATTGGTTAATTCATATTACCGAATCACATCTCTCATTTTTTAACGATATTCAAGCAAACAAAGAAAAATTTTCGTCTGTACACTAATTTGTTCATCATACCATGAACATAAAAAAACTTTACAAAAAGTAATGATGCCCGACCATAAACAAAAATTTGAGAGAGGACCAAGTTTTTGCATACAAAAGCTAGTAATATCCCAGCAAAAAACAAAAACGTTCGCTTTCAAAAGAAGAAAAAAGTAGAGCCAATTTTTTTACCAAAAGTGAGACAATGATTAGAATATGTTTGTTGTGTAAGTTTCTCAGGTGCAGAGTGTTTCGTATTTTACTTGGCAAGTGCTCAGATTTTATTACACTTAATATACAAAGGAAAAAACTTGTCAAGGCGAACATTTTTGGTTTTGCTGGGACATCCTCTACTTTTTGTGTGCGAAAACTTTGCCCCTCTCATATTTTTGTTTTTGGTCGGATATATTATTCATTGTTTACACAAACAATGGATAAAAGTTTTTGATCCCATACTCTATCAATCTATGTTGTTGTTATTATCATTTACACCAAAAATATTTATGAAACAACAACATTTTCATAGAAAAGGGCAACAAAAAAAACAAATAACCTATTTTCTCTATGATGCACACACATACACACACATCCTCGCACACACACATACAATCAAACTAGACCAGTAGTGTGTTGAAACTTTTAATTGAAAAGTTGATTGAATAAATATCATATAATATATTATATAGGGTTTGTAAAATATTCACGGTGATATAATAGAGATGGTAGATTGTAAAGGTTGCCCTGAACGTACACTTCGACCATAAGGTCCATTGTGATGCCTTAGGATGTGAGGATGAGAGTGGAATGGTACGAATTTGTGAGTAAGGAATTGGTAGGATATGCGGCTGCAGCCGACTATGATAGGAACTATGCCGATATTCATCTGGAGTTCGTGAAGGAAACTGCAGAAAACCTTCTCAAGCATAGTCGGTTACTTCGTTCTTGTCCATACGCCGACAGTTTAGTCAATCAACCGCCCCTTTTTTTTATTTTTATAATTGACAAACTGCCGATGTCGGGATTCGAACCCATAACCTCCCAGTTTCCAAGTACTCCATACTGCACGGACATGACGCCTAAGACCGCTCGGCTACTTGGCTGGTACGGTGATATAGTAATTAGTATTAAGACATTATAATGTAATTGTTGATGTGAAACCTTCTGTAGCGAAACTATACAAGTATGATTGTAGTACTCTAAAAGCCTTGCCTGGAACTGAGATCACCTCAGGGGTAGTCAAGGATTGTCTGGAGCGACTGCTGGAAATGGCAAAACGGAACAATGTTAAATAGATCTAGGTGCTGGGTCACAGCGACTTCAAAGGAAATGAAAAAGCTGAAACCTTAGCAAAGAAGAGAGTCGAAATACCCAGAGCTTATTTTAAGAAATCCAAAGACTGCATATAAACAGGTGATCAACGAGTGGATAAATGCTAAACACCGTGATCACTGGGAAAATATACCGCAGCAAAAGCTTCGGAATGCAACCAAGTAGCTATCTCTCGAAGCACTGAAGCTGAACAGAATGAAACTGCGGAAGGTTATCGGATTCATTACCGAACATTATCCCCTACGGGAGTATCTACACACAATGGGACTCCATAACGGGTCCATTGTGTGCAGATTGTGTGGCGAGGAGGAAGAAACATCCAGCCACATTATCTTTGACTGCGAACCTCTAGGTTACAGCAGATACAGAATATTCGGTGCATTTCATCCCGAATATATGAACCTTCAGGAAGACCTGATAAGCAAGCTCCTGGCCATTGCCAACATATGGAAGAAGCGAGTCTCGTCAGACTGAAGTAGAAGGGGGAGCACAATGAACCATAAGGTAGAAGTGCAATAGTTTTTAGACCCCAAGATATATCTATCTATCTATCTATACAAGTATGATTTTGTCGTGGGGGTGAAATTTCAGATTACACTGTCGCGATTTTATCGTAACGATCGGCTATGTAACAGTCGGAAATCATCGGCATTCGTGTTTGAAATGAGAATTTAACATGTTGTATGAATATTCATTGCTATTGTATACAGGATTCGTTTTCACATCATGCCCTGAGTTCCGGACTATAAATTATTTTTTTCAAGTTCAGAAAAAAATGTTCAGAGTGAACAGAAAATTATCTGGGCCGCTGAGCTCCTTCGAGATGTGAATTGGTGCTCGTTCAATAGTACGCATGAGGTTAAAACTGGCCTGTGTACAAATTGCGCCACACCCAATATATATAGTCAGGATTGACATATCAACATAGACATTTTGAACCTCCCGAAATCACTCATACTATAAAATACTATTTTCAGTAATTTAAATACTCCTTGTACATAACATCAAGTTGTTCCCTAGTAAACAAAATAAAAACTTTTTTCTATACATTTTTTTAAACCAACAAAACAGTAAATATTTCCGCTAGAGCCCTCTCACACAAATTTTTAATTAATTTTTTTTTCCATTATATACATATATATATATATATATATGTCTGTATATATACCTTAACAACGTAGAAATGTAATGCCCTTAATACCTTTGAGAAAAAACACAAAAATATTTGTATAGCGTGTTCCAAAAATTCCGGTACTACTAAATACTTCTGTTTCGGCAATAGGGCATTTCCCAGAAGACTTATATAACGCACTCATTCACACTTTCCTGGTAAAAATATCCAAGAATGGTTGTACAGGTCAAAAACTAAAATTATATAGCACAATTTTTCTCAAAGTAACACATTTTTGGGTATACAAGAGATGAAACATTCTAAGTGCCACTGTTTATAAAATAACATATACATTAGCTTATACTTGCGACTTTTATTGCTGTATCTCCAGCTCCCGTCATTAAAATTAAAAACATCATTGATTTTGATTTCCCACCGCTTCCAATACATCAAATATTTATTGTTCTCACCGCTTCCACTACACTTGAAATATTTTTTAACACTTCCAACAAAATTCAATTACAGCAGTTTTTAGGTCTAATCATAAGCTTTTAAACAAAACAAAAAAGTTACATCAAAATCGGTCCAGTAGTTTTTGCATTACGTCCGAACAAATAAACAGACATTTACAAATGTATATAGATAGATAGATAGATACATTTTGGGGTCTAAAAAGTATTGCACTTCGACCTTATGGTCGTCCATTGTGCGCCATCTTCTACTTCAGTCAGGCGAGATTCGCTTCTCCCATAACAATTGTATATAAGTAGATATTCTGAAATATTTACGCTCATAACTTTTGAACATCTTGTATTTATAAATTTTTTCAGTTTTCTCCCATTAATTTTTTTTCCTAAGTTTTTTTTTTTAAATGTATTTATTTTACCTATCTAAGGAAATGTGTGTTTTTTTAATGTACCATCTACAAAACACGAGATCAGATTCGTCATGGAACATTGTTTTTATGCCTTTAGATGTACTTAATACCAATTTCCTATATCTTGAGATATTTGTTTTATTCACTCAGATAATGTTTTTGATTGTGTAAGGTTACGCTTTTAATTGTATCAGAGCGATACAGCTTTTATTGGACGATACGGGCAAAGTGGGTTTGTACTAAAACCGAGATGGTTTCGCTATTTTGTACTTAATATTGTGAAGTTTTACTGGAGGCCACAAAAGTAACGTTCTTTTTTCAAAATTTTATCACACATTTTTATCACACATTTAATTTTTAATTATTAGATAGTAACTAATAACACATGATACTCAAAATAATAATAAATAGTTTAAGTTTATTGAATTTTATTAATTCCGATCACAATAAGACTAGATAAAGTTTCATACTGTTTAAATACATTGGATCATTTCTTCAAAAATGATGAATACTTCTTAAAAGCTATGAAATATTATTGGTACTACTTTAGGAAGTTGGTCGAGAAGAGAAATCCATTACCATCAAGTATGTGAGCCTTTGGAGAATATAAAATATTTAGTAATATTTCTCAATTAGTAAGAAAATAAAAGGGGCGGTTAATTGACTAAAATATCGGCTTATGGACATGAACGAAGTAATCAGCTATGCTTGTGCAGGTTTTCTGCAGTTTTCTTCTCGAACTCCAGTTGAATATGCAAAAATTTTTAAATATATATGTACACTTATTGTTTTTTTGGCGGTGGTGTCAGCATAGAGAAATTCACATAACTTTTGGACACCGCCTCCAAAAATAACAATAATTGTACATATATATTTAAAAATTTTTGCTTAGGTGAATTAAAATTGGCACAAAAATATGCAATTATTTTTTTACTTTTTAGTGCATTTTTTGTTATAGAATATTTGATTTTTGAAGTTGGGTTTCCATTTTGTCAAAAAAAAAAAATTTCGCAGAAATCGATTATCACATATAAAATGAGGATTTTCCTGGATTTCCCGGGGATCCCCTCATCAGAATGCTATTTGGTGCCAATGGACCAATGGGAAACCAAACCCTTTAAAACAAAAAAAAAATTCAAAATCGGTTCATAAAAGATGGAGTTCTGAGGTGACACACATAAAAAAAATAAAATAAAAAATAAATAAAAAAATAAAATAAAATAAAAATACAGACGAATTGAGAACCTTCCTCCTTTTTGAAGTCGGGTTAAAAATACATTTGGTTTTGTATTTTCCCGACAGTATAAATTTCCACAAAACTATCGAAATAAATACGCTGTGAAAAAACAATTATCACAATGTATGACAAGCTCTTGGGATCAAGATATGTGCTTAGGCAAAATGGAATCACAAGTTTAATATGTTTTAATAGTTTGTATATAACAAGAATAGTCAAAAACTCTTCAAATATATCTTTAATGGGAGTTGTGAACAGCGAACTTTCGGACCAACATATAAATGGACTTAATAACCGTGAGCCAATGATAAAGTAAACATTCTATATATTATATTCCCGTGTATTTCTAAATAATAATAATAAAGTTGTTCTGGGAGCAGCTATCAAAACAGAGAGAGAATTCATGATTATTGCAGACATGAGTGTTTTGTGGTGTATATATAGCTAGATGATGGTAAATGTTATGATTTAACTGTATATACAATTTACTAATGTCTACCGTTAAGATGTTATTATTGTATATATGGTACTATTACATGTGATAATGTACACCTGAGGCAAAACACAACCATCTATATTTTATATTGTTGGAACAGAATGTTCTAACAATCGAATCAAGGGCACATACAACTGTGTTCATTTGTATTGAATCCTCGAATATTGTCACGGTTGGAGTGAATCAGTCTATTTTTAAAATAAAGGGAATGAAACATATGAATGTTTCCCCCACTTATCATTCCAATTATCATTCTAGTCTCAGACAATCAACAAGTGCATCGTGGTGTCATACACAGTACGACAACTAGGATTCGCAAACAGCTGTTTAGTGATCTCAATTTACTTAGTATTCACAAATAAAGATAAATATATGATATTACTCTGTACCTAAATATTATTTTTATTATAGTAGGGGTAGCAATATATACATTATAAGGAGTAGTACTTTGAAAACGGTTTAACGTTACTTCATTCTGATAAACCATTATGTTATATATTTATCGATCAGATTCGAAATGTTATTATATATGAGTTAATGTTTGCCCACTTGAAAAATTGCTATTTTTATCTAAGTAAGAAAGACAAAGATATCGAAAAAAGGGATTCTAGCTCATGTTAACAAATAAAATTTAATTTAATATGCAAACTTTTATTTTATTGATTTCATAAACTAAACTAAAATATTTCAACTCAAACTTAGAAAATAAAGTTTTAGTCACAGAAACTAATTTCATCTACTTACAGTTAGAAAGACGAAATCGAACCAAAGGTTTGTTTCTTCATTTTAACAAATAAATTAATTTAATATGCAAACTTTTATTTCATTCCAATAACAACTAAACTAAAATATTTCAACACAAAATTAGGAAATAAAGTTTAGGCATTTAGAAAATGTACACTGTTGGCGGTTAAGGATGTTCGAGCACTGAAGCTTCAAAAATATTAAGTCTTGATTTTTTGTTTACAGGTAGTTGTAAGTGTTTACATGTGTTTACATGTAAACATGTGTTTACATGTTTAGTTTATACGGAATAGAAAATAGAAATATTAATGAATAGATAGATCCAATAAAATTCCGGTATGACGGACCTTAAAATATATTAAAGAAAACAACTGAGATTTTGGGTAAATTTTATTTCTGTCGGCGGTAGCTTAATTACCCAAAATCTGAGGTTTTTTTCTTAAATATCTTTTTTGTGAGGCCCGGTATGACGGGCCTAAATCAAGTTTTAATTTTAACAACAAAAAATAATAAACATTAATGTGGACTTTTATGAATGTACTATAAAGATTCTGAAGAATTTTATAAATGGACTATACATCAGCGCTCGTATATCCTTAAATCCAAATATTTCTAAACTGTGGTTTAAAAAGATACATAGTGTTTGTAATGACGATTGAACGATTTGTTATTTCTATTCGACAGATATCGTTTGTTCATCCTGTATATTTTTATAAATTGTAATAATAATAGATTTCAACATATTTGAAAGGTACTGCATGTCGACAAGACATTCAAGAAAGAAAATTGTATTTTATATATGAACGCACAATAATAATAAATAACAATTTTGATAGCCACAAGGGATTCAAAATATTAGTCTAAGATATCTCTGTTCGGACTAAAACCAACATTCGGAAGATTTGAAATTTGGACAAAAAAAAAAATGTTTGAAAATTAACCAAACAGTTTTTTTTATGCTCTTGTTAGCGTCGGCATTTCTTCAGCGAGAATATATATTTTTATACCCGGTGTATAATATATACCAGGGTATATTCAGTTTAGTTCTGAACGAAAATATTGATCGCAGCATAAAAATTTTTTTTATTGGGGTTCATAAAATGACCTAATTAGCCCATTTCCCCCAAAGTTTTGCGTTCGTCCTTCTGTAAACACAATTAACTCAAAAACTGAAGCTAAAAAAAAAAACTAAAGCCTTCTAGAGCTAAAAGGTAAGGACAAGTTCGTACCATATGTGGACAAAATAAGCAAAACTATTTATCTTCTAAATAACTTTTGTTTGAAACTTTTTTTCATAAATTCAGTATATACCTGGAATTTAAGCAATTAACATAGTAAGTTATTCAAGACCAGAGATTTTAGCCAGAATTCTGCACTTTAAACATACCTGTAAATTGGAAAGGAGGTTATAAGGCTTCAAATAATATTTTTCTCACAAATTTTATAAAACAGAAATTCGATTATTATTGGATCTTTTAATCATACTATGGGTTATTGTCATATCCTATAGCATAGTTATGGCTAATAACCATGCTATTGGTATATACTACAGCGAGTGTTGATTAAGCTCCTTAGAGTTATCTAAGATGGTGCTCCACAATAGTTGATACAATTCGACTTGCCACCAGTCAGATAATCGCATGGATGTTACCAATTGATATACAGTCTCCAACTTAGCTTTTAGAGAACAATGAAACATTTGGGAATTATGAAAAAGCAACTTAAAAGCAAGACAAAAGCAACAATGATTGCCAGACTGTAGTCAAAATAAAAATTTCAATATACCTGACTCAAGTTTTTGATTACACCTGTTGCCACAATGTATATTTTATACACATATTTTAGTTACGTCAAATATTTGTGATTCAATGTGTACATGTGAAACAATTTACTATTTATTTATTTTTTTCCTGCCGCTTGCTAGAGAATATTTTGACATTTTTCATTTTTATAGGGAAAAATTTATAATCTTTTTGACAGACAACCAGCCCGTCAGTCAGTCAGTCAGACAAATAAACGAAAGAATGTAAACGCGCGTAATATTTAATAAAATAACAAGCGTAAAATATAATAATACGTATACGAAAATGAATAAATTTTATTATATTTTTATGTTATCACGGATTTGAATAAATCATTTTCTAGATCCAATTAAATGAGCTTGTGTCATTTTATTTTATTTTCATATGAATAATGGTCCCGTTATTATCATTATTTTTATTATTATTATTATTATTATGTTTTGGTTTCTATTAATCGGATCATATTTTATACAATATACAAATTGAAAACACACGTAAATTGTTTTTTTGTGGGATGAATAAAATGAATTGTATTCGATGGAGGATTATTTTGGAAATAGATTATTTGTTAACAAATAAGACAGATAGAGCTTTATATAAAGTTAATAAAATTTGAAGGTAAACATATATTGACTTTTTAATACTCAATAATTTATAGAAATTGGGCATCCATCATGCACAGAATGTCTCAAGATAATAGTTTACGAGAAATTGGGTTTTAATCGTACTTTTTAACAATATATATTGTTCGGAAAATATATTTTTTAAATATATATATATATATATATATATATATATATATATATATCGATTGTTTCTTAAATCATTTTATACAGTGATTGTTTTCTTTAAAGCATGTATTCAGCCACATATTTATGCGTTTTGTGGCTAAAATGCTTTTGGTGATGGTTGTAAAACTATTTCACATATTATATAGTAAAAATTGGAGAATAATTATTTAAATCTGGCACTAAGTTATTAATTCTACTATGTTAATAATTATTATATAAAATGATTAAAAAACCAATAGACATGAGCAAATATATCACTACTACAGAAAATGCAATAATTTTTAAAGCTTTTATTTAACTTGCAATGTATGTACGTATGTATGACAAACTTCCGGTGTCGGGATTCGAACTCATAACCTCCCAAGTAGAAACAACCCCTTAACAAACACGGCTACTTGGCTGGTTCGTTAACGTACGATTTTAAAAGAAGCATTACTTTGTTTGATTCATCCTGTAAACGTTCTAAAAATTTGTAGATAAATATCTAACTTATAGGTATCACTATTTGTACCGACGGAATGAAATTAAACATCATAAACTTTTCTCTGATTTAATTTGAAAACTTTTGAATTAGTTTAATAAAATATTGATTTTATTTTAACTATTATAAATAATTAATTATATTTTATATGTTATGAACTCAACATATTATTTATAAAGTTCAATTTGTACATAGAATTCATGTGTCATATTTTGTGTCAAATACAAAATTTTTGTTTTAGCCAAGCTTTTATTTGATTAAAAAGAAAATTAAAAAGTAGAAAATATAATTTTTTCCCCAAGTCACCAATAACTGACGATAAATAAAAGTTTGCGCTCAGGTTTTAAATGTTTAAGAAATTGAAATTTTCTTCTGTTTTCTCACACAAACAGAAAGTGAAGTTAAATAAAAGTAGTTATACTTCTATTTTCGAAGTTACTTATTAGTAGTTATACTTATTAGATAGATTGTAACGGCTATCCTGGATGGGACACACTTCGACCATAAGGACCATTGTGATGCCTAAGGATGTGAGGATATGAGTGGAATGGAAGGAATTTTGTATGTAGGCTAGGAATTGGTAGGATGTGCGGCTACAGCCGACTTTAATAGATAGTTCCATTTCGATCATCATTCATCTGGAGTTCGTGAATGAAACTGCAGAAAACCTTCTTAAGCATAGCCGGTTACTTCGTTCTTGTCCATACGCAGATAGTTTAGTTTACTTACCACCCCTTTCTTTAAATTTAATAATTGAAAAACTGCCGATGTCGGGATTCGAACCTATAACGTCCCAGTCCCAAGTAGACAGAGCCCATTAGACAAGTTATACTTCTTTAAGTGTCTTTGATATTTCCGTGTCAAAAGCTTGTCAACACAGTTTAGTAGGTGTTTTTTATATACACATATTTTATTCACCAAAGTGCGAATAACAGTTATTCATTAAAATAAGTAAGCAATCAGAGGCACATTCGTCACAGAATTCAATTTTCTATCCATACCTTCATTTGCATCCGTGACTTAAGGAACAACCTGTATATATGTATATATATATATATAGATACCGCATTTCGAAAATTCGTAAATAATATTATTGTGGAGGATGATGGTATAATTGATCTATTTTATTTATTTAAACTTTAGACAAACTTTTTTGAAATCTCTGTAAATAACATGAATTATTAACGATACAATTTTACTGCGGTCAGTAGATAATGTTTATTGAATTAATATATCTATTATTCAATGACGAAGGTTAACTGGAAAAAGGGTTTTGAATGCTTTGTATTTTTAGATTTGATCTATAATTATTTGGATTTTCAATTATACACAATTGGGAATTAAATCCACCTATTCAATTAAAAACCATTCTTCTATTCTATCGAGAGAAAAAATTTTTACCATGAAATCTATGTAAGAATGTCGTCAAAAGTCGGGCTACCATTTGTTTCATTTATTCGGATTTCGGAAAAATGTTTCGAATAATAGTTGTTAGTATAGTTAAAATGAACAACTTTTATCGGAAACATTTTCCTGAAAACCCAATAAACGAAACATAATTCAATTATAAAATTTTGAAATGAAGCTTGACTTTTGACGCCATTTGTATGGATGTAGCCTTTTTCAACTACATAAGTATAAAATTCGGTTTCGAGAAAATCCCGAGAAATCAATAATTGCTAAATTGTTTCGATGTTACTATTTCATTAGGTTCAGGAATATTTATTTTACCATTACTAATTACAGTTTCGAATCAGTTTCAAAAACGGAGACCAGAATTTCTGACATTAAAAAATTATTAAAAATTATTTTGTTTTCTTTTTTGAATTTTTATTTTGTCAAGAGTATTTGTCGTTCAAATAATTCTTATTCTACTTTATGGTTAGTTCAAAAGAAGCCAACTGATGTTTATTCCAAGAAAACCACTAAAATGTTATAATAAATAATATTATCAGAAGCGTACGCAGTGGGTTTTTTTGAATGATTTTAACACTCGTATTCAATCCTCCAATTGCATCGACTACTTGCAATCTTACGATAAAAAATGATAAACGTGGATATTGTAGAATTTGATGAATGTATACTATATTAGATTTTGTAGAATTTTATGAACGTACTATATCTAGCGCTTGAACGTCCTTGAAAGGGTTATTATTGATACAGAAAATACATGGTCATATGTTGTTTAATTTAAAAAATATGATTAAATTTCGAAAACATCTTTCTATAAAATTTTTTCTATGTACGCCCTTGGATATTATGGTTTTTGAATTGAAAAGAGAAAAGTTATGAAAACTTAAACAATATAATCACCGTTATAGAAATTAACTTCTTAATTTCGTAATTCATAACTTCATTTACCAAAAGAAAAAAAAAGGAAAAACTTATTCAAACCCAACAAAGTTGAAACCAAAATTTATTTTCAAATAAGATATGTATTTGCTATGAAATCTTTATATACTCGTATATTCGTATAATATGTGTGTAAACGTTTATAAACTAAGTTCCGTTTTTACCTCCGAATAGATAATTTTGATTAGTATGTACAGGATTTACTACGAAAATTTACTACAAATAACATGCGAATTAGTGACGGATTGTCTTCGTCAAGAATTTATTCGGATTCAAATTTTTTTAATTTGAAATTAATTTCAAAACAGATAATGAAGTGTTGAATTTTCGGAGTGTTTTGAAGATTGTTAAAATCACGGTAATTCGTTTCAAGTGATGGGGATTTTTAAACAAAAATATTAACATAAGAATTATATCAAACGGGGTGTGTTTTTTTTCTAAATTATTTTGAATAAACTTACGTCAATCTACCTATTGTTAGTTTGGTTGCCTTTTGGTTATATTAAGCAACGGAAGTGACTAGTGTTTACTCAATTTGACATTGAAGAAGTAATATGTCTGAATATTGATAACACTATTTAAGCTTCAATTGGTAATGGCCTGAGCATATAAGATCCTTCAGATTAAAGCATTCAGATTCCGCAAAAATCATTTGATAGAAAAAAGAACCACAAACCAAACACGAAAGTAGAATTACTTCACATAGAGATGAAAGAGAACACACTCGATATCTGGGAAGGTTCGGAAATCCACAAGTATAAGTATGGGCCACATACCCTCTGGAACGCACAAACTGACTGTTATGCGTTAAGTTTGTTTTCAATCATTTAAAGCCAATATTTAAAATATCCACCTGAATTATTGTAAATATTTATATTAATTTTTTATTTCTAAATATTATTAATTTACAGTAATTCCAACAAATTTTTATCAATATTTTTATTTTTATTTTATTTTTAACTTGTTTTTAATTTGTGTCGATTTGTGATGTGTCGAATAGTCCGTCAGTGAACAATTAGAAATATCGGTACGGGTATTCAAGTAGTACATCCTCAAGAGGGTCAAGATGGGTAAAACTTGAAACAAAAACGGATAGGACGCGAGAACCATCCCACAAAATGTTAATTGCTGTTGCGCGCCGCTGATTGGCTGTGATATTTTAATTAATAATTAATTACCTATGCGTCTGATTAAAAAATGGTTAAGGACTTTTCGTCTCAGAATTCCATCCATACCTACAGTTGTATCCGTGACTTACAGCACACTCTGTATAATATTCCCGGTCTACAATTGTACACCTATGCCAATCCAGTTCCGTTTTTACAATCTCAAATACATAATTTTGAATAGTCGTGAAATAAGAAATAAGAAAAATATATAAGAAATAGCACAGCGACCAAAACACAATGGGCGATAAGATATAATATTCAACCAATCACAGCGGTTGAATGCCGCAGCTGCTGGTGTATGCACAAATGTCAAAAACATAAGTCGGACAGTCGACTGCGTATAACATCCTGCGCATAACATTGTGATTGGCTGGGAATAAGAAATAAGGAATAGATTTCCAACGCGATGGAAATTCTCTTGCTATATCTTATTCCTTATTCCTTATATTTGAATTGTGAATTGATCAACGGTTCTGCCATCTGCTGGATTCCACTATTCCTTATATCTTATATCTTATTCTTATTTCTTATACCTTATTTCTTTCATTGTGTAATAGGCTTAAATAGAAACTAATGTTGACATTTCAATAATATCACATCGATGTCAAACACACACAACACAACACAATTCTATTAAAGAAAACTTTATAAATAAACTTTTCGAGATGAATTGAAAGTATACGGGTTTGAAAGTTTATTTTAAGATGGATGATAATTTTCTAAATTTATCGTTAATTTTCAATACAAGTTACCTCATATGAAGGTTAAAAATTAAAAGTGTGGGATTCAAGATTATTTCTGGAATTTTACAAGATTGTTATAAAGGTTTTCAAACTTTATAGAGTATTTAATTAAATTAATTATAGTTTTCTTTTTCAAATAAAGTTTACTTATTACGATGTGTAGGCGTCTCTACTGCGTGTCAGTACTGGAACATAGATAGATAGATAGATATATATTGGGGTCTAAAAAGTATTGCACTTCGACTTTATAGTCCATTGAGATCCAGTCCGACGAGATTCGCTTCTCCCATATGTTGGCAATAGCCAGGAGCTTGCTTATCAGGTCTTCCTGAAGGTTCATATATTCGGGGTGAGATGTATCAAATATCCTGAATCTGCTGTAACCTAGCGGTTTGCAGTAAAAGATAATATTGCTGGATGTTTCTTCCTACACAATGGACCCGTTATGGAGTCCCATTGTGTGGAGATGATTCCGCAAGAGATAATGCCCGGAAATGAATAAGGTAACCTTCTGCAGTTGCATCCTGTTCAGCTTCAGTGCATCGAGAAATAGCCTCTTGGTTGCACTCCGAAGCAGTATTTTCTCGAGCTTTCGCTGCGGTACATTTTCCCAGTAATCATGGTTTTTAGCATTTAATCACTCGTTGATCACCTGTTTACATGCAGTCCTTGGAATTCCTAAAACAGGCTCTGCACCTATGAAGGGCATTCAGTACTGGATCATAATATTGTTTCTATAGAAATACCTTCTTTTGATTCGTGATTAAAAGCAAATACTTATTTATTAATTGTTTTATGTAAACTAACATCTATTTATATCCATTGTTATGGCTGCCTTTTGGTTATATTATACCAACGGAAGTGATTATCATTTACTAAAATGCCAAATTAAGTAAACATTAGTCACTTCCGTTGGTATAATATAACCTAAAGTCAACCATAGTAACAATGGATAGATTGACGAAAATTTACAAAAAAATAATTATAAATATGTAAATAGTAAATATGCATTCTACTACCATAATATCTCAGGTAGCTCAGCGGCAGAGCCTTGGTCCAAAAGGCCAGAGGTCGTGGGTTCGAGTCCCATCCTAGCTGTGTATGATTTTTCATATCAAGAATGTTACCAAATGTAAAATCAATATTTAATATAAAAAATCATATACATCTGAGACGGTAATCAAACCAACGACCTTCCGCAAATCCAGACCATTACGGGGCCAACTACGACACAAAACTTGCTATCTATCTATATATCTTGATGTACACATGGGCACAAAATTAGCGCTTATTTTTCAAAATTTCATTATTGTTTGTGCCCTATGGATAGATAGATTGTTGAGGCTGCCCTGGACGGGCTACACTTCGACCATAAGATTCATTGTAATGCCTAAGGATGTGAGGATGTGTGTGGAATGGAAGGAATTTTGTATGTAGGCTAGAAATTGGTAGGATATGCGGTCACCGCGCTCTTGTCCATACGCCGACACTTTAGTCAATTGACTGTCCCCTTTTTTCTATTAATTGACAAACTACCGATGTCGTGATTCGAACCCATAACCTCCCAGTTTCCAAATACGCATACTGCGCAGAATTAACATCTTAGACCGCTCGGCCACTGGGACTGGTTTTTGTGCCCTATACATAAGGTTTTCGAAAAAATGCTTAAATAGTTCGAATAAAAAAAACCGCATCAATGAGGTACAAATCAACTTCAAATTTTTGAAAATGAAATGTGGTTGAATTTGTGGTTCATAGAAAGTACAAAATATTAATACTGTTTTTTTAATTTGACTATTCATTATCCGTCTCGTTCACCATACGTGACTGTAATTTTAGCTGAAGAACTACTGAGCCGTGTATGCAATCTGAAACACCATACCGCTACTCTCTATCTGTAGTTGGAAATTTAATCCAGTGTGAAAATAAAAAATTTACAAAAAAAAAAAAGAAAAAATGTTTATTTTATTTGAAATGTTCATTTTAAGTGAGCTTTAAAACGGATTTTTTTAATCACTTTGAAAGTCTACGTACGCTTTTGACGGCTGCATATATATATGTAATATGCAAAGCTATTGATAAAAAATCACTTTGTTAAAATACATACATACACTGTTTATTTAATGGTCCTGTATTTTTTACTTTACTTTTCAGAGTATAAAAACTGGTATCAAGACTTGAAAAATTATCTCGAATAAAATTTAATTCCTTAAAAATATACTTTTAGTAGAAATTAAACTTTCAATGAAAATCAAAATCAGTGACGTAAAACATCCACGACAAAACGGCTGGGATTTAAAGGCGTTCAACCGCTAAATATAGTGCATTCATAAAATTATACAAAATCTAATATAGTACATCCATAAAATCAAACAAAATCCAAAACAAAGTATCATTTTTTGCCGTAAATTAACATAAGTTATTTGAATCATGCTTTTATCAGTATATTTAGATAACTGTGAATATTTTTTAGCTCGAAAAAATAAAAAAGGTTTTAACTATGCTGATTAAAATAGTTAATAATTAATTCGAACGTTCGATAATACTATTTTTGGAAATCAATTAAATAATGAATAATTCAAAGAATCTTTTAAAATAATATTTACAACATGGTCTAATTTATTCACATAGTAGTTACAATTTAATATAAAAATTATATTTTCTCACAAGGCTCAGTTAAAATTTGTTTTTAACCGTTGATAACTTTTTCAAATAATCAATCAAGAAGTTTTTAAATGTTTGAGGAAACATAATTACGTGATTCAACTTGCCAAATATTAAAGATTTCTCACGCATAAACGTCCTTAAAAAGATGGCCGAGTTTTATCACTTTAAATATTTCGCCCAATATCGAATGATAAAAAATTTCTTAATGAAGATTCTAATCTGCTTGTTGAAGATGGATGATTTTTAGCGTTTTCAAAACTGAAATTTCAAATTTTGAAGAAAAGGTTATTTTCATTTTTGATTCAGTTACAAGGTTTATAAAACCAGGGACAACCGAAAACGATGAAATAATAGTTAGAAATGAAATGCATTATAAAAACGTACTACACCATTCAAGCTCCGTCATAGCTTCATGCTTACTCGTTTTCCGTTTACTTCGATATTAAACTTGTGTTTTATTTACATATAGTAGCATATATAATATGGTTGAACTATTTGCAAAAAAAGTTTATTTACTTCAAAATGAGCAAATTTCCTGTTACTCCCTCAGGATTACAAAAAAAAGGAAAATAAAACACAAAATACAGTTATACATAATCAATTTCTTCTAACTTACAATTTTAATGTGAATGTGAATAATTTTCATGTAAAAACAAGAAATATTTTTATTTTGCTAATCAATTATTTAAGGATGTACAAGCACTAGATATAGTCCATTTATAAAATTCTTCAAAATCATATATACCTACATTCATAAAAGTCCACAATAGAGTGTATTATTATTATTTTCGTAATTTAAAATTAAAATTTAATTAAAATAAATTTAAAAAAAAGATATTTAAGAAAAAAACCTGAAATTTTGGGTAATTAAGCTACCGCCGACATAAATAAAATTTATCCGGAATCTTAGTTGTTTTCTTAAATATTTTTTTAGGCCCGTCATACCGGAATTTTATTGGATCAATCTATTCTTTAATATTTCTATTTTCTATAGTTTTTCTTATTCGTCTTATTTTATTCCAAGTGAAAATTATCAAAATTTATCAAAATATGGGTAAAAACATGGGTTTCTCTATAAGAGCAATGCATTAAAACTCGAACTTTTACATTAAATAATTAATTCAAGACCCCCGCAACACTTCGCCTCACGAAACTTTAATAATTGATTTTTATGCACTTCAACTACAAGTAAAAAAAATCAAGCCTTTATATTTTGAGTGCTCGTACATCATTAAATAATTGTAAAAATTATAGTTTTGAAGAATAACAGTTGGATTCTGAGTGTGAAAAAGCAAAAGGGTATATTTAAAAAAAATCAATTAGAAAGTTCTTAAGGATAATTTAACGGTTAAATGATAATAGATTTTTTGGTAATAAATACTTATTGACAATGGTGGAAGAAAAGGGATTCTTACCGAGTTAAAGTTTATATAATTTGTAATTTTTATTACAAGCTTTTATTTAGCTTGCAATGCTTATATATTGGTATGTATGTTAGTATATTTGTTTAGGTCAAATCTTGCAAGCTGAATTAGAACCAGTTCCTTTTACCCTACGGATTTTACATGTTGGTTGAGTTCCGATGATAATGCTTTTTTATGATTAAAATAAATAAATAAATACAGCGAAAACTAAAAAATAAATTAATAGTAAAAAACATTGTTAAACAAGCTTTTATTTAAATGCTCTAAAAAGAAGAAAGCAAATTTTATTTATTATATTATACAATTTATATGATATAAAAGCTTGTCTCATGATTAACCTGTTTACCGATTTACTGATTTAAAAATTATTTACCTACCATCAAGCCTCATTCATGAACGTCCTTAATAAAATATAATATAACCTTTTAAATTATCTAATAAGTAAAATAAATTATGTACCTAGTTGAGATGAACATACATTGTGAATTTAAAATGGTTTTGTTAGAACACTTTAGAATACATTAATATAAATAGTATTTTAAGTAATACACGCTCTTTTAATTATACTACGCTGCGTTCGTTATTATTTGTAAATTAAGTTTTATGTATTAGATTATATATGTATTATAACCCAAATTATTTATATGAATCTAGTATTGGCCAAATAATATTTATACAAGGGGATCAATATATTTCTGAGGCATTATGGAAGATAATGATATGTTCTAGAAATTCAATTTTCTGTTTTAAGATGATATATCATTCTTAAAATTGGTTCTTTAATACAGCAAAGGCTGATATGTCAAATTATGAAATTATGAAATATATGTAAATATAGACGGTGAATCGAACCAGGCGCATAATAGGCGCATATATAGAAATATAAATTATTTATACATACTTTCGTGATATTGATCTACATCCGTTGAGAGAAAACCCAAAGCGAATCTAACCTAATAAAGATAATTCCAATAAAAGTCGAAATATTTTTTTTTCTACCATCAGGTGCACCTTCTGATAATCAAAAAAGTTAATCAAAATCATATAACTAGAAATGTGTTTTATTTGGTCCCGGAGAACTTTGTTGATATATCGGGAGTAAATTTTAATGCATTATGATAAAATTAATTTTTTGACAAATTTGTTATTTCTAGAATACAGTAATCCAAATATGTCGTTCAAAGTTTTCGTACGTATTTTGGGTTAATAATGTAGACTCAAATGGATTAATTGGACATATTTAAATCACCCTTACCTCGAAAATTTATTTCGAAAAACGGTAAGACCTAGAGTAAATCTTTTAATAAATATTCATTTCGAGTTATTGTGGCGATCATTTTTCAAAATATTACAAGTGAATGTGCCAAATCCACTTGGTTTTCGAACAAATGTTTCTAATAAAAGTTGCTCATTATAAATATACCAACAATATATATCCGATACATTTTCCCAAAAACCGAATGAATAAACCACTAATCAAATATACAATTATGAAAAAAGAACGCTACCTTTGTGGCCCATAGTATATAGGCAATATTTTGGTAAAGAATTTGTATGCAGATAAAAAATATTATATGATATGTATGAGTGATATCCTTGACATCCTTTGTAAAAGCAAAAAACTTGTGTCAAAGAAAGTACTTGCTTTGTATACAAAAAGAATTCTGGAAATACTGAAAAAAATCATTTTATTTTAGTTTTTAGTTTAAATTGTTTTCCTTTTGATAATTTCTGTGTTATTTAATCATGTTACGTAGAAGCTACATAGAAACTACTCTGATCTAAAATTTTATTGCAAAAGAAGTAGAAAATATTAGAATACTGGGAATCATATTTATTTATGGTTTCGAGCTTTTTTTAGATTGTATTTCGTAAGTTATTTAGATCATAGATCGTAAAAAAGCAGAAATCATATGACCACAAAAGTTGCGCTCTTTTTTCAATGTTATAATCGGTAGGATATGTGGTTGCAGCCGACTATGATAGGAACTATGCTGATATTAATCTGCAGTTCGTGAAGGAAACTGCAGAAAACCTTCTCAAACATAGCCGGTTCTTCCAACAGTTTAGTCAATTAACCACCCCCCTTTTTTCCTAATAATTAACAAACTGCCGATGTCGGGATTCGAACCCATAACCTCTCAGTTTCCAAGTAGGCATACTGCGCAGACATAATGCCTTAGACCGCTCGGCCACTTGGACTTGTAAATGGCTTTGTATACGTGTATTGTTCATTTTATTTGAATATTACTATTAGCTAGAATGTGCTAGAAAGAGATAAGAAGCTGTGAATTAGCACATGAAAGCCATAGACAATGATCATATTGTTATATATGTATGAATGTGTAAGTGGTGTTTGTATATTCTAATTTCACAAATGTGTAATAATACTTGATGCTTTATACATACGTAGAACTTTATATAGTCGAAAGCTCGAAGACCGTTCGACCGTCAGTCCATTCGTTAAACAGAACATATAATAAATGGATTATTCTAGTAGCTAAAAGTAAAGTCAATATTATAATAACAATCGTATACATTCCGGTTATTTTAATTTAATGTTGATAGATGTACTTCATTTATATCAAAGTTTGTAAATTTCGATTGTTTTGGGATAAATGAGAATAATAATTAGTTCTTAACCAATTATTTAAATGAACCAAACATAAATCCCAAATCCTACCCCCGTACCCCGGTCACGATATCTTGTTGATTTGATTGATGCATGTTTAAAATGTTTTAAAGTATAATGTAATGTGATTTTAAATAAGGGTTTATCAAAAATTATATATAACATTATTTTGACTTGTGGAGATGTAGAGACGTTCGAAAATCAACCTTTTTATACCCGTTATATGCAGATTGTCATCGCCAAGACTAGCCATTGAGATACAAAATTTGCATAAGGGTATAAATGAGTATGAGATAGACATACATTTGTAAAGAAAAAAAGAGGTGTGGCTGTATCAATCGAGTGTTCTTGAGAATCCCTTTCCATACGTATACGATCTCTACATTGAAGTTACGACAAATATTCTCATATATCCTATTTACAACGGAAGTTACAATTTTTAGTTTAATCTTGCACTTTGGTGTTGGTCTTGCATTCTTGGTCTATCGAGTGGTGTAATTAAATTTTAGATGTAGATGATAAATACGTAACTGCAACACCAAACTATATCCCTCGATTTTGTTATCATCAGAGTGTTGGCGAGGAATGCCACAGTTCAAGGTGTCCGTATCCCATCCTAGATATGTATGATTTTTTATTTTTCATATGAAGCATTTGATGTCCGGGAATATTATAAATGTTCAAACATATTACTTAAATGTTAAATTAAGTTAGCGCTAGTCATCTCCGTTGGTTTAATATAACCGAAATACAACAAACACTAACAATGATTAAATATACGATATTTTACAAACAAAAAAAAAAACAAAACTTTTTCAAATGATCGATAAGAGGTTTTAAATTTTTGAGGAAACGAATAGATTAAAATTTTTATCTAATGCCAAGAATCATGCATGAAAATGAACAAATATTCCATATCTATATATTTCATTAATATATACAGTTGATAGAATATCGTTTCGTCTTGACTTCATTGCGCACACATTTCATAATAAATACATTAATAAGTGAATGAACATGCGGATGATTCTACACAATATTAATGAAGTGTATAATTGAATTTATTACAAGAACACAACGCGCTACGCGTAAATTATTATACTGATAACAATATTTATATGTGTCAACAGACGGTAAATCTCGCATTGCCGTAACTGGTATGAAAATTCTTTGACAACCATTTTTAGATAGTGAATGTAAATGAGAAATAAAAATATTATATGAATTATTGCTAGTAGTACAGTCAATAGAGAAGCCCGTTACTCATGTCCGCATTGCACTTAATTACAGGAGTTATTATTTTTAAATTAGGTTCAGTGTCACTGAATGTAAATGAATAAAATCCTTACAAACTTCGACTCCGGAAGTGCCCCTATTTTCAGAAAAACTATATCGGCCTATATCTTTATTATCGTGCACTTTAGGCCAAAAAATGGCAATAACATTTCTTGTAGATAGTTGAATTTCCTATTTTTTTGGTTTGTTAATTATTTTTGTATCACTCACCGTTTACGACTTATACGACTATTACTATTTATTTATTGACTTTTTGGCCGATATCTCTTCTAATAATTGTTTAAACAATAAAATGATAATAACTTAACTTTTAAATCTACAAATTACCAACGAATTTTTTATGTTTTTTGGTGTATCTCTCCATATTGTAAAAGGTATTTTTTAAACAATAAATATTTTATAAAACTAATTCTAAATTGATTGATTAAATTATTGGGCAATAATCGGTAGGCAACCTGTATTGAAACATCGTTCCGTCTTACTTCAAAACATACCTTTTTTACTTACTCTCACCCAACTTATGGAGAGTCCGTTCGACTCCGCTGAGCCGTTTGCGCCCACCTCTGCTTTAAGAAATATAATATTCGGCTAAGAGAGTAGTTTTGCAAAAGTTGTTTATCGCACATAATAAAATGAAAATTCATCTCAATAAACTTGTCAATATATTTAAACTTATATAAATAATGTACAACTGTTGTTATTACCACACTGCAATTTTCAATAAAAACCATAAACCAACTTGGAGAACGAACCGAACATATGCTTGTTATACCGTGTGTTTATTTGATAAGTTTTTTAAATATCCCGTTTTAGATAAAAATCCTTCAAACAAAAGATGCACGCGAAATTTAAAGAGGGAAACATAATGCAATAATTATAGTTTTCTTCCATGCATCCGGGCTCGTGTAGTATATTATACACTCCCATTCATAAAAATTAAACCAGTTGAAACATTTTAAATGTTATTGTATGTAATATACATTATATATGCTCAGCATGTGACTTGCTGGTGGTTCAATTTTTATGAACGGGAGAGTAACTTTCAAACAGTGTAAGATAAGGAAAATCTTTAAATATACAAAATCTCATAAAAACACATACACTCCCATTCATTAAAATTGAACAGACCTGAACCGAATCAGTCTCCCGAATCAATGTTTTTTTCTATGCTTCCATTTATTTTTTCACACTTTAAATATATACTAATTATCTTTGTTTATAAATGAATAATTATACAGAGAGTCACAAAAGTGAGGAGTTTTATGAAATGTAAGAAAATGAACATTTCAGATCTGTTCAATTTTATTGAACGGGAGTGTACATACAACTTTTTTTTAAACTTTTTACATGCATCCAATATTTCTGGGATAAATACAAAAATAATGCCAAATTTATGCTTCGTATTTACAACAAAACTTACAGGGATGAATGAGAACAAGTTTCAATCAAAAATTCTTTGTTTTTAAAAGATAAATATTTTTTGCATTCAAAGATTTTCTCTATCTTGCACCGTTTAAAAGATAAGTTATACCACACGGGCACGGATGTATGCAATAGAAGTATAATTATTGTATAATATTTATCCTTTTAAAAGGTGAAAATTTTGTTATATGAATATTTAAAAAAAAATTGTTAGGTGAGAACTTTTCAAATGAACATACGGTATATATTTGGGTATATAAAAATTTATAGATGTCATGTAAATTGTATGAAAAATAAATTCGATGTCTCTGGGTAGCAATAAAATTTAAAATGTTGAGTATTGAGTAGAAAAAAAGTTATAAATACAAAATAACACATAAATAACATTTGACATGACGTTCGTTCACAATTTAATACATTTTAACTTACGACTCTCAAACAGGAAATACTTTTGTGTATTATTTTATATGAGTGAAAAATTGTAGGTCGTTCATTTTCAACATCATTTTCAAATTATTACTAAAAAATGTTTCATAAATTAAAATACTTTTATTCACAGCGATTTCATCCATCAAACCGAATTATTTGACAGTTTTGACATGTTTTTCTATATAGTATACGCTAGTTCTTTCATTCTATGTCTTTGTAACCTTAATGGAAATTAGTATAGTATTGTGACGCTTAGGTATATACACAAATAATAATATTTGGAATAATAAATTAATGTTGACTTCAAAATATGACTATCAATGATGTGAAAAAATTGACTCATTCATCAATATCATCCGTGGTGTACGATAGTACACTGAGCTATAAATCTAGAGGTCTAGTGTTCGATTCCTAGTGGATGAGCTAATTTTTTCATATCAATATTAATTAGAAATTCAATGACATGTTTGTCTATATAGTATACGCTAGTTCGTTCATAGTATGTCGTCATAACCTCGATGGAAATTAACATTAGCATGATATTGTGGCGCTTAAGTATAGACACATAATAATATTTCCCAGAAAGTTGCGTTCAAAAAAATTTATCCAAACAGAAGATGATTTATAAAGAAACAACATTTTTGTTATAACTTTTCCATAATTTGTTTCTCAGAACAATGCAAAGTTTTTGTCTTTACGATTTTTTTTGAAAAATTGTCTAATACCATCGTGTAACGAACATGTAGCAACTCCAATTTTTGTTCCAGGCTTGGTTTAATAGAGTTAGAATATGTTGTTCTTCAATACACAAAATATCAAAACTTGAATCGATTCTGATAATTGTTTAGCATTAATTTCTTAACACGAAGTTAATAAAATAATACCTCGAAAAATATATAATTTTTTCTCCATGGGTTGTTTTTATAGTGTAGTGAACATCATTAGTGCACTAGATGTGTCTCTAGATAACACGTCGTAACCATCAACAAACTTATACATTATTTGTTAAATATTGAGCCAAAATTCAAATACACAAACTGTCTTTTATTTAATTATTATGAACCATGTTTTATGTAGAATATACCAGAATATCTTGAAATATTCCAACATTCTTTTCATCCATAATTTATGTTACGTAATACAAATAATGTGAACCACACTGTATTCACAAGTAATAGTTTAATAACTTTACAAATGTTGAGAAAAAAAAATACACTAAAACGACTAATAAGAACCTAACTTTTATAGTAGCATAACGGAAGCTTTTAACGAAACTAGTTATTTAGATTTTAGACATTTTTATTTAGAAAATACGTTTATATATAGTTTACTTTTACGTTCGCTTTTTGTAGTGTCGAGGTGACTGTTTAAATTGTTATGGAATTTAAACACGCGATTATATTCTCTTTTCATAAAAGTACCCATACTATAAATTTATAAATTTGCTTTTTCATTGAATATAATAATTTTGTCATTTAATTTTCATTTAATTTTCTATAAAATAAAATGCATTAGAAAACATGAACAATGAATTATTGTAATTTTTTCATGAAAATATATAACAATAATTGTACATTCATGTCCATCCAAATTTTCCGATAGGAATACTAATAGCGAAATTCTGAAGTATAATATTAATGATTTATCAGATATTAATGAGTCATCCTTGGTGTAACGGTTAGCATACTGGACTAGACATCCACAGGTTTAGGTTCAATTCCTGATGGGTGTGTTATTTTTCATATCAATATTTCATTAAAATAATCAATGAAATGGTTGTCTATAAACTACGTCTTACGTAACCTTAAAAGAAATTGACATTAGTATTGTAATGAGACGCCTAAGTATACACACTTATTAATATGTGGAATATATAAGCATTGTTAATATTTCATTGTTTTTAGTTACTGAAGAAGTTACAACAAATTGATGAAACGTCGAACTTCAACCTTATTTAATTCTAAAATGTTTGAATTTGCGTCGATTTCTATTCAATAAGATATTCAATTCTAATTCGAAAATCATTTTTAAACGAAACCAAGTGAAAATGGCTACTCACTGAATTCATTTTTTAAATATCTTGCCTGAACTAGTTGTTGTGTGAAAAATGTTTTTTACAATAGTTGTTTGTTTTATTAGATAAACATTTTTTATATTTAAAGATTTTCTCTATCTTACAGTGTTAAAAAGTTAGGTTTTTTAGCATTGCTGCCTCGCGGCACAGATGCATGACTTGTTAATTTTTTATAGTCTATAACCAAGTATAACCAACTTTCTTCAATAAACGGCCGATCATAACGTAATTTTTCAAAAAACAAGCGCAGAATAGTACCACCAAAATATATATGAGTAGAAAAATATAATCAAAAATCTGATGTTATGGTAAGACCATTTATTTGAACTCAATTGATAGGGTATATGTAATAATTCTAACAAACTTTCACTATAATGAATTAATTGATATTTACATTTATATTTAAGTGTAAAATGATGCTCAATTCCATGCCATTAACGATAATTGGTATTATTATGACAGATAAAATTTAAAAACAAAATGAATGGTGTATAATAATGTTATTAAAAAGAAACACATAATGGTCCAGAAAAGTCCATAAAAAAAAGCGAACAAATATTACTACTATTTTGTGGTGTTAAGATAAATTAGGATAATTTAATTTGACACATAATATTATTACAATTAATAACCACAAATAATAATGGTTAAAAAGTTTTCTTTTTTTATTACTTCCATTAGGTCTGACTACGTTTGACGCATATTTATAAATTTGTGGATTCAAAGTGATTAATCACTACTATCAAAATATACACTCCCGTTCAATAAAATTGATCCAACCTGAAATGTTAATTTTCTTACATTTCATAAAACTCCTCACTTTTGTAACTCTCTGTATATTATTTATTTATAAACAAAGATAAGTAGTATATTTTTTAAATGTGAAAAAATAAATGTAAGTTTTATATTTTTTATTTATGTAAACAAGTCAGTGATAGAGTAAGAAAATGTAATGTAAATACATGTTAAGTGTTATATCTCCCTTTTACGTATAAAAATAAAATAAAATGTTGTATCTGTCAAAAACATTTACTACAAGAACAATCAAAATTGTGAGAAACTGATTCGGTTCAGGTCGGCTCAATTTTATTGAACGGGAGTGTTCATTAATGATATTAAACGAAAAAATTTCATTTGATATAGTAATCATCGTTTTATTTCATGTAGTTTTGCTTACCTTGTATCGTACAAAATGCCTATCACTTAGGGGTGCGACTTGTTTTATTCCCTGATCTCTAATGCTATCTCTGTCTGCAGAGTTCATTTTCAATATTAACTCTGACTAGATGGCATCCATATTCTCTCACTATTTAAACATACAATTAGATCATCACTTTCTGCCATGATGGTTTGGTAACTATATATACCTATCACAATAGAACATGTCACTAGCGTCAGTAATATCAGCTAGGTACCTGGCGTTGATATATACGCTGTTTTATTTTTTACTGTCTATTGAAAATTGGTGAAGAATTAAATTGCTGTCTATTGGTAAGTGAATATGAAACCATTTAGTTTTTTTTTATGCCGGTCTGAGGTGATTCATTAAGGGTTTAAATATAAGCTATTGAGCTCTGACGTGGGAATGGTAAAGATACTTCGTTTCAATTTTTGTAAACATTAAATTTTCCACAAATTATTTTTTGGTCAATAAATTTTACGATCTATATTGCTCGGAAACCAAAAATCCAATTTGCAGTCACATTATGGAAGTAACAACATAAAATTATTATAAAAGCAGATTATTATTGTTCTACACGTCTAGGGTACAGAAAAAATTGTCACAGAATTTCTCATAATGAACAGAAAAAAGCAAATAATAACGAAACAGTTTTGTATAAAAATTTATTTTATCATTCATACCAGGACAATTTTTGTCATCATCGTGTTCTGACTAACGTCAAAGTGATAATAAAAACGAAAAAGTTTATTCATGTCGTAGTAATTCACAGACAATTTTATTTAATAAGCAAAAAAAAATTATCTATCATAAGCTTTATAAAAAATGTTCTCACATAAATAAAGTTTCATTATGCTATTTATTATTAAGTATACGCTTCTGTTCGCTACAGAGAGTTTTGAAAATATTGAATTTTGAATTTACTAATATGGATTTACAGTATGTTACCAAATGATACCAAACCGCCCACTCAATTAAGGTTTATAAATAAAAGTATATCAGGTTTCATAATGACAAAACGTTTGAATTATTAAAAAATAAAAAATAAATTAGCTTAAAATTTGGTTTTTCATATTTTCTTATCAATTGCCAATTCTCTTCTTGTAGCCAGCCCTCCACCAACAAGTCTACTACCATGGCTGGTTCCAATCTACCAACCGCAAACAAGTGTTATCTTTGTTATGAGATGCCATACCACAATAAAATCTTGCTTTCTTATGTATACTAGATAGGTGTACCTAATACGAATCACTATTCGATTTATAACAGTTAATTTTTTTGTATTAGTATATATAGTAAATAGATTATCAAAATTTGTGTGTCAAATTTTTGTATCTGTTCACATATTATTTGCTGTTTTTAATTGTTAAGATGGTTACCTTTCGATTAGATTATGCTAACAGAAGTGACTAGCATTTACTTAATTTGACATTTAAGTAATAGGTCTGAACATTGATAACATCCATTGTTATATTTTTTTCTTAGACATGCACACACAAAAAGTAACTATACAAATTTTCCCGATATACAGCTTGTTTTTTTACAGACTGTCTGTCCTAATAGAAATAAATTATATTTTAAGTGATATAATGAATAAATCTTTTATTAAATTAGATTTTTCTTTTTTGCCTGTCACATTCTAACTTCGAACACACACTGAATGAAACAAAAAAAAAATTAGACTTTTCTAATAATTCTTTATAGAAAAAAATGAGAATAAAAAAAATTACATATTACATCTCATCATGTGTGTAGTATAAGCTTTTGATTAAATAAACGGAGTAGATTGTAATTTTTATATAAAACGTGATTCAGAATTTGATAAGATTTTCACTCAAGAATAAATGATATATAGGTGTTTTTTTTGGTATGATAAATTTATTAAAATAGGAATAATTTTATTGAAATATTTTTTGATTTATTCATTATAAGCTGCTATTTCATCATGGAAAGACTCACGCCTCAACAAGGCTTTCAAATTATTAAAATTTACTTTTCAAAATAAAAATTTTTTATCGAAAAATTGTGTTTAGTGATGCAGCTCATTTTTGGCTGAATGGTTTTGTTAACAAACAAAATTGTAGATTTTGGAGTGAGTCAAATCCAGAACAGATATTTGAAACATCATTGAATCCAGAAAAAGACTCTGTTTGGTGTGCATTGCATGCTGGCGGTACCATCGGTCCTTATTTCTTTCAAAATGATGGAACCAACTGGAGCACGTTATCGAAACACGATAGAGCTACGGCCGTACAGCACGTGATTTGGACTCCTAGATCATGTGATTTAACACCACTCGATTATTTTCTGTGGGGATATGTTCAGTCATTGGTGTACGCTAACAAAGCAGCAACAATCGACGACCTGGAAGCCAATATTGAACGAGTTATAGCAGATATAAGACCAGATTTGCTCGAAAAAGTCGTTAAAAACTGACAGATTGCAGATCGTCTGGAGCTGCCGAGGTGGACATATGTTCGAAATCATATTTAAACATTAATGGCATCCAGTGAATTTCTAAATAAAAAAATTTCTGAATAAAATTAATCATTTTGTATTTTTATTTAAAGCTCTCACTCGTTTAAAAAAACACCCTATATATATTATCTGTGAAGTTAACGATGAATGATCATACCGTCATTTGTTTTATATAGCATTCCTTTTAAAACAGATTAAGAATTCGGAAAGAACAAAATATTTTATTGCACTTTCTTACAAAGCGTAATTGCTTTATTGCTTCAAAAAGGCTTCTACTATCGACTGGTAATTCTAATTGATTGCTTCATCAATAGTATATTTTTTCTCAATTAATTTTAAAGGGAGATTTCTGATTTTAGTTACGTTGTCTTCACTGAAGGTGTGAAAATATACTTTTTTCCAAATGTCTTTTTTCCAAAACTATTTGATTTTAATAAATTTTTCTATTTTATCGCTTCAGTTCAGATTATAAACGTGTAAAATATTTGATATAATGAAATAAAATTGAATCTTTCAATATAATATATGAGTAAACTCCATAACGCGTCGGAGCTGACACGCACAATATTTTTTAAAAAATATTTCTAGTACATTTGTGCCTTATAATGACATTTTTTTATTTTTCCTCTTACTTTTACAAATATTAGTATTTTCACTCTAGAAAAATTTTTAGCTCTAGAACGCAGACATTTGTTGTTTTTTTTGTTGTATTTTTCAAGAATAAAGAAAAATAAACTACGTTAGTTAGGTGGCGATATTATCTAATATGAAAATAAAGTGTCAACATCAAATTACTGGAATTCAGAACTGATAAAGTGTTACTGGAAAGAAACTTGAACATATTATTGTTACGAAAATGTGTTTTCATAATGATTATTATTTGAAGAGGCTGTTAGAGCTGCTCTTGTTATTGTTGATGTTGTTGATACAGGGGCAATATGTTGTTTATCCGTTGACAGAAGATATGTGATATTATGTATTTTCTCATTAGCATTATATTATTCTATATCTATGTTGGAAATAACAAACATTTGCCTTTATACAAAACAGTATCGTATCAAATGGAACGATACTATTCTAAATTACTAATGTCTGATTGGAATTTTATAGTTTCAATGATGTGCAAATGCCATTCTTCTACAATAGGGAATATGCATGAAAATTTTTTTCACTTGAATTGAAGGATATGAAGGATTGAAATTCCCGATTAGACAAAGAGGGTGATAGCCCTCTTGATATGTTATGTGACGTCATATTACACTTTCACCGTTTAAAATACACGTAAAACTCCGTTTTTAGTATTTTTGTAAGAAAGAGACCGATAATAATCTTTAAAAGCTTATAGCTTCCTTGATATTAGTCGGATTTTAATTTTGTTTTTAAATATTATTACAGTATTGACAGTATTTTTATATTCTGAAAATAAATGTGAAAAAAAATTTTCATGCATATTCCTTATTGGTCACAAAAGTTGAGGTGAGTTTTTTAAATTTTATTGTTGATTTGTGCCTTATTCAATCGGTTTTCGAAAAAAAAATTCGATTAAAAATTATTACTATATTTACAATTAACAATTTTGATCCGAAACTTTTTTTCGAAATCCGTACGAATAAGGCACAAATCAATTGTAAAACTTTGAAAAATGAGCTACTTTTGTTGCTCATAGTATCGTAAGTGATTATTTTCCTTGAATAAATCTCTGAATTCCATAATATCTGATATGGTTTCATGTAGATGATATTGTTTTTGAATTCGATCCAGAGGGATTTTAAATATATTTGTATACTTTTACCTATATATTCAAATTACCAATGTAGAGTTACACTTCCATTCAGTATATTTGAACCAGTAAGTTACAATCTAAGCGTTTATATTAGATAGATAGATACATCTTGGGGTCTAAAAATTATTGCACTTTGACCTTATGGTCCATTGTGCTTCCCCTTCTACTTTTGTCCGACGAGATTCGCTTCTCCCATATGTTGGCAATAGGGAATATGCATGAAAATTTTTTTTCACTTGAATTGAAGCATGTTTACTTGACAAATATCAAGGTAAAATTACTTTTTAAATAACTTTAAAAATAAGCGAGATATGAATGATTGAAATTCCCGATTAGACAAAGAGGGTGATAACCCTCTTGATATGTTATGTGACGTCATATTACACTTTCACCATTTAAAATACACGTAAAACTCCGTTTTTAGTATTTTTGCAAGAAAGAGACAGATAATAATCTTTAAAAGCTTATAGCTTCCATGATATTTGTCGGATTTTAATTTCGTTTTTAAATATTATTACAGTATTAACAGTATTTTCATATTCTGAAAATAAATGTGAAAAAAAATTTTCATGCATATTCCCTATAGCCAGAAGCTTGCTTATCAGGTCTTCCTGTAGGTTCATATTTTCGGGGTGAGATGCACCGAGGTTCGCAGTCAAAGATAATGTGGCTGGATGTTTCTTCCTCCTCGCCACACATCTGCATACAATGGACACGTTATAGAGTCTCATTATGAGTAGATGCTTCCGCAGAGGATAATACCCGGTAATGAAAGCGGCAACCCTCCGCATTTACATCCTGTTTAGCCTCAGTGCATCAAGAAATAGCCTCTTGGTTGTACTCTGAAGCAGTACCTTCCCGAGCTTCCGCCACAATAGTTTTGCCTAGTGATCACGGTGTTTAGCATTTGACCACTCGTTGATCACCTGTTTACATGCAGTCTTTGGAATTCCTTAAATAGCTTCTGAGCCAATGAAGGGTATTCTGATTCCCTTGTTTGCTATGGTATCTGCTTTTTTGTTTCCTTCGAAACCACTGTGACCCGGCACCCAGACCAATTTAACATTGTTTCATTTTGCCAGCTCCAGCAGTTTCTCCACACAATCATTGACTACCCTTAAGGTGACCTCACTAATTTTCTAACTAATTATTTCCAAATATTTACAGCTTTAAAAAATAAGTTGCTGGGCTCTATCTTAGAGACTTTTCGATTATTTCAAGTTTGTTTGGAACTATTATAACTTTGGAAAAATTAAAGTATTTTAGTAAAGTGCCTTTTTCCTAGTGTGGAGATTTCTAAAAATACCAAATTTCAATGTTTCTTAAGATTGTGTAAAACATTTAGGAAGAAAAGTGATCTCCTTCCTAAAAGATTTTACCCATTAATGCCATCCTCTTCTCTGAAGTTTACAATCTATATAGGACATTCTGATAATCAGATGATGACTTCCTGAATGCGGAACTGGTTAGTTTTCAAACATACACACACAAGGGACTACATCAACGTATCGTGATACGATTATTATTCTCTATCACTTTAAATGCTAATAAAACGTACGATAACATTCTTTTTTCAAAATGTTCATTCGTGCTAAAGGTTGTTCCAGCATTGTCTTGTATAATGGGTTTACTTTTAATTCTGTCGAGTAGTTTTTTATAATACAACAGATAATAGTTGGGCGGGTATGAAGTTTCACATGCTTCTAATGAGAGAGAATGAGAGAGAATGATTACTTTGTTATTAATTATCTCGGGTTCTTAACGGTCAAAAATTCTGAATCTTCGAGATTTATTAGAATACTTTATTTTTAGCCTATGAAAAAAAATGAGCAAAATATGTCGAAAACTGATTTCATGCTAAGACTACCTTAACTCATTCGTTTTTTGGGAGCATGTTTCGAATTTAAGCTGTTAATATAAAAAGAAATCTTCACCCGAGACATTTTTTTCGAAAATCAAATGAATTACAAAATTTTGAAAAAATCAACGCTACGTTTATGGCCATCTGTATGTACAGTATGAATAATAATTTTTGAACTAACTACGTAAAATATTATAAAAATTGTAGAGCGTCAAAAATGTCTGATTGTATCGGGAACATTAACTGGTGTTGATGAACTCCTTCAAAGTGATGAGTCATCACTAAGTGGCTTCTTTTCCGATGTGTGAGTTGCGGCATTCAACTTGGGTGTTAGCCTGCAGAGCTAATAGGGGTTTAGATAGTCCCCGGCCAAACCAAGGTGCTGTCTGACTTACATCAGGAAGCAATTGGTAGTCCTGACGCATACACAGATCTCAGAACGCGCTGATTGGGTGTATCCCAATCCCGCTCCCTTGGGGGATAGTGGAAGTTGAGCCGAAAGGCAGGTACTCCACGATAAAGTCTGTCGTTGTTGTTGTTGTATCGGGAACATAGGGAATTGCGATATTTACAGGATAGCGCCATTTCTTATATTATTTCCTACTATTATTAGTATGAACCAAATGATAAAACCATTGAAATTGATTTCAGAATAAATTTCCAATATCTGTAGCCTCCACCATGATTAAATTGTCATAGTCAAAGATCCTAACTTCATAGTCTGCTTCTTAAGGATATTTTAAACAGAAGAGAGGAAGAGAGAGAGATAGAGATAAAGGAACAGACGACATAAAACATGAAAATGAATACACAAAAGTTATCACGTGGTCAGTTACCGTTTTATAGAGTACAAAACTCGTAACAGAATAGCCACAATGAATAATACCATCTTAACATTTGTTGGCATCATATCACATTTGATGATGATAATAGAGGAGCTATTTTATATGTAATAGACCTACACCTACACATTCAAGTGAGGTAAGTAAGAGCGTCATTCAAAATTTTTATTTTTATCACGTCATCAAAGTAGTTATTTATTATTCTGATTGCTCTAACAAGATTCACAATCATGTATACAGGTTTGTCGAATAGTTCGGCAACTGCAGATTTATTCTCACCAGGCAAATCAAATATAAAATTTGATATTCAACCAGTTTGTCACTTTTTTTTTTTAAAAACCAATAATTATTTATGTTCATTACCTTGGTAACTATCAATAAACTCAGGATGACATTTTTCGATATATTTCATTTAATAAAGATCAATTATATCTTTAAAAATGTCATTATGAGTTTGTTGATAGTTACCATGGTAATGAACATAAATAATTACCGTAATAACAGAAAGAGTAGGCAGTAGAAACATTCTAAGTGTTATTGTATATAATATACATATATTGAGTAATATAAACGCTTAGAATGTGACGTACTGGTGGTTTAATTTTTATGAACGGGAGTGTACAAATCAATCATAAAATTTAAAAAAATGGCATTAACATTTATGGTTCATAGTACACCCCCGTTCAATAAAATTGAACCAACCTGAAATAAAACTCCCCACGTTTGTAATTCTCTGTATATTATTTATTTATAAACAGAGGTAAGTATATTTTTTAAATGTGAAAGAAGAAATGAAAGTTTAATTATTTTTCATTTATGTAAACAAGTCAATGATAGAGTAAGAATATGTAATGTAAATACATGTTAAGTATTATATCTCCCTTTTACGTATAAAAATAAAATAAAATGTTGTATCTGTCAAAAACATTTTCTACAAGAATAATCAAAATTGTATGAGACTGATTCGGTTCAGGTCGGTTCAATTTTATTGAACGGGAGTGAACATGAAAAATTGCTTAATTTCAAATTGCGATTTCAACGAATGAGTTTATAAGTACACTCACTAACTTGAAGCTAAATACATGCTCTTCAGCAATGGATTCTCTATACTCTATAATAAGGCAATCTTACCCTATATACATATATGTAAACTAATTAATTGCTTGCTTATTATTAATATTGTTATATGGTTTAGAGAATCAACAAAACATACGTGTAGGAAGCAACAAGCTTCAATGTTTAAACATAAATAAATGAACACAGGTCAATTGTTCTAGATATTGTTCTAGGCATGCATATACGAACGGATAAAATAGAGAAACTCTAACACACAATCCAAACGGAAATTAAATTAGTTAGTATTGCATTCGATATTTGTTTGTATTAGATTAGTTTATATCGCTTTGATTGTAATTATGACTTTTAAATCCAATTTGGATAAGCCCAGGCCGGGTTTATCAATATATACATTTAATAAACAAAGTTTTCGAGGCCATAAAAATGATATCATTGAAAATGTGGCTAGTAATTCTAATATTCGTCTTTTATCAGAAACATGGAGTAATAATGATGAAGACATTGCTGTACCTAATTTCAACCAAATTGATTCGTCATGAATCGACTGCAAAAATTTAAAATTTAACACCACTTTTATTAGTCTAATAACGCGATATACATAAAAGTCTAACGGTTTTCATGTACATGTTTGCGCCTGGGTTATGATCGAAGTAAAGGAACAACAATCCTATCAAATAACGAATAGCATCATTATATAATATCATGTTTTTTTAATTAAGAATAAAAGTGTATTCTAAAAATAGTCATGTGAAAAGTATCATATGTTTCTTGTAGTGAACTATATAGCTATATGTAGTACAAATAGATTTGAACGCATTTACCAACTCGAAACAGTTTTCTATCATCACGTAATTAACTGTATTTTTTCTCATTGACTTTAGTTTTTCTTCATTTTATATATTCTTTTACAAATGCATGTTGTGTATCGTATGTCCTGTGAGAATTGCGTACATATTAAATTTATATTAAATATTTCTTAGAATATAACATTTAAAATTGTAATTTATTAGAAACAATATATACAAATTTTGTATGTTAAATTCCTCGAAAAGAGCACCTCATTGTTCATTCATTATTTTTTATTTTAAAATATTATATAATTATATCTGAACAAACATTTATGACAACAATGTACGTTGTTATAATAATTTAATAAAGAAAAATATAAATTCCACAACAAAACAATAAATAGTACTAAAATAAGAATTTCTTCCTTGTTTATTATTCCTCTAAAAGAGCACCTCATTGTTTTATATTAAAATTTTATATAATTATATCTGAACAAACATTTATGACAACAATGTACGTTGTTATAATAATCTAATACAGAAAAATATAAATTCCACAACAAGACAATAAATAGTACTAAAATAAGAATTTCTTGCTTGTTTATTATACACATAAATCCTAATAGTTTGAACAAATGGCGTGAAAAGTCGAGCTATCATTTCAAAATTTTATAATTGATTTGTGCCTTATTTATTCGGTTTTCGGTTTATACAAACAACTTTGAACCGAATTATTTTTCCGAAATCCGATTAAATATGACACAAATCGAGTATAAATTTGAAGCTGATAGCTCGACTTTCGACGTTCTTTTTACAAACACATAAAACAGGTTTAAAAGTATCAAATATTATGAGATAATACGTGAAAACTGTTAAATATTCAACAAAATATAAAATGTATAATATGAACTCACAAACTACAAATCCTTCGGGGGTGTGCGGCAATTTTATTTTAATTCGAAATTTACTATTTTAATGTTTGATAGAATTAAAATGAATCATCTTATATTATGTATAAATAGAAAGAAAAAAACCTTTGGAATGTTTCTTTTTACATTTATCTCTCAATGAGTTAAGATAGAAAAATCATATGGATCAAAATAAGCTAGAAAAATTGTACAGATAATGATAATGGCTTGAATACGATAAAATACAAGTAAGTCTTATAGGAGACTTATATACTTTCTACTTATATCTATTATTTTTACACGCTAATATTACTATCGAGAATAGCATCATTATATGTGTGTTCCATAACTTTCCATCATTTTTATACGCTTTTTATTAGTTTCACCTGTATGTATGTATATGTATGTAACCGACCCTTTTGGGCTCGATTTTCTCCTACTTTGACGATCAGATTTAATTCAAATTTTGCACACCTGTCAAAGACCGATGACAATGCAATAATTCGATTAAAATATCCGATTATCTTGATTAGATTCGCCAGGATTAATCAATTTTTTTCCGCATCCTTTGCATGAGAGTAAGAGAGATAGAGCTAGTGCGCGAACAACTAAAAAATGAAAAATAAATAATAGTTTAAAAAAACTAAAAAAACACGCTTTTATAGAAAATCCAAATAAAAAATAGAAAATAAAATTTAATAAATTTGGATTAAGAAAAGTGTAAATAAGAAACAAATGTACATAATGGAATAACTATTGACACTATGCACCCCACGCTTTTTTCCATTAATATACATTTGTTTCTTATTTACACTTTTCTTTATCCAAATTTATTAAATTTTATTTTTTTTTTTTGTTGGATTTTCTATAAAAGCGTGTTTTTTTAGTTTTTTTAAACTATTATTTATTATATGATACTACTTTTTGGCATTGCGTCGTGTCGATTGGAAATTATTAAGATTGCTTAAAGCCTAAAAGTAAGCAGCAGGCAGACTGTAATAAAGTAAGGTATTTTAGGTATATTCAGTTAAATGTAAGTCTCAAAAATAACCAGTAATAGAAATACGAAATCCCTATTTATGTGAAACAATTATAAACTCAAATCAATAAACCTTATTGTCAAAATTGAAACGGTCCGCTCCTAGTTGTTAGACTATTTTGTAATATTTGGAAAAAAATATTTTTATAGAAAGCATTTGAATATTGCACTGTTTTTGAGGTCAGAAGAGAATGGGAAGAATAATTATCCACATGGATTCATATTTAAGTTCTTCAAAGTGCTGAATATAATTTGGAATTTTAATTATAAGTTCATAAAGATGACACTATCCAGTGAGATGGGCAGTAAAAAATCATTTTCCTGGACTATTTCAAGTTTCTACTAGAGAATTGCAATTGAGAACAATTTAAAAAAAATTAAATACAAATTGAAAAAATCTTACCGGCGCAAACAGTAAAATTTGGTATTCCTTGTACTGACGGAAAGTTATGTCACTAAATAAAAATCGAAATTCATTCACGTCGATCGTATATATATATATATATATATATATATATATATATATATATATATATATATATATATATAAGGAGTTTGTAAAATTTTAATCATAGATTTATACAAATTAAGTGTGCTACAAAACAACTGTTTGATGATATTATGGGACTGGAATACACGAAACAAGCGAAAGTTTTTTCGATATATATCGGTTTATTTGAAACACATATAATTACTTTAATTTGAAAGATTAATGAATAGTTCTTGGATATCTTATTTTTTAAGATTTAAGACTAACAAAGAATCAAAATTTTAAACGATTCCGATATAAAATTATTAAAAATTTTAAAATAAATAAATTCTGTGACATGTACTATTTTAGCTATTTTATAAATAATTTTAACAGAGCTAACGAACTAAAGAAATACTCCTGACTTGAGAATATTATTGAACACGTTCATTTTTTTACCAACTTCTTTTATATGATTAAAGTTTTGTGGAATATTCCACTTCGTGTGTTATTTAGTTCTCTAGTAGGTATTTAGTCTCTACTAGTACAGAGTGACGCAAAAGTACCTTCACGATTTTAAATTAAAAAAAGTATATGAAAAGTATCGATCTCTATTTACCGATGGTGTGTGACCAACTTCATCTGGGAAAACATAGGGCCCGAAACTCTCAAGCATTTGCTTTAATATAAAAAAAAGTAGGTCAATAAATATTAATTCCAAAAAGAATTAATGATATTAAAAATCGGGAAGGTATTTTTGCGACACCTGGTAGATATATTGACACACCACACCAATGATAGATAGAACGATGATGTAAAAATATTTTCTATACTAAGTTTAGTCGGTCGAGTTCTCTGTAATGTCTTTATCACATTCTATTTATTAAAAAGTTCTTAGTTTATTTTTTTTGTTTTTTCACTGTTAGTAGTTACATAACTTTTATCTAGCATACCGTACAAATCGTAAAACATACTATTTCTCACCTTAAACCTATTTATGATACGTAATGTACACTCTCATTCACCTGAAATGTAAATTTTCTTACATTTCTTAAAACTCCTCACTTTTGTAACTTTCTGTATAATGTATAATTTTATTTATTTATTAACAAATATAAGTAGTATATTTTTTCAGTGTATAAAAAATAAATGGAAGTATAAACTGAATTTATATTTTTAATTTGTATATACAGTGTCAGTGACAAAGTGAGAATTTAAAAAATATACGTAATGTATATACGTAAGTGTTATATATCTGTTCTGTTATATCTTACGTTTAAAAATTAAATAAAATGTTGTATCTGCTACTACAAGAATAATTAAAATTGTGAGAGACTGATGATGTCCATTTTTTTTTGAACGGGAATGTACACATTGGGTACAAAAAATTTAACAAAATTAAAAAAAAATTATTTTAGTCGTTAATTGATTTGTGCCTTATTGATACGGTTTTCGAAAAAAAGCTTCGGGTAATAGTTGTTCATTATAATTATAGTAACAACTTCGAATTTTTTTTTTCGCCAACCGAAACAATAAGGAACAAATTAATTAAAAAATTTTAAAAACTAACGTCATCTTTTGACATCTATTTTACATTGAAAAATATGATATTCAAAAACATTAATAAATCTTTACATTTTTCGATTATACCAACCACCTTAAATGAAATATCTATAGCAGTAATTCTCAACCTTTTTTTTGTCGTGGCACACTTTTAACCATTTCAAAATTTGACGGCACACAAAGAAAAAGATAAAAGTTGTTTACTTATCTATAATAAATACACTGTGTAAAATATTGTATGATAATAATTTATGTAAAAATGTAAATGTAAAATAAAATAATATTTACTACAAAAACAACAGTACGTTTATTAAAGGATTAATTACAAGTTAATAATAAGAATACTTTTAATGACAAATTTGAGCTTGATGTTTTTTGATAATCTCATTTATATTTGGTCGTAAAAATGACAATGCTACTCTCATACCGTCTTCTACACTACATTTAACAGTCTCGACCTTTTTTTTGTTTTTATGTTGGTTATTCTTTACTATATACATTTCTAAAATATGGCGGCACAGTGCTTAAGTATCACTGATCCATACCATACTGGACCGTACAGTACACCTATCAGTGTTAACAGTGGGATTAACCGAATATTTTCTCACATTTTTTTCGTAAATTTCATCATTAACAATGTTTTTTTTTTCTTAATTCGTTTTCACACTTTATGAGATTCTAAAAGTGAAATGCGTGATGAAAGGGGATTGGAGAGTGGTCTGTAGTGTGATATACGAACGAATATAGAACATAAAACGTTATCATTATTCAAAGGCTATGTGTTATTATCCCCATTATCATGAGAATTTGTTTGAAATTCCTTTTTTACTATCAAACCGACGATGTTTTTTTATATTATTATTTTGTAGACACGTTTTATATAATCTTTTCTGTAGCGTACGTCACACCTTTTTTTGTCCTTGCGTTACAGTTTCAGTGTCTTATGCGGTTTAAGCTATTATTTATTGAATATAACTCTACTTATATAGTAAAATTGGAGGTACATGATTTAAAAATGTTTTTAAAAATGTTTGAACTGTTTTTTTCACTGATCACTTAAAAATGTCTTTATGATAAATGGATGGATAGATATATCTTAATCCATTATGAAGTCACATCAGTTTATTTGGAAATAAAAATATTCAAAGATATTCAAATGTACCATAGTATAAATGAAAAAATTCATCGGTGTCGCAAGTTGAATGTGTTTTAATATATTATTTGTCAACTTGTTAATTTTTGACAACTTTTATTTGTATCATTATCTAAATTTTATAATAATCATAACTTTAATATAATGGTGTTTCAACGGGAAACACCGCATTCACCATTTGTTCTTAAACTCTTTTAAGGTAGTCTATTGGGTCTATTCAAATCATCAATTACATAAAAGATTATAAAATAAACAATTTTTATACTTTAAAATGTACAATAATAATTTAATGTAAAATAAATTTAAGAAAATGGTTTAATAAACCGTTTAATCGCATAATATATTCTTTGATTAGATCAGTAGAGTTATTGAGTATCCGCAAAAGCACAGAAATACTTATAAAACAACAAAAAATCAAAGAAGCATAAAAATACTTAATAAAAACTGTAAATTTCAAACGTTAACGTTCCAATTTATTTATTATCAAATGATAATTAATGAGAACTCTAGGTTTTTGAAAAAAAAATTTCAAATTCTCCCCAATACCTAGATCAGTTTTTGTATTATAAATACGTATTTTGACTACAAAGTAGTCATCATCCGTTTAAATTAGCTATTCGTAATTTACTCTTTGACAATTAGAAATAGATAAAAAATCAAAATCAATAGACAAAAACAAATAAAATAAAAATTTAACAAAATAAATTAAAATATTATAATTTTTATTGAAATTACTCTTGTTAAAATTACTTTCATTCAATTAACTCTTGTTAACATCACTCTTATTAAAATTACTCTTATATTGTCTCAGGATATGTTATTCGTTGGTGACAGTTTCTAATTTGGTGACAGTTTCACACTGGTAGGTGACACTGGTAGGTAAATAAATTATGCGAAAGTAATAAATTATGCGAAAGTAGTAAACAACTCACTGACATCATTTTACCGATTCCACACATCTAGATTCTAAATTGTTGAATAGTAAATAGATCTCGTGTTGCAGAAAATATCAACCCACATCTTTGACAATGTATTATACTTTTCTGTATTTATATTTAAATAAAACCAACCACATTTCATCGTAGTGGTTGCGTTTTTGTTTTTCTGCACATACGTGATTTTTATTTTCACTGAATCATACATAATATGTGGAACGGTTTATTCAAAACTCGAATTTTCGATTTAAACGAACGAGAAGCACATTTTTAATAAAAGATATCACAAAATGAGCTGACATTTTAATTTATTTATTCGATAATATTTTCGCTTTTGCAGAAATTGGCGAAATTGGGGTTTTGTGTTATTTAATATCTAGCAAAGGAACAGTCTTTGCTGATATGTTAATATGCTAATTCACGTGCTAAAGCTTTCCAAAATATGTTGAAATTATTGCTGGGAAATGCCTGTAATGTTGTATCGAATTTCTCAATTGCTTATAGAAATCTTATAGAAAATTACCTAAACTTCGCAAAATGATACTAGTTTTGAATCTAGTTTTCGCCGACATTATCATATTGATTTCGGGGTATTCTGGTATTCGGGAGATAATTTGTACAGCTATCCGTGGTTCTACGGTTGACGAAAAATCGCGAATAACTCAAAAGCGCTAGGGCTTTTTTACAAACAATGGCTTGCGACCAAGGCAAAGTTGTACTTCTTGTTGAAAGCATTGGTTTTGTAAGAAATTAACACCATTTTTAAAAGATAAATGTTGTTTATATCGTACAAAACACAAAGAGGAAGTATTTTGTCACCCAAAGCATGCCATTGGATATAACAGAGCTCCTACAATTGGACCTTATTTTGAGTACAAATGAGACAATATATTCTCCCCTATCACTTTTTTCATTTTTTGATTCAAAGATATTAAGGTATTTCCAAACTATTATTAGGCTGCCAAGAACTTCACGAGATTCACAACATTAGTAAAATAAATTCTCAGAAATCAGCTGAAGTTTTTTGAGAATTTATCCCCATGGCATTTTTGAGAAAATCGTTAACTTAAGTTGGAGAAATTTAACATGCATCTTCATAAATATGGTGAAATAAAATGGACGATTCCGACTGTTTTTACTTCGAACTCTCTCAATATTGTCACGGTTGTTCGGAAATTCGACATATACTTTCCTCAATTCTTTAGAAATATATTTTCCTTAAAACTTTGGGAGAATGGCCATCGGGTTGTTAAGTTTTTTGATAAAATATGCGTAAAAAAGTGTATTTTTTTCGTGTCCACAGCAGAAGGTTATTTTATATGGTTCAGGTGGCATCCTGAGTACCGGCGCGCTGTTTGAAAGTTGTTTGAAAATAGACTAGTATATGTATGATGTTTTATTGCGGAATTTCCCTGGTTCGCATATAATTTTCTCTATAATTCTTTTCACGCGGGTACCTGATCAGCTGATAATGTTTGGAAATATCTTAAGTTTGCATTCAAAATTTACAAACATCTGATATTTCCGTTATTAATACAAACAATTTTTGTCATAAATCATTTGATTTATCGTTTTGTCTAATGAACGAATATCGGATGTTGTTGAAGAATTTTAGTTTCCTTAAAAATAATAATCATAAAACAGCAATAACATGAATAATAATAACATTATATTGTTGTTGCATGTCTGAAAATTATGAAATGCATTAAAAATAATCATATGCTTTCATAAATGCATAAATATGAATAGAAGAAAAAATACATAAAAAAATATTAAAAAAAACTATTAAATTAGTAAGGTGATTTATTAAAATTGAACGAACTCTACATTATTTTAATAATATAATGTTTGTTTATCAGTGTGCTTACTGTTACACCACGGATGATTTGTGATTTCCTTTATAATATAATGATTTGGATTGGATTCATTCCATCACATGGTGGGAATAATAATGAAGAATGAAACTATAACACAAAAAATAATTTTGTTTTAAGACTAAAAAACAAAAAATAAAATTTAGAGTTAAAAAAAACCATCCTTTTATTTTGAATATGAACTAAAAAATGCAAAATAATTTAAAATATAAATAGAAGAAAAAGATTGACAACAAAATTAACTTTAATATAAATAAAAGCATGGGGTGCTCTCTATTTACTCTTGTAAAAGGACAGTCAATTATGAAGGCGTAAATAGAGAGCACCCATACTTTTGTTTACATTTTGTTGTCAATCTCTTTATTCTATTCTATTTCAATTTTTTCCATTTTTTCCAATATTATTTTCCAATTTTTACTTCATATCTCAATAAAAGCATGTTTTTTTAGTTTTTTTAAACTCTAAATTTTATTTACAATCACATTGTACTTTTTATATTTCCATAATCACGATAATAGTCACAATTTTATTCCCAAGAAACGACAATTATATATATATATATATATATATATATATATATATATATATATATATATATATGCAATTTACATTTTTTAAGTCATTTGTGTTTTTATAAAGCTTGTTCCCGGATGACAATTTTAAAATGCATATTGTGTACTTGTATACTAGCCATGTCAAATTATTATTGTGTATGTTTAGACATATAATAATGAAACTCACTCATGTATATATTATATATATATTATATATATATATATATATATATATATATATATATATATATATATATATATATATATATATATATATATATATATATATATATATATAAATATATATTTATATATATAATGCATTTTATTTTATTTACGCAACATTACTATTTAGACAAGATCTTTGTTATATCAATCAAAATATATGATTCCACCAGTTTTTTTATGCTACAATATGTCAATGGTTTTGGAAGAATTGACAATAGTAGAACATACATCGAAATTGGAAGGAAAATTATCTAGGTATAAACTACCTAAATCAGTTAGGTAGTTTACAAGTTTAAAAAGCGGATTAAATCGAACAATTTGTGTTTCATAACAAATATATTATCAATAATAATGATAATAATAGTAATAATAATAATAAAGCCCGGTGGCATTCTTTATAGAGCAGAGGCCCCCCTCTGTGAAAAGGGATATTGGTTTGGATCATCTAAGTTTGATCCCGATTTCTTTTGGCTTGTTTCCCCATATTATCATGAAATATCCCATTCCTAGATCTTTTCCACCATTTCTCTACACTTGTCCAAAAGCTGCCACATATCTTCCATATTTCGTCTGCCCACCTTTTCTTTTGCCTTCCCCGGTTTCTTTTCCTGTTTAAGGGTGTCCCCTCTGTAAGTTTTTTACTCCATTTACTTTCATCTGTTCTTATATCAGGGCCAGCCCATTTGAACTTTAACTTCTTTATTACCTTCTCAACCCGTTTTGTTCTTAATTTGCTAGTTATATCTATATTTCTGATTCTTTGTCTTTTCGTATATTCAACATGGATCATTGCATTTTATTTTGGGTGCTAGGTATTTTATTTTCGTTGGCTTGAGTTAAAGCCCATGTTTGGCACCCATAAGTTAAAGATGGCAAGATATAGCTTGGTAAAACTTTGGTTTTTGTGATTGTTGAGTGGTTGCCCTTAAGTATATTCTTAAGTGACCAATATATTTTCCAAGCTGACGTGATTCTTCTGTGATATTATCAATAAAGCTTGTTTATATTTTTATTTTCAAAGTATTAAAAAATGCTGGTCATTTATAATACATCGAATAATTATTTATTTAAAAAAAAAAAAAAAAACAATGAAAAATGAAAAATGGGGGCATTTATTGAGGTTGTAAAAAGGAAATGTTAGGGTCGTGCATTTAAAAGAAAATATGCTATGTCACCCTTATCTATGCATTTTTTTTATGTAATAGGTAGGTAGTATGAACGTTTAGACTAGTTTTATTACAATAGATATTTTAATAAATAATTCATATAAAATGAAATCGAACAAAAAGAATGTCTTAATATGCATTTTATAAAATATTTATTTTTATATTAATTATAAATCGAAAAATATAATACTTTTTTTTATAACCATTGCCTTCCATCAATTTCATATTAAATATAAGCTTTTTAATTCAAATCTTGTTTATGGGTATGTAAAATAATTGTAATACTAAGCGTTGATCCCCCTTTAAAATAGATCAAACAACGACAAAAGCTGTAAAAGCAACTAAATTAGATCAGTGACTTGGGTATTTGCATAATTGGCACACATGCGTACTATAGACCACAAAGTTAATGTCATTTAATAATATAATTAATTGATTTGTGCCGTATTGATTCGGTTTTCGAAAAAATACCTCGGATAAAATTTTTCACTATAAATATAGTAACGTTATTCGAAATTTTTTTCGACAACCAAATAAATAAGGCACAAATCAATTATAAAATTTAAAAAAATGACATCTTTGACTTTGGTGGTCAAATGTACATACACACAAACCCACTAATAGCCAAAAATGGGGTGCCTGATTTTCCGTAAATAATACCTCTATACTCTATATATATACAGGTAAAAAAAATAGTACATACATAAGTTTTCCCAAAGAATGACGAAACTCAAAAAGTGCTTAATATATTGGCGGATATACACCTCTGGGTTAGATAGATACATAGATAGATTGTGGAGGCCCTGGGCGGGCTACACTTCTACCATTGTGATAAGGTCCATTGTGATGCCTAAAGGATGTGAGGCTGTGAGTGGAGTGGAAGGAATTTTTGTGTATAGACTAGGAATTGGTAGGATATGCGGCTGCAACCGACTATGATAGAAACTATGCCGATATCTGGAGTTCGTGGAGGAAACTGCAGAAAACCTTCTGAAGCATAGCCTGTTACTTCCGACAGTTTAGTCAATTTACAACCCCCCTTTTTTTCCCTAATAATTAACAAACTGTCGATGCGGGATTCGAACACATAACCTCCCAGTTTCCAAGTAGGCATATTGCGCAGAAATAACGTCCTAGACCGCTCGGCCACTTGGACTGGTTTTGTAGTCCAAGACTTCTGGGTTTGTAGACGTTTATAGTTTTTTACAATATCGTGGCAAATCGATTCTAACTGGTTACAATATTTCAAATTGAGGTAGTTTAATGCATTTTTTACAAGTTTACCATTCCATTAAAAGCATAAATGTAAATCAAATTTCAATTCATTGTTATTAAATGCAAACTATAATCATTATAAATTTATTTATAATCTACTATATAATTTTAGTCTACTATAGTACTATGAATATACAAGCACTACACACTATAGCACTATTACGAGCACTATATCCGCTCTATGCATATACAATTGATTAATCTCGACAATCTCATATTGTTTGTGAATATTTTACTATTACTATTTTTAAGGATTAGTATTTTTCATATTTATTATGAACTTTTATTGTTTTTTAATTATTATTAGAATTATCAGATAGTGATAATGGATTTTATCAATTACAATTTTTTCTCTTGCTCATTATTCTATTTTTATCTTGACATATTAGCGAATTTCCTCCAAAGAAAATGCAGGTAGGTATTGTTTTTGTACCAATGTTGGAATTTCGTAAAAATTTCTTCAAATGTCCATCGATCCTACCTACTAGATGTCAAAAATCACTATCGTTAAAATTTTTATATATTAGACTGTTTCAAAAAAATCGAAAATATTGTTGGAAATGACGAAAAAAAGATACTGTGAAAGTTACAGCTCTTAATATTAATATTAAGAGGTGCCGCATCGCAAATTTCCATTTCCCATTTGATTAACATGGAGAAACCTTTCCGTTACACTTTGGAATTTCGTAACTCATCAACGGATTATCACATTTATAAGACTGTAGCATATTCATGCGATTTACAATGTTAATTTTATTATTTGCAGTTTTGTAAGCAAACATTTTTCCGATTTTCCCAATTTATCCTTTTATTTACGCTGTTTATTTCATATTTTATGTTTTTAAACAATCATAAGATCGTCTGTTTCAATGTATATATATATATATATATATATATATATATATATATATATATATATATATATAATTTGAACTCATTCGTTAAAACCGCCTTCATTTTGTATGTATAGCCCTTGGTATGCTCAAACTTGGTCCAGCTCACTGCCTGTGCTCTATTAAAATGATATTTTAATCCTAGTATCATGTTCACAAACAAAATTGTTATATGAAATAATATTATTGTTTGAATATTTAAATACAATAATGCAATGGACATATTCTGTTTACATATTTGTTCATTGTTTGAATTGTGTAACAATTGTGTAATTAACTTTACCTTGTAGCCAAACATATTTTACAGAGAGTTATTAAAATCTTGATGGAATTATTTATTGAAAAAATAACACACTTAATTAGTTCATCAGTGCTCAGAACAGAAAATGGCTTAAACAACTATTTATTGATTTTACAAGTATTCAAGCTGTTTGCTCGATGACGAGTGAGGATTAACTATGAAATTTGAACATGAAACCCTTCATTTTAAATGGATTTATTTCGCATTTGGCAGATTTTTATATTAATTTCAAATCTTGCAATCGTCATTTCTTCTACTTTCACTTAACCAATTATTTCTGAAACACATATATCTTAAATGCCTTCGACAAATAACAAGATGATACTATGGGCCACAAAAAGAGCGCTCATTTATCAAAATTTTCTAGTTGATAGGCATCTTATTTATTTAGATTTTCGGGAAAATATTTCGAATAAAAGTTTTTAGTATATTTATCATGAACAACTTTTATCCAAAGCATTTTTTCGAAAACCGAATGAATAAAAGAGGCATAAATTAATCATAAAACTCTGAAGAAAGGGCGATACTTTTGTGGTCCTATTTAAATGATCTAAATATAAAATTCGAAAATACGGTACTAACCAGAAACTATCATTGGTCAAGTTTAACTGCGATTTTCAGGATATTATTCCGAATTCATGCACTATGTACACATGGCGTTAATTATTCATTTGTGTATTATTTATTCAGATTACGGAAAAATGTTTTTAATAAAAGTTGTTAGTATAGTTGTAATGAACAACTTTTATTCGAAACATTTTTTCGAAAAACGAATACATAAGGCACAAATCAATTATAAAATTTGGAAATGATAAATCGAATTTTGACTACTAAGTTTAAAAATGTGAAATTTTTTTAATTTTTATATTCCGATAAAGCTCATTGGTTTTAAGACACACAAAAAATGGTTAGTAGCATAGCTCGACAGAGGTTGATCCAAGGCGTTCTTTCTTAAATGATGGATTTAAGAGTCTAGTGAACATAATAAATAGGTATCAATTGGTATTGATTGAATTATGTTTTAGTGAAAAGTTGTGAAAATTGAACGTAATCTTTCAATAACTTTCAAACGGATATAGAATAAAATATATATATTTTTAACTTTTCATTAAACAATGAACTTCAATTAACAATTTATAAAGGAAAATGACAACAACAACAACAATTCACAAAGTGAAGACACAACAAAGATGTAACATCCTATTTACAATAAATAATATAAGTTTTAAATTGTCACTGTTTAAAATGAAAATCAAGTTTGTTTGTTTAGGTTATTATGGCAGGCAGGCATATATACTCGAATAATAACATGTATATACTTATAAAGAGTACGACCGACAGAATCTAGTATTCGTTAACACTGGTATATCGAAAACTATTCGACAATTTTCGAAAAAGTTATTATTATAAAGAGTCATATGGGCATTATTATTGTTCACTGTTCATAATTTTTGTACGATTATAAAAAAAATTCGTAACGAAGCAATTGTTAAAAAAGGACACTAATTTTGTGGTGCATAACTATCATTTTTACTATCTACACCATATTATTGAATCGTGAATTACTTTCATTTACAAAAGTTTAACTCGATCTGATAACGGGAAATGAGATAAAATCTGAGTAGAAATATTGAACCGGAGAGATTTACAATCATATATAAGTCAAGTAAAATCAAACCTTGTAAAAAGATGGATTTCATCAAAAATAATTTTCGATATACCTACACCATGTTATACTGGACTAAGTTCTCAGTTTCAAGTTTGTGTTATCTGTGTTTATAGAGCAGGATAATACACAATCAAAACAAACAAAGACGACAACAACAATTGTTGAGAGCAGAGTTGTACAGACAGTATGAATGGTAATGGAAAATATATATATATATATATATATATATATATATATATTTTCTATATTCTATATATATATATATATATATTCTTTTATATATATATATATATATATATATGTATAGATATATATACTTATTTATAAAATGATACAAATCATCAAACACAAACAGTTGCAATTTATTTTTAGTATTTGTCTTGTAATATTACATAATATACAGTAGTCATAAAAATATTATTATATCTATCATACTACACATTATATTGAGACAAGCATGCGATGGGTAAAAACTTTTATGCAATGTATAAATATATGAGTGTTGGCGCTGGGAACAATGTATGTAATGCTATAATATATATACAAATATATAAGGTATATATTAACATGCGCTTCCACCATGTATTTTTTAAATAATGAACTTAACTGAGTGCTTTTAGCTCAGTACTTATGTAATAATTCGGTTGTGGGGAAAATGTTTCGAATAAAAGTTGTTCGAATATGTATAATGATCAACTTTTATTCGAACCGTTTTTCCGAAAGGATAAGACACAAATCACTAGTTTTGTGGCTATATGCACTATGGAACACAATAGATGGGCCTATTTTCAAAATTTTATAGCTGATGTGTACCTGATTAATTCAATTTTCGGGGAAAGTGGTTGGAATAAAAGTTGAAAGTATAATTATAATGAATTTGATCATTTTTTTGAAAGCCCAATAAATATGGCAACGTATCAGTTATAAAATTTTCAGTCAGATTGCGATTATCATCAGACTTATACATATCGTCCCATGTTTATTCAAATAATGATCAATTAAGCAAGAAATTTTTACAACGGTAGTTAAAACTTTGAAATAAAAGATAATGTATGATAATTTCATGCAACACTCATACTTAATTTTTTATTTATCGCTCACATGCAATCCATAATCTTAACCACTAAAAACATAATAAGATATTATCCATTGTAAATTATTTATGTCCTCAATTGTGATTGATAATAGAAATTTATGATAATTCTCCAGTCTACAGGGTGTTCCATATTAGAGTACAAAACCGTTTGAAATCAATTGCTAGGACTAATTTTATGTAAAAAAAGTTTGTTTATTCATCAGGGCCCAAGTGATTTGCTCAGAAATGATAATCTCAGAAACACTTGCATTCATTATTTAAATTCTATATATCAATCAACGTCAAAGTTGCCGAATTAATCGGCTGCAGATAAGTTGTTCATTATAAATATACAAAACAACTTTTAATCGAAACATTTATCTACTTAATATTGCATTTTCAAGTGCTCGTTTTATTAAGAATATCGATGGGTAAATTTGTACGAAACAAACGAAAGGATACCTCGATTGACTAAACACATGTTCATGATAGTCTTTATTTAAAAATAATAATAGTAAATGAAAGATATATATATATATGTATATATATATATATATATATATATATATATATATATATATATATATATATATATATATATATATATATATATACATATATATATATATATATATATTTAAATATATATGTATATATATCTTTCATTTACTTTTATTATTTTTAAATAAAGACTACGAACATGTGTTTAGTCAATCGAGGTATTCTTTCTGTATATATATATATATATATATATATATTTATATATATATATATATATTTATATATATATATATATATATTTATATATATATATATTTATATATACATATATATATATATATATATATATATATATATATATATATATATTCAAATGTTCATAAGTAATAGAAATATGTAATCGATCAACCATCAAACAAAAGGTATATCATAACAAGTAGTTTGAAAAATATTTGAGGAAGAATTGAGAAAAATATATTACAACGTAATAAGAAGTTTTCGATGTATATTACTTTCGATGAGGTTATGTTATCGATGTAATTTCAACTCAGTTTAAAACACTCTATCATGTTTTGAACTTTTTTGAAACTTGAAACCGTAAAATAATCAATAAACCATAGACCAATGGACGGATATTCAAATAAGTTAATGGCTTAATATACTGCCCCCGATATATACTGAGTTTCAAACAAGTTGTTTATTTTTGAAATAATCTCTGGTCGTTTCTTCTTCCTCTACTGAGTATTTATTCTATTGGGGATTTAAGCCATTCATGAAATTGTCTTAACATTTTTGTGCAAGAACACACATACAAAACTTCAACTCGTTATCTCTTAAACCTTTTTCTGCGATCAATATTTTCAACTGTTACAAAATCGAAACAAGTCTCTATATATATTATATATACCGGGTATAAAAATGGTACATTCTTTTAGAGGATAATGTCCTCTTTATAATACGCTATATTAAATACTGGTGCAAAATTTTTCTAGTTATACTTATATTGTCAGAAAAAAATAAAATTCAGGCTGGCGCACTAGTCGATTGTCAAGCAAACACACGTGGTGAATTTATCATTTTAAGTTATTATCATAAAAAAAAAAAAAAGATTCTGAAATGTACAGAAATATTGAAATTCCACAGGATCTTCAATGTTTTCAAGATCCCCTGTATTATATTATCATATTGAACAAATTCAAATACTTAAAGACTATAAACAGGGCAGAATATGTCAATATTATTGGGTGTAATATGGTTCGCTTATTCATTGATTTCTTGTTGTTTTTTTCTCGTATTTTATTTTGTTTACCGACGAAAAGAAAGAGGTACTGAATTCAACCTGTATATATATATATATATATATATATATATATATATATATATATATATATATATATATGTATATATATATATTTTTTTTAATGTAAGATCACGCATAAATTTTTACAGAGTAGTCCGATTTTAATAATTCTTTTATAGTTTGATAGGGTATTTTTCAAAGTTGGTCCCATATAAATTTGAAAAAAAAATTTCAAATTTTAGCAACAACAAAAAAAAAAATAAAATAAGAATTCCCACCGCTTCCACTAAATAACAAATATTATAATCGCTGTATATTTGCTGTATATATTGTATTGCATTTGAATATATATATATATATATATATATATATATATATATATATATATATATATATATATATATATATACATATATATATATATATATGACCACGCCTCAATTTTTACAAAGTAGTCCCATTTCAGTAATTTCTTTTGTATTGGACAGGAGGGTATACTTCGAAGTTGGTACCATAAAATTTGAAGAAAAAATTTCGCCCCTAAGGATAGTAAAATAGGGTAGTAATATCTGTGAACCGATTCTGTTGAAACTTGACACACTTATGTAGTTCTAAAGACACTATAACATGTACGAAAAATTAAAGGCACTGAAAAGTGAAAAATAAAAACTTTTAACAAAAAATAGAACCGACGAAAGAAGAAAGTAAACGGAATAATTTTTAGTCGGTGCCAAAAAATCTCCATCGAATGGGCGAATGGTGAGTGAATCTGATTTTCGGATAAAAGTAAATATTACAAAATATTACATTTTGTAATATTTCGTTTGATTGGCGCCGACTCAAAATTATTTAGGTAATTACATTACTGTAAGACTTAGTTAGACTAAAAGGGTTATTTATAATTTTTTGCTTTTTAGTTACTTTCTTCTTTCGTCGGTTTTATTTTTTGTTCAAAAGTTTTTATTTTAGAAAGAAAATATAAAAGCGAAAAAAAGTACATAAACATAGTTATAAAATGAATATGTTCTAAATTGGGTTTACTTTATTTTATCCAAGTCTGTGGTTTCTTTAATGAACCATCCATCTTCATCTTTTGCTTGTGCTATGAGTCGTTTCAAGCATGAAAATGACATGATGAACGTATGAGTTATTGAAATGAATTTCAAATTAAATTTTCAACATGGATAAAATTATTATTCAATAGTAAATAGAAAATTATGTAGTTACCCGGTTGAGCAGAAAACAATTTCATTCATGTGTTTGATTTAAATTAGCTGAAATTCAATTTAGCCCAGTAAAATAGTACATAAAAATTAGCTTATCTCTTAAAAAATAATCGTGAAGATTTTCCAACGGAATTATTTTCGTTTTGGCACTATGAACACATGGCAAAAAATCGATAACAAAATCGCGGGAGCATAAATGGTTAATGAAGCTCAAACATCAATTTTTCTCAAATATCTCGTAAACTATTAGTTTTAAGGATAACAGAGGTAAATATTAAATTTATTTCTTAGCTAATTCTACACACAAAAAAAAAACCTTTTCAAAGTTCACGTAGGATCAATAGCTCTCGAGATATACGCTTGAGAAACGTTTTTCGTAACGATGTAAGAAACTGTTAAACTGAGTTTTAAAAGGAACAAAATGTGTTGTCCAATAGGCTCAGGTTTATGTCGTCCTGTAAGATTACAATTTATTATATAATCTTGCACAAAAAAGGTCTGTGACAAAATTTACAAAATAGTGCGTCTACCTCTTGATAAATACAAGCAAAATTTTGTTTTCTACGAACAATATTTCCAATCGCCACCATCTTAGGACTTAACTTTTGACAAACTTGTATAAACTAAAGGACTAAACTGACGATCAAGTACCTTTTTCCACACTATATATTATATTAGAATTTGTACAAATTTTGGTAATTTGTATATTAACTATTGATCTGAAATATTGATCTGAATTTATAAATAAAAAAGTTAATCCATAAGTTCCTGAATTGATGAACTAAATATAACCATAAATTTCAAAATTCTCCCCAATTCCTAGATCAATTATAGTTTTTGTTATAAATACGCATTTCAACTACAAAGTATTCAATACCAGTATATGAATCTACATACCTTGCACCTGAGAAATATACACGATCTATTTATGCTGATAATTTGCATACATTTTATAAATAACTGTATCGTCATGATAGAATCTCTCGGAATAAAATTATACCAATCATTTACTTACTTTTGTTTAGATAGATTGTAGAGGCTGCCCAGGACGGGCTATATTTCGACCATAAGGTCCATTGGGATGCCTAAGGATGAGAGGATGTGAGAAATTGGTAGGATATGCGGCTGCAGCGGACTATGATAAAAACTATGCCGTTATTCATCTTGAGTTCGTGAAGGGAACTGCGAAGAAAACCTTCCCAAGCATAGCCGGTTACTTCGTTCTTGTCCATACGCCGACAGTTTAATCAATTAAACGCCCCCTTTTTAATAATTGACAAACTGTCGATGTCGGGATTCGAACCCAGAACCTTCCAGTTGTCAAATAGGCATACTGCGCAGACATAACGCCTTAGACCGCTCGGCTACTTGGACTGATCTATCTATTTCTACTTTTGTTTAATAACTTGGGCCTTTTTGTTTTTGCTGGGATATCAATACTTTTCGCAGCAAAAACTGTGTGTCACATTTTTGTTTTTGGCAGGAATAATCTTTATATTGTTCGATTACATCAACCGCCTTAAAGAACAATCGCTTTTTTTGTTGAGAATGAAATAATGAAAATTTGATATCTGTAATATATATAAACTTTCATTTCAAATTGAATAATACAAAATGGATTTATTTTTGTTTATTTGTTTACAAATGTGAATCATGGATAGTGATGGTGTTGTCTTGAATGAAAATAAAATTGTCATACAGTAAAGGATTCAAGGATACATATTACTTACTCTATTGAAATCCTGTCAAATGCATTCAACAATATAAGATACTATTTCAAATGAAATTGGATAACACAACCATCTATAACTGACTATAGTTCAAACATCTTATTTAAAAGTATTCCGTTTCAATGATCCGAGGCGAACTCTATTCCATAATGAATCAATCGTCTACTGGAGTAAAAGCCGACCTTAAGAAAGCTATCGCATTTGCGTACAGGATAATTGTCGAGAAAAAACCTCGGTCAAATTGTAGAGAAATGTATGGAACATTTATTTTTACTGGTGCATATATTTTACCATAATAAGACATATTCATAAAGCTGTTGATGGCCTGGAAGGGGGGAGTGGTGGGGGAATAACACAAGGTTCAGAGAACGGATTCAAACAAATCTTGTAGATCATTAAATTATGGATAAATGTCTTCTCGTGCGTTTTTCCTCTATTTACAATAGTTAAGCCATAAAATTGTTTTAAAATTGATTTTCTTAGCAACTCAAAATGTATTCAAATTTTTAACTTGAATTTGTCGAATTTATCAATAATTTTATAACTATTGAAACTAGAGGAAAAACCTTATTAATATCTAACCTTATTCTATTAATAATAATAATAATATAATAAGGCTTATAATAAATAACCATATTAATCGAAAATTTTATAATCTACTTTTGAAGTTGTAATTCTTTTAACACGTTATGAGAATCCGAATTTTCAGTCTCGCGCGTCGATGTAACACACATTTTTACTATTGAACTATCGACCACAAAAGTTGATGCCAGTTTTTAAAAGTTTATAGTTGATTTGTGCCTTATTAATTCGGTTTTCGAAAAAATACCTAAGATAAATACTTGTCGTTTTGAAATACAGTAACATCTTTTATTCGAAAATTTTTCTCGAAAACCGAAAAAATCAACTATAAAATTTAATAAAATTACATCAACTTTTGTGGCCAAGTGTACAGAAATCGAGCAGGATAGTATATGCCATTTAAAATTGAAAAAATTTAAATATCTCGAAAACTGCATGAGATATTGAAAAAATAATCGCAGATTCTTCTCTCGCTATGAAACAAAATAAAGCATAGAAGCGGATTTGCGTTGCGTTTTATTGAAAAAATTAGCAAAAAAAATTTCCTTAAAAAGCACTGTAATTGACCAAGGCACACAAATTTTGTTGTTAATCGAAATTGCACTTGATATTCTAAACCACATCCCCATGGCCGAAATTTCAAGTATCAACAAATTATTCATACTAACATTATTTGTCGTTTTTCATTTCTTTTCGTCAAATTGTCCATATGAACCTTTAGTACAGTAGATTTTGTTCACGCATGTTGTGTAACTTTAAAGATACGTTTGCACATTTAATTTGAGCCGATCTTCACGAACAATAATTGAAATAATTTCGTATATAATACACATAGAATATTATGATGATAAAAAACTTCGAGAGAAGAAAATTATATTTCTAGGTCAAATATATTTTTTATTGTTCTGTTTTTTATTACAAAATAGAAAACTAGACTAAAACGATTAGATTATACTTCCTTACACATTTGTTTACTATTCGCAAATAATTGGGGATTTGTTTGGGTGTTCGAAATACATAATCAGGGATAAATTTTGCTTAAAAATCGTTGTAAATGACTTAGGCAAGAGTTAATTTTATAAATCAATCCCAAAACCTCAATACGGATATTTTATAATAATAATAATTAGAAAGAGGGGTACCGCAAATGGGTCCCTAGCACCTAGACCAAGGGGTTCTATGTGCCCTACTTGAGAACAATCTGTCACCCGAAGGTAAGACGTCTCCGTGTAAGAGGTGGTATTTTAAGCAAATGTAGCTATAGGATTCTGTATAGGCCAGACGCCACACAGAAGGCCCACAACTTATCCTCCGGGATTACTCCCAGGATTGATGGATCCAAGGTTTTGGACCCAAACACTATATACCTGACACTCTGCAGGTTTCTGCAGGTGCATATAAAATGTATGGAGGTTTCATCGTCCTATGAGTATACGGATTTAGTCCTTCAGACCAAATCCAATTGTGTTAAGGTGTCACCAAATCACAAATTTTGTTTGAAATGAAAAACCTCTGCAGATCCTCAGATACCACTTCTTTTGAATTTGGATTATCCTACGGTAGATAGATCGATAGATTGTAGAGGCTGCCCTGGACGGACTACACTTCGACCATAAGGTCCATTGTGATGCCTAAGGATGTGAGTGGAGTGGAAAGAATATTTGTGTATGGACTAGGAATAGGGAATATGCATGAAAATTTTTTTTCACATTTATTTTCAGAATGTGAAATTACTGTTAATACTGTAATAATATTTAAAAACGAAATTAAAATCCGACAAATATCAAGGAAGCTATAAGCTTTTAAAGATTATTATCTGTCTCTTTCTTGCAAAAATACTAAAAACGGAGTTTTACGTGTACTTTAAATGGTGAAAGTGTAATATGACGTCACATAACATATCAAGAGGGCTATCACCCTCTTTGTCTAATCGGGAATTTCAATCATCCATCGCAGGTTACTTCATTCTTGTGCATACGCCGACAGTTTAGTCAATTAATCGCTCCTTTTTTTTCTTAATAAGTGACAAACTGCCGATGTTAGGCATACTGCGCAGACATAACGCCTTAGATCGCTCGGCCCCATGGACTGGTATCCCACGGTATATTATTTTAAAGTCTTTTGAAACATAGCACTCCCCAAATTGAAATTGTTTATTCTGGAAATAAATTTTGTTGTTGAGTATAAACTGTATAGTTATTCCACACCTACTTTTAGATTACAGAAGCATATAATACCTTGGTATATCACAAAGATTTCTGTGACGATATTTCGCTATACCTTATGCTAAAATTAGTTATTCGTCCTTCGTCTCTCGACTTCAACTAAACAACTTATGATTTAACATACACAAAGACAGACCGTATAGAGTTGTAATACTACTCCCAGCATTTATACATGAGTTAACACATATTTAAAATGTTCAAAGTAAAACGTATATAGTTGAACGAAGGATTGCGGTCACCTTCATCAACATCGTCAGTCGTGTTGTTAGTCTGTCAGTGTTTTATATACCACCTTATACACCACTGTCAGTGTTTAGTGTTGCCGCAAGCAATGAAAATTTCCATACGAGATGCGAAAGTATTGGCCTGTGTTCAGAACTTGGTATTTCTTAAAATCAATACGAGATTAGATCATTTACCAAGAGAATTAGTTTTGAAATAAGTTGAAAGAAAAATTAATAATTTCCAATTTCAGAAATACTTGAGCGATTATAATATTTATGTGAGCCGAGGTGATATTTATCTATCACCTCAGATGATAGATGATATATATGTTGAAAAGGACGATAACAAATTTTTCATTTGACATAGAAGACCCAAACGAAATCACAAAATCACAAGACAAGACGATTCGCAATCGAAAATAAGCGATAAGTTTTAAGTGTCTTTATTTGCAATTTTAACCGATATTTCCCCTTCACAAAACTCGAAGTCACTTTTTGGCTCTAGAATGAGATCCAACAATTTCAGCTCCTTATGTATTTTCCATTTTTAAATATGCGTACCGTGATCGCTTTGCGTCTAAAGGCAACGTTATAGCAGCCATCACAGGAGACTGGTTGTGTGAAAGACATGCTAGGACTGCCAGTGCACCACGCCTACTGCAGAAGTTGCCACTGTGAGGAGCAGATATAAACGATGACTCACCTTCTCTACCACTGCCCATTGATTCATCTTGGGGTCTAAAAAAGATTGCACTTCGACCTTATGGCCCATTGTGCTCCGACGAGATTCGCTTCTCCCATATGTTGGCATAGCCTGGAGCTTGCTTATCAAGTCTTTCCGAAGGTATCTGCTGTAACCTAGAGGTTCGCCAGATAATCAGCACATAATGGACCCGAGGTCAACCATTTTTTAACGAACTCTCTGAGCTTAAATCCCGGCTTCCAAGCCCTATTGCTGTACTTGAACAGCTCCAAATGGTTTAACGAATAGTCACCAGGAGGAGTCAGCCACATTTTGGTGTTACAAAGGACCTCGCGATCAAAGTGTGTCCAATTCAGGACAGCCACCACAACCTAACCTAACATATCGTGTTGGTGGATAGATAAGCGAACAGATAGACAATTGGAATAGAACAACCAGTGGAACAGAACAACCAGTCCAAGTAGCCGATCGGTCTAAGGCGTTATGTCTGCGCAGAATTCATACTTGGAAAATGGGAGGTTATGTGTTCGAATCCCGACATCGGCAGTTTGTCTATTATTAAGAAAAAAAAGGTGGTGGTTATTTGACTAAACTGTCGGCGTATGGACAAGAACGAAGTAATCGGCTATGCTTGAGAAGATTTTCTGCAGTTTCCTTCACGAACTCCAGATGAATATCGGCATAAATTCTATCAGAATCGGCTGCAGCCGCATATCCTATCGATTCCTAGTCTATACATAAAAAATCATTCCACTCCACTCACATCCTCACATCCTTAGGCATCACAATGGACCTTATGGTCAAAGTGTAGCCTGTCCAGGGCAGCCTCTACAATCTCTCTATCTATCTATCTAACAGAATCATTCGAACACTTCCCCGAAACACCAAAAAATTTCTCTGAAAACATAACTTATAATATCTTTGTGTATATTATGTATAATATCTTTAAGTATATTATCAAATATACTTATAGAAAAACGTGATAACTGTCAAACTGTTAAATATTCAATTGAATATGTAAACACAGTTGTCGGCAAAAGAACATATGTGTTCCCCAAACTCTAGTTCTTTCATTACAGACTTGTATCGTCTTACGACACCACTGTATATAACATTTTCTGCTTTCATTATACTTCTTATACATATTTGTACAATAGATTCATACATAAATAAATGTGTGTACAGCCAGCCGTTGTATTATTAGTATATGTAAGTTAGACTTATCAACGACATATTATACATGTTTTTATTTTAAATTTGTAGACTTTACCTATCGAAGTGAGTATACCTATCCCAACGACCGAGCTCTGATCAGAATGGATGTGAAACTTTCAACTAGATCTATTTTAGTATAAAAACAAGTTAAAATAACAACTAACTGATTGATTATGAAAAAAAAACTTTACAACAAACAGTTTTGTCCCTACATTTTTGTTCTATCTCTTACGATTTCACAGATACGCAGTTTTGTTCATTTTGCCCAAACATGGTCCGATTTTGCCAATATTTTTAGCTTTAGAACACACATACGAAATTTCCGCTCGCTATCTCGCTCGTTTGTGAGCTATCGTGTTCACGGACGGCTGGATGGACCTAGACATAAATATATCTGCCATCATTATTTTCAAGCGTTACAAAGTCGGGACTAAACTTAGTAAACCGTTGTATATTTACATTTACCGGGTATAATAAGAAACACTACAAATTTAAAGAATATAATATCAAAATCAAGTGTAATTTAGATCAACTAATATCAATCTTCGGCCCCGACTCGCGGAGAATTTTTACCTAAAAATGTGTCGTAATAAAGTTAAATTTTTTAAAAATTATTTTGGTATCGTAATTTGTTGAATTAATTATTATTTTAATTTTTCTTATTAAAACAAAAATAATAATAACTAATTCATCGGTTTAACGAGGGTAGAAATACTCAGCGGCCAATTGATGGTCTGTCGAACCGGCGGTTGAGAAGTGCAGATCTATAACACACTTGATTTTAATATTATGCAATATAACTATTCGTGTGGAACCATTTATCTGTTTTATATTCGTTCACTTATAACGAACATGAACACAGATCATAGCTATTTCAATTATGTATGTCCCAGTTTGTACAATATGCGAGTTAATATTTCTACACGGTGTACAAAAAGTTTTGATTCTAAAAACTAAGATACAAAGTATTTAAATATAAGATTATCAAATGATAATTAATGAGAACTTTAGGTTTTTGAAACTGTCGTGAAACTGTCAGCAAATTAGCAACGAAAAACATATCCTGAGTCAGTATAAGAGTAATTTTAATAAGAGTGATGTTAACAAGAGTAAACTAGAATGAAAGTAATAATTTATTTTGTTTAATTTTTATTTTATTTTTCTTTTTGTCTATTGATTTCGATTTTCTATCTATTTATAATTGTCAAAGAGTAGACGACTAGCTAATTTATACTGATGATAACTACTTTGTAGTCGAAATACGTATTTATAATACCAAAACTGATCTAGGCATTGGGGCGAATTTGAAATTTTATTACAAAGTATTTAAACAAAAGTTATAAGTCCGGGGCTTATGAATGATTTGAAAACCATTTGATAACATTATACAATGATATATACTTACACTTACAAGTATATATCGTTGCCTATCAATGATTAATCATATCCAATGTTATATTCCTATTTAAAACACGAATTAGCCGATTGTTACTATGAAAATATGCTCTAATCCGAAATTGAATATCACTCCCCATATGGAATCATACTTGCATAGCCTCGCTATAGATGTTTTCACATCAAAAAACTATGAACAACTAAAATTATGTCCAGATTGCGTATTTTTTTAAATAATTTGAGTTTTTTAATACTCCTTGAATGTTGTAGAATAATTTTTCACCTTTTTACTCATATTTTTTTCTGTGATCAATATTTCTAATCGTATTTTGTACCTATAATCCAGCACTTTGGTTGTCGTGTTTATAGGAAAACGTATTATTAATAAATTTAAATGATTTGCGTGAAATTGTTTGGGTTTTTCGAAGAACGGAACACTAAAAAATTGTAACTTTCTTTAAATTTGTGAAATTTCATTAATTTCACAATAAATTGCACACAACCAACTACCTACATTATCTATCTATTCGATGCACGTCAGTTCGATACTTGTCGACACATTTAATCATCTATCGACTAAACTGCACGCCATCCATGATGTAGTTCATCAGGTTGTTAGATAGGAGTAAATAAATACATATATTTACGCTGTATGCAATATATATATATATATATATATATATATATATATATATATATATATATATATATATATATATATATATATATATATATATATATATATATATATATATATATATATATATATATATATATATATATATATATATATATATATGAAACGTAATTCAATTACATTAAGTGTTTTAACCAATTGGTTTAAAAAAATCGTATATGATATGTACGTATACAGACAGTTTTGAAAATATTAAAGGTAAATGTATATATCTCGAAAATTTTTTGTACGGAAGACAAATAATTTTTACTTTACAGCTATACTTTGGACACCCATATCTAAACACCTTTAGTGCAATACATATATCTCTAAGTTAAGCCACATCAAAAACTTACGTATTATTAAATATTGGGGATAAAAACACTCATTGATATAAAATCTACAAATTTTTATTTATGAATCATTCTTAGTAAATTCTGGTTAAAAAAACAACTGACACGCAAATGTCAATTTTCATAAATAAAAATGCTTCAATCTCACATTAAAAAATCTTCTAAAGCATTTCAAATTAACAAAATAATTAAAAACTTTTAGTGAATGTTTAATAACGTGTCAAATCAGTAGGGAAATCACTACGACAATATGTATTTTATTTTATTAGTCCAGTGAAATAGTACACAAAATAAGCTTACCATTTAAAATACACGTCAAGATTTTCCAATGGAATTATTTTCGTTTTGACACCATGTAAACTTGGTAAAAAGTCCATAACATCGCCTACGCAAGAAAAGTTATTTAATCAAAAGTCCCGAAAATCAGTTTTTCTTAAATATTTAACTATTGGTTTTAAGATAAAGGTGAGTATTTAATGTATTTCTTAGCTAGTTCTACAAAAAAAAGGACTGTACAAATTCACGTAGGACCAATAGCTCTCGAAATATACGACTAATAAACGTTTTTTCGTAACGATGCAATAAACTGTTAAAGTGAGTTTTAAAACACACAAAATGTGTTGTCCAATACGTTCGGTCGGGTTAATGTCGATCCGTAAGATTACAATTAATTGATAAGTAGAATTCAAATAAATCTTTTTGGCCAAAAGTCGTGAAAATTAAGTTTTCTAGAATAGAAGGCATTTACGATAATAGCTGTCAGTATCAAATTAACTCCTCGCATAAAAAAAGGTCCGTTACAACATTTACGCTGGACCAATAGTTTATATATACGACTGTGACCAAGTCAAATAATTATTTTCATATATTTGACCTTCAATAACTTGTTTGTATGTGTGATTTTATTATGTACTTTTTGCCATGTTTTTCATAGTACCAAAATGACAATAATGCCGTTGGAAAATTATTTATTTTTTAAAAGGTAAAAGTACTATTTGACTGGGTCAAATGTTTTTTTTTCTGTACTAATAATATTACTAACGCCCATAACTCCATATTTGCCACAACAACACAAACAAAATATTATTCTAAAGTAAGTTTGTGTAAAGTGATAATAATAATCATAATAATCAACACTATGATTACGTTTAAATTAACAATTCATTTTTAATTATACAGAATATGGCCTATGTGGTATGCGTAGGTGGTAGTCAGTAGGTATTGTCATTCGAAACTAACCATAAAAAGTTGTATAGATAGCTCATTATCATAAACCGAATTGTTCGTGCGTGCGTGCGTCTACATATCAAAGGTTAACAGAAAAGGGTGCAAAAAATAATTACTATTAGCCTTGGATAAACGAACAAAAAACGAACACACAAAAATTACAAAATTTAATTTAATGAACAGTGTTTTTGGTGTAGAGAAAATTTAAATATTAAAAAATAACCCAACAAAGTTCAGTTTAGAAAGTTAAATGAAAAAATAAATGTTTTTGTATTTTTTTCAACAAAAATGTCAAATTTTAAATAAAATTTTTACCCTCTGTGAGGAGACTCAAACTGAACGTAGCTTATGCCTATAATAAACTGTAATTAGGAATAATTCTGTACATATTTTTAAATATGTATAGTCATTTTGGTTTAGAATAAAAAGGATAGAAATTTTTGTCCTTTTGTTTATTTGTTTTCGCATCTCGTTAAAACTGCTGAACGGATTTCGATTAAACTTTACTAATTGTCTACTCGAAGGTAGACAATTTTGTTGGAAAACATATTGGTGATAAAAATTTTGCTTTTATCACCAATAGTTAGAAAAATTTTACTTTTATCACCAGAGTTTATCTGCAATGTACTATCAGTATTAATATATGGTGACTTCTTATTTTCATGATCATTTTCTTTGACTAATTAAGTCAAACAATAAATAGTTAACGAATGAGCATTTTACGGTAACAGAGCTATAAACCAATATGATGTGGTCACATTTTAATGTTATTTGAAGTTTGATTATTAGTAATATAGCTACACCGTACTGATTTATGTCTCTGAGGCTATGAATTGTCCATTCGATTACGGTCTTAAGTTAATTTATCTGTCCTAATTTATTCTAACGCCTTTTATGATCATGAAAATGAAAATTGTGGCTGCCATCTTACTTGCCATATATTATCACTGATTGTACATATATATATATAAATATATATATATATAAATATATATATATATATATATATATATATATATTGTTGTAATGAAAATTATTAAATAATTTTTTTTGATCCAACACACATTTTAATTATGAAAGTAAAATATTACGAAAAATATTTAACAAAATAATATTTTTCTCCTTGCAAAAAGAAGGAGTTTTTTTGAAATTACAAAAAGAAAATAATATAGCTCGATTTATTTTTTTTCTTAAACTAAGTTTTTTTTTTAAGTCGAAAAATGATAATAAGATTAATTGTTGCTTTTGATTTAATGTTTTTTCTATTTTAAAAAAAAAATCAAAAATTTAAATAAAATTATTACGTTTAATTTTAATCAAAAGTCATACAAGTTGAATGTTTTTCAAAATAACAGATCACAAATAAATAATTTTGTAAAAACAAGATAATTTTTGTAAAACAAATAAACAGAAGTAAGCTAGCTTACAGTTATGAATGTATCATAAAATTTGTATATAGATTATGAGTTGACACTGGCCGTGAGCATTAAGTCTCTAGTTGAATATCGACCAAGCGGGGTGTGACAATGGGTCAAACCCAAGGAGAGGTATAATTTTTAATTAATTTTATAAATAGTCTGAACACTCCGACTACGTCCATGGGTGTTGATATACTAAAATATTCTAGAAGCCTCCATGCGAAAATATATTGTCAAAAACAAAATATTTATTCAAAAACACAATCATATTCTAGAACGACCCATAGCGGGTATATAAACCGTGACCAGTGTCGAGTCAAATCAGTTTTAAAATCGACCATTGTGCGATTAGTATCAGAGTGTTTAAATCGTGTCTGATCAGTTTTAAAATCGACCATTGTGCGATTAGTATCAGAGTGTTTAAATCGTGTCTGATCAGTTTAATATCGACTATTGTCCGCTAGTATCAAAGTATATAATTGTTGTTCAAACCAGATCAAAGTATAAGTTGGAATTTGTACAAGTAATTTGGTCAAGTAATTCAAAGTTTAACATTGTGTGAAAAAGAATTAAAATAATTGTTGAAAAAGAAATTGGATAATCATTTTTTTTTAAAGCAATAAAATCAGGTTTTTTTTTTGTTTCGTAAAAACTTGTGTTTAATTTAATTTAATTTTTTTTTTCTTTTCTTTAAACAAAAACGTGCGTGTTGTTCCAATTACAAAATATTTAGTAATATCGTTTACTAATATATTTTTTTTTGTTTTTGTCGAGTATCGGAATCATTGCAGGTTCGGGCAGCGCTCCTTTGAGGATAAAGAGAGCCAGGATACCGCGACAATATATATATATACTGATTGTACAATATATATATATATATATATATATATATATACTGATTGTACATATATATATATATATATATATATGGTGAATCGAACCGGGTGCATAATAGCACACGCCTCCACTTCCTTCCATGATCCTCCCATTTTCTAACAACATCCAATAGAACACCTTTTGTTAGGGAGACAGTCTGTTCATAACACAAATACCATCCTATATGCTATATGCTAGCTCAGACGGGCATCGCACTCTTATACTGATGCATGTATGCAACTTACAATTCAACTGAGTAACAAATCATTACCAATGATTTGTTATTCACTCAAGTATAATTATAGTGGGGGCCACAAGCACACATCAACATAAGAACACAATGTCCATCCAAGCCAACACATAACATACAAAACAACATTTGCATTATGAACTGACCGTCTCCCTAACAAAAAGTACTCTATTATTGAATGTTGTTGAAAATGGGAGGATCATGGAAAGAAGTGGAGGCGTGTGCTATTATGCACCTGGTTCGATTCATCCTGTTTATACAGATATAGCCATATATATATATATATATATATATATATATATATATATATATATTTATGTATATATATATATTTTTTTTATAGCAGACAATGGATTGAATCTTTCAAGTAACGTCTATGTTTAGAAGTTGTTGGTATATAGAGGTATAGGGAGCCTCTCTGTGACCGTGTTTACACGTGTTATTTCATTTTTTATTGTATTTTCTACTAAAAGCTGATATTTTACAACATGGATTATTTGACTGATCGTAAATATTATATTTCAGTTGACTATTAAAGTTTATTTAATAATATAATAAATTAGTGAATATTAAATATTTTTTATTTCATACTAATTTTTTTCTGTTGGTTGTTAATAAGCAAAAAAAAAATTTGTAGCTTGTAAAAAAATTGCATAAAATAAAAATATAATATAATATTTGAATTCTTCACACGACATGCATAAATTAAATTAAGTAAACAAGTATTTATGTATGATTCAAATATTTATTGTACTTATACGAAGGAATCTCAGCATAGAACACAATCTCAGTCATGTTTCCTCTATTATTACAGTATTTTATGAAGATATAGTCCTCTTTCTATATCCATCTCATTCTCTTACGAATAAAAACGAAATTACTGAATCCATGAGGCTTGTATCGGGCTATTAATGCCATCATTCATGTACCGTTTTTTCAGGAAAAAAATGTAATTATTCTTTTATTTGAAACATTTTGGCGAATTTTCTTTTCGAAGAAAATATAAGTCTGCGATTGTACCGTTGAAACGATTCCACAAAAATTTCTTTAAATGTCCCAATAGGAACATTGTGTAGTGCATCTATCACTGTCCATATGCAGCGCACCATCATACGGTGCACTCTGTTATACCCAATTTCACAGACATTTGTAGAGTGCAGTTTCGGTGGAGCAAAGCAGTCCACATCAAGGCACACATAACAGTGAGGTGGACGCAGGCGGCTCGCCGGAGTCAAACGACTCTCCATAAGCTGGATGAGAGTAAGTAAAAAACGTATGTTTTGAAGTAAGACGGAACGATGTTTCAATACAGGTTGCCTACCGATTGTTGCCCAATAATTTATTCAATCAATTTAGAATTAGTTTTATAAAATATTTATTGTTTAAAAAATATATTTTACAATATGGAGAGATACACCAAAAAACAATATAGCAATAACAATAATTACAACAACAACAACAACAACAACTATATTTATTCCCACTTTATGTAAAATTTAACCATTTAGAATTAGTAACAAATTACCTAACCTCCCCCGCCCCACCCAGCTTTATCATTGGCATCTTTTTGTATCCAGTGTCATCAAATTCCCATGACACTATACCCCCTACTAAGAAAAAATAATTAAATCAAGTAAATAATTGTTTATTAGTTCTCCGATATGAATAGTTTAGGCAAATTATTCGGAATTTCCTGAAATCTAATTCTAAAATCTAAACTAAAGCTATATCATCCAAAAATTTACAAGCGGTAAATGTAAAAGATCAAAAGATTTATATTTTATAATTTATATAACATTTATATTTTATTCATACCCAAATATATTAAAAAGGTACATTTTATGCCCCAAATTATCAGCCCAAAATTCCAGAGTATGTATTCAATGTATTGTATGTATTGTATACTTTGAATAATCGTGACCATAAAAAATAGTTGGTATTATTATATTTTTTTCAGAAAATGTTTTAATTAAAAAAAGAAAATACTACCTCTCGCTCAGAGCTGAGTGCAGACAGTGATATGTATACATTGATATGTATATCTGCACCGTATGCGCTGTATATGAACAGCGATAGATACATACATTGTTCCCAGATTGAGTGTTGTTTAAAAAACACGCTGTATACAATATCTTCGTACATAAAATACATGTCAACGTTTTATCCACCCATGCGTGTGCCAGAGTACACAACAGTACACGCATTGAAAAAGAACTAGTAGTTTATATATGTAGCAACATTAAATCAAAAGACAAATTGATGATAAAATATCTATTATAAAATATATGCAAGTCAAAACATATTGAATTTTCATCGTTTCATAAATATTTAATATATCACGATAGTACAAAAAAAAACTAAAGTTTTTTCTTCTCTCCATAGTATAACGATCGTGTAATACACATCCATAAAAATTGGTAATATTTATTAACGAGCATTTTATGACGTTTCATACCATAAATATATTTATCATCTGCATACCATGGTGTAGAGAACATGCATATTAAAAATTATTTATCTACAAAACTAAAAAAAATATATCAGAAAGCGATCAAACATTTAAAACGTTTTTTTAACGTGACAAATTTATGTAAAACAGATTGTTAAATTGATTAAAAACAAAATTTATTAACCTATAAAGCTGAAAAATTTAATAACTAATATTAAGTAATTACAGATGATTGAGGTGAAATTGTGGAAAACTGTGTACTATTGCCTATTTAGTACCGGCCGTGCTGTCAAAGGCCGTTCTGCTTGGAACCGTGAGATTTCGAGTTCGATTTCCAACGGGGGAAGTTTGTCAATTAAAAAAAATAAATAAATAAAAATATCAACTAACTGAGTTAATTCCTTAAATACCCGATATATACTGAATTTATGAAAAAAGTTTGTTATAAAAGAGGAACTTTTATTTTTATTTTTGTACGGTTTCAAAGATAGTCTGTGCCCATTTTGCTCAAACATGGTTCGACTTTTCCCGTTCACGAACTGCACCTTACATTTTAGGTCTAGAACACACATCCAAATTTTTGCTCGCTTGCTATTTTCGTTTTTTTAGTTATCGTGTTGACGGACGGACGGACGAGCTGAGACGATTGCGGAAATGAAATAATTAGGTTATTTTATGAACACCTATACCAAAATTGTTTTTCTGCGATCAGTATTCTCAACCGTTACTAAAACAGAAGAGAAGTAAACTGAATATACCTTGGTATATATTACATATCAGGCATACAAATATTGGGCGGTTAATTGACGAAACTGTTTGGACAAGAATGAAAGTGTCCGGCTATGTTTGTGAAATTTTCCGTAGTTTCCACGATTCCCAGATGAATATCGGCATAGTTATATCAAAGTTGGTTGCAGTCGCACAGCCAACAAACTTTCTAGTCTGCATACAAATATATTGTGCTTTAGGTTTTGGAAAAAATATTTAGAAAAGATGACATTCCATGCTTCGACCTATCTACTGCTACTACTACTACTAATGCAACTAATGGAATTGAAGTTCTGTAACAGTCAATAGTGCACCAATAGTTATTCTCCTTCTTCCAAGCGCGGATCCACTGTTGTGGGCACGATGGGCATTTCCCCAACCCTAATAGACTTGTGACGTCACACTTTCACGGTCTATTGAGGTCGATAGACTGATGATATTATATCTAATGGCCTAATAAAATTTAAAAAAACAATGAATCGTGCGTGATTCGGAACACATCGAAGTGCGCATAGTCATCTACTAATTTAAAAGTACATAGTCGTCTACTAATTTAAAAGTAAGCGTGTGTTGAATGCACATATTTACTGCCGCCAAAACTTCCGTGCCGCCTTCCTTTCTGGTGGCGTGGCGTGCGACCAAGATTTGTACCCTAACATAAAAATTTTCTTACAAATACTGGCAACTCTCCCCGCCAGCGTAGCTACCGCAAAGAGATCGTTTTCTACTATTCGTAGAGTAAAATCTTGGTTGCGTGCCTCAGTGGCACAGGAAAGATTATCCGGGCTAGATCTCTATCAACGTTTTCGCGAAAAAGAAACGTAAGCTAGAATTTGTAATTTAAGTAAGCACCTAAATAAAATTATTTAATATAAAATGTATACTAGCGTTTAATTTAATTTGATATCCTTTGAAGTTGTAATAATTTCATCAAAATCGGTCCAGTAGTTTAGAGTCTAAATGTGACACTGTGATGTGCAAATAAACACATATTTACTTTTTTAATTTTCGTGAGCGAACAAACTTACATTTTACAGTTTTATTAATTTACTAGTCTTCGCCCCTACGGCTTTGCCCACGTGGAACTATACACTGTACAAAACCTTGGTCAGGGCGTCATATATTTTGTAAACATCTCCTTTGTAGGAATGCACTATATCGATCATGAGTGCGGAGTTCATAGTCCGATTCGCACTTGACCGATTTTCTGGTGGCTGTGACCATAATCTTTTTTGAGGGCTGGATCCGCGCTTGTTCTTCCCTTAACTTTCTATAAAGTGAATGTAATATATTTATATATATTTTTTTAAACTGAACTCAATAAATTCAGTTTCAATATCCAACTTTTTATAATAAATAAATATTACCCTAGAAACGTTTTATAATAATCTTGTTAAAAATATATATTTTCATATTCAATAAAAACGAACATACTGAATCCATGAAGCTTGTATCGCGCTATTAACGCCATCATTCATGTACCGGTTTTTCAGGAAAATAAAAATGTAATTATACATTTATTTGAAACATTTTAGCGAATTTTCTTTACGAAGAAGATGTAAGTATTGCGATAGTACCGTTGAAACGATTCCACAAAAATTTCTTCAAATGTCCAACGATCCAACCTTGTGGAAGGAACTTCAAATATAAAAAATTTAAATAAAATTGATATGAGTAAAATTTGGTAAGTTGAGTAGTAGTTTAGGTATTTAAAAGGCTAACATTGTAACATTCTTTGAAATCAAATGCTTGATATGAAAAATCATGAACATCTAGGATAGGAATCGAACCCAAAGCCTCTGGCATTCTAGGCCAACTAAGTTTTATAATAATCAAACTCGGACAAGAGAAAAAGGGAAAGAAAACACAAAATTTGGTGTATCTCTATTATTATTGGAAAAATGGACAAATGTACAAGAAGAAAAGTTATAGAAAATTAATTTAACTAATTAATGCTTCAATTATTCTTTTTTTTTATTACACTAACATTTATCTCTATACATAGTAGAGCTTAGGAAAAATGATCCGGTAATTATGAATGGCAGTTGATTTTCTACAACTTTATTTTTAACGGAGATCAAACCACATGATTTTTCTTATCTACTAGGTTTTCTTTACCAACTTTACGACTTTACTTTTAAAAATATGAATATGAAAATTGTATGGTACATATTATAGTAAATTGAATAGAATTTTCTAATGATATTGTTAGAATATACTTATATACCGAAGATTAAAACGATATGTATACGGAAAATGATCCTCTAATAATATTTACACGTACCTATATATATATATAAGATACGTATAATAACTAAATTATAATTAATTCACCTCTAAACTTCAAGTATAGGGTGATATATTATACTTGTAAAATTATATATACACAATATATATATTTTGTCAAGATGATAGTTTATAGCTATGTTAGAATCCGCTAGATGGCGCTGTAGTCAAGTTATTAACAAATTCTATAATTTGGTGGAGGTTTTGGGAAGCTAAAATAACATTTTAATTATGATTGCGGAAGCGCCGAAAAAATTACAAGTCTCCACGGGTAACGCTGCTGGGAAATTCAGTTACCAATATAAATTAAATACACATGGATAGTATTTTGTTCCATGTTTGTATCGGTTAAAAATATGGATCGTAAAAAAAATGTTAATCTTAATGGTAATATAAAACATGATTTCTACTCCGTTTTCAACTAGCCGATATTTCATAAGCGTGTTTACAGTGATTTCAAGTTTGTGAATAATCTAAATCGGTCCATGTCCATCTTCATACGAAAATCTATTTTTCAAACCGTTAAATATAGGAGAAAATATTCAAGAAAAAGAAAATTCGTTTTTTAAAACAAAATCCAATTTTGTCCGACTATCAGTTCAAATGACTGTAATTACATTTAGAGTTTACATACATTCTCAAGTGTTCGAGAAGTAAAATAAATAATAAACTCACAGATAAATGACACAGTATATAAAGGTTAAACAATGAAGTCAGGTTTATATTTTCTTTGATATCAAATGCTTGATATAAAAAATCAAACATATCTAGGATGGAAGTTGAACCCACGATCTCTGGCATTCCAGACCAACGCTCCAGACCAGACTAGACCAGAGGGTTGGCATTTGCCACTTCAATTGCAGTGGCATCAATTTGAATATCAAAACAACAAACTTTTAAAATAAAATCATTGAAGGTTGTTGTGAAACTGGGAGGGAAAGTAGGGGTGGTGAGTTTGTCCTATACTAAATGCATTGATATCTCATTCATTGCCAACTCAAAATAATTTAAAATTTTGCAATTAAATCATTTCAAATAATTTAATTTTTCTAAAAAACATATATATTTGTAAAAAAAAAACATATTGTTTAAAACTTAAATCCTAAACTTCATTTTTTCGAAGAGTTTTAATAATTAAAAATATGTTTTTAATAAAATTAAAAATATGTATTTCAAAAAGTTGCATGTTGATAAAACTAGATAAAAATAAATATGTCTGAAAATAACACTAGATAAAAATAAATATAACTAAAAATAAAACTAGATTTAAAACAATTTTCGATCTACAAATTTAATTATCTCAGAAACAAAAAAATTAATTTGGAATTTGGTCCAGGTATTTATAAGACTTTGATAAATATTATGATAGTTTTTCATAATACTGGCATATCTGGTTGTCGAGATAAAGATTTTTTTACTCAAAAACTAAAAACACGATCAACTTCAAATTTTGACAGGATATTCTTTATTAATCAAATAATAAGCTGTAAATTTTGAAGAACATGTAATTAAATTGAATTTTCTTCACAACAACCTTAAAACAAAAACAAGCTGTGAAAAAGCTTTTTATAACTCAACCAACATATATCACTGAATGATGTCGTATGAAATTTAAATAATAATCGTTTTCTATATCTTGAGGTTTTGCTTCGTTTAATTCGTACTTCGTGAGGTAATATAGAAACCAACATATGCAACTCAAAATCGATAAACTATGTTAAACTATGTAATATGAGAATCTAGTTATAATCCATAGATAAGGCTGGTGTGTGTGTACTACATATCACAAACATTATACGAAAAACGAAGAATGGCTTATATTAAAGCAAACAAAATATTATTAGCAATCATAAACTATATACCCGGGAAAACTTAGTTTGATATACACGGAGAAAAATTTACAATTATATTCATTATTTTAGGTACTATTAACAATACCGAATGGATTTACACAAATAAATGAATAAAAAAGTACATGTACAAGTGTCAGAAGTTGTATAGCTTTAATGTGATAAACCATTTTCAAGACATCCTTCAATGTTTTATTGTATACAACTATGAATTATAAATCAACTAAACTATGAATCGCATTTTCTAAAAATTAATAATTCCAAAAATTTAATTATTGTATTATTAAAAAATTTAATCAATAAAATAATTTTATTAATGCACTTTTGAGAAAACTTTATAATTTAACGAATTTAATTTACGCATTTTTCTTTTTAAATTTATTTATTACATTTTTCAAAAAATAATAGAATTTTTATTAATGCACTTTTCAAGGAATTTATCATTTTAGTTTTTAAGGCCAATTTTATTAATAAACGGCATACGTCCAAGGTAAACGGGGGCATAAAAATAGTAGAAAACATAAAATATCTCTCTTAATATTAGAATAATCGAAAAACGTATAAGAAGTGATGTTGTAGAAAATCAAGTTTGCTACAATTCATTTTTCCAAATTCTAATGTGTACAGAGATATTTACAATTTTAACTTTCAATCTTTAATTGTAAATATTTCTGTAAATATTAGTGTAACAGAAAAATGATAAGAAACAAAATTACAGTAATACTTAGTACTTTTTTCGATTAGTAATTTTTCGATTTTTCGAATATTAAGGGAGGTATATCAAATTTTGTGTTTCCCCCTGTCTCTATTCCCCTTTCCCCTTGACCGATGTTACCCATTACCGAACTTGACCTTTCGAATTCCAATAGGAATAAAAATGTGACCGTTAGAGAGTCCACAGACAAATAAACTTATATATATATATATGTAAATATATATTTCCATTTCTTTTGGAGGAAATTCGCCAAAAACTCGTTAAACTTAAGCTTATTTAAAAAAAAACATTCAGTACGAGCCCTATTTTTGATATCTTATCATTCTGAATCTATTTTGACTAATATCTTTGTGGATTCGTGAAAAATTTCCCCTATCTTATTTGAATCATTAAATCGTATGTGTCGAAATGTGATTTCAGAATCGAATACTTACACCGTTAATATCTAAATTTTTTTCTATTGTTATAAATTTTATATTTGAAGAATTATCATAATAATAGGTCTCTAAAAAAATTTAATTTACTTTTATTTATGACACAATAAAAGTGTGAAAAACCTTTGAAGAAAATACATATTTTTTATAGTTTTCTATTCTAGATGTGAGTTAGAATGAAAATTTATAGAATACTAAAATTTTCTACATTACAAATATATCGTTAGAATTACTACTATTGTGTGTTTGTAATAATACAAAGTAGAGCTTTATTTGAAATTTGAATCAGATTTTTATGCTTGAAAAAAAAATATGAAAAACATTTTTATATTTTATATTTTCGCAAAATATATACTCAATAATATACTCAAACCCAAAAATGAAATCAACAGAAAAAACCAGTCCAAGTGGCCGAGCGGTCTAAGCCGTTATGTCTGCGCAGTATGCCTACTTGGAAACTTGGAGGTTATGGGTTCGAATCCCGACATCGGTATTTTTTTAATTACTAAGAAAAAAAAGAGGCGGTTAATTGACTGTTGGCGTATAGACAAGAACGAAGTAACCGGCTATGCTTGTGAAGGTTTTCTGCAGTTTCCTTCACGAACTCCAGATGGATATCGGCATAGTTCCTATCAGCTCGGCTGCAGCCGCACAACCTGCCCAAATCTTAGTCTAAGCACAAAATTCCTTCCACTCCACTCATATCTTCACATCCGTAGGCATCAAAATGAGCCTAATGGCCGAAGTGTAGCCCGTCCAGGGCAGCCGCTACCATCTACCTATCTATTTACTCCAAACATCTACGATCGTGATTTGTCGACTACTAATACGTAATACCTTCCCGATTGTAAAATCTTCAGAGATCAAGAAAATCAAAGGGCAAGAAAATTTTTTACTTATAATAAATTTTTTGTCAAAATAAGTATATTTTATGGATTGATACGTAGACTGAATTGGTACAATGGATGCAAAACGTGGCATTCCTTTTTCAAAATTTTACAGCTAATTTATACCGAATCGGTTTTCAGAAAAAACTCAAATAAAATTTGTTACGATATTTATAATGAACAATTTTAATCTGAAGTATTTTAACCGAATGAATACGGCTCGTATCAATTATACACAAATCAGTTGATAACCAGAATGACTTTATTGCTGGCATGATGTACGATAAAGGCTTGATTTAAAATCACGCCTCGATAGACTGGTTACTCCACACTTCTATATAGCCTTCATAAAAAAAAGTTTTCGTATTAAAGTTTGGTTTCTTCATTCAAAATTCCTTTTTTCTTATAGAGCGATTGAGTCAGAAACCTAATTTTAAACAATCAAAGCGTTCAAAAAATAACAATAACAAAATAACCTTCCATATTTTCTGTTTATTTTGTTTCTCAATTCAGAATATAACATAATTTTTATATTTTATAACAACAAGCAACAAGACATTCAAAAATAAAATATCGTTCTAAAACGATATGATACCATTTTTAACCCGACTTCAAAAAGGAGGATGGTTCTCAATTCATCTGTATTTTTTTTTCTTTTTTTTTTTTAATGTGTGTCACCTCAGAACTCCGTCAATTATGAACCGATTTTGAATTTTTGTTGTTGTTGTTTTAAAGGGTTTGGTTTCCCATTGGTCCCATTGTCACCAAATCGCATTCTGATGAGGGGATCTTCGGGAAATCGAGAAAAATCTTCATTTTATATGTGATAACCGATTTCTGCGAATTTTTTTTTTTAAAGGGTATACTCATTCATAATGGGTAAATAAGACAAAAAAATACAAAAAAAACAAAATGCTTATAAAAAAAACTGAAAATCTGTTATAGAAAAATGAACCAAAAAAAAAAAAAAAAAAAAACGGGTAAAAAAAAAATGTTATAAAAAAATGCCCTAAAAATTAGCTGGTCGTTTAATAGGTCTACCCATATTTAGACAAATAAAATCAGTTATAGAACTTCAAAGTCACGAAAAAGCGAGAAATTCAAAGTTTTGTGTATAAAAGTCCAAAAGTTATGTGTATTTCTCTATGCTGACACCGCCTCTAAAAATAACAATAATTGTACATATATATTTAAAAATTTTTGCTTAGATGAACTAAAATTGGCACAAGAATATGCAATTATTTTTTACTTTTTAGTGCATTTTTTGTTATAGAATATTTGATTTTTGAAGTCGGGTTTCCATTTTGTCAAAATATGGTTTATATATTATACAAATATAAATTCTAGTTTTGAAGATGACAGTGAGTGGTGTTTACATTTTTCATAGATACAAAGAGGTATTATCACACATCGAGTACATTTGATACAACAATGCTGTTCATCTATTTGTACAGAGAGGAAAATAAAGATGATAAATATTTTTCCACACTATCACATGTATCGCAAAGTGAATCGACGAAGGGAATCTCTGTAATATAAAATACTAAGTTAAATGCAATTTTATAGGCTATTTTAAGCATTGATAGTTTTGTACAGGATGGTTAAAACCGAAAAGGGGAAATTTTGAATATGGATCGCAGTTCAAATGATGTATTTAGATAAAATTAAAAACGTATATCAAAAACAAATACGCTTGGTTAACTAATACGTGCCTGCTTAGTGAAAAAATCGATTGAAAATATGCGTCCAAATTTATGGAAAATCACGCTTTGATAAATCGTAGTAAATTTTGTTACAATTTCACAATTATATATATATATTTATATATATATATTTATATATATATATTTATATATAAATATATATGTATATATATATATATATATATATATATATATATATATATATATATATATATACATATATATATACTGAGATTGAAAAAAATACTTAAAATACGTAAAGAATCCACAAAATGGATATATCGTTTCATCGATATATCCTATATGGCAAGTTGCAGCTAAGATTATAAGCCAATCAAAATTTATTAGTCTAATATGTAAACCTTTTCTGATTTATTTACACTTGGCGTCAAAAGCCAAGCTATCATTTCAAAATTGATTTCTGGCTTCGGATAAAAGTTGTTCATTAAAACTATACTAACAACTTTAATTCAAAACATTTTTCCGATAAACGAATAAAGAAGGCACACTTGGTTTGCGCAAATCAAGCAATCAACTTTGAAATGGTAACTCGACTTTTGACGCTAAGTATACATATTTGCCGTTTTATCGTTACCCATAGACAATTATGCACCTAACCAATGAGCGTTAGGTTGAGGACACAGTAAGCACAAGGATCAGAACGTGAAACTGGCAATAAAACTGTCACATCTTGTACAATAAAGTGAATGAACATAATAATATTGTTTGAAATTTTCTTTTGCTTGAAATGTGTTCCTATTATTATAATCTGTGTTTTGTTGTTTCTTGTCTATTTGTTTAGCAAACATTTTGAGATCGATTCACAATATTTTATATGTTATAAATAGAATTGTGATATCGAGTAGAATTGTGAGTTCAATACCAACATGTTTGTTGTTGTATTGATTACCATCTAAGCTAGAAATTTGATGCTACAGCATAAGTCTCATTTACATGAAAATTCAATTTGAATCAAAATTCAAATGAGCTAATCTAATTCTTTGATAATATATAATGATAAAAACTACGTTTGTGCATTTTATTAAAATTAAGTTAATCAAAAAGAAATAAGTTCGAATTGATTTAAGAAACTAGAGAGAGAGAGAGATAGAGAGAGAGAGCATTTTCTTTATTTAAAAAATAAGAAACATTTTTTGTTCTAAAATTTTTTTGTATCTCTTACGTTTCCAATGCTTTGTATGGTTGTTGTGTAGAAATATACCATGATATCCTAGTCTATTTAATCTGAAATCTAAACTACAAAATATTCAATAAAAACAAGTGAAAATAACAACTATCTGAGTTTATTGCTTAAATACCAGGTAAGAAAGAGTAATTACAGATGATTGAATTAAAGTTGCGACGAAACTAATAAGTTAATGAAAAAAAGTGTCAAACAAAAGTTGTTTTTTGCCTACTTTTTATGGTTTCAAAGATATGAACTTTCCCCTCTTAGCGGGACGATTTTAATTTTGTCCATTCATGAACGGGACCTTACTTATAAGCTCTAGAACACACACCATATTTCTGCACGTCATCTCTTTTCATTTTTTTAGGTATCGTGTTTTCGGCCATGACAGACAATCAGGCAGATGGACAAACTAGTAAAAATGGGCTAAATAGATCATTTTATGAAAATCTATTCAAAATGTTTTTCTGCGATCAATATTTTCAATCGTTATGTCGGGACTTAAATATACCCTTGTATATCATAGTGCTCGGTAGTGCCAATGGACAAGTTTAACAAGCCTCAGTGAACTATGCATACTGCAAATATTACGATAAAAACGACTAACTTTTGACGTAACTTTTGATATTGTACATAGATAGAGAGATAAAAAGTATTGCACTTCGACCTTATGGTTCATTGTGCTCCACTTTCTAGTTCAGTTCGACCAGATTCGCTTCATCCATATGTTGGCAAAGGCCAGGAGCTTGCTTATCAGGTCTTCCTGAATGTTTATATATTCGGGGTGAGATGCATCGAAACTTGTATCGGCTGTAACCTAGAGGTTCGCAGTCAAAGATTATGTGGCAGGATATTTCTTCCTCTTCGTCACACAATCTACACACAATGGACTCGTTATGGAGTCCCTTTGTGTGCAGATGATTCCGCAGGGGATAATGCCCGGCAATGAATCCGATAACCTTCCGCAGTTGCATCACGTTCAGCTTCAGTGCATCGATAGATAGCTTCTTGGTTGCACTCCGAAGCAGTATTTTCCCGAGCTTTTACTGCGATACATTTTCCCAGTAATCACGGTGTTTGGCTTTTAACCACTCGCTGATCACCTGTTTACATGCAGTCCTTGAAATGTCTAAAATTAGCTCTGAGCCTATGAAAGGGTATTCCGACTGATATTTTATATCCCGGGTATATAATGACAATTTATTGGACTTCAAACAAGTCTTTTTTTTTGTGGTTACAAAGTTTGATCTGGCACTAAGGCGACGAGATTTTGAAGTTCAATATCTAGTGCAAGTACGCTAGAATTGTATAAGAAGTTTTTGGGCAGCACAATATTTGGGCAGTATTTCGGGTATAGCTTGTAATACCAGTACATAATACTTTAAAAATTATACACAAGTAGTTTACGTCTCGTCATCTTAAAGTGATATAACTAGATCATACCAGTCAAAACTACATGTATCTGGGCAATATGGGTATCACAGAATACAGTAGCCACCCATTTTCTATTTTTATACCCGATATATTTATAATATATACCAGGGTATTTTAAGTTTAGTTCGGACTTTGTAACAGTTTGTCGCGGTATCTTGGCTCTCATTTAACCTTTAAAAAGGAGCACTGTCGAATCTATACAGATTCAAATACTCGAAACAAAAACAAAATTTAACTTTCTTCAATATTTTTTTAATTTAAACTCGATCAATACTTTAGATCTAGAACTATTTTCTTTTTGCAATTAGATTGTGTGCTGAGGTCTTAAAAATTATTTCACTAATTTTCATTACAACAAGTTCTAAAGATTGATGGTAGAAATAAATTTTTGGTATAGGTGTTCATAAAGGGACCTAATTAGTCTGTGAACTCGATTACTCAAAAACGAAAATATGTAACGAGCTGAAATTTTGTATATGTATTCTAGAGCTTAAAAGTAGTGTCAAATTCGTGAATGGGTAAAATCGGTCCGGGCTTCGACCCGTAAGGGAGTACAATATCCTTCTTTGAAACGGTAAGAGAAAGAAAAAATCTAGAGGCAATAAATGTTCCTCTTTAAAAAAAAAAAAAACATTTTGTAAAACTTTTATAAAAAACTCAGTATATATCGGGTATTTAAGCAATTAGCTCATTTTCCCTTGTTTTTTTATTAAAACTAAGTAGGTAGTAGCATACACGTTATTAAATTTAAATAAACTTTTATAATAACATTTTATTATTTAATAACTTTTTTTTAAAAGCTAAAACAAATTTACAATTCAAATTAGCAACTGTATAAAACATTTCCTCCTGTCGACTTGCTCTATGCTACGAATCTAATCAAAAAACTATTTAAAATGTAATATGTCAAAACAAAAAAGGGTTTTCTCTTTAATCTGAACTCAATTATCATACCGTATCCGTATTTATTCGTGGAATACACGCTCACATACTGTTTAGTTACCAGATTATATGCCCTATAATCGTAACGTAAAAATCCAATTACTTGGATCGCTTTGAGGAAATATGTTTCCACTAAAAAAACTTTTTTAAAAACAGGCTTTTAATTGTAAAACTAATTTTCAACAACTGTACTTCTTATGCGATTTTTTCAATATTAAGAGAGATATACCAAATTTTGTGTTTCCCCCTTCCTTTAAACCACCCTTTCCTCTTGACGATTCTTGTCAAGTTTACCATCAAAATGCATTGTCATCGGAACTGAACCAACATAACCAACGTAAAAAGTTCAACTCCATAGGATTCGAGAGAGTGGTTCTTATTCAGCTTGCAAAATTTGATTCGAACATACATACATACATGCATTGCAAGTTAAATAAAAGCTTGTAAAAAAGAGAGGTATCAAGTAGTTTTCACAGCAGCGAGAATTGAGGAACCCTTGTAATGGACTCGCTACTAAATCTCAATATACTTTCATAGTTAGATACGTTTGCGTAATCACTACATATTCCCTTTATTATTTAGGTAACCATATGTTGTTACCTCAGTAAATATCAACAGAAATATTCTGACTTTTTTTTATAAGGAAAATTAAAGATTGTTTGAATTCCAGTATGAGTTTATTAATTATTCTAGAATTAGGATCTAGGCAATTGCAATCATCATAGTTCTACTACTTACACCCTCTATAATATTTGCAAAAAACAAAAATATTTAGCAGTGGAAATCAACATTCATAGTCATTCTTCATCAGTGTACCAAAATTTTGTGAAGTGTCCTTTTATTATGACTTATCCAATAACAACGTATAAAGCGATTTCAATACGGTTTATTTTTATTTGAACACTCGTTTTATCAGTTCTAAGCTGGCTTTGCGAAAATCTATTAAATCGTTTAAAGATCAAAAACTTTTTTCCTCAAAAGAGCTTTCGATCATTAGACAAATTTGTATCAAACCTAGGTAAGAACCATAAAACTATAACCTCCAAATAAAAATAAATCAAATTGGAAATTCCGTTTGGAAGCTACAATGGCACAAACTTACAGGCAGACAAAGGCTTCCCACCAGTGACCTCTATATAACTGGACTGAGTTTGCTTATGGGTTGCTAAACGTGATACGTACAAAAGTGAAAGGTAGACAGCGCCGCCTCAACTAGGCATGGTACTAAATCATGATCCAGTGCGCTTGCGTGGTTAAAGGCTTTTTGCGTGTAGTGGAAAGACATGTGACAGCCACAAATCTATTAACACAAATGATTATTACACATAAATGCCGTGTAGACGCGCTGAAGCAAAAGTTAACTAGTTGAGGAGCCCTTCAATCCTGCCTAATGGTATAATCTATCCAGTTATTAAAAGGTTAGTGCTTCAGACAATACTTTTTGCGTGGGGGTTTCAAAATGAAATTGATCAAGCCTATGGTTTAAGGTCGTTCCAGCATGAAATAACTTTTCGACAAATGTTGCTATTTTTTTCACGGGCTAAAAATGAATACCAAAATTTCAGAAATTTTGACAGTTTAGAACGCGAGATAATCAATAGCAAAGTTTGCAATTTTGACGCTCTTCTCTCATTAAAACCATGTAAAACTTCATGCCCGCCCAACTATTATCTGTTGTATTGAATAAAAAACTCGACAGAATTTAAAAAAAACACAGGAGAGTAAAGATAAGTATTACTTAAATAAATTTTTTTTAAAAAGTCGCGATTTACCGTTTTGTTTTCGAAATATAATTTTTTTTTCTTTTAAAATTACATTAATGTGTATATAAATATATGTAAGTGAGTATATATGTGTGTTTGTCCTATAATAAAAGCATACCGGTTCTTTATCCTGATTATACAAGTCATTGCTGGAACTACCTTTATGACCAAAGAAAATAAGTCATTTATTCCGCATATTGTTTTTAGTTGTCATTATGAATAAATAACTTTATACTATTTATTATTTAAAATAAATAGAAATCAATTAAATTTCCCATAAAAATTTTGCATTGTATTTTACTTGTATTATTATTTCTGAGAATTCGAAGTGATTAAATTAATTCTGATTTCTGTGTACATATTTAAATAAATTTCCCGTATACGTGGAAGGTGGTACAAAGCTTGATTTTCCAGGAAAATATATATGTATTGAATATGGAATATATAATTTAAATGTATATTTTAAAGTACCTACACGTGCTGTTTCTTTGACCTAGAGAGTCCTTGATACAAGATTTATACATTTTGTCGAATGCATAATTATGTGATTAAAAAACCGTAAAACCCGGTTGCAGAAATACAACACTAAAATTTCTGACCGATTTTCAGAATTTTAATTTCTGACTGATTAAATTGATCCAGACCATGGTATGGTAGCAGAAAAAATATTGAAATTTTTGGCATGCTCGTCGTAAATCGAATTGACCATAATAGAGCCTACAAACGAGGAACATATTACAGCAACATTATGCAGCAACCTATTATGTTGCAAATGAGTATAGTGGTTGCAGCAACAAAAAACATGTCCTTGAACGGTTGCTGTAAAAATCAAAATTATTTGATATTTTGTAGGAGGAGTTAAATGTTCCTGTAAAAATTGGTCATATTTTCTAATATTTTATGCTTTTCTCATATTTTATTATGTTTTATTACCTAGATTGGTTACAATTTACATTATATATTTTATTATTTGTAATAATAATAATATATAGATATTATCCAACACTAGTTTTATACATATAAATAAACTAGTTACTAGATACATGCGCATAAATAAACTATACAAATTAAATGAGATAGATAGAGACAAGATGAGAAATGATTGAATTTTTATGACTAGCGTCATAAAATAATAAAATAATAGTTTTATGTTCCATAATTTTGGTTGCACGTCTGTACAGAATGTTGCTGCAACAATGTTCTGCGTCTGTTTCATACTTATTGACGGCGTAGAAAGATATATTCAATACTAAATGGGTCTACCATTTACTGTATTTTAATGTATTTTAAGCAAACTGATGACCAAATTGTTGTACAAATTTATCTTTAATATAAAACCTTTCGATGATGTAACAAAATGATTTAGTACATTCAACAAAAACTTTGTTAACCTCTCATAAATAAATTAACCAGGTAATGTACCATACATAAATTTTTCAAGTGGATAGATAGTATTAAGAAAATAAACGAAGAAAACACATTAAAATCATGACTTGAGGTCTTGGTACCTGAAAAAGTCACTATATATTTCAACGGAAAAATTCACAATATATTTCAAGTGTTGATTTTCAAAGATATTAAATAAAATTGAGGGTGCATGCAAAAATCCTATATTATATATACAGCCCTTTGTGTAACTAACTGACTCACCAACTGTTAGAATACAAATATACAAATTCTAATATACTTCTAGAAATGCTAGAAGGATGCGACATTTTGCATTCAACGCGAAATAAGTTCAAACTTACGGGAAAAATCGGATAATTTTAATTTTCCCAATGCAACCCCCGGAATTTGGAAAATACCCCAAACTTTACCAATTTACACTACGCAGGATATATTTTCTTTCTAGGATGAGGAGCCAAAGCCTTTGCGAACTCTAGGAGCCCCTTTGCGAACAGTGCAAGTCAGGAATATAATACCGTTTGTTTATAATAATTTCATTACCAATTATTCGTTTTGGTCAATATAAAGCAATGGTTATGTACTTGGGTGCCAGAATCGCTATCGAGTTTTTACCGGATCTTGACGGTTTCCTGTTAAAAATACTATTTAATACTTAAATAATAAGTGAAACTAACCACTAACTGAGTTAATTACCTTTGAACACTGAGTTCATTATCTATGCGTTAACTATTTATTTTGCTTTTCACACACATATGTATAAAAATAAACAAAAGAGCTATATTTTGGTAATTTTTGTAAATGCAAATTTGTTTATTTAAAAAACATTAGGGAAAAAACATTTTTTGCCATTAAATTTTTCTTTTATATCTTCCAGTTTCAAAGATAGATATTTCACCCACCCCAGCGGATGGACGCATAGATCAATTTTATACATTCACGAACTTTGCTCTAAAGCACTCAAACACTCACAAAATTTCATCTCGTTATTCTTTTCGTTTTTGAGTTCTCATGTTAATAGGTAGTCGGACGGATAGACAGAAAGAGAAACGAGTAGAATGGCTACCCGTCATATAAGAGTATCATCTAAATAAATTCATTTGAATCTTCCTGAATTTTGTCCTTTACCCTTTAATTGGGTATGCAGACAAAAAAAGGTATCTAAATAAATCAACAGGATGTACTTAACACCTTTGAAGTATAAAATATATGATCTTCTATTCCTAGGTAGAAGATAGTAAAAAGTCCTTCTTTTTATTTTAAGGAGATTCTGTCTTATATAAAAAGGACAAAAAAGGTTTACTTTTTTTAAAACAAATACATGTAAACACACACAACACATAGATATTCACTATTCATATATACAAATAAATGTAATTAAATAATTTTAAACTTTTGTATTTCGAAAACAAAACGGTAAAACGCGATTTTTTTTTTAAATTTATTCAATAAATATTTATCTTTACTATCCTAGTTTTTTTTAAATTCTGTCGAGTATTTTGATTAATACAACAGATAATAGTTGGGCGGGCATGAAGTTTTACATGCTTCTAATGGGTGAGAGAGAGAGAATGATTACTTTGTTGTTAATTATCTCGCGTTCTAAACGGTCAAAAATTCTGGAACTTCGGGATTAATTAGAAAACGCTATTTTTAGCCTGTGAAAAAAAATCTTTGGACAAGTGGTTTCATGCTGGAACATACTTAAATAGTATTACACAATTAATTCTTTAAATAATTATGACGATCAAAATTTAACAATTCAAACATGTGTGCAGAATTTTCTAAATTGAATTCGTACATTATTTATCAAGATCCATACATTATGTTGCTTGGTAATACGTATAGAACCCTTTGTTCCCCGAAAATAGTTTGTATTTATGCAAATTTACGTTATTTTCGTACATTATGTATTCTTGTTCATCTAACGTATTATTTCCAGGAATAGATTATGTCTTTATGCAAATTCAGTTTAATCCTACACGTTTTTGTAATTATTCTATCTATTCGTCCGGGAAAGGGAATATGTCTTATGGATATTACGGAGAGTAGCAAGCAATAGAACTTTAAATAAAAAATAACAAATAATATGAAAAACTTTTGGTAGTGAATGCTCCTTTAATTTTAATCAACGAAAACATATATCCTTGTTCTTTCTACACCATATACGTATATGTGACAAATTTTCAATTATTGAGAAAAAAACAAAAAAGGGCTAGAACGGAGTAACCGGCAATGCTTGTGAAGGTTTTCTGCAGTTTCCTTCACAAACTCCAGATGAATATTGGCATAGTTCCTATCAGAGTCGGCTGCAGACGCACATCCTACCAAGTCTACACACAAAATTCCTTCCACTCCACCCACATCCTCTCCTCCTTTGGCATCACAATGGGCCTTACGGTTGAAGTGTAGCCCGTCCAGGCCAGCCGCTATAATCTTTCTATCTATATGTGACAAAGACAAATTTTTTTTTTCAACAACCGTTTAGTGAATAAAATTGTTCACGTACATTTTTTTAATAGTAATTGAAATGTAGCTTTTCGTAGCTTTTTTAATAGTAATTGAAATGAATTTGAGAATCTATTGAGTGGAAAAATCTCCATAAGAGCACTCTCCATGTTATATTACAGCTTTTTTTTTTAAATTACAATCATCTTTTAACGGCTTAGTAAATTTTCACAGTAGCTTCTGTAGCATTAAGTGAGGAGTTTTCTACTTAGTTTTCCCAAATATCCTTAAAACATATTTTGAATATATATTCAATATAAGGAAACTATTGACTAAATGCAATAATGTTTTGAGCAAAAGTATATCTATGAATTAGAACGTTCCTTCTATTTAGGTATAAAAGAACAAGTGACACTTTTCAGCTCTTTATCTCGTTTCGTTTTTTAATTGTCGTATTGATGGGAAGATGCATAGACGAACGTACAAACCTTTATGGATACTTGTCTACCACTTTTAATACTATATATCTCATTTCTATGTCATGTATGTTTCCGTAGTTTTCGTGATCTTAAATTCCTTAAAATTAATCAAAAACAATTATTTACACTTACACAAAGTACAATAATATAGTGTCTATATTTAATAATTGTAATTTCTACATAAATCACATATTATGTAATATTTCATCGACATATTTGCCAAAACAAGAATATTTGTTTGTATTTTATAGAATGGCAGATAATTGATAAAATTTTATATATATGTTAAATACAAGCTATACACTGAATCCTCTATGAAATGATTTGATTTTATAATTATAAAATATGCAGAGAAGTTACTTCAAAATTATCACTTATTGGATGCAATTTGCTAATCTTCTAAAATATGCATTATAACTTTTACCTGTGAATATATATCGCATCTATGTAGCTTAAACTGCTTTATTTCGATAGTACTTAACGAGTTGTACTGTCCATTTATTTAAACTGCATATATAAATCCAGATGATAACGGAACGAAGGGCCGCTGTCACTAGCAAATTCAACTATAAGCTATTATTGGACGCTGTTTTACTTTGGCAGTCGTATTACCATTCAATAGAAAATTATTAAAGTTACAAAACATTTTAAATTTAGCTAAAATTTGTCAGTTTTAAGTTATTTGAATTTATAAATTTCAAACGGTCGTCATTTTGGAACGAACATTTGATCAATTTTCTAATAGTTTTTTTTAAATCAGGTGGTTAGTTAGGACACCTTTGTGCTAAACTTCAGTTCATTGGGTGATACCATTTTAGAGACACAAACTGTTTCTTACACAAAACAAAACAATAGAATTCTGGTGAACCATTTTCTTTGTGCTTTTTTAAGACATATAGAGCCAGCTACGAATTAAGCTACATTCTGTTTATACTACAAAGTGTTCATGTCAATTTTCTTATTTTCAGCGTCTAAACTATTTTAGTGGTGGTGTTTCTTATGTCTTATATACAAAATTTAGATGTTAGCGTGTTCTTAATCATTATTATATCTATATTATCGACATAGTTAATATTATAGATATATACACCTTGTATTTTAAAATACACCCAATCTAGAAATAATGTATAGTGTATATCTATCGCTGTCTATATGCAGTGTACTATGTTATGGTGTCTTTGTTACATATACATGTAGACACACTCACATGACGGACGATGGGAAATAACGACCACACGGATGATCATCATTACAATTGTTATACAATACTGATTTTAATGCAGTTTAAGTGTAACAAAGACACCATAACAAAGTACACTGCATTTAGACAACGATAGATACATAATACATTGTTTGCAGATTGGGCCTATTTTAAAATACAATCAGTATATTGATTACATTACTTACACAAACTAGTTATAATTATCTACAAATTATTATTATTGATATTAGATAAACAATGTTTATTGTAAACAAGGGAATTGCTACGAATTATAATGGCTACTATCAAACTTATCAAACTATTATAGTCGCTACTAGTCGTTACAGCTAATTAAATAGTTAATTTTAGTAATTTTATTAGTCAACCGTATATATAATTCTTGCTAGCTTTTTACATCAAACATTTTCAGTGTGTTTGCCTTTAGGTTATATTATACCAACAGAAATGATTAACGTTTACTTATTTTGACATATGAAGTAGTTCGTCTGAGCATTGATAACATTTTTTAACTTCAAATGTTTGATATGAAAAACCATACACAGCTAGAATGGGAATTGAAGCAACCACCTCTGGCATTCTAAACCAATGCTCTGCCGCTTAGCTACCTGAGATGTTATGCTAATAGAATGCATATGATCTTTCACCATCTTTGATATCGATGTATTATTAATTTTTTAACCCGACTTCAAAAAGGAGGATGGTTCTCAATTCGTCTGTATTTTTTTTTTTTTTTTATGTTTGTTACCTCAGAACTCCGTCATTTATTAACCGTTTTTGAATTTTTGTTTTTGTTTTAAAGAGTTTGATTTTCGATTGGTCCCATTGTCACCAAATCGCATTCTGATGAAGGGGTCCCCTGGAAATCGAAGAAAACCCTCATTTTATATGTGATAACCGATTTCTGCGAAATTTTTTTTTGAAAGGATATACTCATTCATAATGGGAAAATAAGAAAATTTTTTAAAAACCGACTTCAAAAAAATTTTTTACAAAAAAAAAAAACAAAATGCTTGTAATTAAAATTGAAAATCTGTTATAAAAAAATGCACTAAAAATTAAAAAAAAAAAAAAAATCGGATAAAAAAAAATGTGTTATAAAAAAATGCACTAAAAATTAGTTGGTCGTTTAGTAGGTCTACCCATATTTAGACAAATAAAATCAGTTGTAGAACTTCAAAGTCACTAAAAAGCGAGAAATAAAGGAGGCGGTGTCAAAATTTTATGTGAATTTCTCTATGCTGACACCGACTCCAAAAATAACAATAATTGTACATATATATTTAAAAAATTTTGCTTAGGTGAGCTAAAGAATATGCAATTATTTTTTTTACTTTTTAGTGCATAGTTGTTATAGAATATTTGATTTTTGAAGTCGGGTTTCCATTTTGTCAAAATAGGTTTTATAATGTTACTATTTATTTTTATATTTATTAATTGTTTTTTGTAGACAAGCGTCCGTCCTTGCCACAAGTAAAAATTTGGTTTGATAATGTCTGTGTACTAATTTTTTCCAAACAGTTTGTATCACATGACGCCAAAAATAAATATTATATAATAAATAAATAACGAAAAAAAAAACACAACCAAGGATATAAAAATAACGATTTTTTTCTTCTTCAAATAACGAAGTTTATCTTTCCTTCGTTTGGCAAGTATTTACCTCGTCTGTCTGGATTGTTTTTGAAGTTGTGTTACGTGTATTTGCATGTATTTTTTTATGTATATATATTTTTTTGGAGATAATTTTAAATAAATAAATGCCAATTTCATTGCATGATTTACTCTGGATTACTTTCTACTTCGAAGAGATAAATTCGTGAAATACGATCGTTTCACGAAACAGAAATGAATTGAATGTATTTTATAGATATTGTGAGTATTATTTTATTGTTAGAAGAGTCTCTCATACAGGATATTTTTGACTGAACTAATTTTATGTAAAATTTCAAACACGTTTAGGATCTAAGATTCTTTGTTGTTGAATCCATGTTTAACCCTCAACTACGTAAGTAGAAGTATTGAGATTTTTTTGGGAACATCGGTACAGAAAATAAAAAAAAAAGAGTTAATATCCGAATCTACGTGGACGAAGTATCTAGTAATAAATTAAATAAAAAATTTTGTATAGAACGCATAAACTACATTTCCAATTACACAACATCTGTGGCCATAAATTCGTAAGCAGTTAGCCACGTATATGGTTTGATTCCCCGCTAAGTATTATAATACACTCGGCGAGGTAAGATGAAACGCTTGTTCATAACGCCTGGTCTGCCTCGTGTTGACTCGCCTTTCCTCGTCAACGCTTCCATTAAAAGTCAGTTTTTTTTACACGAATCAAAGAAACAAGTGGCCCGAGTGAATACGAGCACCTTCAGCACACTCTCGTCTACATTCGATTCAACTATCAACCGCTTTAATTGTGCCTATTAATTTAAATAGTTTTGAATAATAATTCAAACTCATTTGAATAATAATAATTTTTAATTGTTCAATCAAAAAATTACTACTCCGTAATTTTTAATTTGAAAACGTAAATTTTCAGGTATACCACGGTAATTTCTGCCCAAGCCACATTGACAAACAGATGAGAACTGTATTGCCGGCCGAACACTCGGCGAAAGTGTACACAGCTCAACTCGCGGCTCCTCGCCTTACGAATGTCTCACCAAGACATTCGCCAACTGCTCTCGCTGAGTGTTTACTGCCGGCATAAAATTTGAAAGAGTATTTTGAAAAGCAATCCAGCTCCTAAACAACTCGGGATAGTCAATTAAACCATACCTCACACATTAAAGAAGAAGAAATGATCTTTTCAACGCGAAATGCTTCGTTACATTTCAGATTCAATCAAGTGCCCCGTTTTCATTTCAATTGATATACAAATACAATAATTAATCGCATAGACAATTCAATATTTTCATGGAATCTAAAATATTTCCATTGAAAACTCTTAATTAATTGATGCATTTTCAAACTTTATATAATCATTGCACACAATATACTACTCCTTCCTACTCCTAAAACCATACCATATATTTCACAACACAGGCATGAATAATGGTTTAATCAATAACGAAACCGAAAGGTATGAGAGAAATATCACCTCAACCCGCTCTCATCCCATCCCTTCATTGGTTCGTTTGTGAAAGAGTTCGTCCTACATGGGGGAATTAGGAGAAAGGAGAGAATGACGGTCGGTTGTTAGTTGAGGTAGTCGATAGTATGATGAAATGTTGGACAATTATATACATAAATTGATGCTGGTGCAATCAATATTATATATATATATATATATATATATATATATATATATATATATAATATTGATATATATATATACATATATATATATATATATATATATATATAATATTGATATATATATATATATATATATATATATATATATATATATATGTATATATATATATGTATATATATATATATATATATATATATATATATAATAGTTTGAATTATAAGCTTTATGTATTGCGAACCATAAATAATATCTACTCTCGCAAATCTTCGTTCACCACCAAGTGGGAACTGGAGTATGTGTGTGAGTCCTATTTATGGTTTTCAACTTTATTCTATTTTGTAACGGTACAAAATCCTTCAATAAACGCGGCTCTATGTTGCGGTACATTGCATATAAAGAGTGCCATACACTGGTACTCTTGTACTGTGCAGTTATTCATGACGTCATGTTCCAACATGACGGCTTGAGTCAGGCTACATTTTAACAATTAGTTACATTTTTCAAAACAAAAGTTTTATAAACAAAATAATAGTTTTTTGTATTCACGTAACTCTACTAACGCATTTGTAACTAACTCAATTGAGCCTGATTACTCTATTTCTAATTATTGCCACCAGATGTCATAACAAAAGTTTTATTAACAAAATAATTGTTTTTTGTATTAACGTAACTCTACTAACGCATATGTAACTAGCTCAATTGAGTCTGACTACTCTGTTTCTAATTATTTCCACCAGATGTCATAACAAAAGTTTTATTAACAAAATAATAGTTTTTTGTATTAACGTAACTCTACTAACGCATATGTAACTAACTCAATTGAGCCTGACTACTCTGTTTCTAATTATTGCCACCAGATGTCATAACAAAAGTTTTATTAACAAAATAATAGTTTTTTGTATTAACGTAACTCTACTAACGCATATGTAACTAGCTCAATTGAGCCTGACTACTCTGTTTCTAATTATTGCCACCAGATGTCATAACAAAAGTTTTATTAACAAAATAATAGTTTTTTTGTATTAACGTAACTCTACTAACGCATTTGTAACTAACTCAATTGAGCCTGACTACTATATTTCTAATTATTGCCATCAGATGTCATAACAAAAGTTTTATTAACAAAATAATAGTTTTTTGTATTAACGTAATTCTACTAACGCATATGTAACTAACTCAATTGAGTCTGACTACTCTGTTTCTAATTATTTCCACCAGATGTCATAACAAAAGTTTTATTAACAAAATAATAGTTTTTTGTATTAACGTAACTCTACTAACACATATGTAACTAACTCAATTGAGCCTGACTACTCTGTTTCTAATTATTGCCACCAGATGTCATAACAAAAGTTTTATTAACAAAATAATAGTATTTTGTATTAACGTAACTCTACCAACGCATTTGTAACTAACTCAATTGAGCCTGACTACTCTGTTTCTAATTATTGCCACCAGATGTCATAACAAAAGTTTTATTAACAAAATAATAGTATTTTGTATTAACGTAACTCTACCAACGCATTTGTAACTAACTCAATTGAGCCTGACTACTCTGTTTCTAATTATTGCCACCAGATGTCATAACAAAAGTTTTATTTAAAAAAATAGTTTTTTGTATTAACGTAACTCTTCTAACACATATGTAACTAACTCAATTGAGTCTGACTACTCTGTTTCTAACTATTGCCACCAGATGGCATAGTCTTAAGGAACAAGGCGATGTTCCGTGGATCCGTCACTGTCTATTAATACAACATAACCTGTACATTATAGTCCATATAATGATATAACTATCACTCCACTCAGAACATACCGACCGATAAGTACATACCTAGTACCTACAACAAGTTCCACTCCAGTGGTGTTTTTAAAGCTTATGATGATATGTTTAATAGAATGTGTGGATACAACAAAGACTGGTTCCGTATGTGTCAGAACCATGAATGAAATATTTTATATTAATAGTCCCAGTTAATTAAATTAAGTACGTACTTTATAAGATAGATATATACATGTATGTCATTGGGTACAGTATGTACAAATGCATGATGTTTTTTAATTATAATAATTTTGTAATAATGTAATTGATGCGAAACTTTATGCGATCGAATATCCTTTCGTAGTTGGTAGATCTAATGTGTTAATCATCAAGCGGTTCACATGGGTTTCGACGGCTAAAAAAAAGCATATTTTCTTTGATTTTTTTCTAATATAATAAAAAGTAATGAAATATTTTATTCAACCTTTAAACATATACAAAGATAAACGTTTGAGAAATATGTTCAAATTTTTGAAAATTCAGCTATTGGGAACTGATTTCCTGTGAACCCTCAAAACAAAGTTCCCTTGGCGTAGTCAGAATAATTCATCCTTGTGCTTGTGCTTGGACAAAGGAGGGAAAAACTCCCACTCCCACTAGTCACTCCCCCTAGCCCCCCTATCGTCTAGACCAATTTTGCGCCTAAAAAGAACTCAAATCAATGAGCAAAATCGGGCAGAAGCAATACCAATTTCGAAGAAACTATACCTGTTGGTTTTGTACCGATGAAGCTATAAAATTTCTTCAATATATATACTCTCTAAGATCCCTCTTTTCTGCTGTCAGGACGAAATTTTAAAGTGCTTACACAAAATTTCTTAACAGTTCTTAGTCTCATAGAATTTCAAGTCCATGAAAGAGTCCATGGAATAAGTAAATATTCGAATGCTAATACAATTCATTCATCTTGGCACACTCTATACACATTCTCATTGATTAATTTCATCTTTTCAATACTTATTTCCAATGTTCTGAAGTAGATACTAATTGATTAAGTAAATATATAAAAAAAAATTTTGACAAAATGGAAAACCGACTTCAAAAATCAAATATTCTAAAACCAAAAATGCAGTAAAAAGTTAAAAAATAATTGCGTAATCTTGTGTCAATTTTAATTCACCTAAGCAAAAATTTTTAAATATATATGTACCATTATTGTTAATTTTGGAGGCGGTGTCCAAATTTTATGTGAAGGATAAAGAAAATTCAAAATCGGTTCATAAATGACGGAGTTCTGAGGTGACACATTAAAAAAACAGACAGACGAATTGAGAACCATCCTCCTTTTTGTAGTCGGGTTAAAAATGAATTAGGTTGATGAATGAATTGGTAAAATTCTATATCTTCTAGTTTACTTTGAAGCTATTTATAGGAATAGTACTGTCAACTGCATCAATGCTTTTTCATAACTTACAATAGATTTGTACCGAATCTATTCGGCTCTTAGTTCTTAGTATATTACTTAGTTCTTAGTAAGTTCTTAGTATATTTGTAATGAAGAATTTTTATCCGAAGAATTTTTTCGAAAACCGAATCAGTAAGGCGCAAATCAATTATAAAATTTAAAAAAATAACATCAACTTTTAGGGTCAATAGTACATAAAATTAAAATCAAAATTCATAAATATTCCATAAAATACTGCATAATTCTTAGAACATTTTCAAACAATATTTATCACAGTGTCTAATTTATTCATATAAGAGTTTAACAAATTTAAATCAAAGAACATTATATTTTCATGTTAGTCTCTATGTTAATAAATTTGATTTTTAATCGTTGATAACTTTTTCAAATGATTACGTCATGAAACTGTATCCAATATACAGTCTCACGCATGGACGTCCGTATTCGAGCTTTAAATATTTGTCGTCTCAACAATCTACGAAGCAGCATATTAAAAAATGATTTATACCTAACTTTTACGTAGATTTGTTTATGACCCTTTTGCATACCTACAAATTTAGAAATAAACATTTTATTACCAAATCAAATATACTTTCAAAGGAAAGAAAGACTTTTTATGTAGGTTAATCAAATCTTAATCTAATTTTCAATCCTCAAAAAAGTATAAATTGGACTTGATATTGTTGGTACATTAACTATTTATATTTAACCTTTTCGATATTCTGACTACTATAAAATAGCTATCGAATAACGGTTTTGTGAAACCACAATAGAGTAAACATTTTACGTCTACCAAAAATACCAGAAAAATTGTATACGTAAAATAGTTTACGATTTTATTTCTTTGATTTTAACCTCTATATACAGAGTACAGCGTGATATGTATACACTGATTATACGTTCGACTTCTACCACCAATATTTCGACATTGTCTGATTCCAAAGATACCATTTTTGGCCAGTATATATATAGCATTCAAACAACTTAGCTCCTACAGGAACAGGTTGCAAACATACACAAATTATTTGTCGTTATATTCTCCTGATTGACTCTTTAAGTATATTTTTTCGAAGGGAAGAAAAAGTGCGACCAAACTGTTTCGAAATTTAACACATTCGATAGTTTACAAACCCTGAAATCTGCTCTGATAAGAGCCCGCCACTAGTATTGAAATAACATAGATAAAAACAGGTCTCTTAAGCTAGCGGACTAAAAATGTAGGCTACAAATGGGACCTAGTTGGGCATTTGTAGCCTATTTGTAGCCAATTTGTTACGCTATTAAAAAATTTGTTGCCTTAGCCAAAATTAAAAAACTTAGGTATCCGCTAGCTTAATATGAAGCTAGCGGATACCACAATAATCAATGTTTGGAGCTTCGAATTACAATTGTAAGTGCATAAAAATTTGTAGCCGGCCAAGATCTATGGGATAGAAACAATTAAAATGAATTTCAAATGCAATAATGTATTTTACAGTAAAAATAGTGTAATTTAACATGCAGCGGCTAGGGATAAAAATTTCAAAAGTATTTTTTTGCTATCAGAATCGTTTTTTTAGACTAAAAACAGGTAACCACTATGGCTACAAGTATCGGAAGAATTGTTTTACAGAAAGAAAGGTTTGCTTAAACAAAAACGGGTAGCTGCTATGGCTACAAATTTCAAATTGACTAAACAAGAGTAGCTACAATGACATAAAATTTCAAAGTAATTTTTTTCAATAAAAATAAATTTTTTTAAATAGGAAAGCAGCTACGGCACAAAATTTCAAATGTATCGTTTTACAACTAAACAGTTTTTCTTAACTAAAACCGGGAAGCGGTTATGGGTACAAAGTCCAGCATTATCGATTAATTTTTTTTCTAAAAAAGAGTTTTTTTCAATATAAACCGGCAGCCGCTACAGCAACAAATTTCAGGAGTATTATTAAACAGTGACAATTATGTTTTTTCACTCTAAGTGAGTAGCCGCTACGGCAACAAATTTCAAATTGACTTTTATTGAGAGTAGACACATGGCAACAAATTTCAAATTATTATTTTTCTAAAAATGATTATTTTTCGATATAAACCGGCAACCGCTACGGCAACAAATTTCAGAATTATAACTTTACAGTGACAATTATGTTTTTTCACCCTAAGTGTGTAGCCGCTACGGCAACAAATTTCAAATTGACTGTTATTGAGAGTAGACACATAGCTACAAATTTCAAAAAAATTTTCTTCTAAAGAAGAGTTTTATTCGATATAAACAGGCAACCGCTACGGCAACAAATTTCAAAAGTATTATTAAGCAGTGACAATTATGTTTTTTCATCCTAAGTGTGTAGCCGCTACGGCAACAAATTTAAAATTGACTTTGAACGAGAGTAGACACATGGCTACAAATTTCAAATTATTATTTTCCTAAAAAAGAGTTTTTTTCGAAATGAACCTGCAGCCGCTATGGCAACAAATTTCAGGAGTATTATTAAACAGTGAAAAAGTATACACAAACAAACAAATATTAATAAACAAATCACTTCAGAAAGAAGTAAATACTATCTAATAAATAAAACAAAAATTAGAATAATATGAAAAGGTTGGCTGTCATATCACAATCGTCTTTGGTGTACAGGCAGCACACTGGGCTAGTTATCCAGAGGTCCGAGGTTCGATTCCTGGTTGACGAGTTAATTTTTTCATATAAGTATTTAATTTAATTAATAAATTCAATGACAATGAAATTTGTCGGAGTATACGCTATAGTCTTCTACAGTTTGTCATACGTATTCGAAAAAAGAATTTGGACAAACAACGTTATGTGGACACGAAAGTATACACAAACAAACAAATATTAATAAACAAATCACTTCAGAAAGAAGTAAATACTATCTAATAAATAAAACAAAAATTAGAATAATATGAAAAGGTTGGCTGTCATATCACAATCGTCTTTGGTGTACAGGCAGCACACTGGGCTAGTTATCCAGAGGTCCGAGGTTCGATTCCTGGTTGACGAGTTAATTTTTTCATATAAGTATTTAATTTAATTAATAAATTCAATGACAATGAAATTTGTCGGAGTATACGCTATAGTCTTCTACAGTTTGTCATACGTATTTGAAAAAAGAATTTGGACAAACAACGTTATGTGGACACGAAAGTATACACAAACAAACAAATATTAATAAACAAATCACTTCAGAAAGAAGTAAATACTATCTAATAAATAAAACAAAAATTAGAATAATATGAAAAGGTTGGCTGTCATATCACAATCGTCTTTGGTGTACAGGCAGCACACTGGGCTAGTTATCCAGAGGTCCGAGGTTCGATTCCTGGTTGACGAGTTAATTTTTTCATATAAGTATTTAATTTAATTAATAAATTCAATGACAATGAAATTTGTCGGAGTATACGCTATAGTCTTCTACAGTTTGTCATACGTATTCGAAAAAAGAATTTGGACAAACAACGTTATGTGGACACGAAAGTATACACAAACAAACAAATATTAATAAACAAATCACTTCAGAAAGAAGTAAATACTATCTAATAAATAAAACAAAAATTAGAATAATATGAAAAGGTTGGCTGTCATATCACAATCGTCTTTGGTGTACAGGCAGCACACTGGGCTAGTTATCCAGAGGTCCGAGGTTCGATTCCTGGTTGACGAGTTAATTTTTTCATATAAGTATTTAATTTAATTAATAAATTCAATGACAATGAAATTTGTCGGAGTATACGCTATAGTCTTCTACAGTTTGTCATACGTATTCGAAAAAAGAATTTGGACAAACAACGTTATGTGGACACGAAAGTATACACAAACAAACAAATATTAATAAACAAATCACTTCAGAAAGAAGTAAATACTATCTAATAAATAAAACAAAAATTAGAATAATATGAAAAGGTTGGCTGTCATATCACAATCGTCTTTGGTGTACAGGCAGCACACTGGGCTAGTTATCCAGAGGTCCGAGGTTCGATTCCTGGTTGACGAGTTAATTTTTTCATATAAGTATTTAATTTAATTAATAAATTCAATGACAATGAAATTTGTCGGAGTATACGCTATAGTCTTCTACAGTTTGTCATACGTATTCGAAAAAAGAATTTGGACAAACAACGTTATGTGGACACGAAAGTATACACAAACAAACAAATATTAATAAACAAATCACTTCAGAAAGAAGTAAATACTATCTAATAAATAAAACAAAAATTAGAATAATATGAAAAGGTTGGCTGTCATATCACAATCGTCTTTGGTGTACAGGCAGCACACTGGGCTAGTTATCCAGAGGTCCGAGGTTCGATTCCTGGTTGACGAGTTAATTTTTTCATATAAGTATTTAATTTAATTAATATAGTGAAAATTATGTTTTTTTATTCTAAGTGTGTAGCCGCTACGGCAACAAATTTCAAATTGACTTTTATTGAGAGTAGACACATGGCAACAAATTTCAAATTATTATTTTTCTAAAAATGATTATTTATCGATATAAACCGGCAACCGCTACGGCAACAAATTTCAGAAGTATAACTAAACAGTGACAATTATGTTTTTTCACCCTAAGTGTGTAGCCGCTACGGCAACAAATTTCAAATTGACTGTTATTGAGATTAGACACATGGCTACAAATTTCAAAAAAATTTTTTTCTAAAAAAGAGTTTCATTCGATATAAACAGGCAACCGCAACGGCAACAAATTTCAAAAGTATTATTAAACAGTGACAATTATGTTTTTTCACCCTAAGTGTGTAGCCGCTACGGCAACAAATTTAAAATTGACTTTGAACGAGAGTAGACACATGGCTACAAATTTCAAATTATTATTTTTCTAAAAAAGAGTTTTTTTCGATACAAACCGGCAGCCGCTACGGCAAAACATTTCAGAAGTATTATTAAACAGTGACAGTTATGTTTTTTCACCCTAAGTGTGTAGCCGCTACGGCAACAAATTTCAAATTGTACTTTGAACGAGAGTAGACACATGGCTACAAATTTCAAATTATTATTTTTCTAAAAATGATTTTTTTTTCGATATAAACCGGCAACCGCTACGGCAACAAATTTCAGAAGTATAATTAAACAGTGATAATTATGTTTTTTCACCCTAAGTGTGTAGTCGCTACGGCAACAAATTTCAAATTGACTTTTATTGAGAGTAGACACATGGTTACAAATTTCAAATTATAATTTTTCTAAAAATGAGTTTTTTTTCGATAAAAACCGGCAGCCGCTATGGCAATAAATTTCAGTAGTATTATTTAACACTGAAAATTATGTTTTTTCACTGTATGTGAGTAGCCGCTACGGCAACAAATTTCAAATTGACTTTTATTGAGAGTAGACACATGGCTACAAATTTCAAATTATTATTTTCCTAAAAAAGAGTTTTTTTTCGAAATAAACCGGCAGCCGCTACGGCAACAAATTTCAGGAGTATTATTAAACAGTGAAAATTATGTTTTTTCACTCTAAGTGTGTAGCCGCTACGGCAACAAATTTCAAATTGACTTTTATTGAGAGTAGACACATGGTTACAAATTTCAAATTATTATTTTTCTAAAAAAGAGTTTTTTTCGATATAAACCGGCAGCCGCTACGGCAAAAAATTTCAGAAGTATAATTAAACAGTAACAATTATGTTTTTTCACCCTAAGTGTGTAGCCGCTACGGCAACAAATTTCAAATTGACTTTGAACGAGAGTAGACACATGGCTACAAATTTCAAATTATTATTTTTCTGAAAATGAGTTTTTATCGAAATAAACCGGCAACCGCTACGGCAACAAATTTCAGGAGTATTATTAAACAGTGAAAATTATGTTTTTTCACCCTAAGTGTATAGCCGCTACGGCAACAAATTTCAAATTTACTTTTTTGGGAGTAGACACATGGCTACAAATTTCAAATTATTATTTTCCTAAAGAGATTTTCCTATCGAGTTTCATTCGATATAAACCGGCAGCCGCTACGGCAACAAATTTCAGAAGTATTATTTAACAGTGACAATTATGTTTTTTCAATCTAAGTATGTAGCCGCTACGGCAACAAATTTCAAATTGACTTTGAACGAGAGTAGACACATGGCTACAAATTTCAAATTATTACTTTTCTGAAAATGAGTTTTTTTCGATATAAACAGGTAATCGCTACGGCAACAAATTTCAGGAGTATTATTAAACAGTGACAATTATGTTTTTTCACCCTAAGTGTGTAGCCGCTACGGCAAGAAATTTCAAATTGACTTTTGTTGAGAGTAGACACATGGTGTCAAATTTCAAAATCCATTTTTTTCTTAAAAAGAGTTTTTTTCGATATGAACTGGCAGCCGCTACGGCAAAAAATTTCAGGAATGTTATTTAATAATGACAATTTTTTTAAACTGTAAATGTGTAGCAGCTACTGTAACTAACTTAAAACGGAAAAAAAAATTTTTAGAAAAAATAATAATTTGAAATTTGTAGCCGTGTGTCTACTCTCGTTCAAAGTCATTTTGAAATTTGTAGCCGTAGCGGCTACTCACTAAGAGTGAAAAATCATAATTGTCAATGTTTAATAATACTCCTAAAATTTGTTGCCGTAGCGGCTGCCGGTTTATATCGAAAAAAACTATTTTTTAGAAAAATAATAATTTGAAATTTGAAGCCATGTGTCTACTCTCAATAAAAGTCAATTTGAAATTTGTTGCCGTAGCGGCTACACACTTAGGGTAAAAAAACATAATTGTCAATGTTTAATAATACTCCTGAAATTTGTTGCCGTAGCGGTTGCCGGTTTATATCGAAAAAAACTCATTTTCAGAAAAATAATAATTTGAAATTTGTAGCCATTTGTCTACTCTCGTTCAAAGTCAATTTTAAATTTGTTGCCGTAGCGGCTACACACTTAGGGTGAAAAAACATAATTGTAACTGTTTAATTATACTTCTGAAATTTGTTGCCGTAGCGGTTGCCGGTTTATATCGAAAAAAAACTCATTTATAGAAAAATAATAATTTGAAATTTGTAGCCATGTGTCTACTCTCGTTCAAAGTCAATTTGAAATTTGTTGCCGTAGCGGCTACGCACTTAAGGTGAAAAAACATAATTATCACTGTTTAATTATACTTCTGAAATTTGTTGCCGTAGCGGTTGCCGGTTTATATCGAAAAAAAAATCATTTTTAGTAAAATAATAATTTGAAATTTGTAGCCATGTGTCTACACTCAATAAAAGTCAATTTGAAATTTGTTGCCATAGCGGCTGCCGGTTTATATCGAAAAAAAACTCATTTTTAGAAAAATTATAATTTGAAATTTATAACCATGTGTCTACTCTCAATAAAAGTCAATTTGAAATTTGTTTGCCGTAGCGGCTACACACTTAGGGTGAAAAAACATAATTATCACTGTTTAATTATACTTCTGAAATTTATTGCCGTAGCGGTTGCCGGTTTATATCGAAAAAAAAATCATTTTTAGAAAAATAATAATTTGAAATTTGTAGCCATGTGTCTACTCTCGTTCAAAGTACAATTTGAAATTTGTTGCCGTAGCGGCTACACACTTAGGGTGAAAAAACATAACTTTCACTGTTAAAAAATACTTCTGAAATGTTTTGCCGTAGCGGCTGCCGGTTTATATCGAAAAAAAAACTCTTTTTTAGAAAAATAATAATTTGAAATTTGTAGCCATGTGTCTACTCCCAATAAAAGTAAATTTGAAATTTGTTGCCGTAGTGGCTATACACTTAGGGTAAAAAAACATAATTGTCACTGTTTAATAATACTCTTGAAATTTGTTGCCGTAGCGGTTGCCGGTTTATATCGAAAAAAACTCATTTTCAGAAAAATAATAATTTGAAATTTGTAGCCATGTGTCTACTCTCGTTCAAAGTCAATTTGAAATTTGTTGCCGTAGCGGCTACACACTTAGGGTGAAAAAACATAATTGTTACTGTTTAATTATACTTCTGAAATTTGTTGCCGTAGCGGTTACCGGTTTATATCGAAAAAAAAATCATTTTTAGAAAAATAATAATTTGAAAAATGTAGCCATGTGTCTACTGTCAATAAAAGTCAACTTGAAATTTGTTGCCGTAGCGGCTACACACTTAGAGGGATAAAACATAATTTTCACTGTTTAATAATACTCCTGAAATTTGTTGCCGTAGCGGCTGCCGGTTTATTTCGAAAAAAACTCTTTTTTAGGAAAATAATAATTTGAAATTTGTAGCCATGTGTCTACTCTCAATAAAAGTCAATTTGAAATTTGTTGCCGTAGCGGCTACACACTTAGAGTGAAAAAACATAATTGTCACTGTTAAATTATACTCCTGAAATTTGTTGCCGTAGCGGCTGCCGGTTTATTTTGAATAAAACTCTTTTTTAGAAAAAATTTTTTTTGAAATTTGTAACCATGTGTCTACTCTCAATAAAAGTCAATTTGAAATTTGTTGCCGTAGCGGCTACTCACTTAGAGTGAAAAAACATAATTGTCACTGTTTAATAATACTCCTGAAATTTGTTGCTGTAGCGGCTGCCGGTTTATATCGAAAAAAACTCTTTTTTAGAAAAAAAAATTATTCGATAATGCTGGACTTTGTACCCATAACCGCTTCCCGGTTTTAGTTAAGAAAAACTGTTTAGTTGTAAAACGATACTATTGAAATTTTGTGCCGTAGCTGCTTTCCCATTTAAAAAAAATTATTTTTATTGAAAAAAATTACTTTGAAATTTTATGTCATTGTAGCTACTCTTGTTTAGTCAATTTGAAATTTGTAGCCATAGCAGCTACTCGTTTTTAGTTTCAGCAAACCTTTCTTTCTGTAAAACAATTCTTTTGATACTTGTAGCCATAGTGGTTACCTGTTTTTAGTCTAAAAAAACGATTCTAATAACAAAAAAATACTTTTGAAATTTTTATCCCTAGCCGCTGCATGTTAAATTACACTATTTTTACTGTAAAATACATTTTTGCATTTGATATTCATTTTAATTGTTTCTATCCCATAGATCTTGGCCGGCTACAAATTTTTATGCACTTACAATTGTAATTCGAAGCTTCCAAACATTGATTATTGTGGTATCCGCTAGCTTAATATGAAGCTAGCGGATACCTAATTTTTTTAATTTTGGCTAAGGCAACAAATTTTTTAATAGCGTAACAAATTGGCTACAAATAGGCTACAAATGCCCAACTAGGTCCCATTTGTAGCCTACATTTTTAGTCCGCTAGCTTAAGGGACCTGATTAAAACTTCGTTAGAAACTTATAAATTCAATTTATTTGATTTAATTAATTTTCTTATACATATATACACGCCAGTTCATAAAAAATGAACCACTTGAAACATTCGAAGTGTAACTCTATGTAATATTATACATATATTCAGTAATGTATAATCGTTTAGAATGTGACTTACTGGTTCAAATATATTGAATGTGAGTGTACATGGTGGAAGAAAAGTAGTATACCAAACTTTACCAACTAAAACGCCATAAGACGGAACATAACCTAAAAGAACATTAACGGAAATGTCTCATAGAATATTTTTAAAACAATAAATAATAGTTTTAAAAAAAACTAAAAAACATGCTTTTATCTAAATCTTTCATCATGCTAAATCTTTTATTATTCCTTAATCTAAATCTTTTCTATGAAGTTTGGCGTTTTATTTCGATCGAAACTTTACTTTCGATTTTGCTTTCTTTAATTTAGTTTTCACTATACACTGAATATAGAAGTTGTGTGGCATTCACAAACGTACGTCATTCTGTTTCTTGTTCAATTGAATAAAACACATATAAATTTCATGCATATATAGAGTAAAATCTATACAAATACCCATATGTATACCTAATATATGCATATGTATATACACATATATATATATACATGTATATATATATATATATATATATATATATATCTATATATATATATATATATATATATATATGAATATATATGTTTTTCGTTTAAATTTTCTAGTATAAATATTTAATAAAATAAAAGAGAAAACAAAAACGGGAAGAAAATTGAAAAACAACATACTTATTCACGCGTGATGATTATCTTTACTATAAGGAAAAATTGAATTTTCTTTTTTTAAATAAATTCCATTATAGAAATTGTTCTTATTCTCTATTTTTTTTCGCTTAAATAAAAATATATCTGTATACCCGTTATGTAAAGTGCTCTGGGGCGTGTTTCTAACCGACTGGCTAATATGATGGGGGTAAGGAAAGGTAAAAAGGAGAAAGGGAGAAAAAAAATTATATACACATAAAAAATACAGTTATTTGTTGTTAAGAACAGGGAGATACTGTTCTACATTAGGGACACTGTAGCACATGAGATACGAAGAAACATTTAATAAATTTAAATTTTCACAGGAAATGTAAAAACTAATGTATTTGGAAACGTAAATTTTAATTATGAACAATAGTTATAACATTTTAATGCCTATGGTGGTAATTCCACGTTCATGTATTTACAAAGTGTTTCAAAAGCCCTGAAGTTACTTAACACGTATTAATGTAATGAGAAATTTTATATTGAATCCGAGTCGTTACTTGACGAAAATCCATTATTAAGGACGTTCAGTTGCTACGCTGAAGTCAAATGAGTACTATCTTTAATAAAATTTATTTAGGATTTTAAAAAAGTTGTAAAGTATGTCAATAATCCTACAACGATTTATAACCTTTTTTTATTTGTCCTAAATATTTTAAAAGTATTTATTGGAAAATACCAGGAAATTGTAAATTAGAAATTAATTTGACTTAATGTGACAGATCTGACAGTAAACTATGTTTTATATTTGTGTGTATGTGTATATTTTAGTGTGTGTAGTCGCCAGTTTTCAAAATATGGTGGCAAAAACAAGCCTAACAAAAAAGTTTTAATTTTATTAAATAATTAATTCAAATGTTCGTCAACACCATTTTTTTAATGCAAATATATAAACTGCATACATCAAAGAATATTTATAAACATTATTCATGATGGTGTCTACTTTAATAATATAGTTATTCTAATTTTAAGTACAAAAAAAATTCTGTTCTCCATAAGACGCTGTGTTCTGAGTTTGATTTTTAATCGATAATTACTCTTTAAAATGATCGTCAACAGGTGTTAAATTTTTGAGGGAGGATAACTACTGAATTGAGCTACTCAATTCACTAAAAAAAAATTTTTATCTACTATCAAGCTTCATGGAAGAACGTCATTAAAAAAAAACAAATATTTGACAATTTTTACATACTATAGTAAAAATTGTCTATTTCATTTTTATTTTTGAAGAAGGAACCGGGTTTCGAAACTAGTCAAATAAAGTGATTTTACGAAAATTTCAAGTATTTGTTTTATTTAATAATTATAATAAGAAAAATCTCTTAGTTTATGAAGAACTTACTGTTGAACTCAAAACTAGATAAATGGAAAAACAATTTGGGTCAGGTAGTTGACGGTGAAGACTCAAAATTTTCGAAAAAGCAAAACGGGCAATTCGATCGTATTCCTCAGTCGACAACATCTCACAAAAAAGGCGAAATTCGCAAACGGATGAATCTATTATCGTAGGTTTTTGTTCTGTGAGATATTTTACAATTTAATCTTCCGTAGTAGAGTACACTTGCATCAATTTGGCTGGATAAAACTGTGTCTAAAACCAAAGACACGTAAAAAAATGGAAAGTTGATTGTAGTGAATCATTTCAACAGTTAGAAATCCAACACTAGTACAGTTATTATGAAACACCTTGTACGATGGATATCCCATCTGTATATTCATAATGAAATTATATTTATATATATTATATAACAGAAAATGCCTTTTTTAAATGTTAATTGAGGTAGTTTGGTAGTCACAATCCGAGATCAATTTAAATAACATAGAAGCATAACTAAAATAGTTAAAAAATTCATTAAATCTAAACTGTGTGGTGAATTGTTTCGCATTTTCTCTAGTGTACGTTTGAAACATCGCTCTATCTATTGAAAAGTTTTTTTTTTGAGGTCAAGTTTGCTGATTTTTCTCAGCCAGTAATTTCCGGTGTTATTCAAAGCCAATAATAAGAGCACATGTATTTTTGCTTAACTTTAATTTATTATATCTCTTAAACTATGTGGTAAAACAATCTGACTTTTTTTCAAGACATGCATTTAATTATAATCTTTTGAATAAATATAGAAAAATGTGGGGTCAAGTTTAAGTGATGTGGCTACCTTAAGTAGCTTTTTAGGGGAGTAGGTATAGCCATTCTTGAGTATTTTTTTGGGAATTTTTGGAAGTTTACGAAATCTCGAAATCCTTTTATCCACACCGTTTCTTGTAGAGTGTAGAGTCTTTTGTTCGATTGACTTCAATTTTTATACGTATAGGTCCGTTTTATATCATCGGAGATCTAAACGAATCAATTTATTTCTTCTTCTAAGCAATCTAAAGTTTTTATTTTTAGACATAGGGAAGTTTATGTGAGAGCAATCTTTCAAATTCCACCCTACTTTACTAACGACTCGGAATACTTTGAGTTAGTAAACAAAAATTGATTGTTTTTATTCCAATACAATATTTAAAAAACAAAACAAATTCACTAAAAAATCCTTTTGGGACCTTTCAACTAAAATTAACAGAAAGTATATCGAAATTTTCACTCTAGAAAAAGAGTGTGCAGATTAAGTGACCCCACCTCTAATAACCCACAAATACAATTTTATCACAAAACCATCTCGCGCCTACTGTTTATATATTTAAGTAAAAATACACAACATTACTTAAGGTGGTTGGTGGTTCAAAAAGATTAACTAATTTCTTCATTATTTAATACACAAAATATTAAAGTTGGAATCGATTCTGACAAATAGTTTGATATACTTTTTCTAACATGTAGCGAAAATAAGGGTTTCGTCACAAAAATAAAACTGCAAAGTTAACTCAAATAAACCTTCTGCTAAAGATTGAGCAATAAATGTAATTTTAGTAATTAAATTTTTATTATACATAATTTGGTCAACATCGTAAACCAATAGTTTTTTTTAAATTTGTTGTGGAGATCAGTTAGAGAATTTAGTTCTCTCAGTTTGAGAATGGTCATATGGATCGAAACATGTCACTGCTATTTTTATTTAAAGAAAGTTGATTTTGCAAAGGAACATTTGAAGTTTTTATCTTCAGCAATCACAAGTTTTTTATTGTCAATTTATTAATCAATAATAATGAGTTTATTTAAAATTTCGTTTCAAGTTTGCATGAACCCATAATATTATGGCACCAACTGCCTTACACAAAGCTGCAACAACAATCATAAATAAATATTTTTTTTTTAAATATACAAAAAAAAATATAAACAAATTTATATTCCTTTGTCAGGGATATTTTTTCTAATTCAATTAAAAAATATATGTAATAATATTTTTTTTTTTTTTAATAAATTCTTTCATGCAATTAAATTTATTCACTGAATAAAAATTATATGTGCAAATAGTGAATGTATTATACTTACTTTATACCGTGTTAAAAGTGAAGAAGATACCTCATTAAAATATATGTTACAGTTACAAAATATACAGGGATGTTAATTTATTTGGATACCTAATAAACTAATTTGTGAATCGATAAGGGTTCTGAATTTTTCAAAACATTTCGAGTTATTTATGAAAAATACGAAAAACTTTTGGATTTTCAAAGTATAATTTTTGTAAAAGATCGATAACATGTTTTGAATTTTTTATGAAACATAATATCAAGTGTCACGCATGAACATTCTTAAATAACACGAATAGTATTTAAACATGGTTAATTATTCATCAATGCTGTCGGTCGTATTCCTGGCGCAGTGGGGTAGCTTCACCTTACGGAGTCTAGATGAAAACTTTTTTTTGCCACCCCACTTTACATAACAAAAAAAAAATCGATTTGCAGGAACAATATGTAGTCTTTCGGGAAAATGTATTACACATATTATTACAAACTTTCACAATTCAACAAAGATGAAATCAATATAAATTTGTTTTTATTCAGTAAACAAAATGACGATCGTGACGATTGAAAGACTATCGAAAATATACTTCAAAATGTCATACGCCAGACTTTTGCTTCAGCAAATACTTTTCGATTACTGCATCAAGATCATGTCTTAAACCATTTGCAGTTTAGTGTTCTATGTACAATTACCTACTTCGTAGGTAATTTTTAATTATTTTTAGCTTCGTAAATGAACGTTCAGCTAAAGCAACAGTGACGGGAATTGTTAAAAATAACATTAAGGCACTGTAGACAACCGGAAAACTTGGTGACCAAACAAAATATTCTATTAATAACAAATATGCAAGCTGTTTCAAGCACGGAAAGATGACAATTGTTCATGAAATTTGGCACTGATGTCTTCATCATTACGTTCGACCAGAAGAAGAATTTTCGCATAAATCGTTAACTGGCATCGCTACAAGCTGCTGCATATCTGATCCGGAAATTTGCAGACCCCGGTGATTACTAACTGTAATACCTTCGATAGCTACGCCACTGTCCTGACGTAAGATGGTGAATTTCATGAAATTCCCATGGATCATATATCTAAAATTTTCGATAGCGAGTAAGCACCGACCAGTGTTTCTTTGGTCATTTTTATCACCATGATTATATGGGACATACCACACAAGTGGTCGAGCGGTCTAAGGCGTTATGTCTGCGTAATAATATTACTTGGAAACAGGGGGGTTATGGGTTCGAATCCCGACATCGACAGTTTGTCAATTATTAAGAAAAAAAGGGGCGGTTAATTGACTAAACTATTGACAAGAACGAAGTAACCGGCTATGCTTGAGAAGATTTTCTGAAGTTTCCTTCACGAACTCCAGATGAATATCGGCATAGTTCCTATGAGAGTCGGCTCTGCAGCCGCATATCCTACCAATTCCTAGTCTATACACAAAAATTTCTTCCACTCCACTCGCATCCTCACATCCTTAAACATCACAATGGACCTTATGATCGAAGTGTAGCCCGTCCAGGAGAGCCTCTACAATCTATTTATCTATCTATATGGGACTTGGGAGTAACAAGATGAAATTACCACCACTGTATAAAAATTTTATTCTATATATTAAAAATAAACAAATCCCTTAGGAGTGTTTTTTTTCAACGTCCCAAATGATGTTATTTTATTATTAGAGCGACAGAGAGAGATTTTATTTCTATTTAAAAATTTGAAAATCATTTCATATTTCATTTATGAAAATCATATCATAATTTTTATTTTATTTTTAATATTAGCTTAATTTTTATAATGAGAATGTTTTTTGAACTATAAGTTTTGTAATATGATGTAATTTCATTGTATATTATATATTTGGCAATGTCAGCGGAGAAGGTCGAAGATATTCTAAAACGGTTCACATACCATATAATTGTATAGATATTGGTAGCCCACAGTACAGCACGGTCTTATTTCATGATTAGTAACAGGCTAAATTTTTGTCAGTAGCTACCTTCCGACGAGACGCCCAACTTTTCTCTCGCGAAAATTCTCGATGATAGTGACTAACGAAGCGCGTAAAAGAGTAACTTGTTTGTTTGACGATAACAAAAATTTTATCAGTAACAGTTAATTTGTTATATAAATTGAGAGATAATGTAATAAAGACTTCAAAAAAACTTGTGTCCTACAAAATGGATGGCGTGATAGGCAGGTGCCCCCACCCCCAACATGTTCAAATAACGGGATAACATTTTTGCTATCGTCAAACAAACAAGTTACTCTCTTACACGCTTCGCTACTCACTATCATCGAGAATTTTAGCGAGAGAAAAATTGGGCGTCTCGTTGAAAGGAAGCTACTGACAAAAATTTAGACTGTTACTAATCATTAAAAAAAACGTCCTGTACTGTGGACTATGGGGAATAGACTATGCGATACAGAATATTAAATGGTTTTTTTTATAATATATTTAATTTTTTAAATTAAATTAAAAAGCTATAAAGTTACTGGAGAAAATAACATCCTTAATAAAATAGATCATATTTAATATTTAAAAATAAGTGGTTCCCCTTGTAGTTCTTATTGTTTAAATAAATTATGTACCTGAAATAATTACTTATTTGACTAAATTATGTACCTGAAATAAAAAAAACACATGTTTCACAAATCCTTACATAGTATAAAATAAAGTCCCCCAGCCGCGTCTGTCTGTCTGTTCGCGATAAACTCAAAAACTACTGCAGCGATTTTCATTCTGTTTTCACCAAAGGATAGAGTGGTTCTCGAGGAAGGTTTTAGTATATAATTTGTATTTATAATTTGTTTAGTATATAAGTTTTTGTATACATTGGTCCTTACATATTATAAAAATGATTCATGAGGAAGGTATAGTTGTATAATTTATTGATATATAGGTGTACAATAATTTATCAGTCCTTGATGGGAGAAAATATTATGTTACTTGGTTATAAGGGCGTTACAAAATTTTTGCGGGCGAAGCCGCGACGGGTAATGTTAGTTTATTATAAAATTATGAAAAATAAGTGCTAATTTTGTGGCCATATCCACTATATTGGATTTTGTACAGTTTTATGAATGTACTATAACATGCACATGCACATCCTTAAAATAACCATTTAAAGCTCTTTGAATTGCATATTTAGACTGTATTGCATATTACGTATCGTATTCGTAGCACTTTAAACATGCCACACATTTATTGAATCGTTCAGTATATAATTTGAAATCTACTTATTTTCATTATTTAATAAGAGGTATCATATTCTACAATAATTTGTTCAATGATTTTATATATACGGTTAGAATATCATCCAAAATATTATCTTGTATGTCTTCGGCCTGATGTTCGGTCATAAATTAAACATTTTTAAGGCTATGCTGCAGGGTCGGACTGGGCCGAAAGGGCTTGTGGCTCCCCACAAGCCCGGGGCCAGAAACGGGATTATGGTAGATACTATCAGAAAATAAAAAATATACAAATTATTAATTATCAACTATATATATTATAAGGTAAATATAGTTCCAATTACTTAAATTATAACAAATCGGAAGCTAGCCAATCAACATTTTTTTTAAAAGAGGAGAAGTTTCAGCTAAGCTGTCAATAACTCGATCGTAAAAGCTGCTATTCTCGACATCCTTGATAAGATCCGATTCTGTGTTTAATATAATCAACGAATCCAACAGTTCTTGCCCCAATAGGGAGTGAAGTCTCGTTTTAATGCGCTTCAGCGATGAAAATCGTCTCTCACAAGTCACTTGCGTGAATGAAATTGTGAGAATTATACAATATGCAACATATAAGGTGATGTACGTGCTGATGTGCATGATATATTGTGATAAAATTTTACATGCACATAGTATGCAACTTTGGGAGACGTCCAAACCGCTTCGGGAAAAACACATGGCGTCCTTTGCAGTTTGGTCTTAAACATCGTCGTCATCTTTTACCTCACTTTGAGAATCAAAGTCATTCATGTCTTGCTGCTTAGGTGGAACGTGCTCATCCCAAAGAGATTTAGACAGTTGAAAAGATAAATAATTTTATGAATAGATTAGATACATATTATATTAGATTCGATTACGATATAATGCATCTCTTAAACAATGCCAAATGTCGTGTATTATGATACACGTCAAAATCGGTTGATTCGTTCAAAAGTTATCGCCGTTCAGAAATTTCCAAAACAAGTTTTAATTTTTCAAGTTTTAACTATCTAATTTACATGTAGGTCGCAAGAGCCGAGCCCTAGGCTGCGCGGTCCCCTACTGTACCTACCGCTTGGCTTGTAGCAAAGCCCGCAAGCCAGGAAATAACTGTTTAAAGCTCTGCACGTGCATTACTAAAGTGTTTATTTCCACCATATATTTTTTTCGAAATTTTCTAATCGTAAACGAATTACACCCAAACGCATAACAATTTGAGCAACCTACTAATTGAACACGTTCTTTCACTGTAAATTAATGAAATTATCTAAACCATTTATTCATTTTGAAATGGATAAATGCGTCCATACTACTTTTGTTTTTTTATAGGAAAAATCTAAATAAATTTTCATAATAGATTTAAAATATAAAAGAGAAAATGCCATTTACATTTTAAATGTCTATTTCAAATGGGACCATTTCAAATGGTGCCCATCCCTGAATATAAAAATAAACCCTTTTGTAAGTAATTTCCAACGTTTATATTTTTTTCTTTTGTACAAAACATAAAATAAAATCCTTTACTTGTAATTAGTTAATGCATACACAGGTTCAATGGACCACAAAAGTAACGGTCATTTTTTCAAAATATTTTTAGTTGTTTGGTACCTTATACATTCGATTTTTGGGAAAATGTTTCAAATAACCGTTGTTAGTATAATTATAATGAACAACTTGTATCCGAAGCATTTTTTCGAAAACCAAATAAATAAGGCACAAATCAATTAAAGATATGTAGAGAAATGGGCGCTAGTTTTGTGGCCATGTGTACCTGGTATATATACCCACATATATGATATGATGGAAGCTGTAGGTTAAATCTATTGTAATTTGGATTTTAAAAAATTTACTAGAACTAGAATATAGCATAAAATAAAAGTTTTTTTTTTTTAATATATTATTTATTTTGTAAAGAAATACTTATTTATTTTATTTTTTTTTTAGTTATTATTTATTTTATTTTAAATTAAAAAAATGAGTTTTTTTTAATTACCTTTCTTTTTTCTTTTTATTATATGTAGAACCATTTATTTCAAGACAATAGAATTATTTTTGTTAAATGTATAAATTGTTTAATAAATTACCTGTTTTATTGCCTGTGGGTAGGGCGAAAAAATATTTCTAAGCAAAAGACTTAGCCTATACTAAACGGCAACTTTTGAAAATGATATTTATCATTTTAATTCTAATGCCACATCACGTTAAAAATTCTTTCGATTACAAATTCTACGTTAAAAATTACTAATTTTACGATATGTTGTTGATAATACAATCTATCCTATACTATTAAATGAGCAACATTTGTACATTTGTTTGTGTAATAATCGTGTTCTCGAAAACGGCTTTAAAATTTTCAGAATTTTCAGAGTTTACGGATGCAAAAAAACGAACGAGTTTTTATAAGCAAAGATATAGCGTGGAACTTGTTTAAATTAAGGCACCTGGATAGACATTGATGTGATGATGCTGTGTAAACTCGACAAAAAGTAGCCACATACTCGATGTTTATATCCAATACTATTAAATGATCCACATATGAAACCACCACAAGTTTTACATAATAATAATATTTAGTTCTTAGAAATAGTTTTTATGATAAATACAAATTTGCGATGTTTCTTATTTTTATTTAAGGGAGTTAAATAAAAATAAGAAACAGCATTAAATCACTTTTGGACAAAATTTGCTCATTTTTTTTCACAGGCTAAAAATAACCATTTCTAATTTAATTGTGATCACTGACATATTTATATTTACAAGTGCTTACCTGCTTCAATACTTAAAAAAAATTTATTTAATAAATATTTATCTTCTTTTTTTTTTAAATTCTTTCGAGTTTTTTAATACAACAGATAATAGTTGGACGGGCATTAGAAGCAAGTTATTCATGCTTCTAATGAGAGAGAATGATTACTTTGTTATTAATTATCTCGCGTTCTAACGGTCAAAAATTCTGAAACTTCGAGATTTATTAGAAAACTTTATTTTTAGTCTGTGAAAAAAAAAGAGCAAAATCTGTCGAACTGTGAGTTCATGCTAGATCTCTCTTTAATTCGATCAAAACCGCAAGGGGACAATTATTTTTTGTCGATGCTATAATTAGATAACCTAGAATAACGAAAGATATAGAATATATAAATACTGCCATTATATTATTCTAGTGGTGATTGTTTTTAATTGTTTGCTTCTCTGCTTTTGTTATTTTTGCTGGTATGCATTTGATGTGGTTACTTGTAAAATGTAAACCAACAACCACAACCAAATTTTATACATATACTTTTCGAGTGTGTGAAAATTAAAACAAAATTACAAAAACAACTTTCATTAATATATATATATATATAAATATATTTATATATGTATACAAATATAAATAAACTACACAACTTTATAAAATAATTTAGTTTATATAAAACACGCAAAAGAGCCATTGGATATATTGTATATTGTACCCTACAAAAAACCACAAAATAAAATTCGAACGTACAAGGTGACCCAAAAAAAAAAGTCATTAGCATCGAATAATCAAAGTAGAGTTTTATGAGCACCTGCATACGGGGACAGTAGCGGTGGCTAGCAATTGAAGCCAGTGAAATGATCAGCGATAAGGCTTACACACGAGGACAGTAATGGCAGTCCGTAGCCAGTTTTGTGTGACGTGGTTAGTGCAACATAGTCAAAGGATGGGTAAGATCATAAGTCCAACGCTCTACTGGCGGCCAGTACCTTTTAAGGCACGTCCAATAATGGACGTCACAAACACTACCCTATGGCGTCCACTAACTTGGTTGAGTTTGGTGGCCACCAACTGGTCGTTGAAGCGGTAGTACCCCTGCACACGAGGACACTAGAGGAATAATTACTAACGGCCATTGCTAGCTAGTATTACTACAATAGTGGCTTTAGACAGAAAATTTAATTGGTTCGAAAAGGTTAAACATATAAAAAGCGGATTTTATGATTGTAAGAAATCGACTTTTCTCAGATATTTATAATTATTTTGAATAATCACTAAATCGCTCCCCTGTTATTTTCAATATCTTTTTTTGAGGATTTAGGATGATTTTGATTATGGTTTTCAAGTTATAATATTACGTAAATTACTGTTTCAAATTAGAACGAGTATCTGTTATTCACAATTCCATTTGCTAAATAAAAACATCAAGGATCCAAGAAACTTAGATTGATATATCCTATAGCTAGCTGTATATCCTGTATATTCTTGTATATCCTATAACTAGCCTAAAAAGCCCGAACCAGAAAAAGTTCTTATAGAGAAATTAATTAATTTTTTCTAAATTTAGACAGTGCAAAAAACGTCAATTGTTGTATATTTTAAACTTATTAACAAATAATTTATTTTCTAATTTTGTTAATGGAGATATTTCTATAGAAACTATAAAATATATTCGATATCTAGCCGTCTAGAAACTGTGGAACGGTTTTGAATTTTAAACTTGTGATAGTTTTTCTTAAATCATAAGAAAAACTTATTTAGGGTTTTCTTCTATCTTCCATACTTTTCGCCAAAAAATTTTCGGACAAACATACACACAACATATTTTCTTTTTATATATACACATAGAGATAATTTATTTTTCGAAGACACTTTGTACATATGCCAAAATTAATACATAAACTTTATAGAATATTCCCAGAAGATGATTTTATGGAAAATATTAGAAAATTTATTTCCTTTCTAAATTACTTGTTGCAATTACTGAACATATCTCTCTATTCCTGTTATTTCTTTGTTCTGCACATTTCCTGTTACGTTAATTATATTTTGGATAATAAAATAGTTGTTAAAATAATATTACAGTTATTTTTCGTAAAACTACGATGCATTTATTTAAAATTGAATTATGAATATATCATATAGACAAATAGAATATTTACACGCCATACCGATAGATTTTCACCGTAATATAAATCAGTATACTTGTGACAGGTATTAAAATTCACTTTTTGTCTGGTCCATTTGAAAAATTGTCCATTAAATCACATAACGAGACTTATTTTTGTAAAGATCCGATAAAGGGTTTTGCTGAACTTACATTTTAGGATAAGGTAAAATTCACAAATTTTTTGAAATTGAAACTAAACCTGAAAATTTGCATCATGAAATAAATGTATAAATCTCGAAAAATAAACGACATAATGAAAATTGTTATAAATTATCTTTTCGTTCGAGTTCGTTTTGTCTCTTTCGTTTTAATGAATTTTGTGACCATTTTTCGCATCAAATTTATACAGGTTTAGAATTATTGATAACCAACCAATCTCTTAAAAATCGTAACTTTAACATTTTTTTACTCAAAAACTAAAAACAGGCTCAAGTTCAATCTTTGACAGGCTATTCTTTATTATTGAAAGAATAAGCTGTCAAATTTTGAAGAACCTGTCATTAAATTGAACAACCTTAATTGTGAGTTATATAACTATTTTCCCATGGACTAAACTAAGGCATTCACTATTGATATGTAAATGAAATGACGGTAAGTTTATTCAAGAATTAAGTTTAATAATATTAAAATTGTTTTCATCATATAGTAGGTATTTAATTTTAAAACACCTGACACACATATACGAAACGATAGTATTTCAGTACTATTGCAAAAAGTTTATCCAGGTGTTAAAACAGGATTATAATATATGTTTTTGGTATATAGTTATGATTTAATAACCTAATAAAATAATATATTAATATTACTTTCATAAAATTAAGAAAGATTATTCGAGGTAAATTGGGGGTATTGTGAGTTATATCGATAATATGTGAGTTTCTACAATAGATAGATAGATTGTAGAGGCTACCCTGGACGGGCTACACTTCGACCATAAGGTCCATTATGGTTCCTATGGATGTGAGGATGTGAGTGGAGTGGAAGTAACTTTTGTGTATAGACTAGGATTTGGTAGGATATGGTCTAAGATCCGGCATTAGTGAAAACCTTCCCTCATCTGTTAATTGATTGAAATATTATTGAAAACGCTTATTGCAATATAAACAATTTGGCAATGTAATGTCTGCCAGGGTAGTTCTGCTGCAATTAACATTAATTAATTAATTAAAAATTGATTTTTTTATAATTAAATCCCTCACGTGTTAATTGAATTTTGCTTGTTAAATAACATAGTATACGATACGACAAATCTTGTAATAGCAGGCAGCGCTGCTTATTACTGCTACGGTTACCTACAGCCAGGTGTTCAAACTTAAAGTAAACTTAGGTTACTTCCCTCATATGTTAATTGAAATTTTTTTAGCTAATTTAAAAGTTCAGAATAATTAGAATACATCCATAACTGGCAGCCGTCTTAAAATCCATTACAATCAAGTGCAGCCTATATAAGAAAAATTAAAAAAAATAGAAATTATAAAAAAATACCTTGTAGAGAGAGAGAGACTATTACATTATTCCACGAAACAAACAAGGAAAGTATATGATCATGCGAATGTGAATCATGAATGTGAATTATGTATTCCGTTTATCATGAACTCTACACAATCCACTATTAGTCATAGATAAAATATAGTAGTGGGTACTATTAGTATAAATACACTTAGAAATGGAGTAGGCTTTACAAATGCATGAATCATATACTTTCCTTGTTTGTTTTGTGGAATAATGCAATAGTCTCTCTCTCTCTACAAGGTATTTTTTTTATAATTTCTATTTTTTTTAATTTTTCTTATATAGGCTGCACTTGATTGTAATGGATTTTAAGACGGCTGCCAGTTATGGATGTATTCTAATTATTCTGAACTTTTAAATTAGCTAAAAAATTACTTTAAGTTTGAACACCTGGCTGCAGGTAGCCGTAGCAGTAATAAGCAGCGCTGCCTGCTATTACAAGATTTGTCGTATCGTATACTATGTTATTTAACAAGCAAAATTCAATTAACACGTGAGGGATTTAATCATAAAAAAATCAATTTTTAATTAATTAATTAATGTTAATTGCAGCTGAACTACCCTGGCAGACATTACATTGCCAAATTGTTTATATTGCAATAAGCGTTTTCAATAATATTTCATTCAATTAACAGATGAGGGAAGGTTTTCACTGTCGGATCTTAGACCAATATGCGGCTGCAGCCGACTACCATAGAAACTACGCCGATATTCATCTGGAGTTAGTGAAGGAAACTGCAGAAAACCTTCTCAAGCATAGCCGGTTACTTCGTTCTTGTCCATACGCCGACAGTGTTTTCTTAATAATTGACAAACTGCCGATGTCGGGATTCGAACACATAACATCCCAGTTTCCAAGTAGGCATACTGCGCAGACATAACGCCTTAGACCGCTCGGTCACTTGACTGGATAGTTTTGTCTAATAAATTGAATTTATTTTAAAATAAATAATTTTATCCATATTCTACTAGAGAAATTGCAGTAATAATTTAACATTTTCAACTTTAGTATAAATCATTAACGTAATTTCTCATATATTGTCAGCTCACCGATCTTTAAGGCGTTTCATAAAAAAGGTTTTATAAAAAATTGTTGGATAAAACTACCATATGTACTCTATATAATTAAAATAATAACCATATGGGTTAGTTGGAACATGTCAAAATGTATTTTCTCGTTAATTAAATTAAATTGTATGTTCTGTAATATCAGTTTTATACAAATACATTTTACGATGTTAGAGCGTTAAATAAATTTTACGTGCTTATGTTACGTGTTTCGTTTTTTATTCTTATTAGGAGAAGTTCTTCATGACACAACACATTATTTAGAATAGTCGAACAATTCGACCGAGCAGACATGCTGCAATGCGAAATTTTGGGTGTGAGGCATAAACGAAAAGAGGGTAAGAAGAATTAGCATTTGAGAGGAACCAATATGGTCATATTTAGACAGCAACTATTGTGTATACAGATTTCTTATTTAGCCAAATTTAAGACAGTTTGAAATAATTAGTAAACATCATGCACACGCTTGGATAAGGATTGAATCCAAGACCTCTGGTTTTTCAGACCAATGCCATATCACACTGATATACTATTAGATAGTTTTCACCTTTACTAAAGATACCTACCTACATACAGGTATCTTAGATCAATTAATTTATAAAAACCAATTGATATCTTTAGCATCGGCCACGAAAATATTACTGAATATTTGAGTCACCATATATTTATCTTAAATCGTCAAATTTTCTTTTTTTCCGATACAAATTTCCAATTTTCGCAATTTTGCCGTCGGTTTGGGCACTAGATCTACCCGTATGCCAAATATCAACTTTACAGCATATCTGGAAATGTCGTAGAATATTGATCTATTAGTTACCAAAAATCGTGGGTGTTCCCACGAATTTTGCGTTTTTGAAGTGAAATAACTTTTTAACGGTTAATTCATTAACGATCATTGAAAAAACCGGTTTCTTATAATTACGTAAAGTATCGATAATTCGAAAATTCAACACTGTAGCTCTTTTCGTTCAGAAGATATTTGTGGGTCAAATCAACTCCTAATATTTCCATAAGTAATAGCACTGAAGTGAAAAGTCCGAATGTGTCCCTTAAACTCGGCCTTATGCACTACCGTGCTCTAGATATAGACTGTAAGGGGAGTTCCAACATGAAATCACTTTTAGACACATTTTGCTCATTTTTGTTTCACAGGCTAACCGATGTTTCAGAAATTTTGACCGTTTATTACGCGAGATAATTGATAACAAAGTAATCATTCTCTCTCATTAGAAGCATGTAAAACTTCATGCCCGCCCAACTATTATCTGTTATATTTAAAAAAATACTCGACAGAATTTTTAAAAGAATATTTTGAAAAAAAAAGCAGGATAGTAAAGATAAATATTTAGTTAATAATTTTTTTTTAAATCTCGTTTTACCGTTTTTTTTTTCTTCGAAGTATAATAGTTTAAAATTTGTTTCTTTCAAAATTACATTAATTTGTATATAAATACAAATTTATTGTCTATAATAAGCAATGCTGGCAATACCTTAAGTTGAAAGTATTACTACGGAAATTAAATAACCTATTTAAAAAAAAACCTTTAGAAGAATCGGATTTATTTACCATTGATAGAACAAGCAGGTATTAACCTTAAGCATACTTCTTTTTCCGTTGGAATACATTCTAAAGAAGTATTTTCTAATTAAATTTACAAAGCAGTTTTAAACTTAATTGAATTAAAAAGTTCATCAAAGAATTTTTGTAAAAATAAATTGAAACTGTTTAATATCTGTTATATAATGTTTAAAGTAATCGAAGATGAAATTCAGACAATATATTCGATGTCTACACAATCATATACGAACTTGATTTTCTGTTACAATGCATAGTGCAGTGATCCTCAACCACTGTGCCGCGGCACTTTTGTGTCCCGCCAAATTCTTAAAGTGTGCCGCCCAATTTTTAGAAATGTTTATAATAAAGTATTAACCAACATAAAAAGGAAAAAAAGATCGAGACTGTTAAAAGTTGAAGACGATATGAGAGTAGCATTGTTATTTTTACGACCTAAATGAAATTATCAAAAGACATCAAGCTCAAATTTCTCATTAAAAGTATTCTTATTATTAACTTGTAATTAATCCCTTAATAAACGTACTGTTGTTTTTGTAGTACATATTATTTTATTTTACATTCAAAATTGATATAAATTATTTTACACAGTGTTTTATAGGTATTCGATGGGGTAAAAATGGATATCCTTAACGGGAAGAAGTAATAGCCAAAATGATTAAGTACCATGATGAATGCAAGACGAATGAACCTCGATTATTATACAATGGGCACGCTCATGGGTCCATGCATGGTTTAAATCGGATTGACAGAGTAAACCATGCATGGTTTAAATCGGTAGACAGAGTAAAAATCACATTCTATTTGGTTTAAGGTTGCAAATTTTTGAAGTCTTATTATATTTGATAATTGAGAACTCTGGAATCAACTGTAAGAATAATGAAATAATCAATAAGAACAATTAATCATTCAGCTTAATGAGGGTATAAATCAGGTTATTAGACAAACTGTAGTTCTATCAGGAGAATGAAAAATCAATGAATTCACTATATATCCGTACTGCTGGTAAACATTCTTCTATAAAATTATAAAGCAAATATTTTCAAATTTTTAAAAGTCTAGCTTATTTTTTTGTCTATTCATATTCTGACTAGACAGTATAAGACAAGATTGATTTAAAAACGCTGTCGGCTAATCTCAATGAAAACTACGATGAGCGTCATATTTATCAGTAAACATTTACGTTAGAAGATAGGTTACAACAAATTATTTATCAATTTACTACAAACATGTATAATTAGAGTGTGTTTCGTTCAGGGAGTTTTCTTCATCCACAGCGAATTCAATTTACTTTCTAAGTACCCCATACACTTGCTGTTAGAACTATTCAGTTATTACTGAACAGGTTCGGTTTTGTTTAAAATCTACTATAGTTTGTTCGTAGGTGTCTAAAATACCTCTATTTTTATATAGCTGAAACGCAAAGAAGCAATTACTACATAGCATATATTTAACATATAAAACAAGACAGTCGATTTACTGCATACCATGTAACAAAGCAACAAATACATTGCTACAATTTGGAACTGAAAATATCTTTGAAGGCATGTAAAATGTAAATTTTATCATATGAAAATAAAAAAGGGGGTATTCAGACATTTTTCTTGGATTTTGGACTGTTTAGCCATTCCTCAAAGGACTTGGAAATGAAAAATATGTTGGACAGCGTATGTAAGCTGAATCCAAAAAATACCTTGTAGAATATTCTGAACCTTGAGATATGATAAGAAGTGTATGGAACACTTTAAAACATATTTACTACATTTAAGAAGTTGATTGAAAACATTTGTATATATACATCATCGTTTTCTTAGAAGGATAATTACGAAATAACAACCATCTTTATTAAACCCTTTGAAATATCTCAAACATCTCATTAATATTTGTGTAAATGGTTCATTCGGGATGATTTCATCATATAACACGCTCTGTTATCAACCAAAAGCAATTCTTATCCGTACTACTTGTATATAAATTTTCCTTCTGGCAAACGGAATATATATGCTATTTATCTAAATGATATTTAACAAAAATTATTTATCTTTTGATGGAAAATTTTATGTTCTTCATAAAATTCTAGTCGGAAATTTTATATTCTTCAAATTTGTTTATAATCATTTTCAAAGCTACAACTGTTTTCGAGATAAAAGAAAAAATAAGTTTCTATTAAAAAACATTTTTAAAAATAAGCTTTTTATAGTAAAACTAATTTTTTTCAACTTTACTTCTTACGTGTTTTTCGATTTTTTTCAATATTAAGAGAGATATACCAAATTTTGTGTTTCCCCCCTTCCTTTAAACCCCTCTTTCGCTTGTCGATTCTTGTCATGCTTACCATAAAAATGCATTGTCATCGAAATTCAACCAACGTGTAAAAATTCAACTCCGTAGGATAAGAGGAACTGGTTCTAATTCAGCTTGCAAGATTGGACCCGAATATACATACATGCATGCATATATACATACATACATACATACATACATACATACATAGATACATACATACATTGCAAGTTAAATTAGAGCTTGTAAAGACAAGGTCATAGGCATTCTCTCTTACGTTTGAAACTCCTCCTAATTAGTCCAAATAGCTCAGTAACAGAGCGCTGGCGGCTGTTTTTCTTGTTCGCAATCACGAGATATCAGAAGGTGAAAATATATACCATTAAATTTAAATATGATCACATCATTTTATCTGGGCGAAATTAACATGTTACTTTCAAACCAACGGTAACCTGTTACTTTTGGATACTATTTTCAGTACACTAAACAATTGGGGTAACAGCCAATTAAAAAGTTAAGAAACTCGACTCTTAAAATAAAAGTTATTATTTAAACATCAGGTATATTGCAACTAATGTTCTTTACGATATATTATTGCACTTATAGAGTGTGCTTAAATCCATACACATAAACTTTGAAGTTCATATTTTTCTTCATATCATAATTTATCAATATTTTATGTGAAAGTTTCATGTATAAAATATTTCAACACAAAGAACTTCAAGTACATAAATCTTATGATGCAAAAAAAAAAAAAAACTTTTTCACCTTTTACCATGCAGTACCACCGATGGTTGTATTCAATAAATTTGATACACTAAGTCACATTCTAGGTATTGTGTTTCTGTTTTTTTCCCCTTAGTGCAACACTTGGCCATAAAACTTGATGTATTTTTTTTAAATTTTATAGTTGATTTGTGATTTGTCATTCGGATTTCGGTTACTATATCTCTAATAAACAACTTTTACCCGAAGCACTTTTTTTCTTGAAAACCGAATCAATAAAGCACAAATCAATTATAAAATTTAAAACAATGACCACAACTTTTGTGGTCCATAGTACCTTTATTCACATTATTAGGTATGTTTTGTCTTAAGCAAATTCAGCTACTGCGTTTGTACTGATAAAACAAGTAGGTTATTTATAATAGACGTTAAAGGGTTGGGAGGGGGTGGCTTTTCTGAATAGGAGGGCGAAACGTAACATTTTGTTGAATATCTTTCTTAATATTAGTAAAATAATAGAAAATGTAACATTAGTAAAGTTGTAGTAAATAAATATTATTACAAACGTATGTACTGACCGTTTGTTCTGTAATTTTAACAGAATATTTGTTGATTTTAAGGTTTGGAAACCTTCAATAATGAATATTTCAACTTTCGCGGAAGAACTTTATTCGATATTTGTCATGATTCCTTTTCGAAAATTGGTAGATAGAAGTTTCTACGTCATAAATTTTTTGATATTTGACTATTTGAATCGATAGTACATTTAGAATATAGATAGGTAATTTGAAGTTTTCGTGAGCTATCGTTTTCCTCTTTTGTTTTAGTTTGATGTATTCGATATTTTCAAAAGCTTAATAATTACATTCTTTATTGATATAAAAATGAAATATCAAATTTGACATTACATTGTAGTCGAAATACGTATTTATAATACAAAAAACTGATCTAGATAAAGGGGGCGAATTTGAAATTTTATATCAAATTTGAATGTTATAACTCTATCCATTTTGGACGTGTTTGATACAAAAAGTCGTCATCATCAGGATTTTTCGATTTTAAAATATCGTGTCCAAATTAATAATCCATTGATTCGTCCAGAAATCCAATCATCAATACAGCCTTATGACAAAAAATGGTCTTTGCATCAGATTTTGGATAAGTCTACACTTCTTTACTAAAAGAGAGAAAACCCAAAAGACTATAATAGTTTATATCCTTTAAAACTTTAAGAAAGAATGTTTCCATATATGATACCTGAGGAAGTTGTAATTTAATAAGGAAACGTTGGTACTTTTATTCTATTTAAACCCTTATCCATCGCAAAACCATTAAAAGAAAATTTAATAAAGAAAAACCCACAATTCTATATAAATGTAACTTTTATATTTCGGTTAGGCTTTAGAACTTTTGTTTGGCTTTTGAAAGAAAGTTTTTTGTTTTTTGTATTATGTAAAAAATCGATTACGTTAAAGAAAAACAAAACAATGCTTTTAAGCTAAAGCAATTTGTAGGTACTTATTAGAAAATCAAAATAAAAACTTTTACCATAATTTACTTTACTTAAGGTATACACAATGATATATATATATATATATATATATATATATATATATATATATATATATATATATATATACATATATATATAGATATATATATATATATATATATATATATACATACATATATCTTCTTCAGATACAAAGATTTCCACTGTTATTTTCTATTTTGTTTACGAAATGTATTATATAAAATTTAGTAACATTACTGATCAAAAAAATTGCACCTATCTTAATCAAACGAGATTCAATAAAAAGCTCAACATGAATCCCATCAGAAGGGTTCTAAAAGTAAATTAAAATGCTTTTCAGGATATATATGCTTAAGACAACTAAATCCCACCAAAAACAAAAATGTAAAGGGGACCAATTTTTCGTATTCAAAAAGTAGTGATATCGCAGCAAAAAAAAAAAATGATCGTCCTCAAAAGTAGTAAAATATAAAGTGTCAAATTTGTTTACAAAAGTGAGAAAATTATTAGTATAGATTTATTGGTGTAAGTTTCTCAGGTGCAGGGTATTTCATAATTTACTTGACACTGTTGTTTCTTTATATATAAAGTGTAATAAAATCTGACCACCTGAAAAACTTACACAATAAATATATACCAATCATGTTTTCGTAGCGCTTTTGTAATCCTTACATTATATGGGATATAGCAAAGCTTGTTTTAAAGTAGTTGATAGTTTCACTGACGACACATGGTCGATTTCACTTCTTCGAGATATGTGGAACTGTTCTTTTAAGAAATCTCAAAAAAAACAACTAAATCCTGCTATCCTATTAATCATAAGAGAAGTTGCATAAACCGAAACTGTATACAATTTTGAAAAATTCTATAACTTAATCATTTATGATTGGTTCAATACATTTGATAGAGTGCGTACCGAAAATAAATTCCCAAATGGGAATATCCAAGAAAGCTTGGTACAATAATGGCATGTAGCATTTAATCTTTCAACTTGAATATTTTACTTATTATTATACATGTCAGTGAAGAACCATTTATACAGGGTGGCTCTCCTCTTATTTTACTGTTTCAAACCTTATATTTCCACAAGGAACCGATTTTGTAAAAATTACTCGGATATAAGATTAATTTACATCTCCAAGGTTATTTGAAGGTCTATTAAAAAAAATGGTTTCGTATTCATTGGACAAAAATAAAAACATTTTATGCCTGATAAATTTTTTCTAAGAACCTTATTTTACTCAAAAAATAAAATCCATTTTTTAAAACGGTTATAAAATGGTTCATTATTGTTTTTATGACCTTTGTACCTCGGCCATTTGATTCTTTCAAATAAAATATGGGTTTATGTTTGATAAACACGAGTTGACATTCAAATAACCTTAAAATACAAGGTTAAGATGATAAACAACGTTTAGCCGTGCCATTTTTTTTTCTTCATTCAAAAAAAACGCTTCATTGCAGAAATAATAATAATAATGGGGCTTTTAGCTCCGTTCCTGAGACTCCATGGTCTATAACAGAGGCCATCCACATCACTATTTTTTAAGCTTTTTATTAATTTTTAACGATAGTTTGAATGATGTGAGTGATACCAGTCCAAGTGGCCGAGCGGTCTAATGTCTGCGCAGAATGCCTACTTGGAAACTGGAAGGTTATGGGTTCGAATCCCGCCATCGGTAGTTTGTCATTTATTAAGAAAAGAAAGGGGCGGTTAATTGACTAAACTGTCGGCGTATGGACAAGAACGAAGTAACCGGCTATGCTTGAGAAGGTTTTTGTAGTTTCCGTCACGAAATCCAGACGAAAATCGGCATAGTTCCTATCATAGTCAGCTGCAGCCGCATATCCTACCAATTCCTAGTCTATACACAAAAATTCGTTCCACTCCACTCACATCATCAGGCATCACAATGGACCTTATGGTCGAAGTGTAGCCCATACAGGGCAGCCTCTACAATCTATTTATCTATGATTTGAGTGAAGGGCAAGGAATTTGTATGCAGACTAAGAATTGGAAAGTTGTACATCAGCAGTCGACTTTGATGGGAGAAACCTTCACAAGCATAACCGGTTACTTTGTTCTTGTTCATACTTGTGCATACACCCCATTAATTTTAATTGACAAAATGCCACCGTACTGATTCGAACCCGTAACCTTCATGTTCCAAGCAGAGCGAGTTAAACCGCTAGGCCATTTCAATTGGTTCCTTGAAGAAATATTCAAGTGCTTTGTTTAACATGAGACTCCCTGTATATATACAATATATTCGTACTCATCCAGAAACTTCTAGTATGTTACTAGGGTATGGTGATCCCCAACGGATTAGATATACTACTCTTCCTGTCCTATTATCATTGAACTAACAGTATTATCAGAGTAGTACTATAGTGTTGTCTGGATATAGACACACATAGGTTTTCCTATTAGAACAATGAAAATTGAAGGATCACGAAAATCTTGATGGATTTGTTCTTTGAAGAGTAATTTATTGTTGGATTCAAACACTGATATATGTAAAGCTCAAACTTTGTTTGATTGTTCAATTCATCCAACTGAGTTGAATATTTATTTTCGAAGATATCGGTAAGTATATTATTGCAAAAAAATCTAACTTACTGAGTTAATTGCTTAAATACCCGATAGATAGATAGCTAGATAGATAAATTCTGTATTTAGACCGTAGTCATTACAGTGATTGATACAATAAACATTAATTAATTAATAAAACATAAACGTTGACACTTATTTCAGAAAATTAAAAATTAAATAATAATAGTAAATAATTATGTAAATATTTTTGCATAACTGAACCAAATTCTCAAAAACAAAACCACTACCAAAACATTACAAATTAAAAAATTTCAAAAAAAATTGTCAATAAAACACAGTAGCGAATTTTGTAGTTTCAACTTATGTTCAGTTTTTCACTCATTAACACAAAAACTTCTTTATTTTAGCGATTCTGTAATGTAGTTGTATATTGCGTACTGTTTGTGTATACTGTCACAGGTGAACAGTTCGGCTAAATTTTCTCGGTGCCAACAGTAACATGACGAGTTAGAAAAACGTTTCTAATCGGATAAAACACAGGGCATTTTATTATAAAATGTTCCAAAGATTCCAATTCCTTTAAATTACATAATGAACATATCGTTTGCATCCCATTTGTACAGTGTCCCTTTCGTTAATATTCGGATTTTCGAGTTATGCATGAGCCTTAATTGTGCTATTAACCGAATTAAGTCTAATGAAGCGTTAGTTTGGAGATATTGGCTATTAATTTCAGTTGGAAACCATTTATATATTGTGTGAAATTTTGAGGAAAGAGGTCGGCTTTCATCTTCGTTTCTCAATTGAGATGAGTAACTCGTGATGATATATTATGAGTGTATTATCAATACGTGAACTATTTATTTTAGCTTTTGAAATTGTGGCAAAACTATTAACGAAAAGTGATACCGAACTGAAATTTGGTATGTGTGTGTTTGGGTATTCTAGGGCTAAACAGTATGGTCTGATTCGTGAATGGGCAAAACCATACACTACCCTCTTGGCGGGGGGATATTCATTTATGTAACCGTAGATAGATAGAACAACAATTTAAAAACAAAAATGTTCCTGTTGCATAATCTGATTATATACCGGGTATTTAAGCAATTAACTCTTTGTTGAATAATATTGTTTAATTTCGGTGAAAAATATATTCTCATAAAGGTTACGTTTTAAATATTGAGTTTTAAAAAGAATTATTTAAATTTTAACTCGCACAGAAACTTTATTTCCATCATTCTGAATAAAATTGTTCTTAGCATTGAAAACCAAAAAATCGATTACCATTTAACCGTAAATATATCCGTGGCTGATATTAAAAGTGTATGAAAACAAGTAATGTAACAACTAACTGAGTTAATTGTTTGAGTTTATACTGAGATGTATATCAATGTTCGAATTGTTTATACCATTACTGGGTATACCAATAGTATATGAGATGTTATGTATCTACATATGTCCGCATTCGTTCGACTATGAATAGTATGTCATTTGTTCTTTGAGCACAAATTATGAGAAAACTATTGAGTTTATAAAAAAATTTATCAAACAAAAGTTATTTAGTTTAAAAAGAAGAGGATTTTTTGTTATTAAATTTTTTTCTATATCTTAAGGTTTCAAAGATATTTATTTTCACCTCTGGCGAGGGGAGACAAGTTCCGATTTTGCCAATTAACGAACTTCATCTCGCTTTTTTGCTATAGATCACACATACAAAATTTAAACTCGTTATATCTTTTCGTTTTCGGCCGAATTAGGCCATTTTATGAACACCCATTTCAAGCATTTATGTTAAAGATTAATATTTTCAAGCGTTACAAAGTCGGGACTAAACTTAATATACCTTGTACATTTACTGTATATACCTTGTGTATATTCCTTGTATATACTGGGTATAAAATGTACATTCACTGGGGCTTGAACCACGGATGTTCAGCTATCTGGACTAACTAACCTCCAACTATTCTCTGAATGATATATTAACCCTATGTTAGCTTTAATTCTCCATTTTTGCAAGTGGTGTTGAAGAAAAAACATGATGCATCAGCAGCAAATGGTGATATGAGTATCAATAAAAAATGGATATGGATAATTCTTTGGAAGTGAGATGTAATATGTTATTCGAATGTGTTTCTAAAGCAGTTTGATTCTGTTACAGAACACATACAATAAAATTTTCTTTTCCAAGTTATCTGTATCTTTTTCTGATTATTATATAGTTTGCGTTTTTTTTCTCTATTAAATTGTGTGTCATGAAAATATATTTGGAAATGATAAATGAACGTTTTTCAAACTGCAATGGTAGACTATCCATAAAATTTTCTTTATTGATATCCATTCACAGCAAGCGAAGTATTTATTACAAAGTATCACAAACAGATATACACTCCCGATCAATAACATTGAACCAACCTGAAATGTTAATTTTCTTGCATTTCAGTCTCTCACAATTTTGATTATTCTTGTAGTAAATATTTTTGACAGATACAACATTTTATTTAATTTTTATACGTTTTTAAGGGAGATATAACACTTAACATGTATTTACATTACATATTCTTACTCTATCACTGACTTGTTTACATAAATAAAAAATATATAACTTTTTCTTTTTTCACATTTCATAAATCTCCTCACTTTTGTAACTCTCTGTATATTATTTATTTATAAACAATGATAAGTAGTATATTTTTTAAATGTGAAAAAAAGAAATGGAAGTTTTATATTTTTTTATTTATGTAAACAAGTCAGTGATAGAGTAAGAATATGTAATGTAAATACATGTTAAGTGTTATATCTCCCTTTTACGTATAAAAATTAAATAAATGTTGTATCTGTCGAAAATATTTACTACAAGAATAATCAATATTGTGAGATACAGATTCGGTTCAGGTCGGTTCAATTTTATTAAACGGGAGTGTACATAATTGGTTTGAGCTATCTGAAGGTGGTTGGTGTAATCGAGAAATTGGATATCATATATTCTTCAAAATTTAACACACAAAATCTAAATTTCAATCAATTTTCTGAGTTTCTGAGATGACGTATACATTTTTAAATATTTTCTGTTCCATTTTGTTTGATTAGCTTCGACTCTGATGCCTCTGATAAAGTTTTAACATTGTATAACCGAAGATAACGGTCTAGTAATTCGTCAGTTATTTGTAATAATTTTAAGCAAATAATTCTTTTAGAAGATTATAAATAAAGTTATAAAGTTATTCTAGAAGGATTCGAAAAACTAAATAAACTAACACATTAATATTGTATTAATATTGTTGTTAAAGTAAAATTATACCATGTAGATAGATAATCTGTTTTAATTAACACATGATGTTAAATTATTCAAAAAGATTATCCTTTGAGATTACTCAAATTATTTTCACTCATGCTAGAATATCTTAATAAAAATATTATAAAAACCTTTTTTTTCATTAATGATGTACGATGTACGAGCACTACAGCTTCACAAAAATTAAAGCTTGATTTTTTGTTTACATGTAGATGAAGTGCATATAAATCAATTTTAAAAGTTTCAGGGGGGGGAGGGGTACGGGAGTCTTAAATTAATCATTTAAACTTCGAGTTTTAATGCATTGCTCATATGGAGAGCCCATACTTTTACACATATTTTGTAAATTTTCACTTGGAATAAAATAAGACGAATAAAAAAAAACTACGCAATAGAAAATAGAAATATTAATAAAGAGATTTCTAAGATTTCGGGTAAATTATATTTCTCTCGGCGGTAGCTTAATTACCCGAAAGCTAAGTTTTTTTTTCTTAAATATCTTTTTTAACCAGACTTCAAAATTTCGGATATAATAATAAACCATATTTTGACAAAATGGAAACCCGACTTCAAAAATAAAATATTCTATAACAAAAAATGCACTAAAAAGTAAAAAAATAATTGCATATTCTTGTGCCAATTTTAGTTCACCTAAGCAAAAATTTTTAAATATATATGTACAATTATTGTTATTGTGTCCAAAAATTATGTGAATTTCTCTATGCTGACACCGCCTCCAAAAATAACAATAATTGTACATATATATTTAAAAATTTTTGCTTAGGTGAACTAAAATTGGCACAAGAATATGCAATTATTTTTTTACTTTTTAGTGCATTTTTTGTTATAGAATATTTTATTTTTGAAGTCGGGTTTCCATTTTGTCAAAATATGGTTTATTGTTATATCCGGTATGACGGGCCTAAATGAAATTTTAATTTTAACTTACGACAACAAATTATAAACATTATTGTGGACATTTATGAATGTACTATATAAGATTTTGAAGAATTTTATAAATGAACTATACATCAGCACTCGTACATTCTTAACAAACAAAACAATTTAGAAATGTAATGTTTTTGTTTATCTTTAAATGCAGGCATATAGTTAGTTTGATAAAACAACAAATTGTTACTATACTACTTATTGTACTTTCTATACGATGGATGCTATAAAAAAACAAATAATAATAATAAAATGAAAAACAATAAATAAACAGCAGAATGTATAATAAATATTAAGTAGGTAAGTATTTTCATTTTGTAGAGAAAAGCTTCCATGTATGTACAATTAGCTGCAAAAGTTGATGTTATATTTTTTAAACCCGGTATATAATATACCGTCTGTTTAGTTTACATCTTCGTATAATAGATCTCCCACGAGTATGAGAGAGTACATATGTATACATTAAGCAATGTGTATGAGAAGGAGGTCTTATAGGTTTGATAAACAAGCATATTTTTCCAAATAGTGAATAATATTCATAACGAGTATGAGAGAGTACATATGTATACATTAAGCAATGTGTAGGAGAAGGAGGTCTTATAGGTTTGATAAACAAGCATATTTTTCATCAGGGCAAGTCGTAGATGGCAACGGAATAGTTTATCTATTGCACCCCTAGCAGTAGCATGTTTTATAGGGCCAGAACCCTTAAGCCTTTGCTTTTTGCTGGAGTGCCCGAGTCTGGAACAAAACTTCAGGATAAAGGCAGATTAAGCTCCATACCACTCGTCGAGAAGGGCTTAAATAATCGTATCACCTAGTGGAACATACATTAAGATCATTACTATACCTCTGTCTAAGCACTGCCCTCTGAGAAATTACCGCAAGATCGACAAGGTCGAGAGTGATAGTTATCGCTTCTGTCATCTCATACGTAGCTGTCGCATAGAAAAAAAGATACTTTCTAGATGGTACAAATAAAATTAGGCAAATCCAGGTAAAATTTTGGATTTCATCAAGGATTTTATCCTTGACTTTGTCTGGGGATTCTTACAGGGAAGGGAAATAAACCTTTTCATCGCAGTAACGGGAGATCTTGCCTCGTGCCTTCAACAATCTCATCTCTCATCTAGTGATGTTTGGTCACCTAAGTTATAGAAATATTCCAATCAGAAACACACATTTGGTGTAACGCATATTGCCTACGATTTTACTCATTACAAAACTGTCCTGTAATTTACTCGTTTGTATCGAATCTACCAAAATGTATAAACGTATACTTCACGAAATTTATTAGTGTACACAAACCATTCACGTGCCATATGATCGTCACTATATATCTTGTTGATAATATTTATGTGGGATATGCTCCCGGACTATCAGCATGAAAATCTGTTTAATATAAGATAAATGCCAAGAAATGTAAACATTTTTTTAAATACATTTCTCATTGTTCTATTCACATAATACATAGCTAATAATATACGTACCTACTTTATTTATCCTGTATTTTAACCGACATCAAAAAGGAGGAAATTAAATAAAACGTGAATTTGGTATTTTCCTTGAAATATAGTATTATCAAAACGATTCCATAACCAGAAAAAGTCGACGAATGGCGATATTATTATACTCACCATTCTATTTTTTAAAGAAATGTTTGAAGAAATTTTGGCGAAATCGTTTCGTCTGTTCCAAACTAAATAGCTATATTTTTTTCGAAAATTCATCAATAATATTAATAAAGGAATGATTCCTTGTAAAAATTCTAATTTTTATTTATTTCTTTGTAATCGGTTATATTTATTGTTCTACTAAAAAAAGTTTTATTCGAGCTATTACAGTTTATCATTTGCATATTATAGTATTTGTCACAGTTAAATGGTAACGATATGAATGAATGGTGTCACGAAATTATTTATTTATGCTAGCAAAATAAATAATGTGAGTGACTTGTTTAGTCTATTCGGAATATTAACGTTGTAAATATTTAACATTGGGTTTACGAAATGTTGTATGTTTTAATGACATTCTATTTTTCTCTTATTTTGATGATTTTGAAAAAGATATTTTTTCAGGTTTTTGTTGAAGACTCAATAGAGAAAAATTCACACTTGATGATATATTTAGCGATAATTTTTACAATTTAAAATGGCCGCATTAAAAAAGAAATTACTATATGGCATGCGTTTATAGTACAGTTAATAGAGAATCTCGTTACTCTTGTCCGCATTGCATTATATTACAGGAGTTATTTTATTTTTTTAAATTCAGTATCACGTACTGAATGTAAATGAACAAAATCCTTACAAATTTTGATCCTGGAAGTCCCGCCATTTTGAGAAAAACTGTGTAAAAATGTAGATACAGGCCTATATCTCCATTACCGTGCACTTGCACTGCCAAAAATCGTAATAACCTTTCTTGTAGATAATATGATTTCCTATTTTTTTTGTATAGTCGTATAAATCGTAAACGGTAAGTGATTCAAAAAAACAACAAAAAAGGAAATTCAATTATCTACAAGAAAGGTCATTATCATTTTTGGCCTAAAGTGCACGGTAATGGAGATATAGGCCGATACAGTTTTTCTCAAAATGGTGGCACTTCCGGGGTTGCAATTTGTAAGGATTATGTTCACTTACATTCTTCACTACTATTATCATATGAAACAAGCCAAGGGGGAAGACAATTAAACTGAGTATACAGAGTAATCAAAACTTAATCTATTACTGCAAATCGAGTACCATGGGCCACAAACGTAACGATCATTATCAAAATTTTATTGTTCACTTGTACCTTATTAATTCGATTTTTGGGAAAATGTTTCGGATACAAGTTGTTAGTATAATTATAATGAACAACTTTTATCCGAAGGATTTTTTCGAAAACCAAACGAATGAGGCACAAGTCCATAAAACAATTGTAAAAAATGAGCACTATTTTTGTGGCCATTTGCACATACCTTCAGTAATATTTGACGACAATATTTGAAGAAAAGGACAGTTTAAAATATTTACACATCAATCTGAATAATTAAGTATCCTCTAATAATGAATATAATTCTAGCGAAATTTAAAAGTTTATTCCACCTTCAACTTTTTTTGCACCGTCTGTACTACTTAATAAATTATTGTAGAGGTTTTATATCTGATATGAATGATATAAATTGCGTACAAATGAGACACATTAAATATTCATACAGGACTCTGTTTTTTTTTCTGCGTACATTTATATACATTGTTTTGGAATTTATATTCAGAGCGGAGGTAAAGTGGACAGCTGCCACCTAAAAACAAAAAAATTGCCGGTAAAGTAATTTATCATTACTGAGGAGGAGATTAAACGTAAAATAGACGTTACCTGATATGATAGAAAAATACATGTATTCTAGATAACGCACTTTTTACACGCAATATATGAATTTGATTTCATTGTTTGTTTTTTTTTAGCATTCCGTTGCATAAATTTCTTAAAGTAATCTACTTTTAAAAAATGTGCATGTTTATTAGCTTCTACTTTTTAGTTTATTAATTAAAACATTTTTTTTAAAGAGACTGTAATGTAATCACTAAGTAGATAGATAGATAGATTGTAGAGACATAAGGTTACACTTCGACCATAAGGTCCATTGTGATGTCTAAGGATGTGAGGATGTGATTGGAGTGGAAGGAATTTTTGTGTATTAATATGCAAAAATATTATTGAATATTCAGTTCCATCTTCTGAAAAACTTCGATTCGCCTACGTTGTTACTATTAGGCAATTATTTTTTGACTTTTTTCCTATTGACTATAAAAGTAGCAATTTTATTTCAAATTTTCCAGTCAATTAAGGGCGAATTCATGTAATTTTCAAAAAAAAAAAAGTTTCGATTAAAATTTTTTATTTATAAAATACTAAAAACGTTTGTTCGTAACGCCTATTTTGGTGACGATATTACCCTATATTAAATATTCTGTAATGCGTGATGTATTTTTATCGTTTCAAAAAATATACATATATACACATACACTCCTCTTCATTAAAATTGTACCAGTTGAAATAGCCTAAGCGTTATTGTATGTAATATACATATATTTCGTAATGCATACGTTTAGAATGTGAGGTGGTTCAATTTTAAAAAACGGGAGTGTACATGGTTTATTATTTCGAGGAATATATAATGATTATAAGGAAAATAATGTATACATATGAATAATTTATTCACCTACATCGGGGATTAAAAACAGAAAATATATAAATCTTGATATACCCACTATACTATGTGTTTTTTTTTCCTTCTGTTGAAATATTTGTATTGCAACAAAATATGCTATAAATTATATAATTAACGAAGAGATATCACAACCATTTCATTACTAATACCAAAATGCTATAAAGTGACGTCACACATTGCTAAATGTTTCCTCTAACGTTTAAAAAATTATCACAATGTTATTTAGTATCGGTACAAATCAGTCCAAGTGGCCGACTTGGAAACGGGTAGGTTATGGGTTCGAATCCCGACATCGGCAGTTTGTCAATTATTAAGAAGAAAAAAATACAATTATTAAGAAGAAAAAAATACAATTATTAAGAAGAAAAGAAAAATACATCGAATTAACGCAAAACTAGAAATCCTTCACAGTTGTAGACAAGACTATTTTAACGTGCTTTTCAGTTAAAATTTCAAGGATTTATTAATCTTTTTTTATTTAATATTTATATTTTTGGTTTAACAATTTTAATGGATCATAGTACAATAATATCTAAAATTGGCTATGGAGTTTAATGAACATTTTACATAATCATATGTTTGGCACGGTAAAATCCATAAACCTTCGGGGCTATAATATCTATACATCGACTAAATGAAATGGATTTTTATAAGTAATTGATATTTTTTTTGTTCTCGTTTATAAAGCTGTTATTTGAGAAAAAAATATATAAAAGCTCTATATATCTTTACTAATTGATTTTTACATACACAAAGGCAATATCCTCTTGTTCGATATTCTTTCTATTTCTTTATTAATTTTGATTTTATATACAAGACATTCTTTGGCAGTAAACGAAAGCTTTTTTTAATGATAATATTTTTACTGTTCCGTAACTGACTGACTGACTGGCTGAGAAAAGCAACCCATGGCCTAAGACCACTGATCTTTATACAAGGATAGCAGATACTATAGTCCGCCATTAGCACCTTCAGAGCATACACACCACTCTATACTGACGGAGGAACAAAAATGCAGCTCAATGCGCTTGCCACTTCAGTATTGTGAGGCGCTGTCTTCCACTCTGTATTTTGAACTTTTTTTCATAAGTATCAGCTACCCATAGCAAAGAGGTCAATGCCTAAGACACTGAAGAAAGAAATTACAAAATTTTGAAAGTGTCATTCATAACATAGGCTTACTCTGCGAAAGGGCACAACCGTAATACTACGTCAGAATTTAAAAGTTCTGAAGCTTTGTAAACGTTGCCAGGCTACAACCAGCCTGAAAATTCAAGCTGTTAAAGGCGCTCTGCTTGAAACTGGGAAGTTGCTAGTTTGATTCCCAACGATAAAGGTTTGTCAATCAAATTAATTGAAAAAAAATCGGTGGGAAGGGGGTCTAATTGACTAAACTGTCAATTCTTCCTTTCACATACTCCAGACATATATTGGCATAGTTTCTCTCAAAGTCGGCTGCAGTGGCACAACCTACCAATTCCCTGGTCTACAAACAATTTTTTGTCTTTAAGGGGTTGGTAAAAAAGGCCTAGAAATGCCTACTTAACAGGTTTCAATATCCCATCCGCTACTACGATTACTACTATCAGACTGCCTAAGTCAAAGCTCTACATAGAAATTTAACCGAAGCTATTACTTTGGTCGGATGAACTTAAGGAAGCGCAGGCAGCCATTCCTCTAATAGCTAATAATTTCCCCTTTGGCTTTAAGAGACGTCAATTTCCCCTGAAAGTATGTGCTTCGCTATGTCGATAAATAAGTCTCAGGACCAAACTTAAAAATGCATTGGAATAGATTTGAGGGAAGATTGTTTCTGCCATGGTCAGGTTTACGTAAGTTATTTGCTACGTGCTCAGTAAAATTGGTACAGCTCGAGAAAAAAATGAAAAATATTATATATAAGGAAATCTTTTTACACTCCCTCGGCGTTCTAAGCGTTGGCGAAGTCACGGGTAAAAGCTAATAATAAATAAAACTTTAACTCTTCATGTGTACAACATTGGAACAGGAGTTGAAACAGAAGTGCTTATATGAAATATTGAGAAATAAATGAATAAAATTGAAAAAAAAATTATATCTTGTGGTTTCCTTCCGTTTCCTTTGCCGTTATAGTACAAATTTTCATATTTTTTTTATTTTACTCGTTGATGATGATAAATGTAAAAGATGTGTATTGTGTTAAACGAACTAAAAAAAAAATTTATGTTTATATTTATATTTATATTTAAAATAATGTTCACATTTTTTTTCATGTTGTTTGTGGTAACTCTTACCATTTTGTACCATTTCTCGTATCTTTTTGTGCTGAAAAATGAATATTTTTTTATGTTTACACCCTTTTTTATTCGACATGTCGTTCTTCTCGGAAATTTTGCTAAAACATACGTTGGGCAGTGAACCCATTATGTAAACAATGATTATATACCGTGTGTTTTTTAAACTACCCTCAATCTGGGAACAATGTATGTATCTATCGCTGTCCATATACAGCGCACCATGATACTGTGTACTCTGTTACTCACAGATATTTGTAGAATGCAGAATGTAGAATATGTAATCATTGATATGTATACAGGCAGTGATATGTACTTCACTGTCTGTGCACAGTGCACTGTGTGTGTGGACAGCCTTGTTCCACCGAAACTGCACTTTACAAATGTCTATGAATTTGGGTGTAAAAGAGTGCAGCGTATCATGGTGCGTTGCATATGGACAGTGATAGATGCACTACACAATGTTCCTATTGGGTCTATGTTAATCGACATTGATTGAGGCAGTTGGTGTAGTCATTCAAATATAATAGATTCAGATTCACACAATCAATTTCGTAAATTTATGTAAATTTTCAACGCTAACACGATTTAAATAATCTTTCTCCTGTTTAACTTAATTTTTATCTTAAATTTAGTATTGTAATCTATACCAATATAATAAAGCTGAAGAGTTTGTTTGTTTGTTTGTTTGAACACGCTAATCTCTGGAAGTGCCAATCCGATTTGAAAAATTATTTTTGCGTTAGATAGCCACATTCATGAGGAAAGCTATAGGCTGTCTAAATTAAATAAAAACAAAATTAAAAAAATAAAATAAAAATTATTTTTAAAAAAATTTTCCCTCCAGCCGGATTTGAACCAGCGACCTATGTATATCTATATCTATCTATACTAATATAATAAAACTGAAGAGTTTTTTTGTTTGTTTGTTTGAACACGCTAATCTCTGAAATTGCCCATCCGATTTGAAATTTTTTGCGATAGATAGCCCGTTTATTGAGTAAGGTTATAGGCTATATACAAATTTAACGCGAGTGAAACCGCGGGGGATGGCTATATAAGATAATTGATAATAGTGATATTCATTAGAAGTGAGGGAATTGGTCAATGCGTTTTTCACCTGCCATTAGCGAATGTGAATTCAACAACACAAACAACTGCTCTGCATACATTCTGATTTAAAAACAAAAGCAGGTTGATTGTGCCATTGGTAGCTGCCAATACGTCAAATGCCACTTTTGAGATCCGTTTTAAAATCATGACCCAGAATGTATATATTCTAATAAATATTTTTCGGAAAATAAGGCGGGTTGGTAGGGCTATTGGCGGTTGTCAACAGTCGAGTACCACTTCTGACGCCGGATTTTAAATCAGCTGCCCAACAAACACCCTTGTATGCTGATACTCCTGTTCCGGTAGATAGATTGTGGAGGCTGCCCTGGACGGGCTACTCTTCGACCATAAGGTCCATTGTGATGTCTAAGGATGTGATGATGTGAGTGTAGTGGAAGGAATTTTTGTGTATAGACTAGGATTGGTAGGATATGCGGCTGCAGCCGACTATGATAAGAACTATACCGATATTCATCTGGAGTACTGCAGAAAACCTTCTCAAGCATAGCCGGTTACTTCGTTCTTTTCCATACGCCAACAAATCAACTTTCCAACACCCATATCTGCAAAACCGTCCATTGAAATGACCATGAAATTTTGACTAGGAGCTCAAACGATTATCGATTCCAACAAACTTCACCGACGACAACTTTCTATCAGAAATGTACGGGATCCTTTTAATTTTATTTTGTGTATTAAATGTTTTTGTGAATTAAATATTTAAATATTTAAAATTATCACATAATATGTGCATTGCTATATTACACCATCCACCTTAATACAGAACAAATTAAAGAAGTAAATTGTGTATATAGTCTTATTAATAAAGACTTATAAATATAGTGTACTAGTATATACAGCTATTTAATTAAATTCATTCCACGTGAATTAAAAGTATAAGAGAATTATATTCATTTAGTCTGTAATACGACCTGAGTAGAATATTTAATAAATATTATTATATTTAATATACAAATTATAGAACATTAATCATTTTGACAGCTTAAAAAGCAGATAAAATTCGTGTATATTTTTTGGTGGTAGTGTTAAATTTACACTCATATTAATAAAATATTGAACCACTTTAATCGAATTGAAAGTGCTTCAACATCTTATCACTGGCAAATCTCTCAATGTTTCATCGTAAAAAAAGTTGGTCTTCGATTTTCAATTACCATAAATCAATGACCAAATATTTCATTTGAGAGTGTAGTCTCATATTTACATTTCACATCGATTAGAGAATTTCACACATCGAAGTTCGAGTTATCTGTAAAGAAGTGTCCAATCATTTAATTTTTAGAAAACATCTGTCAATTTAATACCCGTAAATTTAAAATTTTACCACACAAACTTTAAATTTCACAAGAAGAGAAGATTAAATATGTTTTCTCATATTTATCTCACTTTTTCAAGGCATTCTCAAGGGTTTCATCTTGAAAAATCTTTCCTCATTAGATGCTGAGGAAACATAAAATACTAACTGTCCACATGTTTCTATCTACTACAGTTTTGGCTCGGTTAATACTTATATCTTAGTACAGAGCTGACTGATTGCATAGTATTATGTAACAAAGCAAAATATGTAGAAACTTACAATGATTTTTTCCTATAGTTGACTTTATCAATTTATTTGAACGGAGTTGTACTGTATATTTTATATACAAAAAGAATTCGTAAATCAAAATATAATTCAAAACTAAAACAATATTTATTACTTATATAAATCTGATAATCTACCCCCTCTTTGGGGGTGGCAGCGGGTGGTGCCAAATATATGTAAAAGCATAACACAGCAAATTTAAAATTTAAAATAATTTTTTTTTTTAATCGTAGTCATAAAAAGATTATCTATATATTTTAAACAATTTCCGTAAAAATATACCATTAATGTCGAAGATTAAGATACTTATGTTGAATACATCCAATGGCCAGCAGCATCCATTAATCTTTGGAGTGATTTACTTGTTTTTTAAGTTAATGATACTCTATGCAGTAAAAAAAAGTAATTTCAGAAAAATATACAGGCTATTGCAATGTTATATAACTTAAGGTAGTAGGTGAAAGAATATAGTAGATTTATACAAGATTCAACATAAAATCATATTTTATCGTAAATTAAAATTAAAATTAATTTCTTTATATTGAGTCTCAATTTTAGTTGAAATTAATTTAAAAGTTTGTGAAATCAATAAAAAATTATTATTTTTTAAATTCTTTTTGTTTTTTTTATTTATATATTTTATTGTCCGTTAATGAACGGAAAATGTGAAACATATCACTAAAAATGACATTAAAAAAAGTTTTGAAAATACATTAATAGAAAATGCAAAACCACCATAAACTTTTAATTATTCTAATTTAAACTTTTATTGTAAAAAGCTCATTTTATAATTCATAAATGTTATACGTAATAAAAACTCAAGTATTTAGCATCTAGACAACTTTTTTTTCTGTCAAATGATAGATATCTGGTCGAATTATTAATAAAAATTAAAATTACTAATTTTGTATTGAATGGGTCGTTTCTTGACGAAAAACTTTTATAATTTTTAAATAAACATATAACGGATTTCGGTCAAAATAAAATTATAATTCCGAAAATCTCAAATATTTGTTTTATTTAATTAAGATTGCTACGTCAAAAGTTTTAAAAGATCTATAAAAAGAGATCTATATTTAGGAGAAAAGATAAATTAAATTTTTCGGTGTATTTTGGGATATGACACTATTAGTTACACAAATTTTAATAAAATCTTTACATTGATCTATTACACCAACCACCTTAAGTAGAACTCATCTAAATGAGAATAAACATTGAAAAAACTTTCAATGTCTTTTAAGGTAAGAATTTATGGTTTAAAAAACGACATAAATTTTGAAATAGCCTGTAGGAACGAAAAAACATTTTACCAAAGATTTGCTCTCGATCATTCTTCTTCATTAGTAAAACGAGCATAATAGTCTCCGGTAATTTAGCTATGAACAAATGTTCACTATGTAAGTGGATTTGTTGGGAAAGTGGATAAAATATTGGCACCTTAATCTTGTTTAAAAATTTTTATAAATTAACTTGAAAAATTTGTCTTTGGTACCATTATTGCATCTCGAATATAAATTTTCGCGTATAATACTTACCCTGCTTTTTATAAAATTTAAATATAATACATCTTATTTCATATTACACGTTCTCCGTACCTTCAAAACAAGGACCCTTATGGTGGTATTCAAGACCACTTTTTCCATAGTACTCAAAGTATTTTTGACTCGACTTGAACACTGTCTCCGCTATACACCATCCGGGAATCCTTTTCAGAAATAAGTGAATTTCTGTCAAGACTGTTAGACTGTTAAGTTCACTCTGAAATACCATTGCTCGGCTCAAGCGTATTAACAACTTCGATTAATCGAACAAGGACAGTTTCTTCTGCTATTTTGTAATAATAAAATTGATATTTAACAATCTAAATTAATGAATATTAATATGATAAAGCGCGGTAATCGTCACACCACGGATGATATAATATTGATTTTTTCAGTATTAGTTTGAAGTCAATTACTAGATAGATCTGAGTGGAGTGGAAGGAATTTTTGTGTATAGACTAGAAATAGGTATGATATGCGGCTGCAGCCGACTATGATAGGAATTAGGCCGATATTCATCTGGATTTCGTGAAGAAAATTGCAGAAAACCTTCTCAAGCATAGCCGGTTACTTCATTAAGTCAATTAACCGCCCCTTTCTGTTTTCTTAATAATTGACAAACTGCCGATGTCGGGATTCGAACCCATAACCTCCCAGTTTCCGAGTAGACATACTGCGCAGACATAACGCCTTAGACCGCTCGGCCACTTGGACTGGTACGTCAATTACTAACTTATAATTCCAACATATTATTATTTGTGTACAATTAAACGTCACAATACTATACCAATGTCCATTTCCAGTACGGTTCAGAAGACACAAGTACGAAAGAACAAGCGTATACGATATCGAATAACATGTCATTGAATGTAATAAATTATTCAAAAAATTCCCGATTCATGTATCAAATATTAGCCTAAAGATATTTGTTGTTTTAGCAACAAAAGAATTTTTTCATTGTCATGCAATAAAAAAACATTTTTTTTTTAAAATATAGAACTCCTCTTCTTCAAAATTCAATGTCTGGCTGACATCTGCTTATCCAAAATGTATTAAACCAAACACCTTTTCCACATTTCTGGGCTCACTACCGAACGACATTCAAAAGGTTTTTTACGATATGCAAGTTTTATAATATAATTTCAATAATTTTTTTAATATTCTTAAAAAGTATTTGAAATAATATTCTTTTCATGTATACACGGTGCCATTGGAGCATGAAAATTCATGCTCTTATATTATGTATGATGAAATAAGCAAGCCAACCTAAGAGGTATTTTGTATATACAAACAAGAAGAAACATTTCAGATTAAACTTGTCATTAAGTTAAAAATATTTTACAAATACATGTTTTGAATTTGTAATTATATTATATATTTTAACGTCTATACACAGGATTAGTAACGAAACTAGAGGGCTCGAGAAAACTATCCAGGTGTGGTACAGGATTGAAGAGATTGGTTACTTGCCAGGCTTCGGCGTACCTTCCCCTAAGACTTTATTATAACATTTAGTATCGATATTATGTTTTCAAGGTCCATGATCGATATTATATTTTTTACCGACGAAAGAAGGAGGTACTCAATTCAACCTGTATATATATTTTTTTATGTATGATCACGCATAACTTTTTACAGAGTAGTCCGATTTTGATTTCTTTTTTTGTTGGATAGGGTATACATCAAAGTTGGTCCCATACAAATTTGAAAAAAAAAATTTCAAATTTTAACCAGAAAAAAATGAAAAATAATACTTCCCAGCGCTTCCACTAAAGAAAAATATATATATCATAATATAGGTTCTGTGTGTTAACACTATTTGAAAGCACTCAATATCTTTGCGCAGTTTGAATGTGTTTTTAACAGACGAAAAAAACGAAGGAGGTTCTCAAGTCAACCCCTATATATTTTTTATGTATGACCACGCATGACTTTTTACAGAGTAGTCCGACTTCGATAATTCTTTTTTTATTGGATAAGGTATACTTCAAAGTTGGTACCATATAAATTTGAATTGTTTGTTGATTGTTCACCACTGAATTTTCATCTGTGAATCGATTCTTTTGAAACTTGACACACATATGTAGTTCTAATGACACTATAAGCCACAAAATAATAAAACTTTTTAACAAAAAATAGAACCGACGAAAGAAGAAAGTAACTGAAAAGCAAAAAATAATAACTTTGTAACAACAAATTAAACCGTCGAACAACGGAAGGAGTCCTATCTTCGAAAGAAGTCTTACACTAATGTAAATACCTAAATAATTTTGAGGCGGCGCCAAACAAACCAAACGTAATATTTTGTAATATTTACTTTTAACCAAAAATCAGATTCACCATTCGCGCATTTCGATGGAGATTTTTTAGCGCCGACTTAAAATTATTTAGGTATTTACATTAGTGTAGGACTTAGTTAGACTAAAAAGTTACTTTCTTTATTTTTTCCTTTCTTTTTTCGAAGGTTTAATTTTTTGTTACAAAGTGATAATTTTTTGCTGTTCAGTTACTTTCTTTATTCGTCGATTCAATTTTTTGTTAAAAAGTTTTATTATCACCTGAATATATATGAAGTACGTCTGTATATAGAGGTGTCCCAGATTTTCACCAAATTTTTCAGATCACATCACATCAAAAACTTTCTTACTAATAATATATAAGATAAGGTGAAACTTTTTGTTTGCAAAAAAAGTTTGTAGATGGGAACATTAGATGTTGGAGAGCATTAGTTTTGGATAGTAAATATTTGAAATGCCTATCAGGTATATATAATTTACAATAACAGGTATCATCCACGTATGATACTATGGGTCACAAAAGTAGCGTTCTATTTTCAATATTTCAGTGTTGATGTGTACTTTATTCATTTGGTTTCGAAAAATGTATATATATATAAATGTATATATATATATATATATATATATATATATATATATATATATATATATATAAATTTTACGATGGTCATTTCTGATATCTACTAGGTAGGTTAAAAAAGTGAATAAAATTTTTGTTCTTAATTTTAATAATAATCATTTTCTAGGCTAATTTTGACCCAAACAGGACGAAAATGAGGATCATTTTAACGTCCGACCGACACATTTCAAAATTTTGCCTTCGCAATTAATACAGTTTGGAATTTTAGCACTATGGATCTGATACCTTGAAAACCGTTAATCGTATCATATTTTAACCAACGCCATCGTTTTCGCTAGGTCCAAATTATTTTCTTCTCAATTTAAATAATAATCATTTTCTAGGCTAATTTTGACCCAAACAATACGAAAATCCGGTTCATTTTAACGTCCAACCAACATATTTCAAAAGTTTGCCTTTTCAATCCATACAGTTTGGAATTTTAGCACTATGGGTCTGATACCTTGAAAACCGTTAATCGTATCATATTTTAACCAACGCCATCGTTTTCGCTAGGTCCAAATTAGCTTAAAACCAAGTTTTTATCAAAATCGGGGACATGAAATTTTCGTCCAATTTTAGCGATTTTTTAAGGGGTACCCCTTGGAAAAAATGTCAAAAAAGCGAAGAAAATTTTTCTTCTCAATTTAAATAATAATCATTTTCTTGGCTAATTTTGACCCAAACAATACGAAAATCCGGTTCATTTTAACGTCCAACCAACATATTTCAAAAGTTTGCCTTTTCAATCCATCAATCCATACAGTTTGGAATTTTAGCACTATGGGTCTGATGCCTTGAAAACCGTTAATCGTATCATATTTTAACCAACGCCATCGTTTTCGCTAGGTCCAAATTAGCTTAAAACCAAGTTTTTATCAAAATCGGAGACATAAAATTTTCCTTCAATTTTAGCGTTTTTTTTAAGGGGTACCCCTTGAAAAAAATGTCAAAAAAGCGAAGAAAATTTTTTATCTCAATTTAAATAATAATCATTTTCTAGGCTAATTTTGACCCAAACAATACGAAAATCAGGTTCATTTTAACGTCCAACCAACATATTTCAAAAGTTTGCCTTTTCAATTCATACAGTTTGGAATTTTAGCACTATGGGTCTGATACCTTGAAAACCGTTAATCGCATCGTATCTGAAATTATATATATATATATATATATATATATATATATATATATATATATATATATATATATATATATATATATATATATATATATATATATTGTATATATATATTTAGCTTTCATATAAATGCGGACAAAATCGCAGGAAACAGCTTGTATGCTATAATAGCATACACAGAATTTGCAGGATATCCACAAACATTCTGAATATTTTGAATATGTGTATCACAATTATTTCGTAAGGTCTATAACTTTTGAAACCACCAGTATCGAAAATATAGTATCCTATAATATACTTTAATGACGACTTCCTACATCCATAGTTAGTTTACCACCGATATTCGACTTCAATTGATTGATGTTCGACTATAATAATTCCCGTTTAAACCATGGGAAACAGATGTCAGTTAATTAAATGTTATACACCTAATAAAATTAGTATTTGCTGGAAACTACAAATGTTTAGTCAACAACTAAAACTTTGAGGAATTTGTAATTAAACTATCAAAGTCGAGGGATGTATGTTGGTTGTATACAAGAACATTTATGAGAAATATAAATTAATACATTTTCAACAACAAACTTCAACTAAAAAAAAATATAACCGCAACCGCTAGAAGAAAATTGGAATTTGAGAAGTTATATGTTCTTATATCCATCAACAATAACTATTTATGTTATAATTTGTCTTATGAACTAGATATTCAGAGGCCCGAGGTTCGATTCCTGGTTGACGAGTTAATTTTTTCATATCAGTATTTAAATAGAAAACTCTCTTTAAAATCAAAAATAAAAAACAAGTGAAAATAACAACTAACTGGGTTAATTGCTTGAATAACTGGTATATACTGTATTTTTGAAAAAAAGTTACAAACCAAAGTTTTTTATTAAAAAAAAAACGAATATTTTTTGTCATTAAATTTATGTTCTATCTCTGACGATTTCAAATTTGGAAAGTTTTTTCCCATTTTGCTCAAACAGGCGGACGGACAGATTTGCGGAAATGTCAGAATTAGATCATTTTATTAACACCTATAACAAAATAGTTTCAACCGTTATAAAGCCGGAACAAAACTTTATATACCCTGGTTATATACAGGGTATAATAATTCGAAGAAAACTATTTTTTCTACTTTTGGTGAAAACAATAAAATAAACTGGGTCCTTTTTCTTTTTTTTAATAATTGGTGATGATCGTCAACCCTTTCCGAGAGGGGTGTAAAGGGTGCCCAAAATGAGCTGGAAATTTTTCCATACAACACTTTTTTTTATAACTGATGTTAATTATAGCTATACTAACAACTATTATTCGAAACATTTTTTCCGAAATCCGAATAAATAAGGCACAAATCAACATATATATATATATATATATATATATATATATATATATATATATATATATATATATATATATATATATTTGCTTTATTCGAAAAATCGTAATATAGAATAGTCATATGGCATGAATTCATTTATTAGCCCTTTTATACACGTGACTGTTTCGTTGAATGTCGTTATTTGCAAGGGCAGCATTATTTTCTATGCTTAAGTTTTGAGTTTATTTTGAAATAGAGACGTTTTCTATTTTGATGCGAATTTACGTGTAACTTATTGCACTGCTTGGGTATGTGTAATATCTCCTTTCTTGTGATTGGTTTACTTTGATCATGTGACTAACGCGCTTGACAAAGGATAAACATAGATTAATATTTGTGAAATTAAAATTGTGAATGAATGTCATTCAGGTAGATATTAATATTTGTTTGTTATTATATACATTATATATATATATATACGTATATATATATATATATATATATATATATATATATATATATATATATATATATATATATATATATATATATATATATATATATTATACATATATTATACATATATTATACAAACTAAAATCTGCTAATAAATGAACTCGAGTTAAATTAGAGATAAATATAGACTGTATGTTTGAAATCCGTATTTAATATAAATATCTGTAAATTATTTATAATACATCATAGATCGGTTAACTTAGCACCCACCATTACTAAAAATATCACAACTATTTATATACCGTACATATACTGAGCTCTACGTCATGTACTATTTTGCTTCAACACACGCCCATATGTCTAAAAATATGGTTCGTGATGTACACTCCTGTTCATAAAAATTGAACTAGTTTAAACATGCTAATTGTTACTGTATGTAATATTATAGATGTATTTAGTAATATATACGCTTAGAATGTGAATTACTGGTTCAATTTTTTGAAAGGGAGTGTACACAATTCCAAAAAAGTACTGTTCTTTTTTCAAAATTTTATAATGGATTGGTGGCAAATTCATTCAACTTTCGAAAAACTGCTTTAGATAAAGGTTTTTCAATACAAATATTCAACTTTTATTAAACCTTTTTCCAAAATCCGAATAAATAAGGCACAAATCAATTTTAAAATTTTGAAATGATAGCTCGACTTTTGATGTCATTTGTAATGAACAACTTTTATTCGAAACTTTTTCCCAAAAAATGAATGAATATGGCTGAAAACAACTAAAAATTTAGAAAAAAGAACGCTACTTTTGTGGCCTATAGTACATACCAAAGTACACTATGTATGCAATGTGTATGTATATTCGATTGCAAGTTTGAGCTAAAATTGTTGCAAAACTATTTTGTTTTATTCTTATATCTCTTACATTATTGAAGGTAGATATGTTCCCTGATGCGGGGATGCGTGAATCCATTCACAAACTAGCTTTTTAAGTCTAGACTATGCTGGAATTTCGTCTCGTTTGTATGTTATACTGCTGACAGAAAGAGATACGAAAATGAACTTTTGACTAATTTTTGAACATCAATAACAAAATTTGTTTTCTTTGATATTACTAAACTCTATGAATATTATCACTAACTCTACGAAGTTGGGAAAAACTATATACAGGATATAAAAATTAAATTATGGAGGTTTTGATAAAGTTCCGGTGCCAAATTCACTGTACTTTGATTATCTATGACTGTCATATCAAGTGTTTAAATTATCATTATATTTCATATATGATATTATTAGCATGCTTATTATATATGTAGTGAATTATTCATGCTCCAAGGTAATAATTGTCAAATCGTGATCCCAAACAATGATGAATTGTTATAATATGTATGATATTACTATTATTATGTAACTTCAAGCAGGGCCGTCTTTAGGCCATACAACGACTCTTGGACGTACAAAGTTTGGGGGTTCTATTAAACAGCCGTTAAAAATTAAAACACGCGTCTTTAGTGGTGATTTTAGCGTTTCGACTTCTATTAGCGTCACTGTGAGCACTAAATAAATGCCCATTATTCCAAACAAACTTTCTATAACTTTCTATGACAAACGAAACAGCTTAATTATTCATATTCGCCATATTGAAATGCAACCAATAAAAAATGTAGAACAAAATTATAATAATAATTTAATGATGAAGCGACACTGCTACAAGATCAACTGACGCTTATACAAGCTCACTCAATGCCCAAAACGAACGGTATTTTTCTGAGTAGTCATGAGTAGTCCCTAGGCAAAACGAACATCAATGGTTTCTTAGAAACGTTAGCGCTGAAATGCAAGTGCCCAAGACGAGTGAACCTCACAAAGTGTAAGGTATAGTCAGTCCACCGCGCTGTCTATTTGAAAGCCCTAATCTCAAAGAGTGCTGGACGGATTTTATCACCTTTTTCGCCAATAGTTAGAATGTCTCTGGGAAAAAGTTTATTTGTATAAGTAGTACATTTTTGTTGTAAATTAGCTGGGCTGTATTGAATTATGTCAAGGAAGTAGTCGAAGAACAATTACTCCGCTCGATAGTGTTTTGCACTCTCTGGTATGAGAAATCAAGTTTATATTTATTCAATTTTTATGAAAAATATTTACATTTGGAAAATAAACAATTTATTAACATCCGTTTACAAACATAGTTTTCTATTCTCGAAACATCACTAAATATTAATACAAAAATATGGCGAGAAACATTCACGTGACCTCTATATGCAGAGTTTAACAAATGGCTTTAACATATATCATTCATTTTTGGTATTGAATGGATCTTTCCTTGCACCAAGTAGATAGATAGATAGATTGTAGAGGCTACCCTGGACGGGCTACACTTCGACCATAAGGTCCATTGTGATGTCTAAGGATGTGAGGATGTGAGTGAAGTGGAAGGAATTTTTGTGTATAGACTAGGAATTGGTAGGATATACGGCTGCAGCCGACTATGATAGGAACTATGCCGATATTCATCTGGAGTTCCTGAAGGAAACTGCAGAAAACATTCTCAAGCATAGCCGGGAACTTCGTTCTTGTCCATACGCCGACAGTTTAGTCAATTTACCACCCCTTTTTTTTTCTTAATAATTGACAAATTGCCGATATCGGGATTCGAACCCATAACCTCCCAGTTTCCATGTAGGCATACTGCGTTGACATAACGCCTTAGACTGCTCTGGACTGGTAAACTATGAACCAAGTAACTATGTTTTCTTCAAAATATGATACTCTGAGAAAGAAATTCTTGAATGAAAACAAGGATTTCTTTCTCAGAGTATATTATTTTCAAGAAAACATATTTACTTGGTTCAAGAAATTCCTTCTATCAGTGTGTAATAAGGATTATTATATATTTTCTGAAGAAAAGACTATACTTCCCAAAACTATAGTAGAATTTTAACAAAAGTATGTACGAAACTATTGAGCTTTAATTGAGCTTTAATTTTATTATCAGCATCGAAAACAATCTCTATATTTTACCTATATAGAGGTAAAAATCAGAACAGAGACAACATTATATTTTATTTATATAAAAATTTTCCGGAAATGAGACTGAAGGAAAAAGTCATGTAACACAATCAATAAATAAATAAAAAGGAAGATTATTAAGTTTCACGGAGAAGAGGTAACTACTTGTACACTACATTGAATTAGCTAATAGAGAAAAACTTCAAACTATTATTTATTCAGATAAGGGAATATATACAACGCATATACAGGGTGAGTCAGGAGGAACGAACCAAACTCCGGGAGTTTAAAATTATTACACGTAAAAATTATTTTTAAAAAGCGCATGTTATTATGCGATTTTAATTTTTTTTTTATAATAGGGAATATGCATGAAAATTTTTTGTCGCTTGAATTGAAGCATGTTTACTGGACAAATATCAAGGTAAAATTACTTTTTAAATAACTTTAAAAATAAGCGAGATATGAATGATTGAAATTCCCGATTAGACAAAGAGGGTGATAGCCCTCTTGATATGTTATGTGACGTCATATTACACTTTCACCATTTAAAATACACGTAAAACTCTGTTTTTAGTATTTTTGTAAGAAAGAGACAGATAATAATTTTTAAAAGCTTATAGCTTCCTTGATATTTGTCGGATTTTAATTTCGTTTTTAACGTTCGTAGCATACTCATTGCGAGTGTTTTAAATCAACAATTTTGAATACTGTAGAATACAAAGAATATAAGAGATTACATATATATAGAGTGAGTCAAAAGTCATGGAGTTTTTTGAAAGGTAGGATAGGAAATGAAATTCTAAGATGAAAAGTTCGTGGACATTTTTGCACCTGACCCATCGTTAATTAGATATTAATTAAATAAAGAAATCAATTAGAGAAGCGCGTTAACGGAATCAGAAATGGTGGTGGATGAACGCAGCGTCAGCAGAGATACTTGAGAGCGAGCTCTCCCCATCACTACCGTAGATCGTGGTAGAAATCGCAAGAAGTCTAATAAAAATAAGAATAATCAGATTTTCGGAAAAAAAGAAATATATTTTTTTGCAATATTTTTCAAAACTCTGCTATAAAACCTATACCGGATTGAAACACATAAGATTGACTCGTTCTACGGTAGCGGTGAGGAGAGGTCGCTCCCCTCACGTATCTCTGCTGCCGCTGCGTCCATTCCGCACCATTTCTTATTCCGTTAACGTCCTTCTCTAATTGGTTACTTTATTTAATTAATATCTAATTAATGGTGGGTCAGGTGTAAAAATGCCCACGAACTTTTCATCTTAGAATTTCATTCCCTACCCACCCTTTCAAAAAACTCCATGACTTTTGACTCACTCTGTATACATGAATACAGAAAAAAACGCTATTACAAGGTTTAACTTCCTAAGTAATTTGCAAACTTTACCTATTATATTTTATATCCACTTTCTTTGAAGGTTAATATTAGAAAATCAGTTATTTATCTTTTTATTTAATATTTAGAGACGTGTTGCTTGTGGCAATAAACGGGAAATTGAAAATAAATACAAATTTGCATGTAAATGATTTTACTACATTCTTAGGCTAGACAATTTCTCAACCCACACGAAATTTATTTAAAACTATAAATATGAAACAGAAGGGATAAATTGGATTTCTGTTATCGACTGGGAAAAAAAAGATTAACATATTTACATTCTTCGATAAACGTAGACGAAGCTTTATGAAAATTGATTAGTAAAAAATTTTGAAAATTGATTTTTACATATTCGTGTACATTTTACAAGAAATGCAGTTAGCTATCGCTTTTATATAATTGAGAGGTGTGCATTATCCATTCAGGTTTCGAAAATATTCTTCGAATAAAAGTTGTTTATTATAAATATACTAACAACTTTTGTTCGAAACATTTTTCCGAAAACCGAATGGTACAATCACAAGTGTCCATTGAACACTTCTCAGCTCTTCGACTTCTTAAAGATCCCTACACCAACTAGGAAACGAGCTGAGGATTTTTAGACGACTGAACAGATGTTTATCAAACGCAGCTAAAATCCAGTCTACAAATCGATCCATCCGTTTGAGAGCTACGATTCCACAAACAAATAAACTGGTAAAGGTTTCAAACATACAACAACCCTCTTTTGGCGTCAGGAATTAATTAAATAGATATTTAGTTGCCATTAAGAACAAAACATCTGGGCAATAATAAAATAAAATGACATGTTTTTATTACTTCCCATTTCAAAGAGGACTATCTGTACTGCAAAGTGAAAAAAACAAAAATATTTTTTTTTTCATTTTCATCTACTGAGACCCCCATAATGAATGCAGTTTTGAAAACGAATTCGACCCGTTCTCACTTCAGTGATAAATCAAATTCACTTTAAATAAACTTTAAAACTAATGTTCATTTTCTATGCATCACGTGTCTATAAGTTGGTCTTTTCACGTTTGAATAAATCATCATAAAACTTGAATAGTTAGAACTCATCTTTATTTAATGTACCATGTACAAAAAAAACCGACCAAGTTTATGACGAACCACGTGAAATGTCGGGTTCCGTAGTAAGACTTCAAATATTCAGTTCAATTCATATTCTTTTTACACGCTCATAAGATTGCAGATGTTTATCTCTCACATGAAAGTTTTCATGAAAATCTATAATCTTAACTTAGTGCACCGTTTACGTATGTGTAATATCTCCTTTCTTGTTATTGGTATACTTTGACCATGCTGACTGACGCGGTTGACAAAGAAATTGACATTAACAAGATGGAAATTAATGATGATTATTCCTATGGATAATGAAATCTGGTGGAACTCATTAGAAACAGAGTAATCAGGCTCAACTGAGATAGTATCATATGCGTTACTAGGGTTACGTTATATAACTAATTGTTTAAATGTAGCCTGACTAAAGCCGCCATTTTTGAATATGACGGCATCAGTAATTTTACCAATAGCTGTTCAATAACTTGCGAGTGATAACTTTCATGTGAATTTCATCGTGTGAACAACTATGTAATTTTTAGTATATCAATTGTTTTTAATGCGATTGGAAACTTTTAGGTATAAAATGGGCTAATACTATATAACTGTGATTCAAGGTTCCTAATCTGACTACGGAACCTAAAAAAAAAGGCTAAAAAACTATAACAAACCCGTATAGCATTAAAGTAAACAGTTAGGTACTAAATGATATAGAAAGCAATGTAAAATTTTAAATATTAAAACTAAATTACATGAAACTTTCTTACCTCACATGTTTTTAATGAGAAACATAAATGGATTATCTGTTGAATGTAGTATACTATACATAGTTAGTTAGTTAATGCATCTTAAACGTAATTACAGTTTTAAACTTTGCTATACTCTCAGTAAAATATTGAACATAAAATTACCTGTAATTTGTAGAATCTATGAGAGATTTTCCAATAATATAGAGATGGTTATTTTTAATATTCTGTAGTAGCTGCTATCTAGATTAAGTTTTATTGTTTATGTACTAGTGATGCCGCGAGACGAGACGAGACGAGATTAGCATGTCTCTTGTATTGTATTGACTGGTAAAAGTTTTCTTTTGTATTGTCTCGTTTGGTTTTTACAGTTGAAGTTTTTCTTGAAAAAATACATTTTAAAACAAGTGAAAATAACAACTTATTGAGTTAATTGCTTAAATACCCGATATATATTAGGTAATTTTATGTACCACCTACACCAAAATTTATTTTCTGCGATCGATATTTTCAACCGTTAAAGAGTCGGAACTAAACTTAATGGATACCCTGGGTATACATTATATACCGAGTATAAAAATTAAATCATTATCACCCTAAATGATTAGATAATTTGTGATTGGTAGATATTTACAGATTAAAAATCTATATAGATTGAAAAAAAGTACTATTGTCTGTCTCTCGACTATTTATCGTAAATCAGGATCTAATTTTGGTCTCGTCTCTCGCGGCAACACTATTATGTTCACACGACACTCTTCAATATCAGAGAATGGATCCCACACACAAGATAAATGAAAATGAGATTCTAGTAAAATTTTATGATAGAAATATGATATATATATATATATATATATATATATATATACACTCCCGTTCAATAAAATTGAACAGACCTGAAATGTTAATTTTCTTACATTTGATAAAGCTCCTCACTTTTGTAACTCTCTGTATAATAATTAATTTATAGACAAAGATAAGTAGTATATATTTTAAGTGTGAAAAAAAAATGGAAGTATAGTAAAAAACATTTACTACAAGAATAATAAAAATTGGGAGAGATTGATTCGGTTCAGATCTGTTCAATTTTATTGAACGGGAGTGTACATCAGAACCACTTTAGCTACTCGTAAAGGTAAAATTACCTGTAACTGAAGATCATATAATAAATTTTGAAACTGAATATACAGACTTCAACGTGGTATATGTCAAAAGAGGTTATATACTCTACCTCGAAAACTGATGTTAACTTCACAGGTTTGTTTTTCATGATGTCAAAAATAATATTATGGCTAATGTTATGTTCAAGATATCCTGGTATATTCGACCTATAACCTAAGAATTAAATAAAAAGACAGATTGTGGACTTGAAACCAAAATTTGCCTGAATATTTAATAATAAATACACAAGTTTGTTGGTAGTTATGACAAGTTTTAACTTGGCGACATATGCAGTGCACTAAAGGCGTCAAAATACTGAACTCGAAAATCTAGTGCGAGTAAAAGTTTCATAGTAAAGTTTTGTTTATCATTAGGATTTGCAGTAACATTAGATTTGTTTTTATGACATCTTCCTTTTGATATAAATAAAACCACCATTTTTTTAGTGGAAGAAGTGAAAAATGAATTGGATATAGAAATGGGTTGAACCGGACCTTAACTCAACAGTCCGTTGAAAATAATAGCGCTTAGTAAAACTCGAAGAACTACTCTACGCTGGAGAAATATATAACGCTATTTTTTATTTAAATTATTTTAATTAATTGATAATTAATATGTTTATATAACTTGTACATAATATTTTATAATATGGCGCGTAAAGAATGCACTTATCAACCATTATTCACTGTATGTAGCAACGATGTACTATATTTATGTATATGTTAACCGACCTATGTAACTGGAGAAGTATTGATTATATGCTCACTTTAGGTATCTTAATTACAGCTCGTATTATGTATTAACAAAAATATTTGTTTTTTATTGTTTTATACATAGTGGCAAACAGCTTCTCCGGTACCCCATTATTGGCCCCTCCCCCATCCACTGTGGTGATCAAGCTTGGGCGAAAAGTTTCCTGACCCTTCTATTGACCTGATCAGAATTTATAAATAGGATACAAAAAAATCAATCCGAGCCGGTAAGATAATTGAATCATCTATATCATAGCGATGTACCATTTGAAGAACGGAGCGTACCAGCCAATTTCCCATAGCTAAACATTTTCATTACTGAATTAAAAATATTAGAAACAATTAACATTTAATGAAACGATACCAAAGTTTATTCCTTAATGGTTTCTTGAAGAATTTTAATAGTTTTGTATTTTTTTAGAAATACGTATGTAGGTTTCCTGAATATTCTTGTGTATATTTTTTTTTAAATTCTACAGATTTTTGAAAGTTTTACATATTTCTAAAGGGTTAAAAACAATTTCAAATGAGGTCTTCATAGTCTAATTAATATAAAATATACTTCTGTGTAGTCCCTAATATCATTTCATTAAACAGTGTATCGTACATTACCAGATAAGTAAAAGAATATCATTTGTATATAGAGGGTATGTGGCGTTGAGACACCATATTTTTTCTTCTGAATAATAAATTTATTTTAAGTAAAAAATTGGAAATGTTACTACAAGTATTCAATTTAAGACAAAAGAAGTACTTAATTTATATCATATAATATATATATATATATATATATATACTTTTTCACAGAAAACTTTTGCTTCTCGAAACACTTTCATTTTAAATGAAATATGACATATTTTTATAGTATATATCACTTTCTTCTCTAAAGAAATACTGATCGTATATATAGATATATGGAGAAAAAAAAACTCCGAGCCATAGGATATGCATATAGGATAAGATTTCGTCTGTCGTTTAAAAAATATTATTCTAAAAGTTCCGTAATTTATTATAAAGAGATTTTTATTTATACGAATTTAAAATTTTTCGATGATTCACACCCAACAACTCTAGAAGTTTTTCACTATTTATTTCTTATTACCACATTCTTGAAATATAGAAAACTATATTTTCGACGTAATAATTTTAAAAGTCGAACAGAGATAAAGCTTATAGCCTGATAATTTATTGAAACTTAAATGTTTCTTCAAAGAAGAGTTTTTGGAAAATATGACCCGGATAAAAATTGTATATCTAATTTTTTTTAAATATAAAAAATCGTTACGCAGGAGCTGCGTCAACTTAGCGAATTTTCTTAGAATACACAAATATCTCTAGTCACAATTTAAGTATGATCAAAATGAAATGTCGTATGTGATATCATTTTAGTATTTTCAAGACCAATTTTATTAATAAATGACATACGTCAAGGGAAAAGGGGGGCATAAAGATAGAAGAAAACACAAAATATAAAATACCTCTCTTAATATTGGAATAATCGAAACAGAAAAACGTGTAACAGAAAAATGATAAGAAACAAAATTACAGTAAAACTTAGTACCTACAACTTAACACCTGATAAATTTTTCGATTTTTCAAATATTACGGGAGATATTCCAAATTTTGTGTTTCCCTCTCCCTCTAAACCCCCCTTTCCCTTTGTCCAATTACACCCATTAACGAACTTGACATTTAGAATACCAAAAGCGCTTCAAATAGCAAATTTCATTCCAATCGGAATAAAACTGTGACCACTAGAGAGTCCACCGACACATAACAACACATATAATATATATATATATATATATATATATATATATATATATATATATATATATATATATATATATATATATATATACATATATAAAAATTTTAGAGATTGTGATTATTAACAACTAATAGGTAGGATCGATTTTTACGAAATTCCAACATTGATGCAAAAAAAATAGCTGCATTTCCTTTGGAGGAAATTCGCTAAAAACAGAACTATAAGTATGATTAAAAACTATTCACAAAACAACCTCAGAACAATTACCAAGAATAAAGGGTAGTTTTTATAATTCAAAAAATATTGGTTTAAAACCACTTGTGAACAAAAAAATAGTGAAATACAAAATAGAAAATTTTGAGTACAAAAAAGTTTTTTTTTAATTTTTTTGCATTCATAGCGAACAGAACAGAACCTCAGGGGTTGAATATGTAAAAGCATTAATTATATTCTATACGAAAAAATTTTGTGATGAAAAAAATATATATATATAAAAATTGTAAATTTTAAGAAATCCGTACCATTAACGTTCCTGTTGTACAAGGTGCATTGTCGTAATTAACAAACATTATTTTATTTAAACAAACATATTTCGGATGTTTAACAGTTCCATAATGGATTAAGGTAATTCCAGCATTGACTAATCAGGACAAAAAACCGGTGTGATTTTATTATAGAACAAATACATATACACATATACATATATTTATATACAAATTCATGTAATTTTGAAAGAGAAAAATATTTTAAATTATATTTCGAAAATAAAACGGGAAAACGGGATTTAAAAAAAATTTATTTAAGGAATATTTATCTATACTATCCTAGTTTATTCTGTCGAGTATTTTTTTTAATACAATAGATAATAGTTGAGCGGGCATGAAGTTTTACATGCTTCTAATGAGAGAGAATGATTACTTCGTTATTAATTATCTCGCGCTCTAAACGGTCAAAAATTCTGAAACTTCGGGATTTACTTGAAAGCATTATTTTTAACCTGTAAAAATAAAATGAGCAAAATCTTTCGAAAAGTGATTTAACGCTAGAACTATCTTAATCATCCGAGTTTATGGCATTATTTGTATCTGTTGGTATCTCTCCTATCGGTGTATGCATGCACCGATATTGTCCATTCGCGAACTCATAGTTACTTTGTAGCTCATAAAAGACGCGAGAGATATCAGCTTATTAGCTCTTTTCATTTCCATATTATAGTTTCGATGGATAGAAAGATGGTCATCTAAAAACAATTAGAACAGCTCTATCAGAATTATTTTATCGGATCAATATTTCTACTCGTTACATTAATAGTGGGACTTATAATTACCGTTCTTTATATTACATACATAATAATATTATATACTTAATATAAAACACTTTAACGTTGTCTCAAAAAATATATATTATATATATATAAAAATATTAAAAATATATATAAAAAAATATATTAACAGATTGTTTCGAGCAAAAAGCTTGAACTCTACTTAGTGGACGAAAAAAAAATGCGTATATTATAATAAAGATCAAATCAAGGCTATATCATTAAAAGACCCTTTCCAAATACCATAAGATTTTTACAAATTATTTTTTCGACACACTCATTTCAAGATATTTAAATCTAGAATCCAAGTTTTTGACGTTATAAAAAATCTTTCATTCTTCGTCAAAGCATTTAAAATGCTAAATTACGTACCCACCAAAATTGTTCCATCTTCAAATTTTTTCTGCACTTGACGGTCTTGTAGGACGTTTAACGAATATTGAACAAATAGTATGATTATAATTTATTTTTTTCAAATCTACCCATGCAAATGGTATAACATAAATGTTTTTAATAGCCTCACAGTTGAATTGGTGTAAATTGTTGTTTATATAACGGTTTTTTTCATATACAGGATTTATTTTCAAAAAGTGTATCTATTTCAAAAATATTAGGATTACGCCACAAATGATTTGGTATATATATATAAGCTTATGGCCCTACCTGACACATCATTATTCAAACGATAGTCTCGAAACTTAAGAGACCAGTGTTGGAAAAGTGCGGTTAATCCCAAATGTTGTTGAGGATGATCCCAAAATATGAAAGACTGCAAGACTGCAATGATTCACCAATACAGCATTCAGTGTTGCCTTTATTTGTGAGATGAAATCCGATCTAATTGTCTGCAATAACAGTATACCAACATCACCAAAGCTATCGCAGTTTCAAAATTGACTCGCTTTACTAGTAGCTCATTCTGGTTAGAGTAGTCTTAGTTCTCTACATAAGACTTTAGCTAAAGCGGCCTCTAGCTAAATTTTGTTTATGCAGTGTAACTATATGTAAATATTAAGCTTTATTTTCATGAACGACCAACTACTAAAAGCCAAATGAATTCGACTAGCAAATAATTATTGGTTCTGTTCGATGAGATTCGACTTTATCTCCGTTTCTTAGGCTCTGTAACAGAGGCCACCGATCTTATAGTAGTAACCTTAACCGTGTGTTAATGATCTGGGTAAAGGACAAGAAATTGTATGCAGACCAGCAATTGGTGGGTTATGTGGATGCAGCTGACTTTGATAGGAACTATTCATATATTCATCTGGAGTTCGAGAAAGGAAACTTCATAAAACGTTCACAAGCATAGCCGGTTATTTCGTCCATACGCCGACAGTTCTGTCAATTAATTTCTCCATTTATTTTAATTGACAAACGCCCACCGTTTGTACTCGCAATCTTCCAGTTCCAACCAGAGCGTCTTTTACCACTAGGCCACTTGGACTGGTTTGGACAAAATTTTAAATAGGACAAGCCTTGTATAATAATTATGTTAGCATTAATATAATATATGGACGGAACTTTATACATAAACAGTTGGACTTTAACACTGCAATGTTAATAATAAAATGATTTAGAATGCTTATTGTGTACAGATTAATATGATATGTATATAGATCTTGTGAAATCTTCACACCAGATTTTGTTGGCAACAGTTTATCTCAACTTTAAGACGAACAAATAGACTTTAAGCTTTAATTTCATTTGATACTGTTTGAATGGACAAAATCAAAGACATGCAGACAGACACTCGAACTTGATTGTGTTCAATCGTTCCAAGTACATAGCTTATAAATCACATTCTATATAATACGTTCTATAAATGTATGTTAACTATAAAGATTACTAAATGAACCATTACCATCAATAGCTGGAAAAACTAAACTAGATTTTTATTTAACGATTGTTGACCATGGCAAATGATGTGTAAATAGTTTGCTCGAGAATTGTATATAATATTTTATATATTTACCTACCCCCAGCCACAAACAAACAAACCGACCACCTACGACAGATTTCAAGTGCGCTGTTTGTGTATGTAGTATAAGTAATAGGTCACCCCTATTCAGAGCTTAGACTGTATACATACACAAACTATTTACAATCATGCTTCATTTGTGTTTAAAAAATAAAAAATTCAATAAAATTATCCTTCGTACAGTGATAAAATGAAACAATTTTAAACTCTTTTGTCAGTAGTACACACTCAGCGAGGCAAGGCGACACATAGCGAGCATAAAAGTGTACTCACAACGCTCGGTCTGCCTCGTGTCGACTCGCGTCTCCTCGTAACAAAATTATAATAATAATTTAATGATGAAGCGACACCGCTACATATTAAACCGCTTTAATTATTGCCCAACTTCACAAGAAAGACGTATTCTATACCACATATTGGTGCATATACTGGACCAAGAATCCGGATTATCTTAATTCTTTAAATTGAATATCTTCTGCACTCTGGTTTTCGGACCTATTTTATAATGTGATTGGTTTTCGATGATTATTTTCCAATTCAATAAGTAAATTATACTTAAAAAATCTAGAATGGGAAAAAACTGTAATGTTCAAACCGGATTTTACTGAAGGTTCATAATTGTTCAAATAGTATTATAAGTGAACCAGTCCAAGTGGCCGAGCGGTCTAAGACGTTATGTCTGCGCAGTATGCATACTTGGAAACTGGGAGGTTATGGGTTCGAATCCCGACATCGGCAGTTTGTCAATTATTAAGAAGAAAAAAAAAGGGGACAGTTAATTGACAAAACTCTCGGCGTATGGACAAGAACGAAGTAACCGGCTATCGCTTCCTTCACGACCTCCAGATAAATATCGGCATAGTTCCTATCATATCCTACCAATTCCTAGTCTATACACAAAAATTCCTTCCACTCACATTCTCACATCCTTAGGCATCACAATGGACCCTATGGTCGAAGTGTAGCCCGTCCAGGGCAGCCTCTACAATCTATCGATTATAAGTGAAGTGCAACAAAAAAAAAATTGAAATTTGAGATGAAAAAACCTATACCTTACGAGTAATTCTGATAAAATTTTACTTATCTTACAGAATAGCAAGGGTTCATACTGTCGCGGTATCCTGGCTCTCTTTATCCTCAAAGGAGCGCTGCCCGAACCTGCAATGATTCCGATACTCGACAAAAACAAAACAAAAATATATTAGTAAACGATATTACTAAATATTTTGTAATTGGAACAACACGCACGTTTTTGTTTAAAGAAAAGAAAAAAAAATTAAATTAAACACAAGTTTTTACGAAACAAAAAAAAACCTGATTTTATTGCTTTAAAAAAAAATGATTATCCAATTTCTTTTTCAATAATTATTTTAATTCTTTTTCACACAATGTTAAACTTTGAATTACTTGACCAAATTACTTGTACAAATTCCAACTTATACTTTGATCTGGATTGAACAACAATTATATACTTTGATACTAGCGGACAATAGTCGATATTAAACTGATCAGACACGATTTAAAAACAGATTTGAATCGACACTGGTCATGGTTTATATACCCGCCATGGTTCGTTCTAGAATATGATTGTTTTTTTTGAATAAATATTTTGTTTTTGACAATATATTTTTGCATGGAGGCTTCTAGAATATTTTAGTATATCAACACCCATGGACGTAGTCGGAGTGTTCAGACTATTTATAAAATTAATTAAAAATGATACCTCTACTTGGGTTTGACCCATAGTCATACCCCGCTTGGTTGATATTTAAGCAGAGACTTAATGGACATGGCCAGTGTGAATTCAAAATCTATATACAAATTTTATGATACATTCTTAACTGTAATAAGCCAGCTTACTTCTGTTTATTTGTTTTACAGAAATTATCTTGTTTTTACAAAATTATTTATTTGTGATCTGTTATTTTGAAAAACATTCAATTTGTATGACTTTTGATTAAAATTAAATGTAATAATTTTATATAAATTTTTGATTTTTTTTAAAATAGAAAAAACTTTAAATCAAAAGCAACAATTAATCTTATTATCATTTTTCGACTTAAAAAAAAAACTTAGTTTAAGAAAAAAAATAAATCGAGCTACATTATTTTCTTTTTGTACTTTTTATACTAAAAAAACTCCTTCTTTTTGCAAGGAGAAAAATATTATTTTGTTAAATATTTTTCGTAATATTTTACTTTCATAATTAAAATGTGTGTTGGATCAAAAAAAATTATTTAATAATTTTCATTACAACAATACTATCATTAAAAAATAAATGATCAGAAAACTTAATTTGATTATTTTAAAATAATTACAATCAATTATTTTTATTGAAACCAAAAAAAGGATATTAAAATTTTTATTATTTTTTAAAAGTCACACAATCCACTGTAACATAAAATTAAATTTTCAAAAGCACTTACTTTAAGACAACCAGAATCAGATAACAAAATAACATCATCATACTAATAGGTTCTACATATATATTATATGATTTTGCTTACGTAAACGAGAAAGCTTTTAAGTAGACGTAAAAAATTCACTAGGTGTATAGAAGATATGTGTATAAAGAATTCATAAAACGTTGAAAGCAAACTATAAGCGATTATTTTAAAAATTCCGTTAATTCAAAATCTTTTATTCTATATTAATCAAAAACATACAGACGGGACAGTTCGCCGCCTAGAAAGAGTCTGAGTTGCTCATACATATTTCTTTTCACCAAGACCTTCGCGCTAGTTTTTACAGGGTACATTTAAAATGTAAAGGGTACATTTAATGCATTCGTGAAATGTACGCTTCGAGAATGATTCTCTAGAAAGGTCTATGGAGTATATAAGGAAATCGGATGGCTGAGTCAGAACAAGTTGTATTGTACATGTGATACTGATACGATAAAGATAACAAGCTTTTCAAAGCGATTGTAATTACATATATTCTTCATAGCTGGTGTAAATAATTCACTTACATTCTTCCTTCTATTCGATGTATGAACCAAGACGCTGCAAACTGAAGGTTATGGGTTCGAATCCCAACATCGGCAGTTTTTCAATTATAAAAATTAAAAAATAGGGGCGATTAATTGACTAAATTGTCGGCGTATGGACAAGAACGAAGTAATCGGCTATGCTTGAGAAGGTTTTCTGCAGTTTTCTTCACGAACTCCAGATGAATATCGGCATAGTTCCTATCAGAGTCGGTTGCAGCTGCATATCCTACGAATTCCTAGTCTACTCACAAATTCCTTCCACTCCACTCACATCCGCACATCCTAAAGCATCACAATGGACCTTATGGACCTCTATCTAAGACGCAGCAATCTGTGAATCTATGAATAAGACCAAATTTAGCAAACTTGCATAACCGATTTGATAAAATCGAATAAAAAAGGGAAAAATTAATTTTTAAGGATTCTAATGACGGTATTTCGTTCAAAAAATCAATTTTTTTAACAACTTATTTTAATTTTATTGAAATTTGTAAATTAAATTGAATTAAATAGATCTGTTAATAATTTTAATAATTTAACAGCTGATAATCCACAAGATATTTGATAATATTACAGATAATTCTTCTCGCTTAACATTTTTTAAACTCTCTGTACAAATATTCACCGTTTATAATAGCGGAATCTAACTTCTACACACAGGCCGGTAAGACGATTGAGTTCATTACATTGGAGAATATAATCAAGGCATGTTTTTTATTCTAAAGGATTGGCAATAAATTTTTGTATATGATGAATCCTTTAGAAAAGAGTCATTTATTTCATTTAACGAATAATCTATTATTATTTTTCTATTTTTTCTTCTTCTAGGACCACACAAAATCGATGACCTATCAAATATCATATGAAATTTTTCTTCGTAAAAGAAAAATATGATGAAAAATAATGGACTAATAAAAATAACAGAAACAATGAAAAAAATTCATACTATCACAAAACAATTAGAATTGATTAACGAATAAAACTGGTCAGACGCACTATTTAATAACTGCGCGTCTGACTACCAACCAACCTCCCCCCGCCAAAAAAACACTATTCAACCAAACAATGCATAATATAGTTTAAGTGGTCACCCAGATCGGTGGTTCCTCCAAGAATGCACCGTCTGAGGACCACCTTTAAACGTTCAAGGACTCCAACCGGTGCCGAAATGAAAACACAAAGCAGTTTAGAAGTACCAAAACAAGTGCGTTCTGCTTCATTTGATGAAATTCAGTTGGAAGCAAAACGTCACCAGAATGCGGTACTTCAACAAGGGAGTGATGGAAGTGGAGGTCCTAGCAGTGCCAGCTCATTATTAAAAGTACCACAGTATATTAATCAACGTTCGAAAAGTGTTGATTCGGGTGGATCAGATGAATCATCAACGTTTTTAGAAGTACCGAGACGATTTCAACGTCGACGATCATCTGGTTCGAAAACGCCTATTTGTGTTCATTGTGTCTGTTTAGAAGAGTATTTAAAACTGAAAGCAAGTGAAGTTGGTAGCTTTGAGCATCAATCGTCAGATCCACGATCATTTAGTTTAACTGATGATGATAGTGATAATACTTCCAGCGATGATGATGATGATTCCCCCGCGACAATTGGTTCTCCCGAACCATTGCCAGTACCTCCACATCCATGCAGTATTACCGTTACACTATCGCCAACAATTGAACCACCATTGGAATCCCCACCACCAGCGGTTTGTACACAACAAATGCTTCCATTGGCAGTTGAACATCCGCCTGGCGATGAAGTCGAAGTGCCTACAACACCAACTCGACGACGAAGTATACAACGACAAGAGGCCTTTTTTGCTGAACCAACGGGTAATTCATTGGAAAATATGTCAGATGCAGCATCCGATGCTCCGTCGGATCATACATCCGATGCATCGGCATTTTCTGAAGGTGATGCAATACATGTGACAATGCCACAAGGACTTATTGTTCGTGACATATATTTAGCTGTGCCTGATCTAAAACGTGATCGTGCTGCTTCTGTTGATTCGTGCTTTTCAAAAGTATCGCAAGGAAAAACCGAAGAGCTTCAGCATTCTGGTGTTAGTTTAGAAGTGCCTGTTAGTCCAAATGTGGCGTTGCGTTCACGTTCGGTAGATATTGTGTTGCCAACTAATGAACAAGCACGATATAAAGCGTTGGCGATGACCAATGCTACAACAACGGCCCCATCAACGTCAACTACTACGAATCAAACTGTTACGTCAAGTCTTTCACGAGGGTATGTATACACTTCTATTTTAAATGCATGCTAAATATTTGTGTGCCACATATTTATAACTGTTGATGTCTGCGCTTTGTATAAGAATGCGGAAAATCTTAAACCAACTACCTTTATATTGGGAAAACCAATCCATAATAGATCGTACGTGTTAATTACGTTCACTTCTTGGATTTTCAAACATAGTACAGAGATTACAAGAGATTCTTAAAGTTTTCAATATTAATAGAAATTAAAGTATGTTTAAGGTGTTTCACATCAGAGACTACATTATTTTTTTCACATTAACGCAAAACATTGGATTGTAAATAGGAGATAGAAGCTGACACAACAAGGACCTAAGATCAAAAAATCCTTTTTTTTCTTGCCAAGAATTTACGTGTATTCGTATTTTTCAGCTTATGTTAGAAAGCAAACAAAATAATGTTACCTTTTCTATTGGTTTTAGATATTAAAAAATTTGATAAACTATCAAAATTTGTTCCTTCTTTATTTTTGAAACTCCTTAACATAAAAATTGCATTGCTCTTTGCTTGATTATTGTTCGGCAGAATGACGTAACTAATGACGTAATCGTGACATGTTAACGTCGAATCAAACACGTCACTAGAGGGACGAATACAATTTTAATTAGTCATAAAACTGGCATTTAAACTTTTCCATATGTAAAGAATTATTGCGTGGATAAAACCACCCACTCAAGAATGAACAGGTTTCACTGTTTTATCAGTAAAAATTAATCAAGTTTTACTATCATAGTATCATATTTACACAAATATGAAACCATTCAAAAACACAATTTGCTATTCTGTTCCAATACTCCTAAATAGTATAGGAAGATATTATTGTAATAAGATTAAAACTGATATATGTATAATTCGTTATCAAAAGTTGCTGGCCAAGCTGCTTTGCATAAACTACTGTGTGTTTTATAAAACCAATTCGACTATAATAGCTGAATTTTCTTCTAAATTATTTACACAAAGTGGCGATCCAAAAGTCGAGAGCGATAGTAATTTATCTTTTCTAGAAATTTTGCATTTTCTGAAAAATGACATCGAATGAAAGTTTAAAATTTATAAAATATATTGAATTATTATTTACATAAAATACGATTTTAACAGACGAAAAATATTTTGCTGTAGTTAACTTATAGTAACAATATTCCAATTACCCATTGAATTTGTTTTTCCCTAAAAAATTGTTTCTATTCAAATTTTCTGTAATAAAAAAGTCTTTGACATTTTTTGTTCATTGCTTTTTAGTAGATTGAAATATTTTGTATATAATTTTAATATTTCATTCGATATGGCTATATATTTTTTTATAACTGGAAAATTTAACAAAAGAAAAAACTGTAATTTTTCAATCTTCTACAATATATATATATATATATATATATATATATATATATATATATATATATATATATATATATATTTATATTAGGCTGTATCAAAATAATCGACTTCTTTTTTTTTCCAAGGCTGCTCTTAATTTTAACATTAAGGGGTGCCTCATCGCCATTTTCGATTTCCCATTTGATTAACATGAGAAAATTTTTTTTTAACCTTTGAAACTTTGTAGGTTTTGAACGGCTTATCCGACGTGTAAGGCCACAGCAAATTCTTATAGGAAATTAAACACTCTACAAAAAAGGTCTTTTGTAATATTTTGATATATCTATTCCTTCAGGAGTTGTTTTTTTTATTTTTTTGGCGTTTTAATAATAGCTCTGTCCAAAAAACCTAGCTTTTGACGCTTTACATTGATATTGATATTTAAAATATTGAATTTTTACTATCAAACCTCTTTGTTCTTTTTTGTAGGGCGTTTAATTTCCTACAAGAATGTGCTCTGGCCTTACAGATCAGATAAACCGTCCAGAAGCTCCTAAATTTAGAAGGTTAAAAAAAATTATCCCGTGTTAATCAAATGGGAATTGAAAAATCGCGATGAGGTACCCCTTAATGTTAAAATTAAGAGCTGCCGTTTTAACAGGGTCATTTTTTCGGAATCCTGAGCAATACTTTCATAGTGCTTTTTGAAAAAAAAAGAAGTCGATTTTTTCGATACAGTCTAATATATATGTATATATTTTAAAAAATATATTAAATACTAAAAAAAATTGTTAAATTAAAATGCGTTTGTAGACTGGAAAATTTGTTTTCATGTGTACCATGGGCCACAAAAGACGTGTCCTTTTTTCAAAATTGTATAGTCATTTTGTGTACCTTATTCATTCGGTATTTGGGAAAATGTTTCGAATAAAAGTTGTTCATATATGTATAATGAACAACTGCATTTGTCGAAATCTTTCGACTCCCTTCTCATTCTTGATCGAATAAAGAATGCAAAAAGTATTTGGTTCGTGGACACCATGTCCACATAAATAACGTGTTATTATTACTGGTTTTCAATGTTCTTCATGTCCATATACACATAAAACCATCCAAGAAATAGCATTGAAATCCACCTAATAATAATATTTCATTCATTGAAACTCACTGAACTTGAAACACTTTGTATTCACATATAAACAAACATACAATACTACTAAATCTGATTTAATATTATTACATATACATAAATTATTGTACACATTATATACAGGGTGCATCTTAAGGACGTGGAAAAAATACAAGGATTATTTTCGTCATTCATTTTATATAGATCGATAGATTGTAGAGGCTGCCCTGGATGGGCTTCACTTCGACCATAAGGTCCGTTGTGATGCCCAAGGATGTGAAGATGTGAGTGGAGTGGAAGGACTTTTTGTGTATAGACTAGGAATTGGTAGGATATGCGGCTGCAGCCGACTATGATAGGAACTATGCCGATATTCATCTGGAGTTCGTAAAGGGAACTGCAGAAAACATTCTCAAGCATAGCCGGTTACTTCGTTACTTCGGGACTTGTCCATACGCCAACAGTTTAGTCAATTAATCCCCCCTTTTTTTTCTTAATAATTGACAAACTGCCGATGTCGGGATTCGAACCCATAGCTCATTTCATTAAATGATCCCTTCCAAACCATATTAGACTTCTAGAACCTACTATCTTCATAAAAAAAACCAGTCCAAGTAGCCGAGCGGTCTAAGGGTTCTATGGGTTCGAATCCCGACATCGGCAGTTTGTCAAGTATTAAGATGAAAAAAAAGGGCGGTTAACTGTCGGCGTATGGACAAGAACGAAGTAACCGGCTATGCTTGAGAAGGTTTTCTGCAGTTTCCTTCAGGAACTCCAGATGAATATCGGCATAGTTCCTATCATACTCGGCTGCAGCCGCATATCCTACCAATTCCTATTCTATACACAAAAATTCCTTCCATTCCACTCACATCCTTACATTCTTAGGCATCACAATGGACCTTATGGACGAAGTGTAGCCCGTCCAAGGCAGCCTCTACAATCTATCTATCTAATCTAATACTCATAAAAAGATCGGCGAAATGACTTCATTTCGTTCATTTTTTTCCACGTCTTTATGGTACACCTTGTACGTAATATATATATATATATATATATATATATATATATATATATATATATATATATATATAAATTAGTAATGTTTGAGTGAGTCATATTATTGGATTACCAGCAATCTACTAGAATTACCTGTTTTAAATACACATCATGGTTAACAACATGTATAGCTAGCTGGTAGCTCTATAGGTAATAATAATATTCAATTCATAAATAATATAATATTACCTACCAAAACAACAAATCACTTATTCCCAAATTATTGTATCGTAGCCGATTTAATTATTACTATTTGTATATATGGTTTAACAATGAATTGAGTAGTGTCTATCTGCCATATATTCATCGGAACAAAAAAATCAACAATAAGCGTGTTGTGTCTGTTATAACAAGAACAAATTACTGTTGTTGTTATATTAGTTAATACTGGGTATAATAATAAATTACAACACGTGGTGGTAAAAATAACGCGCGTTTTATTTAACTGTGATACATTATTATTATTGTTAAGTCAATAGCATCCTTATTTGTTATCCATATAAATGCGTAATTTAAGTTAATCAAAATAACGTCGTTTTTAGAGTGCTTTATGTGTAGGTGTAGTGGTAACCGGTAAGTTCGAAAACTATATTTTTTATTTATTATTATTGACAAAAAGTTTGATAAAATTTTTCTGTTTTTTTTAAAAATGTAACTAAAAAACAAATGAAAATCATCATCAGTATGAATTAGCTAATCGTAACTATCTCTGGGATATGGATTCAGAGATATGTTGCTTGTTGCTAATTTGGTGCGTGTCTCACAATGATATTAAGAAAATATGTCCTTTAATACGACTTGGCAGAGGGTATAACTGACTTGAGGATTATTTGAGTTGCCTGACTACTGGATTAGGTGTGTGGTTATGTGTTGTGTGTGGTTAACCCAAAAAATTCAAAATCGGTTCATAAATGACGGAGTTCTGAGGGGACACACATTAAAAATAAAATAAAATAAAAATACAGACGATTTGAGAACCATCCTCCTTTTTGAAGTCGGGTTAATAAAGAAATCTCTTGGCTTTATTAATAAATAAATTACGTGTTTAGTTTATAAATATTTGCGCGGCAATTCCTACATGTAATTTACATATAACAGCAATAAAAATAATTAAAATTTAAATAGTTTAAAAAGACGTTAATTTTTAATTTTATGGCATCTTTTTTTTTAAATAAAATTCAAGGTTTATTTAGGCTAACTAGAAACTAAACAATGATATTTGAAAACTATATATTCTAGAGGAAAATTTCAAAAATTATTTTGATGACCAATTGACATTTTAATATTATCTAGAGCACGGTAGTGCGCAAGGCCGAGTTTAAGGGACACATCGGACTTTTCATTGAACTTACTTTTAAGAAGAATTGTGACAGCCTATCGACACTATAATCATATTTTACGTCTAGCCAATGAGAAAACTTTTAAATACAGTTTAAATACATTCTTATACAGTCAGCACAATTGTCGACTACAAAAATTTGAAAAAAGAACTCCACTTTTAAAGTTATGGGAATAATTTATTTTTAGATTGGTTTCTCCTAAGTAATTATGGAATAAAGCAAAGAATGCAGACTTTATTTTCTTAATTAACTATTTGTTATTGAATTTTTAATATATGTGTATTTAATAGTAAATAATACATCTGACATTTTCTACTAGTATGGCAAGGTCGTTTTATGACTTATAGCCATAGGTGAATTATTTAGTTAAAACTAAACTGATTATTCATTTATTGAAAATATTTGTTGTTATTGACATATTTATAATAACTACAGCTAATTATAAAACAAATTTTAAACGAACAAAAATTCTAGATGACACGTACAAATTATTTTTCCACGTTGCCGAGTGTTTAAATACAAATTGTGATTCCATTTTCTCTTTTCAAACTTATGTAAAAATTGATAATTGTATATTAAGATTGTAAAGGCTGCCCTTGACGGGCTACACTTCGACCATAAGGTCCATTGTGATGCCTTAGGATGTGAGGATGTGAGTGGATTAGAAATAATTTGTGAGTAGACTAGGAATTGGTAGGATAAGCGGCTGCAGCCGACTATGATAGGAACTATGCCGATATTCATCTGGAGTTCGTGAAGGAAACTGCAGAAAACCTTCTCAAGCATAGCCGGTTACTTTATTCTTGTCCATACGCCGACAGTGTAGTCAATTAATCGCCCCTTTTTTTTATTTTTATAATTTTTTATAACTGTATATTTACTATTTATCCTACAAAATTTGAGAAGGAGGGGGGGGGAGTGATTATTTAACAATGAAATTTCTTGTTTTTGCTAGGTTTTACCAAGTAGTTCGTTATTATAAATCTTATAGATCTCATAAAAAGTCGTATAACTTTCATACGAAACTTTTTCGTGTTTGGTTAATATAAAAAAACGAAATTCCAATAATATAAAAATTTTATTGCTTTTAAGTGTCTTTTCTAATTGTTTTCCTTCTAGCCATATAAATCTTTTTGGACCTTATCTTAATCTGTATTGTCCCTCAACTGCATTGAGGGAGTAAAGGACTTTCAATGATTTTTTTGGTTACTTTTCGACTTTTATGAATAGAAATGAAATATTGGAAATATTCAAAACTAACACTTTAAAGCAACAAAATTATAAAACAAAAGCATATATTATGTACATGTTATTTGAATTTCAATTATTTAAAATATCACCTCACCCTACTGAGCGTTTATTGGTTTTTAGTTCGTAGTTTAAAGTAAATATATTTACTGCCACTTTCTACACCATTTTTGATAATCCACTGTACACATGACAAACAAAAGTAGCACCCATTTTTCAAAATTATATAATTGATTTGGGCTTTATTTATATGGTTTTCGAAAAGCTGCTTCGAATAAAAATTGTCCATTATATATTTATAAACAACTTTTATTCGAAAAATTTTCCCAACAAACCGAACTAATAAAGTAAAATTCAACTGAGCAAATTTTGACAAAAATGAGCGCTACTTTTGTGATCCATAGTACATTTATTTCTGATAATGTGTCAAGTTTATAGCCTAACCTATAACTTCTTATAAGATGTACACTCCCGTTCAATAAAATTGAACCGACCTGAACCGAATCACAATTTTGATTATTTTTGTAGTAAATGTTTTTGTTTACATAAAAAACTTCCATTTTTTTTCACATTTAAAAAATATACTACTAATCTTTGTTTATAAATCAATAATATACAGAGAGTTGCAAAAGTGAGGAGTTTTATGAAATGTAAGAAAATAACATTTCGAGTTGGTTCAATTTTATTGAACGGGAGTGTATGTATTGTGACTCTGCAAATCTTTATAACCATCATTAATTGTATAGTGTTAAAGTAGATTATCTAGATCACTGAATTAAACTATTTTTATTTGTATATGTACATATAAAAGCAAACACTATAACGAATTTGTATTACCGTTCTCATAAACTGTTATATATAGGTTAACGGTTATGTTTGGAAATAACATTTGACTTCTTTCTATTATGATGCTAGACTATTATTATTCACAAATAATATTATATATATATATATATAAAAAGGTTGATTTTTATGTTTTTTAATACTTTTAAAATTCTATATATTCCTCTCCAGTGTACAACGATAATGTTTTATGTTTCTTGAAATGGCTGTAAAAAAACTGTAAAAATACGCTTTTGTATATGCGTTGTGTTTTATTATAACAAAGCAAAAACGAAAAAATGAGTTAGTTAACTTTGAGAATGTTGAGTCACTTCGTCAAAAATAAAGAACTTCATACACATCTAGGATGGGAATCGAACCACATAGGTTCATAGGTTCGATCCCCATCCTAGATGTGTTTGAATTTTTATATCAAGTATTTGATGGCAACGAATGCTATTTATGTTCAGACACAGATATCTTTTACTTAAATATCAAAGAAAGTAAACGCTAGTCGCTTTCGTTGGTATAATATAACCGAAAGTCATGCCTACTAACAATGGATATAAATATAGACGCTAGTTTACAAAAACAGTTTAAAAAATGAATTAATAAAGAACATTCTTTAAAGCCAATAAAATATTTGTTGATATTAACAATTTTTTTTAACAGTTAAAATTATTATAACGTTTAAGAATTTTCGAAGACAAATCTATGTTAATGTGTTAAGATTGATGACACAATTCATTGTATCTCTTAGATAGTTACAAAGCTGGTTCAAGAAGAATACACAAAAAATGAATATTGAAAAAACGTGCGCTTTGACTTTTAGAGACAGGAATCTGTCAACAATTCGTCTGAACAACCCAAATGCAAACATTGAAAAATCCACAAAATTTTTGGGTATTAACATAGATAGCAATTTAACTGGTAAAGTAAATGTCAATAATCTGTCAGAAAAACTTTCTAAGCTTAACTATATGTTATGTAAACTACGTAAATATATATCTTTGAATGAACTTCTTCAAGTGTACTATGCCAACATTCATTCAAATATTAAGTACGGAATTCTCTTTTGGGGCAACTCTATTGATATTGAAAGAATTCTTAAGATACAAAAGCGATGTGTAAGAATAATTTCCAATTCTGGGCCTTTAAAACATGCTAGACCTTTGTTCAAAAATTTAAAAATACTTACGGTAATAGATATATATATATATATATATATATATATATATATATATATATATATATATATATATATATATATATATATCAAGGAATGTTCGCTTTTTCTGAAACAAAACGCAGATTTTTTTACGGTTTTGGAGACTGAGCAGGACTATGACACCAAAAACGCAGGGAATCTGATAACGATACAAACCATCATATCATCGTATTTCGAGTAACTTTTGATACATCGTTCACATATATTATGTCTATCTAGAATGGCCAATATCGAACTGTGCCGTGGGGATCTTCATCTTTGATATGGCAAGAGATAGAGAAAACTTAAATACAAAAATGTGTTTTTTTTAAATAAACAACTTCCGTTTGAAACTTTTTTCATAAACACAGAATATACCGGGTATTTAATCAATTAACTCAGTTGTTATTTTCACTAGTTTTTTTTTATTTCCACCATTCATTTTCAAAAAATCAATATTGAAATAATTTAACGAATGTCTGCAAATGATGCTGGCTGGCATAAATGTAATTTTATTAAAATGTCATTATTTTCAATTTACAAACATTTTGCATACCATGTCCATGAAAAATACTGTGAAAAATGAATTTCATGTACGCATGCATATTCTCTTTTCATTATTTTAAAATAAAATATGTTGGCGTTTAACAAACAGTTCGTTTACTATCTAATTTTGAACATAATATATTATAAAGAAAGGTTTTACGTAGAGAAATTTCCAGGACAACATTACTACACGATAGTTTATAAAATTTATTATTAAATCTATTTTACAGTACTTGAATCATACATACACTCTTTAGCGCAACCCTTTTTGCATTCAATCATAAAATGTATTGGTACGATTCCAAGCAACTATTCTGTTTGTTCGAGTACTGATCAATAGGGAATATGCATGAAAATTTTTTTTCACATTTATTTTCAGAATATGAAAATACTGTTAATACTGTAATAATATTAAAAAACGAAATGAAAATCCGACAAATATCAAGGCAGTTGCAAGCTTTTAAAGATTATTATTTGTCTCTTTCTTGGAAAAAATACTAAAAACGGAGTTTTACGTATATTTTAAATGTTGAAAGTGTAATATGACGTCACATAACATATCAAGAGGGCTATCACCCTCTTTGTCTAATCGGGAATTTCAATCATTCATATCTCGCTTATTTTTAAAGTTATTTAAAGAGTAATTTTACCTTGATATTTGTCAAGTAAGTATGCTTCAATTCAAGTGAATGAAAAAAAAATTTTCATGCATATTCCCTATTATCTCTGTGAGCCTGACTGTATCTGACAGATTATTACTGGACAGTTTGGTGAAAATCAACTAAATTTAGTTAATTCATTTATTTCTGAAATGAATCTTTGTTAATAATACCCATAAATTCTTGGAAGTGTCTAAGGAAGGAATTACTATTTAGCATGTATTTATCATATAAAACAAGACAAGAGATGTTGTACTATAAACCAAGAGAAAGGCAACATAATCCTGAGTTCGCGAAAAAGCATTGGAAATATTATTGTCTGGTAGATAATCTCTAGACAATACAGTATATTTGATAGTAAATTTTACTGCACATTTCTCTCCGTATACCTACACCTTATTCTTGGTGAAAATACTTATTCAATACATTTCTTTTCTCATTATAAACAAATCTATATACATGGGAGTTCGTTGAACCAAGTTTGCGCATTATTTGCTTTATACTTATGTAACGTATAATAAAGCAACGTCAATCGGATACATCGAATTTAAATTTCGTACCATTAATTAAAAAGGAACCGCTGTACAAAAATTATAAATTTATTAAATTATTATCAATTTTGCGTACCTAAATTTATTATTTTTTGGGTTTTGTATGCCCAAGGTTTATGTTAACAAATTGCAAACAACTTTTGAAATGAAAACAGAAATCCATCGGCAACTTAGAGAAAACTTTGCTTGGCATTCGCATAGAGATGAGCACTAGAACGAAAACTTGGCCTTTTCTTTTACATTTATGTTTGTGGCAAAATATATGGTATTTTTCGAAGAAAATAGGGTATGATTATTGATTACATATATTCAAATCAGATAACGGATATATTTGTCTTAATTATTGTATCAATTTTTGACATTGAAATCAATACATCAATCAAAATATTTTTTATATTCTTCCCTTACAATTTTATTAACTTTTCATGAAGCAGTATTCATCTTTCATATATTTCTTAACTACGTGTGATTTTTTTAAAGAGTACCAAATAAAATTTTTTCTATCATTTATTTTACAATCAATGAGACATACAGACATTTTTATTCATTTTCTTTGTTGTATATATTAAAATTTTAACTCAATCATTCATTAATGAATACAATCGTAGAATGTATTAAAATCTTGGTACGATCCGAGCAACTGATCAGTTGGTTCGAGTACTGATCAATTATATCTGATAGATATAACTGAACAGTTCGATTGCAAACAAATCGATTGTATAGTTAAATTCATTGGCGTCTGAATGATCCACTTCTTTGTTGATAATACCAATAACTTCTTGGAAGTTTCTTTTTCATATATGAAACAAGACCAGAGCAAGAAATATTAAACTGAGCTTTTAGATAACGTGTAGTTTGTGATTAACTATTAATAGTGTGTAACAAAACAACTAGTATGAAGAATTTTACTGAAGAGTTTACGAATCGGAAGTCTGCCTTTGGCTAGATGAACATAAATTGCATCATAATAAAATAAAATAGAGGGCTGCTTTTGTGCGAATAATTCAAGTTACTAAAACATGTTCGGATTGACAAGGTTCGTATTCATTTTCGGACCAACTGGGCAGTTCTTCCTCTTGATTTTGAACTCCGTTCAAGGATTCCATTCAATAATTCCCGTCTATTTTATGGTGGAGAAAAATATTCAGTCATAAATACTTTAGGAAATACCTGACAGCAGGCCCCTTTCAATAAACTATCAATAAACTTTATCTAGACTAAAATCGTGTTTTACATTGATATTTATTGAGTGCATCACGTCATGAATCTCAATGGAAAACTTGATTCCAATGTAGATGAAGTTTATAGAGAAATTTTCTTTGGTACTCTTCATAACAATTTAATTATATTAAATTGAAATTATAAAAATATATTTACGCAAACCAATTCAATTGCCATTATGGTACTTTTGCATCAAATTAAACTATAAAAAAATACAATCAGAGCCAATATCATTTTGATTATAAATTATTCATGATACTATTTTAAAATTCCTATTTATAAAAATCTACATGAGAGCTGAGCTACAGTATAAGATGGCGGCAGATAATCGAAAACACAAACAGATTTCATGAATCATATATATCGTTATTTTTTGTCTCTGAAACTGAGGTAATTTAGATCTAAATTAACCAACGACTTAACAATTACTAAGCTATGATGTCGTTCTCAATTCTAAAGATTTTGCATTTTTTATATTTTCCTTTCCGATTCTTGCCAAGAGTTTCAATTCAAATATTCTTCTCAAGTAATTTAGACCCAAACAAAATGAAACTCGTATTTATTTGACAATTATACGCATGCCCCTCATTCCCTCATGAGTTACCCCTTATAAAAATTGAAAATCGTATAAGTTAAGACCGAGAGGTCTTAACCGTTAGGTCTGCGCAGTATACCTACTTGGAAACTGGGAGTTTATGCGTTCGAATCCCGACTTCGGCAATTTGTCAATTATTAAGAAAAAAAAGTGGCGGTTAATTGACAAAATTGTCGGCGTATGGACAAGAACAAAGTAACCGGCTATGCTTGAGAAGGTTTTCTGCACTCCAGATTTACGGACTCCAGATGCATATTGGCATAGTTCTTATCATAGTCGGCAGCATCCGCATATCCTACCAATTCTTCTACCTAGTCTACACACACAAAAATTTCTTCCACTTCTCTCACATCCTCACATCCTTAGGCATCGCAATGGACTTTATGGTCGAAGTGTAGCCCGTCCAGGGTAGCCTCTAGAATCTGGCATAATGTATGCCATTATGCCAAACATCAAACTTTTGTATGTCTGAAACCTGGTCATATTTCAGTAATATGAAATAGCGTCTAATCAGATCTCTATAAAAACACTTAATTAAAAAATTGAAATGATCAAGTCAGCAACATATCTGTGGTCAAACCAATTCGGCATGCATAAGCGCAAACTTTCAAATTGTCGGCGCTGTATCATACTGAACAATAAAACAATACGCAATTAAAACATTTTTTAATTAAACTACTTTATCTACACAATCAATACCATAATTTTTTTTGTAAAATAACATTCAATTTAACCTTTTGGTGTAAAAAATCGAAGTCTTGAAGAATTAAAGGCTCCGATTAATCTTTCATCTAATATGACTAAATAAATCTACTTAAGGACGTTCCAGCATTGTGTAAACAACACATAGTCAAACACATAGACACGCATATACAACACATTGGATAAAAACTCTATTTACATATACAAAATAATGTTATTTTGAAGAAAATAAATAAATTTAAACTTTTATATTTCGAAAACAAAACGGTAACACACGATTTTTTTTTTAATTCATATAATAAATATTTAGCTTTACTCGCCTAGTTTTTTTTAAAATTCTGTCGAGTATTTTTTCTAATACAACAGATAATAGTTTGGCGGGCATGAAGTTTAACATGCTTCTAATGAGAGAGAGTAATAACTTTGCTATTAGTTATGTCGCGTTCTAAACGATCAAAAATTCTGAAACTTTGGGATTTATTAGAAAACATTAAATATAGCCTGTGAAAAAATGAGCAAAATGTGTCGAAAAGTAACCATGCTAGACCATCCTTAATATATATCTACAAACTCACTGGCAGACAACGAACAGCCAAATCCGATGGCTTTAGAAGCATGGAATTTTGTACTGGAGTAACTTAAACAACGTAGGTGAGCACTAAGAACGGATTTTTTGAAATTCATCCCCTAAGAGGGTTGAATAGGGGATGAAAGTTTGTATGGAAGTAAAATTTGTGAAGTAAGAAATATGAAAATTCATGTTAAGGCTTCCCTTAAAGGGATTAAATAAGGGAAGAAAGTTTGTATGAAAGTTCATTATGTGTGAAGTTGATATTAATTTTTTTGATAAACTTTGCAAGAATTACTCTCGTTTGTCCAAAAATTCAGTTTTTCATCAGTGAACGATTTCATACACAGAAGGGTTAAATGAATTAATTTACAATAACAAATAAATTTGAACAATATTTTCTGTACGTAAATAGTTTTGTTGAATCATTAAATCATTAATTATATTACGTTGTTGTTGTTTATTGAATATTTTCATTATTATTACTATAAATAGCATCAATACAGATTATAAATATAAGTACTTCAATCACAAAAATATTTCCTTTTCAATTTGCCTTTTCTTTTAGATAAAGTCACTATTTTTTTAAAAAGATTTAAAAAAATACCACGACCATACTGCGCGTATTTTCAAAGAATGGAAACGATTTATACAAATTCCTAAGAGAAAGGCATTATTCAAAATGATAGTCTCTAGAATGATGTTAGATATAACGTATAAGATTGTTTCTTTTTAAACAAAGTATCCAAAATCGAACAACTGTCTTAGTTTTTCATAAATAACTCAAAATGTATTAAAAACAAGCCAAAATAACAACTAAGGGAGTTAATTTCTAAAATACCCGATACATACTTAATTTATAGAGAAAAAAATTCCTACTAGAGTTGTTTATTTTTTAAAAAGAAACATTTTTGTTTCTAAATTTTTGTTCTATCTCCTACGATTTCAGAGATAGACAGTTTTGCTGATTTTGCCCAAACATGGTCCGATTTGGCCCATTCTCGAACTTGATCCCACTATTTTGAATACACATACGAAATTTTAGCTCGCTATCTCTTTTTGTTTTTGAGTTGTCGTATGGACGGACGAACAGATGGACAGACCCAAATTATTTTCTGCGATCAATATTTTGAACCGTTACCAAAACGGAACTAAACGTAATATACCTTGATATATATTATATACCGGGTATAAAAAGTATGAATTACAAGTTATAGAAAAACAAATTTCCAACCAAAAACACTCTTTTGATTCGTCAATTAATTTCCTTCGTAGAACACGATAAACCTGCTTTCGAAAAATCCATAACTAGTAAATAATTATTGTACTCGTAAAAACAATACAAACAAGGATTTGTTTCACAGTAGAAAAATTATTTACTTGGAAAAAAATTGTTTATATTATTTGTTTAAATTTTCGTAGGTTTTAAATCTTTAACAGTTACAAGCGCATTATTCTCTAAACGTTAACAATTTCAATCGAACTAAATATGCAATACGATATAATTTCCTCAAAATTAGCGTCTTGATATTCGAAAATAGTTCGTAGAAAATAGATTATTATTTGAAATATTGTCAATGTTTAATTTCAACACAAAGCGTTCCACGTTGTCAAAATATGTGATTCTCAAATGTCAAGTAATTCTCAATAATAAGGAATTCTTATTTTTTTACTGAGCCAACAATAGTAAAGCCTCCTTTAAAGTAGTTACACAACAATATAATCTATTATTCTCATTCGATTAAATTCGTATTTGTTTAATCGTCTAATTGCATTTGAATTGTTCGTTCGTAAAACAATAGGAATCTGTTTTGAATATATAGGTATACGAGGTATGTCCGAAAAGTATCCGACCTGCTGTTATATCTTCGCGCCAGAATATTCAAGCGACCTCAGCGAGGCATAAACGTCGACAGTAAAGCCTCATGAACTTATCGGGTGCTCGTCGACACCTACAGGACGTACAGTTCATGCGCAGCGTGTATTTGTTTACAAAGCCTGTTTTGCGTTCGTCGGATTTTGTTATTGTTAAAAATTACTGAAAGATCAGATCAACGAATTTGCATCAAATTTTGCTTCAAACTCGGAAAAATTAGTTCGGAAACTATTCAAATGATGCAGAGAGCCTTTGGGGATAAGTGTATGAGTAAAACACAAATAAAAGAGTGGTATAATTGTTTCAAAAGTGACCGCACATCTGTTGATAGTGATCTTCGTTCCGACCTTCGACGACAACGAGCGTGTGTGACTTGCGATTGAAGAAAATGATCTTGGAATACCAAAAACTACAATTTGAGAAATTTAAACCTGAAATTTAGAAAGTAGAAGCGATAGGAGCGGTGGGAAAATCTGTATCGAATCTTGTGCAGCAGTTTTTAACTAACCTCAATATCGCACTGCTTCGCCAAACCTCCGACATAGAAAAAAACCAATTTGAAAAACCGAAAGGACACCGGTTTACCGACAAAAAGACGGTTGAAGTTAATGCGACGAAAGCACTCAAGGCTATTCCAAAAACTGACTTCCAGGACTACTTCGCAAAGTGGAACCACTGCTGGGAGCGTGTTATTCAATCAAATGGGGGCTACTTTTAAGGATGCCACTCGTCCAATGACAAAAAATAACGCCATCGCGGAGATATGAAGGTCAATCTAATGGGGGCTACTTTGAAGGATGCCACTCGTCCAATGACAAAAAATAACGCCAGCGCGGAGACATGAAGGTAGGTCGGATAGTTTTCGGACAGACCTCTATTTAAAGGATAACTTTATACAACAATGGTTGACCACAAAACAATAGCAGCTACCCGACCTAACATGACATTATTAATCGAATTATTTTAATTTAACGTATGTATTCACAAGCATCATAAATTCATAATATGACGTAGGTAGGTAGGTATTATACATATGGTTGTTGACTAATAAGGCGATATCATCTGTTTATAGTCCAAGAGCTTGTAGATGTACTTGCACTACATCTAAGACTCCTTTGAGCAATACATACGTCGCCAAGTTACATTTTTTATCCATCAACAAACTTTGTATTCATTATTTATCAGACAAAAATTACGATTGGTTTAAAGTTCAAACATTTTCTTTAAATCAACTTTTATTAGGATTTCGGATTCAGATGGAATATACCAGAATATTTTGCTATATTCATACATTTGACTCCGATACCGGAAATCGAACCCGAGTCTCTTTGGTGCAATACATAATGTCGCCAAGTTAACCGTTACTAAACAGTCAAAAATAAAGAATGGTTTAAAGTCTTTAAGAGGAGATATCAGGATATCTTGGTATATTCCTACAAACTCTAGCAAAGAAAACTCTAAAAAGCACGATTACCGAGTTTTTATTTCTTTAGAAAATTCAGCTACTTTGTACAGATGACGATATTTCAACAAAAAATTTATCCAAATTGTTTTTTTATTGAAACAAGTGAAATTAACAACTATTTTCGCTCAAATACTCTGTACAAAATTATTGTAAATGCTCTATAAATTTTTGCTTCAAAAATATCGTTTCATTGATAAAACCCAACAAAACTTCAGTTGGGTCATTCATTCTACCTATAATAAATTACATAGAATTAATTACATTAATTCGTTTTTTTTAGTTCAATTACCAGCCTGTTAATATAATAAGAATTGCAAAATTACGAACACCTTCGGGATCGTTGAATGGAACGTTTGTTTTGGAGTCTATTTCATGATAAATAATTAATTAGCTCCCAACCTATAAAATAATCCCCAATTGACATATTCTATCGATAGTCGATATAAACATATGTTGTAGTATATATGTATATACATGTTATCGTTAAAATGCACAATTCTTTAAAAATATTAAAAATAATTCAATCAAATTCAATATATTTTGTTTAAATATATTTAATTTAATTCTAATTAATTATGTTCTTTAATCAAACTTTCATTAATTGTATTTAAATTTTTTTACGATCATTTTATTGTTTTTCCGACTTGCATAAATTATTTGAATGTCAAATAGAATTTTTTTTAGTGTCACCAAAGAAGTTTAACTTGTAACGAGCATATATAAGTACTATGGACCACAAAAGTTGATATCATTTTTTTAATTTTTATAATTAATTTGTGCCTCATTGATTCGGTTTTCGGCAAAATGCTTCGGATAAAAGTTGTTCATTATAAACATAGTAATAACTTTTATTCACAAATCAACTGTCGAATTTTAAAAAATGACATTTGTGGCCCAGTGTACGTACGTCCACTTTTTAAAAAAAATACAAATTGGGATGAAACTGATTTGATGTTTTAAGGTAGCTCTAGCATTGACTTGTATAATCAGGACAAAACACCGGTTTGCTATTATTATAGAATATTGGAATAGAATAGAATATGGAATAGCCTATGCTTTACCTATAATAGATCATCTTATTAAATTATATACATCGAGATTATAAAATCATTTTAACATCGTTTAGAAATGGAATAAAATTATAGAACAAATACAAATACACATATATACTCACATACACTCACGTTCATAAAAAATGAAATATACTCACATACACTCACATACACTCACGTTCATAAAAAATGAACCAATTGAAACATTGTGTTATTGTGTGTAGTAAACATATATTTTGTAATATATACGCTTAGAATGTGGCTTACTAGTGGTTCAATTTTTATGAACGGGAGTCTACATATATTTATATACTAATTAATGTAAATTTGAAAGAAAAAAAAATTTTAAGTTATTATATTTCGAAAACAAAAGGGTAAAACGCGACTTTTTTAAAAAAATTTATTTATGAAATATTTATCTTTACTCTCCCAGTTTTTTTTTTCAAATTCTGTCGAGTCATGAAGTTTTACTCAAAATTGCGAACTTTGTTATTAATTATCTCGAGAAAATTATCTTCGAGATTTATTAGAAAACGTTATTTTTAGCTTGTGAAAAAAAAATTTTCAAAATCTGTCAACAAGTGATTTTATGCTGATACTACCTTAACGGTAACATTTACATACACAAAAAGCATTCATCTGGAATACATATGACATTTTGATGATATATGTAACGTGATGTAATCTATTTTCTATTAAGTACTTGCCAAACATACATACATACATACATACATACATACATACACACATACACACATACACACATACATGCAGGTAGGCATTGATACATATCATTTATGCCAAATAAGGATTAACAATAATACTAAACCTTCTACTAAACTGGATACATTATGTTTATGTACCATTTCAGACAAAAGATATGGTCATTAATCAAAATTGAATAGATTTGTGCTGTATACCTTCGGTTTTTGGGAAAATATTTTGAATTAAAAGTTGTTAGTATATTTATAATGAATAAATTTTTTCCGAAGCATTTTTACGAAAACAGAATGACTAAAACACAAATTAAATTTTGAAAAATGAACGCTGCTTTTGTGGTTATTTATACCACTCTAGACAAAAGTTATAAATATTATTCAAAAGTCGATATATGCCGAAATCATTCGGTTTGCACATGAAATATATGGCACAAAAGTTGTTCCTTATATAAATTTTAACAACTTTTGTTATGAACAGTACAAATTGACTATACAAAATTGAAAAAAGTACAACATTTTATTGTCAGCAATAGTATATCCGGTATTTTTCTTACCTATGTAATATTCAATTTTTGTATCTTCTCATACTTCTTTTATCCTTTTTCAACCGATGTTGCCCATTCTGTAATCAAAAACTTTGTATTGATTATAACATAATTCCAAATATTCGAATTAATAGGGTGCGATTTGGATAATCAAATGTCCCAGATAAATAAATAATATATGAAGGAGATCATTCCTTTCAAAAATACAGCTAAATTTGTGAATATTGGTGTAGAATGAGGACAAACTGTCGATTTTTTCCACAAACTTTCGGCCCTGAAAGAGGAAGACAAACTGTCGTTTGGGTTTATTATTGCAAATTATCACACCCAGAAGAGTATTTCCAAAGGCTCTCTGCTGTAAAAACTAATTAAATTCTTCCTTTTTCTTCCCAAAGCTATTTGGGCAATTGGAGAAGTGGATAAAAGTTTCGCATATTTCATTCTATAGTTGGACTTCGAAGTTTTATTATAATTCCTGATTAATTATTAAATTTGTAACTTTTATGCATCGATTTACACTAAATTTAAAATGGATGTTGAATTTACATCGAATATTTACATTTTGAGACCACCTTATGCTTAAAATACCATTTCTGTCCATTTATCTATATGTGTGGCTAAATTTTTTCCCACGATAAATCCACCGGTGTGAAATTATTTTAAAACTTTTAATAACAAACTTTTAAGTACAAAAGATTTGTTTTCTATCTGTTACAAATCTTGTAAGCTGATTTTGGACCACGTTCCGTTGAGCTATCTAACTGACATGTGAGAATTAACTTTAAATACATTATACGAATAGGAAATATGCATGAAAATTTTTTTTCAAATTTATTTTCAGAATATGAAAATACTGTTAATACTGTAATAATATTTAAAAACGAAATTAAAATCCGACAAATATCAAGGAAGCTATAAGCTTTTAAAGATTATTATCTGTCTCTTTCTTGCAAAAATACTGAAAACGGAGTTTTACGTGTATTTTAAATGGTGAAAGTGTAATATGACGTCACATAACATATCAAGAGGGCTATCACCCTCTTTGTCTAATCGGGAATTTCAATCATTCATATCTCGCTTATTTTTAAAGTTATTTAAAAAGTAATTTTACCTTGATATTTGTCAAGTAAACATGTTTCAATTCAAGTGAACAAAAATTTTCATGCATATTCCCTATTGTTGCAAAAGTTTTTTTTTATATTCTGTACTGGTAAGAATTCTAATAAACTATTGGGTCAACCGTTATCTAACTTTTTGATAAAACATAATGCTAAAGTTGCAAAATATCCGGGGTATATATATATATCTAATAAATTGAGGTCAATTATTACCGTCAACTTATTTTAAATTTGACTACATGCCTACATTATTCCCACATATAATGGATTTATACAATCTATGTTTTAAATAATTAAAATCATATTTAAATAGTTCTCTTGAATATCTTCAGTCCAATATCCGCAGTCTAGATCTCAAAATGTATAAAACCAAGAGGATTACAAATGTACGCAATAGACGAATTCATCATGAACTTTGAGAATATTCCCTATATTGAGAATTTGATAAAAGAGCATTGATAAATATTGTAGTTTATTGAGTTTTTTAGTCTTAAAAATTAATTAATTGAAAGAAAACAAATTTTTTTAAACAATGGTTTTCTTTTAAAACAAAATTTCACTAAAATGTAGAAAATAATTTTTTTCATGAGATAACACGAGTAATATTTCGTGAACACAAAATGGTTTCATTTAAAAAATAATAAAAATTATTCGGATCAGCTGATATACTCACTGGAAAAAAAATTATTTATTGCACTTTTTAGGGCAATTTGGTTTTAAAAAAAAACCATTGGTACTGTTCAGAATAAGTCCAAAAAAAAAATTTAATTTCTGAGTATCTAACTTCAGCGTGTTTCTTTTATACTTACTAAGCTGTAGCAGTGTGGCGAAATTTGGAGAATTTTCTCCTTATTTACTGGATTAGGAGAATAATCTAATAGGATTTATTTAATACATATGCGTACAGAACATATTTCCCTGAGTTACTTAGTAACTACTAACAAACTCGTGTGTTCATTATTAGAGATATTCAGGCAAAATAAATTTTTGGTTTGAAATCCCAAATTACTGTCTTTTTATCTAATAACTTTGACGCCCGAACAGGGAAATTATATTTTAATATAATATATTTGATCGTCATGTATATTGAAAAACTAAAAATTTATTCTTATCACAGCTAAAGTCCGGATTATTTCGTTCATTGATTTGGCGTCATTGATTTTTCAACAGGCTTTCCGTCTCGTTTTGATAATAATATTGATTTGAATTATAATTATACTGGATATACAATTGAATATATAATTTCATTATTTCATCTAAAATGTACACTCTCGTTGAAAAAAATTGAACAGACCTGAAATGTTAATTACCTTACATTTCATAAAACTCTTCACTTTTGTAACTCTCTGTATAATGTATAATTTTATTTATTTATAAACAAAGCTAAATAGTATATTTTTTAAGTGTGTAAAAAAGAAATGGACGTATAAATTGAATTTATATATTTTTTTGTATACACGGTGTCAGTGACAGAGTGAGAATTTAAAAAATATATGTAATGCTAATACATGTTAGGTGTTATATCTTACTCTTACGTTTAAAAATTAAATTAAATGTTGTATCTGTTACTACAAGAATAATCAAAATTGTGAGAGACTGATTCGATGCAGGTCTGTTCAATTTTATTGAACGGGAGTGTATGTTACCTATATATTATTTGTTTCATAATAAAATAATATAGTATCTCCATTGTTGAATGATTTGTTATGCTGATTCGATTTCCCTAGCATATTGTATTTGTTCCATTATTTAACACATCGATCTATACAAGGTGTGTCAGAAGTCACCCCCGTTCAATATTTACGGACACAATTTTTTGGATAACTTTGAGAGTAAACCATCTGATATATAAACATGGTTACGAAATGTATTCATGGGGAAAAAAATTCCCTTTTTCGTGATTCAAACATATTTCCTTATTCCAGTTCATATGAACTTTTTACATATTTTGATGAATAATATCGAACTTAAACGTATAAATATCTTATATTCGAAAAAAAAAATTATTTCTTATTGAAACCCAAAGTAGCTAGACAATTCTAGTGCCATTTGAAATATTTACCATTCCTTCCAAAACACCCTGTGTAACGAACAAATATTTATTTATCATGCTGTGCCGTTGAATTGATTTATAAACAATTGATAATTGTTTATTTATTATGTACATATTTATTATGTACATTCAAACGGACTATTGATTTACATTGAACACAGTCCACCCGATTATCTGAATTTTCACCCAACTAAATTAAATCTACTTATCGTTTTTTTATACTAGCCTTATCACAAATTAGCGTGAAAGTAAGGCAAAACCATTGATGTATGATAAGATGTTTCCATCAAATTTGTTAACAAAACTATATTTTACCAAGATCATATACTGCATATTACCCAGCAAAATTATCTACAATCCGGTTATAATCGCATCAAAATTTTCAAATACAATTTTTTAGTATCATTATATTAACCAAATTCAATAATTATTTTAAAAATATTTTATGATACAATCCCCTTCAATAAAATTGAACAGACCTGAAATAATAATTTTCTTACATTTCATAAAACTCCTCACTTTGGTAACTCTCTGTATAATGAATCATTTATAAAAAAATATAAGTAGTATATATTTTAAGTGCGAAAAAAAGAAATGGAAGTATAATAAAAAACATTTACTACAAGAATAATCAAAATTTTGAGAGACTGATTCAGTTCAGGTCTATTCATTTTTATTGAACGGGAGTGTACATGTCTAATATATATATATATATATATATATATATATATATATATATATATATATATATTTATATTGGCTAAGGCTAGGTAAACTTAGTTGTATCCAAGACAGCTAGATAAAGTTGAATTTCGGGCTATAACCGGCTAATACTTGCATTTGTCAATAATCGCTGAAAGTTGAGATTTGTCGATTAGAAAATATAAACAATGGCTTATACTTTCCAGCGGCTAATATTATACATCGGTCATACCCCAAGTTTGTCGAGTGTGCGTGTTTTTTGGTCCCGCACTAAAAGTCAATATAGTTCTATATATTTGAGATATATTTTCAAAAATTACTACAGCCTTAGTATTATCCAGAGAGATTTGGATAAGTTTAGACGGATAAAGTCCGAAATTAATCATATTTTATGTTTCAAACTTTATCCAAAAACGTTGTATACACCTAAATTAATCCGGCTAAACATAGCATTACCCAGAATTCGGGCTTTACCCGTAACATATATATAAATGTCTGAAAGTACTGGATAAAGTTGAAAACTTGGCCTGATGCACTACCGTGCTATGTGAGACCTAAAAACAGATTTGGAATCAAAAAATGAAAAAAAAGAATACAATATTTTATATTTAGGTAATGGTATCCCGAAAATAGTTTACCTTGGCAGTACATTAAAAAGAAACCGTGCTTCGCCTTAAAACTATCGGTAGTGAATGATTATAATTGTTGGAATATCCATAAAAACATACAGACTGATACGGAATGATAGCTTGTTTGGTGCGCAACGAAAGAGCTAAATATTTATATATAAAAAAAGTGACTGTTGATTTTCAACGGGTTTTTTGTCTTGTATCATATTATTAATAACATTGTCGTCTATATAGAATTATTTCACACAATTTCAATTGTTTTATCCATATAATCAAAATTTTCGAACAATTTCTACCCACAACAACTATTCATATACACAACAATTCAATATTAAAGTTATTTCCCAAAAGATTTCAAATATCAGTTGCCAATTCAATTTTATTTATACCCAGAAAATATTTCTATATAAATTCATGCCTAGCATACATTTGTATACGTTTAATATACAATCAGTATTCAAAAGTTGTATGGAATATGTCGGAATATAATTTTAACTTTCATCTAATGAGCTCTCAGTTAGGTGTGTCTATATTTCAAATAAATCAAATATATTATTCCATATTATTTAAATTTAAACTATGTGAAATATGACCAGTCTAAGTAGCCGAGCTGTCTAACGCGCTCTGCCTGCTTAGAACTGGGAGGTTATGGAATCTGGGCAGTTAATTGACTAAACTGTCAGCGTATGGACAAGAACGAAGTAACCAGCTATGCTTCTGAGAGTTCTGCAATTTCCCGTCACGAACTCCAGATGAATATCGGCATAGTTCCTATCAAAACCTGTTGCAGACGCACAACCTACCAATTCCTACTCTGCCTTCTTTTGCCTTTCCCCGGTTTCTTTTCCTGTCTAAGGGTGTCCACTCTGTATGTTTTTTACTCCAATTGCTTTCATCTACCTTATTTCCTTCTCAACCCGTTTAGTTCTTAATTTGCCAGTTATATCTATACTTCTAATTCTTTGTTCTTTCCGTATATGGATCTTTGCATTTTATTTTGGGTGCTAGATATTTTATTTTCGTTGGCTTGAGTTAAAGCCCATGTTTGGCACCCATAAGTTAAAGTTGGCAAAAAACAGCTTTGTATGACTTTGGATTTCATGATTGTTGAGTGTGTAAGGTAGTGTGTAAGGTAAATGTTTGTTATATTAAATATTATTATTTAAATAAATAATAAATACATGAAAAAGATATAATTGATCTTTATTGATTTGATTTATGAAATATTATTACTTTAATATGTAAATTACCAAGGTTGTTAACATTCACAGCAACCGTGATAATAGAGGGAAGTTATAGTTGTTATGCAACAGATAAAAATGATGAACAAAATTATAATAATAATTTAATGATAAAGCGACACCGCTACAAGTGTATCTGTTCCAGGTAAATGTACTCGATAAATGATGGTCACAAGCAAATAATGGGGTATTGAAAAAAAAAAACGTTCATTCAGTTTTGCGATGCTTAGTATCTTTGAGAGGGTATTTAGTGCTTTTTGAACTTGAAGCTACTTAATTTCAGAAGATATTGTTTACAAGCTAAACTCATTCTTCAAGAATATATAATGGCCCAGATTTTATGTTCAGTGAACATTTGTGGTTTAGGTTGAATATATCAAAAACAAAAATGTTTGAATCCTTATACGAAGAGAAAAGACATATTTTTGGAACCTTACCCTTCTCTTCTGAAAGTAAAGTTAAAGTTTAATATTTGTTATAATTACAATATAAATATTTGATTAGACCCCTTAATTATTTAAGACAATTATTTTAATAATGTTACATGAAAATTTTCACAATGAATCCTATAATAATTATTTATATAATATTATAGAATTATAATAATCTTATTTATATTATAATAATCCATTATACATAGGATTATGAAAGCCATATTGAAGGATAATTTTGATACAACAAGCACCATAGTTAATAGTATATATATATATATATATATATATATATATATATATATATATATATATATATATATATATATATATATATATATATATATATATATATTTATATATATATATATATATATTGTATCACATAATAAAATAATATAGTTATAATAATAGAAATATATTGGGTGAATATCAAAAACCTAAAACTATTTAACCTCAATTTATGCTGTTATAAAATTGTAAATGTATGTTTATTTGTTTGTTCGAGGATCACGCAAAAACTACTGGACTAATTTTGATTCAAACTATTTTTGTTTATGATTAAACTTAAAAAATGGTACACATTTTATCTCGCTACAAGAGATAGAATTCGGAAATATTTGATGAAATAGGAATTTGGTGGAAGTGTCGATAAATATTGGCAGCGGTAGGAATGAAAAATATTTAAAGGTGTGGAAGCGGTGCGAAATTACATTACGAGATTTTAGTCTTAAAATGTCGGGAGCTGAAGGTATAACAATAAAACGAAGCCACGAGTATAAGCTAGTACATTCATATGAAAGTTTGATTTTAGAAATTTTAAACTATAAAATATAAACCATATTTTGACAAAATGGAAACCCGACTTCAAAAATAAAATATTCTATAACAAAAAATGCACTAAAAAGTAAAAAAATAATTGCATATTCTTGTGCCAATTTTAGTTCACCTAAGCAAAAAATTTTTAAATATATATGTACAATTATTGTTATTTTTGGAGGCGGTGTCAGCATAGAGAAATTCACATAATTTTTGGACACCGCCTCCAAAAATAACAATAATTGTACATATATATTTAAAAATTTTTGCTTAGGTGAACTAAAATTGGCACAAGAATATGCAATTATTTTTTTACTTTTTAGTGCATTTTTTGTTATAGAATATTTTATTTTTGAAGTCAGGTTTCCATTTTGTCAAAATATGGTTTATTTCTCGCTTTTTAGTGACTTTGAAGTTCTATAACTAGTTTTATGTGTCTAAATATGGGTAGACCTACTAAACGACTTACTAATTTTTAGTGAATTTTTTTACAACACATTTTTTTTTTACCCGTTTTTTTTTTTTTTTTAATTTTAAGAGCATTTTTTTATAACAGATTTTCAATTTTATTTACATGCATTTTGTTTTTTTTTTGTAAAAATTTTGTTTTTTCGGGTCGCTTTTTTTTTTGTAAAAAAATTTTTTGAAGTCGGTTTTTAAAAAAATTTTCTTATTTTCCCATTATGAATGAGTATACCCTTTCAAAAAAAAAAAAAAAATTTCGCAGAAATCGGTTATCACATATAAAATGAGGATTTTTCTCGATTTTCCGGGGATCCCCTCATCAGAATGCGATTTGGTGCCAATGGGACCAATGGGAAACCAAACCCTTTAAAACAAAAAAAAAATTCAAAATCGGTTCATAAATGTCGGAGTTCTGAGGTGACACACATAAAAAAAAAAAAATAAAATAAAATAAAAAAATAAAAAATAAAAAAATACAGACGAATTGAGAACCATCCTCCTTTTTTGAAGTCGGGTTAAAAAGATGTTTATTTTATAGTTTTATTTAATTGCTGATATAATTTTACTCAAAGAACGACCGGAGTACCTTAAACGGACACAAGCTGTTCAGAGAAACAAAATATCATTATTTTTCTCAATCTTTGCCTGTTAGAAATTAGTGGAAATCATGTAGCCTTTTCTTTTGTCGTTTCTTGCTTGATCTAAAACATTAAAAAGCGTTTGAAAAGGTGTATATTTAATCTGTCAAATTACCTAATAAATGGGTTTCCGAAACAATTTATTTCCATCCTCTTATGGGAAGAGGTCCAATCCATAAACTTTTTGCAGCAAATTTCAGATGGAAAAACTCCAAAATTTAAATGGTATAGTATTGAAACTCTTTGGTGATTCTACTCCTACAAAGGTTTATTTTCTTGAGTAACATAATAAACGAAAATAAAATCAGAATCTCTCTAATATAACACAAAAATTTTAATTGCCTATGTGTTTGTACGAGCATCACGCAAAAATACTGGACCGATTTTCATGAAACTTGTAGAGTTTAGAAGTTTATGAATAGACTTCAAAATTGGTATGTATTTTACCACGCTGCTGTAACGGGAACCGGAGATATAGCAATAAGAACCGAGCGAAACCGCGGGTATAAGCTAATAGGCATATATTGTTTTAAATAATTATTAAACATGGATGTATATTTTTTTTATACATCCTTCACTTGCTACTAATTCGATCAAAATCACTCAAACAACTTGTATAGAAACTTAATTAGTGGCTCGTTTGCTCTTTAGGCTACAAAATATTAATGAAGACACACTTTATATATCTATAAAACCTATTTTGGCAAAATGGAAACCCGACTTCAAAAATCAAATATTCTATAACAAAAAATGCACTAAAAAGTAAAAAAATAATTTGCATATTCTTGTGCCAATTTTAGTTTACCTAAGCAAAAATTTTTAAATATATATGTACAATTATTGTTAATTTTGGAGGCGGTGTCAGCATAGCGAAATTCACATAACTTTTGGACACCGCCTCCGAAAATAACAATAATTGTACATATATATGTAAGCTAAGGTGAACTAAAATTGGCAATATGCAATTATTTTTTTACTTTTTAGTGCATTTTTTGTTATAGAATATTTGATTTTTGAAGTCGGGTTTCCATTTTGTCAAAATAGGTTTTATTTCTCGCTTCGTGACTTTGAAGTTCTATAACTGATTTTATTTGTCTAAATATGGGTAGACCTACTAAACGATCAACTTATAACACTTTTTTTTTATCCGTTTTTTTTTTTATTTTTTTTTTTAGTCCATTTTTTTATAACAGATTTTTAGTTTTCTTTACAAGCATTTTGTTTTTTTTTTTGGAAAAATTTTTTTTTTTTTGGGGTCGGTTTTTTTTTGTAAAAATTTTTTTGAAGTCGTTTTTTAAAAAAATTTTCTTATTTTCCCATTATGAATGAGAATACCCTTTCAAAAAAAAAAATTTCGCAGAAATCGGTTATCACATGTAAAATGAGGATTTTCCTCGATTTCCCGGGGATCTCCTCATCAGAATGCGATTTGATGACAATGGGACCAATGGGAAACCAAACCCTTAAAAACAAAAACAAAAATTTCAAAATCGGTTCATAAATGACAGAGTTCTGAGGTGACACACATTAAAAAAAAAATACTGACGAATTGAGAACCATCCTCCTTTTTGAAGTCGGGTTAAAAATATATCAAATCAGCATATATTTGTGTATATTATAGTTTGTTATATTCTCTGATATGATATTGTGCTTTTTCCTTGGTGAAAATCCATTTTCAGAGTATACACAATTTGTGATAATGGTGAAGAAAACTACTATTTGTATTCGTTTATTTTTTCATCTACGTGATTGCTTGCCTGATAACAATATAATATATATAAACATCTATACGATTGCATAGAAATAATATCGTGATATTCTCAAATGACTTGTTTCGTTCTTGGAATTCCGTATCAACAAGGACGTGTCGTTTAATATTATGGCTTCTCTTAATAGCGCACAATTTTTGCTTCTTATATATACTCATAGCTCATGTAGCGCATATATTTGATATAATTATTAACTAAAAAATCTATAAAAAATTGGATGTGTGTACTCGCGTTAGAAGTTATACTCCTTTGATGAGACTGGAAGCTTAAGGATTAATAGGCTTGCTAAAGATATGTACGAGAAGAATAATTAGAGGAGTTAAAGAAGATGGTAAATATAATGAATGCTAAAATTTTATCCGTATCGTGCTTAAAGAAATATAAATTCAATAAATTATTTAGAGATTTTCTTTTAACTATACGGTCTAAGCTGGATTCGAACCGTCGATTCTCATATTTGAATGAAATACATTTCGTTTTTTCTACGTTTAAAGTATTCATTCTTTAAATTGAGCTAGCACGACCTGCTAGCTAAAGACCTAATACTATATACCATCATGTAACAATAAGTTTTTAGGTCACTATGTTCTAATCCAAAACAGCTCCTTACACGAGATGCAACAACTCAATCTAAAACACGATCGTATTAACTATCGTCACATGATATTGTAATCGAAATCCACATTGTAAATATGCGTGATGAGTACGGAATCTTAGCGCATTCATTCTCATAAAGAAAGGCACTTGACGAATTTTCAATTTTCTAGAATTTGTGAATCATATTTTTTCACATTTCATTTCGTTCAATATAAACAGATTTTTATCAGATTAATTTATGCCTGTTGGGTGTAAGATTTCAGAAAAAATTGAATTTTTTCTCTCTTTCAATTTTGTGAAAATTAGATTTTTGTAGATACGATCAACCTTGAAATACTAAATTTCCATCAAAAATTTGATTTTCATCACGATTTGTCATAAACTTTTTATCCTTGTAAAATATTTCGCAAAGTTTCGAAACTGAGTTTTTTTCCAATTTCAGAATATATTGTGTTCGGTGAAAATGGGAAACAAATCTTGAGGAAAATTATTAAGTGTTATCTAGATATCCATACAGTGTACTTCAGCAAGGTTGACTACTACGAAAACTATTAAGATTATTGAAGACTTGTCTAAGACTTGTCTTAGTATAGAAAATGTAGTATACAAGTGTAGATCAACAAAAGATACGCGATAAATCAGCTTTCGAAACAATTTTAAACATCTCCTGCAGGAAGGAACACAACTTTTTGTGTGTTTTTTTGATCAGTAAAAAGTAACATTTTGAACCATCATGAGGAATACTCATCTGGAATCAGTTACTGGTACTGGCAACCAGTCCAAGACGTTATGACATAACGCCTTGGCCAAGCGGTCGAAGGCGTTATGTCTGCGCAGTATGCCTTCTTGGAAACTGGGAGGTTATGAGTTCGAATCTCGACATCGACAGTTTGTTAATTATTAAGAAAAAAAGGGGCGATTAATTGACTAAACTGTCGGCGTATGGACAAGAACGAAGTAACCGGCTATGCTTGAGACGGTTTTCTGCAGTTTCCTTCACGAACTCTAGATGAATATCGGCATAGTTCCTATCATAGTCGGCTGCAGCCGCATATCCTACCAATTCCGAGTCTATACACAAAAATTCCTTCCTCTCCACTCACATCCTCATGTCCTTAGACATCACAATGGACCTTATGGTCGAAGTGTAGCCTCTACAATCTATCTCTATCTCTATGGCTACTGGCAAAGTACTACTACTACTTAGAAAACTACTAGTAGATGAGCGCAAAGCAATGTTTCGGAACTAGTCTGTTTCAAGGCATAGTCTGACGACAATGGTCCAATGGTCCAGAAAATATTTTCACAACAAAGTATCTCAGTGTGTGTACTAGACCCCACAGAATATCTTAAATTCAGAAGATAAGTAGAACACGTATACTCCGTACGTATGAATAGCGTCCCTAAGGATTTCAAATTCATCCTGTATAAGAAAATAGTATATAATTTTCTTTTCCCTTTTGTTACATTTATTTACAATATAGGTATATATATATATATATATATATATATATATATATATATATATATATATATATATATATATATATATATACGTAATAAATAGCCAGTTAGTAACTTCATTTATTGAATTGTTGATTAATTTGTACAGATAATCCAATTGTTCCTAACAGAAAACACCACCACATTTTATCTCTTTATTATATCTATTTATCTTTTATGACGTCATAAATATTAATATTATTTGTTATAATGAGGCTAGTAGCTAGTTAATCCGTCTGATATTTGTATCTGTACACAGCTATTGTATCGAAACAATATTATATTCTGTTTTAATCAATTTTCATTAATTTTTCTGGTTAAGATCATCGTACCTTTCACGTTTTAAGGTCTACTGATAATCAAAAATACGATTTTGGATCAGTGGTCCTTTATGTGTGTTATTACGCTAACTCTGGAGGACGATGAAACCTCCATACATGTTATATGCACCTGCAGAAGCCTGCAGAGTGTCAGATATAGAATGATAGGGTGCGAAAATTTGGATCCATCAATCATGGATCTTCTGTGTGGCGTCTGGCCTCAACAGAATCCTATAGCTTGATCTGCTTAAAATAGCACCTCTTACCCGGAGGCGTCTCGCCTTCGGATGCCGGTTGTTCTCAAGGGGGGCACAGAGGACCCCTTGGTCTAGTTGCTAGGGACCCGTTTGCGGTACTCCTCTTTATAATTATTATTATTATTAATACGCCATCTCGAAAATGAGCTAAAAATCTTTTGAGAAAGTTAGACCGCCCCATCGCGCATTCGATTTGTGTTTTTAAGGTAGTTCACTCTTAAACCAACTTTGACTCTTAACAAAGAAATTGACGAAATTTAAATATGATATTAAGGATGTACGAGCACTATATATAGTTCATTTATAAAATTCTTCAAGTTCTTATTCATGAAAGTCCAAAATAAAGTTTTAAAGAAAAAACCTTAAATTTCGGGTAATTAAGCTACCGCCGACAGAAATAAAAATTTACCCGAAATCTCAGTTATTTTCTTAAATATCTTTTTTAGGTCCGTCATACCGGAATTTTATTGGATCAATCTCTTTATTAATATTTCTATTTTCTATTGCGCAGTTTTTTTTTATTCGTCTTATTTTATTCCAAGTGAAAATTATCAAAATATGTGTGAAAACATGGGTTTCTCCATAGGAGCAATACATTAAAACTCGAACTTTAACATTAAATAATTAATTCAAGATCCCCGTAAACCCCTCCCCTCCCCCGGAAACTTTTATAATTGATTTAAATGCACTTCAACTACATGTAAACAAAAAAATCAAGCATTAACCGTTTTGAAGCTTCATGGCTCGTACATCCTAAGTTGTCTAATACATTGTTTAATTATTGATTATTATTTTAATTATTTATTATTGGAATCATGTATTTGCAATTAGCATTTAATTTTGATTACTTAATTGGAGTTGTAAGTTAGCAATTTGGGATTATTATTAAATTATTATCTGATGAAGGATATTAATTTTCAATTATATAATTTAATGTTTACAATTTGTATTTGGAAATTGACATGTAGCCAAGTATTTTATCCACGTAAGATGGTATTAACCAAATCGGTATTAGCAACTTCAAATTTGGTTTCTGTATAGACGTTTTTATGGTCAGGCTTACATCATATTTTTTTAAAGTTATAATATTGGTTGATGTATACCAGTGTCTTAAGGTAGTTCCGTCGTTTCAGTCAAAGCAAAAAGTATCAAATACAGTATCATTAATGTACTTATAACCATGCCAATAGACCATCTCTAGAATAACATATTTCGTGTTTTAATATTTATCACACAATTTACTGTATGTTGGACTGTGTAAGAATTGTTTTGACAATGATTATTCAATATTTTTGGAATCGCAGTTGCAAATTATTACCATTAAATATTAACAGATGCAGGCTAAAAATTTCTACTTTGATTGCGAATATCTCGCTTCACAATCGGTGAAAAACATTTTTTTTATAATAAATGCAAAAAAAATTTATATTCAGCATGTACGAGCACTGAAATGCATACAAATCAATTTAAAAAAATTCAGGGTGGGGGTTATGGGGTATTGAATAAATTATTTACTATTATATTTATTATTTTAGAGAAACCCATATTTTTACACATATTTGGACATATTTTGATAATTTTCACTTGGAATAAAATAAGACGAATAAAAAAAAAACTGCGCAATAGAAAATAGAAATATTAATCAAGAGATTGATCCAATAAAATTTCGGTATGACGGACTTAAAAAAAAAAGATATTAAAGAAAACAACTGAGATTTCGGGTAAATTTTATTTCTGTCAACGGTAGCTTAATTAACCGAAATCTCAGATATTTTTCTTAAATATCTTTTTTGTTAGTCCCGATATAACGGGCCTAAATTGAATTTTAATTTTAACTTACGACAAAAAATAATAAACATTATTGTGGACTTTTATGAATGTACTATATAAGATTTTAAAGAATTTTATAAATGGACTATATATCAGCGCTCGTACATCCTTAAGTGAATTTAAATAGCTACTCTCTTGATATTTCTTCTGGGAGACAAGTCAAAAAACTTATTTTAACCGATGAAACTCTAAATCTTCACCAGCCTGAATGTGAGTAGGCTTCGGCTACTGGCGATTTTCCTCACGGGGCCTTGTTACCTCAAGAAACATCTCCAAAAGCTGGGATTAGAAAAGAGCGACAACTGTAAGCTCCGCTAAACACCAGAAGCTCCAAAACACTTACTGATGATACCTGAATGCATACCAGCTACAGAGAACGTACAATCCCCAGATCATACACTTCCGAAAGGTTATCGACCCTGATTTATATCTCTATAAAAAGTTCTTTTATTATTAATTAATCAATAATAAATACGGATATTAAAAGTAATAAACACATGTTTATATATACGAGTGCATATCAACCATATTAAGTATGTATGTATATATAAGTAACATATTACTTAATAAATGATGACACTGGGTGGGCTTAATGAAGAATAGTTCTAAAAATAGATTAATAAATTCTAGAATACAAACACGTATACTATCTATCTACGTAATAATTTATTATTATTGTTTAATATTTCTAGAAAAGATTCAATTTAATTGGAATTATATTTGGTTTGTGGTTTGTTTAGCAAATTTCCTGAAAGAAAACAGAGCTATTGGTCTGGTACCGACTTCAAAATTTTGCAAAAATTTCTTCAAATGTCCATCGATCCTACCTAGTAGATGTCGAAAATCACCATCTGTAAAATTTGATACAAATCGGTTCAACTGCTTTTAAAAAAATATATAATTTGATTTATTGCCGAACCCAATCAATTTTTTTAAATAAAAATAGTTTGTTTTTCCGTACAGAACAACTTTGTTATTTAAAGTTTTCTTCAATCCCTTACTGTTTTTGAAAATGTAAATTAGGAGTGAGGGTAGGAATATAAACTATATTTTAGCTCAAAAATACGTTCATACTTCTTGAATGCGATATATATATTTGACTCTTGAATGTATAGAAAACTAATTATTCCCGTTTTTCCAATGGCGGTCGTTAATGGTGACGAGTCACTTTTACGTTGTTTTTCCAATGGCGATCGTAAATAGTTTTAAAAAAATGGTGACAAGCTACTTTTACAGGCATTTATTTAACATGACTTGTACATATGTAATTTGGTGGAGTTGTCAGGAAAAGTCTTAGCTTTTTTAGTTTTAAATTGAACTAATATTTCAAAACAACAAACAGAAAACCTAAAAATATACTAAAATACAAGCTTTTATTGGTAGAGAGTGTACCAAAAAGCTAAAAATATTGTCAAATACTTCATAGTACAATATTGGAGCGCTGTGTTAGCGTTTCAATCATCGTAGTCATCTCAAAAATTCTCCTCCCACGTATTTAAAAAAGGAGTAGTTTTTTTCTATGTTTACATTTTATCTCTTTTGAACAAAAAGGTATTAAAACTATTAAAGCATTAAAGTATTTTAATTCTGCAAGCATAGCGAAATTAACATTAAAGTGCAATTACCAATTCCAATTGGACTAATAAACCAGGCTTAACATTTCAATAGTCAATAACATCGTATACGGATTATCATACTTCAAACCATCTATCGAACATCAATGAACCAATCATCTCGTATGTTACAGTCAATATTGAGAGAGAGAAAGAGCTAGTGATATTCGTTCAAACATATAAATAATATTTTATGATATTCTTTTGATATGTAATACAATGTCGACATGTAATCCGTTTGTAAGCTGGTTTAAAACTGAAATCTGCAGAATGAATTTTTTTTTTTTTTGTTCGTTATTTTACTGATATTTTCCAATGTTGTGATAAGTTCGATTTTATTAAATAATAAATCTCAATATACCATTTGACAGGTTTCTATTTTTACATTTTTTAGTTTTCAATTTCAAAGCTTGAATTATTAAATGTACATGACGTAGAGCCCATAGGCGTGCTACCAATGACGTCGACAGTCTGAAATAAAGTGATGGATGTTGAATAGACTGTGTAGAATCTAGAGGGGATGGCTAGGATGTCTAACATACGTCTTTAACTGCTTACTGACAGTGTAGCATATCTATTTAGAGCTTTTCTGCCTGATGTCTGCTTGAGAAGCTTCAAGTAGAATATATCCGATCTAACACCCTAAAGAAAACATAGAATTAAAAGTGTCTCTGCGATGTTAACTTTCTAAGAAACACATCGAGATAACAAGTTCTCTTATTGTGTGGAACATCTATACATGATAGAGAATTTATAACCGCCCTTATTAGTAGACACCGACGCAAAAAGCGGGGTGTTATAAGTTTGAACCCTTTGTCTGCTTGCCGGTGTATTTGTCCCTGGTATCGTAAATTTAAAACAGAACTTTTAAACGGACCGATTTCAATGCGTTGTTTCTTCAAGACAGTTTTAATCGAGATGGTGTGTAGCGATCTTTTGTTGAAAATATGTTCAGCCGTTTCAAATGATCAGTTCTTTTTCTAATGGCTGCGAGGATTTTTATGATATATATGGGAAGTGTTAAAATACTATATGATTATTAAAAAACTAAATTCTTTACAAACGCTACCGATTGTAAGGAATAAACGCTTTCACTTTTAACACATCATAACTCCTTCATTTGGTTCGGTTGCCTGTTTTTGCTCGGTTGCATTTTTTTAAATTGAAAATTTGCAGCCAATTTTTTCGCAGAAACATAACCACAAACAAGTTACACTTTCTTGTAGATAGAACAAAAATTAATCTTTGCAATATATTTCTTAATATATTTAGGTAATGAAAATATGGTTTATTATTTCACAAACCCAAACTACTTTTTAAATCTTGTTTACACAATTTTCATTATTTTCCGTATGTCTTTCCATTTGCTAACACAATATTATATTATTATCAACATTGTAACAGAATGTTGAAAACACATGTTATAAAATACACAGTAATTTATTAAACATATGATTCATGATACGCGCAACGAAAACGACATTAATATGTTTTATAATGATAATACATACAAGTGTACACACACAGATAAAAATATATATATATATATATATATATATATATATATATATATATATATATATATATATATATATATATATATATATATATATATATATATATATATATAATCGACAAAGCTTGAAATTTATCGTTTCATATAGGATCTAGCTAATTCATGAAATTCCATGACAAACCAAAAAACATTTCAGTTTTATGAAAGGCTAGCACTGCCCGTCGCAGCTTCGCCCACGAAAATTGTAATTTTACAGACCTTATAGTACTTAGTATTTAAGTAAATATACTGAATGTTTATGCAAAATTTGAAGTAGATTGGACCAACGAATCACGTTGTCACATACAAACTTTGCCCCCATTTTTCACCCCCTTAGGGGTAGAATTTCGGAATGCCTACGTCATACAAAGAACACACCCTCCAAGTTTCAGATCTCTACGATCAGCGATTTAGGCTGTGCGTTGATCCGTCAGTCAATCATTCTGGACAAAGCATTTTATATGTATAGATTATTAAAATAATCAAAGAGAACACTAAGTTTTTTTTCATACAACATACTTCAACATACTTCCGCCCATGCAAAAATAAAATCACTTGAGAGTTAAGGGACCACAACCTAAAAACAGCGCTTGTTAGTAAAAATAAAATCAAACAGTTACTGGGCAAACCTAAGGATAAAATTAGTAATAAAAAATAATCGGGCATATATGGTGTCAGTTGTCAAAACTGTTCGAAAATTCATGTTGGTCATCGCCAAATCAGAATTCGAATCAAAGAACATCTGGCTCATGTGAAATTTGGGAGAACCGAAAAATCGTGTATAGCTGCGCACGTTATTGCGAACAACCACAAAATTGACAAATCGAATCTAAAACTACTGAAATCGGTACAAAACCCCACAGAATTAGATGCATACGAAAGTATCTACATATACAAATTGAGAAAACAGATAATGAATTTAGACAATGGCCCAATTCCAAATTAGGATTTAATAAAATTAAACCATTTTCAAAAAAATACAATACCTGAATATCAAGGTTAGCTCCGATACCCTCACTTTAGTGACAAAAACAACGCCGCATAGTAGTCACAAAAGGATACCGACAATAAATAGGTGGGGCTCTTCACACACCTAATCCGTTAACTCAAATAATCCTCAGCTCAGATCACACCCTCAGTCAAATCGTATAAAAGACAGAACTTTTTTAATACCATTGTGAGACACGCACCAAATTAGCAACAATCAACATATCTCTGAATCCATATCCCAGAGATGTTTACGATTAGCTAATTCATACTGTTGATGACTATATTGTTAGCGAAATACGTATTTTTAAAATACAAACAAATGTTCTAGGAATTGGGCCAAAATTTGAAATGTAATTTCAGTTTTATATTGTTCAGTTCTCAAGGGAATCTTATTCAGCAAAACAAACGAAGGGTTTTAGAAACAAAACAACCAAACTGAGGTATTATAAAATAGCCAAATTTAACGAAGATATACCAAATAATAACAAATACCACAATATTGATTGAACTAGTTATTGTTTGGTATCAATTTCTTCGTTAATCTTCTGGTTGTAGTCCGATTTCGTTAGTCATAGCCATCCATTTATAAGATTAATCCACAAAGATATTTTTCGATCTAGCACACTAACAGTACTTTTGCAACTATTGACGACTCTCGTAAATCGTTAAAGATAAGATTAGCCCATCTTCCGCCAAGATTGTATGTATACGGAAAATTGGATCGAATACGGAAAATCACTTCGTAACATTTATTGTAGACCGAATTTTGTCCAATACACGAAAATTAACAGATTTCCACCTTTGCGCCAACACAATTATAAGTCTTATATGACCACCTCTCAACTACCTACAATAAAACAAATTATAATAATTCTGTAGTAAAGGTTCGTTTTCATGATGATAGTTAATTTTGTAATAGATAGTTCATGTCATGACAGCAACCATCACAAAAACTAACACCTTACAGATAATTTTAAAGTCATTGTCATACTGCAGCAATATAAGTCTCACACAATCTTATTCAAATAGATATTTGATAGTATTGTTGCAACAGTTATGGAACTATCTCGTCTAGCAGGAATACTTTCTGATAGTTGATAGTGAAATAGTTCGTTCTTGTGATTTTCATATTAATGAATAGTTATTGATGTGTCAATAGTAATTGTTAGTGCGGAAAAATGGAAGCATGCCTTGATATAGCAATCCTTGTGGAAGAATATCAAAGATATGCATATATATACATTTATTCAGTGTTTCATCCTTTTTTTTCTGCTATTGTCTACGTTTAATATTCATATTTTCATCAACACCAGTATTTAACCAGTATTTGTCGTAATCGCTGTATGGTGGTGGGCTACAGCCCATCTTAAGTTTTGGCTGCCTTGATAACTTGACGTTTAGAGTTCAATCATCATATCCATAAAACTTTGGCGGGCCCCTTCTTCTTGTACCAAGTAAGCTTGTTGTTGTTAATTTCTTTACTGGGTTAACATTGTTTAGTCGCATAAAATGCCCAGTCCACTTAAGTCCTGATATTCGTAAACTGTATAGATACTACACTTTCATGGTAGGTATATCGATGTACGCGACTACTTTAGTACTATGATCGTGATAACTAGCCTTTAATTACATATACGATGATAGTAGTGTCGTCTCTATACACACACATCCATCTGTTTTTCTGTTACAGAACACAATTTTATCACTATAATGTATTTTTAGTAATTTTATTTCATAAAGATGACACTCTTTTACATTACGTATATAAATAAATATATACACTACTTTATATCTGTTTATATTATGTACACACATGATGAGAGTAGTGTATATACTCGTGCAACACAGTTTGTAAATAAAATTATTACATAAAAATAAAATCATTATCTATAATTAGAAATAGCCACTTTCATGTTCAAAGGGCAGTAGTTCTTATTTTACACTAAGTATTCATGCACATATATTCACACATATTACTTAGAGATGCAACCTTTTAGATGTTAATTAGCTTGAAAGATACTACATCAAAGCTAGCTTTGGTAGCAAAGACTGATTTCCATAAATTTCTGACTTGATAGGAATAGTAACTTTTTATTTCTTGTAATACGGATTTCCATCATAATCTGATTTGGTAATATATAGTAAAGCTGCCTGAGAATACATACTTGTAATATTTACTGACATCCAAATTAGGGTTAAAGAATTCGATAAATATCTTCTGCAGTAAGTTAATGAAACAACCCGTTCCTTGTAATTTCCCACCACTTCCACTACTCAAATATTTTTCGTTCCCGCTGCTTCCACTACTAAAAATGGTACCAATACTAAAATAATCATAGGTTTTTAAACAAACAAAAAAGTTTCATCAAAATCGGTCCAGTAGTTTCGCGTGATGCTCAAACAGAGGAACAAACGTAATTAAATATTTGGCTGACATTAATGGAAATATATAAATACGTATCGGAAGCAAGTACCTATCTGCTAAGTGTACGCGTTTAGTAAGCTCAAGATATCTTAATAAAAAAAGCTTAAATTGATTCTTTCACGTACAGAGTTCACGTTTATATACATTTTCGTTCAACGATTGAGGCCGACACAATAAATTGGCAGCTCTGACACTGAAACCAATTTTTGCAAATTTTAGATGTGAGAAACCGACTGTTAACAATTTATGCTGGTATCATTGTTTTTACTGCCGAAACATTAACTATGATTATTATCGTGTTATCACCTTCTTCTTTCAAAATAAAAGATAATTTTCGCAGCATATTTATTCGATCTCTTCAAGAGTGAGTTTTTGAATGAGGAGAAAGCCATTATTGTTGAATATTAAGGGCCGATGTCTAGTTACCTCGAGTAGTGACTAGTACACCAGTCTAGTAAAAAAGTTATTTGTATTTTAATCATGTTCTGCGTTATATTTCAAATAAGTTCTGAATCATAAGCCTCCCTAATATTCATGTAATTAACCGAACCAGTTTGATTAAGATTAAGAAGTAAAGCTATGACAAATAACATTCTAACTATTCTGTAGAATATACTTCTAAGAATTCGACTCTATTTGACATATTCAAACAACATACAAAATAAATTGCCATTCTAATAATAATATAATATTTTAAATAATAACTAATATAATAACTAACTATATAATAACTAATATTTTAAACAAGTTATTAAACTAAAGATAGTCTACAGTAAACAATAGACTTTAACAGTACTTTCCCTCTTTTTATTTCCCTCCACTCTTATATAAGGTCAATGCCACGGTTTATGTGCGTTATATTACATGTGTTTTGTAGTACATCCTATTTAATTGTTGCATCTACAGAAATTCCTCGTATACCACTTATCTAGATATTTACACAGGTAAATGTACAATAATAGGCATTCCATTTCTAGTTTTTTTTTTTTTTTAATTTATAAATTAATTTTAATTGTATTTTGCATACCTTTAAATAAACAGATTTGTTGAATGTACACTCCCGTTCATAAAAATTGAACCACCAGTAAGTTACATTTTATATTACTAAATTATATTACATACAATAACACTTAGAATGTTTCAACTAGTTCAATTTTTATGAACGAGAGTTTACAGTGTTATCAAATAGTATCTATATTGTGGCATCTCGGAAACTGTAATAAGAATTCGAAATTACAAATCTCATTATTAATCTGCTGTTATTTCATCTACAAATCAAGACATAAAACATTTCGTTTGTCTTCTGGAATCTTTTTATCTATGGGAATCTGTAAAAATTTACTTCTAGCTCATGAAAAAGCTTCTGATTCTTACACACAGTATGTTTTTGTTACATATTTACTGTACATTAGACTACACGCTAATTTACCATATAGATCTCGTTATATGAGCAGTGACGTTACTCTCATAATTATATTATATATTAATTTTGTGTATGTAGTGTGCACCTTTGACATTTTCTTTAGATGTAACCTTGTGTAGTTTCACCTATGGCATTTTCTCTAGATAAAATGAAAGATGTTCGGCTGAAGAACCAAGGGATATTACTGGGTAACGTGAATCACATGAATAACGTGAATCACACGTGATGTTTGTTTATATTTGAATTTAGCTGAAAAAATAGTAGCGGGCCAACATAGTACCTCGCCCGAAACACTTCCCCGTAGACGGCTTATTCCCTTTACAAAGTTTAACATATATTAAATCTATAATCGATTTTTTATAAATAAACGGTTTCCAATTTCAACAATGCATTCAATAGATTCATTTAATTCATAAAAACAATAATTGACACTCAACAAATAACTTGTACACAAATTTAAATGACCTTGACAACACTGTATATATTTTGTACTAATAAAAAATTAAAATACATACTTATTTCATGTGACTCTTTATAATATTAGCTTTTTAAACAAGTAATCATAATATAAGCCAGCAACAACACAAACAACTTTACATGCAAACAGTTTGTAAAATATTGAAGGGGGCTTAGTAAAACGATTTGGTCAGAGCGCGTTCATTCCGTCAATAAGTATTTCGATGTTTTTTTTTCCGTTTTTCAACTAGAAACTACCGCCGATTTTCAATACTAGCTTCGGAATGTAATCAATCCTTTAGTTTAAAATGTCACAGATAGAAACCTGTCAGTAAAATTAAGAGCCGTTCTTTCTCAGGTTCTTGAAAAAAAATTTTTATTTATCTTCAATTCCATCGAACCTTCTTAGTTCATTCTGCTTACCTGAACTCATTTCTTTAGAAGATTTTTTGGGAAGCGATGATGCTCTTTAGCACACATAGGAGAATGATTACACATCCTTAGATATTACATAGTCAATATATAGAGGGTTTGTGGTGATTTTTTTACAGATGATGTTTTCAATATGAGAAATCTCCAAAATAGTATTTTTATAAAATGTCCATACACTTTAATTGTCCATCCAATTCTAAGTTTGTTTGCAGGATTGGTTTCTTCCGAGTTGTTTACCTCTAACACCTCTGTTAATATATATAGTCGTCCAAAACTGAAAACATTCCCCATACTACGCCTTAAATTTTCCAAGCAGTCTTCTAACTGTAGTGTGTGTTACTCGTTGTCATTCATGTTATATTGACTTTGCCACATCTCTATATATTGCAGACAGTACATTCTCTGCGAAACACGGTGAGACGTAACGATTGTCATAGTATACTCACAGTGCTCGGTCTGTCTCATGTCGACTCGGCTCACCACGAGAGTGTTCCATTTCAAGTCGGTTTTTTGACCACGAGTCAAAGGATAAACTCAAGGTATACTCAAGTCTATTATTACGACATGGATTTTAACCAACCAGTAACGTCTTCAACTATCTCATTCATTGACTGAACGAGGACTGTATTTCCGGCAGAATACTCTCAGCGAGAGTTTACACACAGCTTCTCTCGCGGCTTCTCGCCTTAGAAATGTCTCGCCGAACAATTAGTTGAGAGCTCTCGCCGGGACTACTGCCAGGATAATAGAATCCTTCTTCTAGAAAAATTGTTGCAAATATCGAAATATTGATGAAATTAAATATGTACTGCCCTAGCCACCACTAAAGTAAGTCACCTTGAATATTTTAAAAACACTTTATACAACAAACAACCTACCATATTGAAACAACCTCTCTCCACAATAATAATATACATAAGCTAACTAACTATAGTCACTCTCGTTCGTTTGTTAAGTACACGCAGCGAATCCATACACACACACACATAAATGAACACGGTGTACATTAAATAAATAAAAAAAAGTCAGTTACTCTAAATCTAGTTTGTTGTGCCAGAAGTGAGCATAAATGAAATTTCACATGGTTTTGTTCTCTATTGTAAAAAGTACATATGGCCGTCAACAACAAACAAATGTAAAATATTATTGTGGTTTTAAAGCCATGCAACAAAATAACAACTGTTTCTGAAATCAACAAAATTTATTCAAAAAAAAAATACACTGTTGTTGTGTCAGTTCTGTGGTCGACTCTTCTCTGCATATGTACGCGGTAAAATATGTTTTTGTCATGCAGCGTTGTGTCTATCATAGTGGTTGTTGACGACAATGCCGGTTTAATGGTTTTTTTCAAAATATAACCAACAATTGGTCAAACAAACCTTATGTGTACATATTTTTTGTTTGTTTAATATATTTTATCAAGGACATCAAATAATTGTATATTATTATAAAAATCGATAAAAAATTATTCAACCACATATATGAAGTAAAATAGTTCCTCATTTAGTGTGGTGAATTTGTTGTGTAGTGAATTTGTTGTTGTGGCTAAAAAAACCTTAGTGAATTTGTAAAAACAAACAGTATGAAGCAAGAAAAATTAGTGGCTGTAGTTTAAACACAAAAATTATAACCATTTAAAAAAAGTGTGAATTTTGTTTTTAGTTATATTTACGTTCGCGATCACGTTTCATTTTGGAAGAAGGTACACACAAATAACAAACGTCTTTCTATTGTTTTATTTAGACGTTATTCATTTCAGTGGTGGGAGAAATGTATGACGTTTATTTTGAAATCATATGACGTCAGAATTTTTTTTGAATTTATTTTCAGGTGAATAAAATTATAAGGTCACAATAATTTATATGAGAATTAAAAATTTTTAATCACTGTTCTAAATTAGGTTTGAATAAGAGAAACTTTCAATTTTAATGTCGTTTTAATAATCCAATAATAGCTGGAAGGGAACTTCATTTGTGAAACCCTTTGAATGTAGATTATGTTGCTTAAGTCATAATAGACTATGAGACACTTTGTACTATAAACTCCAAAAGTAGTGTATCTTTTTCAGTAGATTTGTGTCGACATATTATAACCAACATCTCTTATTCGAAACAATTTTCTGGAAAATCAAAGTTATTCGACACAAAAATACTGCAAAAACTTAACACCACCACTTTTGGAGTCGTTACATTTATACATTGATGGAAGCCCATAGACAAGTCTGTTGCATCCAAAAAATTTCTCTCTAAACTTACAAAGTCGTAATCAATTCCGCTCAGTAACTATTTTCAATTGAAAGGTATCTATTTTCGTATGTCCTTTATCTCAAAATAAATGCATTTTCTCTTGGAATAAATTTTTGAAACATTTTTTCCTTGAGTAAAAAAATAACAATTTAATAGACCTTAAAAATCTATTTTAAAGTAGTTTGACGTTAAATGTATGAGAATAAATAGAATCACTAAAGTTTGTTTCGGGCACGTGAGATGTGGATTTGAAATTTTTTATACAAAAAAATATTATATTTATGAAACAAATACTATAATACACATTTTTAATTTACGATAATAAATTTTGTTAATTATTTTTAAACATATTTATAGGACCTATAGAGGTTTTTGCTAAACATTGCCAAGAAATTCAATTGGCACTTGTGGCATTTGTTACACGATTTCAGAGTTGTCACACTACAATTTTTTATAAGTGTATAGTACAATCGCTATAATCTGAATCTACCGAAACTGTTCCAGCTAGTCAAATTCTAATAATTCTACCATCAAAATATGAGGCGAACGCCACGATATGCCAACTCACTGTTATGCAAAGTAATTATAACAATAACTTTACGTTAATATTTACGTTCCGGATTATTAATGTTCTCGATAAAATGAATTCGGGCTATAGAAACTGAACTATTTTATTTAAGTGATCTTAGATTTTATGACATTTAGTTATATCATTTTTAATAAAGAGTATAATCTCAGTTTTTCTATAAAATATTAGAGGACGTAGATTTTTTTGAAGTAGACTTGGTGTCTATTTTTATTTTAATTTATAGACCAGATTAATTTTTTTTTAAATACGTATCACGTGATCCCATAACAAGCTATCAAACACCACAAATCAAGTCAACTTTTTCTACATTAACTTATCATATTATTAATATGAAAAAAGTAACTCATCAAACCCTGGACCTCAGGAAATCGCGTCCAGCTATCTGTTGCACCACGGATGATTAGCTAAATGAGTCGATTTTTGCATTTTACTGCAGTTCTTGTAATACTAAAAGACAGATATTGTCTGAGTACCATCGGAGGCATTCTGAAAATAATATCTCCCTTCCTGGTAGATCCAAACGCATGGATCTACCAGTGCACCACGACTCTTGCAGGAGCTTTCATAATGACAAAGAAGAGGTAACGGTCCATCTTCTCTGTCACTGTGTCCAGCTTTTGCTAGTAAAAGACTGAGCCACTCGGGTCAGCTATCCTTTGACTACCTCTCCGAATTAAAGTCGGTCGACGTCAAATCTCTTTTACTTTTCTTGAACAGTCCAGAATGGTTTAAGGAATTGTGGCTTCCTGTGAGACGTATCCCTGTTTCAGGTATCACAAAGGGCCTTATTTTCATAAACTCAATAGTTTTGCCACAATTTAAGTTGGACCATCTGTAATTATTTGTAGATTACAGCAGACTTCAAATCCAGTATTTTGGTACTTAACACAAAAGCCATGGTGCTTTAAAGGCATACGCGTGTAGATTTATATGTAATCCCTCAGTGTGTACCGGATATTTATAAACTAATCTCAGTTACATTTGTTTGTTGAATTTCTTTTTCTTACGTAAAACAAAGAATATAAAGTTTGAAACAATTTTCGGCAATTTACTTTTTACAATTTACAATTTAAAACTGTATTTAAATACTGTTTTCATTAAATAAGCAAACGTTATACATACTTTACAAGTATTTAGGTACACATTTCACGTACTACGGTATACTTTTCAAAACAAAGTTTTTAACATCTGGTATAATATTCAATCGTATGATTGTTCTATATACTACAACTACATAGTATACAAGAGTGTTTATCATTGAAAGTGAACAAATATAAATATACTTCCGGTTTTAATGATTTTATCGAAACCGCAAACGTGATATATTCGTTTATTTACAATTTTTAATTAGTTGTGATTTTCCTATATTGTTTAACGTACGACCAATAACCTTAAACACACTCGAATGTGACATCGTGTGACCTAAACATATTAGCAGTTCCCAACGATGACAGTTTGTCAATAAAAATAAATAAAAATGGAGCGGTTAATTAACTAAAATGTCAGCGTTTGGACAAGAACGAAAATAACCGGCTATACTTGTGTAAGCTTTCTGCAGTTTCCTTTCACGAACTCCAAATGAATATCGGCATAGTTCCTATCAAAGTCGTCTACAACCGCACAATCTACTAATTCCTCATACAAATTCCTTATATCCTAAATGTAGCTCTTGCTAGTATCCCGTTCGAAAGACGGGAGAAAAGAATCAATCCTTATATTCTTTAATTTATTGACTATATATTTGTATACATCTATCATTAAGTAAATAAACATTTTATAGATGTCAGTAAATTGTATTTTTAAATAACATCTATTAACTATTATCTGTACTAGAGTGAACTTAATTTGTATCTAAACTTGATGAACTTCAATCACAGTTAGCTTTATGGTGTTGTATTACACTTTCAAGACGCCTAAAGAAATATAACTTCAGTAAGCGTTTTTTTACCAAGTCTAAATCCGTCGCTGTGTATCACCAACTACTTAAAAATAATATTTGATGATAATTAACCGCTATAATGAGGTATTATTATTATAAAATTTCTGAGGTGGTTATAATTATTCAAAACAACCCACACATATTACCAATTATACCAAGGGTTTTATAAAATAATAATGTAGGTTGGAGGTGATAATGATATTATTAAAAATATAATAAACTGGCAGCTCTGGCAATATGATAAATGTTTTTGTGTGTACTAATGGAGTGTAGTATACGTTTATATGAACACATCGTTATATATATATATATATATATAGGATTTTCCATTGAAAAAATGATCACTGTTAAATAAAAAAAACTTCACTCTGCAGCTTTCGAGAAATTTACAAAAGTACACAAAAAAAACCAAAGATATTCTTACTGCCAAAAATTTCTCGCAAAAGTTGCGCTAATTAGAATTTAATTACTGTATATCAAGTTAGAACTGAATGATTAATGAGGATGTTAGGGAGATACAATTGGTAGCAAAAGTACTTAAAATAAGAAATAACAAATAATATGCAAAAATTTTGTGAATGTACCTTTAATTTAAATCAACAAAATCATATATCATTTTTCTTTCTATACCATATACGTATAAGTGACAAAGACAGATTTATTGTTATTTCTATTTTTAATTTTTTTTTCCCAACAACCTTTAGTGAATGTTAATAAAATTGTGCAAAATTGTTTCTATAGAGTTCAAGTCATGCAATTTGAAAATTTAGGACGCTTCGTAGCTCTTTTTTAATGATTATTGAAATGAATTTAATCTATTGAGTGAATAAATCTCCATTAGAAGAACACTCCATGTAAAATTACAGTTTTTTTTTTAAATTGCAATAACTTTTAAACGGCTTAGAAAATTGTTTTTTTATTCCATGAAAAATGTATTAAAAAACAGTTTTATACTAGTTAATACTAATTACTTATGATAGCTGATTTTCTCAAATATTATTAGTTTCTAAATATAACGGTTGTAAATATGCACATCGTTGCCAACCTTTCAAAGTTGGTGCATTTTAGGTAGGTAACCTCCTTAACATGAGTTTACATAAAGCGTGTGTGTTTGACTAAAAATTCAAGTGTGATTAAAGGTGCATAATCAAAAATTCAAATACGTCATCCGGTGTCGTAATTTTTCATATAGTCAGCTGCCGAGCTATAAAAATGTAAATAAAAAGTATAGTAGTATTTACATATATAACAGTCATTTTATCAGAATACAAATTTTTTGTAATTAGTTTACTTACACAATCATGCAAATACAAAAATATGGGACAAATATTCTCATATGTGCTATTGTTTTAATAAAGTAGTATGTGCATATACAATTGATAAGACTGATAAGCAATAAAACCGTTGTTTTGTTTTTAAATTGTAATTGAACGTATTTTTTTTTACGTTCAAAGTAATAAAGTCATAAAAACGAGGAGGGAATTAAGGGTTGATTATTTTTAGAGTAACAGTTTGGCTGATGAAATAATTCGAAAGCATACTTTATTCTATTAGTACTAAGCGTTGAAAATGCAATATAAAAACTAAATAAACATTATGAATCTTAAGACGACGTACGCAGTATACTCTGCGGGTTGGTTCCGTGAAAAATGTTGACAAATTCCAGGAATTTGTGAAAAAGGTCGAAAAAAACTGGAATCTAGGATTCTCAAAGTGTTCCATCAGATTAATAATTTGGGAACTCCTGCTATACACAATCGATAGACAAAATTGTTTGACAACAGAATTGTCTCCGACTTCGAATAGATACCATGAAACAACGTTAGATAATGTTTACCTTTTGTAAACTTTTCGAGTGTCGATAAGCTGCGGTACACGGATTTTTTCATTATTATATTTTATAAGTGTCCATTTATCGAACTCAGCAAAATCAATCTTGCTTAGAAATTTGCAGAAAACTAGACATGAAACAAAATCTCTACCCTGTCTCTAAGCATTGTCCGTATACATGCTGAAAGTCTTTCTATATGCATGCCTTCAGACAATCGGACTGAAAAAGATACTCATTTCCTTGGCAGATGACTGTAAAGATAATCATATCTGAGTTTCTTGCTATTGTTATCCATTTTACAATAGGTAAATAATTTGAGGTAGAACAAGCTTATCTAGCATTCTAAGGAGTTCCTAATCTACCGTGTTTGACACTAAATGAATGAAAGCAGGGCTTATAACATGTAGGATTTGAACCTAAATAAATGCAAAATTCTGAGCTTCTTGGTTTGAGCCGCAACAGTAGTCTACATAATCGTTGGTACTTCACTGACACCCACTAATATTCATTTATATGTTAATTTAGGGTTTTGTCTTATAGGAGTCGAAGACTACTTAGACAAACAGATATACTCATCAGAAGTCGATTACATCGAGATCCCTAGAAGATGGCTAAACTGTATGTGGTGAAGCTATATTCGTTATGAATTTTAGTATCCGGGAGAGTATTCTCGAATGTCGCATCTCAGTTGCCATGTACTTAATGAAGTTGTTTATCTAATGGTATTAAAACTCACACCTAATTTTCATTGATTAAATTTTTTCCCACAGTAAGACATGATACATCATTGTTATTTGCACCAATATGTAATAATAAACAGTTATATATATATATATTCAAATATGTGGTGTATATATAAAATATTAATTATAAATTTTAATTAAATTTAGCATAATTATTTATATACAAAACACATAAATATTTAATCAACTAATTATTCAAATAGATTCATTAAATGTACGAGTAGTATACTAGACATAAGAGAATTGTATACAATAAAAAAGAACATTGGCAAATATTCTCACAAGAAGGGGTTTAGAAGGGTTAAATAGCTTGAAAACATATTTAAGGTTCTCTTAAACTGAGAAAAGGTTTATTTATATTAAATAAATGTTTCAGTACCTAGTGTAACTTAAATGAAATAAATAAATGGCTCTAGAAATTGTCCCGCGTTTCCCTTAGCTCGATCAATAGAATGAAAGATAGGTGTTATATCGATCTATCAATTCCCTCAGAACTCACTAATGTACTATAAGAGTATTTTGAAACTGTCCGGCGAGGATCGTTCATAAACAAGAGTGTGTGTAATATAAGTGCCTGTTCTGTGGTACCGACCCTCTCAGTTGGGCTGATTAATCTATAAGTAGGAAATGATAAGGGACAGTGAGTTTCAAGCAGGCAAAATTTACAATAGCCGAGTACAACGCTAAACGGATAGATGGAATTTCTTGAACCAAGTAAATATGTTTTCTTCAAAATAATATACTCTGGGAAAGAAAGCCTTGTTTTCAGTCAAGAATTTGTTTACTTGAATAAGTATCTTTAAGTAAACAAATTCTTAAATGAAAACAAGAATTTCTTTCTCAGAGTATATTATTTTGAAGAAAACATGTTTACTTGGTTCAAGAAATTCCTTCTATCAGTGTTCATAGACAGTATGGCTTATGATAAGCAGATTATTATTATTAATTATGATAAGCAGAAGTCGAATAGACATACACAGGAGACGGAAGAACATCAACCTTATTACTGTAAGCTCAAGACATTTGTCCATAGTGCGAATAGTAAGCAGTTCGACGTGTCTGGACTGCGAGGCAGAGTAAACACGGCTTGCTACCTGGTGGCGCCATAAAAATAATTTTGGACACTTTTAAAAGGTTTTCGTAATAATTCTAGGTTTTTCGCCTATATACCGATATTTCGATTGCAGTCGGGATTCGAACCAATAACCTCCCAGTTTCCAAGTAGGCATACTGCGTAGACATAACGCCTTAGACCGCTCGGCCACTTGGACTGGTAAGAAAAGGTCATTTTGAGTTTTGAGTTTTCGAAACTCAATTGAGTTTTTCAACGGTTTTTCAACTAATATTTTTAAAATAAATATTTGTAGTGCTGTTATTTATATGTATATTATAATGAATTAATTAATATGAGTCGAGTTTATTTTATATATATAAAACATATAAAATTCTAATTGTAAATTGAACACAATTTTATTCCATATACACTTCACACACTTCACATAATACATTTAAATTTTTAATTAATATGATTTGTTAATTAAAAACAATGTTTGTTTTTGGATTCCATTAAAATTTTTGATAAATAATTTATGAATCGTGATTTTATTAAAGCTATTTTTTTCACTATAAAGGATACATATGATATGCAAATTAATTTTAAAAAAATGGACTCTGATATGGACATTTTACGAACATATTTTTATGGATTAACAATGGAGGGAAGAGGTATGGAGAACTATCTCATATGAGACTTCAATTACAAAATGTCCAAGTGCAAGTGTTGGGTACTGGTAGATCAATAAGTACCCAGAATGACGCTAGTAGACAACCACCGTTAGATATACAGATATCAGAGAATGCCTAGAAATTATAGATACTACTTTAGATAACGGTATACCTGTGAATCAGAATTTTACGCTTGAAGAGAACCACAGTTATGATGAAGCCGTAACTAATTAGGATGCCCAGTCACACATTGCTGGAAACATTGACCGAAAAAATAAAGAAGAAACTGAAATGTGAAAACTTTGGAGTCTGGCTGGCTTGTATTTAAAACTAGTACCTACAAATAAAATGTCTCTTAGAAAATTTTCATTAGCTTAAATTTGTACGTTTTATTTTTTAATCATATTTAAATTTTTATTTACGCACGTAAGAAGTTATACTTCTTTTGAAATAATTTATTTAAAAAAATATTAAATAAGGTAAACACTACTATTAAGACATACAGGTTTACTAAAATGATATAGTAGTGAAAACCCACAATCGAAAAATTATGTATCATATCAAAAACCAACGATTCTACATTTTATCATGGTAGAACAGAACCAGCATCACTTTGTCTGTTTAAATTACAGTTTGAAAGACTTTCATTAAATCCATTATTTACATTAGAATCAGAGTTAGTGAAATTTATCAAGACCAGGTCAGATAATGTGGCTCGTAATTCTAATATTCTTTTTTTATCAGAAACATGTAGTAATAATGATGAAAACATTCCTGTACCTAATTTCGACTTTATAATTAAATTGAAATGTTCTAATGTAAGAACTGGTGATGTAGCTATATACCAAAACAGCATCTTTCGTTCTATAATTCAAAAATCATATCACACACAAACAAAATAATTGTCCAGTGAAATGTGGTCACACTGCCTATGCGACAGACAGACTTGTCCGTTTCACTGAAGCATGTAATGTATGTATATATACACTCCCGTTCAAAAAAATGAACAGACCTGAACCGAATCAGTCTCACAATTTTGATTATTCTTGTAGTAACAGATACAACATTTTATTTTATTTGTATACGTAAGTAATATATAACACTTAACATATAGCGTTACATATATTCTTTAAATTCTCACTCTGTCACTGACACCGTATATACAAATAAAAAATATAAATTCAGTTTATATTTCTATTTCTTTTTTACACACTTAAAAAATACACTACTTATCTTGTTTATAAATAAATAAAATTATACATTATACATTATACAGAGAGTAACAAAAGTGAGGAGTTTTATGAAATGTAAGATAGTTAACATTTCAGGTCTGTTTTTTTCTCCATTTTTTTTTTGAACAGGAGTGTACATTTTGTCTGCTTACTGTATGATACATATTTATTACTGCATGTTTCACAGACACTGTGCAATAGAGCAGGATAGAAAACTGAGTAACATCCATCTACATAAGTCGAATGTTATATCAGAGTTTCGTTACATGCTGACTCTAATCGGATTCTCATAATGCGCCAAAAGAAGTATAACTTCAAAAATTTTATCCGTTTAATTATGTTCTACTTCTAACAATCTTACAAATTGTGTGGTAGAAATGCAATCTTAATCTTATTTAATTTGACGGACAGTTTTTATACACGGAGAAAGTTTTCCTTACACTCTAATTGGCGATGGAATAGTACACTCCCGTTCAATAAAATTGAACAGACCTGAAATGTTAATTTTCTTACATTTCATAAAACTCCTCACTTTTGTAACTCTCTGTATAATTATTCATTTATAAACAAAGATAAGTAGTATATAATTTGAAGTGTGAAAAAAGAAATGGAAGTATAGTAAACAACATTTACTACAAGAATAATCAAAATTGTGAGAGACTGATTCTGTACAAATCTGTTCAATTTTATTGAATGAGAGTATACATTGTAGTAGATTTCATGATACCGTAGAAAGCATCTGACCAAATGTCCCAGGTGACTATTTTAAAGAATGTCCAAAAGCATTTTTTTACATCCACTATTTTTTATGGGACTTTAGTCTATTATAATCAAAGTCAAATTTCAATACAGTTGAGCCCTCACATATTGTTTGTTTATATTATACACAGGAATAAGTGGCTTTGTATAAAAATAACTTCTTTAAAGTCTATTTTGATATGTCATACACTATTTGATTAATCGAGCGAAATATTTTTCTATGTAATGCTTCAATTATAATAAGAGTTATATATGAACGTATATAAATATAATTTACCTTTATGCTTGCTCGAGCATAAATCTCTAAAAGTGAATATATGCATTTTGGTTGAAAGGCATTATATAAAAATTATTATTACAGTTAGATACTTAGATTGTAAATATACAGTTTACTATTTACAAAAATTGATTGATTCTTTACTTAACTTATGAAAAGTTTTTCTACGCTAGAAACTTGCACAATGCAAACGACTTTCGAAAACATATACAGGGTGTGACATAGAAACCTATTTGGCGTATTTAACACGAATGAATGATAATGGGCGGGAGGGGTGAATTTGGTGCACTACGACCTGTAAGATCTATTGTGCTCTTCCATCTGGTGCCTGATGAGGAATAGCCTCGTCTTAAATCACCTCATCCAGCCCCGTTTCTTTCAGGAAATTCAGGATCTGGATTGAGTATACGAAATGTGTATACGGTAGCTCCGCTGAACGTAAACTCCCAGACATTTTATTATTTTGTCTATGAGGTCGTCGCAGTCTATTGGGAGGTGTTACGGAGATTCCGGCAGTTGCCGTCATTTCCTAAGCCTAGCTTCCTAAGATATCTCCTGAGTCTACAATGCCCGTAAGAAACTTCGTCAGCAGCCGCAGTCTATTTTGCACAGGTCAATGCAGGTTTTGTATCTTTTGATGTTAAAGTTCTCGAGAAGATTCTTTGCCTGCCTGAACTCCGCAAGGTTCCTCCAGAGTGGGGCTTTCTTAGTGTTTTCTTCCATTCTGACTTCCTGATAGAAGTTATCACCCAGTCCACAGAATGGCTCCGGCCCTGTAAGGGATGTCGATGCTTTCTCGCCACACCATCCGCCATCTTATTCCCCTCTATTTCTGCATTACCTGGGACTCAGTGGAGGATAGCAAATGTAACATAAAAACGTATTCAATATCCATTTCCAGATTCTACATACCAAAGATCTTATGATCTTATGCCCGGAAAATCTTCGTTTAGCAGATATTAGTCATTTCATTTTATATATGAAACAGTTAATATCTCCGAAATGGTGTTACCGTTTGAACTGAAACTGTGCACAAAGATTAATTAGGAAACGACCTAATTTAAAAGAAATATCGAATTCGATCCAATGGTCCGTTTAAAACGGTGGGCATTTGAAATGTATGAATCCAATTTATCTAAAAATAATAATTTTTTATAAAAAATACTTTTTATTTACTGCAATGATTTGCATACATCCACAATACTTCCTCTATTCAATTGAAAAACCCATACAAGTGAATAAAACGGAAGCATTATATATACAACCAAAATATAACTAAAAACTTTTCGGTATTAATGAAACATTTTATCAGGCCAGGCATTTTATCTGCCGCAATCTACAAAATATATATTTTGTTACATAACCTAAATAATATTCTACACAAATTTTACACCGCAACATTTATTCATCATTTTTTGCATTAAAGCGTTAACTTTTTGACTGCCATATACCAAAAATTATATACACACTAGGAAAAATACCCGTTGAAGAATGTACGGTACACATTCTCATTTTAGTGAAAAAATATATGTTTAGTGAGGGTCTATGTTTCCTGCTTCCAATCCCCGCGACATATTATTCGACCTACTAGTTTTGTGTTTGCACTTTAGCAGAGATCCCAATATCGTGTTATAAAAGATCTTATTTCATTTAAAAAATAAACTTTGTAGCCTCTAAAATTGTCTTTGAGATATTTTTGGGCCAAATAGAGGACAGAGGTCATTGGATAGCCCAGAAAATTATTTATTCTCGTATGATATACGTATAATAATAATAACTAACATAATATAAAGCTCTATTTAAAGTTTCAACATAAAATGTATATGAAATTTTTGATATGATTATTAGGCTGTGTACACACTAGCAGAAAAAGATTGAACGATTTTATTTACCAACACAATCACTACTCGAATAGAGACATAATTTTGTGTATGCAGACAAATCTCATTAACACTTCAATTAAAATCCTCACTAAGATTATAATGGAAAGATTTAAGAACAAAATTACACCAAACATAAGTCAAGAACAAGTAGGTTTTAAAAAAGGTGTTGGAACAAGAAATGCCCTTTTCATACTCGGTAGATTCCTGGAAAGAAACATGGAGATAAAAATGATATTTACTTGTATTTTTTCGGATTACAGCAAGCCTTTAGATAGAGTGAAGCAGGATCAATTAATAAGAATCTTAAAACTGCTGGATAGAGAGGATAAAGGTATGAAACTAATTGTGAATATGTATTGGAATCAAACAGTGGAAATAAGTACAAACAATAGTAGTGTCGATAATGTACGTATTAAAAGAGATGTGAGGCAGGGTTGTTCACTATCCCCTATTCTGTTCAACTTATATACCATCTTTAAAGAAGTAAAATATCTAGAAGATCGTTTGGAGAGATATTTAATATGTGAACATATTTTGATACATTATTTCGCATCTTTTCATCATTCAATATTAGATCCGCACACGTTGTGTATACGCTTGGAATGTGACTACCTGGTTCAATTTTTATGAACGAGAGTGTACATGTCTGTAAACAATCGCTCAACTTTCTTTTCTAGTGTGTATATAGCCTTATGTGCAGATGTACACACTTATTATACGAAAAAAATAACCTATATAAATTATGATCAACAGACCTACAACTTTTCCATAAACACATACAAAATAAAGAGAAAATTATTTTTCGAACTCTTGCCTGTAAGGGATATATTATAAGGCAGTCAGGATCGGATTCGTCGCACTAGGCAGCTACAATTGCCGCTCCGTTCATTTAAAGTACAATTTAAGCTGATGCTCGACGCTGGCATCAGGCGTCCAAATAGGTCATGTTATCGGTCACATGACCAGTTTTGACATCATCGTCGAAAACGCTCGAAGTGGGAATGATATCAACTGCTTCGCTTGACACCAATCGTTATTAATTACAACTGGTTAGGGATATATAAGATTAAAGGTAAGGTAAGAAAAATTCTATTTTTGATCACCCAAGTAGAGTGTAAAAAATGTCCAACCCTAGGTAACGGTCTACCTTGTCTACCCGGTAAATCCACCCCTGAACGTAGTAAAGAAACTGAATGCATTTAGATTAGATTCGATTATAGCCTGAATGAGCCCTGTTGGGCAAAGACCTCCCTCCAGTGTATTCCAAACTTCCCTATTCATAGCTTTTCTAGTCCACTGACCATTCGCAAAATAATCAATCTCATATCTCCATCTTTTTGGTGGTCGTTTGAAATTTAAAGGTACCCATAAAGTACAGCTGGTCATTTCAATTTTTTAATACTGACAGTTATATCTATAATAAAATGCATTTATAAAACACAAATAAAAGTATAAAAACTAAATATATCTGAGTGTGCTTATCACTAACAAAGTTCGATTTATTTTAAGAACAAGTGTATAACATACCTGAAAATTTTTGGCAAAATATCTAATGCTTCCCAGTAACCGGAAAATTTAGTGAAACAAATAACAAATATTTTATAGGTACACATATGAAATAATTTTCTTCCACGAATTTATGTGATGGTAATGTTGCAAGGTTTTACAAGCAAAAATTTACATGATGAAAAGTCTATAACGTCTAGCGAACGGTTGTTTATATTTAATAAAATAATTATTATCATAACCTTAAAATTATTATTATCAAGAAAAATGAAAAAAACAACAAAATTACACCCTTAAATCAAAAGATGCAGAACAAATTTTAATTCTCTTTCAACTCGTTTAAAAATGGACTCATTCATTAAAATAAAGAGTTGTGTAAAAATTCATTTTAATTTTCCACAGAAAGTGCCAGATGTACTGTGGATCACAAAAGTAGAACTCATTTTTCAAAATTTTATAGTTGAGTACGTTTGGGAAAATGTTTTGAATAAACGTTGTTAATAAACAATTATAATAAACAACTTTTATTCGATGTATATTATTTTGTCTATTATTGTATTTATAATATATAAAAAATTATGCAAATACCCAATTATTAACAATATATTTTTTGTAACAATTCTATCCTCTAAAGAAAAGAGGATAGAATCTTATAACATATCTTTACAATTATGTAAAAATCTTTTGAAAGAATGACCACCATATAGCTTAAAGCAAACAGTCTTTTATATCAAATGTTTCTCAAATTAAGTTTTTTGAGCGTCGTTTTCTAAATTTATTTGTTAATTTTAATTAATTTATTGTTGAATAAGTCCATTATACGGCAACGAAATATAAACATGTAAAATAATATTTATATTTCAATTAGTAAAAAAATGGGGGGGGGGGGGTGTACTGAAATGCGGAAAATAACTTAAGAAAATGTAAAATCTTAACTAAGATACGTAGAACTTTCTCTCTCTCTCTTCTGAGTGTATGTTTATTTAAATTTTGATAAAAATACATGTTTATTTATTCAACGTATTTATTTTTAGTTGTTCATACATAATAAAATCAGTGAAATTTTTACATAAACTTTTTGAAATATACATATAGTCTAGTGCAACACTGCGCAGAAGTAAAAAACCCATATCACTCTGGCATAAAAAGCGATCGAAATGGCGTTATGAAAAAAGGATTCCTGACCATTTTTGAGGTTTCTTAACTATGACCAAATTTCAAACTACTCTTAATAGTAGTCTTTGATAAAACTAATTAATTTAGATGCGGCACACATTTTGGGATCGCTGAATCCATAACCGGGGTTGATTTACCTCGGCCAGATCGTATATCGTTCCTAGCCAGGAAAAACACAGATTAAATTAGACACATTCACAGCCCTTTTTGAGCTTAGGGCTGCTCAAAAAGGGAAATACCATCTGACCGTGTTAAATCGGATTTGGATACAGCGATCCCAAAATGTATAGATATTAGTCTCTTCTGATGTACGAGACCTTTATTTTTATCGTCTGTCTGTGTATCTATTTTAAAGGAAATACAGGTCTTGCTAATTTAGCTATTTTCTAAAGCGAAATAGTTACATCAAAATGATATATATAGGGAATATCTTGAAAATTATCCAATAAATCGTGAACTAGAGTTTTGTTTATTATGGATCCAATTTACTCTATAAATACGAAAGTCATATAAACATGAAAGCAAAAGAGATGGCCTAAATTACAATTCATTTAAACACAAAATATTTAGATTCGGAAGGAAATTTCAACCAAGACTAAAGATTCTTTAATGGGCGTTACGGTCTAAGGGTGTCTCATCCAGGAGAGCCGCTACAACCTTACCTAACCTGAAGTTTCTTGAGTTTTCCAGAATAGCAAAATGCGTTAACATTTCCAGGTTTTCAAGATTTTCGACATCGCTAGCCACCCTGAACAAATAGCAAGGAGAAAGTTTCCTACCTTGGGACAGTTTCATAAGTGTACGCTGATTATTACTATATTTGACAACTGTCGATTTCCATGCTCTGAGTAAATCTTATAAACATACAGCTGTGGCTAAACGTGACAGAAACATCGCCACACGAAAAATAACGCTTATGGATTAACTTGTACGGGAACAGATAGCGATTACATTTGCGACAATTACATCGCAGTGTAGCCAAGTAAAGATATCTCTCCGAAAAAACATTATTCACAAAATAATTGCATTTTTTCCAAATTTTGAAATGATCTGTTTTTACTTCCTATTAAATATCACATCAACAGTGCTATCCTGGACTATTTGAGTACATGGTTTATATTTAGATATAACATTTTAATTTAATACGTAGGCGGTGGTTTTGTTTTGTTGTCGTATATTTTAAAAATGTGAACTTACGGGAGAGACACAAAGAAAATCTGATACACAGGTTTTCACTACTATTATTTTAAATTTGTGTGTTTAAGTGAAATATTAAAATACAAAAACTTAAGTAGCTTATATTTATATTTATTTATTTTTTCGTTTTTTTGTATTTATTTAAAAATAATTTTGTGTTTTTAAGTCTTTCCGTCATATTTTCGGAATTAAACGGGGATATAAATTTTTGTTATAAGTACATTACAAAAAATGAGGCTAAGATCATTTTTAAGTCTGTAGGCAATGTGATAATTAAAAGAATCTTGGACAAGCACAAGGTGTGCGTCTTCGGTATGTTTTTTTTTCTATGATTTAAGTGTCTAGATTGTTAGTAGGTTGCTAGGTTTTCTGGAATTCCGGTTGAAAGTGAAAATTTATGAAATAAAATTGATCCATATTTGATCGATTACAGTCAACTTAACGTTCTTTAAATGGAAACATCTGTTTTTGATTGTTTTATCTGAAGTTAAGGAGAAAAATCAGTACTTCTTGTTCCAAACTGCTTGAAAGACAAGAAAGATTATCTTTAAGGATAAGCAATTCCTTTTTAACTCCTACTTAACAACTAAAATAGGGGTTTCTGTATAAAATCTCATAGTTGAAGCTGATTGAACGCGTTCTCCTTCAAACTTCCAAGGGAGTTTTCTTGGTCACATGCCTACATCTGGAAATATTAAATTTTTAAATTATGTACGTGCACAGTTGTTGACACTAGCAACAAAGATCGAGCAAAAGGATAAATGTTAAACGGTTTAAATCTCAGCTATAATTTGTGATATGGCTAAAAGATGGCTTCTATAAATAGTAAATTGTTATGCATAATCCATCTTTTAACTAGACGGCAAACTACAGCTGAGACTTAAACCATTAAAATTGTTCTTTTTAGTTTATAAATCTGTCCTGAATTATTGTTCATTTTCTCCACTTTGTCGCTAGTCTCGACTACTGTGAACATAGTGAATAAAGGTGTAGTAGTTTTTTGTTGCGAGTCTAAAATCTATTAGTGAACTATAAAATTTGTTAAACGCAGGTTTCATTATTTTGCGTTTGGTATATTAGTGAAGTCGAATATTAATGGAGTTAATATTATTTGAAACCTATAAGCATAATCGTTAAGTAAATTAACTCCAAAATACGGTGGAAAAAATTATTACTAAGTAGATAAAAAATTTAGAAAATGATAAAACTGACTTAGTAATGGAATAACTATTAATTTCAAGAAGAAGCATATTTGCTAATTTCAGTTGTTTATTTAATTTATAAAAATTTTACATTCTCTGAAAGACTTTCGAAACAAATTTTTAAACAAAAATGGTTCAATTAAGTGTGGTGGCATATCGTGTATGTTTATGCAACAATTTATCGTATAGTACGACAACAATTAGGAGAAAACGTGTGATACGGCGCCGTCCAGTGTGTGCATTAACCAGACGTGGTCATGTTATTCGTAGACGATCATTCTACAAAATTAATAACAGGTGATTTTGATTGATATGTTAAATATTTGATGTTGTTGCGTGATACAAATTTTAAATGTTAGCAGTCCAACATAAACATGAAACTACTGAAAACAACTGCAGCAAACTTCCTTTTTTTCATTTACAACTTTATATTAGGATTTTAAATAATTTTTAAGTAGTTTCTCATCGATTTCATAGCCGCGAAATCGTGTAAACAGTATTTTTAAATATCTCGAAATTTTAACAACATTACCCGTCGCGGCTTCGCCCACACAAATTTTGTAACGCCCTTATAACCAAGTAACATAATATTTTCTCCCGTCAAGGACTGATAAATTATACACCTATACATCAATAAATTATACAACTATACCTTCCTCATGAATCATTTTTATAATATGTAAGGACCAATGTATACAAATACTTGACAAATTATATACTAAAACCTTCCTCGAGAACCACTCTATCCATCGGTGAAAACAGCATGAAAGTCGGTGCAGTAGTTTTTGAGTTTATCTCGAACAGACAGACAGACACGCGGCTGGGGGACTTTATTTTATACTATGTAAGGATTATAAAACCTGTCTTAAATAAAATAGATTACTATACATTGGTTTCAACCTTATGGCCATTATCAAACAATATCATTGTTTGATAATGGCCAAGTGAGAGAAACAATTGCAATTAAGAGAGACAAGTTTATTGGAAGTATTGGCAGTTATTTTGTAAGAAAAAACCCGTTCGCGATATTCAAAGGGATATCTACAGCGCGCGTAAATTAATATCTATATAATTTAATAAAAATCAATAAATAATCAAAAATTAGTTAGACTGATTAATTATTTAATTAAATAATTATTTTAAAATAATTTCATAGGAAATGTCGTCTTGTTTATTTAAAAGAATATAAGAATATATTATATGGGGTTCATTGGATGAGGTCCAGATTTTATTTCAGTGTTTCAAAACGTATTGAGTATTCATATAGACTTCGAAAAATATCTATAGTCTAAAAAATATACTATCTCGAGTTTTTAATGACTGTCTCGTAAATAGGTTTTCTTATACCAAAGTATAGTAATTAAAAATAGCTGATTTTACGAAAAGTTTACCGTTTTTGAGATATATTCAAAATACTGTTTCACGAACATTGACTTCGCGTAATTGATCGCGCGGTAATCAAATTGATGAGAATCTTTCGAATATTATTTAGAACTATAATAATCATTTGTAAATGAAAAAATTGGCCTCTGACATAAAATCTTTCATGATTTTACCGCCCTGAAAAATTTTATTTATCCTGAGGAAATTATAATGAAATCCTTGTAATTTTTATTTATTTGATGTGCTTTCTATGTTGTCTCGTGAGCTTTTTGTAACATTGTTGTAAAGTTTATGTTTATATAAATAAGTGATTTAGATTTATTAGAATTGTAAAATCTAGAGATTATACCCGAATATTTAAAATAGTAGTAATTGTCTAATAAAACAATCACAGTTAGAAAACTTTTTTCTAAACTCAACTGAAAAAGAAGAGGTCGGCAATTTGAACCAACAATTCTTACTAAATAAAATTTATCTAATCTATTTCACATTAAAACATTATCTCCCCTAATATTATTCATATTTGTACGCCATATTAAAAGCGAACTTATTAAATAATTAATTATTTAATAATAACAATAATAAATGTTATTAGATTCGTTGAATCATTTTGATTTGATGATTATTAATTAATTTGTATGTCAATATTAGTACAGTCAATAAATGCTCCAAAAGAGTAGACGGAAATTTCGGAACGAGATGAATTGACTTTATTGAAACTAGTTAAGAAAAAATATAGGTGTTATAAACTTAGAGATCTAGGAGAAGAGGCAAAGACAAGAGAGACGTACAGATTGGTCATTTTTGGATTTTCGCCTATATTCCGCAAACTGTTAGCCATAGATTCTATGCCAGGAGTTTTAATATATTTATTTGTTAACTAGTTCAAGCAAAGCTCTACACGAATAATATATCCACTCATGATGCAATAAAAGGACATAATTGAATTTTTAGAATATGGACATATAAACTATCTTCAACTTTCGTATACGTGATTTTCAGCTGTGAGGTTTAAACTTTTTCTTTTAACCTGTATATTTTAGACATAATGGTTTAAACATTTTGTTTGTGACCTTAGATGCGATTAAATTCGATCCTGGAGCAAATCTTATAAAGAACTTTTGTACCGCGACCAATACGATCTATTGTAACTCCTTTCCTTCAAAGACTTTCCAGGAGTCCTATGGTTTTGATAAACGTTAGGATATTCCTTGGCGACGCATCATTGATTTCATTTGCCTGTAGATCCTTCCATCCTAAATGATTTGTTAATAAATCATTTTGAGAAAGAAACTTTCGCATTCACACAGAAAGTGAATTCCGGTTCCCTCCTCTTCATGGCAAAATCTGCAGAGATCATTCCCTGTTAGATTGGTTTTGTGCATATGCTGATTGACTTTGCGGTGGGCAATAAGACCAGTGAGTATCCTCAATTGGTTTTTTCCTAGTTGTAAACGCTCAGAGGTCTTTTTCCATGAAAGCTTTTTATAAGAGCCTTTGCATGATCTTGACCATGAGTGTTTACGCAAGAACGGTTGGACTCTTGTGGTCTTTAAAATAAATGTCATTTTCTAGCGCTCAAAAAGGAAAATAAAAAAACTTTTTGTCCAATTTTTATCTGTTTATTTTTCAATATAACTTAAAAAAACGTTGTTTCTTCTATTTTTTTACTAAAGGACAACTTTAGATTCGTAATTTTTTTGGTCCTTTGAGTTACTTTATCTCATTTTATCGTAAACTTTTAAACGAATTCTTCCATAATTGTGATAAAATAAAACTGCAAACCCAAATTAATATTTCAGCTTTCCAACTTGCATATTAAAACTTCGATAGTGAAATTTATGGTAGATTTTTTTTGTAAATATTATTTCTAATAACGTTTTCATAAAAATAACTGTTTTTTTTATGTCTAAATGAGGGAAATAAAGAACTTTTGATTTTCGACATTTTGTGAATCGAACAAAATTAATTTTAATATAAAATTTTTATTTTTTTTTTACAGACGAGCAGTTGGAGATGCCGGCGTTGGTGGCGATGCAATATCCCGAGGCATACGGTGCACTCCTGATTGGACCGAAAATGCCGTTAATGGTGATCACTTATGGGTACCCACCTCCGTTTCCGGTGATTTCTGCTACGTCGGTGATGCTGACTGTACAGTAAGTACAAAAATAAAAATTGCTGATCGAAATTCGTTACAAATTATACGATCCATGAAATTTTCCAGAAACATGGATCACGTATGAAATGTTCCGCGTGCAATGTTGTGGTCCATATGAATTGTATTGGTGTGTTAATGGATAAAATAAAATTCACCTGCAAGCCAACATTCCGTGATGTAGGTATACGCCAGTATCGTGAACAGACATCCATACAACATCATTGGGTGCACCGACGCTCGGAAAAAGGAAAATGTAAACAGTGTGGCAAGGTAGGTAATTCAAATATCTGAAAATTACATTTTCTTGAACGGAACTGACCGTGACCTAATAAATATTCTCCTTATCGTCCTTATGAATTTGATTGTGAACTATTTTACAAAGTCGCCCATGTAGTAGTAGTAGTAGAGGGGAGGTCGAAGCCTGGTAAGTAGACCTTTCTAGGTCTTTCTTACCGATCCCTAAATGACAAAGAATTTGTATGTAGACTAAGAATTGGTAGGATCTGCGGCTGCAGCCGACTTTGATAAGAACTATACCGATATTCTTCTGTTTGTGAAATAAAACTGGTTAATTTCGTGCTTGTCCATACGCCGTCAGTTTAGTCAATTTAACCACTCCATTAATTTTTTTTTTAATTAATTTAATTGACAAACTGCCACCAGAATCGAACCAACAATCTCCCAGATTCTGACAGAGCGCTTTAACAGCTCAACCACTCAGACTAGTTAAGTCACCCATACACTTTTAGGATAAAGTACAGTCCTGGCTTTCGGAAATCCTTGCCAGTTTTCTGGTACAAAAAAGCACAAACTTTGTGGACTTCTCAGATGTTCTGATATGTTCAATCGGTCTGTGTAGTTAAACTGCGCAAACCTACCCGAATGTGTGAGTAGTGACGAGTTTCGCCAGTCCAATTATCGTTAAAATTTTTTAGTCTTCAAAAAGTACAGTTCAAAACTCAGGACTGTACAGTCAAAAGGCCAGGAATATACGGGGAAATGATTATTCAGACTGAATAATCTCTGCAAGTGTATAAAAAATAAATTTTTATTTTATTTTTGCAGTCATTTCAATCGAAGTTATCGTTTAGTTCTAAAGAAATTGTCGCAATCAGTTGTTCATGGTGTAAATCTGCCTACCATAACAAAGAATCATGTTTCAATATTCAACGAATTGGTGAAGAATGTAACCTGGGTGTACAACAAAGTATAATAGTTCCTCCATCATGGATTGTAAAATTACCGCGACGTGGTAGTTTTAAATCAAGTCTACGAAAATCACCAAAAAAGAAGAGTGCAAATAAAAAACGTAACCGTGAACAAAAAGATCAGAAAGATCAAAAAACATTTGTAATCAAACCAATACCATCAACGGTGACACCTGTAATTGTTTTCATAAATCCAAAATCTGGTGGTAATCAAGGTTTAAAATTACTTCAAAAATTCCAATGGCTGTTGAATCCACGCCAAGTGTTTGATTTAACACAAGGTGGTCCAAAAATGGGTTTAGAATTATTTCGAAAAGCAGCGAATTTGAGAGTACTAGCATGTGGTGGGGATGGTACCGTAGGATGGGTATTGTCTATATTAGATCAAATTCAAATTGTTCCACAACCAGCTGTGGGCGTTCTACCACTCGGTACTGGAAATGATTTGGCGAGAGCTCTCGGTTGGGGTGGTGGATACACAGATGAACCAATTTCGAAAATTTTAGCAAATATTGGAGAAAGTGATACAATATTATTGGATAGATGGGAATTAAATGTAGAAAAAAATCCGGATGCTGAACCGAATGAGGATGGTAAAGATAATCTTCCCCTGAATGTTGTAAACAATTATTTTTCACTTGGTGTTGATGCTCATATTGCCTTGGAGTTCCATGAAGCGAGAGGTAAAGCATACTCTTAGTTCAATCAATTTGTAATTCTAGAACGGAGCAAAAAGTTTATTCTTTACTAATTCTAGAATTGCAAATGGAACAAACTCTCATAACTCTGTTTCGATATAAGATAATAATCGAATTTTTTTTCCAAACAGAGGCACATCCAGAAAAGTTCAATTCACGATTACGCAATAAAATGTTTTATGGTCAAGCGGGTGGTAAAGATTTACTGAAACGTAAATGGAAAGGTTTAGCAGAATTTGTAAAATTAGAATGTGATGGAAAAGATTTAACACCGAAACTAAAAGAACATAAAGTTCATGCTATTGTATTTTTAAACATTCCAAGCTATGGCGGTGGAACACATCCATGGAATCGATCTGGCGGTAGTGTTGAACCTGCAACCGATGATGGTATGATTGAAGTGGTGGGACTTACAACTTATCAACTGGTAATTTATCTCTCGAATTCACGCTAACTTGAATAAAGAACTATTTCTTATTCTGGCATGTTTTTAGCCCTTATTACAAGCCGGAGGCCATGGAACATGTATTACACAGTGTAAAAGTGCAAACATCATAACAAGTAAAACAATACCGATGCAAGTTGACGGCGAAGCATGTAAATTGAAACCTTCCATTATTAAAATGACACTATTGAATAAAGCGACAATGTTAGCGAAACGAAGAGGCGCAAAATCGAATACTCCGTAAGTTTAGTCGAATTTTAAGAAAATTTGAACCAATCTGAAATGCATTTTATTCAATCTTAAAAGACAGAAATATATTATGTATTCTAAGTGTGTTTGTTATATTTTATTAATGTCTTGCAAGATTGCTTGACAAACCTTCAAACTTTTCCATACAAAGTTTTCAGATAGGTTCGATCGATATTTGTTTGAGCTTTTAAAATCACATTTATTTAACAAACTAATAATTGATTGCTTTTTTTTAGTCAAGCAACTTTAGAAAAACTTAAAATTAATGTCCAAAGAATCAGCATGACTGATTATGAGCAACACCACTATGACAAAGAACTTTTAACACAAGCTGGTAAGTAAATCGTCATGGACAGACACTAAAAGTTTACAAAATCAATTCAATATATGTAAATAGTCACAAAATTACATGCATTCTACCATTGATACCAGAGGTCTTGGGTTCGATTCCCATCCAAGATGTGTATGATTTTTCATATCAGACATTGATGTCAAAAATGAAGCCACAAATGTTCAGGCATATTACTTAAATGTTAAATTAAGTAAACGTTAGTCATCTCCGTTAGTATAAGATAACCGAAAGGCAACCATACTAATCAACAGTAAAAGTTTACAAAAATAAATATAGAAAACTGTACACATATTTACTAAAAGACATAAAGACCAAAAAGAATATTGGTAAAACCGTGAAAAAATCACTATAACCATAGATCTTAATGCTCTGTCACATATACCAACAAAACTGGAACCTGAACAAACGCCAGATGCATTGTAATCAAATGAGTCCTTACAACGCATAGTTCCATTCACCATTTATGTCGCCAGTTGCTGCGATTTTCCTGGTTTGTCGGCATAAGTCAGGTCATTTTCTTGGTTTGTTTTACAGCATCGACTTCGATTTTGCCCGTGTATATGGAAATGCCCTAATTCTAAATGCGGAAAAAATATAAATAAAAATTAGTTTTACTTAATTTTTAATTGAGAGTTCTTTCAAATATTGCGCATTATTAGGGCAAAAAAGTTTTGAGTCTGGGACTCAGGCATGATGTGAAAACATAAACGTTAATGTCGTATTTATTGTGAGCAATGTGATTGGTTGACAAACACGAATGGATATCTCCTATCTTAACAATACCGATGATTGCAGACTGTCACATAGCCGATCGTTTCAAAAAAACGAGACATTGTATAATCTGAAATTTCAAATCACTCCCCATATAAAATCGTGTATAGTCTCGCAATAGATGTTTTCACATTAAAAATTACACACGACTTTTATGTGAATCAAATCCAATTATTTATATTTTTCAGCGTTTACTGTAGGATTAATTGAAGTAAATCCTACATCCGATTTGGAACAAGTGCGTGCACAAATTAATAAAGTGTGTACAGAAAACCCAGAAGCACCCAAATTAAATCCGGATTGGTGTTTTGTAGACTGTAAGTAAATTTTATATAAGTTCAATTAAATTATACTAAACGGATTAAAATGAAATTAAGTACAATTATTTGTATATTTAATTATCGGTATTTGACATTCTAATCCAATCCAATTAATAAATTATTTTCATGTTTATAGCTTGTACAGCAGAACGCTTTTTTCGTGTTGATCGCGCTCAAGAACACTTACATTATGTAACCGACATTGCTGCCGAATCATTATTTATTTTGGATACGGGTACTGGTACTATACCACAAACACCTGAAGACGAAACTGCATTACCGTCACCAAGTTCAAATCATCAATACTCCATTCCAGAAATGAAAGTTAGGTAGGTTTTTTTTCGGCCCAATCTATGTATTTTGCAATAAAAATTAAAATATTCAATTTTTGTTTCAGTGATGAAAGTTTAGATTCCCCAAGTAGTGATAAACAAAAATCATTAGATTCAATAGAATCAAAAGATACAAAAGATAATTCACTGGATCTAGTCGATGAATTAACGTCGGAACAAAAAGCCGATGTGAAAATTATCGAATCAAAGCAGCAATCGGCGGTAAATGGAAAAATTCAACAAGACTTTACTCATGAAAATACCAGCATTAATTATAAAAGGTTTGTTTGACTTTCATTTATTATTTCCAGAATTAATTTTATTTGAGAAAATTTATATTTGCACCTAATTTTGAATTAATACAACACCGTATTTTTCGCACATTGATTCGTTTTTTCTTGTTCAATTATCACGAATTATTTTGTTAAATAAATTGCACAATTCAATTACGTTTAATGCACAAAAATTGCGTCTTTTATTTGCATGCAGCATTCATGAAAAATTATTTGGATTAGGTGAAGACGTTTTTGGTTACAGGTAAGCTCAGCTTGCTCAGTTTTGTTCTCAAATAAGGTTTACTTATTGAAGAATGTTGCGATTAGTTCAGTTTGAAGTTAATCTGTTAATTATTAGTTTCTTTTAAAACCAATTGAGCTCAATATCATATTCGTAAGTTTGCATCAGGGTGGTATTAATATTGTGAAAGTTGTGGATTAAAACTGCGAGGGTGGTCGGTCAATTTATGAAAAAATATGAGTCTTTCAATAATAATAATAACGGCCCTCTAATTTGCTTCTGGGTTTAGTACATATCTTATTTTGCATAATAATAACTAAGTTCATGTATTCAAAATTGCTCAGATAAGTGCCAAAACTGAATGTCATGAGTAAAATCAATTTAAATCCGATTTCGTTACTGACTGATGATAGTGAAAATTTGATTACGAAGTTAATACTCTTGATTATCAGTGAAAGAAGTCGGTTTCAAAGTATGCCGGTATGAACTTGTCGTATTCCCAGTCATTTTAAAAGTATGAATTTAATAAGAAATATGTTTTGTTCTTTGTTTTAGCAATCTATTAGAAAAAACCACGGATGGAATACTTAAAGCGGCTAAATTAGGAGACCTTAAAATGGTAAGTGTAATTTTGTTTTATAAAGGTTATTTTTTGAAGTAAAACTTCTTTAGCGACGTATCTCAATAGAGAGGACATAAGAGACAAGCCATGAGTGCCAGAAAGGAAGGAATTACATTTTACATTTGTATTAGGAGAACATAATTACGTGTAATTATTGTTGCCTATATCATATCAAAAAATGGATTTCTTCAAAAATCGTATAATTTTTAACTTGTTCAACGCTCTTGTGATGCACAATGCCTAAGCCATTTTATTGATGAACTTTGTAATTATTTTTGTAATAATAAATATTGATTTAAATAATAAACCTAAAGAAGTTTCACTTCCCCTGTGAGCTTATATGGGTAAGGCTCGCACGTTTTTGTTTTTTAATAAATTTGAAAATAAAATTTTAATGTTACTTTTCACAGCTAAAAGAACTACATTCACAAGGCTATTCATTACTATCAATCGATTCCCAAGGACAAACTGCATTACACTATGGTGCAAGATACGGTCATAAAGATATCGTAAAATATTTGATTGCTAGTGCTCCAACATCAATATTAAATATGGCTGATAATGATAAGTAAGTAGAATAATTTTTTATTGATGAGAAAAACAGTAGAGAAAACCGGAATCAGTTTTCGTACTTTAAAATTTCTATGCCCCATCTCTCTTAGTGTAAGATAAAGGAGATAGAGTAGATGGGGATTTACATTGATGATAAAACAATAATAAAATAAGACAACAAATTGATCAAAACTATTTGTGGGAAGCCCATGTGCTATTTATTTACATCAACCGCAACAATAAAATTACTAAAGATGTAAAAGAATTAAATAATTAAAGAAATAATAAAATCTGTAAAAATACACTGTTATTAAATAGAAAAACGCCAAAAATTATAAGATGAAAACGCAATAACCATCAAATATCAATCGTATAAAATATTGTAAACACAAAAGTTGTTGATAGGAACACATAGGCTCCCAAACTCGGCTACTTCTGGCGATGCTATCTTATTTTTACTCCTGAACAGTACACAAAAACAATGAAACAAAATTAAACTACGTTGTATTTTCAGAGGTCAAACTGCCTTACATAAAGCAGCATCATATAAACGACGAAGTATATGTTGCATGCTAGTCGCTGGTGGTGCATCATTAACAATACGTGATCATCGTGGTGCAACTCCTCGCTTATTAGCTATCGCAGCCGAAGATAATGAATTAGCTGCATATTTAGAAAGTATGTTTATACAAAATATCATACTATGATTTGTATCAAAAGGTAATTTAAAAAAAAAATTTTTGTTCTAGGTCAAGAACATTTTCAACTTGTCTCTGAGGATCTAGAAACTGTTGTTTGAAATAGATTTAATGAGCTTATTATATTCCTTCTCGTCTACCGTCACAATCATCACAAATTTTTCAAGCCCAATCTCAGATGATTTTGATAATTTATTTTGCAATTATCGTTTCAACAAATTTAATGACTAGGGTCACGATAAAAGAACACAGTGAACTCGTAAACCGATTCGTGAATTGCATACGCGTTTAATTAACACGCAATACTTACACAAATGAAGGCTTTCGTAAGGTGAGTGTTCAACGGTTTTCTTCTTTCATAAGGTGTGATCCGCATACGTGGGCCATTCTTTTTGAAGGTGGGAATTGTTGTCTATTTGCTACAGACGTTCAAAAATTCTAACCAACGAAATATAAGCGTACATACAATTCACGAATCTTCGTTTAACTGCACTCTAAGGCTACGTACATACTAGCAGACAAAATTGAGCGATTTTATAGGTCAACACAATGTCTAGCAATGTAAATGTTTAGCAAGTATGTAAACAATGGCTAAACAAAAGGATGTACTCTCGATTACCTTAATTTCCTTAATCTATTACCTTAATCTGTTTCTAATTATTGCCACCTGATGCCATAGTCCTAAGGAACAATGTTGTGTGTATGGTACACTCGATTACCTTAATCTGTTATCAATATGGCGTCAGCTGATTACAGTACACATCTCTTTTTATTGAATTAAAAAGATATTTACATTGATGCTGTAGCCAGTTGACGCCATATTGATGACAAATTATTGTAATCGAGTGTACCATTCACACACATCTGGGTATTGGTGTTTGTTTCTTAGGACTAAGACATCTGGTGACAATAATTAGAAACAGGCTCAACTGTGTTACATATGCGTTACAAGGGTTACGTTAATCAAATAAACAAAAAGTAGCCTGACTAAGGACGTCATGAGTAACTTTACCAATAGATACAGAAATTTTATATACCGCTTAAAGTAGCATGAAACATTCACTAAATAATATTTCGAGCGTGGCCGTGTTGCTCTACACTGTATCGTATTTGTTCATTATTAATTATTAGATCCGGCAATGACAGCCATGTTGAACAAATTTCTAAGACTTTCTCTGCTTGTGTCAATATAACCTCCAGATCTTATCAGACTGAATTGAATTTGTTACAAAGGTAAAATTATTTGTACGATGGACCAAAAATGACCAACCTTCTATATTTAAAAAAAAAATCTATGATTGTGAAAGTAGTCAACTTATGCGAAAACTCCTATAATATATAAATTGTTTAAAAACAATAAATAATTTTTAACATATCATTATTTCTTTTACATTCCGACAAAAAGTATGAGAGACGTTCTGTTGTTATTTGTACATAAATAAAAATTAATACTGATAAATACTAGATTGGCAAATTTTTTATTTGTTCCATAAGAAGAAAAAAAAGTAAAGTCTAATTGAACAGGGTAATATTTAATAATTTTACATTAATTGTGTATTTGATATTGGAGTAAAATTTAAATCAAATTTTGTTTTTATGTTAGATAATATTAGTCCAATCAATGAACGGGGTTTAGATGAGAATGTTGAGACGACAAGAATTGTCTGAAGCTTTTGGACTAGTGAAGAGATAAACTTATTAAAATTTCTGGAATCTAAAAGGAAAGGCTTAGATAGGGCAGACATTTGAACAAAGCCGTTAAATTTAATACAAAATCCTGCTTTGCCATGTCCATTTGAGAAGAAAACTTTCAGAGCGGAAGTTGTAGAGAATTGAATTTCCTAAAGAAAAAGAGTCTTATTCAATATTGTATCTTTACTTACCTGATAAAAAATCAAATGGATAATTTTGTGCAAATTTCGATATGCGACATAAATTTGTGTATTGAAATTTCTCGATATATAATTGTAATCCATTGAAAAAATGCTAAATACCAAAATATTCAAATTGTTCCTACTATTGATGAGTCGACTTTTAGGAAATTTGACTCTTTGAAAACTTTCTTGTCAAATGAACGGAAAAAAAGGTAAAAGTTTATAAAAAAATATGTATTTTCGAAACATCTTTTATTTTGAAACATCGACGTACTAGCTCTACTTTATAATTTACCCACCAGATAGCATAACTAAGTACTACAGTTCCCAATCAGCAGATAACCAAAAACCTACCATTGTCACTATAATCACTATTCCTGGATCGCAGAACTTATAGTAGTCCTATTTACTAGTCCAAGCAAAACTTCAAAGTAATACACCCCTACATTGTTTGAACTAAATGAATTTTGACGCTATTTTCAATTATGAAACATGAAAATATTATTTACAAAAATTTTACTTACGTAATTCTATTAAAGGGACTAGTTTTTTGAATAAATGGCACTTTTAAAACTACCTAAAATAATTAAATTAAATTTTAAAACACCGTTAACGTATATATACAGAATGACATCTATGTATAACAAACAAATTGTATTTCATAATCGGAACTATTCTTCGTCAATGAACATCATATAAAGTAGAGTTCCAATAGTCAGAGACTTAGAGCCACTCAGCCAAGCCAATCTCTTTACTCTGTGTACATTATTTACTCTATGAATTGAAATTAGCGGTAAAATTCAACTTATCTAAATACAAGTTTTATTTTTAAAGCAGGGCTAGCTATTATTTAAACGTTACTAACTCTATTGTACGTAAGTTAATATTTTAACTGATTGTATCATATCTTGCCTTTAGAAAACTATAATTTATTCTTACTCGCAAATCAAATAAATAATGAAACAATTTTTTAAAGAAATACTAATCTTGCCTTGCGGAGTTATTTTTTCTAATAATACTCGCTGTTATTAACGAGGGTGTGACAAAAAAAATTTTGTTTAGTAAAGTTTTTGAAAAACAAAATTGTGTGCTTCTTAAAAAAATATTCAAAAGCAATATATAATTATTATTCATTTTTTTTCTAGTGTGATATAAATTAATTAGTACACTTATTTAATTAAAATAAACACATTTTGTAAGAGTACACCTTTTTATTAAATTAGTTACTTAAAATAGATTTCCATCTTTTTGGTTAGAAATCATATATAGTGTTTTCCATTTAGAGAGACCAGTCTACACAGGGTAACACTGTGATTTTCATAAAGTTTTAATTCTTTGTATATTACAATCTATGGTGCTTTTTTAACCAAATATTGTACACAGATGCGTGCAATTTCTCTAAAGGTGCATTCAAGTTTGACGCTTGACGCTTTATTTAACCTTCGAACCTTCCAGTTAAAGTTCGTTTGTTTGTATCGACCAAATATTCAGAACGTGCTCAGTACGTTTCTGTAGGTTAAAGATTTTTGAATCAGTTACATTTTAACTCTAGTTTTCACAATTGAACTGTTTAAACTTCAAAGTTTGACATTTGATTTTTTTATTTTACGACAAATGTCAAAATAAAGTTAGGATTATGTTTGACACTCCTTTATTCGACACCCTTGATAATTTCTAAATGGAAAACACTTATAATTATGTGATCTAGTAAAATTATCAAAAAAATATAATATTTTAAAATGTACATTGAATCTCTGATAATTATAACTAACAAAAAAATTTTAAAAATAATTAATGCCTTTGACAAGAATTAATGAAATAATTCAAACATTTTTTATAAATGTACTTTAGATGACAATCCATGTAAAATTTTTGTATTGCCATCCATTTCTTTCATGATTATATCATTCTCTGTAATTAAATAAAAATAAGGAAAAAAAATTTAATTAATTGTAGAATTAAAAAAGTATTTACTTAGAATTATCTTCGCCACTAAACGAAATTTGTAAAGGTGGCCATGAAAGTATATTAATAGTGATAAATTTAACTAAATGTGTTATAATTGTGCGTGTAACTGCCTTGCAACGAAAAATAATTTAAAGAACATTATTATTCATATGCGAAGGATTTCATGATTAATTTTTATTTTTTCGATAACTTCACACGAAATCGAGTTGAAAATAAAATGTGTATTTTCATCAGTCTTCCCGTAATTATTTTTTACTGGCTTGTCAAACTTTACGGTAGTTTCGATAAAATATCCTGTCACTATATTCGTGTTATTCTTCGCATACATTGAGCATAATATACCAAAAATTAAATACTAAATAAGTGCATAAGACAATCTCCTTGAAACAAAATTAATAAAATAATAATTAATAACTAAAAAAAAAAAGAAAAATTCCAAAATTTGTAAATATTAATATTTTAATAAATTGATGTTTGTTTTATTTTTAAAGAACATTTTCAATGAATTATTTCGGCCAATTTCATACTGCATTTAAAAGCCTAGAGGATTTGAAAAATAAAATTGTAAATAAATAGCAAATAAATTTCTTAAATGTTGTATACAATTTTTTTTCTTTTTTTCATTTGGCAATATCTTAAATTTTATTTGTGCAGTATTTGAAATATTTTCCAAAACAATTTAGCTTGGTGTACTTAATTAGACATAGAAATTCTATTTATTAATAATTCTTCGTTGTTTGAATAATTTTTAAATTCATTCTTTTAGAAAAATATTTAGCACCATTTACATTAGATTGCTCCAGGTCGTTTCTAATATATATGATTATCTAAATCGATCTATTTATTACGGGAATATTTTCCGAAATAAAACGATACGGTTACTTTAACATGAAACAAATTCGAAGACAGTCAAAATCTATAATATTAGATTTGATTTACTTTACCGAGAGTAGAAAAAATATTTTCCCGAGGCGAGGCGAATTGACACGAGGCAGACCGATCACTACGAGTACACTCGTAGCGTCGTTACGTCTCGCCGAGAGTGTATTGCCGACATAAGAGGGTTCCATGTTTTCATATTTAAATTCTTACTGCCAGGAGTAATCAAAGAAAGTTTCATATAAAGTTTCTCTATTCATAGTTAGGAAAACGTGTTTTATTTCCGCAAATTTTGTTCAGCCGGACTAACCTTGACTGAAAATCGCGTTATCCTAATTCAAACTAGAAAAAAAATGCAAGCTTCACTTATTTTAAGTAGTCTTATCAACTATTATTAAGTTAACACTAAAATTTTAGATAATGCTATGAATAATGTATTATTATATTTTCGCAAAAAAACTTTTCTAATAATTAACGGTAATAAAATTTATAGCCTGAGTCACTTAAAAATGGCTCACCCTATAAAGTAAAATTATGCAATAAATTTTTTAATAAATATTTTTACTTTTATTCAGAAAAAAAGCTTTCCTACTCTTGTAATTATAAATAATTATAAAGTATTTGTACATAAAAAAATATATATTATACAAAAAAAAAAATATTTATTTTAAATAGTGATATATATCATTTTTGAAAAGCAATTTAACACCATTTTAGATTTAATTACTTATATATATAACTATATTTAAAAACAACAAAAGAAAAATAAACTATTTGCATTTGAAAGACTCTTTTAGACTTAAATTAAATTAAAATACCTATAGTTTTAATAAATAATAATTATAAGTAGATTCTTATATTTTTATTTTATTATAATCATCTGTATAAAAAAAAAAAAACTTATTATAAATAATATTTAAAAACTTCCCTCCCAATTTAAAAATATGGCACTTTTTTCAGGGTCATTAAAATTGTACCACTTGGTCTAATAATGTATGTATAATTATACAAACAAGAATACTTCCTAAACATTTTTAGCATTAGAAGATTCTTTCAATCGAAATTTGATGGTTGGAATTTTAATTTGACATATTGTTTATCGATACAAATATTATAAATTTCTCTTAAAAAGTATTTGATTCTTAAAATGTTCCTTAATCGAATGGTTTCGGAAAATTTTTTGAAATTATCGAAAATACTTACATATGACTATGTGTGAATATTTTCTGCAATAACTGGGTGTATTCAGCAAAAAAAAAAACTCACTATACTAATAGAGAGTCTTGATCCGTGAAAGATCCGAAGATTAGCTCCCAAATAGCAATATGAACTCTTGATGAATACCTATAGTTCTTATTTATGATTTGGACGTCAGATAAGAACTCTTTAAAAAGTCCTTAAGAAGTCCAATGCGCCATTTAAAGAGCACATAAAGACTTCTTAAAAAAGAACTTTTGAGGAATTCTTTTTTCTGACCTCATAAATTAGAATTAAGAGCTCTTTATTCTGAATAATGACTTCTTAAGGAGTCATATTTAAGAAGTATTCAATAAGATTTCTTTAAGAGAAGATTTCTTTATAAATAAAGTAAAAAATCATTACGGAAAGTCTCAAGGGCTTTAAAGTGTTCGTAGAAATATAGCATAAAATGTTTTTTTTTGCTGAATCTACCACGGCATATGAATCTTCTTTTCGAAGATTCAGTGGATAAAAGTAATTTTCTACTTAGCTAGTTTTAATAATTAACTACTCCTTAGTCAGTTGTCTCATATGTTTAAGGGCCCCACAAGGTAACAACTTACTAAAGACTCGAAAGGAAATTTAGAATATTTTCATTCGGAAAAACAATATGTTAATAACTTTTTATAATACCTTTAAATTATTTATACAAAAAAAAAAAATAAAGTTTAAAAAATTTGGGCACATCAAAAACAATTTTGAAAATAATTATGTTTTTAATACAAAAGGCACTATATATTTATATAGAAAAAATAATTTTAAATTTTATGCACTTAAATCACGAAAACAAAAAGTTTCTTATAACGATTTAAAAATTAAGATTTTTGAAAAAGGTAATTGGTAAAACAAAATTTAATTACAAAAAAAATAATAATATATTTATATTAAAAGAAATTAAATTATTTACACTTAAATAATATTATTAAAAATTGTATAAAAGCATTCATAATGAACAAAAAAAAAACAATTATTAATTAATAAGAATATATTTAACTGCATCACAGAGCAGAATATTTTCTCTAAACATTTAAATAATTAATAAAAACAAAAATAATGTTCAATAAAATATGTATTTATCGATTTGAAAAACATTATTTAAATAATCAAAAATTGTCTATGGTGGTTTTTAATCTCTAAATTTTATATGCGCATGTCAATTAGTCTTACAGTGACCATAAATCATGAAGAATAGATGTTATTCTTCATGAATAAAACAAGTATGGTGAATACCACGGTCGTATATACAGGTCTAGAAAGTTCAAACATATTGTAGCAAATTCTAGTACGCCAATAGTGGCGCTGCTATCGAGAAATGCCATTAAAAATACTAAGCAATAATACATTGTGATGGAGTTTCGCGGCCTAGTTTTTTATGCGACTGAGAGTATTATGAACATAATAATTTTTGATTATTTAAATTTGTAAAGTATTCACCGCCTATATGAACTTTTATATTTATTTTGTTATAAAAAAAAAAACTTCTCTATGATGACAATGAATTGTTAAGAAATCTTTCTGATTATATTTAAAGAAAAATTGTTTCGTTATGTTTAAATATGAATATCAAAGTTGTTTTTATTACGTTTAATACTTTTGATGAATCTCAGAATTATTTATTATTATGTTTTTAGTAGAATAAAAATTTAAATAAAATTATTTTCTGTGTTTTTAGTTTTTTCTAATATCACTTAAGTCGACAGGATTTTTTCCACCTTTCTGTCTTTTTATTTATTTACAGACTAGTTCAACTCGCATCGTTTTTGATTCCATTTAAAAATTTACATACGCTGTGAACATCGAAGAACTAAATAGCCCTTATCTGCAAATCAAAGAAATAGATTAAGATTATATAACAAACTGAATTCAAACGTTGCGCCGCATCTCTCCTCTACACCTCGCTAGGAATGCCCATCATCACAATATCTCTCACCCTACTTGGAAAGAAAATAGCAGTCAGGGTTTTTTTTTATATGACTTACACTTTTGAGACAAACATAAACCCTAACACTTTTGGTCATTGGTCATGGCTTTAGGGCCACACACATCCCACTTGGTCAGGACATTGTAATCTTTGAGTATAGGTAACTACAGAAATTTAGCTAGACATTTAGCGATCGAATTCTCGTGTTGTTGGATAGACAAGCAATAGAACATGCGTGAAACGATCTTTCAGGTATCTTATGAAACCTAGATAGCATCAATTTTTTCTCATGGTTAATATTTCTAACAGTGGCACTTCGTACGAATTCATTCAAAATTAATAAATTAGTAGTAGAAGAGAGGTCGAAGCCTAGCAAGGAGGTCTTTTAAGGCTTTTTTTAACCGACCTATTACCCATCACTTAAACCCGTCTTCTTTACGAATAATAAGACAGAGCCCCAATGTAGTTGTGCCGAAGGTTAGATACCTCTTTCTGGCTCTATAAGGACATTCTGCCAGAAGGTGGAATGGCGTAACAGATCGCAATAAATTAAATACTTAAGTTCTTTGAAAAAAATCAAAAGATCAGTAGTTTTGAAATGGAAAGCAATGAAAATTAACCAGTCCAAGAATAGCCCCAACGGATTATTGAAAGAAGCAGTAGACACTAGTTGAGAAGATAAAAGCGGGTAAAAGGTACCAAATAAAAACAAAAAATTTTGTGTGAAACCTCGACTTTTTTAATACCCCTGACGTGTGATCGTAATCTTCTCTTATCTCGTCGCAAAATATAACTTAGCTAAGCTATACAGACTGTGTTGGAATGCTTTTCCAATTGAGAATCAATGTTAAATATTATTACTGGCAGGCCGTCTGGTTACTGTGCGGAATCAGTCAGTACACATGTAATGAGTACACACTCACTCTTAAATGAGTTAGTACACACTCTTAAATGACACAAACTACCATACGCATATGAGATGACTACATGTGTACTAACTGACTCCGCACAGTAACCAGACGGCCTGCCAGGAATAAATAATATTTAACATTAATTCTGTATTGGAAAAGCATTCCAACACAGTCGGTATATGCCCTCTTCTTTGTTGAGTAAGCATGTTATGGACAATACCCCAAAGGAAAATATTTACTACAGCAATCTTGAATATCAGCAAAATTAATAAATATCCTTTTTATGGACAACCCTAAAGGTAAAATATTTACTATAGCTATCTTAAAGATCTGCAAACTTCACTAACATTGTAAAATTTGATATTTTGTGTAGATAAAATCGTATCTCGTTGCATACCTTTACAAAATACATGCTAATAACAACATTATTATTACTTTGATATTCATATAAATATTTTCGTTCTAAATTATGATTATTTTTATCTGATTAAAAATAATATTCATTTAATAATGGGTACCTAACTTTTACTTAATGAATTTTAATACATTATTGCGATAAATGACATTGATAAACAAAATTTAATATTAAAAATATAGTCACGTTTGTATGTTTATGATGTAATTATTTATTATACTGGAGTTAAACGAAAATTTATTGAGGAAATAACTATAACATTATGTAATAATTACCCATTAACGACATAGTATGCATCACATAATTATGATTACTAATGTACACACCGAGTAATCCTTCTTTATGAATATTTTTGGGATGTAGGAAAATTCCGCACTTTTATATTGTGAATATAAGGGTTGAAAATATTGATTGCGGAAAAAAATTTTGGTGTATGTGTCCATAAAATGACCTAATTAATCCATTTCGGCATGTCCACCTCATTGTCTGTAGACACGATAACTCAAAAACGAAAAGATACAACGAGCTGAAATTTTGTTTGAAACTTTTTAATAAATATAGAAACTCGAGTACAATTAGAGTGATTGACTAATGGTTTTCTATACGCCACAAACTAAATCTGTGGAGGCTGGAACCCTTATAAAAGCCTAAAAAATATACCTTGTAGTTTCCATTACTCGAACCAACCTAGCTTATAGAAACTTGATTCCAATTAGAAAGATAACTTTTTATTTTTGAAGGTAAACCTCCTTAGAAAACATAGTCGGAGGGGACGTATGAGAGATAGAAAGTTTAGTAAAATGATATTAGACTGCAATATTTCTATTTTTTTAAAGTGCGGAGTTTACTCACCAAAACCGGTAAACCGTTATGGATGTATTTCCTCCCAAAAGAAGTTGTTTTAAATGTATCCTTTAAACGTGGTATTCTTTTAATATTACGTTTTTATAGTGATAAAATACATTTTAGAATTACAAAAATCTAGTTAGTTTAACAATTAACGGATAGTTTCCGAGATATGCGCTTGTCATATGATATAATACTTCATTTTCTACGATTGCAGACGATATCTTGTGAACTACTAACCAAATCGTCGAATGAATACGATTTTCGTGTTTTTTGGGTCCAAATAATCTTATGCAGTGAATTTTATCCAAATCGGGAACACAAATTTTTTTCCGATTTTGGTAAGGCACCTATCCTTAGAAAAATTCGAAAAAATCACTACAAAACTTTGATCATTGATTTGAATAAAAATTAGTTTATAAAGTAGATTGGACCCAAAAAACACAAAAATCCAGTTAGTTTAACGATTTTACGGATAGTTTCCGAGAAATCCCTTGCCCTTATCATATGAATATTGTTTACCGAGTCAGGAATCTTACTTACAGATATTTACCTTGAGAATTAAAGAACAGAAACATTTTATGGGATTTTTGGAGGTGTTCAAACGGTGTTCGGGTACTTACCACATTTATTCACTCTTAAATAGTAATGAATTCAAACTACAATTACTGTAATTTCTTTCCATTTGTTTGTATCGAACTGTTAACTGATTTTTTGCTTACATCTAAGAAGAAGAGGTAAAAGAAACCATCAGTAAATTAATCCAAATTCAACAGAAAATCTCTATATGTGAATAGGAAATGTAATGTAATCACTAAGTATCTGTGGTGTATTGGTTAGTACACCGTCTCGAATAGGCAGAGGTCTATTGTTCAAATCCTAGTGGTTACAAATACATTTAGTATTCTGACATAATAAATAATCACAAAAGTCAATTAATAATTTCTGAAATTACCTTTACTTCTGTTATTCCCAAATAATAATCGATGAACATTTATGAAAGGCATTTCCACAAATAATGTAAGTACTATCGAAAATAGAAAAATGAATGTAACTTCACAAGGTTCCACCTAAAAGCGAACAAAAACATAAAGATAATTTTGCTATACCATTTTGTTTACCAAATTTCAATCTTACTTACCAACATATGCGATTTAAATGTCTCCGAATTACGACGTCGACCAATATTATAGAAAAATATCGGAAATTGTGTTAAATAAAATGAATATGCAATTCGAGAAAATATTTGAAACTTTTTCCAATCCAAGAAATCACCAAACCAACCAGCATTATTGTTATTAACGGCAATTGCACCCCAAAATATAAATAATCCCCATACAACTGGTGAGATACTATTATACCAAGCAGCATGTATTGGACTATAAACATATGCTTTAGTAGCTAATGGATATGGACCGATAACTGTGGCTATTGCCAAAAGTGCTCCAATTGTCCAAAAGAATCGTACTTGAAACTATATTTTATGAGAAAAAACATATATTAAACCTTAATTTTAAGTTATCAAGACATCTCTATCACGACTCAAAAAAACCTAGAAAGTCCGAAGTTGATATCGTGATATTTCGCTTAGTTTCGGAACATTTCTACTTACACTTGTAAATGCGATTTTTCGATTTTTGTTTATAATGTATGCTGCTAAAACTCCAAATAAATAAATTGTTATTCGATGACTTGGCAGAATATACGAATAATTTGCGGTATCAAAAAGTTGCTGTAGCCTTAAAAGTACAACCGTTAATCAATTACAGCTAGTGAAATATAGATTAGCTATTCTTACTTGACTCCATTGAACACAATTGGAGCTAAATTGTAATAATAACCAGCCCAGGCTCGTAATATGGTTGAAGCAGTTGCCACACCAGCCATTAAAAATAGCCCATATTTCATATTTTTCCATAACAAATATACAAATATTGGACAAAGTAAAAATAATTGCATATCCATACCAATTTGATGAGTATGTGTCAGGCACTAGTTAATAGAGTAAAATACTTGAAATTATTGTCCCAAAATTGGGCCTGATTAGCAGATCATCCACGACTTCATGCAAGACGAGCCTTAATTAGAATTAATAATCGCGCATGATCTTCTAAACAGTCCTATCATGTAAAAAAATGTTTAATTACCATATTTTCAAATCCAAAATAATTATGTATAAACAAGAAATTACGCCACATATTTTGTTTACATAATTCTGAATGAACATTGATCACTTGGGGCCATAATGGTCCAGATGATAAAAATGGTAAATTGGGTAAGAAATACGTACAGAATAGTATTAGAGCTGCCATTGATGGTAACATTCTGTAAGGAAAAGTTTAAGTCTCAAAATTGAGATTTTTTAAATGAATTCATGTAATGACATGTTGCTTGTATGATTTGTTAGTTATCGCGCTAGATGCTGTTGTTCTTCGCACTCCCCATATTATTCGCAAATAACATATGTATGGTGGATTTAAATTTATAGACTTGACGATCGCAGGTGATAAAAACTAAGCAGCCCTTGCATGAAGTTTCACTAAATATTTGATTTTTGTCAAGTAGCATCTGTTTATATCCATTGTTAGTATGGTTGCCTTTCAGTTATATTATACCAACGGAAGTGACTATTGTTTACTTAATTTTATATTTAAGTAATATGTCTGAACATTGATAACAATCTTTGACATCAAGTACTTGATATTAAAAGTCATACACGCCTAGGGTGGGAATCGAACCCACGACTTCTGGAATTCTAAATCAAGGCTCTGTCTCTGAGCTACCTGAAATGTTATGGTAGTGGAGTGCATATGATCTTTCACTAGCTTTGTTGTCAATGTAATTATTTTTTTATTTACTATTTACATATTTTTTATGCATTCTAATACCATAACATCTCACGTAACTCAGAGTCGAAGCTTTGGTCTAGAATGCCAGAGGTCGTGTGTTCAATTCCCACCATAGATGTGTATAATTTTTTTATATCAAGCACTTCATGTAAAAGAATATTAAAAAATTTTTGATTTTATGTAAAGTTAAAATTAATATGGTTGCAATTCTATTGAAAAAAAAAAAAAAATTGTTGTGCAGTTGCGTATCCCTTCGATCTTACCTAACCGCAAAGAATTTATCCAAGCACAGAAACTTCTACAGTAGTGAAAAGATCTCGACCAACCTTAAGGAATCTTACATAATTTCAAAGAAATGAATTAATATTGTTTAGTTACCTAAATATTCTTGCAATAGTCTTTTTCACAAAATTAACGTTACCACTGACTTTTAACTCTTTTAGAAAGGCATGCGCATTTAATAATCCACTTAATAAAATAAATGAATCTGTATAAACAATTGCTGATCGTCCAATAATCGACCAAGGTAATCCTAAATTCTACAAACATAAATTAATAATAAAAATCAAATCAAAACTATATTGGCTTAATTCCACAAAATATTCTTACTTCAGTCATTGTAGTTCGATTAATATATGGACTGTATAATAAAGCCATTGACTTATGTACAAGTAATAATGCGATAGCATTTAAAAATCGTAAACCATGGACGCCGCGAATTTCAACATGACTATCAGTTTTTATTAAATTTGATATGTTCTTGTGTAGTGAGAAACATTTTATGAATTGTATCAATTTACCTGGAATTAAGTGTTAAATAATATAATCGGAATTGTTGTCTATGGAATAATACCACATGGGTTTTAATGTTTTGACAGCAAAAATTATATAAAATATTCCGATTACATGTTTTGTATCTGCAAAACAATCAGATCAATTACTTGAATCATGTGGACGTACCTATAATATGTGATGAATGAGATGAAACCAAAGATTCTGATTAGAAAACAGACAGACTTTTTCCCGCGTTAAATTGAATTGATATTCGGTGGCAGATTTACCAGAAAAAAGCTAGCGGCTGGGGATTCATGCCGACATTAAAAGTTAAGTTTAATCCTTCGTTACACCTAGTTCATTAGAAAAACGGTTGCAAGTTAAATTTTCAGCTTATGAACAGAGTGAGACATAAGTGTCTTTTCTGTCTAAAGGGCGGAAGATCGGATAAGAGTAGAAATTTTCAATGAGGTTGTAAGAAGAGCATAGACAAAACTTCATTCCCGGTTATTACTAAACCGTGAACTAAGACACAAAATTTCAAACATCCACCGGAGATAAAATGTCTGTAAGGCTTTAAAAGAGTTACACTGTCTGAGGAGATATAAATTTTGAGCAAGTCTAATTTTCTAACCAAAAATCGAATTAGATGATACTTCGATCCGACTGAGAACTGATAAGAATGATAAAAAATTCTGGTCTAACAAACTCTACAAAAGCAGTAAATCTTCCCGCACTTTACTTACTGTCATTTTCCTGATTATCATCAATAAACATTCCCAATATTGTAAGAACGAATAATATTCCAAATAAAATTCTGGAAAAGAAAGTATGTCACTAATTTGTAGTTATTTTTCGATCTCACAAAATAGTGGATGTCGAAAATCGTTCTGGATATCCTTTAATCTGATCTTGGACGTCCTGATTGATGCTTGTTCATGGTTGAAAATTATGCATGCGTGATCCATCAAGAATTTCGACAGTCATCATGAGATCCACCGCGTGACGATAAATCCAAAAGCATGGCTTGACACCTTCTTAAATTGAAGTTTTCATCAAAGAGGTGGATATTCTTATTGACATTGCATAATATCGTCGACAATCTCCATAAATCACATGTCCAGACTTTTTCAACCTTGAACAAATTTCTATCAGAACGTCTAAGTTGGAAATTTTAAAGGGCATCAAAATCCATTATTCGAAAACAACTATTTTTTGGGACTTTGACTAATATAATAAATTCATCAAATTTGTTTGTAGATACCCTGAAATCAGGAATCCCATTGGCATTTCAAGTGTTTCATGTGCTGTTTTATATTTTGGCGATAGTGTACACATTTTCTCATCAATTTTAATTGCGATTTCTACGTTAGTCGGAAATGTTTTTTGTATTTCTTGATACATTTCATTTTGTAAATGTTCTGCAGTACAACCGGATGGTAAACATAGACCCCAACTAATTGAACTGAATCGTGGAACACGATGGCCAAACTGAAATAAAATTGAACAATGTTAGAAATGTTTTCAAAATTCCCAAACATAATCTATGCCTTAACGAACTGTTGGAATCCAGGACTATAAAAGGGTTGATATAGTAATATCTCGTATCTTTTCGAAATTAGAATTACTTCTCGAAAAGTAGGCAGGAATTTAAATTTAAAGAAATCGTTTATAGATCAATGAAAGATCAATGAAATATTGTAAATATGACTTATTCAATTCGAATAATTTTGATTTTTAGTAGTATGGGATTGATATCGTGAGAGCTATAGACGGGATCATATTTTATATAACGGCATCGTTTTTGCAGAACTTGAATTTTTTTAATTTTGTATGGTTAGGCAACTTTCATAGATTTATTGCATCTTACAATATTATATAACATTTGAAAATAATAAATGCGAAATTATTATGTTAAGTTACAAAATTTCTGCATTTTAAATTTAGTATATAAAATATTATGCTATAATTTCTTTAAATACTTATAATTAATTAAAATTAATGATATAGAAATTAGTTAATGCTATAAATCCTAAGAGAATTATGTATACCTTAATTTTTATACCTTTTGGCTATTCAAAAAGTTTTTAGGTATACCCTGTATTAAAAAGCATTTATAAAAAAAAATATAACTACCAAATGAGTTAATTGCGTATTATATATCAATCTACAAGTAGGTAAGTTCAGATGTTTGAGCTGAAGTTGTGATTTGAGATTATTACAAAAAAGATTCAATCATGAGTTGTTTGAAATTTGTTTTCTACCTCTTACACTTTAAAAGATAGATTTTTAAGTGGGCGTTGACTTTTAGTTCAAGAAATTTCAGCCCATTATTTCTTTTCGTTTTCGAGTTAAATCTGAAAATTGAAAGGGATAAGGATTTTTCACTCCGTGATTTGACGTGCAATGCTCCATATATACTTAAAAATAATATATATATACAGAGTATGTAAATTGAATGATCCCACGACCCACACATGTTTCTTTCGATTGTATGTAAAGTCCTATTCAAATTTTTCTTCGAAAATACTTTATAGTTACGCCTTAGGGAGGGGGATATCGATTTATTTGTTCTATATTAATACTATTAAATATTTATTAATATCATTCTTTATTGTTAATTTGAATGGGTTTCAAAATTATTTTAATATTTTGTAATTTGTCATTCTATATAAAATAATACAAAAAAAAAACTAAATACAGATTATTACAATTATTATGAAATATATATATATATATATATATATATATATATATATATATATATATATATATATATATATATATATATATATATATATATAAATAATAAAAAGCCTCCTATTGTTTTAAATGTGTCCCACTTAATAATAAGTAATTTGTAAAAATTATTGTAATTAAATTCAATAATATTATTGTATTATTTAACATATTAACACCCAAGGTGAGAGTCTTGACGAAAAATTCATTGCGCATATTTGTCAATACTGATTTTATTTTAGCCGAATCCTGTGTTGATTTTGTTAATAAATCAATTTTTTGCACAAATAATGCAGGAAAAAAACTCAAAAAGCAAAATGGATGTTATAATTTACTAACATATATATATTTATATATATATATTGGTCCTGGAATTCCTGGTCGGGAACATTGGACCGTATCCATATAGTGCTGTCAATCACGTTTTTGTGCGATGATTTTCATGTCGTTCCAGGTTAAGCCAAATAGTTCAACCTCCTTGTTCAAAGTTCGACGTTGTTGTGATCGTTCCCTTTTTCTAAATCGTTGGGAATTCTACTCAAGGACCAGTCTAGGTATTTCATTAGTTTGCAATACGTGAACAAGTCATTCTCGTTTTCGATCGTTATCGAGTTTTAGAAATAATTGATTTGAAATGAGCTCATTCCCAAAAGTCTTCGTTTCGGATATACCAGAATAGCTTCAAAATAAAGGTTAAGAAATGACTGTAGTTTTTTTTTTTTTTTTTGATGTTGTTTGTAATTAGGTATCTACGATTCTAACTAAATACATATTTAATAGATGCCATTAAATAGCATTTGTTAATAACATATATTAACTGTTATCCGTACTGTTGTTAATTTTTCTTATATATAAAATATGTTAACTTAACTCTGATTGATAGCTACCTTCATGGTCTAGTCATGTTTCGCGCTCATTCTAAAATTACACTTTAAATGAAAATATCAAATGCGCCTAAAGAAGTATAAATTCAACTATTCGGAGTAAACCTACACATTCAACCTCTATATACAAACGTAGTATATATATAGAGGTTGTGTGGCTATTCACATCAAATTTTTTTAATTATATTGTATATAATAGCAATTTACAATTACCATTACATGCAAATAAAAGTATCAGAACATATTATTAGTATTTTTATTATAATTTTTAATATGCTAATAATATATTCATTAACATTTGTTGTATTTAAATATTATGCTATCGTTGTGTTGTTAAATCAACTATATTATAAAAACTCTAGAGAAAGTTATTTAGGATGATACATAGAATATAAGTCGTCGGGCATGGTAAATTTAAAATATTTACCATAAGCATGCCAAAAGAAAAATAATTCATGGGACAAAAATATAATGAGCACAGGGTATAATAATTATAATATATTTGCTAAAGAAGGAATTGTGTTTCCGAAACTATAGTCAAAATAAAGAATATTGTTACGAAAATCTCAAACATTTGTTTTATTAAATAATCGAAAATTCAAAAATGATGATCTCAAAAACTGTAGAGAATTTTGCTCAAAACTTTGAGAGATTTTCATGTATCAGAAAGAACCGATCCTAAGACTTTAGATCATTTTTACTTAAGTAACTTTCTGAATAAGATATTGAAACGTTTCCAAATAAATTCTTCATTTTTTAGTTACAAAAATAATATAGTTAATTATAGTTAATAGTTAATTAAATTATAGTTAGTCCCCCCTTACATAACTCTAAAAAATAAAATATATACAACAATATATAATCATTGATAGGAACAATGTATAGTCTTTCGAGAAATTACATTTCAAATTTTGCCCCAATTCCTAGACATTTATTTGTATTTTTTTAAGTTTATAAATACGTATTTCGACTACAATGTAATCATCATCAGTATGATTTAGCTAATCGTAACTATCTCTGGGATATAGATTCAGAGATATGCTGCTTGTTAGTAATTTGGTGCGTGTCTCACAATGACATTAAAAAAGTTCTGTGTTTTATATGATTTGACTGAGGGTATGATCTGACCTGAGGATTATTTGAGTTGACTGACTAAAGGATTAGGTATGTGAAGAACCCCACCTATTTATTCACGGTATGCTTTTGTGACTATGCGACGTTGCTTTTGTCACTAAAGTGAGGGTATCGAAGCTAACATTGATATTCAGGTATTAGATTTTTTGAAAATGGTTTAATTTTATTAAATCAGAATTTGGAATTGGGCCATTGTCTAAATTCATTATCTGTTTTCTCAATTTGTGTATGTAGATACTTTCGTATGCATCTAATTCTGTGGTGTTTTGTACTGATTTCAGTAGTTTTAAATTCGATTGATCAATTTTGTTCTCAATAACGTGCGCAGCTATACACGATTTTTCGGTTCTCCCAAATTATTATCTAGAGCACGGTAGTGCGCAAGGCCGAGTTAAAGAGTTATTATTATTCTTATTATTTCACATGAGCCAGATGTTCTTTGATTCGAGTTCCGATTTGGCGACGACTTTGACCAACATAAATTTTCGAACATGTTGGTCAAAGTCATCGCCAAATCGGAACTCGAATCAAAGAAGATCTGGCATATGTGAAATTTGGAAGAACTGAAAAATCGTGTATAGCTGCGCATTAGAAGCATTGGCAGCATTTTTAATTATTTTTAACTTCGAATGAACGTTTAGCTGAAGTAACTGTGACGGACATTGTTTTAATTACATTGATACAGTACAAATATCCAGAAAACTAGCTGACAAAACAGAATGTTCTATTAACAAAAAATGTGCGAGCTGTTTCACAGAATTGTTCATGAAATTTGTCACTGATGTTATCATCATTCGATCAGCTTCTTAGAATTTTCGCCTAAATCGTTATCTGACATCGATACAAGCTGCTTGATTTCTACCTGCACACCCCCGGTAGCTATGCCACTGATCACAATCAAATACAATATGATGCATAGTTTTTCTATACCGTGCGGATTGACTATAAATCTATTCTTATAATTTAGCTAGAGTTATTATAATAAATCGGCTTTGAATCATTGCTGCTTTGTTGTATGCATTGATTCTTTTCGATTTAAAATAAAAATTAATGAATGTATGTTTGCATGCATGTATAATATATCTTGTTAATAAAATATAATCCAGGATATTATTATTCATTTTGTTCTAACAATGAATGATGCCATCGGGCGTTAACATTAAAATGTAGCCTACAGATTAAAAATGAAAGTACTTTTTTTTTAGACCAAAAAATGAAGAACACAACGCGCCGCGCCTCCTTGACTCTGTCACTTGACGCTCGCTATAAGAGTGTGAGTGTGTGTGTGTGTATCATAAAAAATTATAGTGCGTTCGTAAATCATTGCCAATGTTTACTCTCGAAATTAAATTATTTTTTAGCCAAAGTGGTTAGAATGAGATTGTAACCACAATTTGGAAATAATTGGTTTAAAGATTGGTTTAAATAATCATGGTTTAGAGATCTTATCGTTTTTGATCACTTCAATCACAGTTGAAGTGATCAAAAACGGTTTTCTCAACAGTTGAATAATGAAATTTTTTGTTATATTTAATTTACAAATTTTATAACTTCTTCGAAGTATTAATTATTTAGCAGCATTTAAGATCGAAAATTTGAAGAGCTTAAGGCTATAGACTTTTTAGTATTGTGGATAATATGACCAGGACTTCAATTACAGTTGGTTATTGCGCTTTTTTGAAGGTTTCTTAAGATCATCCCATTAAATCAACAAAATAAATGTCTGCGAAACAGTTGTAAAGCATTAAATTCGATGTAAAAGAAGTACCAGTATGATATTTTTGATCTAAAATACTTATATGGTGCTCTACTTATATGGTTCCGTAGTCAGTAGGACTGAATATTTAGAGTTTCCAAGAAACTTTTTATAGGTTCATTTACATTTTACATTTAATTAAAATTCAAACTTAAAAAATCCTGTTACTTTTTAGGAGTTGTAATTTTTTGGGCTACGGGCTTCCGCATGCTCGTGGGTATCAAAGATGGAACCCCCGCCCCTCCCTCTAGCAGGGAAATATACGAAAATTTTTCAACCTTACTGTTAAACTATAGAAAACACACATAAAATTTGAGGTTGTTATCTTTTTCCGTTTTTGAGTTATCGTGACCATGAACAAACAGGCAGAAATACAAACAGAGAAACACACGGACAAACAGACAGAAAAATTATTTTCTGAGATCTATATTTTCAACCGTTAGTTCAACTAAAGTCGAGACTAAAATTAATATACCCTTGTATATGTCTATACATAGTATAAAAGGATATCGCCCTCCGCGCCTGACTGTTTATCTGCTAACTCCTTCTAAACTACGGAACGGATTTTGAAACGGTTTTCACCATCATATAGATAATTTTTTCCGGAAGGTTTATATGTATAGTGCATCCTAATTAAATCAAAATTGCATCCGTGCGAAGCCGAGCCGTGTCGCTAGCTATATATAAAGGGTCTAAAAATTATAACGTCATATGTTTAAGTCTATCTCTTTTCGTCTTTACAAATTATGTTTGTCTCAAACTTGTTTATTGTACTCTTATATAGATTCCTGTAGCTAGTCTTGTAGATTACACCCTGTATACATTAAAACTGTGAAAAAATAATGCATCCATTCGATTTGAAACACAAACTTTCGTCTATCCGAGACGGTGCTCTTAGATTGATTGTAGAGACTGCCCTGGACGGGCTACACTTCGGCCATAAGGTCCATTGTGATGCATAAGGATGTGAGGATGTGAGTGGAGTGGCAGGAATTTTTGTGTATAGACTAGAAATTGGTAGGATATGCGGCTGCAGCCGACTATGATAGGAACTATGCTGATAATCATCTGGAGTTCGTGAAGGAAACTGCAGAAAACCTTCTCCATCATAGCAGGTTACTTCGTTCTTGTCCATACGCCGACAGTTTAGCCAATTAACCTCCCTTTTTTTTCTTAATAATTGACAAACTGCCGATGTCAGGACTCGAACCCATAACCTCTCAGTTTCCAAGTAGGCATACTGCGCAGAAATAACTCCTTAGACCGCTCGGCCACTTGGACTGGTAACTTATTGTTTTGCTCTAGAACACATGTACAAAATTTTAGCTCGTAATTTTTTTTTCGTTTTTGAGTTATCGTACAGACGGGCATGAGGAAATGGCCGAATGAGACCATTTTATGAACACCTATGCCAAGCATTTATGTCTGCGATCAGTATTTTCAAGCGTTACAAATTGTGGACGGTGCTCTTACTGCAATCTTTTAGAGCACCAATCATTTACAAACACTCTACAATTGATCTGATATTAATAATATTATTAATAAGAGAATATAATAATTTGTATCTGGGTCTGCATACATATTAAAAATAATAATAAAATTATATAATATTACATATGTAATAATATATTCAATTCTCTCGCCCCACAATCTGGGACACCATCATATATTTCTTCTCGTCATGGGTTACTTAGAGAGTTTATCACCTGTCCGTCCCTCTTATAATATAAAATATAGAAGAGAAAAAAAAGAGTATATATATAAAGAAAGTTCTGTAATAAGATTATCCATTATTACTTTTGCAAAATTAACAATTTGTTTATTGACTCTTGAAAAAAAGTTAACAAGAATAAAATATAATTATGGCTTTTATTAAGGTAACAATCAATATTTTTTTTTTTTTTGACGGAAACTTAATTAGAAAACTTTGTGAAAGTTCGAAGTGTAAAATTAGAGTGTTTTGTATTTTAATTGTAGTGAAATCACGTAGTGTTATTTATCCTATTTGTAAATATTTCGACTGTCAAATAAATGTCGAAATATTTGTTAAAAAAATATTATTATTAGTTTTGGGTCAAGTCGTCGGTCGACAAATTCTATTTTCTTATAGAATTTGGCATATTCTGAATTTCATAAGTAATCTCGTTTGCTCAGTTTGTCAAATTATAAACGGGGTAATTGGTCGTGTTCAGATCAACCAAGTCTTTATTAAACTAAGTACGTCAGTCAGTCTAAAAGAAATTCACTTCTGAGCATCTAAGTTCAGCGTATATATCTCTCAGGACACATTTACTAACTTGTGATCAGTGATGTCAAAATTCGGGGGGAGGTGGTTATTTAAAAATACCACACCCCCAAAAATAAATACCCTAATTTTCTACTAGGAATTATTAAATCCACTCAATTTAAAGCAAAATTCCTCAATCTGGTAGCATTTACTAAGCAAACTGACGTCACAATCTAAGTTGATTAATATGTGTCAAGTGTCCTGACAAAATACTAAGTAAGGGTATACTTAGTAACTTATTTACTTTACTATGGGCTTTGTAGTTCTGCACTTGGCAATTCTCAAGACTAGTCATTGGCAAGCCCAATCGCGTATACCGTGTGTGCTGGAAAGTTTTTCCAATAGAGAATCAATGTTAAATATTATTTATTACTGGCTGGCCGTGTGGTTACTGTGTGAAGTCAGTCAGTACACATATAATGAGAGTGGGTTAAATATGTTCATTGAATTCTTAACTTTAGTATGTGCATCACAAAATCCCCACTCTTAAATGAAAAACAAACAACCATACGCATACAGTATACCTATACACTATCCAGATGTTTGTATGGATGTCTATTATATAGGTGTACTGTATAGTTATATAGTTAATATTTTATTTATTTATTGATTCTCTATTAGAAATGCTTTTGAAAACGGTCTGTATATTAATTTCACACAGACATGCATTTATATGACGGAAAGAGGGAAAGAGACAGGCATACTCTTATATTATGCCTGTTTATCTATAAAATCAACACTTAAAAAACTATATCTGTATTTCTGCCTCTATTCCCCTTAACAAATAAATTTTTTTCTGGTTTTTGGCTCAGTTCTGGTTCCAAACCTTCTCTATATTCTATTAACGTGTAACAGATAATTTGGCACGTCAACAGTAATTGACGTAAAATATGTAAACATGGGATGCATAGAATCTTGACTAAATGCTAAGGCCTTAAAGCATGTTCTTGGCTTAATTTTATGAAATAAAACAGACCCTTGCTAAATCAAGGTATTTCGAAAAAAAACCATTCAAGCAATTCGTAATTTTCAAAACAGTAGAAAGAAAAACTTTAAATTGTGACACAATGTGTTTCGATATGGAAAACCTCTTTAAGCCCCATATGTATTAGAAATTATTTGTCATAAGATTATCTTACTTAGAAATAGACCTTTAAAATCTTTGTATGTAGGAAACACGCTAGATATTGGTCTTTGTTCTTTAGGACTATGACATCTGGTGGCAATAGTTAGAAACACAATATTGAAGCTCTCATCTGACCGTTACAAATGCGTTACTAGGGTTACGTTAATAAAATAAACAAAAATTATTATTTTGTTATTGAAATTCATCGTTTTTTATAAAAAATATTACTTGAAATGTAGCCTGACTGAAGCCGCCATTTTGGAATATGATGTCATGAGTAACATTAATTAAATTGTATAATATTTTCAGCTTCTCACAATCACCGCATGTTTAATAGCAGCAACAAGAGCCGGTCCAGTAGCTCCACAATACGCATACGCACAACCGGCTCAAGTTGCTTATGCTCAACCCGCTCAAGTTGCGTATGCACAACCAGCTCAAGTTGCTTATGCACATGCTCCATTACAAAAAGTAGCTGTTGCCAAACAAGTTGTCGAAGATTATGATGCAAATCCACAATACAGTTATGGCTATGACATTCAAGATCATTTAACTGGCGATAGTAAGAGTCAACAAGAGACACGTAACGGTGATGTCGTACAAGGGAGCTATTCACTTGTGGATCCAGATGGTGTGAAACGTACTGTAGAATATACAGCAGATCCACAGAATGGATTTAATGCAGTCGTACATCGTGAACCATTGAATGGTCATGTTGTGAAAACTGCTGTTGCACCAGTTCAACAAGTGGCATACGCTACTCAACCAGCCAAAGTTGCATACGCTGCCCAGCCAGCATATTATCAACAACATTAAGTTTCATTTTAAAATTTTTTTTTTTTTTTTAATATTTATTATTTTGTAGTTTTAAGTTCAAATAAATTTTTTACAAACATTACCCAGCATTTTTGAATTTTATAAACCACTAACATATAACCCGCGGCTTTGCAATTTATTGTTATATCTCCTGCTCCAACAACATTTCCTCTAAACATGTTTTTCGACATTTATTGAAATTAAATTGTTTAATATTAAGCAATTACATGCAATTAACCTTCGTATATTTTGAAATAATTCAGCTTGATGAAGACAATTAATTTTTAAGTTAATTTTAATACTTATAATTAAAATATTTACAAAAATTATATAACAGTTTTAGAAAACCTGTTTTAAATTTATTATCGATCTTATACGAACAGAACAGTGTGTATTTTTAATTGATGCCAATCGATTTTCTGTATGCGAAAATCGATAAGTTTCTTTAGTCTTTTGGATTGCCCAAGCCGAAAAGTTCAATATGAGCCCCTACTTCAAAGATTTATTTTGAAAACTATAAGATAGAGAGGAAAACTCAAAATTACAAAGTTTAAGTTTTTAAAAATATTAATAATTTTCGTTCGAAACATTTCTTCGAAAATCGACTATTCGGCGCAAATCGACTATAACTATAGAATAACCTATAATTACATTTTTATAATTTAAAAAATCAGGCTGGGCATGCAAGGATCGTGGGAACATCAGACCCCGTTTTTGAAATGGACACAGATATGCTTCCCAAAATATACTCCTTCTCAAAACCTTTCACTGTAGTCTGTGATAAACAAACAAAAAATTTTTCGTAGAAATCGGTGATCACATATAAAATGAGGGTTTTCCTCGATTTCCAGAGGATCCCTTCATCAGAATGCGATATGGTGAAAATGGGACCAATTGGAAATCAAACCCTTTAAAACCAAAAAAAATATATTCAAAAACGATTCATAAATGACGGAGTTCTGAGGTAACAAACATAAAAAAAAACATACAGACGAATTGAGAACCATCCTCCTTTTTGAAGTCGGGTTAAAAAGCTTAAAAGACAGAATGCCGCAGTATAGTGGATTTAGGACAGGAATATTTGTTAGTGGATAAGTATTGGGAACACATAAATTTAAGTGAAAAGAAGGACCAACTGATGATTTCAAAATATCTTCATAAGTTAATGGAAGAAACCAGAAGCATGTAAGATTTTAGTTTTAATTATTATGTGGTGTAATCTTGCAATATAAAATGACTAGAGTGTGATATAATAGGATGACATTTTATTTTATTTTATCATATTTTTATTTTCCTTAATATTGACAAATATTTGTGTTATATTGCAGTGCGATTGTAGAAACAAATTTCTATTTTTATAGAATATTTTATGGATTATTTTTGTATAATTGAATAGCTCAAAATATAATTCAGCGAATATTTTCAAATTCTATTTCTCGTAGCGAGATAAAATGCATAACACTTTTTAAGCCAAATCATAAGTTTTTCAGCAAGTTTTTTATGCTCGAACAAGCAAATAAACAGACATTTAGAATTTAATAATAGTAGCACTAACTTACATCAGAAATATTACTTTTAATAATATAATGCGAATGTATTATCGAATCAATCTCCTTAATGTATTCACTCGGATATGTCAAGGTAAATTGAACATTTGCCAAACAATATTTCCCATAAATATCCTCTTCATCACTGGATAATTCCTTATGAATTGATAAACATTGATCAAAATCACCAAACTGATTTATATTACCATTTAATATACCCGATGGTAATTTTGCCGAAGAATCAAACACTACAAAAAAATTTTATAAACTCACTTCGAATTAGATATACTTTAGAAAATTAAAGATGTTTAGGACATATATATTTTAGAAACCTAATAAACTATCACAGACGAAAATGACCGTACAAAGGTTTATTATTTCTATTTACCAATAATATGAAAGTTTCAAGTTTTTATCGGAAATCGAAATTAAATAAACTATATATAAACCCTTAAGTTCTGTATGGATTATGCTTTTGGGGCGGCATTTTTGCCGCGCGCAAATGCGCAATGCAATCACATGGAGTTCCAAATACCGTTCCCATTTTACTACATTGCAAGCGACAAAAATGCCGAAGGCGTCCTGTATAGTCGCCAATATAAGTTCATTTGAAGCCACCCTAGTAAAGGCTTAAATGATTTAAAAATAATATATTCCATTAAAGACTCCGAGAAGTTACTTCGAGTTAATTTTTCTGGCAATCATGCAATCATATAATCATATAATCATAAAATATACCTGTGAAATTGTCAAGGTTCAGGTCTGCCTTCAGTAGCTACAAGACATGAGCCGTCCTATTTACTTTTATGGCGATCAAATTTTTTATTAAGTAAATGTTTGAAAACCAATAATCCACTAAGTTCTAAGTGATTGGAAAATGTTCCCCCGTTATGAATGCACTTGTAGTGGACTAGCTACTAAATATCAATATTTTCGGAATCACTACGTATGCCCCTTGTTATTTAGGTAACTATATGTTGTTACCTCAGTAACTATCAACAAACATATTCGGACATTTTTTATTAGGAAAAATAAAGATTGGTATGAATTCTAAATTGTGTTTACTAATTATTCTAGAATTGGGTTCTAGGCAATTGGCATCACCATATACTTCTACTCCTTACACACTTCTGATGTTTTCATAGACTTTTTCGTAACGCGAGAAGGTGCCTAGGTTCGAGAAAGTGCCTAGGTTTTTAAACTATCATCATTATTATCTAGATACATTGTATATAGAAACCAACTCTCATATACGAAACATTAGGATTTAAACTCTACTCTAGCCCCAAAAGTGACGTTCGTTTTTTTTTTTATTTCCGTAGTCGATTTGTACTAAATTCAATTGATTTTCGAAAAAATGTTGCGAATAAAAATTGTTCGTAATAAAAATAATAATAACTTTTTCCCAAATCAAAAGTATGAAAAAGGAATGCCACTTATGTAGTTGATAGTATCACTTATAAAAATAACAAAAAACTCAAATTGGTCCAAAAAAATTTGTAAAACTTATCAAAAAAAAAACCGAATATAAATTTTGATTAAATCTTTAGATTGTGTTCTGTCCTAAACATCTTTAAACTTAATTATATTTATCCATCTTACTTTTAAGTGCCCACATTTCACTATTTTTTAATGCCGTATAAAATGCCGCACTTTGTTTACCACATAAATTTTCATTTTTATCAATATTTTTTGGTATAAAATTCACTGGAAATTTATTCCATAAATCAATTATAAAAATATTATTATGATGATTATTACTATTATTATTCAAATCCGAATAATCCGAATAACTTAAACACGTATTATTAATATTGTTGATTAATTTTTGTGTTGTTAATTGTATTAAATTTGAATAATTTTTTTTACTATTCACTTCTTGATTACCGATTATCATCAATATCGTAAATAATATCGAAAACCATATACTTAATGTATACGATAAATTTCGTTGTCGTAAATACATAATTACTTGTATGATGGATGGATTGTTTAACACACAAGTAATATTATACAAATAGTTTCTAATTTGTATAAACTTTACCTTTATATACCTATATATTAATATTTATTAAAATATATATTAAAATATTTATAATTGATATTAATTCATTATATTTCATAATTATCACTTGAATACAGTGGCGTCATCTGAACAATTATTTTAAAATCTTTTTCAATATAAAAATGTTTCTTTTTATTATTTTAACAATTTTTTTTGAAGGACTATTTAACGTTTAACTTTTACTTTTTTGATAGAATATCAATATTTGACGACTCACAGAATATCAAAATTTAACCGTAATTTATAAGATATTGTTTTTTAGGGTTATTGGTCTGTTCGAGCAAAGTATATACTGACTGATTTTAAAAAAAGACCTCGCATGCCAAAACAGTGTTTATTTTTTGGGTGACGGTCATGAGAGAGGGCGTTACAAGTTCCCCTAGCACTCTATTTTGAGTGCTTTAGTGTTATCATATCTTTGAACCAATCACGAATAGTCTTCGTTTGTTTCAAAGAAATGATCAATTTATCGATATCTATTGATGGTTATTAAAAATTGGGAGGATCATAGAAAGAAATAGAGGTGTATACTATTATGCGGTTGATTCGATTCACCTTATATATATATATATATATATATATATATATATATATATATATATATATATATATATATTCAAAAAATATAATAGTTTTAATAATACCATGAGACTGTCTCAATACCAAAAGGGCTTGTGTTAGTATTATTTGGTTGCCGGATTTTTTTGAGTACCAGAATCATACTTCAAAGAAATACTAACATCTTGGAAAAAAACCCTAGGGCAAGGACAAACTAAAGCTCTCCATAAACCATTCGTCAAGAAAGGTTAAGCTGACCCAGTCCCTTAGCGAACCAGATATGAAAACCATTGATGAACTTCTGTATGGACACTGCCGACTCAGGAATCATTTTAAGAAGATTGACAAGGTCGAGATTGATACTTGTCGCTTCTATAATGAGACGGCGAAAACAGTGGGCCATATACTATACAGCTGTGAGGCTGTCGCCCGTAAAGGTTGTAATTCCTAGGTCGAGTTTTTCTCTTACCAAGTGAAGTTTTCATCAAAGTTCTGGAATGTTAACCATTAAAGATTAAACTTTTTAATGAAATTTGGAGAGCGCCATTTATACTATCGGCCACAGAAGTAGTGTCCATTTTACAAAATTGTATAGTCGTTATGTGCATTATTCATTCGGTTTTTTGGAAAATGTTTCGAATAAAGTTGTTAGTATATTTATAATGAAGAACTTTCGCAAAAACCGAATGAATAAGTTACAATTTAAAAAAAAAAGGCATGACTTATGTGACCCAAAGTACATCAGATTGGAAAGATTTCCACAACGTTTCTAGGCAAATATAAAATTTGAAATCTGGCCAAATTATTTATAACAAATAAAATTACTAAACCCGTATAATTTAGAATATTTTGATTTTAAGTTTTAAATGATCTAAAACAGTTAAATTATCTGAAAATAACTAAAGTTTAACGTTTAATGTTTAGTAAAAGGTATTTGTTTATACGATCAAGTTTTTTAGTGTGGTTTGAAGTATAAACATCATTTTGAATGCATATTAAAAAGATTCTTTTTTGAAAATTAATATCTCACAAACTATACGGCAAAAACGATTCAAATTTTGATATAATCTGTGGATTAAATATTACACGAATCAACTTAATGTACCAAACATATTACAAACAATTAAAAAAATAATTCAAAGAATACCAAAACATCAACAAAAACGACACTGTTATTTAAAATGTGGTGTTTAAAAAATTTAATAATCAAATTATTATTTTTTGTGAAATAATCAAAACTCACTACTACTACTAACACTACTACTGGTGCAACAACACACACTTCTTGTCTTGTAGTGTGTGGTAAACTCTCTGCAGTAATACCCGCGGACTCAGTACTGTAACCATTGATTGTCCTTCACCTCCTTAAACCAGTAAAAATGTTTTTAAAAATGACCACCAACAACCAATCAAACATGTTTACCAGAGTTTTAGGAGACTATTATTATTATTTATATATCTTTATTATCAAATTATAAAAATGCTTAATGCACATTCAGTTTGTTTCTACGCTGAATAATTATCAATTCCATAATAATTAATTCCATTTGAATTGGATACCATTCATTAATATTAGTCGAAGAGCTCGAGTACGAGCTATTTAGAAAAAAGAAGAAAGGCGCAGTTCAGGTCCGCACTGTAGATTCTTCATGCGCCGTTTTTTTTCATATTCTTATCGACGCTGCCGTATTGGGGTCAAAAACTATTGCACTTCCACCTTATGGTCCATTGTGCTACCCCTTCTACTTCAGTCCGACGAGATTCGATTCTCCCATATGTTGGCAATAGCCGGGAGCTTGCTTATCAGGTCTTCCTGAAGGTTCATAAATTCGAAGTGAGATGCACCGAATATCCTGTATCTGCTGTAACCTAGAGGTTCCCAGTCAAAGATAATGTGGCTGGAGGTTTCTTCCTCCTCGCCACACAATCTGCACACAATGGACCCGTTATGGAGTCCCATTGTGTGTAGATGCTTCCGCAAGGAGTAATGTCCGGTAATGAATCCGGTAACCTTCCGCAGTTGCATCTTGTTCAGCTTCAATGTATCGAGAGATAGCCTCTTTGTTGCACTCTGAAGCAGTACCTTCTCGAGCTGTTGCCGCGGTACTTTTTCCCAGTGATCACGGTGTTAAGCATTTGACCACTCGTTGATCACCTGTTTATATGCAGTCCTTGGAATTCCTAAAATAGGCTCTGGGCCTATGAAGGGCATTCTGACTCCCTTCTTTGCTAAGGTATCTGCTTTTTCGTTTCCTTCGAAACCACTGTGACCCGGCACCCAGATCAATTTAACATTGTTCCGATTTGGCAGTTTCAGAAGTTCCTTCAGACAATCCTTGACTACCCTTGAGGTGACCTCAGTTCCAGACAAGGCTTTTAAAGCAGCTTGACTGTCCAAGATAATACATGGTTTATGTAGCCTCTACGTAGGTTCTCACGGACGCAAGCCAGTATGGCGTAGACTTCTGCTTGGAAGACCGTAGCATATTTCCCCAAGTAGAGGCTTATGTTTTCATTAGATCTCTCACCGTAGATCCCCGCCCCTCTTTTGATTTCTTTCTTTTTATAATTCCGAGCAAATTTACGAGTCATATGTGACGAAATTTTTAATTATTTTGTAATTTTCAATTTAATGCCGATTTTCACTTATATTTCGGCGAATATATTTGATGTCTAACTTTGAGTTCTAGTCGTGCTTCGCAAGCTTTTCACAATGAATCAATGTCCTAGCTAAACGTGTCTCCACTATTCAGGTGCAAGTTCCTACACTGGTGCGATGACGTCAGAGGCAAAACAAATACCATGATAAACACTTTATTAGTCTCGAAGTTATTAGCGATTCAAATTTGACGGTATTTTGTAATATAACAAAGTTCGACCGACTATCAGTGTAACGGGCGAATAGAAATTTTTACGTCAAAACACTCGACTACAGTAAAATAAAATAAAAACAGCAATAGCTGTTGTAGTCCTTTAACTTACCCAAAAAAATCCTCCGACTACCGTGACTAACACTTTTCTCTTATTAGCCTGTAGTCGGGGTTTTTTTTCTATTCTCAATCTCGTACCGTTTAAATAATAAGTGGTACCACGCGGGCACGAAAAATAGCCTATGACGTTCTTGATATTGAGACGAATCCAACGACTCCATCGTTTATGGATCCATTAATTTGGTCTCCAGGAAGGAACATATAATATCTACATAAATAATAAACTGCTAAAACCATAACCCTTACTTCAGTGGCCGGAAAATAATTTGAACAACGTGTAAGGTCAAAAATTGTTCCTTATATCATGAGAAAAATTTTTATTAAGAAATCTAATATTGCTTAAAATAGCTCCAGGTTTGGAGTATGTGGAGTATGTCATTTTTTGTATATACAAAGCGATAACGTCTTCCTATTTCTGTCTATAAATCTGGGAAACCCAAGTTTGCAGTACGTTTAAACCATCGTTATGTTAAAAGGCGCATGTTTACATGGGCTCTTTAACTATGTTAAAGTCTTACCATATACAAATTTTTCAATATGGTGTATCAGATGCATCATAATACAGACTTAAAGTATTTGTTTTGTTATTGACACGTGCCAAAAATTATCAATTAATTGAACCACACCCCTTCCCCCTGTCTCAGGAAATTTAATCATATTAATTTATTATTGATGATTAATTTTATGAAAATAAATACCTTGAGCTCATCTTGTATTAAGGACGTTCCAGCACTGTGTTATAATATAATCAGGACAAAAAACCGGTTTGATTTTATTATAGCACAGATACATAAACACACATATACAACACATAGACAAATACACTGACTGTTCACATATACAAAATAATGTTATTTTGAAGAAAAATAATCATTTGAATCTTTTATATTTTGAAAACAAAACGGTAACACACGGCGGGCATGAAGTTTTACATGCTTCTAATGAGAGAGAGTGAGACAGAATGATAACTTTGATATTAATTATCTCGCGTTCAAAACGGTCAAAAATTCTGAAACTTCGGGATTTATTAGAAAACGTTATTTTAAGCCTGTGAAAAAAAATGAGCAAAATCTGTCGAAAAGTGGTGATATGTTGGAACATCCTTAAGATGAGCTCAAGGTATTCAGACCTCCCTTATCTTTTATACAAAAGCCAACACTTTTTAAAACTTGTTATATATTTAAGATAGTCCGTCCACTAATAAATTTAGGGTTAAATGATAATAGATTTTATGGAAATCAATACTCAGAACATTTTTATTGACAATAGTGGGAAATAAATAGACTTCTCAGCGAGTTAAAATTTAAACAATAATGATTTTAAAACATTTATCACCAGTGTTGCCAGTGTAGCTTGATCGAAAGATACGTTGGTATGCCTGAAAAGTTACATTTTCAAACTTAAAGTTACATTGTGATGATTTTGTTATTGATATACGATAAATTATTAATTTTGTGTATTATAGCTTTGTGATTTTCAAAATTAGCTTATCCATACTACTATATAAATGTGAAAGTAATTCTGTGTGTTTGCTACCTCTTCACAACTAAACGGGTAAACGGATCGTAATGAAATTTAACAAGGAGGTAGATTATATCCTGGGGAAGGACATAGGCTATCTTTTTTCTCAAAAAACAATCTTGAAGGGGGTGAACATTAAAAAAAATACATACAGTCAAACATAGAATCTAATCATTTTTTTTGGAGTCGGTTAAAATTTTTGTTGATTTAATCATTTCCATAGTAACTATGTTTCTAAAAAATAACTATAAAATTATTTTATTAAAATTTTGTTTCAATTTTATATTAATAGCACACTATAAATCATTGTATATCGATATACATATACAAAAGACTCTCATTAACCCAGCACTATAAAAAACTATAGGGTGCCGGATTATTGGACGTACCGAACTATTGAAGTGCCGGATTAGTGAGACTGTATGGATTGAGAAGGCAAAATTTTGAAATGTATTGGTCGGACGTTAAAATGAACCTGATTTTCGTACTGTTTGAATCGAAATTAGCCTAGAAAATGATTATGATTAAAATCGAGAAAATGATTTTCGTATTGTTCTGATTTTCGTATTGTTGAAGGGGAACATATAATAAAATCAGAACAAAACGAAAATTATTTTCTCGATTTTAATCATAATCATTTTCTAGGCTAATTTCGATCCAAACAGTACGAAAATCAGGTTCATTTTAACGTCCGACCAATACATTTCAAAATTTTGCCTTCTCAATCCATACAGTCTCATTAATCCGGCACTTCAATAGTTCGGTACGTCCAATAATCCGGCACCCTATAGTTTTTTATAGTGCTGGGTTAATGAGAGTCTTTTGTATATGTATATCGATATACAATGATTTATAGTGTGCTATTAATATAAAATTGAAACAAAATTTTAATAAAATAATTTTATAGTTATTTTTTATTATATATACATATATATATATATATATATATATATATATATATATATATATATATAAGCGGGAAACAGCTAGTATTTAATAAAAATGAAATAATTAAAATAAAAATAGTAAGAGAAAAATATGTTCAATTGCCTTCTGGCAACACTGTTTATCACGTTACCCTTTGGGAACATATATTTCATTGTAGATAATAATGAAATATAACTTGGAACATTAACGTTTGAAATATGTATGTTTATAAGTAATTTGTGTGCTTTTTCGTTTGGTTTACGCATACTCAATAACTTTAGGTACTGATCAAATCAAAGTAGGTATATAACTATCTGACCTAGTTTAGTACACGTAGCTCCTACGTGTTGAATTTATGGAGTTGTAAAGTAAATAATTTATAATATTGTTAAAGGCAATTACTTAAATTGCCTATAGTAAATTACTGAATTTTTTTTTTTTTTGGTTATTTATTTTAATTAATTTATATACAAATTGATTTGAAAGTGTTGAATTCAAGGGTAAAAAAATTGATATTTTTTGTAAACAAACGAAGTTCACAAAAAAAACCAAAAAAAAGGTCACGTAACTATAAAGAAAAACCGCAACTCCATAGCTAGGAAGTTGTCAACAGAAAATTAAAAAATGATTTAACCAGTGATTAATCTTTTTACAGACCACAATGTTTAACATTAGCTAAAATACCATTTTTTAGCCATTGGTCCAAATTTGTGGATTGTTGCCTGTAAATACAATATCTCGAGAAATTATTTCCCTCAATATAAATCAGTTTAGCCAAGTATTAGCTAACTAATCACTGACTTCCAACCAGCGTCGGGCTGGGCCTAAGGGGCCCGGGTGGCATTAAAACTAACGGCATTTACTTAGAATCGAGATAGAGGATACAATTAGGTCAATCAACAAACCCAACGTTAATAATAATCAAATAGGTAAGAGTTTTTGGAAGTTTCTGTTTTCGAAAAACGTAAAAAAAGCTGCTATCGACCCTATTCTTGATATGATCCGATTCTATGTTTAGGATAATCAACGAGTCCAGCAGTTCTTGTCCGTCGCAAAGACCGAAGCCTCTCTTAATGCGCTTCACCGCGGAAAATCGTATCTCGCAAGTTAATTACGTAAACAAGATTGTGAGGATTAAACAATAAGCGACGCATGAGTCGGTTATATTGGCACAAAAGATCACATGCACATGGTATGTATGCAGACATCGTATGCAGATGAATCCTTTCGAGACAAATAAAAGTGTTCATTGGTGTTTGATCTAAATGATCTTCGCAGATCTATTTCTGTTCTTCTCCGTGTATAAACGATTTTGCATATCGGTAGTAAGCCGGGGGCTCCACGCAGGTTAGGGCCCGAGTGGAAATTGCCACCCTGACTTTATGGCCAGCCCGACACTGCCTCCAACATTGGAGGTAAGTGCAAATAATTAATATCTCTTCTAAGTAAATGATGTTGGATTGCTATGCATGTGAAATTGAAAAGCCTTTGATTTAACCGGCATCCCTTAACTATTCGATTTTAATGTTAAGATGGCAACGCGGCGATGGCAAAACTAGAAATTCTTCACAGTTGTAAACAAGATAATTTTAACGTACTGTGTAATAGAGTTTACTATGTTTTTAGACTCTCCAGTTAAAATTTCAAGCAGTTAATAATCTTTTTTTATTCAATATTCATATTTTTTGCTGAATATTTATCATTAGTTAAAATGTCCTCCAAAATATGTTTTTAGTTTTACATTTTCTGAAAATTTTGGAAATTTATGGAAACTAATATCATAATTTATTATTTTTGAAGATTTACATTCGGTACAAAACAATTTGCAGGCAATATAAAATAAAATAAACTATTTTTATAATAAAAATGCATAATTCATATACAAGTGAATATGTTTTATTTGTTTGTTTACATTCACCAATGGTTCTTATTTAACACTATAGAATACTATAGATAGTCTCTCTTTTCTGGAATTTCCAATAATACATTAAAAATTCAATTTTTGATAGTTAATAATTCAAAACCTAGACGACAGATTTCTCTCAAACCAAACATATAAAAAACTAACCGCTCAACAACCTTAATAAAATGATTTAAAGACCTTTTAAATACAATTAAGTTTATTATTTAAAATTTCCACATAACTATTATAAACCACGTTAATGATTTAAATTTTGTTATTGACACAAAATTCATGAGGCAAAAGGTTAATTGCATATGTAATAATACTTGTGGTAGTAACAATAGAATTGAAAATTACAACAAAAAGTAATTAAATTCAATAGAATTCATCAATTACACACTTGTTGTTTAATTTGTTACTAAATATCTATTTGTTTGTTTATTTTTATTTTTTTAAATTAATTATAGTGCAAATTTGTAAATTATGAGAATTTGACCAATGTGATGACCTATGAATATAAAAGCTATTGCATTAAAATGCTGTAATGCTATTATTGAAAGTTGGTAACTGATATACGCGAAACTTGCTAAGCGTTACGCCTCTGGTGGTCATATGATGTAACTAACAGAAAACCCAAAAAAATAAATAAATTTACATGGCATATTTGTAAATTTAATTCTGTAAGCGTGTTTTTAGCAAATTTTATAATTGGATAATGTCGCAATCTTGTTCAGTACTTTTGTGTTCGTCCAATAAAAGAAGAAACTCAGAAATTTCGTTTCATTTTTTTCCAAAGCTAGGTAAAGAAAAAATATAAATTAAAAATAAGTTGGGTTTGTAAATCTCTAAAAGATAGGCACAAAGCATGGAAATTGAAATTGAAAATTGATAAACTCATTCGCAAACATATGAAAGTAATATTTACTAAATTATTAAGATTTACTAACCTAAACTGTCGAATTTGTATACATTTGCAATTTAATACGTTTGGCCAAAAAACTCAATATAAAAATTATTGAAAGTATCAAGTACAAAAATTTACTAAAATCGCTTCAAAATAATAAAATATTTAAAAAAACACAAAGGCATATGTTTGTTATATTTATAAACATTGGCTCTAGATACAGTTTGTTTATTGGTCACGCGGCGCTACCATCTTAAAAAGTTTCGCGTATAAAACCTTATGATTTGCAAAAGGTACTGGAGTATATATTTAAAAAACCGTATTTTAATATCGATAATTTATGGCAAAATAAGAATTTCCTGTACTTAAAATAGTAAGTATCCAAAAAATTTCATTGAAACCAGATCAAATTTGAGTACGATATGCAAAAAAATTACTTTTGGACCTTGACTTTGCAAAATTGATTTTTAACCAGCCTTAACCAAGTTTTCGATCAAATTACACTTTCGGTGAAAAAATTCAATAAAAAATACGTTTTCCAACAGATAATTCTACCTATTCTGGGCTACCATACGGAATATACACCAGCTATAATTTGTGGGTTAAAGTTATCTAATAATTTACTACTTGTAAAAACTTGAACCACAAATTTAATAACTAAACATAATCAATTATTTTAATAATTTTTTATATCGATATTAATGATATGTATCGAGATTTTGTACCACTTATACTTGTAGAAACTGTTTGCAAGTCAATGCTACAACGAAAAAGAATGTATTCAAGATATATTTGATACAAGAAATATCACAGTTTCAAAATATCTATGACCTTACAAATAACAATTTAGAGAAACAACATTTAGAGAAAAAATTACGAAATTTATAACAATTTTACTGGTTTTAAATGATTTACTATTCATTAATATTTATTAATTTATAAGTTTTAAATCCATATTTCTTCTTACTTAAAGCGGCCTACAAACGATCAACTTGGTTGTCAACTAAATTGACTATGTTTGCTACAGACGTACCAATGGAGTTCACAACATTAACGCAAACATTGCAAACTCATTTGCAAGGCCTCCCGGTTCCCTTCCGGTACTGTCAACCTCTAAAACTTTTTCAAGTTTGTTGTTAGAATTTTTTTTTATCGTGGAGTATTTTAATTTTCTTTAAATGAGTGAAGAATTGTTATTTCTTATTGTCCATGAATAAGAGGCCACACAGAAAATAAAAAATAAAAAAATTTGGTCCAAGGATTGGTATCAGTATTGAACATATTTTTCTCATTTAATGAAGAAACTACGCATTAGCTTACGTAGGGATTTAAAAAACTTAAGAATGGTTTTGATCATAATTAACGGTACAGTTTTTTTTAGATGTTTACAACATAGTTGACATCCACGCTACAGGCACGGTTTCTAACATTAAGGTTCTCTCACAAAAGTTAAATCTTTTTATTTTTATTGAAACTTGTAGACCAACATGAAATTTCAATCACCAACCCATCTACAGACGTTCATCATAGTTTTGAACATGATGTTCAAGACCATTTATTGGTTGACAACCAAGTTGACCATCTGTAGGCCGCTGAATAGTGTCCAAAGTTATCACTAGAGGCACTCTAGACTAGACCGCTAGTATAGAATACATATATATGTATTCTTTGGTTTGACTTTGACACATGTGTTTGACAACATAAACAATGATTGTCGACGAGCCGGAAGTAAATTCTCTTTCAGATGAAGATTATGTAATTTTTAAAGCAAAATCAGCTCTTAAAAATGACCCAATATTGGCTAAAACATGGATGATTACAGCTAAAACATTGTATCCAAATAATTTTTCTGTTCAGGTACCATTAATTCCAGTTAGACTGAATTTATAGGTTTATAATTATTATGAACAATTTTTAGTTCGAAGCATATTTAGTTGAAAAAGATGCGAAAAATATTAAAGATGCTGCAAAAAGTTTGAGCGAAATGTGAGTAGTAAAATAAATTTTTTTATTAGAGTATTTCTTAAAAAGATTTTCTGATTTTAGAGTGAGTATTTTTCAACAACATTCCGAGCTATGGAAAGAAATAGATGCAATGACCTCAGCGTTACGCTTAGATCATGATAGTTTGGATGACGAAAAAAAATTTCTATGTGACATGTTCCAATATATTCCATCGGGTAAGTACAATTTAAGGGAGTAGATAAATCGTTACTTGTGGGAGCATTCGATTATAGATGGATAACACAATTTGTTTGTTTTTCTTACAAGATGTCCAACATCAAATTTTACTACTAACAGCTGACCGATGTGAGGATACAATGGAGCATTGTAGACTTCTGTTGCTTCTTTTAGAAAAATTTCCACACACAGTGTCAACACATGCGGTAAAACTGTTTATAACTAATATTATTCCCTAATTTTCTAAAATTGTATTTTTATTTCAGCCGAAGTTAGTAGACACATTGATGACTGCCGAAAAACATAGCCATTTTGGGAATCAACCGATAAATCCGTATAGACGATTACTTGTCTGTGATTTACTTACACTTTTAGGCTTATCGAATGCTAAAATTGATTTACCGGCCAAGTTAATGTATAAGTTGTTAAACAAAGCTATCGAATATTATTTATGTTGTATTGCGGCTCCAACAAATATGGTAATTTTAATTTTGTACAAAAATCAAACCTGTTGTATATAAATACTTGAATTTCAGGATAATGAATCTACAGATACACCATGGAGTAAATTATTTAACGTTTTAGAATTAACTGGCCGAATTTTAGGATGGGATCCAAGTTTAACGTCATTTGGACAGACTTGGTAAGAGTGTTTTATATTATATCTATTTAAAATGAATCATTTCAAATATTGCCCATCCCTGAGTTACATCATTTTATCTGGTATCATCTCAAGTATATTTTACCTGGTCGTTTCATTTTATAATCTATAGGAACAAGGAAAGTTATTGGCAAAAATTTTCATCATTTTTCAAAACACACAAAACAATGTTAAACGATGATATAATCATTAAGCAAATATTATATTCATCGACAATGTTTTTCCTGTATTGTCTTCACGAATATTCAGCGATATCACAAAATTCGACGCAATTTACATTAGTTGAAGCCTTTACAGGTATCTGTAAATCTTAAAACGTGTATATTTATGAAATGATGTTAAATAATTAGGAAATTTTCAGATGCAAATTTACCACGAGTTGCTATTGAAACGACAAAATCTAGTAAACGTAGAAAAATTGAAGAAGATACTAATCAACCAACAATAACAATAGATAAACCGGCTTCAAATAGTGTTGTTACAAATTTTATTATGACCGCAAATTGTTGGGAAATGTTACATTCATCTGAAATTATTCAACGAGGTAAGAAATGTTTTGTGTTCGGATCTATGGCAGAATGCAACTACGAAACTCGTAGGCAGAAGGGTATGTTACGGAGGTTGGGATAGGAGAGATCGTTCTACTAGCTCGAGTTAGAAATTTATCCACCAGAGACCATATCCAAATGCTAGAGTCCCCAATATGTGATCAAGAATTAGGATTTCTAAACATTACAAACTAAACCGCTCTTTTTCTTTTTGTATTTAGAATTTGGCAAACTTACAAGTAATTTAAAATTAGAGCAATCATTAAATAATTTCATTTTGGATTTTGCAATGTATAAAGGGCATTATGAGGATGCTTTGTTACGGCTTCAGGAAGATCGTTCTATTGAACCAACTGCAGTGTTAACACGAAATTTACGTATTACTTCCATACTCTTCTTTCAAAAATATTATGGGGTAAGTTATATAAAAACAGTTATTTAACAACTATCTTACCGAATGATACGGACCCATGATGCCGCTTGTAGGTCGTTTTCAGCGACAAATTAAGTCAATCGGTGCAATTTTGAATTTCCAGCGACATTAAGCATTTATATTTTATTCTAAGTATCGATTTACACTTCGGGTAAATCGATAAACAACACTATACGAAATTTGTTTTATTTCGATTTTATTGAGTTTACGACGAATTTGAGAAGATGTTTAAATTATTATTTCGAGTTTTTATTTTCGTGCAACGAACTATATCATGAGGTCTTACCATTACAAACATAAATAATAATCAGATTTTGATATTTTGGAAATAAACAAATCAGTTAACTGCCCTCTTGAGTTTTTCTTTGAAATCAAACTAAATAAATTTTTCAGCAATGTTTTGATCAAATCTATGGAATAATGAAAAATACGTCACGTGCTTCAATGGGTGTTTTTAGTCAAAATTTGACAGTTGGTGGTAATCAACGACATCTACATTTTTTACCATTAAATTTTTTATCGGTTGCTCAATATTGTGTGCGATTAATTGTTTGTGGAATTAAGGTATTCTTTGTCTCCATCATCAAATTGTATGAAACAAATTAAAGTTCTATTCACATTTTAGGATAGTATAAATAAAAATAGTATTAATAAAATACCAGTTTTTAACGATTTAGCATTGGGATGTTTGTTGGTTTTAATTCAACTCGATTGGCCACAACAGGAAGATCTTTTACCGATTATAACATCTACAATTACACAACGTGGAACTTTTCATTATCCATTATTGCAGGTAATTTGAATAAATAAACGGTCTTGAAAAAATAGGTTTTGGTACACATGGCCACAATAGTAGCGCTCATTTTCAAAATTTTATAATTGATTTGAGCCTTATTCAGTTGGTATTTGAAAAAAATGTTTCGGATAAAAGTTTTTCATTATAAATATACTTACAACTTTTATTTGGAAAAAAAAAAAAATTTATAATCAGTATTTTCCGTCGAAGTAGAAGCAGTTGGTTGTATCGTATCACTGAGAATCCCACTGCTAGTTCAAGAAATATTTAACAATCACATTTGTCAGGCTTTGAACTGTCTTCGTCTGTTTAATTGTCCGTTTCTTTATTAACTTTTCTTAAATAATATCTGTGTTACGTAACACGTGAAAACTTTTATTAGTGAACGTAGAACAGAAGATATTGCTAGACTAAACCATGCTTTAATGTTCTTAAAATGACGTCTTTCTAGTAAAACAGTTTACAGATATTTTTTCCAAAGTGTCACGACCATGAAAAGCCAAGAATTTTTTTTACAGAAACATGTTGTAAATGTTGATATCTTGGAAGAATTAATGTATCTATGGACAGATCAGGGTGGGAATGCTGTTCTGGATATTTTTCTAACTCCACAATCATTAAGGTAGACTCTAAAGTACATTGTATACTAACTAGATCAATAACTTTTCTGTTTAATTTAATAAATAAACATAAAATTCCTCTTTGTAATTTGTAGTAATCAAAGAAGAATTGGTACTAGGGGTGCTGATAAAGGTGTTAAAGAAGATTTTAAGCTAGCAATGCGACGTCAAGTAATTCGTAGCAATGATCCAATTGATCAAGTTGTTACAAATTTTATACTTGGGGAACGAGTACATATTTCACAATGTTTAGGTTAAAAAATAGTTATGCAAATTTGAAATACAATTTTTTTTTTCAAAAATAATTTTTATGTTTAGTTTTTATGATTGACGACCTATAGCTTTAAACTTTATTAATGAGTCTAATTGTCCCATTATTTTTCTCATCCCAAAGTTTCTATAACCGTACTAAATTTTAAATAGGTAAGTAGTGACAAGAACTTAATATTTTAAGCATAATTTTGTCAAGATAAAAATATGTTAGTATGTTTATAAGGAACTACTTTATAATTTTGTTTTATCTTTGATCTGTTACAGAATAAAATAAAAGAATTGAATTGGGAGATAAGTTAATTAACCAATTTTAATTAATAGGTCAACAATACGTCCATTAATTTTGAACCCGATATCGCATTAAGTTTTCAAAAATAATCGGGGTTTAAAGTTTTCAAATTTAATATTTTCGTAATATCTCCTCAACCTTTAACAAAAAATGTAAAAAACCATTTCTATTCGATATGTTATGTGATCGCAGAATATTCTTTTTTATGATATAGTTGTATACTACATGAAGAAGAGAATACATAAGCTTTCCTCAAAATCAGCCAAAGGAGAAAAAAGTGGGAATGCCTAATTTTTAAGCTAGATTTACTCTAGTAAAACATACAGGATATAAGTAACTGAAAATAATTTAACTGTTTTCTGTCAGAGTGTACCGTAGTACAAATATCACAGAATCAATTTGAACAAATGTTAATAACAAAATAGTAAATCCTTATCTTACATGTATGATAAATAGAAAAATAAGTAGCATTTGGTAGGCCTATCAATGAGATAAATAGTATTGATAAACCACTAACCTCCATCTCATATATGACTGATTATCCTATAGTAACCAAGAATAAAAATTTAAAGCCAAACAACGAAAAACGCACGAAAGTAGGTCATATCCGCCATATTGGATTTTTATATGACGTCACATAACCTACGACACGCAGAACTCTAAGACGAAGCTTAACGACACCTCATTTGTCAAAACGAGGTATCGTTATCGAAAACAGATGAACATACTGCTAAACAGATAACCCTCCGTACTCGGGTAGAAAATGTTTTGATTTTTGATAAACTAGCGCTGTCTATGCTGGAAGCAGAAGTAAATGAACTATGAACAAAATTAAATTAGATGTATAAGTTCATAGTTCATTTACTACTTACCAATGAGTTATATATTGACCGCTAAATATTTGTTTTATTTAATAATTATAGATTTTCGTCAAACTTTTAATTGTGTGTAAAAAACTCAACAAATCCAAGTAAGCGAATAAGTTATAGTTTATATTAAAACTAAAAGATATTATAGAAAACTAAATATTATTAAAAAAATTCATTGAAAAATTATGATTTATTTATGTTTAATTTTAAGGGATTTCATATATGTTTAGTTTTCGCTACTAAACTATTGAGTAGAGATGGCTCTAGTGTATGATAAGCGCCCAATGACATATAATAGCTATATAAGAATGGAACATGAAGAATAGATATATTAGGAGATTGAACGACATAGGCAATTCGTCTGTTTTTGTGTCCTCAAAAACGTGTAGAGATCATAGTTATTATTTTTGCCACTAGCGGCAGTGCGAATCTGCCCGTACGGAATTATTATTATTATTACATATTAAAATCAACGGTTATCACATCTTACAAATAAAAATTGTAAGTATAAAAATTGTTTAATTTTATAAATGTGAAAAAATGGGACGATGTTGTACAGGGAAAGCATAGATATACTGTTATATATCTAAATTTTTTAAGGTTAGGAATGCGTGTCTGCATTTACGAAAGGAATATGGTCTGTAATTACTGGTTTTGTCATCTTCTTTCTTTATTTAATATATGTCAGTTATTGTAAACATATATATTATGTATTATTATTATTAATTGCAAAATTATCACTATGATTCTTCATCTTTTTATTTATTGCAGATTATTTAGAATTCTCTATTATTAATATTTATTTAATTATTACTTGATAATCGAAAACAGTTTTTTATTATATATAAAACTATGATTTCTTATAAACTGAATGTGAAAGTGATTTCTTGGCGCCTACATTTAAACATTTAAATTCCGTACGGCACTGAGACCAGTGACCCCTACTGATAAAAGATAGTTACACCAATTCTTGACCGTTTTTTTAACATTGCGTTCGATCTCCTAATATATCTATTCTTCATGGAATGGAATATGGAACCGCAGTCCATACATGATGGAGGTCAGAGAGATAAACTATGTTTATACTTAAATCTAGTCAAGTTACTACGGTAACAAAATATTAATTTTAGTACCTTATTTAATTAAATATTTATAGATAAACATACGTACAAAATGAAAATAGTCATTATCTAAACGAAAATTTAAAAAATAGTTTCTCGAAGTACTAAAGCCCATATAGAAAAGTAATTTTACATCTAAATAACCTATAAAATGATTTTATAAAACTATGTCGGTCATAGAAAAATTCAATTTTGGTACGATATTCTTTTAATTAACTCTTTTAAGGGTAATTCTAACCATATGTACTAAATATTTGCACAACTTTCATTTATTCTAACCCTTGTATGCTTTCATTTCCATACTACCATTTTCCGAAACAAATACTCTTTGGATCCTTTAAAGCACTGAATAAAACGTCTTTTAACTTACGATAATAAAAAATTTGATTCCATAGCTTTCGTGCAACTAACCCTAGAAAACTTTTATATCTAATTTTACTTTTTTTTTTACAATTTTATACAGGTAAATACGTATTCTTACATTTCTGTATTTTACGTTTGGTATCGGTATGGATTGTAACCACTTGGTATGTTCCTGATGAATATTGGCAATCGGTGGAAGTTGCTCACAATTTTGCATTTGGTTACGGATATTTAACATGGGAGTGGAAAACTGGATTACGTAATTATATATATCCGCTTGTTTTTGCATTTATTTACAAAATATTAGCATTTCTTCATTTAGACTCAGCATATTTATTGGTAAATTTTCTATTAAAATATGTGTCTTGCATAAAAAGGACCTGATGAAAACTAAATAAAGTTGTAAGTCCATCGATTCAGGTCACTTTTCGCTTGGCCAATGGCATATATTTCATCGACGTTAAACTTAATAAAAATTCGATTAATTCATAGATCATATCACCTCGAATAGCTCAAGCATTATTGAGTGCTTATTCTGATTATTGCTTTTACAAATGGACTGGAAGAAAAAAATGGGCTGTCTTTTTAATAACTACACAATGGTTTTGGTTCTATACAGCTTCTCGGACATTAATCAATACATTTGAAACATCAGTCACTGTTATTGCGTTATCTATTTTCCCTTGGAAGGGATCCAAATATGAAAGTAAGTCTATAATAATTATATGGCCTGTATACTCGATCCAAATTCTTGAATATGTTTCTAGTACTAAATTTGTTTAACTTATCTGAACAAAAATAGCAGTGTAATCGAATTAAAATATTTCTTATGTATTAATCACTGACCATCATTATATAAATGATGGAGATCAAACTAACTATCCTATAATTAAAAAATGGTCCAATTTTTTGGTACACTAGTGCTGTCTATGCTTTGTTTTATTTTGTGCAAAAATAATGTGTAATAATAAAAATATGTCCTACACTAATGTCTTACACTGGCTGTGTTTAAAGAAAAAAGCACTTTGTGCTTCGACGCGCTTTTTTCTCTAAACACAGCCACTAATGTACTAATAAATTAAGATTTTACTAAACTTACCATTGCAGATGGCTATAGTGTATGCTTTTTTGGGCCAACGTTTTATAACGCAATGAAGTCCATATATGATGATGGAGTCAGTGGTATTAACGCTAGTCGAAATTTCTAAAATTAGTAACTAGTACATTTTAATTTTTCGAATTGAGATCTCAAATTGCGTTTGCTTGTAGACCATTAGATGAAGCTACTCATAATTTATTATTTAATAATTGATTTATTAGGTATTGGGAGTACATCGTTTTTATGGATTGTTGCTTTACTTGGAGAAATCCGGCCCACTGCTGCAATTCATTGGTTTCCTCTATTACTGTATCATTTTTATTTGCAACGTACTCAGTGGAAATGGTTGATACTTCGCTATATTTGCATAGGGTAAAATTTCGTTTATGTAAACGGCTATGGTAAATTCTAAAAACTTAAAACATGTCTATCCATGGTTTCCGTAGTTCATAATATTCTACCGACTATACTTGTAGCAATTTGATGTAACTGAGATCCCAATAATAATAGAAAGTTAAACCCCTGGACGCTACTTGAGTAAGCATTACTCTGGTTAGTCACAGCACGCATTATGACGTTTGGCTAAATATGGCGGAATGACTGTTTGACATAAAATATTGTTTAGACCAACAATATACTGATCACTGAATCGAAAAGATGATTGGAGATAGTAAGCAAGGTGTGGGAAAGATCTTTGGGTCGATATGTTTTGTTTTAGAAATTGCATGGATCTTTTAAATTTTGATTGGCCAAAATGAATATTTATCCTTTTTATTTTAGAACTGTTGTATTAACAGCATCAACCGCAATAAATTTGTTATGTTATGGAAAATTAACGATTAGTATGTGGGAATTTGTAAAAGCAAATGTTTTCCATAATATTAGTGGGTTTTATGGTGTTTTACCATGGTATTGGTGTTTTACAGTTGGATTACCCACAGTATTAGGTGTTCATACATTACCATTTGCATGGTCAACGTTCAAGCTTTTACAAAATGGACGATTTAAAACAAATGAATTAGTTTTGTTAATGACCATAATTTTTACACTATTCGTTTATAGCTTTATACCACATAAGGAATTTCGGTTTATGTTACCAATTTTACCAATGTGTCTTTATATTTGTGTCGATTATTTGTCAACATGGAGCACCAAAATGAATCGGTAAGTCTAATCCGTAGTTTATTTAGTATGTTACTTACAGATGCGGAAGTATATTGATCATACGTGTTTGAAAATTCTTTTTTCGTTTATAGACTTTATGTATGGCTTGTCGCTGTTACAATACTGACATCTAGTTCAGTACCAATCTACTATTTTAGTACGGTTCATCAACGGGGTGTCCTAAATATTATGCCCGTTCTACAGAAAATTGCTACCAAACGACCAAACGATACTAGTTTGTTATTTTTAATGCCATGCCATTCAACACCTTTATACAGGTAAAGTTATCAGAAAATTTAAGTTTTTTTGAAAAAAAATAACTTTTAATACTCATTTTTAGCCATTTACATGTGAATATACCAACTCGTATTTTAACATGCGAACCCGATTTTACGGGCAATCCAAAGTATCGTCCTGAAAACGATTTATTTTATGAAGATCCTGTTGAATGGATATCGTATAATTATCCTGCAAACTCTGATTTACCATCACATATTATTGCGTTCGATCATCTACATGAATCAAGTAGCATATTTTCAAGGTTTGTTTCTATTTTTTTCAATAGCGTCAAAGCAAGGTGAAGTCAGTGTCGAATTATAAAATTGCAAAAACTATTGTTTTTTCTAGGTATAAAAAAATACATTCGGAGTATCATACAGATATTCCTTCAGGACGAGTAGGCCGTAAGGTGATAGTTTATCAATATATGGAGTATTAACATTGAAGATGCATTTACTTGACTGAAATTCATATTTTTACACCGTACTTAGATATTAATATGATATTGCAATTAATATTAGGAACAACAAGGCTAGCATAGTTGGTTTTATACAAGTTTTAGGTTTGTTTTTTATTGCTGCATTCACAGTTCATATTACGTTGCATTGAATAGGTTATGTCCAAAGATATTCTTGCAGTTTATCCTATTTAATCAGATTACAGCGATTTCAGAGACCTGTTGTATTTGTACTAAATTTGATACTGGAATAAAACTATATTGCAATTACGCGAAACTTGCTAAGCAATACGCCTCTGGTGGTCATATGATGAAATTAACAAAAAAACCAAAATAGGAAATAAATTTACATGGCATATATGTAAATTTTATTCTGTAAGCGTTATATATAGAAAATTTTTAACCCGACTTCAAAAAAGGAGGATGGTTCTCTATTCGTCTGTATTTTTTTTTTTTTTTAATGTTTGTTACCTCAGAACTCCGTCATTTATGAACCGATTTTGAATTTTTATTTTTTTTGTTTTAAAGGGTTTGATTCCCGATTGGTCCCATTGTCACCAAATCGCATTCTGATGAGGGGATCTCCGGGAAATTGAGGAAAATCCTCATTTTATATGTGATAACCGATTTCTGCGAAATTTTTTTTTTTTTTTTGAAAGGGTATACTCATTTATAATGGGAAAATAAAAAAATTTTTTTAAAAACCGACTTCAAAAAAATTTTTTACAAAAAAAAAAAACCGACCCCAAAAAAAAAAAATTTTTACAAAAAAAAAAACAAAATGCTTGTAAAGAAAACTGAAAATCTGTTATAAAAAAATGCACTAAAAATTACAAAAAAAAAAAACGGGTAAAAAAAATGTGTTATAAAAAAATTCACTAAAAATTAGTTGGTCGTTTAGTAGGTCTACCCATATTTAGACAAATAAAATCAGTTATAGAACTTCAAAGTCACTAAAAAGCGAGAAATTAAACCTATTTTGACAAAATGGAAACCCGACTTAACAAAAGATGCACTAAAAAGTAAAAAAATAATTGCATATTCTTGTGCCAATTTTAGTTCACCAAAGCAAAAATTTTTAAATATATATGTACAATTATTGTTATTTTTGGAGGCGGTGTCCAAAAGTTATGTGAATTTCTCTATGTTGACACCGCCTCCAAAAATAACAATAATTGTACATATATATTTTAAAATTTTTGCTTTGGTGAACTAAAATTGGCACAAGAATATGCAATTATTTTTTTACTTTTTAGTGCACCTTTTGTTAAGTCGGGTTTCCATTTTGTCAAAATAGGTTTTATATAGTTTAATGCCTCGATCTTGTTCAGTGTCTTTGTGTTTATCCAATAAAAGAGAAAACCTAGAAATTTGGTTTCATTATTTTCCAAAGCTAGATAAAGAAAAAATATTAATTGAAAATAAGATGGTGTTTAAATCTCTAAAAGATAGGCACAAAGCATGGAAATTGATAAACCCATTTGCAACTAACCTAAACTGTCGAATGTGTATACAGTTGCAATTTAATACTTTTGGCCACAAAACTAAATATCAAAATTATTGAAAGTATCAAGTTCAAAAATTTACTAAACTCGCTACAAAATAATTAAATATTAAAAAAACACAAAGGCATATGATATATTTATAAACATTGGCTCTAGATTTAGTTTGTTTATTGGTCACGCGGGTCTACCAGTTTTGCGTGTGTCAGACACTGATATATAGAGGTCATTGATGTCAGAGAACAATTGTATTAGTATGTGTCAAATTATACAACGATACAAACATGGAAACGGCGATGGTATGTGGCACTATAGAATTATAGATAATCCAGCAATAAAGAACAATTTTTCTTTGGTAGAGTGAGTGATAACTTTTTTGTACTAATTGGAATATAAAAAAATATTTTTATTTGCTATTGAGGTTCTTTTATCAAAATTTTACACTTTGCAAAATAATATTTAAAAAATAAACAGTATATTTTGAGGTTTAAATATTGTAAAACGATAAATGCTTGATATTTCTCTAAATTTTGATCCAGGTTGTTTTTTTTCTTAAATTTATTTTTGAGTGTGTTACCGTTATAAAAAATTTTTGTTTCAATAAAATAAAATCATTTTGTTGTTTGAATGCCATTTTCTTTTAATTTATTGCACAATACACTGCATCTCTTGTATTATCTGCTATCCAATCTAAGAAATCTGTCACTTTTGTATACATTCCAGGTATTCCGGGTGTAGCGCATCCAATTCCCCATGAAACAATTCCTGAAATTACATATTATTTTTTAATATATTTCCACTGACAAATAAAAATAATATTACCGATCAATTCCATTTTCCCTGGTTCTCTTTCATAAACTAGTGGACCACCACTATCCCCCTAAAATTATATAACATATTTAATACTTTCCATGTGTAAATGTTTGATCAGTCGATTGAAAACTTACTTGACAAGCATCTTTTGCATTGGCATAAGCACATAACATTGTGTCAGCTAAATGGGAAGCAATTGTCGTTTTATTACACGCTCCCAAGCTCATGACACGAACGCTAGTATGCCTTAAAATATCAGCCGGATCATCATTCACCCCAATTCGTCCCCATCCCGCAACAATTGCGTCCCTTCCAGTGTAATCTGATACTATAAACGAAAATAATTAATGTATTCATTATATGTATGTTTGTAGTTCCAAAATATATACATCAAAAACTATTACAATTAATAATCAACTCATAATAAAACAAAAAAATAATAAAATAAAAGAGTATTCAAAACCATAAATAGAAAGTAATCTTGGGCATGTGGATTACATTTGTTCCGATATTTTTGTAATCATGTCTTGTAAGTTGCCATACCTTTTTACTCAGTCATTTGTCTTTTATATTAAATATTTCATCCACCCTTAACGATCTCACATTCATAATTTATTATTTCATTCCAATACCCACAGTCAAACAATCAATCAGAAGGTGGTGACCCGATTCAACACTGTTAATTACTCCCTCACTCTTTTGCTTTTTCTCATTCTTCCAAATATAGGCCCAATCTGAAGTTAGCGATTATCCTTCAGATGTCCCGATCTTTTTATCTCAAATAAGGAGCCCCAGTCGCGTACATTCATTTGTTACCAAATGTACTTAGGGAGTATAATAGTAGTAGTGGAGGGGAGGTCGATGCCTGACAAGTAGCCAGGGTAAGTACCACACCTGGTTCGTTTCCTCTAACCCTGTGTTCGTTGGCGAAACTACCTGTCTTTGCGAATGACAGAACAGAGCTCCAGTTTAGATGTTTTAACTCAGATTCCACCAATTCAGTTTAGCCGAAGACTAGGTACCTCATTCTGGCTCTGTAAGGATATTCTGTCAGGAGGTGTAGTTCTAAGTTCATGAGAGAATGTACTAATCAAGGAGGCTGAGAGAACTGTTTTTTTCTAAGATCCGTTTAATTGAATCGTTCATTAATCACTCTTTTAGCACATTTCTCTATTTACGCAAACTCACTGACTTATCCAATTCTAATTCCCACGATTTATATAGCAACTCGTTCATATTCAAACAATCCTTCTGCATGTTTTAACCCCATTCCCAATTCAAAATTTCATACTATGGGTAACATACATTTGTGTAGTAAGGGTATCGAAGGGAAGTTATACTTTGTGGTGCTCTATTATGGGGGGCTGTACATAATTGGAATACTTACATGGATGTGGTAAACAAATTGGTGATACTTCACGTGAATAATGAATATTCTGGCTTAATTTGACCAATGCGATATCATTTGTATCATGTAAATAATCACTTGTAAAACCAGGATGTAAAAATATTCGTTCGATACCAACTTGAATTCCATCATATTTTCTATTGTGCATTCCTATATAGACACTCAAGTCGTGCGGATCTTCCCTACGAAAAATAATTCAATATGATAGTGCTATGAGTATTATACGTTTATAGTTTATTATAGTTTAAAAACGAGGTAATTGATTACGTATGATCCATATAATGACGATATGTTACTTCCTCAATCTATTGTCTGTGGTTACTACTTACCAATTAGTACAATGGCCAGCAGTTAGAACATATCGATTGTTGATAAGAGCACCGCCACAATGTAACATATTATTCTTCTTATAAATGGCTACTATCCATGGAAACGCATGTTCGTTGGACACATCACCTCCGACAATTCTCATTGACACTTCATTACTTAACCCACATTCTATAAATGTATAAGTGATTTAAAATTTCTAAATTGTGTTATGTTACATTCGTTATCTATCGTAAGGAGTTTTCAAATTAACCAATAGGAAATATACGCAGGTGCCTATAGGTCCCGGGCCTTTTGAAACCCCAGAGAGGTGTGAGATTATGAGATATGCTAAATTGCATCTTTTTTTTATTAACAACCGGATGAATACTACTACTGGTGCCCAGAGACCTGAATTACGTAAGGGTCTCACATGGCTTTGTAAAGTAAATATTTGTTATATTAAAAATTATTATTTAAATAAATAATAAATATATGTAAAAGATATAATTGATCTTTATTAATTAAAATTGATATTTAGAATTTTATTTATGAATTGTTATTGAATGTAAATTACCAAGGTTGTTAACATTCACAGCAACCGTGATAATAGAGGGAAGTTATAGTTGAAATGCAACAGATAAAAAATGAAGAACAAAATTATAATAATAATTTAATGATGAAGCGACACCGCTACAGCTTCATCCGATCTTTTGTACAGAGTATAATTATACAAACTCAACTGTTTCTTAATTCAATGAAATTTGATCAACAAGAATACATTTTTATAAAAATTTGGAATAACTTACCACATTGTGCTAATCTTAATGCATCCACGACCTGAAAAACAAAATTTTATTTTTCGTTTATTGCAAATAGTATGATATTTTCGTAAATTAACAACTTTAACTGCAGACTTCTCGGTTGCAGCAGATACAAAATACTTCGTACATCTCACCCCGAATATATGCAGTATGCTTCTTCAGGAAAACCAGACAAGCATGCTCCCGGCTATTGCCAAGATATGGGAGAAGCGAATCCCGTTAGACTGAAGTAGAAGGAGGAGCACAATGTGCCATAAGGCCGAAGTGCAATACTTTTTATACCCTATCCCAGGCGCGGATCGAGCCCTCAAAAAAGGTTGTGGTCACAGCCACCCGAAAATCGCCCAAGCGCGAGTCGGAGTATGAACTCGGTCAAGATCGATATAGTGCATTCCTAAAAAGGAGATGTTTACAAAATATATGACGCCCTGGCCAAGATTTTTTACAGTGTATAGTTCCACGTGGGCAAAGCCGTGGGGCGAACACTAGTAAACTAATAAACCTGTAAAATGTTAGTTTGTTCGCTGACTAACAAACTGTGACGCTGAATGTCAGTGTCACATTTAGATTCTACTGAACATACTTTGATTTAAGTATTAATAGGTATAGTGTTCAAATCCCAATAAGTCTGTTAAATTTTTTTTCATTTTTGCAATAGTTTTGTATTCGAAGTAATATCCATATTTTTATTATATAAATCGTAAAAATCGATTATACATTGATACCTAATTACCGTTTAATTAAATTATAATAAAAATTTTAAAAAAATAAAATAAAATTTTACCTTATATTGTAAATATAATATAAACAATAATAAAACAGAACATTTTTGCAAAACGTACACTTTATAAAACATATTGTACCTAATAATTTTTTTTTTGATTGAAAAATCTAAATTATTTATTATCAGACTACGTGGTCCAATTCTCCAATGTCAATGTCAAATGCTGCTACAACTGTTCTATATCGCTGTACAAAAAATATTTAATGATTTTTTCATTTGATAAGAGTGCACATACCCATATGGGCCAGAAAAACTGTATATTATTTTTTCCCTACGTAAGAGATATTGTGCAGCATCAATTGTACTTATGTGCATACTGAAAATTTGTTAAAGAGTAGCCTAGGTAAATAGATTGAGCTATTGAAAGCTAAACTAAAAGTAATCTGATTTGAAAAACCGTGAAAAAGGATTAAATGACCAGAAAATTTATCAATTTATCTGTTTACATTTATTTATTTATTTTTTTTTGTAAATTGGTGTCTATATATATTCTTAGTATGATTGTCTTTCGGTTATATTATACCAACGGAAGTGACTAGCGTTTACTTAATTTGACAATATATCAGATTAATATTACCGGCCAAGTAGCCGCGCTTGTTAAGGCACTCTACTTGGGACTGAGAGGTTATGGGTTCGAATCCCGAAATCGACAGTTTGTCAATTATTAAAAGAAAAAAAAGGGGCGGTTAATTGACTAAACTGTCGGCGTATGGACAAGAACGTAGTAACCTATGCTTATGAAGGTTTTTTGCAGTTTCCTTCACGAACTCCAGATGTATATCGGCATAGTTCCTATCAAAGTCGGCTACAGCCGCATATTCTACCAATTCCTAGCCTATACACAAAAATTCCTTGTCCTCCACTCACATCCTCACGTCTTTAGGCATCATGGACCTTATGGTCGAAGTGTGTCCCGTTCAGGACAGCCGCTACAATATATCTAAACATTGATAACATTCCTTTACATCAAATGCTTGATATGAAATATCATACACATCTAGAATGGGAATCGAACCCACGACCTCTGGAATTCCAGACCAACGATAAAAAATTATTAAAAAACCGATTCGGACATCTAAACTATTCTTGAAATTATAGTTCTTTTGGCGCCATTTTCGTTCACACCATTAACGCCCAACATATCTATACCATGAAATCAGTTATTCTACAGTGTTTGATAAAAAATTTTACATACAAGCTATGTTAAATCCAGTACGAATAATAATTAATGGATGTCAGTTACAAATACTCTTAAGTTCCATTTATAAAATGTTTATTTAGTTAATTTCTTAATTATAATTACAAATGTAGGTACCTATATAGTTAATAAATATACATTACAAAATTCAAAAATGTTATTTGAATAGATTCTATAAAATAATTCTATAAAACATTCATCACGCTAAAGAAGTATAACTTCTAATGCGGATATATAAGCATTTTTCTAAAATAGTCGATACATTTATTTTGATTCTAATCACTAACATTCATCGATTTACAAATATGGTGAAATATAACTATTATACCAAAGTAAATATTGATAATAATTATTGTAATTGTTTGTGGGTGATTGTGGAACTTTTCGTCCATTTACTTTTGATACAATCCAATCCATGTATTTGCTAACATCTGTATAAAAACCTAAACTATCGGCTTCGGCACAACCCCAACCAAATGATGTAATTCCTGAAATGCATCATAAAACTATAAAAGAAAATAAATTTTCCAATTCATAGTCACAAGCGGGGACCTTAAAAAACGGTGCTCATTTTGTAGTGGGATGAAACCAATAGGCAACTCTGTGAGAACCTGATCGACTGTTGGTGGAAACCATACTCGAATCTTTTATCGCGCCTAGGTCTAAACAAATTATGCATCCAAATACATTTTTGGATAGGTTTAGACAGGAAGTCAAAAGTTTTGTTATTTTATTACAGAAATAATGCTCTTAAAAATAAACAACTTGCTTTAGCAAAAATTTAAAAGGCCATTTTTGTTCAAAACTTTGACGTTCTATCAATTTATTAGTGACAATGTTAACGATAAACCTCATAGTGTATACCCCTTCATTCCCTGAAATTACGATGATTCCACGGTACTCAGATTTGGCCCTTTTGGAAAAACTTTAAAACAGAATGTTAACATTAACTGTCCAGAAATTGCAAAGCTAGTATAAGTTGAGAAATATAAAAAAAAATTGTGCACCTCGTAATAGCATTCGATTGTTCAGTCCCATAACTTGTAAAGGACCTCCACTATCCCCCTGAAAAAAAAAATGAAGTAAGTATATATCTTCACATTTTTGTCCTTTTTGTCAGCCTAATTGTGGTCTATTCGAAATTACTCTTGCCTAAATTAATAAACTGCAATAATATTATAAACTGCATAGTTTATTACCTGGCAAGTATCAACTGCCCCTTTTAAATAACCAGCACATACTAAGTTTTCACCATTCTGATTAAATTGATGACTTTCCAAAACCGACTTGCAAGTATTCGCCGAATAAATAAGAACTCTAGCTTCTTGTAGATCACAAGCCAATGAAGATATCTCATCTGGTACTTTTAGGCCATAACCAATGATTATACCTTCGGGTGACGCACGTGGTAGAGAAACTTTCAAAAAAAACATTTAATATTGTAATTTTTCTTGTGTTTGGAATAACAATAGGGAATATGCATGAAAATTTTTTTTCACATTTATTTTCAGAATATGAAAATACTGTTAATACTGTAATAATATTTAAAAACGAAATTAAAATCCGACAAATATCAAGGAAGCTATAAGCTTTTAAAGATTATTATCTGTCTCTTTCTTGCAAAAATACTAAAAACGGAGTTTTACGTGTATTTTAAATGGTGAAAGTGTAATATGACGTCACATAACATATCAAGAGGGCTATCACCCTCTTTGTCTAATCGGGAATTTCAATCATTCATTCATGCATGAAAAAAAATTTTCATGCATATTCCCTATTGCTTTACTTTATTTAAAATATATTTTGTACATATGTTTTTAATATAACAATCAGGGGCAGATTAAGATAATTCGCCGCCCTAAACAACTGCAAAATTACCCTCTCTCCTTTTAAGGTACAATTTTCTCTTTAATAATAATAATGGGATTTAACCTCCGTTTTTGAGACACGATGGTTTATAACAGAGGCAGCCCACATCATTATTTTTCAACCTTTATTAATTTTTACTTTACATTTTTATGATGTGAATGGAGGATCAGGAATTCGTATGCAGACTAGGAATTGGTAGCAGCCGACTTTGATAGGGACTATGCCGATATACATCTGGAGTTCGTGAAGGGAAACTGCAGAAGCATAGCCGGTTATTTCTTTCTTGTCCATACGCTGACAGTATAGTCAATCAACCGCCCCATTAATTTTTCTTTTTTTTTTTAATCGACAAACTGCCGGTGCCGGGATTCGAACCCATAACCTCCCAGTTCCAAGTAGATACAACGCCTTAACAAGCGCGGCTACTTGGCTGGTCAATTTTCTCTTTATTAAATGTATATTAAAGATCAAATTTGTAATGAATGACAGGAAATGACAGGGGAATGATTTAGATATATTAATTGTAGGAGTAAATGTTCACGGAAGATACACTTGCACTGTGCACTTCATTAGTTCTTAAGTTCCAGGAGAATTGTCTGGACTCCCTTGTACTTGAGCTTAGCTTACCTTGAAATGGTAAACAAATTGGTGTAAAATCATGTGCTTTTTGATTTAAAGTAATTAAAGCGATGTCGTATTCACCACTATCCGGGTGATATTTTTCATGAATATTTACGGATTTTGATGTATACACTTTAATTCGATCTTTTTGCTTATTACGCTCGCAAGCATTTGATACGCCTAAATAATAATCGTAAATTTGTTCTGGTGGTTGATAATTCCTAAATTTCAAATAAATAGAAAGTAATTAATTTAGGAAAGCTAAAAAAATTGCGATAATTTTTTAAATTAAAGAAACGAAGATTAAACACTTAAGATAGTTCCAGCACTGTCTTATGTAATCAGGACAATATATATATATATATATATATATATATATATATATATATATATATATATATATATACGCACATACACAACACATAGGTATATTCACTATTCATATATATAAATTAAAGTAATTTTGAAATAAAAAATAATTTTAAACTTTTATATTTCGAAAATAAAACGCGATTTAAAAAAATATATATATTTAATAAATATTTATCTTTACTATTCTAGTTTTTTTTTAAATTCTGTCGAGTATTTTTTTTAATACAACAGATAATAGTCGGGCGGGCATGAAGTTTTATATGCTTCTAATGAGAGAGAGAGAGTGAGAGAGAATGATTACTTTGCTATTTTATTACCTCACGTTCTAAACGGTCAAAAATTTTGAAACTTCGGGATTTATTAGAAAACGTTATTTTTAGCCTGTGAAAAAAAATGAGCCTGGTTTCATGCAATTTAAACAAATTAATCGACATTAAAGATGGTGAAAACCATATGCGTTCCACTACCAAGACATTTAAGGAAGCTCAGAGGTAGAGCATTGGTCTAGAATGCCAGAGACGATTCCCATCCTAGATGTGTATGATTTTCAAATCAATCATTTTATGTCAAAGAATGTTATCAATGTTCAGACATATTACTTAAATGTCAAATTAAGTAAACGCTAGTCTCTTCCGTTGGTATAATATAACTCAAAGGAAATTATACTAACAATAGATAAATAGACGCTAATTTACAAAAGAAAAACAAAACAATTCAAAAAGAAAATGTTTTTCTATAGACGCGGTATCAATGGTCGAAATTTGTCGTAGAAAAATTTTTGACTCTACAATATGGCGGTCGTTAACTGTGGTTTGGAAAAATGGTGATAAGACATCTCTAGTGAAGTTGCTATTCCGATTCGGCTATTAATTAAGTGTATATTCTTCGATTGTTTGTAATGATATTTGTTTGATTTATTTACGGTACAAAGCAATGAGCTGCTGACAACACGTGTTGTCTAGTAATTAAAGTGCCACCACAAATAAAAATTTTGCCATATTTTGGTTGTAATCCAACAAACCATGGATACTTATAATACCCAACATCGTAACCACCAACAATTTTACCATTATCAGAATCAGTTACACTGTCTGTTCGTAAAATTCCACAATCAGCTGAAACAAGTATATATGACATAAAATAAATTATTTTAAATGTGAAGGAATTTTACCGTGACGAGGTGGTTTAAGAACAACTAGCTCAAACAAAATAATGCCAGGTGGGAAGAATTTTCTTCGATACCTTGTACCACAAAAGTGTTTTTTTTTCTTTCAAAAGTTGATTTGTGCCCTTTTTTATTGAATTTATGGGAAAATGTTTCGAATAAAAGTGGTTTGTTTATTTATAAAGAGCAACTTTTATCCGAAGTATTTTTTCGTATACCGAATGGGCACAAATCAATTATATAATTTTGAAAAAATAACGCTAATTTTGTGGCCATGTATAGAAAACACGTTTTACTAATCTGGCTCGGGCAAAGGAAGATAAGTAATGTAACTTGAAAAAAATTGATAATATTGACATAGGCAATCCGCTTCACATTCATGTTGTTTTGTTCATAACTGTAAAAAGTGATTTAATTGTACCAAAAAACAATTAAATTGTTTTTAATAATTGATGGTCTTAGAATTTTTCTATCCTGATAATTAGTTCTATCTATAGCTATTTGCCAATATACACGATTTTTTTCAGATTTTTCTAAACGACCCTCTTAGTAAAAAGGGGTGAAGGATAGTAACTTTAAACCCGTTTTTCTCAAAAAATTAATCAATTCATTGCTTTTAAGAAGATCTAAAAGTTACCATATTGTGTCTTGTTGCTAAAATACGAGACTATTTTTTGCAGTCATAAAAAAAAAACTTAATATTTTCAAACAAATTAAAATACATGGTAATGGTAATAATAAAGTAAAATAGGTAATATTTAATAGTAAAATAGGTAATTGCAAAATCGAAGGGCATATTAAAATAAAATCATCATCATCTCAAAGAAATTTCCATACACACAAAGCACTTCACTGTTTTACAAACAACAATTTTATAATTTTTTGGTTTTTAGTGCATTATTTACTAAAATAAAAGCGTGTATTTTATTTGAATTTTTTACTTACAATTTGAATATTGAACACTACATTTGATTAATAATATTAACGCAAATGAAATCTCTAGAAAGTATGGCGAATGCATGGTTAAGTTGTTTAAAAATCCAAGGTATAACTAAACATTATTTTATCGATTACAGTATGGGGTTATTTTTTTTTTTAAATAGATAAAATTACTTAATTATTTAATTATTTTTGTTATAGTAATTAATTGTTGCATAGTAATTGTCTTATCAATGAATTGGCCTTGTAGCTTGCATTTTTTAACTATACGTAATCATATATTAAAAATAAATTCTGGAAATTGTAGTAATAAAAGGTACAAAAAAAAAAAAATCAAAAAATACAGACGAATTGAGAACCATCCTCCTTTTTTGAAGAGTTAAAAAGCGTATTTTATTGTAGAAATAATTCAGTGAAAAATATCGTAAGACATTATCACAAAAAAATAGTTAATATGAATAAAACTTCGTTAATATATCTAAATAAAAAACGTATTTTTTGGACTGAATGACGTCAACAGATTCTAAATGAATTTATTTTGCTTTTGCAAATTTTGGATGATTTTTTTTTAAATCATCAGAATTTTTTGATGTATCATTTGCAGATTCAGGCAATGCAATGTCTCAGTACATATGTCAGTAACAAGATGAAATATATTCAAATGAAACTGTCGAAAATAGAGAAAATATGCCCTCAAAGAGTTGGTTTTAAAAGAAATTTTCATTAAAATCGAATACAATTTCGCTAACATATCTTAAAAACTTTTTTATATATATACTAGGTAACTCGCCCCGGCTTCGCACGGGTTCTTTACAGAAAATATAAAATATAAAACATTTGATGACAAAACATGAAAAAATATAAATATTAATTAAATAAAACCTTTTTTGACAAAATGGAAACCCGACTTCAAAAATCAAATAATCATGTTTACAACTGTGAAGGATGTCTAGTTTTGGCACCACCGCAGTGCGATCTTAACATAAAAACTCAATGCAATTTAGGTCTTTATGTAGAGATTCTACAGCGCTCAGCGTTTTTATAAAACCTGAGTGACATCTCTTACTTATAAAATTTATTAAATATGAAGAATTTTATCAATATGAATATTAGACTGTAGATGTTATAGAGTTGATAAAGAAGCTATAGCTAGCTGAAGGTCTGTGATTCAGTTCCCTATAAACAAGCACCATATGCATATTATAAATATTTCATATACTTATTATACATCGTTGTATCGAATAAAAATTGTAAAAATGTGACAAATAAGGTATGTATGTCGAGGTAGACATTTTTCCATTTAAATAATCAACATATTTATTTATTATCAATTTAAAGGCTGCGAATCCATGACACGAAAAATGCCGTATACGTATCTATAAATAAAAACATATTGTACAAGGTCAAACGGCTGCAAAACGCGCGACGCCGATGCGAATTTTCCGTGAATGTTTTGTTATACCAATGTTATATTTAACTTAGACCGTTTGCGGATTAGTATGCAAATCCGATAGCAAAAAAAGGAGTCCGAATATTTTTCATTAGCTCAGAATCTATTGTAGGAATTCCACAGACGGCATCTAAACAAGTGATCAACGAGTGGATTGACTTTAACTACCGTGATCACTGGAAAAATATACAGCAACAAAAACTCAAATACAGTTTCGGAATGTATCCAAGAGGCTGTTTCTCAAAATTATAATAATAATTTAATGATGAAGCGACACCGCTACATACTCAACCTAATCAGGATAAAACGTCGAAGGGTTACCGGATTCATCACCGGACAATATCACTTACGAAAGTATCTGCATACTATAGGACTCCATAATGGATCCACTATGTGAAGACTCTGTGGAGAGGAGGAAGAAACATCCAGTCACATCAGCTTTAACTGCGAATCTCTCGGTTATAGAAGATACAAGATATTCTGGGCATCTCACCCCGAATATATGAACCTTCAGGAAAACCTCTTAAGCAAGCTCCTGGTTATTGCCAAAATATGGGAAAAGCGCATCTCGTTAGACTGAAGTAGAAGGAAGAGCCCAATGGGTCATTAGGTCGAAGTGCAAGACTTTTATATATCTATCTATGCAAATCCGACGTGTGCGAGATCTATGCGGCAATTTAGTTTTTATCCTAAATAACGGATATATATTAACCGCACGAATGTATTGAAAATGAAATTTACGAAAACATGTCTATTTTTGTTAATACAAAACCAAAAATAAAGAATACAATTCCGAGACATCCAGAACTAATTTTAAGATTAAATTTCAAAATTTGCCAAAATATCTAGAAAAATTATTTGTATTTTTTTTTGTACCTAAAAACAGCGCTTGTTAGTAAAAATAAAATTAAACAGTTACTGGGCACCCCTAAGGATAAAATTGCCAATGAAAAGCAATCGGGCATATATGGTGTCAGTTGTCAAAATGTCAGTTCTCAATGTCGTCGCCAAATCGGAACTCGAATCAAAGAACATCTGGCTCATGTGAAATTTGGAAGAACCGAAAAATCGTGTATAGCTGCGCACGTTATTAAGAACAACCACAAAATTGACAAATCGAATTTAAAACTACTGAAATCGGTGTAAAACCCCACAGAATTTGATGCATACGAAAGTATCTACATACACAAATTAAGAAAACAGATAATGAATTTCGACAATGGTCCAATTCCAAATTCTGATTTAATAAAATTAAACCATTTAAAAAAATTTAATACCTGAATATCAAGGTTAACTTCGATCAACACCCCCATTATTATTATGTTTTTTGGTGTATCTCTCCATATTGTAAAAGATATTTCTTAAATAATAAATATTTTATAAAACTATTTCTAAATTGATTGAATAAATTATTGGGCAATAATCGGTAGGCAACCTGTATTGAAACATCGTTCCGTCTTACTTCAAAACATACCTTTTTTACTTACTCTCACACAGCTTATGGAGAGCCGTTCGGCTCCGGAGAGCCGTCTGTGCCCACCTGGTTTAGACTACAATCCCATATGCTACAATTAATAAATTATAAAAATTTAATAGTAAGAAATAAATTTTTTAATGTTGCAATATAAATACCTATTACTATCCACAAATGTATGTGTCTAATTATTTATTTCAATGTGTTGAAAAAATACGGTTAAAGCCATTATAGTTTTCATTTTTGGAAAATAAATTGTAATCGATTTAGTAATTAGTTCCACTAGTTATAATTACTTTTTTTATTACTTTATAATTAATTTTTATGATATGGATGTGAATGAGGCCACAGACGTTCTGATAAGCAGGATCGTATTAGGTCATGCAAGGGATGTTTTGCTCGTAATAATTATTGAAAAAGTTATGCACGATAAAAGATTTTGGAATCGGGTAAACGGTTTACCCCAGAGGCGGATTAAATGTACACAGCGCCCTAGGCTAGCACCTCATCAGCGCCCCTCTAGTTGCATCTTACTAATATTGTAAACGCGAAAGTTTGTGAGGATGAATGGATGATTGCTTGTTACTCTTTCACACAAAACCAATTTAACGGATTTTGAAGAAATTTGTATAAACGTAGCTCATACCCTGAATTAACACATATGATACTTTTATGCCGGGAAAGTCACAAAGTCTCGTATATTATAAATTTTAACTATGTGATGAGATTGAAGAAAGCAAGAAGGATAGAACTTGGAAATTCGTGGTCTCTGTGCCTTTTCTTCCAGGAAATAGATGTGACTATGTATGTTTAGTTATTGTGAATACCATAAAAAATTGCTAACCGATTGTTTTTTATCATTAATAATTAATATTTTACATATAAAAACAATAAGACTATGAATAACATTGTTTATTGTTTAAAGTTGTTACAAAATAATTATTTATCCAATCACATATTGTAAAATTTTCTTCTTCTACATTTTTGCCTAGCGAAATTGTCAATAACATCATCATAGTTTAAAGATAGCAATAAGTTTGATTCAATGTTAAGTATCGCTAGCGTATTTAATCTTTTATCGGTCATGGTTGAGCGGACTTTAGGTATTATTTGTTTCTTCGTTTAAAAACTTCCACGCGCGCCCTTTTGTAACCTCGCGCCCCTAGGCACGTGCCTAGTTTGCCTTATGGATAATCCGCCACTGGGTAAACCCCTAAAAATCCAAAAGTGAAACCTTGTACACTATCCTTCTAAGTTTCCCACCCCTTACTATCTCTGTACAAAACCAATTCTTGCCGTACCGGTATTTTTGTCCATACCGTTCCGTTCACATTGATTGGATTAAAAGTGCATTAATCATATTCAAAAATATTTTGTTGAAAAATTCTTTATTTTCTTCTTATTATTAACAATGCATTTATTTAACATTAAACATAATTTATAAATAATTAAAATAAATAATTAATAATCATCGGTATATGATTAATAAGTAGCACAATAAATTTGGCATAAAAAAACCATACAATTTAAAATCCCATCTTCTACAGAAAAAATTATCCATATAAAAATTATTTAACTTTAGAAGAAGTTCATTAGCACAGTGTTTTCACAGTTTTTTCTAATATAAATAGTCTTATAATAAAAATTTGTTTAACAAAAGGTCAAAATATGTTCCCGCAACAAATCGCTAAAAGCTAGCTAAAAATTGCGGTCTTAATTGTGGAGCCTTTGTTGTTTTTTTTACAGCATTGTTGGTTCAGAATCGAGGAATCGATGATAATGTCTTTTTTGTTTCCTCTATTTTCGCAACGTAAAGTGTTCCACCTGATAATGTAAACAACTTTTGTGTTAATACTTTTTTTTTCAGTACAATGTAAAGGTTTGAAACGTTATAATCATGTTAAAATGGGAATATGACCTTTTGTATAGAGTTCATGTAATTCGAATAATTTTTAATAACCTCGTTCAACCAGTTTGATCTCTTCAGCATCGATATTTTCATTACTATCGTAATTTGTAACACGTCCTTTTAAATCGATATCACCTTCATCCGCTAATTCTTTTTCCTTTAATGATTTTACACCAGCTGCGTATAGCGGATGCGTTCCATCACCAGTTCGTTGACTACGTTTTTTAATTAATGCATCGGTTGTTGTTTTTAAATCAGAAACTAAACCGAAAAATGCTAATACATCGATAATCATTGTTGTTGGACTGTATCGGATGCCTAATTCAGCTGCACGATAATCCCATGGGAATGCATGATGATAGTTATGCCAACCTTCACCTAATGCAAGATAACCAACAATTTTACTTTCGCCAGGTAACAAGTCTCTGTAAAAAGATAACATACAAATTTAAACTTACATCATTCAATTTTATAGAGATTAACAAATAGGATTGTCCCAGAGAGACAGATTACCTCTGCTCTAAACAAATGGGTGGATAAGTCTTTGAACAGGAAATGGAAAGACACAGCAGGCTGTAGACAAGCCAAACAATAGATAGCTGGGTACAATGCCACAAGGTCAACCTGGCTTTACCTGGCCAGGTCAACTTGAAAGAGATATGCTTTTTGGTTGGGGTCTTTACCGGTCACTGCAGGCTCAAGAGGCATCTATCTTTTATGAGATTAGAAGACAGTGCGATGTGTCCAGACTGTAACGGGGCGCATGATACGCCCTCCCACTTTTTGGCAGAATGTCCTTACAGAGTCATATATCCTTCGGCTCAACCGAAATGGGAGAATCTGAGGTAAAACAACTAAAGTGGAGCTCTGTCCTGTTATTCACCCAGGAACACCTACTTGCCAGGCTTTTTTTTCCTGTCTACTAATACTACTGTCTCAATTTCTAAATGAATTATTTGTATTGTATAAATACACATTTCGACTACAAAGTAGCCACCGTCAGTATGCATTAGCTAATCTTAATTAATCCCCGGAAAGATATGCAACTTATTACTAATTTGGTGCGAGTCTCATGGTGAATGAAAACCGAATGGATTCGGTACAAATTAATTGTAAAATTTTGAAAAAATAACACAACCTTTGCTTTTCATTGAACTATGATAGGACGTCGTTAAGGCTTTATTACTGCCTATCGGTTGGAGAGTGGTTTAAATCTCATAACTAGGATTTTCATTATCATTTCGAAATTTTTTCTATATCCAAGGAATATCTTGAAATATCAATACTTACTTGTCATAAGGTTTATTGCCCCATGCATGTGCACCGCTGTTCACTAACCAGGTAATATTCAATCCTAAAATATATCGTGCCATGTATGCCACAAAGAATGAATTCCAGTAATTTTCACCCCAAAAGTATACTGGAATTGCTACAGGTAATGCAATGGCAAATACTAAATATAATGGTTTGTAAAATCTGAAAAGAAAATAAATGGGTATATTAATTTTCGCTTAAAAAAATTTATAGAATAAAGCTTATGAAATATTTTAACAATTCGTGGAGAAATGAGGTTAGAGAAGTTCCTTAAAAAGTTGGAGAAAAAACACATATTAATGCAGGAGAATGGTTGTTTGGAATCACGCAATAATTTCGAAAATCTCAACTGTTTTTTAAATCAAAAGTAATTTAAAGAAACGAAAAAATTTGTCTAGTATTTCCCACTATACTTTTTTAAGATGCAGTGTTTTGAGGCTCTCAGGCCCGGATTTAGAGACCCAGGGCCCCTGTGCACTTGGCATTTGGGGCCCCCTCATCTCGAAGTTCTTTTGAAAATTTAGCGAATTAGATTCTGATGTTTATCGATTAAAAAAGATTGATTGTCTGCAAGCGTTGTCAGACATTGCGAACTGTAATCTCCAAAGATTAAACTTTTTGTCGCTCAAATATTTTCGTACGTTTCATGTCGCTAAATTGCCTTTACGAAATCGCAAAAATTATAATTTTATATAGAGTTTGTATAAAATTTTTAAGAATTTACGATTTTAGGGGTCCATACAAGACCAATGTCACGAGTTCATGTATTAGACAGAGAGATATGTACTAGGCCGGGTGCAAGCCAGGTAAGAGCTTGCGTTTGCGTTGGCTCGTGCTTGGCTCTCAACTCTTTCTTATGGCAGATCGGTCGGCCTGCCTTCAGGTAGATGACCTATTTTTGTTTGACATTTTGGTTGACAAGTGCAAAAGTAAGACTGCCAACTTTTAAATTGCTCGAATAACATCGTTGCAAGACTTTTAAGTTAATATTTTCTATAAAGCTTTTTGATATGACAAGCCCGGCTTTAGAGCTTATATGAAGGTTCCGCTACTAGGGCCCCTAGTCCAGTGCCTTGTAGGCCTAGGTGGAAATCCGGCGTTGGAGGCCCTTGTCTATCTGAATGATCTGAATACAGAATTTCATTATGTTTTCCAAAAAAAGACGCATATTGATGTGTTTTGTTTTCGCAAAAAATCAACGCAAATGGTATTTATTTTGACCAGGTGGTCATTAACTAGGTCAAACAAAAAATAAACATTTACGATCCTTGTGATTTTTCGCAACAAAATGACATATCAACCCCAATTGGCTTCAATCTTGCGATCTTTCTGTGGCCTGTGTAGTAAAGTTGGACAGTATTTGCATCCAAGTCAGGATCTTAATGAGTTTTTCAAAACTTGTAACTCTAACAATTAATATCTCCTAAACGAAAGAAAATGTTGACAAAAAATAGCCATAAATTAACACATTAATCGCATGGGAGCATAATACAACACATGCATTGTACTACGGCAGCTCGCGTAGGTAGAGTCTAATGATTCATATATCAGATTTCGTATATGACACATCTGAATTGTAAACTCAGCGAGTATGGGCGTAACAATAAGCCTCTGCTACTGTCGTTTCAGAATGTATTGTTTAATAAATTGGAAGGCGTTAGAAGAAAAATTTGATTTTTATTGTCTTGTATACCATACGAACGTGTAATGTATAATTTGAGTTAGGAATCCGTTTTACTTGAAAATAAATGATATTAACGGTATAACATAAAACAACAATCCACACAAATTAAAACCCCAAAAAGAAAAAAAATAGAATTCCGACAAAAAAAAAAGTTAAACCAACGGTTCGAATATTCCTCCATTATTTGCTAAACAATAACCGAGTCGGTTGTAGAAATCTACCCGGGTATTTTCTAGCACTTGAGGAGAAATATTCGCACAATTGTCAACAATTCTTTGCCTTAATTGTTGCAAATTTTCAGGCCTATTCCGCGAATAGATCTATGTTTTGAGAAAACCCCACAAAAAAAGTCGTTAGGAGATAGATCTGGCGAGCTGGATGGCCACTTGAAGGTTCCAAAACCACTGATAAGACGTTACTGGAAAGTTTGTTCCAGGAACAGCCTTACTATCATGGCATTGTGTGCAGGGCAATCATCTTGTTGAAACCATACAGATTCCAGGTCCAAATTAGGAAGAGCTCTAACAGTTGGCAAAATAATAATTCGTAACAAACTCAAATATTTTTGAGAATCTAAAAATCCGTCAATGAAGAATGGTCCTATAATATGGTCACAGTTTCAGTATGTATGTGTATGTATGGTTTTATAGTAAATATTTTTTAAATTTATTTAACATTGATTCTCTAGTAGAAATGCTTTTGAAAACAGTTTGTATATTATTATTTTAGAAGATTGATTTGATTTGAAAGTCAATTGAAACTTACAGTGCAAATATATATATATATATATATATATATATATATATATATATATATATATATATATATATATATATATATATATATATATATATATATATCAAAGCGTTATCTTGTTAATATCAAAGCGGAAACAATAATTGTAATTTCTTTTGTTTGAAATAGTTCTGAATATGCTCTCGATAATTCTCTCAAAAGTTACGGAATATATATATATATATATAAAAGAAATTACAATTATTGTTTCCGCTTTGATATTAACAAGATAACGCTTTGATATATATATATATATATATATATATATATATATATATATATATATATTCCGTAACTTTTGAGAGAATTATCGAGAGCATATTCAGAACTATTTCAAACAAAAGAAATTACAATTATTGTTTCCGCTTTGATATTAACAATGTATAACAATATATATATATATTCCGTAACTTTTGAGAGAATTATCGAGAGCATATTCAGAACTATTTCAAACAAAAGAAATTACAATTATTGTTTCCGCTTTGATATTAACAAACACGACAACAAAAAGAAATTATTTTAAAATTCAAACAAAAACAAAAATTGAATATTGAATTCGAAAAAAAAGAAACAATATTGATTGTATTGAAAAGTATATCGTATTGACTTTGAAACAAAAATAAAAAATTGGATGAAAAAAAAATTTTATATTTTATTAATTAATTATTGAATCATGTTGGGTGGGTTTTTGGAGAATATTAAAAATTTTCCAATAATGTATATATCGTATATATTTAAAATTTGTATTGTAATAAAATCGTTATCCTACGAGCGAACCACAATATTACAAAAACAAAGGTAAGTAAATATAGTTTATGTTTTACACGGATAAAATATTACACTTTTAACTATTGTTTGAACAAATTTTTATGGCTAATAAATAATAACACAATATATTATATGTAGGTTTGAATATTTGATTATTTTTTAAGTACACTGCCGTTCAAAAAAATTGTAACATTCTAAATGTTATTGCATGTAATATACATATATTCAGTAATATATTCGCTTAGAATGTGACTTACTAGTAAGTGGTTCACCAGTCCAAGTTGCCGAGCGGTCTAAGGCGTCATGTCTGCGCAGTATGCCTACTTGGAAACTGGGAGGTTATGGGTACGAATCCCGACATCGGCAGTTTGTCCATTATTAAGAAAAAAAAAGGGGCGGTTAATTGACTAAACTGTCGGCGTATGGACAAGAACGAAGTAACCGACTATGCTTGAGAAGGTTTTTTGCAGTTTCCTTTACAAACTCCAGATGATTATCGGCATAGTTCTTATCATGGTCAGTTGCAACCGCATATCCTAGTCTATACACAAAAGTTCCTTCCACTTCACTCACATCCTCATATCCTTAGGCATCACAATGGACCGTATGGTCGAAGTGGCCGTATGGCCCGTGTAGGGTTACATAATGTATTCGCTTAGAATGTGACTTACTGGTGGTTCAACTTTTATGAACGAGAGTGTACATGGCGAACGGTACGATCGGTTTGCCAGTCCGTTTGTCCATCTGCAATGTGGTCAGTTGATCGCGATCTATTGTATATTTTATGGTTATTTACTCAAGTAAGTAGAGAGTTTTGTTTTATCACATACACACACACACCAAATCGATTGTATTCCGATTCACAACGCACATGCATGTAGGTGGGTGAGGTTTTTCCGAATTTCAAATAAATATAATCTTTTTTTTTTGAAAACTAATTTTTCAAACTTCCTACAAGTATTAATTATTAGAGAGCCAACGGGAGATAAATTATTTTAATGAAATTTTGTAATATTTATAATAATTATAATAATTAAATGACTGGACGATTAGCCATGATGTGTGGTTTTTCGTTATAAATAAAGTTGTTGTTTTTAAACCATCTTTGACATTCAAGAAGGGTAGGCCCACCTACGTAGGATTCTTGGAAAATCAATCTTTGAAGGTTGATATTTTTAGTTTGTAATGAGTAAAAGTGCGGGATGATGTGCATTTGAAAAGTTTCCATCTTAATATTTTTTTTTTAAAATACTTATGCATTTTAGAAAAAAATGTTTTAAACAAAAGTTGCTTAGCCCGTTTTTACACGTGAAAGTTTTCAATCGCAATAAATGTATCTGATATAACGATGCTTACATCTCTTTGTACATGCAGAAATATATCAATCGCATGTTTTGTTAATAGCTTATAACTCTCGTCTTGCTAAATATTTCTTTCTTTGACAACCACTTAAGTCACATGATCATAGTAAACCAATCACAAAGAAGTAAACAATCATCCTATTCTTACATCTGAAGTTACATATTAAATTGCATCGAAATAGAAGCCAGGTCTATTGTGTTATAACAGCATAGTTTCATCAAAAAATACTAATGCGCTTGCTCACCACGATATGCGTTATGAATAGTTGCTTGAAAAGTTACATGTGTAAACTAAGACTAAAAGGCAATCATTATATTTTTGTTCTATGCATCCGTGCCGCGTGGTATAATCTTTTAAACAGGGAAAGATAGGGAATATCTTTAAATACAAAACAATGTTTGTCTCATAAAAACAAACAACTTTTGTTTGAAATTTTTTTTATACATACCCTTGTGTTGATGTAAATACGGGTCGTAAATTTTGTATTTGTATCAGAAATATTTGATTCATGACAAAAAGTTTCAAACAAAAGTTGTTTGTTTTTATGAGATTTTTTGCGTTTAAAGATGTTCCCTATCCTTTAAACGCATCCTTTCATCCTGACATCCTCATAGCCTAAAATGGTATTTTGTTATTAGATCTCAAAACGTAGCCTCATACTAGGTCTAATAAATTGATTGCAGTGTTTTTATTAGTATCTTGAGGTCTTAGTAAAAAGAAAATTCCAGGAAATATTACGAGATCGTTCACAATGACGATAAATGTTGATTTTGTGGAAATACTTCACCACCGAATTATCAGAGAGCCTTTGCTATCATTCACTCCCAAAAACAATGGAGAATCCTGGTGGGACTAATCTATTCGAATATTTACAATTGAAATCTCTCCAAAATGAATCAAATCAAATATTTTATAATACTTACGCTTTTTGGATCATAATAATTGGATCAGCTTCTAAATCGGACATATCAATTGATTTGCCTTTGGCAATTACAGCTGGATGTTTACGTGACATTAACCAACCAATATGTGAAAAGAAGAAGCCTCGTGTCGCATTATGTGGATCAGCGTCTGTATCACTATATTTATGATGTTGGCGATGGTCACGAACCCAAATGTACATACAATTCTATGGACATACAAAAACAAAAATAATATCATTTGGTCGAATTATCCAGAAAGTTTTATGTGTAACATAAACATACTTGTCCAGCGATTGTTTGTAGTACTACTAGTGCTAATCGTGTGAGAAAATGTCCTTTGAAAGATCTATGTGAATACATTCGATGGGCTCCAATTGTTACACCTTCCCCTGAGGCAAATGCTATTGCTACACCTGTACAGAAATTATACGTCGTTAACAATCTTTTTCTATATATATATAATAAAACCTATTTTGACAAAATGGAAACCCGACTTCAAAAATCAAATATTCTAACAAAAAATGTACTAAAAAGTAAAAAAATAATTGTATATTCTTGTGCAAATTTTAGTTCACCTAAGCAAAAATTTTTAAATATATATGAACAATTGTTATTTTTGGAGGCGGTGTCAGCATAAAGAAATTCACATAACTTTTGGACACCGCCTCCAAAAATAACAATAAGTGTACATATATATTTAAAAATTTTTGCTTAGGTGAACTAAAATTGGCACAAGAATATGCAAATATTTTTTTACATTTTAGTGCATTTTTTGTTTTAGAATATTTGATTTTTGAAGTCGGGTTTCCATTTTGTCAAAATAGGTTGTATTTCTCGCTTTTTAGTGACTTTGAAGTTCTATAACTGATTTTATTTGTCTAAATATGGGTAGACCAACTAAACGACCTACTAACTTTCAGTGCATTTCTTTATAACACATTTTTTTTATCCGTTTTTTTTAATTTTTAGTGCATTTTTTCATAACAGATATTCATTTTTTTTACATGCATTTTGTTTTTTTTTTGTAAAAAATTTTTTTGAAGTCGGTTTTTAAAAAAATTTTCTTATTTTCCCATTATAAAAGAGTATACCCTTCACAAAAAAAAAAATTTCGCAGAAATCGGTTATTACATATAAAATGAGGATTTTCCTCGATTTCCCGGGGATCCCCTCATCAGAATGCGATTTGGTGCCAATGGGAAACCAAACCCTTTAAAACAAAAAAGTCAAAATCGGTTCATAAATGACGGAGTTCTGAGGTGACACACAGAAAAAAAAAATTAAAAATACAGACGAATTGAGAACAATCCTCCTTTTGGAAGTCGGGTTAAAAAGGGAAGTATGTTATTTGTATGTTTGTGCGAATTTTTTGGAGAAAACTATAGGAGATAGCGAAATAATGAGAAGACCCTATAGGTAAAGTTTCCTTACGAAAAAAAAAAACCAAAATTCAAAAACCGTTCCAAAGTCACAGACGTTTTTTGAACGACAATAACGTTTTTTGGCGGATAGATCTTTAATATAGTTTATATTTTCTATAGAAATACATGCATTAACAAAATTTTGGGAAAAAATTATTTGTTAATAAATTTAAAATATAAAAAATTGACTTTTGAAATGTCATAATTTCAAAAAAAATTATTATTTGACATAAATTTCCTAATTTTTTTAGGCCCGGACAACCCCTTGTTTTTCAGCTAGTTTTATGTATAAGCTTGCTTGAAAATTTAGTCCCAAACGGTTGGAAAACAACATTTTTATAGGTTTTAAACAATATGTTTTAGTTAAAGCTCCAGTTTTAAATGTCCTTCTGTCTGTCAACATGATAATGAATAGGCAAAATCGGTCCATGCATTGCCCACATTCATGATTTCAACCATAAGAGATGGATGAAAAGCATAAATATACAAAAGAAAATTTCTTTTTTTTTAAATCAAATAACTTTTGTTCATAAAGTCAATAATTTTGCTACAATATTTGAAGAGGCATCTGTATTTTTTACATCTATGTGTGTGTAGAAGTAATATAAACAGTACTCACACTGATAGAAGAACTCAGAGCAATTATCTTAGTTGGAGCAATTTACTTATATATTTGTTTATCTTGTTTTTTATTCAATCCAAGGCTGAGAACTTTATACTATTTGAAATAAAAAACTACTCATTTTTCTTGCCCTCGGCAAAATAGAATTACTACCTTTTAGAAATTTCGTCGTAAATTACGTCTGAAAATTTTTAGGTTTAACGATCGTCACTTACTCCATAATATTGTTAATATGTGTGCCTTAGTAAATCCTAAAAATACTCCATACAATGTCGCCAAATGTAAGACTACAAAACCAATTAGATTAAACCATACAATTTTCCGTTTAAATGACCAATCTGTACCAATCTCAGCGGGTAACATTTTTGAATAATCTTTGGGTGCCGGTTTGTCAACATTATTATTTGCTAAATCTTCTAAATTTGGTTCTTTTGTTTTGGAATGTTGTTTTTTATAAATGATTTTGGCATCTTGTTCATTATTGGTTACAGTATTTGGTGCCATTTTTTTGGGTTCAAAAAATTTATGGTTACCTTCGAAAAAAGAAAGAAAATTGTTAATTGTTTCTGAAAGAGTTCGTCAGATCCCATTAGATCTTAGCAACAACAATTAGCAATTTATATGAGAATTCACTAACCAATGGCAGTAGACAAAATAATTGTATTTATTTTTCCTTACCGATACGATAAAATATAATTATTATTATTAAATATAATATGAAGGCCATAATTTAACCATTTAATTAATAAATTTTCAAATTATTATTATTTTATAATTAATTAAATCCAAACAAATACAATAAAAATTAACTAAACTTTATAAATTTTCAAAAACAAAAAAAATATTAGAAAAAAACTACTTTGAAATGTTAAAACAAATTACTTACTTTTCGAGAAAAAAAATTAATAATATTCCAGTAATATTTTTATCACTGTATTCTTAGGCCTGAAATTCACCAGAAAAGAAAAATTTTTGTGCACTAAACTAAACGATTTAAAACAAATGCGCGTTATATTAAATTGAAAATACTGGAGGAGGGTTAAATGTTGTACAAAGTGGGTGGTTTTTATCGGACACACATAAATATATTTGGTATTATCGTACACTAATCTAAAACCAGATAACTACTGATAACAAACTAAATAATTCATTTGGTTTATATAGTTTAATTATTTTGCATATAATTTCTAGTAAGCGTTTAAATATTAATTAATTTAATATGCAATTGTTTATAAAGAGAGTTCGTTCAATAATCAAGTTGGAGTTATTTCGAATTTTTAAGAATTCAATCAATTTTTAATAATTTTTAATTTAATCTTAGCAAACTTTGCCCACCTATTCATTATACCATTATGTATTTCGACAACAAAGTAATCATCATCAATATGAATTAGCTAATCGTAACTATCGCTGGGATGTATTACTCGTTGCTAATTTGGTCGGCTGTTTTTGTGCATGTCTCACCGTTGTTTGATAGTATCACACCGTTCGGAGATATAGTTACGATTAGCTAATTCATATTGATTATGACTAATTTGTGGTCGAAATACGTATTGATAAGATACGAATATAATTGATCTACAAATTGGGGCAAACTTTGAAATTCAATTTCAAAAGCCTAAAGTTCTGTTTGATTGTTTGTAATAATATTTATATTTCAAAGGGTGTGTATGTTTTTAAAAGTCTTACGGATTTCTAAGGGATAAAAAACAACACCAAACGAGGAGTCCGTATATTATTAAGGTGAATATATAATAAAATGTGAAAAAGTACCAGAAATTGAATATGCTTCCCTATAATATATAAATATGTTTTCCTATTATGAACATTTATATATATATATATATATATATATATATATATATATATATATATATATATATATATATATATATATATATTTATGTTACGGTAGATATTGTAGATATTGCGGCAAATGTACACATTTTCCGGTAAATGTGCACATTTGCCTCCTCGTTTGAGTAATGTGCATTCAACTAACATTTACAATTTCAAAGAAGGGAAATGTACATTGAATTCACAATGACCATGTCGTTTTGGTAAATGTGAGCATACAAAATACGAAATCGCAAAATACGAAATAGAGATATCGATATGGGTCGAGTTGGGTTGGGTCTGGTTGGGTTGGGTCGAGTTAGGTTTGGTCGAGTTGGGTTGGGCCGAGTTGGGTTGGGTCTGGTTGGGTTGGGTCGAGTTGGGTAATTCCTGGTTGGGTTGGGTCTGGTTGGGTTGGGTATATATTTTATCATCTAATTTCATCATGTTTTAGCTCTCTCTGTTGGAATTTTGCATATTTTTATCGTAATCGTGCCAAAATTTTCCGACTTTTCTTAAAACATGAAGATAAGAGCATACATTTACCAAAACGTGAAGGCAAGAGTACACATTTGCCGGGAAATGTACATATACATTATATTCAGTTCACATATACTTAACTTTTTGGGAAATGTACACATTTTACGGTAAAAGTGTAAATTTACCGTAGCATATATATATATATATATATATATATATATATATATATATGTATATATATATGTTCTATATATTCTATATATATATTCTACCCTCAATATTTTCTCAACTTTCGGTAGGTGTATATTATTGTAGTCCCACCTATAATATTATGTTCTAACATAATATGTTAATATTATGTTAGAACAAAACTTTGATACCTGTACCCTTGCCCTCCCCCTCCCCCTGACTGTTTTCATAACACAAACTTTTTTGTTTTTTTTTTTAAATAATAATTTTCATAAAAGTTGTATTGTTTTATCAATTGAAATTGATTATTGTTTTGTAATTTTTTTTATTAAATTAATTTACAATAATTTCATATCACATTTTGAAGGTTTGACAAGGCAATAACGAGAACATCATTGATTTGGATTGTTGGTAAGACTCGATAAAAATTAGTGCAAAATTTTTGCCATGTAAAGTATACAATTTTTATTTAGAAAGATTGTTTAAAAACTTTGAATCATAAATGGTAATCTATTTTGTCCATGGAGAAAAACAACCCACATAAATTATTTTAAATATTAGAATATTAAAGTTGCAATTATTTCTCTAAATATTTGAGTGACTGAAAATATGGTCAGATGATAAATAATTGTAGGAAAATATATTTTCTACAACTTTACTTGTGATAAAATTCTTGTATTTTGCTAACATTTGGAGAAAAATTCCACTTTTTATATTTCCCCGTACTTCTAAGCCCATTGACTGATTAACGAATGTGACCTTTCAAATGGACATTCAAACAAATTTAGGAAAAAATGCTTCGTTGTTAGATAGATAGATTGTAGAAGCTGCACTGGACGGGCTAAATATCGACCATAAGGTCCATTGCGATGCCTAAGGATGTGAGGATGTGAGTGGAGTGGAAGGACTTTTTTATGTTTAGACTAGGAATTGGTAGGATATGTTACTGCACCCGACTATGATAGGAACTATACCGATATTTATCTGGAGTTCGTGAAGGAAACTGCAAAAAACCTTCTCAAGTTGATTCGTCGTTACAAAGCTTGCCTTTTTTGAACGTTATAGTTCATAGAAAAAAACCCATTTGACCCATAATTATGACCCATGGAATTATACTTTTTGAATCTCTCTCAATAAATATAAAACGGAAATATTTTGAGTGTGTGTGTTTTTGTCCGAATTGTTTGCGGAAAACTATGGGATGGATAGCGAAATAATGATGAGAGAAGATCCTAGGTAAATTTTCCTCCAAAAAGAAAAAACTCTCAAAAGTTCAAAATTCCAAACCTTTCCAGAGTTATAGCTCTTTTCTGACGGCTAGATATCTAATATAATTTATAGTTTTTATAGAAATACCTGTATAAACAAAATTTTGGAAATAAATTATTTGTCAACAAATTTAAAATATAAAAAAATTGACGTTTTGAGCTGTCAAAAAAAAATAAAAATTATCATTTGACATAAATTTTCCTAAGCACTCTATAAGAATTTTTTGAAGAACGGACAACGCCAGGCTTTTTTCTGCTAGTATTATATAAAATAAAACCTATTTTGACATGGAAATGGAAACCCGAATTCAAAAATCAAATATTCTATAACAAAAAATGCACTAAAAAGTAAAAAAATAATTGCATATTCTTGTGCCAATTTCAGTTCACCTAAGCAAAAATTTATATGAACAATTATTGTTATTTTTGGAGGCGGTGTCAGCATAGAGAAATTCACATAACTTTTGGACACCGCCTCCAAAAATAACAATAATTGTACATATATATTTAAAAATTTTTGCTTAGGTGAACTGAAATTGGTACAAGAATATGCAATTATTTTTTTACTTTTTAGTACATTTTTTGTTATAGAATATTTGATTTTTGAAGTCGGGTTTCCATTTTATCAAAATAGGTTTTATTTTATATAATACTAGCAGAAAAAAGCCTGGCGTTGTCCGTTCTTCAAAAAATTCTTGAAATCTATGCAGCAGTTTAATATTTTATTACCGGGACAAGGAGACTATGAAAAACTAGTTATAATTCGAATAAAATTACTTAATTAACTAATTATTATTTTCAATCTATACAAATCATACCTAATATTAAATTATAGCATATGTTATTGATAGCCAAATTAATGTATTAAATTATAAGAGATAACACATATGCGTATTAAGGATGTACGAGCACTAGAGCTTCAAAAAGATGAAGGCTTGATTTTTTTTACATGTAGTTGAAGTACATATAAATCAATCATAAAAGTTTAAGGGCAGGTGGGGGGGGGGTTACGCGGGTGTTGAATTAATTATTTAATATTAAAGTTCGAGTTTTAATGCATTGCTCTTATGAAGAACCCCGTGAGCGTCGACATATTTTGCAAATTTTCACTTGGAATAAAATAAGACGAATAAAAAAACTGAACTCAAAAGAACCGAGATTTCGGGTAAATTCAATTTATGTCGGCGGGAGCTTAATTACCCGAAATTGCAGTTTTTTTCCTTAAATATTTTTTTTAGGCCCGTCATACCGAAAATATTGAATTTTCTCCATTTAACTTACGACAAAAAATAATAAACTTTATTGTGGACTTTATTGTATGTACTATATAAGATTTTGACGAATTTTATAAATGGACTATATCTAGTGCTCGTACATCCTTAAATTAAATATATTACTTTGAAAAATTTACTATGGCCACAAAAGTAATGCTTATTTATTCCAAATTTTATAATTGATTTAGGTACTTTATATTCATTCGGTTTTCCAAAAAATGTTTCGGATAAAAAATTGTTCATTATAAATATGCTATAAACTTTTATCCGAAACATTTTTCCAATAAATATGTTTAAAAAACTAAACACCGGCAACGAAAAAACGCACGAAACCAGTTGGAAGAGCCTTGTAAATATTTCTCGTAGTCAAAGGCATGGATTTGTTACAGTTTTGCTTTGTGAATCGCAGTTGGGTCTGCGGGAAATATTTACTAGGCTCTTCAAACGTGCTTTTTTCAAAGTCGAATTTTAGTTTTTTAAACTTTTTTATTTCAGACTTTTTAGTATAATATTAAAAGTTTGTGAATTAAAACCATTCATTTTTGTGAAATTTTTGTTTTTGCTTAGCGAATTATTCAAGTCATATACGCCATGTTGAAGACGAAGCTAATGATACCTCATTTGTCAAAATATAATAAGATGTTTCGGAGCTACACAGAAACAGATGAACACATTTACTAAAATACATATACTGCTAAAATCAAAACCCTCCGTAGTCGGGTAAAAATAAATTAGACATTTTCGGAATCTGTGAACTACAACCTTTCATTGGATACCAAACTCAATACATTTATCAATTTTTTTTGCATAGATATGATACGCGGAACACTAAGCCGAAGATAACGGCACTACAATGTGGTGTGGTGCCGAAGAAATGGTGCCGAGGACATTTGTGAAAATATGATAAGTTGCTTAGGAGCTACACGAGAACAGATGAACATACTAACAGACATACATACATACATAGACTGCTAAACATATAACCCTCCGTAGTCGGGTGAAAACCGAATGAAAAAGGTACCAATTAACTAAAAAATTTGGAAAAATGAACGTTACTTTTATGACCCATAATACCTATCGACTCCAAAAGTTATTTATTTCATATTCATTATGATGCCCCTGTTTAAGAAAATTCGCTTACTCCCCGTGATGAGATTTTTTTGTTTTGGATGTGTTTATCTCTATAAGATACATATTACAAATATCTAATTTTATTGATCTAGTAACCCATTTCCATTCAAAAAATGTATCTATAACAATACTGTTGGGGTCAAATGTAGGTCTTTAATTATTAATACAATTTCTAACAATAAATAAATTTTATAGTTAGAATAAATTTTATTAATAATTAAAGACCTGCATTTGACCCCAACAGTATTGTCATAGGTATATTTATGAAAAATTGATTCATCAATAAATATAGGTTGTGCAAATTGGGTTGAATTATATTATAATTAATTATCATTTTTTGAATGTTGAATGGATGTATACACACACACACACACATATATATATATATATATATATATATATATATATATATATATATATATATATAATTGTTACAAATATATCATTTAATTTACATTGAATGGAAATGTTTAATAATTTAATAATTTTGGCAATAACAAATAATATAATGAACTAATAATTACAATATTAATTAAAAGAGTAAAAGATTTGTTATTACTTTGTTAGGGATGTTCGAGCACAGGAGCTTCAAAATGATTAAAGCTTGACTTTTACCAATTACATTATCAGTTAATAATACACCTCCGTATAATTGTAAGAGACAGTTGATATAAAAATGGACCATTAATAAACAGGTAAATAGTTTATTAGTCTAATGAGTTTTATCAGTTTGTTCTTGTTTTCAAAAAAAAAAAAAAACAAATTTAATTCATAATAAAAGCAATCTATTGAAATAGACCAATAAATAGATAAATATATTATCAGTTTTATCCGCTTGTTTTTGTTGATATAAGTAATTTATTCAGACAAGCAATCCATAATAAAACAAAATAAAGAGATAAATTATACTTCCTTGCGTTAAGTAACATCGAATATATATATATATACATATATATATATATATATATATATATATATATATATATATATATATATATATATATATATATATATGTATATATATCTTATATATATAATAAGATATTAAATACTTATTCTTAATATTACATTATACATATTCGATGTTACTTACGCAAGGAAATATAATTTATCTCTTTACTTTGTTTCAATTCAATGGATTAACGCAAGGATATCTTATATAAATAATATCTTATAAGGGATTATATATATATATATATATATATATATATATATATATATATATACAAAACTGTGGTGTGAAACACTCACACGACCTCTAAATACACAGTTTAATAAATGTTTTCAAACAATTCTTTTCAAACAAAAGTTGTGGTTTGTTTTATAGTAACTCATAAAAACAAACAACTTTTGTTTGAAACTTTTTGTCATGTATCCTATCTTTCTGGCATAAATACAAAATTTACGCCACATTTCGCCCCATGTATTTAAACACCAAAACTCGGGGATGTATGAAACAAAAGTTGTTTGTTTTTATTAGATAAACATATTTTTGGTATTTAAACATATTTTCTAACTTTCACCGTTTAAAAGATATGCAACAAAATTATAATATTGCATTCAATTTCCCCCTTTATACTAAGCAACTTTTGTCTGAAATATTTTTTTTGTCAAATGCATATTTAAAAAAAATATTTAACCAAAATTTGTGGAAACTTTTCATATGTATACCCCAAATACCACATAAAAGAAAAACATTGTATTATTTTTACATAATAATAAATAAGTTTCTATTAAAAAAACATTTTTAAAAACAAGCTTTTTATAGTAAAACTAATTTTCTACAACTTTACTTCTTATGTGTTTTTCGATTTATTCATTATTAAGAGAGATATACCAAATTTTGTGTTTCCCCCTGCCTCTAAACCCCTCTTTCCCCTTGTCGATTCTTGTCACGCTTACCATAAAAATGCATTGTCATCGAAACTGAACTAACATGTAAAAATTCAACTCCGTAGGATAAGAGGAAGTGGTTCTAATTCAGCTTGCAAGATACATACATACATACATACATACATTGCAAGTAAAATAAAAGCTTGTAAAATAAATGATTTGTTTTTATTGAATCGATTGTTTTCTCAAAAACAAATACCTAATATACATTTGAAAGAAATACTCCTACGTCTTTTTTATCTTGTTTTGAATTATCAGCAAATGTTGACTGTGACGGAGACTTTAAAAATGAAGTCTGGAAAATTTTCTATAACAATATGGTTCTCATAATTATTTTATAACAATAATAAATCAATTAGGTTTATTTATTCTTGTTAATCTATTGTTTTTTATTTATGTTTATTTGAACGGAAATTTTGTTTTTTAATCATGAAATTTGAGAAAGAAAATATATATTTTCGATTTTAAATATGTTCGGAAAGGCATTTCACTCGAAATTTAATTATATTCATTAGGTTTTTGGTTTATTCAAAATGTTTGGAAAAATTATATTTTGTCGTTTTAGAAAATAGGCAACGTATTTCAGATGCGTTATGTTCGCCGTACTTATACCAGCTGCATTGTTGAATGAACTCCGTTTACTTTCATTTTATCAAATTTTTTTTTACTGTGTAGGGATAATAAAGAAACAATAATAATAAATAATAATGATTTATTTGTGGTTCGAGTAATAATAATGAGAAAAGAATGTACATTTATGACAACTACGATTTTAACATACTCTAAATTACTTTAAGGGTTCCCATTGACTTGCAGTTATATCAGAAGACTGGGATTGTTAAATTATTCCTCATGGAATTATTTTTTTATTCTTTCTGAATACTCTCTCTCTCTCTCTCTCTCTCTACTGTATAATACCGAAAAATCCTTTGAGGAATATGTGGTCAGTCAGAATGTCACGAGGAATAACTGTAATAACTGACTAACATCAGTATTCGGAAAAATCTGTTTCGAATGGAAGTTGTTAGTATATTTATAATGAACAACTTTTATTTGAAAACCGAAAGAATAAAGCACAAATCAATTATAAAACCTTATAATGAACGCTACTATTGCTGGCGATTGTACATACACTCCCGTTCAATAAAATTGAACAGACCTGAAATGTTAATTTTCTTACATTTCATAAAACTCCTCACTTTTGTAACTTTCTGTATAATGATTCAAATATAAACCAATTTACTACAAGAATAATCCAAATTGTGAGAGACTAATTCGGTTCAGTTCTGTTCAATTTTATTGAACGGGAGTGTACATTAGAGAGAAAATGCGTAAGAAAAAGTGATTTGAACCATATACAGTCCAAATTTGGAGTCGTTATAACAACTTCAAAACTTTACAGTTGATTTGTATCGTATGCATTCGGTTTTTGTAAAAATGGTCTCAAATAGAAGTTGTAAACTTTTCGTACCGTTGAGATTTCAAAAAAAAAAGGAAAATTTATTTATCACATTTTCAAATCGATGAAAACTTTTGAAAACTAAATTACAAATGTGTTATCGTATTGTCATTTCTATCATCTTCTTCTAAAGCAGGCAGTCCCAACTTTCTCATGTAACATTCTTTCGAAACATTATACAAATGTTCACTCATTGATGAACCAGTTTGTTCCACTAGACTGTAGAATACTCCCTCTTTATTCTGTAATAATTTATACGGATGATCATATTCTACCATTTGTCCTGCGTCCATCACTAATACGTTATCTGAGTCCATAATTGTATTTAAACGATGGGCAATTGTTAATACCGTACAATTGGCAAATTTTTCACGAATTGTTTCTTGAATAAAACCGTCAGTTCTGAAAAATAAAACAACACAAAAGTTTTAGGAGGCAAGAGAGGTCTTGTTGGAATCTTTGATAGATTAAAATACAATTATTATGCTTCATTTAAGGACTAAGGTGGTTTATCTAAAGTGGAAAATCTATCAATGTTAAGACTGATTATACTTACTGTGGATCAACATTAGCTGTTGCCTCATCCAAAACTAATATTTTATTTTGTTTTAAGATTGCACGAGCTAAACAAATCAATTGTCGTTGACCAATACTGAAATTAGTTCCACCACTTTGTATTTCAAAGTCTAAACTTGGTACCGCATCTTTTAATTCAACTTCCTCCAATGCTGCCCATAAAGCACCGTCCGTATATAGACCGAATGGATCTAAATTAAATCGCATCGTTGCGCTAAACAACACCGGTTGTTGTGGAATAATTGAAATACGTGAACGCAAATCTTGTAGGCCAATATCTCTGATATTAATTCCATCGATAATAATATCACCCTCGATAATTGATAAATGGAATAAGGATGATATTAAGGATGACTTTCCAGCGCCAGTTCGTCCCACAATACCAATCTATTGAAATAAAAGATGCATATATTGGTCGTGTTTAGAATAGTTAAGTTCTTAGTAAACAAAGTTAATTAGTCTAAAAAAACACTTTTAATTCTAATTATCTAAGTTCATCGTGTCTCATTCAGGACATACTTACTAACTTCTTAGCAGTGTTGCCAAATGGGGAGATTTCCCCTAATTTAGTGGATTTAATAATATCACATAATGTATGTTATTAAACTTATTATAATTATTAATGATTCAAATATAATCATTTATCATCTTACATTTTTGGCCATCGGTAGTCTATTGGTCAGTATCCCCGCCTGTCACGCGGGAGATCGGGATTTGATTCCCCGCCGGAGAGCCAAAAATATCAGATTATCAACCTTTAATAAATTAGAAGATAAGTTGAAAGATATAAATTATCTTTATTGAAAATATAGAATGAGTGTCTGAATGTTTGTTTATAGCTACCAAGGTACTTTACAATAACAATTACCGTGGTAACTTGGGGAGGATATAGTTGAGGAGCAATGGTTTCTAAAAGAAAGCATAATTGATTTTAGGAGCGTACCGCTATAACATCATGTATCGACTTTAAATACAAAAATATGTCACTCTGGTAGCACTTAGTAAAATGGCGTCACAATCTAAGTGGCATAGTAGCTGTTAAAAGTCCTGTCAAAATACTAAGTTAGATACATTTAGTTTTAATCAATACTTTCATATAGAAGTTTTAATTAGTTTAAACTTCTATAAATAGGACACTAATTGTTTCAATAATTTTCAGTAAATGTTATTCAGGAGTGATAGCCTCGTGAAAATAACGTACAGTCATGGGATATTTTTTATTCTTGAATCGGTTAGTTAAAAACACAAATTATCCTTACAGGATATCTGGATACGATTTTGACTCCTGGATTCCTCTAGAAAGACCTATGCTATCTTGATCTACAAATGAACAGAGGTCTTAAATTATGCTAATAAAAACTGAAAATAGTTACCTTTTCACTGGGATTTATGTTCAAAGTTAAATTTTTCAGAATCGCTGGTTCATTTACATCATACTTCATATACAATTTATTAAATTCTAAATCACCTTTTTCTGGCCATGTAGTACGTAATGCTTTGTCTATGGACAAAAAAAATGAAAGGACATTAAAGATAAAAACCATTTTTCAACTCAAATTCTATTATAAATACCTTTTGGTGTTTCAATTGGACCTTCTGTTTCCAGTTTTGTATATTGTAACATTCGTTCAACACTGGTCATTTGACAAACTACTTCTACTGACTGTTTAATACCATATTGGACCATATTTATAAGAATCATACATTGCGATAACGCTAAACCCACTTTACTTGCCGTAAAGAGTACTAAAATTTAAAAATAAAACAAATGAAAATAACAACTGACTGAGTTAATTGCTTAAATAGCTGGTATATATAGAATTTATGAAAAAAGTTTCAAACAAAAGTTGTTTATTTAAAATAAAAAAAACATTTTGTGTCTTTTAATTTTTGTTCTATCTCTTACGGTTTCAAATATGGCCAGTTTTTCCCATTTTGCCCAAACATGGTGCGATTTTCCCCATTCCCTAACTTGACCTTACTTTTTATTACCGAAAAAATAACTTTTTGTCATTTATTATACCTTTAAAAATTGTTTGTGGGTGACATTGCAAAGCTTGCCGGGTTTTTGCTAGTTTTTCTGTAAGAATAGCAGATTAGAACTTACAATTTCCACCAATTATAAAGCTGAACATAACAACGGCTAAAAATATTACACATAATATATCGACCCAAAGTCCTAAAGCCACACCACTTGCCACAAATAAATACCATGATGATGTATGTAAATCTTGATGTAAATCAAATTCAGTGCGTAAAGCATTTTGAGCATTACATGCTCGAATTGTTGCTAATCCTTGTAACGATGAGCTGGAATGTGAGAATACTGGACTTCTAGCTGTAGGAATGCACAGTTTAAATTAGAGTACGACCAGTTTAAAATTTTTGTTAGCTAGGGCTGGGAACACTTCTAAAGAAAATCTCTAGAGCTAATAAGTGTATTGTAAATTAATATTAATATGAAAAATTAATTAATCCCGCTGGGAATTAATCCAGGAACCCTGGATATCGGGCCCAGTGCGTTAACCATTAACGAGTCGATTTTTTCATACCATTGAAAGTATTAATTTGTTGTCAAAAAAAATAATTCAAAATCGGTTCATAAATGACGGAGTTCTGAGGTGACACACATTAAAAAAAAAAAATACAGACGAATTGAGAATCATCCTCCTTTTTGAAGTCGGGTTAAAAAGAAGTATAACTTCTTAAGTGCGTACATAAATACACACACGCACATTTTATTTAAACTCAATAAACTATACTGTTTTGTGTTATTGCCCAACCCTGCTGCAAGTTCTGTGTATAAGTACTTACAAATGCCTTCTAAACGTTTTAAATCTTGTGCAGTGCTAATAAATATCGTACGGACTTTTATAAAACAAATCACTAAAATTGCTGTAGGTATTAATAATATTGGATTTACAACCGATATTAACACTAAAATTCCAACCATTACTGAAAATATCTAGAACAAAATTGACCTATGTTGTATTTAAAAAATATGAATGTAAACATACGTATATGTAGGCACTGAATAAAATTGAATGCTCTCTATAGAAAAAATAAATAACGAAACATACCTGTGTACTATCAATCAATGCTTTTGGTAGTAATTCATCCACAGCCCCAGTATCCTTCGAGAATCGATTTAGAATACGTCCAATTGGATTCTTGTCAAAGAATCGCATTGGGGCTTGTAACAGTTTATTAAACATTTTATTATGTAAGTTGATGGATGCATTCATGCATATTCTATAAAAATATACAGAACGTATTGATGTCCCAAGGATTACCAAGACTATAAATCCTGTATAGATGTAAACAGCCTGATTTGTTGACAACAAACCAAACGAATTGTCATCATAATCGTATGAATATCCATTGTCACTTCGATTTGATGATATAATTGTACCATTTATATCGAAAATTTGTGGTGCTATTGAATCTTCGTACCGTACTTGTTCTAAATTAGTCCTAAAACACACAGAATTCTTTAAAGTGTGACAAATTACTTCTATGGGTCTAGATGTTGGGTCTAGATGTTGCTTTTACCAAGAAAAGTTCAGGAAAGAAGAATAAATTTCTTGGAATATTTCAGAGCTAAGACTGTTTCAAGACTCAGGACTATTTCAAGACTCAAGACCCATACTTTGGAGGAACCTTCCGGAACTTCGACCAAGATACTCGACCAAGTATCTTCACGGGAACTTTAACCGCAAAAGATACAAAATCTGCATTGGCCTGGGTAAAAATAGACTGAACGGCAACAGACGAGCGCATTCTTACGGAGCATTGTCGATTCAAGAGACACCTAATGGACTACGATGCTCTCATACACAAAATAATAAAATGTCTAGGAGTCTACCAGATACGTTCAGGGGAGCTACCATCCCTAGATCCAATCCAAATATTGTAATTCCTGAAAGAAACGGAGCTGGATGAGGTGCTCTAAGACGAGACCATACCTCGTTAGGCACTAGATGGGGGGAGCACCAAAGATTTGGCTGCAGTGCACCAAATTTCCCCCAATATTATTCAATCATTCATCATGAGTCAATCTGATTAAAAGCACGTTGTGCTTAGCCAAAGTTTCCTCATTGTATTAATATATAGAGCATTTTAGAAGTCACGACGTTTGGGAAACAACAATATTTCATAACATATTATAAACCTTAGCGGAGGATTCACAAATGGAAGAATTCCCCCCCCCCCCCTTCTGAATTATTTAAAACATTTAAACCAGTCCAAGTGATCGAGCGGTCTAAGCCGTTATGTCTGCGCAGTATACCTACTTGGAAACTCGGAGTTTATGGATTCGAATCCCGACATCGACAGTTTATCAATTATTAAGAGAAAAAAAAGGGGCGGTTAATTGACTAAACTGTCGGCGTATGGACAAGGGCGAAGTAGCCGGCTATGCTTGAGAAGGTTGTCTGCAGTTTCCTTCACGAACTCTAGATGAATATCGGCATAGTTCCTATCATAGTCGGCTGCAGCCGCATATCCCACCATTTCCTCGTCTATACACAAAAATTCCTTTCACTCCACTCACACCCTCACATCCTTATACATCACAATGGACCTTATGATCGAAGTGTAGCCCGTCCAGGGTAGCCTCTACAATCTATCTATCTATCTAATGCGAATTAATTTTGTTAAATTCTCAAAATTAGTTATTTTCTTACCAATATGATAGCCAATAATCATTGCCACTACAAACGACTTGTGCAATAACTATAACCAGAAACATTAATATTCGTTGACAAATATTTCCGCCAGCTTTAAAGTAATCAAAGTATAATTGACTATCCAATGTGCCACTTTCCATTTCTTCTTCAGACATTGGCATATTTTCGACAATGCCGGATGGACGACCATCTGAATACTTAAAAAAAAAAAAAGAAGAAGTTATTTACATTTTATTCTTTTGAAAATTAGTGTAGTTTAATCAATTACTCCAGTATTTTGTCTCGTTAATTTTGGAATAAAAATCTCCTTCTCTTCCTCCACTTCCACTTTTTTATCATCACTGCTGTCTAAATATTTTATGAATTCTAATTTCTGGTTCATTAATTCTGCATATGATCCTTCAGCTTCAATCTTTCCCTAAAAAATTACATCATCTTAGTTTTTTTTTGCTATTCAGTTCCTTTCTTTTATCGAAGATTTAATTTTTTGTATAAAAGTTTTTATTTTTTGCTTTTCAGTTACTTTCTTCTTTCGTCGGTTCTATTTTTTGTTAAAAAGTTTTTTTTATTAAATGAAAACAATTATATATTTTTCATAGTTGTATTGTGAATAATAATTGTGAATAATAAATATTCTCGAAAGACTTTATATTGTTCCTGTCACTCAATCAATCGCTCATCTGTGCAGGGGAAAGGAATATCAAACTTGGGAGTCACAGATGTGGCAACACAAAACACCTACTAGATCACTTACATTTTGCATAATAATAATATGGTTAACATTTTGTAAATGTTGAATTTGATGTGTCACCAAAATACGAGTTGCTCCGTGTAAATATGAGTTTATACATGATTGGAATAGTGCTTTGCCCACATGCGTATCGACAGCGGATAATGGATCATCCAATAAATAGATATCTGCATCACGATACACTGCTCTTGCCAAATTAATTCTTGCCTTCTGGCCGCCACTCAATGAGGCACCTTTATCACCAATTATAGTTCGATCGCCATATGGAAATTGTATAAAATCTTGTTTTAATGAACAAACTTCTACAACTTTTCGGTATTTTCGGCGATCATATTGTAATCCAAAAAGTATGTTATTCCGTACCGAACCCACAAATAACCAAGGTTCTTGACAACTGTACGATACTAATCCACTGACATTGATTGTACCATCACTCGGAATAATTTCTGCGAGAATTGCATTTAATAAAGAACTTTTTCCAGAGCCAACGGGACCAATAATTGCACATAATTCACCGGCACGAATTTTTGTTGTAATATTTTGTAATGTCGGATAACCTTGTACCCATGAAGCTGTCACATTTTTTATATTTACTTCACCTGGTTTTATATCTTGTGTGGGGATTTTCGTGGTCGGATCAGCACATACGGCTTCTTGTTCTTCCAATAAGAAGAATGTTTGTAAACGACGGACTGAAACCATCATTTCGGCACCGAATAATATCGCTGTTGGATAGTATAATGCCATTGTACATTGTAAAATATTGAAGTATTGAGCCATGGCAAAAGCTACATCGGCTGTTATTACATTGCCCATGTATGTAAATGTTACTGCGGCTATAAATATGGTTGTACGTTCAGTGAATACCATACTCGCTGAGTTTAAACCTTTAATATACGAGGCAATTCGAATTATATTCACTTCTTTCAATCGAGCTAAACGAACAAATTCTTCAAAAGGTTTCTCCCATGCATACATTTTAATGACTTGAATTCCCGAGACGATTTCATTCATTAAAATTACTCTGCTATCTGTTAAATTGGCTATTCGCAATCGAAGTTTAGCGCCAATTTTACCCACGTATCCTAAAATAAAATAAGTTTGCATGATTTCAAGTTGAGTGAACGTTCTTTTTGGATTAGAAATACGATCCTACAACAATTCATCATACTAAAACTTTAACAGTTTTTTTGTAATACTTTTCCAAATAGAATCCAAAAAAAAAAGAATGATCTTACCTTGAACGGGTATAGTTTGTAAGGCTAAAAGTAAAACACCAGCGAATGCAGCATAATTCAAACTTTGCCATAATAAATATGTGATTATTGCAACTTGAAATGGCAAAATTGGAAAATAATATATAAATATAAATACCATATCAAAACGATTGACGTCATTTGATAGTAAATTTGTGATTTGTCCATTTGATGTTTTCGACATTGCAGATTGATTCAAGCGTAATATCTAAAATTAATTAACATATTTCTGATCAATTGAATTTTTGACGTGATACTTCTTTTGGCACATTTTGATAATCCGATCAGAGTGTTTTGATCGATGTAACACTGACAACTCTCCTGCAATATTGCACAGTGTTTGAGAGACATTCAGTAAAAAACTATTCCATACAGTATATAGACAAAATTTATATATACATACATTATATGCTTAAGCGAAAGTGGTCTGTGGCCCATAGTATACAGCTTGTATTTTAAAAATCTAGAAAATTAGTGCATCTATCACTGTCTATGCACAGTATACCATGATATAATTTACTTTGTTACACCCAAACTGCACTCTACAGGCAGTGGAGCTAATACGTGCCCACCAAAGACTGATCTAAGACAGTGCATAGCATAGCAATACACAGAACTATCAAGTGACCAACCAGATCTCCAGATCTATCTCCTAACAACTTTTTTATGTGGGATTTACTCAAAACAGAGATTTATTCGCGGAAATACCTGAAAATTGTGCGGATATTTCTCCTCAAGTGGTAGAAAATACCCGGGTAAAGTTTTACAATCGACTAGGATATTGTTTAGCAAATAATGGAAGAATATTCGAATAGTTGGTTTACAAGTTAGTATGAAAATTCTAGTTTTTGTTTTTGTGGGGTATTCTTTTTCTTTTAATTTGTGTAGTTTGTTGCTTTATGTTAAACTGTTAATAGAATACTATCATTTATTTTTAAACAATCCACATACCAATAATAAGAAATATTGTAAAAAAAATTTTCAATTGTAAATAATGCAAAACCTTTAGAATAGACGATGGACATGCACAAATATGTACTGAGAACTATATGGACAAATGTCTGTGGTGAGAACGTATCAACCCCGCACCCGCTTTTAATCCAGCTTAAATGTAACAAAGTACACCATATAATAGTACACTGCATGTAGACCGCGATAGATACACTATACATTGTTTCCATTTTGGCAGTGGCATGGGTGTCCGCCAAGAAAATTTTGCCGCCCTCTTATCTAGGTATTTCAATTTAAAAGACTATAATATACAGTAATTCTAAAGAACTTTTCGGCAAGAACAGTCATCATTATTGTGTATTGTACAGGTTACAAATAAAAAAGTTTACATTGATATAACAGATATAGAACACTTATGATTATACCATGACGATCAAGAAGATTAAGTTATTAGCGAATTGAATATAAAACGCAAATCGACTTCCAATTAGAACAAGAACGATACTGTTAATATTTATATTTTTATTGAAAAATAACATACTTGTTAGAATTAAAAACAAAACCTCTGTCCTTAACTAAAACTTTATTTGTCTACTTTTTTTAAGCGCAAAGTCTTTTATTGCACTATCAAAATATGAAATGGTTGAAATATTTACAAGATATTATTATTATTTATTGTGGAATTTTGCCGCCCCTGCAGCTCCCACTACGCTACGCCACTGAATTTTGGGTCACTTTAAAATACACGCTGTATAGCTGATCTGATAACTTAGAATTACTAGAATACACTTAATAAAATACTAAGTACTGTACCTTTCGATATAAAACTGAACAACATGCAATTCGAAGTCGCATTCCCAATAATGATCGTTGTTTATTGGAATGATTAACAAAAAATGAGTTTAAAAATGAATTTAATAATAACAATCCTGCCGCATAATAAACTTTCACGGTCATTGTATTCGTTGATTCATCAACCTCATTGAAACATTTTATCAATATTCCTAATAAAAATGGTGACATTATTCTAAAACAAAATAATAATAGGATCATTCAAACTTAATCTTGTAAGTATCTCTATGTAGAAATCGATAAAAAGTATTGGGAATATTTCGACGACAAAATAATAATTGCAGGATAATTGCAGTTTGCGAAAAGAGAGTTGAGTGTCAGAGCTGCCAATTTAAGTTCCATGGTTTATTATGGTCCAGCGATTTATCGATTTGGATACGTAAAATAATGTGGTTTCAGCAATAAATTCTGATGTTTGGAAGGTTGTGTACCTAAGACTGGACATTTACGTGTTTTAATCAAAGTCTGCCTAGGTATTCAAATAGGTTTTTCCTTTAATAATATATACTTTAATATCCTAAAAGTTATATCGTTTTGTTAGTTTGACTATGTTGTTTTCAATTATACACTACTCCCAGAATCCCTTGCGGATAACAGTTGAGTAAATGCAGTAACAGTAGTGGAGGAGAAGTCAAAGTTTGACAAATAAGCTTTTCTACGCCTGTTTAACGCCCCTAAGGAACCCACCCCGTCAATTTCTATCCTCAATCTCACTTGGTTCGTTTCAACTAAGAGGTGACGAAGAGAGAGGTTTCCTCTAAGAGTTGTGGAAGTTATTGAACCTATCTGTCGTCTGAGCGAATGATATGGCCCAACTTCACTTAAATTGTTTTACCTCTGGCGAAGCCGAAGGATATGTATCTCATTCAGGATTTATAGATGTCAGAAGGACTAAAGGATATGGCATCCGTTACATCCCAGGAATGCGTTGTCCTTCAATCTCATGAGGGATAGATGCCAACCCTATGAGAGACACTGGCCACTGCAGAAAGTCTGCAGTTGCCCGCAATCACACCAAACCCGAAATGTGGTAAGAACCGGAAAGGTCCTGAAATGAGTCAGGTTGACCTTGTGGCAGTATATTCGTTAGGCTTGTCTGCAGCCTTCTGTAGCTTTCCATTTTCTGTTCATAGACTTATCCACCCAGTTGTTAAGAGCATATGAAGTCCTAGATTCTAATTATTCCTAGATTACTTTAATATCAACAATATTTCATTTGTTTTAAAAAATTTTCTTGATTTCTAACGGTGACCTAATACGTCCATAAGTTAATTCCGACAACTAGAATTTGGATCACAGTTGAAAAAAATATTTCAGCATACAAACAATTATCTTATAGCTGTCTTAACATATTTATTTTGATCACGCGACATACTTACCGAAATCCGCATTCAATAATAAAAACAAATATAAACTGTAGAATCATTGATCCATAAAACGTTTTCAATAAAGCTTTTAATAAGCTTGGTTCATATTTGGGATTTTTAACTCTTTTCAATAGTTCTTTATTCCAATTTCTATAAATAAAAATAATTTTTTTTAAATTTGTAAATTTGTAATGAAAAAAAAACCGTAATCCTTACGCTTCGAGTTTATCCCCAAGAATTTCCGATTTATTATGATCTTGAGTTTCGTACAAGTCACGTATTTCTAATGTTTTTCTGTATCCTTTATAGAATAATTTTAATAACCATCTGAAAAAATTCCAAGAACAAATATTATTTCAATAACTAATTGAATAAAAATATCAAACAAAAGCGAGGCCAACAAAACGGGGTAAGTTAATTTCGCACTTTTTTCAGGTCACAAAGTATTAACATGGATGAAAAGAAAAGTACTTGGCCTCTGTCAATTTGTATAGCGTGCATTCATTGGAAAAGTAAAGTTGAACGGGGGAAACATAGATATATAGATAGACCGATACATCTTGGGGTCTTAAAAGTATTGAACATCGACCTTATGGTCCATTATGATCCCCCTTCTACCTCAGCCTGACGAGACTCGCTTCTCCCATATATTGGCCAGGAGCTTGCTTATCAGGTCTTCCAGAAGATTCATATATTCGGGATGAGATGCACCGAATATCAAGTATCTGCTGTAACCTAGAGGTTCGCAGTTAAAGATAATGTGGCTGACGTTTCTTCCTCCTCGCCACACAATCTGCACACAACGACCCGCTATGGAGTCCCATTTTGTACAGATGCTTCCGCAGGGGATAATGCCCGGTAATGAATCCGGTAACCCTCCGCAGTAGCATTCTGTTCTGCCTCAGTGCATCGAGAGATAGCCTCTTTCTGGCACTCTGAAGCAGTACCTTCCCGAGCTCTTGCCGCGGTACTTTTTCCCAGTGATCATGGTGTTTTGCATTAGACCACACGGGAGAAACATAATGCAATAATTATATTTTTTTTCCATGCATCCGTGCCAAATGGTATAAATTATCTTTTAAACGGTGTAAGATACGGAACATCTTTAAATAAATGTTTATCTCATAAAAAATAAACAAGTTTTGTTTGAAACATTTTTTCATACATCCCATAGTTTTGGTGTAAATGTGGCGTAAATTTTGTATTTACGTAAGAAATATTGCAAACATGAAAAAAAATTTCAAACAAAATTTGTATGTTATTATGAGTTTTTATAAAATATTGTTAAATCTGTAGATAGTTCAAAAGGAAGCCTGTTTATCCGGTAACTTCTTCTAAATCACGCAACGGATTTTGAAATTTTGAAACGGTTTTCACCATCATGTATATAATTTTTTCCAGAAAGTTTATATGTATAGTATATCTTAATTAAAATTTCGTATGCGTAAATAACCGTGCGAAGTCGGGCCCAAGTCGCTAGTTATAATATAAACAAACATCTTTTGTCCGAAAATTTATTTAAAACTGTGAAATTTGCAATGTAAACGATACTTTCGAACCGACAATGTATCTTAAAACAAATTCCGACAGTTTTTGACTTCGACAATATTTACAATAGTATTAAAGATGTATTACTCCAAACTATTTCCATTTTAATTTAGCATTTTCCATTTTAAATATGTTCAAAAAAGGCATTTTACCCACCATTGAAATTATTTTAAATAATGTATTTGAAGGTCATGAAAATGTTTATATTAAGTTACTTCACTATTTTCCATAATAAGCGATTACACTTTACAAATATTTATGCTAAATTTTTGATTGTATTGTATTCAGAACATGTGCGGCTATAAATCATACTGTTTTTTTTGTTTTTTTGGTTATACATAAAATGAGTGAAATAAAAGTTATCAGTTTTTATGAAATGAGCTTCTCTATTTCAAGATTTTAGCGAATTTCCTCCAACGGAAATGCAGCAATTATTTTTGTACCAATGATGGAATTTTATAAAAATTTCTTCAAATGTCCATCGATCCTACCTACTAGATCACTATCGTTAAAATTTTTATATATGAGTATGCATATTCAACATATCAAGATATATATACGTTTATGTATCTATTTTATTTTTATTGAAATGAAATTTGGTATTTGAGGCCCTTTTGATATTTGAATGGTCAAGTTCGTTAATGGGTAAATTCGGACAAAGAAAAAGGGTGTTAAGAGGGAGCGGGACACACTGAATTTGGCATTTCTCCTTTAATATTCGAAAAATTGAAAAATTTATAAGAATTAAAGTTGTAGGTACTTATTTTTAATATAATTTTGTTTCTTATCATTTTTCTGTTACACTAATATTTACAGTGTTTACAATTTAAGATTGAAAGATAAAATTCTTAATATCTTTGTTCACATTAAAGTTTGGGAAAAATGACCGAGTAGTGAATTGTAGCAAACATAATTTTGTACAACTTTACTCTGTATACATTTTTCGATTGTTCTAATATTAAGAGAGATATTTCATATTTTGTGTTTTATTCTTTCTCTATGCCCTCTTTCCCCTTGACCTATGTCATTTATTAATAATCAGATACGACATTTCATTTTAGCTAGAGAGTAATTGATGTATTCTATGGAAATTCGCTAATTTGACGCGGCTCCTGCGTAACGAATTTTTTTCTATTTCATAAAATCGGCAATGTATAGATAAAAATCTAAATTTTTGATTATTATTTTTTTATTATTTTTTTTATATTTTTTTTGATTATTATTATTTTCTATCTCATACCTATACAATAATTTTTTGAAAAAATCTAAAAAAAGAGTGTTTCTGTTTATTATGAAATGTACTGTACCTACTGTCCGGTCAACTCTAATTTGTGGTTCAAAAAAGGTTTTATTACTTAAGGTAGTTCCAGCATTGACTTATATAATCAGCACAAAAGACCGGTTTGCCTTTATTGTAACAAATACATATACACATATATATTGACATACATATATTTATATACAAATTAATGTAATTTTGAAAGAGAACAAATTTTTAAATTATTTTATGTCGAAAACAAAACGGTAAAACGCGATTTAAAAAAAAATTTATTTAAGAAATATTTATCTTTACTGTCCTAGTTTTTTTTAATATTTTGTTGAGTTTTTTTTTTAAATACAATGGGCAGATTCTTTCTTTGTTAGGCAAAATAGACCATACAACTTATGTACTACATCACATACAATATTGGGTTAGGCCTGACAAATCAACGCTGAATTTTACATAAAATGTGAAATATCTCGAAAACGGTGGGTTTTATCAAAGAAAATAAGCAATAAAAATTGGCCATGGAACATATTTACTAACTTCCATAGCTTAGTTCATAATCATTTTTTCTTAATAATAAATAAATATATTTATATATATATATATATATAAATAAATATATATATATATATATATATATATAAATATATAAATATATATATATATATATATATTTATATATATATATATATATATATATATATATATATATATATATATATATATATATATTTATATATATATAGAAATCATAAAAAATTCTATATTTTGCTAAATATTCATTTGATTTTCAAATTTTTCGATTTAACAAAATTTTTCTTTGTTCTATCCATGGGAAGTGTTAACGTAAAGAATTTCAATAAAAAAACTTTCGCCCATACAAAAATTTTTTTTCGACTAAACTTTTTTGACCTTACTAGGTCATTTTATTCAACTTTTGTGTTTTAATAGTAGTGTTACATTTATTTAATATTATTTTAATAAAGTATTTTTAAAAAAAAAGTATAACTTCTTACGTATTCTTTACGTTTTTAAAATTCATCCAAAAAACAAAATACAAGATAAATCTTACCCGAATGTTAATCTTGAAATAATATTCGCATCGGGTTTTGGATGAGATTTACCGGCATATGTCACAGAATTCATTTCTTAACTTAAAACTAAAAAAAAATAATCACTTAAACTTAAAACGAAAAAAAATGTTTAAAAAAAAATATTTTTTATAACTATTTTACTTAACAATGAAGTAACACTAAAAAGTTAAAGCTAAATAATTTAAATAATTAATTGTTTTTAAGATAATTATTTTAAATGTGATAAAAACGTGTCACAAATTACTTTTGTCACTTCTTGGGCGTTTGTAAAATTGTAAACTAAATTAAAATTTTACATAAACTTATACTTTACATAACTTTTATACTTAACATACAAAATATATATAATATCTTATCAATTTTTTCTTTTTTTTTTTTTACGATATGTCAAAAATATTTAAAATACCAAAATAAATATCATTGAAGAGAGACTTTATGCGCGTGTGTTCTAAATAACGTTAAACAATAAGAGGATCGAAAAACTTCATAATTATTCAATTGACCTCCTATTTTAAGAGCTACTATAAATGTAAAAACTATATGAGTCACGGGCGGCGGAAGACCTAAGATGGGTGATCTGAACCGCCATGTTGGAAAAAATTATTAATAATTTGATCTCGTCCTGGTTCTCGGGTTTATTGGTTCTAGTCTGGGAACTAAGCATATTTCATCAACTGCTTATAACCCTAATAGCAACGGTATTGTCGAGCGGTTTAACCAGGCCACTCAAAATTTCCTTAACATTCTGTCAAAAAAATTATAACTAGTATACACAATTTTACCTTAGATACGTCTAAGAGGGCATTCGTCTTGGACGCTCACTCGCTTTGAGCGCTCACGCTTATAAGCACAAATTATTGGTGTTCATGTTGGCCTACGAACGCTTAGAATCGATCAGAAAACATCGTTCGTTTTGGACGTTATGAGCGTTAATTTGTATTAACATGGTGACGTTTTATTTCGTCGGAAGTAACAGAAATCGTATACGTTTTACCAGATTTTGAATCATTTAAATCGATCGAAAATAATCTGGGTAAATAGTTAGCCATTTTTACTGATTTGTCAACGATTTTAATTTTAAGTACTTTAATAAATATGGCAAAAGTTTGGTTAGCTTACGCTCACGTAGCATTTTGATAAATAGTAAGATTTGGCGCTCACTCTTCTGTTGCCTTGTGGAGTAAGCGTCTGTGAGCGTGAGATCTACCTCACGAACTCAGCCGCAAGCTTGATTTTTTGACACTCACAGCGCTAAGTCGAACGCTGAAAACGATGATTGAGCGCACTGAAAGCGTGTGAGCGTCCAAGACGAATGCACCCTATTTTTACCCTCCACAGTTAAGGAAAATATTAGATAGATAGATTGTTGCGGCTGCCCTGGACGGGCAACACTTCAACCATAAGGTCCATTGTAATGCCTAAGGAGGATGTGAGTGGAATGGAAGAAATTTTTGTGTATCGGCAGCTATGCCGATATTCATCTGGAGTTCGTGAAGGAAACTGCAGATATCCTTCACAAGGTCGGTTACTTCGTTTAAATAGCCGGTTACTTCGTTTTGGTCCATTCGCCGACAGTTTAGTCAATTAACCGCCCTTTTTTAAGGAAGATATTAATCTATCTTCTGCAGATATATTATATGGCATTCCTCTTCGACTATCATACGATATCTTTGCAGAAAAGATTGATAGACATCATTCTGTTCAAAAATTCACTCAAGGGTCAATACTAAATTTTTTCCACTTAACGGTTCTCGAAAAAAAATAGGTATTTGCCAAAAGATTTGAATTCTTCAAAAACGGTTTATATACGGGAGGATCATGTCAAAGGTCTTTCTTACGTCTCACGTTTTTTCCATACGTCTCTTGTGTTTTTTGTCAAACGTTTTCATCCGGTTTTTCTTTGTTAAATAGTGGGGGGGGGGATATCTAAAGTCTATGTCTTAGTTTTCTTCAACATACATATGCGTGCCGTAAATAAAAATTTGGTTGAAATCCCAAATTACTGTCTTGTTATTTAATAATTATAGAGTAGATTTCAGGTTGTCCTGGTTCCACCAAATACTCCCCACTTTGTATTTTTAACCATGAAGAAATTTTGGTATTAAACAGGGTGTCCTTCAAAGGTCTTTAAAACGCTTCAACACATATTCTACGGATTAAAACAAGACGATTGGGCTAAATTTTCTCCTGTAAAAATTGCGTCGTTTGGGCACTGTACGCTCTTGAAGTTTCTGTTTTTAAATAGTTTTTTCCCTTTAAATGCGCCATTTTGAAAAAATTTGGTATGGTGATTTTTTTTATTATCAAAATTTTGATCATTGGCGTAGAATGTGGAGATTTTGATAATTCAACTTACGAACTTATTATTAATTGAAGCAGTATTTCGTCACACAAGAATGTTCGACCTACCATCAGTGTAATAGACATTTTTACGTCTAATCTTCAAAGAACTGATATAAAAAACGTTAAGGATGAAAAAGGACTAACATATATTGTTGTACAAACGTGCTCAGAGAGGAAGGAGGGCTGTCGATTGTAAAATGACTTTTCTCAATAAATTTTTTAATTTAAATAATGATAATTAGAAAATCAATATAAAAGAAAATAATTTTGCATTTAGTAGACTTTTTTGAATCTACTATACATATATATATTCGTACACAAAAATTAAACTTTTAAATCTCGCATTGTCTTTTATGAACCAAGTCATAAATTTGGAAATATAATCCATCCAAATAAAATTTTTATTTACTTAATTATCACATTTTATAATATATTCAAAATAGAAATTTTGTCATATACACGAAAATGGCTTCTGATATCATTTTTAATAATTTTATACGATTTACTTTAGAGATTAATTGTAGTCATAAAACAAATGTTACATAAAAAAAAAAGTCCTTTGGTCGGACTTAAGTAATCTCAACATGGAAATGACATTTTTGTTTTTATAAAGATTATCAAAGATAATAATCAAAGAGAACTCCAGGTTTCTGAGTTAAACATCATGATCACAATAGCAAAACAAGTAATGTAATAACTAACTGAGTTAATTGTTTGAATACTCAGTATATACTGAGTTGATATCAATGTTCGAATTGATAATACCTTTGTTGGGTATACCAATCACTATTCATAGTCGCCTTCGTTCGACTATGAATAGTATGTCATTTGCTCTTTGAGTATATAAAAAAAATTTTCAAACAAAAGTTGCTTATTTTAAAAGATTTTTTTTGTTATATCTCTTAAGGTTTCAAAGATAGGCTGTTTAGCCCATTTTGCCCAAACATGGTCCGATTTTGCCCATTAACGAACTTGACCTTACTTTTTTGCTCTAGAATACAGAAAAAATATTTCCGATTGGTATCCCCTTTCGTTCTTGAGTAATCGCGTCCACGGACAGACAGAAGGACATGCGGAAATGGACAGCTATAACGAAACTTTTTTCTGTGATCAATATTTTCAAGCGTTACAAAGTCGGAACTAAACTTAATATACCTTGGTTTATTTACATACTACTGGGTATAAAAATATACCCAAACAAAAACTCTAGAAAATACTGTTTTGGAATGCATCCAAGAGACTGTTCAGTGGCGTAGCTTCACCTTGCGGGACCCAGGTTGAAACTTTTTTTGGGGGCTCACCTTACATAACTCAAAATACACATCAATATATGATCATTGACAGGAACAATATATAGTATTTCGAGGAAATTTATTACAATTATTATCACAAATATTCACAATAGAGGTGAAATCAATGTAAATTTGTTTTTATTTAGAAAGTGAAATGACGATCGCAGAAATCTAACTTCAAAATGTCATACGCTGGACTTTTGCTACAGCAAACATTTTTACGGCTGCATCAAGATCATGCCTTAAGCTGCATTAACAATTTCGTGTTTTATGGATAATTTCCCACTTCGAAGGTAATTTTTAATTATTTTTAACTTCGAAAATGCAAGTTCAGCTGAAGCAACAGTGACGGGAATTGTTAAAAATAAGGCAGTGCAGACATCCTGAAAACTAGCTGACAAAACAGAATTTTCTGTAAACAACTGCGAGCTGTTTCACAGAATAACGTTTTTTTATACGACTTTTGAGCCAAACACGGAGACAACAATTGTTCATGAAATTTGTCACTGATGTAAAGATTATTAAAATAATCAAAGAGAACTTTAGGTTTTTTGAAATTTCATTTCAAGTTTTTTTGCCCCTATTCCTAGAACATTTATTTGTATTTTATAAATACGTATTTCGACTACGTATTTATAAAAGTATTTATGTAGTCATCATCAGTATGAATTAGCTAATCGTAACTATCCCTGAGATATGGATTCAGAGATATGTTGCTTGTTGCTAATTTGGTGCGGGTCTCACAATGATATTAAAAAACTTCTGTGTTTTATACGATTTGACTAAGGGTATGATCTGACCTGAGGATTATTTCAGTTGACTGACTAAAGGATTAGGAATGTGAAGAACCCCACCTATTTATTGACGGTATCCTTTTGTGACTATACGGCGTTGTTTTTGTCACTAAAGTGAGGGTATCGAAGCTAACCTTAATATTCAGGTATTAGATTTTTTTTGGAAATGGTTCAATTTTATTAAATCAGAATTCGGAATTGGGCCATTATCTAAATTCATTATCTGTTTTCTCAATTTGTATATGTAGATTCTTTCGTATACATCTAACTCTGTGGGGTTTTGTACCGATTTCAGTAGTTTTAAATTCGATTTGTCAATTTTGTGGTTGTTCTCAATAACGTGCGCAGCTATACATGGTTTTTCGGTTCTCACAAATTTCACATGAGCTAATTCATACTGATGATGACTACATTGTAGTCGAAATACTTATTTATAAAATGTCTTCATTCATCTTTCGACCAGCGACAACCGTAGAACTTATATCGCTGCAAGCTGCTTCAATAGTTGACCAGGATATTTGGGAGCCTCTGATCTAGAGGGCCCTGAAGATTGCTAAATGTAACACCCCCGCTAGCTACGCCACCGAGACTGTCTCTCAATGCACTCGACCTGAATAGGATAAAACTTCAAAAAGTTTTTGGATTCATCATCGGACATTATCACCTACGAAGGCATCTGCACACAATGGATGCCAGACAATGGATCTATTATGTACAAACTGTACGGCGAGGAGGAAGAAACAGCCAGATCATACAGTAGATAAAACTTATTCGGTGCATCACACCTAAAATATGAACGTTCTGAAAGACGAATTTCTGAGGCGCATACATATATAAACACAACCACTTATTTTGTCACACATTAAATAAAATTCTATTTATGATAGTTATGAATTTTCTACAAGTTTCTACAAATTATAAACTCGCTAAAATTCTTTAATGAAATATGTAATTTTCTAATTAGTAGACGGGGTAACGATTTGTAATTATGGCAATCTCGTACATTTCAACCAATAATAAAAAATATAATTACTCGTAATCGTAATGGTAATCGTAATTAAAATATAATTACGTTTCATTTTTTTTAATAATTATTTAAATACGCTAGTTTTATCAATTTCAGTAATATCATTTTTATTATTATATAAAAATGGAAGTTCCGTTAAAAAAATATTTCAATGTAGAGTAAAATGGTCCATATTACAGGAATTATGGGCCACATAACTAGCACTTATTTTTCAAAAATTTTAATTTGGTTTGTTTGTTTTTTTGAAAAATGTTTCGAATAAAAGTTCTTAGTATATTTATAACGAAGAAATTTTATTCGAAGAATTTCTTTGAAAACCGAATGAATAAGGCATAAATCAATTATAATCTTTGAAAAATTAAATATTATATTATCGAATGATAATTAGTGAGAACTCTAGGTCACACCAAGTTGTGAAACTGTCACCAAGTTAGCAACGAGTAACATATCCTGAGACAATATAAGAGTAATTTTAATAAGAGTAAGGTAAACAGGAATAAATGTGAATGAAGGAAATTTTAACAAGAGTAATTTCAATATAATTTAAAATTTATTATATTTTTAAAATTTAGTGTATTTTAATTTAGTTAATTTTCTTTTTATTTTTGTCTATTGATCTCGTCTTTCTATCTATTTCTAATTGTCAAAGAGTAAATTACTAGCTAATTTATACTGATGATGACTACTTTGTAGTCGAAATACGTATTTATAACACAAAAAAACTGGGTAATCTAGGTAAAGGGGGCGAATTTGAAATTTTATTTGAAAAATTACTTTATCTTTTGTAGAGTATTGTTATATTCTACATAATAATAAGATATATATATATATATATATATATATATATATATATATTTATTTATATATATATATATATATATATATATATAAATATATACATATATATATATATATATATATATATATATATATATATATATATATATATTCTTGTCGGCGAATGGACAAGAATTTTCTGCAGTTCCCCTTTCTTCACGAACTCTAGATGAATATCGGCATAGTTCCTATCAAAGTCGGCTGCAGTCTAACCTATATATAAATCCTTTAACTCCGAGCGGAGCAAAGGCTTCTTAGAAAGGCTTCTCATCATGTTGTGTGGATCATCTTTTTCCTTAGTGCGACACCATGTGTGTTTTGAATCCAGCCTTGATGTTTCCAATTTTATGCAATTTGTGTAGGATTTGTGTATGACCTACCGACCTATCATCCCATTTTTTCACCAGTTTGCACCTATTGTTCCATTCTTCTCCACATCTCGTTATTTGTTGGATTATTTGTAACCTTCCCAGTTTCGCACCCGTACGGTCTTTTCTATGTGAGTTTAAAACCCTCAATTTGACCTATCTCGAAATGTTAGAATAAGCATGTGAAAGGTTTTCGTTGCTTTGCGATTCTTGCCTTGACGTCATTCAATTTCAATTCTGAATTAAGTGCGTATTCTTGCCAGGACTCTAGCTTACAGAGAAATAGGGCAAGTGGCTTATAGACGTATATCGCAAGGGGCAGTCTCAGTTATAGTGGTTCAAACGTAAAAAAGGAGTCTCTCACTTGTATTTTTAACCTTTTTTAGCAGAAAGTATTTTTAACCGTTGGATGACAGTGCTACTCTTATCAAGTTGCAGAAAACCATGTTGTAAGAACTGAAGAAATCGGTTTTGAATGTCAACGTGAAGAAGCGGACGCAAGAATTATGTTTCATATTAGTAAAGTGCTACCAACATCAAAAATTTTAGTCAAAGCTTTTGATACTGATATGTTAGTTATTTACTAGCTAATATTCATTATGTTCCTGAATCGAAAATTTGGTTGGCAGGCTCAGCAAGTAAGAAAACAAACAACAAAGATCTTCACTGTATTAATTGTATAGAATTGGCGTCGAAGGTGGGATCTTCATTATGTCTGAGTTTACCAGGATTCCATGCATATACGGGCTGTGATTACACCGCTGCTGTTTACTAAAGGAAAAAATCGACCTTTTCAAATTTTTTCTAAAAATGAGATTTATAAAAGAACTTTTGCGCCATTAACGGATGATGCCGACATTTTCATCGACGAAAAAATTGAAGTGGTTCAAGAGTTTACTGCTCTTATGTATGGCCAAAAGCATTGCACAAGTGTTAATAATGAGATTTCGAATTTTAATAGTGAGATTTCGAATTTTTCAAAAAAAATTTTCTGCCAAGAAAGATAATGAGCAATTTATCAAAAAAATAAAAAGCTTCAGTTCGAATATAATACCACCATGCTGGAAATCATTGAAGCAAAAAATTTTACGTACAATTTACATAAATTCAATGTGGCTCAATGCTACTGATTTTTGTTGCGTAAAACTGCGGCCGGAATCTTGTGGGTGGTACATGGACGGCTATTTAAAGATCGTAGTCGATAAATCCTGGGAGAAATAAAAAGCTTCAATTCGAATATAAGTCCACCATGCTGGAAATCATTGAAGCAAAAAATTTTACATACAATTTAGATAAATTCAATGTGGCTCAATGCTACTGATTTTTATTGCTTAAAACTGCGGCCGGAATCTTGTGGGTGGTACATGGAACGGCGATTTAAAACCCGTAGTCCATCAATCCTGGGAGCAATCCCGGCGGAGAAGTTATGGGCCTTCTGTGTGGCGTCTGGCCTCAACAGAATTTTATAGCTTCATCTGCTTAAAATGATACCTCTTGCTCGGAGGCGTCTCGCCTTCGGGTGACAGGTTGTCTTCAGGGAGGGCACAGAGGACCCCTTGGTCTAGGTGCTAGGGATACGTATGCGGTACCCCTCTTTCTTATTATTATTATTATTATTATTATTATTATTATTATTATTATTATTATTATTATTATTATTATTATTATTATTATTATTATTATTATTATTATTATTATTATTATTATTATTATTATTATTATTATTATTATTATTATTATTATTATTATTATTATTATTATTATTATTATTATTATTATTATTATTATTATTATTATTATTATTATTATTATTATTATTATTATTATTATTATTATTATTATTATTATTATTATTATTATTATTATTATTATTATTATTATTATTATTATTATTATTATTATTATTATTATTATTATTATTATTATTATTATTATTATTATTATTATTATTATTATTATTATTATTATTATTATTATTATTATTATTATTATTATTATTATTATTATTATTATTATTATTATTATTATTATTATTATTATTATTATTATTATTATTATTATTATTATTATTATTATTATTATTATTATTATTATTATTATTATTATTATTATTATTATTATTATTATTATTATTATTATTATTATTATTATTATTATTATTATTATTATTATTATTATTATTATTATTATTATTATTATTATTATTATTATTATTATTATTATTATTATTATTATTATTATTATTATTATTATTATTATTATTATTATTATTATTATTATTATTATTATTATTATTATTATTATTATTATTATTATTATTATTATTATTATTATTATTATTATTATTATTATTATTATTATTATTATTATTATTATTATTATTATTATTATTATTATTATTATTATTATTATTATTATTATTATTATTATTATTATTATTATTATTATTATTATTATTATTATTATTATTATTATTATTATTATTATTATTATTATTATTATTATTATTATTATTATTATTATTATTATTATTATTATTATTATTATTATTATTATTATTATTATTATTATTATTATTATTATTATTATTATTATTATTATTATTATTATTATTATTATTATTATTATTATTATTATTATTATTATTATTATTATTATTATTATTATTATTATTATTATTATTATTATTATTATTATTATTATTATTATTATTATTATTATTATTATTATTATTATTATTATTATTATTATTATTATTATTATTATTATTATTATTATTATTATTATTATTATTATTATTATTATTATTATTATTATTATTATTATTATTATTATTATTATTATTATTATTATTATTATTATTATTATTATTATTATTATTATTATTATTATTATTATTATTATTATTATTATTATTATTATTATTATTATTATTATTATTATTATTATTATTATTATTATTATTATTATTATTATTATTATTATTATTATTATTATTATTATTATTATTATTATTATTATTATTATTATTATTATTATTATTATTATTATTATTATTATTATTATTATTATTATTATTATTATTATTATTATTATTATTATTATTATTATTATTATTATTATTATTATTATTATTATTATTATTATTATTATTATTATTATTATTATTATTATTATTATTATTATTATTATTATTATTATTATTATTATTATTATTATTATTATTATTATTATTATTATTATTATTATTATTATTATTATTATTATTATTATTATTATTATTATTATTATTATTATTATTATTATTATTATTATTATTATTATTATTATTATTATTATTATTATTATTATTATTATTATTATTATTATTATTATTATTATTATTATTATTATTATTATTATTATTATTATTATTATTATTATTATTATTATTATTATTATTATTATTATTATTATTATTATTATTATTATTATTATTATTATTATTATTATTATTATTATTATTATTATTATTATTATTATTATTATTATTATTATTATTATTATTATTATTATTATTATTATTATTATTATTATTATTATTATTATTATTATTATTATTATTATTATTATTATTATTATTATTATTATTATTATTATTATTATTATTATTATTATTATTATTATTATTATTATTATTATTATTATTATTATTATTATTATTATTATTATTATTATTATTATTATTATTATTATTATTATTATTATTATTATTATTATTATTATTATTATTATTATTATTATTATTATTATTATTATTATTATTATTATTATTATTATTATTATTATTATTATTATTATTATTATTATTATTATTATTATTATTATTATTATTATTATTATTATTATTATTATTATTATTATTATTATTATTATTATTATTATTATTATTATTATTATTATTATTATTATTATTATTATTATTATTATTATTATTATTATTATTATTATTATTATTATTATTATTATTATTATTATTATTATTATTATTATTATTATTATTATTATTATTATTATTATTATTATTATTATTATTATTATTATTATTATTATTATTATTATTATTATTATTATTATTATTATTATTATTATTATTATTATTATTATTATTATTATTATTATTATTATTATTATTATTATTATTATTATTATTATTATTATTATTATTATTATTATTATTATTATTATTATTATTATTATTATTATTATTATTATTATTATTATTATTATTATTATTATTATTATTATTATTATTATTATTATTATTATTATTATTATTATTATTATTATTATTATTATTATTATTATTATTATTATTATTATTATTATTATTATTATTATTATTATTATTATTATTATTATTATTATTATTATTATTATTATTATTATTATTATTATTATTATTATTATTATTATTATTATTATTATTATTATTATTATTATTATTATTATTATTATTATTATTATTATTATTATTATTATTATTATTATTATTATTATTATTATTATTATTATTATTATTATTATTATTATTATTATTATTATTATTATTATTATTATTATTATTATTATTATTATTATTATTATTATTATTATTATTATTATTATTATTATTATTATTATTATTATTATTATTATTATTATTATTATTATTATTATTATTATTATTATTATTATTATTATTATTATTATTATTATTATTATTATTATTATTATTATTATTATTATTATTATTATTATTATTATTATTATTATTATTATTATTATTATTATTATTATTATTATTATTATTATTATTATTATTATTATTATTATTATTATTATTATTATTATTATTATTATTATTATTATTATTATTATTATTATTATTATTATTATTATTATTATTATTATTATTATTATTATTATTATTATTATTATTATTATTATTATTATTATTATTATTATTATTATTATTATTATTATTATTATTATTATTATTATTATTATTATTATTATTATTATTATTATTATTATTATTATTATTATTATTATTATTATTATTATTATTATTATTATTATTATTATTATTATTATTATTATTATTATTATTATTATTATTATTATTATTATTATTATTATTATTATTATTATTATTATTATTATTATTATTATTATTATTATTATTATTATTATTATTATTATTATTATTATTATTATTATTATTATTATTATTATTATTATTATTATTATTATTATTATTATTATTATTATTATTATTATTATTATTATTATTATTATTATTATTATTATTATTATTATTATTATTATTATTATTATTATTATTATTATTATTATTATTATTATTATTATTATTATTATTATTATTATTATTATTATTATTATTATTATTATTATTATTATTATTATTATTATTATTATTATTATTATTATTATTATTATTATTATTATTATTATTATTATTATTATTATTATTATTATTATTATTATTATTATTATTATTATTATTATTATTATTATTATTATTATTATTATTATTATTATTATTATTATTATTATTATTATTATTATTATTATTATTATTATTATTATTATTATTATTATTATTATTATTATTATTATTATTATTATTATTATTATTATTATTATTATTATTATTATTATTATTATTATTATTATTATTATTATTATTATTATTATTATTATTATTATTATTATTATTATTATTATTATTATTATTATTATTATTATTATTATTATTATTATTATTATTATTATTATTATTATTATTATTATTATTATTATTATTATTATTATTATTATTATTATTATTATTATTATTATTATTATTATTATTATTATTATTATTATTATTATTATTATTATTATTATTATTATTATTATTATTATTATTATTATTATTATTATTATTATTATTATTATTATTATTATTATTATTATTATTATTATTATTATTATTATTATTATTATTATTATTATTATTATTATTATTATTATTATTATTATTATTATTATTATTATTATTATTATTATTATTATTATTATTATTATTATTATTATTATTATTATTATTATTATTATTATTATTATTATTATTATTATTATTATTATTATTATTATTATTATTATTATTATTATTATTATTATTATTATTATTATTATTATTATTATTATTATTATTATTATTATTATTATTATTATTATTATTATTATTATTATTATTATTATTATTATTATTATTATTATTATTATTATTATTATTATTATTATTATTATTATTATTATTATTATTATTATTATTATTATTATTATTATTATTATTATTATTATTATTATTATTATTATTATTATTATTATTATTATTATTATTATTATTATTATTATTATTATTATTATTATTATTATTATTATTATTATTATTATTATTATTATTATTATTATTATTATTATTATTATTATTATTATTATTATTATTATTATTATTATTATTATTATTATTATTATTATTATTATTATTATTATTATTATTATTATTATTATTATTATTATTATTATTATTATTATTATTATTATTATTATTATTATTATTATTATTATTATTATTATTATTATTATTATTATTATTATTATTATTATTATTATTATTATTATTATTATTATTATTATTATTATTATTATTATTATTATTATTATTATTATTATTATTATTATTATTATTATTATTATTATTATTATTATTATTATTATTATTATTATTATTATTATTATTATTATTATTATTATTATTATTATTATTATTATTATTATTATTATTATTATTATTATTATTATTATTATTATTATTATTATTATTATTATTATTATTATTATTATTATTATTATTATTATTATTATTATTATTATTATTATTATTATTATTATTATTATTATTATTATTATTATTATTATTATTATTATTATTATTATTATTATTATTATTATTATTATTATTATTATTATTATTATTATTATTATTATTATTATTATTATTATTATTATTATTATTATTATTATTATTATTATTATTATTATTATTATTATTATTATTATTATTATTATTATTATTATTATTATTATTATTATTATTATTATTATTATTATTATTATTATTATTATTATTATTATTATTATTATTATTATTATTATTATTATTATTATTATTATTATTATTATTATTATTATTATTATTATTATTATTATTATTATTATTATTATTATTATTATTATTATTATTATTATTATTATTATTATTATTATTATTATTATTATTATTATTATTATTATTATTATTATTATTATTATTATTATTATTATTATTATTATTATTATTATTATTATTATTATTATTATTATTATTATTATTATTATTATTATTATTATTATTATTATTATTATTATTATTATTATTATTATTATTATTATTATTATTATTATTATTATTATTATTATTATTATTATTATTATTATTATTATTATTATTATTATTATTATTATTATTATTATTATTATTATTATTATTATTATTATTATTATTATTATTATTATTATTATTATTATTATTATTATTATTATTATTATTATTATTATTATTATTATTATTATTATTATTATTATTATTATTATTATTATTATTATTATTATTATTATTATTATTATTATTATTATTATTATTATTATTATTATTATTATTATTATTATTATTATTATTATTATTATTATTATTATTATTATTATTATTATTATTATTATTATTATTATTATTATTATTATTATTATTATTATTATTATTATTATTATTATTATTATTATTATTATTATTATTATTATTATTATTATTATTATTATTATTATTATTATTATTATTATTATTATTATTATTATTATTATTATTATTATTATTATTATTATTATTATTATTATTATTATTATTATTATTATTATTATTATTATTATTATTATTATTATTATTATTATTATTATTATTATTATTATTATTATTATTATTATTATTATTATTATTATTATTATTATTATTATTATTATTATTATTATTATTATTATTATTATTATTATTATTATTATTATTATTATTATTATTATTATTATTATTATTATTATTATTATTATTATTATTATTATTATTATTATTATTATTATTATTATTATTATTATTATTATTATTATTATTATTATTATTATTATTATTATTATTATTATTATTATTATTATTATTATTATTATTATTATTATTATTATTATTATTATTATTATTATTATTATTATTATTATTATTATTATTATTATTATTATTATTATTATTATTATTATTATTATTATTATTATTATTATTATTATTATTATTATTATTATTATTATTATTATTATTATTATTATTATTATTATTATTATTATTATTATTATTATTATTATTATTATTATTATTATTATTATTATTATTATTATTATTATTATTATTATTATTATTATTATTATTATTATTATTATTATTATTATTATTATTATTATTATTATTATTATTATTATTATTATTATTATTATTATTATTATTATTATTATTATTATTATTATTATTATTATTATTATTATTATTATTATTATTATTATTATTATTATTATTATTATTATTATTATTATTATTATTATTATTATTATTATTATTATTATTATTATTATTATTATTATTATTATTATTATTATTATTATTATTATTATTATTATTATTATTATTATTATTATTATTATTATTATTATTATTATTATTATTATTATTATTATTATTATTATTATTATTATTATTATTATTATTATTATTATTATTATTATTATTATTATTATTATTATTATTATTATTATTATTATTATTATTATTATTATTATTATTATTATTATTATTATTATTATTATTATTATTATTATTATTATTATTATTATTATTATTATTATTATTATTATTATTATTATTATTATTATTATTATTATTATTATTATTATTATTATTATTATTATTATTATTATTATTATTATTATTATTATTATTATTATTATTATTATTATTATTATTATTATTATTATTATTATTATTATTATTATTATTATTATTATTATTATTATTATTATTATTATTATTATTATTATTATTATTATTATTATTATTATTATTATTATTATTATTATTATTATTATTATTATTATTATTATTATTATTATTATTATTATTATTATTATTATTATTATTATTATTATTATTATTATTATTATTATTATTATTATTATTATTATTATTATTATTATTATTATTATTATTATTATTATTATTATTATTATTATTATTATTATTATTATTATTATTATTATTATTATTATTATTATTATTATTATTATTATTATTATTATTATTATTATTATTATTATTATTATTATTATTATTATTATTATTATTATTATTATTATTATTATTATTATTATTATTATTATTATTATTATTATTATTATTATTATTATTATTATTATTATTATTATTATTATTATTATTATTATTATTATTATTATTATTATTATTATTATTATTATTATTATTATTATTATTATTATTATTATTATTATTATTATTATTATTATTATTATTATTATTATTATTATTATTATTATTATTATTATTATTATTATTATTATTATTATTATTATTATTATTATTATTATTATTATTATTATTATTATTATTATTATTATTATTATTATTATTATTATTATTATTATTATTATTATTATTATTATTATTATTATTATTATTATTATTATTATTATTATTATTATTATTATTATTATTATTATTATTATTATTATTATTATTATTATTATTATTATTATTATTATTATTATTATTATTATTATTATTATTATTATTATTATTATTATTATTATTATTATTATTATTATTATTATTATTATTATTATTATTATTATTATTATTATTATTATTATTATTATTATTATTATTATTATTATTATTATTATTATTATTATTATTATTATTATTATTATTATTATTATTATTATTATTATTATTATTATTATTATTATTATTATTATTATTATTATTATTATTATTATTATTATTATTATTATTATTATTATTATTATTATTATTATTATTATTATTATTATTATTATTATTATTATTATTATTATTATTATTATTATTATTATTATTATTATTATTATTATTATTATTATTATTATTATTATTATTATTATTATTATTATTATTATTATTATTATTATTATTATTATTATTATTATTATTATTATTATTATTATTATTATTATTATTATTATTATTATTATTATTATTATTATTATTATTATTATTATTATTATTATTATTATTATTATTATTATTATTATTATTATTATTATTATTATTATTATTATTATTATTATTATTATTATTATTATTATTATTATTATTATTATTATTATTATTATTATTATTATTATTATTATTATTATTATTATTATTATTATTATTATTATTATTATTATTATTATTATTATTATTATTATTATTATTATTATTATTATTATTATTATTATTATTATTATTATTATTATTATTATTATTATTATTATTATTATTATTATTATTATTATTATTATTATTATTATTATTATTATTATTATTATTATTATTATTATTATTATTATTATTATTATTATTATTATTATTATTATTATTATTATTATTATTATTATTATTATTATTATTATTATTATTATTATTATTATTATTATTATTATTATTATTATTATTATTATTATTATTATTATTATTATTATTATTATTATTATTATTATTATTATTATTATTATTATTATTATTATTATTATTATTATTATTATTATTATTATTATTATTATTATTATTATTATTATTATTATTATTATTATTATTATTATTATTATTATTATTATTATTATTATTATTATTATTATTATTATTATTATTATTATTATTATTATTATTATTATTATTATTATTATTATTATTATTATTATTATTATTATTATTATTATTATTATTATTATTATTATTATTATTATTATTATTATTATTATTATTATTATTATTATTATTATTATTATTATTATTATTATTATTATTATTATTATTATTATTATTATTATTATTATTATTATTATTATTATTATTATTATTATTATTATTATTATTATTATTATTATTATTATTATTATTATTATTATTATTATTATTATTATTATTATTATTATTATTATTATTATTATTATTATTATTATTATTATTATTATTATTATTATTATTATTATTATTATTATTATTATTATTATTATTATTATTATTATTATTATTATTATTATTATTATTATTATTATTATTATTATTATTATTATTATTATTATTATTATTATTATTATTATTATTATTATTATTATTATTATTATTATTATTATTATTATTATTATTATTATTATTATTATTATTATTATTATTATTATTATTATTATTATTATTATTATTATTATTATTATTATTATTATTATTATTATTATTATTATTATTATTATTATTATTATTATTATTATTATTATTATTATTATTATTATTATTATTATTATTATTATTATTATTATTATTATTATTATTATTATTATTATTATTATTATTATTATTATTATTATTATTATTATTATTATTATTATTATTATTATTATTATTATTATTATTATTATTATTATTATTATTATCATTTAAAACCTGTAGGGTTTCTCGGGGAATCAACAATCTTAAAAGTTGCCGAAATCCTACAAATTACAGACAATGAAAACGATGAAGACAACCTTTTAGAATTTGATTTTAATATTGCCAGTTCTGATAAATCGGATTCTGAGTGGTGAATACTTTGTATTTTAAAGTCTACAATAAATTTAAATTTAAAACTTGAATTTTTCGTTTACTAACCCTATTTTGTTATATATATATATATATATATATATATATATATATATATATATATATATATATATATATATATATATATATATATATATATATATTATATATATATATAACATGCTAATATATATATATATATATATATATATATAAATTTATTTTAGTTATTTAATATATTGATAAATATTAATATTAATAATAAAATACTAATATTAATATTTTATTATTAATATTTATCAATATATTAAATAACTAAAATAAATTTATATATATATATATATATATATATATATATATATATATATATATATATATATATATATATATATATAATGCTAATATATATATATTATATAATGCTAATATATATATATATATATATATATATATATATATACCGTCTGTTTAGTTTACATCTTCGTATCATATATCCCACGAGTATGAGAGAGTACATATGTACATATACATTAAGCAATGTGTATGAGAAGGATGTGTTATAGGTTTGATAAACAAGAATATTTTTCAAAATAGTGAATAATATTCATAACGAGTATGAGACAGTACATATGTATACATTTAGCAATGCGTATGAGAAGGAGGTCTTATAGGTTTGAGTGGTTGGTGACCACTCGAACAGTTATGAAAAATATGCTTGTTTATCAAACATATAAGACCTCCTTCTCATACACATTGCTTAATGTCTATGTACATATGTACTCTCTCATACTCGTGGGATCTATGATACGAAGATGTAAATTAAACATAGTGTATAAATTTATAAAGTTATTTAATAATCAAATGGGAAATGGAAAATCGCGATGAGGCACCCCGTAATGTTAAAATTAAGAGCTGTCATTTTAACAGGGTCATTTTCTCGGAATCCTGAACAATATTTTCATAGTGCTTTTTGAAGAAAAAAAAGAAGTCGATTTTTTTGATACAGCCTAATATATATATATATAGGTAGTTATCTAAGTTGTAATTTTAATGTAGGTAAATATATCATTTATAAAATTTATTATCAACCTTGTACTTAAATACACCTAAACAAGTATGTTCGTGTCAACGATAAGAAAATATAAGAATTTTTCAAATAAGTTAAGTTTATTTATAACATAAGTAAAACAAGAGAAAATAACAACTGAGTTAATCGCTTAAATACCCGGTATATACTGAATTTATGTTAAATGTTTAACACAAAAGTTGATTATTTAAAAAAAAGGGACATTTTTTGTATTTACACTTTTGTAAATTTTGTAAACATGATCCGATTTCGCACATTCACGAGCTTAACCTCACTTTTTTGCTCTTGAACACACAAACAAAATTTCAGCTTGTTATCTCTTTTCGTTTTTGAGTTATCGTGTTCACAGACAGACGGACATGCGGAAATGGACTAATTAGGTCATTTTATGAACACCTATAACAATAATTTTTTTCTACGATCAATATTTTTAACCGTTACAAAGTCGAAACTAAACTTAATACACCCTGGTATATTCATGTATACCGGGTATAAAAATACTGAAACTATTAATAGAAAACTAATGTTTTGTATTCCCTTGCCCGGGATACATATAATATTTACCAGGGTATATTAAGTTTACACCCTCATGTCCGTATGGCCGTTTGTCTGTGGACACGATAACGCAAAAATGAAAAGGGATAGTGAGCTATGATTATGTATGTGTGTTCTAGAGTTAAAAAGTTCATGAATGGGTAAAATCGGACAGTGCTTCCCTCGCCAGGGGGGGAAGGGTATGACCATGTTTGAAACCGTGAGAGATAATAGAAAAGTTTAATCATATTTGGGAATTTTACTATAGTAACGCCAACTTAAACCAATTCATCTTCCCGAAACCTTTTTATACACAGAGATAATTCTTCTGATCTCCTCCAAAATTAAAACGGAAGTAAAATAAAAAAATTTTTATTGAAACCTCATTGTAAAGTAAACATAGGCAAAAGACTTTTCAAACTAGTATCATTAGTTGCTCTCAAAATACATTTGCATTTTTCATGCACAGCGTCAGTCAAGTTTTTTATTTTTATGGTTAATGCATTCTGAAACAGCGTTTGCACGAATGCACATACAGGTGTGTTCATTTGAAAAGTTACCACTTTTTTTAAATATGCATTTTAGAAAGAAATGTTTCAAACAAAAGATGCACAGTTTAAACAAGGAATCATAATGTTAAATTTTCATCCCATACATCCGTGCCCGCGTGGTATAAATAATCTTTTAAACGTTGCACGATAGGGAAAATCTGTTAGTACAAAAAATGTTTATCTCATAAATCCAAACAACTTTTGTTTGAAACTCTTTGTCATATATCTTCACGCTCCGTATTTACATCAAAAGTATGAGATATCTGAGAAAAAGTTTCAAACAAAAGTTGTTTGTTTTTATAAGATAAATATTTTTTGTACTTAAAGATCTTGCACCGTTCAAAAGATATGTTTTGTCACGTGGTCACGAATGCATTTAACATAAATATAATTTATTCATGTGCGAAACCGCAGATGATCCTAGCTAATATTATTAAATTTGAGTGACCTATTTGAAAATTACTGTAGACCCTCGTCTTTATTTCATAATTGACAACAAAGTAAAATAAAACACAATAAAACAAAATAAAACACAATAAATTAAAATAACAATTTTTATTAAACCTAAAAAATAATCATGAATCCGGATTATTATAACGTATTTCTGGGCTATTACTTTCTTGATGCAATTTATAAAATACTCCATTTTTATTTTGTAGCAACCTTTCTGGATGATCGTATTCTACCATGTGTCCGGCATCCATCACCAAAACTCTATCTGAGTCCATAATTGTATTTAAACGATGGGCAATTGTTATCACAGTACATGATTTGAACTTTTCACGAATTGTCTGTTGTATTAAAGCATCAGTGCTGGACAAAAAATACAAAATTATATAAATTGTAACCACAAAATGTGTGAGACATTTGCATACACTTACTGTGGATCAACATTAGCTGTTGCCTCATCCAAAACTAATATCTTATTTTGTTTTAAGATTGCACGAGCTAAACAAATCAATTGTCGTTGACCAATACTGAAGTTACTTCCACCACTATGAACTTCAAAATCTAAACTAGTAACGACTTGTTTTAATTTCACTTCTTCAAGAACATTCCATAAAACATGATCCTCATATTTCTCGAATGGGTCCAAATTAAATCGCAACGTTGCACTGAATAAAACAGGCTGTTGTGGAATTATTGATATTTTCGATCGTAAATCATGTAATCCAATATTTTTAATATTCAAATTATCGATTCTAATATCACCATCAATTATCGCCAATCGAAATAGTGATGAAATAAATGAAGATTTTCCAGCGCCTGTTCTGCCGACAACTCCTATCTTTTAAACATAATTTTACTGACAATTTTTCATATTAAGGGGTTAGAAGTACTTAGAATTGACGATTTATTAATTGTTTTTTTGTAAACTAGCGTCTATTTATATTCATTGTTTGTATGGTTACCTTTCGGTTATATTATATCAACGGAAGTGACTAGCGTTTACTTCATTTGACATTTAAGTAATTATTAAATTTCAAATTTTGCCCCAATTCCTAAAACAATTATTTCTATTTTATAAATACGTATTTTGACTACAATATAGTCATCATCAGTATGAATTAGCTAATCGTAACTATCTCTGGGATATTGAGTCAGGGATATGCTGCTCGTTGCTAATTTGGTGCGTGTCTCACAATAATATTAAAAAAGTTGAGTCTTTTTTCAGTTAATCATTAAGACCAACCCATTTATTGGCGGTATCCTTTTCTGACGATGCGGTGTTCTTATTGTCAATAAGGTGGGGTTGTTGATCGAAGCTAACCTTGATATTCAGGAATTAAATTTTGAATATGGTTTAATTTTATTCAATCAGAATTTGGAATTGGGCCATTGTCTAAATTCGTTATCTGTTTTATTAATATGTGTATGTGGATACTTTGGTATGCATCTAATTCTGTGGGGTTTTGTACCGATTTCAGTAGTTTTAAATTCGATTTGTCAATTTGTAGTTGATCTCAATAACGTGCGCAGCTATACACGATTTTTCGGTTCTCCCAAATTTCACATGAGCCAGATGTTCTTTGATTCGAGTTCCGATTTGGCGACGATCAACATAAATTTTTGAACAGTTTTGACAACTGACACTATATATGTTCGATTGTTTTTCATTGGTAATTTTGTCCTTAAGGATGCCCAGTTACTGTTTAATGTTATTTTTACTAACAAGCGTTGTTTTTAGGTTATGATCCCTTAATTCTCTAGTGATTTTATTTGTGCATGGACGGAAGTATGTTAGTTTGCACCAGGTACTACTCAGTCAGATCATATAAAAGATCGAATTTTTTTAATATTATTGTGAGACACGCACCAAATTAGCAACGAGCAATATATCTTTGACTCCATATCCCAGAGAGAGTTACGATTAGTTAATTCATACTGATGACGACTACCTTGTAGTCGAAATACGTATTTATAAAATATAAATAGTTGTTCTAGGAATTGGGGCAAAATTTGAAATTTAATTTCAAAAAACCTAGAGTTCTTTTTGATTATTTTAATAATCTGTATATTAAGTATGTCTGAACATTAATGACATTCTTTTGTAGTATATCGCCCAGTACCGGTTATGGTCCGTGGGACATATACCCAAAACGCGCGATGAAGTCTGGAAGCTTGTGCAAAAGGTTTCGGTGGATCCGAATTTTGTCTTTGGTCTGAAATGTCAATAGATGAGAAAAAGTGTGAGGGTCCTTTTGTTTACCACCGGACACCTTAATTAATGAACACTTATGATATTTAAAAAAAAAAAACTGCGAGGTAGTGACTCCTAACGGTGATAGTTAGAAGGATATTCAAATCCTTTTATGTCAGATGTTGACAACTAATCGCAATTATTTTTTTTGAATTTACCACGTGTCGAATTTTCGGAAATTACGATAAAAATCACACAAAGGAGAACAGAATAGGAAATTACATTAAAAACAATAATCACCTACCATATTCTGAATGTGAGTACGATTAAATTTTAATTATTTAATAAAGATTATAGAAAAATAAGAAAAATGAACCAAAAACTTAATGAAATTATATATTTTTAGAGATTTGATAGAGAAAATAAAAGGCAGCAAAAATACACTCAACGGCGATGATTTAATAAAAAAGGAACAAATTTTACAGTTAATAATTCTATATGTTAACACACAAAAATATGATTTAAAAAAAAAAATAGTGAAATGTTTTATCATAAAATAAATCTAATTTCCTCGTATTAATATGTAAGTATAATTTTATTGGTATTAGATTGTATATAACTATTCGGTGGTCCCAATCTATCGGAGGATTCGCAACTGAATTTTCTCACTCGTGGTGTTTATATTCAGTCGTGAATTCCCACAAATTGTCCTTTCAGCATTCATACACCCGGTAAATTCGACGCCATAATTTTTGGCGGTCTAATTTCGAATGTGCTACCCAAATCTGGGTGTGATGTTTAGGCCGTTCATTAGGACCACCGAGTAATTACGGTACGACTTCTTATGATGTCTCCTTTTTAAAATAAATTATCAATTTCACTAAATGTTTATTATTCTACCAGGTATTTAGAACGATATAAAAAAAAACAATTGAATAGCTGAACGCAATAGAATTTTAGTTGTATCTACGTAGATTTCAACTGGAAAGCGTGTAAATATGGAGAAAAGAAAATAACAAAATAATTATTACCTCACTGTTTCCGAGATTCGACTGTATCAACACAATGCCGCCCATACGAATAGCACGTAGATATTTACGAGAATGCTGGTATTGTCGCCATTAGCAATTTTGGTCCGGTATATGTTTTTTATTTTTATTCTTAGTCCAATTAAGCTATATGCGTTTTATGTATACATATATATATCCAGCTCGCGATGATAAATTCGATCACTAATTCGGAATCGTATTTTCTATATTTTACAATATTCGCAAATGAACAGAATATTGATCCAAAAATAACGTATAATGATAATGTATAGCGTTCGTCTAATTATTTGAGTAACATAATAAAACAATATTCGATACTCGATACGTAGATTTACTTCTTTCCGCTTTGTAGGCCGATCGTAATCTGAACTGCTTGACTGAAATTGTTTTTCAATAATCTCCACTCGACTACCGAAAAACAATTTACGTCACTCCGATTTGCGGACTTTATCTCGTTGGGTCCCGCATTATGTTGATCTCATCTCAATAACAGATCGCGTAACATATTTTGTTTTTTTTTTGTGCGTTCAAACTTGTGTTTTGAGACGGCTAGAAAAAATAAATTCAAACACTAATCTTAAGGTGGTTCCCGCGCGTCATTCAACTATTCATTCGTTTTTTTTTTTTATTTTATTTTTTTTTTATTCGTCCCCCTATTACTTTCTTTTAATTAACAATTGTCTGTCAGTTTAATTTACTTATATTTATATTTTTACATTTTATTGTTAAGGGTTTGGTCCCCCCACCACATATAAATCACTTTCTTTACATTTATTTATTTATTTATTTATTTATTTTTTTTCTTGTTTTAAATACTCCTTTTTTTAATGCCTTTATTTTATAATTTTAGGTAAGTGAGATGGAATCGTCACACTTTGACATCAAATGCATGATATGAGTAATCATACACATCTAGAATGGGAATCGAACCCACGACGTCTGATATTTTCCAGACCAATGCTCTGCCTCTGAGCTGATATGAAATGGAATGTTAATTGTTCATTAATTTCGCATCCTTAAGGTTTTTGTTTAAATTTTGTGATAAAATCTCACTAATGCATACACCGAATTTCTTACCTTTTCTCCAGAATGAATTGTTAAGGTAACTTCTTTTAAAATATTTGGTTCAGTTTCTTCATATCGCATACAAAGTTTATTAAATTTTATGGCACCATTATTTGGCCATATTTCTGGAATTTCAGTTTCTAAAATATCAAATCAAAAATTTGAATAATAAAATTTATTTAAAAACAAGTAATGTAACAACTAACTGAGTTAATTGTTTGAATACCCAGTATATACTGAATTGTATATCAATGTTTGAATTGTTAACAATTTAAAAAAAAGCTCTTATGGTTTTAAAGATGGGCATATATTTTACGCTTTCCGAGGAACTTTTGAGCAAAAATTATGCAAAAACTATTGAGTTATTAAAAAATTTTTCAAACAAAAGTTGTTTATTTTAAGAAGAAGAAGATAGATTGTAGAGGCTGTTCTGGACGGGACACACTTCGACCATAAAGTCCATTGTGATGCCTAAGGATGTGAGGATGTGAGTGGAGTAGAAGGAATTTTGTGTGTAGACTAGGAATTGGTGGGATGTGCGGCTGCAGCCGACTTTGATAGGAACTATGCCGATATTCATCTGGAATTCGTGAAGGAAACTGCAGAAAACCTTCACAAGTATAGCCGGTCACTTCGTTCTTGTCCATACGCCGACAGATTAGTCAATTAACCGTCCCCTTTTTTTTTAAATAATTGACAAACTGCCAATGTCGGGATTCGAACCCATAACCTCCCAGTTCCAAGTACGCGTTGTGTTTACAAGCGCGGCTGGTTGAAAAAAAAGAAGAAGATTTTTGTAAAAAAAATTTTTCTATCTCTTGCGGTTTCAAAGATGATTATTTGCCCCTCCTTAGCGGGGGGAAACACGTTCCGTTTTTCCGATTAACATTCCCATTAACGAATTTGACTTTACTTTTTTGCTCTAGAACACATTAAAAAAATTTCAGCTAGTTATCTCTTTTCGTTTTTGAGTTATCGGGTTCACGGACAGACTGACAGACGGACGGACATTCGGAAATAGCCAAATTAGGCCATTTTATATACCTATACCAAGCGTTTATGTCAAGGATTAATATTTTTAAGCGTTACAAAGTCGGGACTAAACATAATATACCTTGTATATTTACATATACTGGGTATAAAAATAATTTATTCAATGTTTATTTTACCTTCGGGTGTATCAAAAGGTCCTTCAGATTCAATTTTTGTGTATTCTAATATTCTTTCCACACCAGTCATTTGATTTATCATTTCAGATACTTCTTTGATGCCGAATTGTACCACAAATAATAAGTTTAAGGCTTGCGATAAGGCTAGACCAATTTCACTACCAGTAAAATATGCTAAATTGGATGGATAAATAAAAAACAATTATTTAATGTTGATTTCTATTAGGTGTGAGGCTCACAGAATAGTGAGTGTTAAAAATGGTTTTGGGTATCATTTTAGACTTTTGATCCACAAAGTTTTGTTTATTTACTTTTAGTGACTGAAAAATTAATAAAATAGTAATATCGGCAAAAGTTTCCCAAGACCTGTATGATCGAATTTCATCAAAGAATATACGAAAAATTTATCCAGTTCGAAAATTTTTGACCGAATACTCATTTCTCCTAGCCTATTTTGATGTCACATAGTTGGTTTTGTAGTGACTCACACTCATATAGCAGATACACATATCTAACCCATCAATATCAACATTGCAATTAACCCTATGATACAGTACACATTGTATTTAACACTGTACAATTCTAGAAGAAACAAAACAACAAGACAGAACGATTCATTTACGTATACGCACATATCTTTGTCTCTTTTTATAAACTCACATAAAGAAACCGATTAACTTTATAAGTATGTTCTGGAATGTAAAGAATATTCGATGCGATTCTCTCCCTTTCTTAGAACGCGTGCATTTCGGATATATAGAGCAGGACAACAACAGCTCCAGCCAGTTCAGTTACAATTTAACATTCGTTTAAATCAAATAGTTAATACAATTCAAAAGTACCTATAATCTAAAAGTTGTAATTGTTATCCAAAAAGTAGTGAAATAAAGTTTACAAAAATATACATTTCAAGTATTTTCATTACACACGCACCCTTTCGCTATAGTTTCACAATACCGGCGAAGTTCTCGGCAGATCATATTGAATTAGTCCGGAACAGAACGACATCCTAAGCCATTTCAAAAGATATTCAAAATCATTTTCCACATCCACTATTTTCTAGCAACTTTGGACTGAATCTTTTACTTACTTCGATAGAAGAACACTAAACTAGAGGTGACTGTTATTAAATAAAAACCACAAAGAATGTCTACCCATAATCCTAAAATAACGCCACAAACAGCTCCCAAATAAGCAGCTGCCGTATGAACATCTTGATGTTGATCATATTCAGCCATTAAATTTTTTTCGACTTTACTTGCACGAATTGTTGTCAAACCTTCCAATGTTGAAGAAGTATGAGAAAAAACGGGACTTTTTGCTACAAACAAAACAAAAGCAAAATTAAATTATAAAAAAAAAAAACAGCCAGAAAATTGAATTCTTACTTATCCCTTCAAGTCGTTTGATATCTTGGGCAGTCATCATGTAAATATCTTGAGTTTTTACAATTATTAAAATTAAAATTATCGTTGGAATTACTAAAATCGGATTAACAATTGAAATTAAAGTTCCAATTCCGATTAATACTGATGTAACCTACAAAAAATTATGTAGATCAAATTACTGAATCATACTTTCCACGAATTGGGGAAAAATAGCGTAACTCAATCAAATTCTTTAACGATTACTTCAGGACATCTTTGCATACCAAAGATCTGAACACCATATTTAACAAAGTATCTAAGAATATCGATCCCTATATAAAGCTCAACGTACAGAGTCCATTCGTTCATAAAAATTGAACCAGTAAATCCCATTCTAAGCTTATACATTACTAAATATATGTATAATATTAAATACAGTAACAATTAGAAATTAATTATGTTTCAACTAGTTTAATTTTTTTGCATGGGAGTGTACATTTACTGAACACGTGATATATCGCTAAACAGACCGACTTCCTTCTATCGTTTTCGTTTCTTATTCATATTATTTTGTTATAAATATGAATATATCGTATGAAAAAAATAAAAATAATAACAAGAATAAATATAACAATAAAAACTAAAAATAAATATTTGAAAAAAATCAAACAAACAATCGAAATGATGGATCACAAAAATGACAGCAGTAGACAACAATTCGCATACGAATGAACTGAGACTTGTATTAATACAAATTTAATGGTTCAAATTATCAAACGAACCAATCATGAATGTTGCAATGGTGAAATAGTTCTAAAGCTATCATGGTGATTGTTGCCACTGGTTCATCGTTTATATACTTACATGCCAAGTATGCATAAAAGATTTTGGCAAAATTTCATCTACAGCTCCCATATCTTTTGTGAACCGATTTAATATTCTGCCGACAGGATTTTTATCGAAAAATCGCATCGGTGCTCGACATAAAAGATTAAATATCATGTTATGTAAATTTCTGGATGATCGCATACACAGTGTCATAAGGTATGCATTTTTTGCAAATCCCAAAAATACGATCACAATACAAAGTATCCCATAAATTCCAATTGCTTGTCTTGTCGTCATTAAATGGTCTTCTAGTTCATATGAAATTTGTGTGTCAACAGAACCGTTACCGTTCAGTGGAATAATTTCAGGTGGTCGTTGCTCTTTACTTTTTTGTCTAATTTCTTCCAAGTTTGTCCTAAAAATATACTTTAGATTTAACAATATAAGTACCCAGAAATGCAGAGTATCCCAAAAGAGTACTTGACCGATAAATACAATTTTTATTAAAACAATTACCCTAACAATGTTGAAAGCAAATATAATGGGGTTCTGAGACACTACGGTCTATAACAGAGGCCACCCACATCATTATTTTTCAACGTTTATTAATTTTTAACTTTATATTTTTTATGATGTGCGTGGAGGATAAGAAATTGGTAGGTTATGCGGCTGCAGCCGAATTTGATAGAAACTATGCCGATATTCATCTGGAGTTCGTGAAGAGAAACTACAGAAAACCTTCACAAGCATAGCCGGATACTTCGTTCTTGTCCATACGCCGACAGTTTAGTCAACTAACCGCCTTTTTTTTTAATAATTGACAAACTACCGATGTTGGGATTCGAACCCATAACCTACTAGTTCCAAGTAGAGCGTGTTACAAGCACAGCTACTTGGCTGATGAAAGCAAATATAATTTCTCGGTCTAGCGAGTTTTGGTTCACCCTGTAAGTATCAGAAAATCACACACAAAAAGTATCATAATTACAATTACCAATAGGAGAGCCAATAATCAGTGAAATTATTCATTAATTGACTTATAATCATTAACACACAAAGAGCTAAATGCCACCAAATATTTCCAGCCGATTTAAAATATTTTAAAAATAATTGGACTTTGATTTTATTCTTCGATATTTCTTCATCTTTTAGTTTTGGTTTGAGTGATTCGATGGAAGCTTTAAATGCCTGTAAAATCAATTACCCCCATTTACAAATGAAATCTGCATAAAATAATAACATAGGTATATGGAAGAATATTTTCCGTAAAATCCCTTTCACTTCAGAGTTCTTTAAAGTATATAACATGATTTATGGCATAGTGGCTTTATGTGAGACGTTAGGTCCATTGTGCTCCCCTTTCTACTTAAATCTGACGAAATTCGCTTCTCCCATATGTTGGAAATGGCCAGGAGCATGCTGATCAGGTCTTCCTGAAGGTTCGTATATTCGGGGTGAGATGCACCGAATATCTTGTATCTGCTGTAACCCAGAGGTTTGCAATCAAAGATAATATGGCTGGATGTTTATGTGAGATGTGTCCCCTTTTTCAGGTTGCACAACATGCCTTATGTCCTAATTGTGTCCCACCGGGATAGCCACTATAACCTAACTTAATCTATATAACAAGAATGCTAGTCATGACTTTGGTCATGACTATACAGGAAGAAGTAGGAAAATAAATATGAGTAAGTAGGAAAATATTTCATAATATGTGTGTATTCACATAAATAATATTATAGTTTTTAATTGGACGACTGACAAGGCAACTAACTATCTTCAGATTTAAATTTTTCTAAGCGCTATCACTAAATTTAAATTTCTATGCCATCATGAAGTCTTCTCGGTTACAGATCTCATTCTGGCATGATATTTCGACACCACGTACAAAATGGCGTCAAAAGTCGACCATCATATTATAATTAATTGATTGGTCCCTTTTTATTCGGTTTTCGAAAATTTATTCATTATAACTATACATACAACTTTTATTCGATTCGTTTTTCCGAAATGCGAATAAATAAGGCACAAATTAATTACAAAATTTGGAAATCATATTTCGAAATAATGGCTTGACGTCATTTGTACTATATTATATTTTGTAGAATATTATGAATAGAGGTACTGGTGTTGCTTAGAATTATGAAATCTATTGGCAATAATTAGAAACAGAGTAGTCAGGTTCAACTGTGATAGTTACATATGCGTTACGTTAATAAAATTATTACTTTGTTAATGAAACTCATCCTTTTTAATGAAAATTGTTGAAATATAGCCTGACTAAAGCCACCATTTTGGGCTATGACGTCTTGAATAACTTTACCAATATCTAACGACCTTAAAAACTTGTAATAACAAGTAAAATCTTACCTCTTGAATTTTCGAATTTTTAATTTCTTTTTGATCTTTCGATTCATTCTTTTCATCTGTATTTGAAGTTAAATATTTTGTAAATTCTAAATTCTTGGCTATTAATTCATCGTAAGTACCTTCAGCTTCTATTTCACCCTGAAACAAATGCATTTGTTAGTTTTTGTGAATTCCGCAGTCAAATTATGAAATTTTTATTGGTTAAACCATGTCCGTCTTATGAAATAAAATCTTTAATAGTTTGGGTTTACAATCGCTGGATATACTGTGAACTATATTTATACGCACACTCCGGATCGTGGATGGAACCGTTGAATAGGTCTTATGAAAGACCAATTATTTTAAAATCGTCATTTATAACATTATTTGGCATTACAAATGCTTGATAAGAAAACTCATACACATCTAGGCTGGGAATCGAGCCCACGACCTCTGGCATTCTAGACCGATGCTCTGCCTCTGAGCTACCTGAGATGTTATGGTAGAGGGATGCATATGATTGCTCACTATCCTGAAGTCAATGTATAATTAATTTGTTTATTTACTATTTACATATTTTTTAATTGTTTTTTTGTAAACTATCGTCTATTTATCTATTGTAATTATGGTTGACTTTCGGTTGTATTTTACCAACGGAAGTGACTAGCGTTTTTTATTAGATTTACTCGTCATTTTTAGTTTAGAGTTAAGTGATATAATAGTGATTAGAATGAAAAATATAGTCATACCGAAACTAAAATTAATCGTCATAGCTAAGTATGGTCTACTAGTTTACGGGAAGAAAAAAGTTGATACTATAGTGATCATATTTCGACCCATTTGTTGCACCGTCTGCTGTATGTTTTCACCGAATATGAGCATAAAGATACATAAATTGTAGCGGCTGTCTTGGACGGGAGACACTTCGACCATAAGGTCCATTTTGATGCGTAAGGATGTGATGCTGTGAGTGGAGTGGAAGGAATTTTGCGTATAGACTAGGAATTGGTGGGATAAGCGGCTGCAGCTGACTTTGATAGGAACTATGCCGATATTCATCTGGTTCATCATAGCCGGTTACTTCGTTCTTGTCCATACGCCGACAGTTTAGTCAATTAACCGCCTTTTTTTAAATAATTGACAAACTGCCAATGTCCGGATTCGAACCCATAACCTCCCAGTTCCAAGTAGACATAACGCGTTAGACCGCTCGGCTACTTGGACGGTGGTCGGAATATGTACATACAAATCTAAAATCTGTATAATAAAAGAAATAATAAAGTCTGTAGCCAAAAGTATTCTTATTAAATAAAGAAAAAGGCTAGTATACGAATAATGATCGAGGAATAATTTATGACATAAGTTGGAGTTGTAAACAGTTCAATCGAGGTCCAACAGGCACTTGGACCTTTTTTTATTTAACCCTAGATTACTTACATCTTTCAGCACAATAATATGATCCACATGATTTAAATGTTGAATCTGATGTGTGACCAATATTCGAGTTTTATTACGCAAATAATTATTAAAACATTCTTGGAAAATATGTTTGCCAACATTTGCATCCACCGCCGATAGAGGATCATCCAATAAATAAATATCAGCGTCACGATAAATTGTTCTTGCTAAATTAATTCTCGCTTTTTGGCCACCACTTAACGATGCACCTTTCTCACCCACTAGCGTATTATCACCATATGGAAACTGTAGAAAATCTTCGGCCAGCGAACAAGCTTCAACAACTTGTTTATATTTTACATCATCATAAGGCAATCCAAATAGTATATTATTTCGTACAGAGCCACTAAACAGCCATGATTCTTGGGAACTATAGGCAATTGTCCCATTTACAAATATTCTGCCATTATCAACATTCACTTCATTTAAAATACCATTTAGTAGGGAACTTTTACCTGAACCAACCGGTCCAATAATTGTACAAATTTTGCCATTTTTAATTTTTGTAGATATATTTTTCAAAATAGGATTGTTTTTCACCCAAGATGCTGTATAATTTTCGAATGTAACATCTCCACGTTCACTTTTCTCCTCAATAACGGAGGACTCTTCAATTCGTAGATTATTATTCTCTGTGCAGGATGTGATATTTGAGAAATCTTGTTCCTCAAGGTGTAAAAATGTTTGAATACGTTTTATGGAGACTAATGTTTCGGTGATCATTATCATCGCCGTTGGATAATAAAATGATACCGATCGTTGAAGTATTTTAAAACATTGATACATCGAAAATACTTTGACCGAGTTCAATGCATTGCCGAGTAATGTAAATGTTACCGTTGCGGTAAATATGGTTATACGTTCTGTAAAATTCACACCAGAAAAACTTGCTGCTCGATAGTAATTACTTGATTGAATCTTTTTGACCTCATTAAAACGAGCTATTTCAACAAATTTCTCAAATGGTATTTCCCATGCATACATTTTAATCACCTGAATACCAGAGATTATTTCATTCATTAGAAGCACTCTTCGATCGGTTAATTTGGCAATTTTTTCTCGTAAAACTCCATTCCATTTTCCAATGTATCCTGAAACGTGTAGAAACTAAATATGACAATGTCTTGTCTTGAAATCGAGTGTTCTTCAAAATATCTTTCGTACAAAAGTTGTAAGACTTGAATGGTGGGCTTTGACTAAACCCGAACATGAGGTTGAAATAAAGTAATTTTTATTTGAAACATTATTTTATTTAGCTCCGATTTTCGAAGATAAATGACACACAATATTGTACTTTTATTAATATTTCGCTCGTATTTAATCCGACTTTCAGATAAAGTACTATAAAAACAAGTAATGTAACAACTAACTGAGTTAATTGTTTGAATACCCAGTATATACTGATTTTATGGATAAATTTTTCAAACAAAAGTTGTTTATTTGAAAAAGAAGATTTTAAATTTTTGTTATATCTCTTACGGTTTCAACGATAGGCAGTTTTGCCCATTTTGCCCAAACATGGTCCGATTTTGCTCATTAACTTGACTTTTTTTCTCTAGAACACACACAAAAAATTTCAGTTCGCTATCTCTTTTCGTTCTTGACTTATCGCGTCCACAGACAGACAGGCGGACGGACATACGGAAATGAACTAAATAGGTCATTTTATGAACACATATAACAAATTAATTTTTCTGCCATCAGTATTTATAACCGTTACAAAGTCGTAACTAATCGTAATATACCTTGTATTTTTACATTATACTGGGTATAAAAATGAGGCCTTTCAATTGACAAAAACTAATTGCACCAATCAAATCATGAAGCTTTTGTTGGAAACATTAGTTTTAATTAAAATTTGAAGCGTAAAATATTACCTTGGACTGGTATGGTGATTAAAACTAAAATTAAGAATCCAGTGAGACACGCTGATTTAATTTGCATCCATGTCACGGCTAATACGACAATTAATTGAAATGGTATTGTAAAAACGTGATAAATATAATAGAATAAATTATCAAAGCGGTTTACATCGTTCGATAATAAATTTGTTATTTGTCCATTAGACGTTTGTGATAATGAGGACAGCTTCAATCGCAGCATCTAAAAAAAAACAATAAAGCACCAATTTTATTAATAAGAAATATTTAAACAACTAAACAATATTTCATTATACATTTAAAAAATTTCGTTACGCAAAAGCTTAGCGAATTTCCTTTTTCCGAATACAAAAATCACTATCTAGCGGTCACAATTTTACTCTGATCAAAATGAAATGTCGTATCTTATATGATTTTGGTATTTGCAAGTTCAATTTTTTAAATAAATGGCATAGGTCAACGGGAAAGCGGGACACAAAATATAAAACATCTCTCCTAATATTAAAAACATCGAAAAATGAATAAGGAGTAAAGTTGTAGAAAATCGTGTTAGCTACAATTCATTACCTGATCATTTTTTCTCAAACTGTAGTGTGTACAAAGAGATATTTAGGAAATCCTACTCAATTTTAATTCATAAATATTTCTGTCAATATTAGGGTAACAGAAAAAATGATAAGAACCAAAATTATAGTAAAATTAATTATCTATAACTTAATTTTTAGACATTTTTCGATTTTTCAAACATTAAGACAGATATACCAAATTTTGTGTTTACCCCTCTCTCTAAACCCCCCTTTCCCTTTGTTCAATTTTGCTCATTAACGAACTCGACCGTTCAAATACAAAAAGCACCTCACATACCCAATTTTATTCCAATCGGGTTAAAACTGTACCTAACTAAGCTCTATTTCGAATCTGGAAATTCGCTAATTAAATAATTTTATAGTAGACATAAAGTTTACGTATAACTGAGACATAGTATGCTATCTAATAGTGATGACATCAGCCAAGGAATGCTTTACAGATATTTTAATATAAACAACGATAAAAATTGTAAATATATATAACGGTCTGTCTAAGATCTAAGATGTAGATAAATGTATAACAAAAATGTATAACAATACCTTTCGATATATTAATGAACAGCATGCAACACGCACTTTCATGCCTAATAATAGCGTTGATTTTGCATAATTATGTTGTAAAAATACTGATACAAATGTATTTAAAAATAATAGCGAACCAAATAAATATACATAAAAATAATCTTGAATAATACCATCATGATATTGCGAATAGTTTTCAATTAATTGTCCAATTATAATTGGTGCTAAAACACTAAAATTGTGTAATCAGAAAAAAACAAGGTGTTTATATCGGGTGCGAAAAACTTTGGACATGGCATAATAAATCGTTTAAGGTGGTTCTAAATAAAAATTTTCAAACAGTAACCCCTAGTAATTTTTCCCGAGGAATCGAATGCGCTAATTAGATTTCGGGTTCGATGAACCCATAAGGGCGAAGCAGGGTCTAACTTTGAAATTTTAAATAGAAACCCATATTTTTTATTGAATATTTGTATTCTACGAGAAAAAAAACGTATCTTTTGTCGAAAAACTTTTTCTTAAAAGTCCTTCGTTCTCTCGATAGAAGGCGTTTTAAATTTATTATTTACTATTAATAATAACAAAATTTATTTATTATTTATAATAATAAATTTATTAAAATCGAAGTATTAAATTAAGTTTATTATAAATCGGAATTCACTATTCAATAAATTCTATAATTTTTCATTCATTCGTAAAAGGTTCCCAAAAATGCTCCGAAAAAACGCCCTCTAAAGAGAGAACAAAGCATTTTTGTTTAGCTTTGATAAATAGTGAGATAATTTTCCAAAACCAAACTTTGATGATTCCTCTTATAATCATAAAAGTGGTTCTTATTATAACCAATCCCATAATTGGTTTTAAAAATATTTTTGACAATATTTCATTAAAGATATATTATTTTTCGGAACCAAAATAAGTACGGCAGAAACAGACCACGCAAAAATTTGAAAATGGGATACCACTTTTGAAGTCGGTAATATTTAGGGACTGTAATACTTAATTATTTAAAAAATTTAATAATATCTACCTAATAATTACTTGTAAAAAGAATAATATACTAAATTGTATTAACATTGAAGGATAAAATGTTTTCAATAGGGCTTTTGTTAAGCTTGGTTTATAATTTGTATTCGTTGTACATTTTGATAATTCTTCATTCCAATGCCTAAAAAAAAAAATTAAAAAAAAAAAAAATATGGTAAAAACAAAACACACCGGGTTGCAATCAATTATGACCAATATACACTACGTAAATTAAAATAGACCACATTGTGTAGTGCATCTGTAAGGTAAATGATTGTTATATTAAATAATTATTATTTAATTAAATAATACATATATATAAAAGATATAATTGATCTTTATTAAAATTGATCTTTTTAATTTGATTTATGAAATATTATTAATTTTATATGTAAATTACCAAGATTGTTAACATTCACAGCAACCGTGATAATAGAGGGAAGTTATAGTTGTTATGCAACAGTTAAAAATGATGAACAAAATTATAATAATAATTTAATGATGAAACGACACCGCTACACATCTATCACTGTCTATGCATAGTATGCCATGATATGGTTTTACACTCACACGACAAACGACGCACAATAACGACGATGTATACATGCACGAGTTAGATGCAACTATATGTACAGACTGTGTTGGAATGCTTTTCCAATAGAGAATCAATGTTAAATATTATTTATTACTGGCAGGCCATGTGGTTACTATGCGGAGTCAGTCAGTACACATGTAATGAGAGTCATCTCATATGCGTATGATAGTTTGTTTGTCATTTAAGAGTGTGTACTGATTCATTGACTGTGTGTACTGTGTGTACTGTCTCATTTAAGAGTGTGTACAAATTACATGTGTACTGACTGACTCCGCACAGTAACCACACGGCCTGCCAGTAATAAATAATATTTAACATTGATTCTCTATTGAAAAAGCATCCCAACAAAGTCTGTATATAAATGATTGTATTTAGAGAGTGATAAGTATAATATAATAGTTATTTATGTTATAATACAATACTGATTGTTTAAGTGTGACAACGATAGATACACTATACAGTATTCCAGATTGGGTGTATTTTAAAAACAAGCTGTATATTTATTTATGCAGTCTATATCAAAAATCTCTTTATTATTAGAGAATTTTGAACTTCTTACTCCTAGTATAGCATTGATAACATTTTTGGACATCAAATGCTTGATATGAAAAATCATACACACCAGGAATGGGAACGAAACCACGACTGCTGGTATTCTAGACGAATGATATACCAACTGAGCTACCTGAGAGGTTATGATAGTGCAATGCATATGACAGTTTCACGACCTGATTGATGTCGTTGCATTATCAATTTTGTTTATTTACTATTTACGTATTTTTAAATTGTTTTTGTAAACTAGTGTCTATTTAACATTTTTTTTGTGCCCGAAGAGATGACGAAGAGCTGTGGAACGTTTTTCTCAAGTTTCGCCGTATGCTAAAATAATATTACTAATACCTACCGGTAAAAGTGTTTGCCATTTGAGAGTTTGTACGAAGGGCAGCCCAAAATCCCTATTTCAATAACAATAGTAGGTCTATCATGAAAATGTTATGCAACTTGCTAGCATTTATGTATGTAAAGCAATTTTGTGACAAATGTATTCATAAATGCTAGCAAGTTGGCATACAATTTGGTAATAGGCCTGCTATTCTCATTAATTCAATAAATTGAATCAACGTAAAATTTTTCAATAAATTGAAAAATTCATCAATTCCTTACGATTATTTTTCGATTAATATGATTATACTTACTTTTCCAAAAGATCACCAACAGTTTTTGATTGATTTCTATCTGATATCTCATATAAGTCTTCAATACTAAAATTTTTCTTTCGCCCTTCAATAAACAGTCCTACGAGCCAACTGAAAATTTAAAATAATATTTGAACATTGATCTAGAAATCTTCATGGATTATGGAGTATTATTGGATTATTGGATATTTTTGTAGAAATATTGGCTACAAAATTGTCTGTATTTATTAAATAATACAAATATTTGAGATTTACGTAACAATAATTATATTTTAACTAGTTTCGGAACGCAGTTCTTTCATCGGAAAACATATAATAATGACAAAATTTTTTTTGACATGTAATTTATTTGCATGATCATTATCCAATTTATACAATATTATAAATCATATGAGATTTTTTCACTATTAGACTAGTAAACTAGTTAGACTAGTTTTTTCGAATTCCACTTCACCTTCTCAGAAAATTATGACCAAGATGTCATTCGATTTGTAATTGCATCTAGATTGTTTTTGAAAAAGTTGAAGTCCCGCATAAAAAAATTGCAAAAGTTATAAACAATTTAGTGAAACAAAAAGGGGGTTTCGTTTTTTCGTAAATGTCTCAAAAACTATTGTACATATCGGAAATCGAAAAAAAGATTGTTAAAGAACAGGAAATTAACTTAATAAAAGTCTCACCTCCCGGAACTGTACTACTAATATTTATAATTTTAATTGAGAGATGAAAATAGGTCTTGAAAACGAGCTTGATGCCGACACTTCCGAACAAGAAAATTTTTTTAACTCATTAAATATGAATATTAAGGACAGAAAAAATGAAGGTATTTACTGGATACACAAACAACAAATAATAATCCGTCGGCAAAAAATTTTTACCCCAATTTTTCCATTAACTAAGTGTTTTTGTTAATTACAAAATTTTTCCAATCTGGATAACCCGGATATTTTTTAAATAATAGTCTGGAATTTTTTTTACTTTTGGGAACTATTCTTTGAAGGATTTAAAAAAGATCCCCGTTGGAAAATGTAAAAATTTTAATTTTCCATTTTTTTATTAACATACAGAAAAATTCAAACTTAAACAAAGTATTGCGACTTTAAAATTCAAATCGAATGGCACCTTGGTCATAATTTTCTGAGAAGGCGAAGTGGAATTCGAAAAAAGGTTAATTTATGTGTTTTGAAAATAAATGGAAAAATTTATTGGAAAAATAGAAGGACACAATTCAATTTGTTTGTCTTTAATTAATCATTTATGATTAATTTAAAAATTATGCGTAATTATTCCACTGTAGAATACCATTTTTAATGTTTTTTATTTATTTATTATCAATAACGGTTATATAATTGGCCGGTTAAATAATCTCCTATAATTGGCCGTAGGCGCTTATTTGTCGCTAAGATTAATAATTAAACAATTAGTTACTTATTTAAAACTTTTTTTAAAAATTAAATTAGATGAATTATTCATATATCACACATTTGCTCTCAAATAGATTAGGAGGTAAACCCAGACGCGGAAACAGCCTTCAAAAAGGGTTGTGGTCACAGCCACCCGAAAATCGGGAAAGTGCGAGTCGGAGTATGAACTAGCTCATGATCGATATAGTGCATTCCTACAAAGGAGATGTTTACAAAATATGACGCCCTGGAAAAGATTTTGTACAGTGTATAGTTCCACGTGGGCAAAGCCGTGGGCGAACACTAGTAAATTAATTAACCTGTAAAATGATAGTTTGTTGTTTCACAAAAATTACAAAAGTAAATGTGTGTTTGTTTGCACATCACGCTACTATACATTTTACATTAAATAATTTTATTTAGGTGCTTACTTAAATTACAAATTCAAGCTTACGTTTCTTTTTCGCGAAAACCTTACGCCACCAAAAAGGAAGGCGGCTCGGAAGTTCTGGCGGCAATGTATATGTGCATACAACACACGCTTACTTTTATATTCGTAGACGACTATGTACTTTTAAACTAGTAGATGACTATGCGCACCCAGCGAATAGTCATCTCTTTTTTCCAATACAAGTATTCATGTGCCAAAAAGAAACAGATAATAAGTTGTCAAAAATGTGACATAACGTGTCAGCATATCGTCTATGATGACTAAGTACTTCGCTGCGTTCCGAATCACGCACGATTCATTGTTTTTTATTTTTTAAATTTTATTAAAGCATTGGATATTATATCATCAGCCTATCGACCTCAATAGACCGTCAAAGTGTGAAGTCACAAGTCTATTAGGGTTGTGGACATTCCCATCGTGCCCACAACGGTGGATTCGCGCTTGGGTAAACCTGAGTATTAGGTTAAGGTTAAATCCTTAAAATATCAAAAAATTTATTTAGTTGTCTAAATAAAACTATTTCTTTTTTGACCCATCATACAAGCCTATTAAATAATCGATATTTACTAGGAAAGCACAGTGATTACGTAAAATCACATTAATCATTCGTCTTATATTCTGTATTAAATCAGACATTAACTTAATGTTTACAGTGTTTTAGGTAAAAACAAAATAAATCATTTCATTTTTTCATTGGTTTCATTAATATTAATATAATATATCTGTAAAATTCAAATCCTGACAACTTCTCAAAGTTTTAAGTTTTCAGACAAAAAGGGAGGATATTTTTGGATACCGATTTACTCAATTACAAAACATCCAATACAAAATAATTATTAACTAGAAGAATAAAGTATTTCATTCATAAGTTTCAATCAAGATATAGACCACAATCTCACATAAAATAAAATAGTTCAAAAATTGATTTGGATGTCCTTTTTAAAAAGACCCATTTTCCCAAGTTCCCAAGAAATCAAAAGTTTGGATGTGGCGTTATCTGAGAGTTAATTTGGTTAAATCGACTGAAATTCAAAACTTTTGTAGTTTATGACTTCCCGATCAAAAATTATCATGGACAGATAACGCCAAGCTTAGAGCCTGTAGCTTAAAAACCTAATATTCCTGAGACGTGTGCTTATGAGAACTTTTGATCCGGACGTCATGTACTACAACATACTTGAATTTAAGCCAATTTCTAGATATCTCCACTTCCAGAGCTTGTAATACCTAAAGATTTCTGAGCCTTATGCTTATGAGAACTTCTGATCAGGTACTAGAATATACCTACTTGAATTTCAGCCAATTTGAGCGAGAGAAATTAAGGCAATTCATATGTTAATCTTTTAATATATAAAAAATAATTGTTATAATTTCTCTGGCGATTAGCCGCTCCTTAATAAGGCCGCATGCATGCGTCGCACGCAATGAATACGCTGACCAAGCCCACGGCCCTGTGTAGAACGTCGTTTGATGATCTGATAACCTCGACTGCCGTTTTTCTAAATATTTCAATATTAGTTATCAGTCTTGGTATGATTGACACCTATATTCTCCTAACTATTATTAAATAAAAACAGTGATGTAATACTTTATTAAAAGTAACATACAGGTTTTATTTTTATAATTTCCTTGTTCTTGACAGTATTGGAAAAAACATTCTATATAACTGGTTTGGAATTGTACATTATTGTTCTCATGGCATTAAATCAACTAATATTAATCAATTTATTTATTTAAATGGTTTCCTGATTTATCATAATATCAAAATGATTTCCTTTAAATTTATGACAAAATCCAAACCCAGATAAGAAATTAAGCCGTGTGGTAAATTCATTAAATTGAATTCGCACACAGAGTTAGATTTTAACCATAAAGGAAACTGAGGTCTCAAAATGCTGATACTCATGTCCATATATCCAATTAAATTAATTAATTAAAAGAAGTGAAAATAACAACTAAATGAGTTAATTGAATAAATACTCGTTATATACTGATTTCATTTATAATGCGTCAAATATATATATATATATATATATATATATATATATATATATATATATATATATATATATAGATTTAGGTTACGCTTTGCGTTGACCAACGTTGGTCAACATTGGTTAGTTTATCAACGTTCGCTTTGAATAGCTAACGCTGCGCGTGGACTAACGTTTCGCGTTTAATAATTAACGCTTCGCGCTGATTATTAAAAAAAACTAAACTTCCTCTTCACGTAAACTAGTGCTCCATGTTGATAGATGCTTCGCGTTGAATAACTGACGCCTCGGTTTGAATAACTAAATAAATAAATAACTATATAGTTGATCACCATGTTTATTATATTAAAACAACCTTGGAATTTAATCAACAGCTTGACAATTGAAACTTGAGCAAGAAAATTAAAATTTTTTAAAAGTGGTAGAAAAATTTTCGTTTCAAACGCTTCACGTCCACCAACATTTCGCGTTAACTAACATTACGCGTTAACAAACGCTTCGAGTTTACTATTGCTTCACGTTTACTTACGTTTCACGTCGACTAAATCTTCGCGTTGTATAACTTCTGCGTGCTAACGCTTCGTGTTAACTAATGCCTCGAGTTGACATAAAAAGCGTTGCAAAGCGTTGGTCAACGTGAGCCGTTAGGCAACGCGAAGCCTAACGGCTCACGTTGACCAATGCTTTGCGTTAACAGACGCTTTGTGTTGACAAACTAAATTATACAACTCAATATTTAAAATTATAAAAATCGCAACACCACAATATACAGTTTTTTAAACAGAAGAACATTTTTACTGTGTCAATGTTATTAACATAAAACAAACATTTACAAATAATTCATATTTTATAAACATTAAATAGGCAAAAATATTAATAATTTACTGTATAGATGTATGAATATATATATATATATATATATATATATATATATATATATATATATATATATATATATATATATATATATATATATATATATATATGTATAGGCTAATGACAACTAATAATTGGTTAAAGAATTTACTAAAAATAATTTGCAAATTTATTACGAAAGTTATGCAAGTGATTAGAAAATTTCTAATTTTATTTCAAAATACGTATAAAAACACGGGTATAAAAATGAATTAATTGTAGAACTTGTTTCTTACAAGAATATATTTATCATTTGAAATATCAATAACAAAATTATTATTTAACAAGTAATGTAACAACTAACTGAGTTAATTGTTTGAATACCCAGAATATACTGAGTTGTATATCAATGTTTAAATTGTTAATATTTTATATTAACAGGGTGTTCTGGAATTCATTCAAGAAAACGATACCACGGTGTAAAGCAGCAAAAAAACAAACAAAAAGGTTTAATATAGTTTTTCGATTTGACGATTAGTTTTTGAGATATAATTAATTAAACTATAATAATAAATTCAACCAGTGACATTTGCATTCTTGAATTTTTGCGCGTGTCGCTGCACATTGGTTTAACATGATCAACTGTGGCCGCCCTACTCCACCAATCACAGAGCGCATAGTGTAAGGTGGTGGGGCGATATATAAGTGTAATAATAATAAAAAATAATAATAAGTGTAGCGACACCCACAAAATGGTTGAATTTATTAATATTTAATTAATTCTATCTCAAAAACTAAGCGTCAAATCGAAAAACTTGCAGCTCTACACTGTGGTATAGTTTTCTTGAATAAATTTATATAATATATATATATATATATATATATATATATATATATATATATATATATATATATATATATATATTTATTTATTTATTTATTTATGTCTGGTGGCCAACCTAGTAATAATTGATGACAATAATTTACTAAAAATCAAATCAAATTAAATTAATCTAAACAAATTATTTAATTTTAATTATTTTTAAATATTCCAATACTTTTTTTAATCGAATTTATATACATATATGATTTGAAAACATTAAAATGAATTAATGTTGAAATAATTTGATTGTACTGATTTTATATATTTGATTTGAAGTTAATGATTTTAAGTATTTAAATTATTGTCACCAGTCGTTATAATAATTATCATTTTTAGAACATAGTATAAATAAATATTTTGTCAATATTTTAATTTAGATCAAAACACAAATAAAATTGTAAATAAACTTATCATTAACCCCGAAGGTTAGATATAAAAATATTTGTATGCCATTATATAAAAGTATTTCGGTACACATATTATTGAGATTTAGTCATAAATTTTATTTTAATTGAATTAGAAAATTAATAGCAGACCTTGGTTTATGCCGATTTTTTTAAAAGCATCAAATTTTGCACAGGAGGTATACCTATAACGAGGTTCACTTAAAATTCCCTATTTCATCCTTTAAGGGGGTTGAATAGGGTATGAAAGTTTGTATGGAAGTTCATCATTCTTGAATTTAGAAATAAGGAAATTGGTGTTTAGGCTTCTAAATAAAAGTCAGTTGTATCAACGTTTTTGAAAAATCCTCCTCTAAGGGAGTTAAATAGGGGATGAAAGTTTCTATGGTTGTTCATCATTCTTGAATTTAGAAATATGGAAATTATTGGTTAAGCTTCTGCTTATAAATAAAAGATAGTTGTATCAGCGTTTTTGGAAATTCATCCCTTAAGGAAGTCATTTTTGAAGTTAGAGACGTGGCATTTGGTATTATGGCTTATATTATGTGAGACAACTATGATGGTTCCTGAGATGTTCCATCGGGCACATTCGGGCTTGTTTAATATAAATAGTAATAATGTTTAAATATATAATGTTTAAATATACACTTATTGTGATATTAATAAAGAATGGAAATCCCTTATTGATGATTGACATTGATTGTGACATAATATACATTCCCGTAAACATTTATATGATAAATGCCCGTAGGCATCAGACATTCTATTATCGTGGTCAGAATAGATTAATTATATAATTATTTATTTACTAAAATACATAAATTAATAAACACGTTTCAAAAAACACCTTTGAAATTATCATAACATACTTTTATTCAAAAATTATCAAAACAAATTTCAGTGACAATTTGAATAAAATCAATCTCCTTCCTATTCAGAATTACGTATCATAAAATCACGAGAAACTTGACCTTTTAGTGTTTGTTGTGTACCATGAGCCACAGAAGTAGCGTACTTTTTTCTAAAATTTATTTATTTGAACGTAACATATTTAATAGGGAATATGCATGAAAATTTTGTTTCACATTTATTTTCAGAATATGAAAATACTGTTAATACTTACTGTAATAATATTTAAAAACGAAATTAAAATCCGACAAATATCAAGGAAGCTATAAGCTTTTAAAGATTATTATCTGTCTCTTTCTTGCAAAAATACTAAAAACGGAGTTTTACGTCTATTTTAAATGGTGAAAGTGTAATATGACGTCACATAACATATCAAGAGGGCTATCACCCTCTTTGTCTAATCGGGAATTTCAATCATTCATATCTCGCTTATTTTTAAAGCTATTTAAAAAGTAATTTTACCTTGATATTTGTCAAGTAAACATGCTTCAATTCAAGTGAAAAAAATTTTCATGCATATTCCCTATTACAATAAACGGGCTTAATGCCCGCCCATTGAATACGAAAGTACGCCGTACAGACAGTTAACATAATAAAAAAAATTTGTTACGCAGGAGCTGCTTCAAGTTAGCGAATTTCCTTAGAATACATAAATCACTCTCTATACAAAATTCATCACCTTATCATTTTGCTCAAACTCTAATGTGTACAGAGATATTAAGGAATTTAATTTTCAATCTTAAACCGTCAATATTTCTGTAAATATTACTGTAACAGAAAAAATGATGAGAAACAAAATTACAGTAAAACTACAGTAAAACTAAGTTTTATTCTGATTGGAATTAAATTTTGTATTCGATGCGCTTTTGGTATTGAAAACGTCAAGTTCGTTAATGGGTAAAATCGGGCAAGGGGAAAAAGGAGTTAAAAGGGGGGAAACACAAAATTTGACATATATCCCTTAATATTCGAAAAATCGATAAATTTATAAGAAATAAAGTTGTAGCTACTAAGTTTTACTATAATTTTGTTTCTTATCATTTATTTGTTGCACTTATTTTTACAGAAATATTTACAATTAAAGATTGAAAGTTAAAATTCTAAATATCTCTGTACACATTCGAGTTTGGAAAAAATGTAAAGGTCATGAATTGTAGCAAACTTAATTTTCTACGACTTTTGTTTCTTATATATTTTTCGATTGTTCAAATATTAAGAGAGATATTTTAGTTTTTAGATTATTTATTTTCTTCTTTCTATATGTAACCCTTTCCCCTTGACCTATGCCATTTAGTAACAAAATTAGTCATGCAAATACTAAAATCATATCAGATACGATATTTCATTTTGATCACACTAAAATTATGACCACTAGAGAGTGATTTATGTATTCTAAGGAAATTCGTTAAGTTGAAGCAGCTCCTGCGTAACGAATTTTTAGTTATTAAACAAAATCTCCACCAGGACCATTCAAGGTGAAGCTACGCCACCGAATACCTACCTACAAATGTCTTGATTAATATTTATATTTTCTATTCGATATTCTAGTTATTTATTTGCTAATTATTTTTGTACAGAAATTTGTTTAAATATTTATTTGATTTAATAATTTTTCATTTGTTTCTTTACACGAATGATTTTCAACTAGGTATGTTATGATCTATTACTCATAACAGCTCATAAAATTGACCTAAGACAATTAGACCACTATGACCACGAAAAGTAATCACGTCTAGACATTATGAAACCAAAATAATCATTGAAATTCTGTAATGTTGCAATCTGATTTGTGGAAAAAACAAACCACTTAAATTCAAAATTAATTCATAATTGCACAAAACGAAAACAAGTTTTTTTAGACTTGACGGTGACAATGTTCTAGACAGGGATGTCGTAGAGCCTTACTTTTTCGGGTGGGCCAGTATTGGGATCGATGATTTTAAGATGAGACAACTTTTTTTTATATCAGTAAAAATTTGAATTAGTTTTTTAAGAGCATTTGGTGGTATTTTTTATTCTGATTTTAATAACTCCAAGTTACATTTTGACCCAATCAAATAGTTCTTTTACCTCTTAAAAAATACAACTTTGGCTATGAAAACATAGCAAAAACATAACAAACATGAAAAAATCCATAACGAAATTGGGCTTAAAAAAATTATTGTAGGTCAAAAGTTGTGGAAAATCAGTTTTTCTCAAATATTTCGTAAACTTTTGGTTTTAACAGAGGTCATTATCAAACTTATTTCTTAGCTGATTTTACATAAAACTTTAAAAAATTCAAATAGGGTGACCTATTTTGTCCCTTTTAAAACTCAGTTTAATGCTTCGTTACGCCCAAATTTTCTCAGCCATATTTCTTGAAAGCTATTGGTCCTACACAAATTTTGAGCCATACCTTTTTTGTGTAGAATTAGCTAAGAAATGAATTTAATGGTTAGTTCTGTTAATATAAAAATAGTAGTTTACGAGATATTTGAGAAAAACGGATTTTCGCGACTTGCAATCGTGACTTTCAATAATTTTTTTTGGAATCGCGATGTTTTCATAGTGCCAAAACCAAGATAAACCCTTTGTAGATTTTTTTTAGGAAATGCTCACGTTTTATAAACAAATTGTATATATTTTCTTATGCAACACGCCTGTATTTATGCCAAAACTATTGAATGCTAGGCGTAATTAATCTCCGAGAAATTATATTTGATTGATTTTGATATATATATATATATATATATTAAAATTAGTAAAAAATAATTCTAGTATTTTAATTCCTAAAAATCTAAAGAAAAACGATAATCCGTTGGAATTTCCAATATAAAATTTGAAAAATTTTCAAACTTAATAAAAGTTTTATGTTTGCTTTTTTCCTGCTAAACTAAGATGAGATTAATAAAAATTTCCAATAAAATTTTGAATAAATTTATGTTTTTATGAACAATTAATTATTACTTTTAATATAATTTTGTTATCTACGTCTTATATTATGTTTGAATATGGCCAAGAAACCTAAAAATTGATTAATTGCTAGTTTATTAATTAATTAAAATCGAAGTGGAAAAAGCAATTTCAAAAATTAAATCTTATCATATATTGTTCTAAATCTTAAAGGTATGCATTCTTAACACAATAAATCGTATAAGAATTTGGCCCGATTTTTCTACGAACTTCATATAGCTTATAAACAAGAACAATAACATAGTTATTTATTAAGTTTTATAAAAAATTTTTTTAAACATTTTAAAATCATATTTTCGAGTGACATTTTCGACATTTTTTATTCAAATTTAATTCACTTTTTAGAAATATAAATATGTGAGCTTTCAGAATATTTATACTTATAAAAAGAAATAAAGAGAATTAAAAAAAAAAGGTTCCTACGTTTTTAAAAAATATAAACCGACCTTCATAATATTTTTGAAAATATATTTGCCTTATTTTCTTCGACATTTTTTACACAAATTTAACTCATTTTTTAGAAATATAAATATGTGTGCTTTCAGAATATTTATATATTTCTAAACAGAAATAATGAGAATTAAAAAAAAGGTCCTAGTTTTTTCAAATAAACAAACCGACCTTGTAATGCTGATTTTTTAAAAATTAATTTGCCTTATTTGTTTCGGCCTATTTTATTCAAATTTAATTCACTTTCTCGGTATATAAAAATATGTGAGCTTTCAGAATATTTATATTTATGGAAACGAATAATAAAATTTTTTTTTTTTTAAATCCTAGTTTATTCAAATTAAGCAACCCACCTTAATGATATTTTTGAAAATATATTAGCCTTATTTTTTGGATTTTGTCGCATTTGATATTCCACGGTGGAATTCATGTTTATAATATGTAAACTTGCACAAAACACTACTACACTTTACAATTATTATCCAAGCCACCAACAATTAATCACTGTTCTTGTTAATACTAGAGACTTGAATCATTCAAATTTTTCATTGTATTTTTATAAATCTTACAGAACAAGTTTTCTTTAATAAACTTTATTATAACACATACGCTGCGCTGACGATCAAGTAAATGTCATTTGATACCCTCAGGGTTCCATATTTAATTAAAAATCTTTACGCAGTTGTATTTTTGTTTATCACTTATTGAGGTGGTTGGTGTAAAACCGCTAAACGAGTATTGCCTTATCTTGTATATCGAGAGGAAAAAAGAGTTCTCGCTCTTGTCGACAAACAGAGAAATTTTATCTCGTCTTAAGAAAATAGTTTTACAAAAACAAAAAAAACATTTATTGCAATATGAATTCGTTACGCAGGAGCTGCGTCAACTTAGCGAATTTCTTTAGAATACATAAATCACTCTAGTCACAATTTAAGTCTGAGCAAAATGAAATGTCGTATCTGATATCATTTTAGTATTTTCAAGGCCAATTTGATTAATAAATGGCATACGTCAAGAGGAAAGGGGAGCATAAAGATAGAAGAAAACACAAAATTTAAAATATCTCTCTTAATATTGGAACAATCGACAAATGTATAACGAGTAAAGTTGTAGAAAATCAAGTTTGCTATAATTCATTACCTTATCATTTTTTCCAAACTCTAATGTGTACAGAGATATAATTAACTTTCATCCTTAATAGGGAATATGCATGAAAATTTTTTTCACATTTATTTTCAGAATATGAAAATATTGTTAATACTGTAATAATATTTAAAAACGAAATTAAAATCCGACATATATCAAGGAAGCTATAAGCTTTTAAAAATTATTATCTGTCTCTTTCTTGCAAAAATACTAAAAACGCAGTTTTACGTGTATTTTAAATGGTAAAAGTGTAATATGACGTCACATAACATATCAAGAGGGCTATCACCCTCTTTGTCTAATCGGGAATTTCAATCATTCATATCTCGCTTATTTTTAAAGTTATTTAAAAAGTAATTTTACCTTGATATTTGTAAAATAAACATGCTTCAATTCAAGTGAAAAAAAATTTTCATGCATATTCCCTATTGTAAATATTTCTGTAAATATTAGTGTAACCGAAAAACGATAAGAAATAAAATTACAGTAAAACTTAGTACTTACAACTTAACTCCTGATAAATTTTTCAAATATTAAATTTGTCCGATTTTACCCATTAACGAACTTGACCTTTAGAATACTAAAAGCGCCTCAAATACCAAATTTCATTCCAATCGGAATAAAACTGTGACCGCTAGAGAGTCCACAGACACATAAAAGTACATATATATATATATATATATATATATATATATATATATATATATATATATATATATTATATATATATATATATATATATTATATATATATATATATATATATACATATTTAAAAAAATTAGCGATAGTGATTTTTAACATCTAATAGGTAGGATCTAAATTTATAAAAATTTCTTCAAATGTCCATCGATCCTACCTATTAGATGTTAAAAATCACTATCGCTAAAACTTGTATATATGTATATATATATATATCAATATGTACATATGTATATATATATACATATGTACTTTTTTTAAATGTCTGTGGACTCTCTAGCGGTCACAGTTTAATTCCGATTGGAATGAAATTTGGTATTTGAGGCGCTTTTGGTATTCTAAAAGCCAAGTTCGTTAATGGGTAAAATTCGAGGCAGGGGAAAAAACAAAATTTGACTATCTCCCTTAATATTTGAAAAATCGAAAAATTTATCAGGAGTTAAGTTGAAGGTACTAAGTTTTACTGTAATTTTGTTTCTTATCATTTTTCTGTTACACTAATATTTACAGAAATATTTACTATTAAAGTTTGAAAGTTAAAATTCTAAATATCTCTGTTCACATTAGAGTTTGAGAGTAATGAATTGTAGCAAACTTGATTTTCTACATATTTTTTTTATACATTTTTCGATTATTCTAATATTAAAAGCGATTTTTAATATTTTGTGTTTGTTTGACACGAATAAACTAACTATAAACTAGTAACTATATAAAGTAACTATAAACTATAATAGTTATACCGTTTTTTTGGCTATTAATAAATTTAATTTTTGCAAATACATAAGTCATAGCAGATATTATATTTCATTTTGATCACACTAAAATTATGACCGCTAGAGAGTGATTTATGTATTCTAACGAAATTCGCTAAGTTGACGCTGCTCCTGCGTAACGAATTTTTTTTTAATACTCATGCCCAATTAAATAAGAAAAATTATTAATTAGCTATAAAATGAGCTTTTTTAATAAAAATTTCAAACTAAAATATTTAATTTGTAGAATTTTTATATACCTACTATATTTTTACACCAACTACCTTCAAATTTATTTGATTGGATTTTAATTTTGTTTAGTGTTTTAAATAAAATACGTAAATAGTTGTTGAACAGGTTATGATGTCATACATACATTCTGGAGATTAATCGAAGAAGGGTGCTTTAGCTATAGGCACTCTTAACGTTCCGCATGTAATCGTATATGTATGCGAGCGGTTGTATTTAGATAGATACATCTTGTGGTCTAAAAAGTATTGCACTTCGATCTTATGGACCATTGTGCTCCCCCTTCTATCAGTCTGACGAGATTCAATTCTCCCATATGTTGGCAATGGTCAGGAGCTTGCTAATCAAGTCTTCTTGAAGGTTCATATATTCGGGGTGAGATGCATCGAATATCTTGTATCTGCAGCAACCCAGAGATTTGCAGTCAAAGGTACGTGTTCGCAGTCAAAGATGGAGTTCCATTGTGTGTAGATGCTTCCGCACAGGATAATGCCTGGTAATGAATCCGGTAACCTTTCGCATTTGCATTTTGTTCAGCTTCAGCGCATCGAAAAATAGCCTCTTGGTTGTATCCCGAAGCAGTATTTTCCCAAGCTTTTGCTGCCGTACATTTTCCCAGTGATCACGGTGTTTAGCATTTATCCACTCGTTGATCACCTGTTTTCATGCAGTCCTTGGAATTCCTAAAATAGGCTCTGAGTCCAGGAAAGGTATTCCGACTCCCTTCTTTTGCTAAGGTATCTACTTTTTCGTTTCCTTCAAAACCACTGTGGCCCGGCACCGGGATCAATTTAACATTATTCCATTTTTCCAGCTCCAGCAGTTCCTCCAGACAATCCTTGACTACCCCTGAGGTGACCTCAGTTGCATACAAGACTTTTAGAGCAGCTTGACTGTCCAAGAGAATACATACTTTCTGGTTTATGTAACCTCTACGGACGCAAGCCAGTACGGCGTTGATTTCTGCTTTAAAGTCTGTGGCATATTTCCCCAAGTTGAGGCTTATGTTTGCTTGGGTCTTTCCCGCCCCAGTCCCTTATTCAGTTTTGCATCCGTCTATATACCACACGATTCTTTTCTTGAGATTTGGTGGTTCTCCTTCCGTCCAAATATCCCTATCACAGACTACAGTGAAAGGTTTTGAGAAGGAGTATATGTTGGGAAGTATATCTGTGCCCATTTCAAAAACGGGGCTGAGATGATTCATGTTCCCACGATTCTTGCATGTCCAACCTGATTTTTTAACATCCAGTTATTATTGCACAATAGTCTACATAAGTAATAGCACTGTAGTGAAAAGTCCGAATGTGTCCCTTAAACTCGGCCTTTCGCACTACCGTGCTCTAGATAGGCGCTGGATTTCGCTTTAGCTATTATTATAATAATAGCTAAAGCGATTGTATTAGCCGTTCATTGTAAAGTACTACTCCAAACAACTAGTCGCAACAGAGACCACTGATATTGTTATACAGTGTCGTATACCAGAAATATATGTAATAAATATTCGGTATTTTTTCTTTTGCTACAAAACCCTAACAATCCCTACTTGAAATTAATTTTATATAAATTTTTCCATAATTTCCACTTGCATCATTAAATACTATTATGGATGTTATTTAACTTTATATAACATATATAAATATAACTAATATTAAAAAGAACTCTAGGATTTTTCGAATTAAATTTCGATTTGGCCTCAATTTCCTAGATCAAAATTTTTGTATTTTATAAATACGTATTTCGACTACAAAGTAGTCATCATCAGTATGAATTAGCTAAGTGTAATTATTCTCCGACGAGATGTTATTGTTGCTAATTTGGTGACGGTCTGCACACAGATTTTTGGTATGTGTGCAATTTATACTTTCTAAGAATCTACAAAAGTCTTGTAGATTCTTTAGGGTGCAACTTATTACGTATAAATACATGTATGTATATAAATATTTGTATAATTTTACATTATACTGTAACACTTAGAATGTTCCAATTTGTTGAATTTTTATGAAAGGGAGTGTATATATTATATCAGATCCAGTTCAAACTGTAAAGAAAAATGTGGAGTGTGTCCTTTTGATTTTACAGCGCCTCTTGTTATTGAGTTTGGAGAAAAAATATAAACTTTGTTGAAAATCTTGCCCCGTATAACGTTGATAGAGACTACTAAAGCTTTAAAGTCAACCAATAACAAGTAACTTATAAAAAAAACAGAACAAAAATCCAAAAATCTATAATCTTGGGTTTTCAAATACTGAACCTTGTGCATGGAAACGTGGAAATTTGTTTGACCCCGGTTACTGGTCTAACAGCTAGCAGTTAGATTTATTAAATTTTCCACACATATCTTATAATTATCTATCTATTACTGTAAAAGCCCGTACTACAGTAAATTCAAAGATTTTCTAGTAAAACTTAGGATTTGCCAACACTGAATAGTAAAAGTCCGAAATGTTCTGTGATCATTGTTCATTTCGAACTTTTACCATCATCCACTACAATTAATCTTAAGTTTTACCCCAGAGACGCGGTAAGTGTCAAAAATAGACATGTAGAAGAGAAAATAGACATGTAGAAAAATAGCCATGCATGTATAAATAAATGCATGGCAATATTAACGTCGAAAATACCATTAAACGAAATACGGGCGATAACACCATTGAAAATGAATCAGAAAATGACATAAACAGAAAGACTGTGAAGAATAAAACTCAAGAAGACGAAATTATTATTAACGAAAACACGAACGAGAATACTGACAAATAATTAGAGTTTCTGCTCGAGATTTCTCGCCTCGATAATTCTCGAGAAATTTGTCTTTAGTCGAGACGGGAAAAAAAACTCAATGCCTCGAAAACTCGAGAAACGAAGATAATGAGGAGGACCTCAAACTCGAAAATGAATTATTTGAACTTCAACTAAAAAAGGCCATTCAGACAGCTGAAACTTTAGACAAAACCAGTCACACTCACATAACTAGAAATTTAATAAAAAAAGAAGTTCAGTTATTTGAGTCTACTGGGCAACGAACGCCTACTCTTGAAAAAATGTACAAAGCTGTAATGACTATTAAGCCAACATCGACGGAGAATGAGCGTGTTTTCTCGTTATCGGTAAACATTGTCAGTAAAATAAGATACCGCTTATCAGATGATGCTGTTAATGCTCTGGTATTTCTGAAAGCTTATTTTATAAGGAAAAAGCGTTAAATTAAAATTTGATTTCTTTGTTGATTATTTTGCGGGTTACTGGTTTAGTTTTAGTTGGCTTACTATGCTCAAATTAAAAAAAAAAATATTGAAAGTAAATTATAAATTGTTTAATCGAAAGACTGTGATATTATTAACATAATAGTTTATAAATATAAAAGGCATTTTTAGTTAAAGTTGGTAGCAAAATGTTTGTTTTGTAAACAAGTTTTAATAGTTATCTAAATATGACCTAGTAATTTTGTTGATTTAATTTTACTAATTATTTTGTTATTTAATTAAAGACTTTTTGGGAACTGTATTTGGGAACTGGTGGGCACCCAATAATAATAAAAAAGTTAAGCACTTCCGTACTCTTTACTTTTTATATAGACCAGTCGAGTATAGTTTGATTATTTATGTTTGTTGTCGATTTGTAAATTAATAAGTGAAATTTATGGTAACCATTTGATTTAATTGAATAAAAAATTGAATAATAATTTGAATAAAGAAAAAATTTGGAAATAACATTGTGTTTTATTAAAAATTTCAAAATTTTTCGAGAATTCTCGTGCCTCGAGGAATAAAAAAGGTGGAGAAACCAGAAACCCTACAAATAACTGATAATTCTCATATAACGATTCAGAGACATACCAATTCAGAAACAGAAAATGTAATTCAATCTCAAGAAATTTTTATAACTGAAGAGCCAATATCGAAAAGATAGAATCTATCCTGACAATAGATAGGAGGATCTATCGTGATAATTAAAAATTTTCACATGTAAAATTTTGACTGATAGGTAATTAAAATAAATGATTAAGAAATATTCATTGTTTTATACTCAAAACCAACTTCTAACAACCGGTATTGGAAAAACCTAGTATGTACCAAACTCTAATGGTAAAAGCCAGAAAAATTATCTCTTGTTTAAAAAGTCCTTAAATTTACCACTCAAATCCTAAGATTTACTAGTTAAACCTAAGATTTGTCAATCTACGGGCTTTTACAGTAACATATCCACAATTAAATTTATAAATTGTGTGTGTGTATTATTTCTGCAATAAATTATGTTATTTATTTCTTTACAATAAAAATAGTAAATCATTCATAAACATTATTCATTAAATTGAAATACGTGTGATAAATTAATAATAAAGTATTTATTATTAATTTGACGGAGATAGAACACCCCCCTAAAGACCCCCTAAAATTTTTGTCAAATTGATTAAAAGATTTATTCGTTAAAAAAAATTCTTTATAAAAAATGTCGCATTTATACGAGAAGATGATTAGATGTATAGTTGTTAAACAGGATGCCACAGGTTTGAATCCTGAAAATTGAATAGCCGATAGAACTCTCAAAAATAAGGAAAAAACTTCATAGGAACTTGGAATTAAGTTAATAACGAAAGCTTATTTTTCAAGTGTCTCAAAAACTGCTTGGCTGATTTCAATTACACTTGGCAGATTTTAAGAAATAAGTAAGTGGCTTAATTTGATGTAATTAGATTTAAATTATTTATTCCAGGGACGGTGTCCCCTTCCCCAAGCTCTCTCCGTCTGTGAAAAATAATATGTTTTTTTCCAAATATCTCAAAAACTGAGAAGTCAATTGCAAATCTTATCATAAACAAAATTGAAATAAACGTAGCCCCACAATACACCCGAAAAATATAACCCTTCGCCTTTTGTTTTAGAAATAAATTAGCTTCAAAAAAAAACAAATGTCATATCTCCGCAATTAATAACCGAATCCAAAAGAGACCATTTTTATTCAACAAAATTAGAATCAATCGGATTTTTTTATATTAATTACAATGTTTGCAATAAACCTATTATAGTTTTCGACATATTTGGAAGAATGAAAAGGGTATTTTACCCCATACTACTCTTTATTGTACAATTTTTAATGAATGGATTAAGTCAGATTTTTGATATATCGACCTTAAAGTGATTTTAAAATACACACTGTTGAAGATTGTTTCTGTTTGATTTCAATTTGTTCATGGTCGATGGCTATTATCAGTATACTATTCAGTATTCCTATTTATTAATTATAGAAAATGTTGTTTACAATTACTAAAACCTAATATGACCTTCACCTTTTTGTCAACACTAAGCACTCCCTTTTATTTATGTGAACTAGTGTGAAGTGAATGCACGCTCAATTCTCATATGTAAATACATGATACAGAATTTAAAACAAAAAAATTTGACACCTAGGAACCACGTAGACTACGTGAATTTTCTCCCAGGAAAGAATTATAATAATATGCTTTATTCGAGTGACTGAAATACAGTATAGAATGCGTCTTACAAAAAAATAGTTTTACATACAAAATAAAATTTAAAAAAATAAAAACAATATGAGAAAACATACATGCTAGTTAAGAATAAAACGATTTCATATTATAATGGCATTGTTCGAGTAGCAATTTTTTAAACTCCTTTTTAAACCTTAACAAAGGTAATTTTTTTATATTAATTGGTACTATATTATATATACGTATCATGGAAACACAAAATTTGACTATCACCCATAATATTTGAAAAATCGAAAACTTTATCAGGAGTTAAGTTGTAGGTACTAAGTTTTACAGTAATTTTGTTTCTTATTATTTTTCTACACTAATATTTACAGAAATATTTACAATTAAGATTGAAAATTAAAATTCTAAATATCTCTGTTCACATTAGAGTTTGAGAAAAATGATCAAGTAATGAATTGTAGCAAACTTGATTTCTACAACTTTACTCCTTATACACTTTTCGATTATTCTAATATTAAGATAGATATTTAATATTTTGTGTTTGTTTGACACGAATACATAAAATATATTTTATTGTAAAAAATTTGGATTGTCGTTTCCATAGTAACTATAAATTATTTTCGTTATACCGCTCTATTTTGGCTATTAATAAATTTAATTTTTGCAAATACTAAAGTCATATCAGATATTATATTTCATTTTCATCACACTAAAATTATGACCGCTAGAGACTGATTTATGTATTCTAAGGAAATTCGCTAAGTTGACGCAGCTCCTGCGTAACGAATTTTTTTTGAAAATATTGATGCATTTTTAATGGGATGGAAATTTCTTGGAAATTTGTTTTGATCACCGAATTCATTTTCAGTATTTCACACTTAAATTCACAACAATACATTACTACGAAATAGAAAATAGATTTGTAACAAAAAAACACTTGTTGTGTTTAGCAAAAAAAAAAATCATTGTAATTTATTATAATTTATGCAAAGTAATAAAAAATATGAAACATATTAAACAAACATTATGCTTGAAAACAAATTCTGAACTTGAAATGTACAGGTTTTTTTTCAAAACTAGGCATCTTATTTAATTTACTGACATTCTAAAGTTGTTAGTCCGGTCATTTTAGACATTTGAAATAAAGAAAATTCCGACAGAGCTAAATCTTCGTAGAGACCTTAGGTTTACCACAAGGAATAAAGTGTCAAAAGTCCCCATCAGTCCCATGTGAGCTTAGGGACTTATTCGGGGCCCAAGGTCAAAATTTTAGGTTTTTTGGATTTTTCTCGAAAACGGTAAGTTTTATCGAAAAAGTACCTCGGAGCAAAGTTGTAGATCTTAAAATTCTCTATAAAAATGGTTCCCATGATTTTTTCTCTAAGACCCACTATTTCCCAGATATTGCGCTTGTAAGAATCATGTTCTACATAGTATGCACACATATGCCACGTATATACATATTTAGGTACTCAAGCAAGCAAAAATGCCTACTCGTGCCTCTTCTATGTATACATTATACTATTCTAAGAAAATTTACTCTAAAACGACCGCCGGTCCCTTACCGAATCCCCTCTACTTGAATAACATCTGGCCTTGAAAAACATCTGCCTATTCTTTTGTCCATGTGGTGTCGTTCACGTATACCTGCTTCTTTTAGTGTTGAACGAGCAGTTCGAGTGACTATACGTATTTATTACAAGCGTCTACTATTGAAATTAGTGCTGATTAATATTTAACAAAAAATGTCACAATTTTGCTTTATTTGTAATAAACTTTTGACTGAAGATGAAACTGTTGTGGTCAGTCGTGGAATGCCAACTTTAATCGATGCAAGCGTCGCGAGAAGTGATGAGTTTGCTGATTATTTAAGAAGCCAAAAATCCGTTACAATTCACGTGGATTGCAGAAAATCATACACCCGGAAAACTTCAATCTCTGCATCAAAAAGACAACGTGAGGAAGAACAGGCCAGTACTTCAAAAGTAAGTCCACCTCATACTAGAGCGCGAATAAGTGAATCCAGCTTTTGTTTTAAAAACCACTGCTTATTTTGTGGCGATGAAGCGGATGAAGAAGCAGAAAAGAAGAAAGTGAAGATTTATCGCCGAAAAATTCATAAAGTTTCTACACTTACATTCAAAGATTCCATTTTAAAATTAGCTAAAGATCGTTCATTCTAAAAATTCAGTATTAAAATTATTTGAAAAAAATGATTTGATTGACTGCGCAAAAGTATTTACAGAAATTAATTCTTCACCTCAAATACTAATTACTAAAGGAATTCGGTTTCTTCTTGCGGTTTATGGAGCTCCAAAAAAAATTGATTGCATAGATACGTACAGATATTTAACATTCGTAAAAAATACACGAAACAAAAAGCAAGTACAGCTATCTTGTCTTCCTCCAACATCGGCATCTGCTACTCAACATTTGTTTCGAGTATACTATCAAGTTCAGACATGGCAAGGCAATGAACTGAACCCTGAAGACTGGGGTTGGAAATTGATAAATAATACTTTGGAACCGATTCGAACTTTACTGCCCCCTGCTCCAGAAAAACTTCTTAACACTATTTTTTGCAATTGCAAGAAAGGTTGTAGTGCCAAATGTGGCTGTAAAAAAGTAGGATTGCAGTGTTCTCCAGCGTGTACCAATTGCCAAGGTGTCTCTTGCTCAAATGTTCAATTAAATACAAGAGAGGAAGATTCATGTGATTTTGATGAAGAGACAACTGATTCATCTTCATTTGAACAATTTCTAAGCGTTCATCAACAGGAAGGAGAAGAAGAAGAAGAACAAGAAGAAATTGAAGAAAACATGATTGTTGAAGTTGAATATGAAGAGTATGAGTCAGATTAAAGTAATAAAAAAAAGTTAGAACGACAGTTAAACTCAGTTATCCATATCAATAATCTTCATACTATTAAATAATTATTGTTCCTGAAAATAACGTCATAAAGGTTCGTGGAATAGGCCTACCGGGGATACCACGTTAAAAAAAACGCGCCGAGTACACTACCTCACAGGTGGTGTGGAAATGTGTGCATATTATGTAGAACTTGATTCTTACAAGCGCAATATCTGGGAAATAGTGGGTCTTAGAGAAAAAATCATGGGAACCATTTTTATAGAGAATTTTAAGATCTACAACTTTGCTCCGAGGTACTTTTTCGATAAAACTTACCGTTTTCGAGAAAAATCCAAAAAACCTAAAATTTTGACCTTGGGCCCCGAATAAGTCCCTAAGCTCACATGGGACTGATGGGGACTTTTGACACTTTATTCCTTGTGGTAAACCTAAGGTCTCTACAAAGATTTGGCTCTGTCGGAATTTTCTTTATTTGATCACTATTTTTATGTCTAAAATGACCGGACTATGTTATATAAATGTTGATTAGCATTCCGTATAAAATATTTGGATAGTTTCGATAGTCATACAATATAGTTTATGTGTGATGTTTGAACAAACAAACAGACATTTGCAATAGGGAATATGCATGAAAATTTTTTTTCACATTTATTTTCAGAATATGAAAATACTGTTAATACTGTAATAATATTTAAAAACGAAATTAAAATCCGACAAATATCAAGGAAGCTATAAGCTTTTAAAGATTATTATCTGTCTCTTTCTTGCAAAAATACTAAAAACGGAGTTTTACGTGTATTTTAAATGGTGAAAGTTTAATATGAAAGAGGCTATCACCCTCTTTGTCTAATCGGGAATTTCAATCATTCATATCTCGCTTATTTTTAAAGTTATTTAAAAAATAATTTTACTTTGATATTTGTCACGTAAACATGCTTCAATTCAAGTGAAAAAAATTTTCATGCATATTCCCTATTGTATACCAGTAGAGAAAAAGAGCTGACCGCATTTAATTCCACAAAAATATTAACAATCTAAAGTGGCAAATACCTGAATATTAGTCCAACTCTGAATATTACCCTAAAATCACTCATATTACACAAAAATAAGCCTTATTATTTTATTGCAAGTTTTGTTTCGATGTTTATTTTCGAAGAGTCGTAATTCGATCTTGCTTGAGTGCTATCAGCACAAACGTTTACAACGAAGCATTATTTACGTTTCCAATTGTTATGGCGTGAGTGTATTTAAAATTATCAAAATTTCCAACACAAACACAGTGTACGGTTCCGTGGTCAGTACTTCAGTTAGATAGATACATAGATAGATAGATTGATAGGGGTCTAAAAAAAATATATGCACTTCGACCTTATGGTCCATTGTGCTCTCCCTTCTACTTCAGTCTAACAAGATTCGCTTCTCCCGTATCTTGGCAATAGCCAGGAGCTTGCTGATCAGGCCCTCCTGAAGGTTCATATAGTCGGGTTGAAATGCACCGAATATCTTATACCCGCTGTAACCTAGAGATTCGCAGTTAAAGAAGATAATATGGCTGGATGTTTTTTCCTCCTCACTACACAATCTGCACATATTGGATCCGTTATGGAGTTCTATTGTGTGCAGATGCTTCTGCAGGGAACAATGCCGGGTGATGAATCCGGTAACCTTCCGCAGCTGTATCCTGTTCCAGTACTTCAGTTTTTGTATGAACTTAAGATTTACGATTTGACTACGGAACCGTAAGACGCATTAATTAAAATATTTTACCCTTCAATGATAATATTTTTACAGCAACTATTTGTTATAAAATTTTGGTGTTTTTTATCGCCAATACACACTGCACAGCAAAAAAAGTGGCGCACTTCGAAAAATTCGTTTAAATTATTTTCTTTGGAATTTTTTTGCATATCAATTAAATTTTTTATAAATTCGTATATGTTTTTGTTTACCTTGAGATTTGCATAGAAAAACGTTATATTTAACGGAAAAAAAAAATTCGCACAAAAACACAAATTTGCATAAATTTTAGAATTTCAAATTTATGTAAATTTGATGTCCATTTAGCTAGCAGAGCAACCTGAGCAGAACACAATTATAATTGTCTCATAATTAAACGCTAATTAAATGCCAATTATATGCTAATTAAATGCCCTAATTAAAAATTAAATGGTCTTTGTTGTATTGTGTTACCGCATATGCTCTGCTAGCTTAATGTTAAGCTAGCAGAGCAATGTTTAACAAATCAATTAATTATATTCTATTTAATATCAAATTATTAAGCTAATTAAATGCTCTAGTTTGTGTGCAGTGTATTCATTAATTTATAGCTATATTATATAGTCCAGTGAAATAGTAAAAAAAAAAGGAATTATCTTCGTTTTGGCACTATGAAAACGTGGGCATAACGAAATCGTTTGCAAAAATAGTTATTAGAGGTCAAGGGTCACGATCATTTTTCTCGAATATCTCGTAAACTATAGGTTTTACGTTAACAGAGGACATTATTAAATTTATGTCTTAGCTAATTCTACATAATAAAGGTTCTGTACAAAATTCACATAGAAAAAATAGCTCTTGAGATATACGGCTAAGAAAAATTGAACGTAATGGCGACATAAACTGTGAAACTGAGTTTAACAGTTCGTAGCATCGTGTTGAATCGGCATAATAGATGTAATCGTAGACATATTGTGTCTTAAAATTTCAAATCGCCCCAATACCTAGATCAGTTTTTGTATTATAAATACGTATTTCGACTACAAATTAGTCATCATCAGTATAAATTAGCTAGTCGTAATTTACTCTTTGACAATTAGAAATAGATAGAAAATCAAAATCATTAGATAAAAATAGAAATATTACAAAATAAATTAAAATATAATATATTTTATTGAAATTACTCTTGTTAAAATTTCTTTCATTCAAGTTTGCTCTTGTTAACTCTTATTAAAATAACTCTTATATTGTCTCTGGATATGTTATTCTTTGCTAATTTGGTGACAGTCACCAAATAAGCAACCAAATTTTCAGTGTTTACTACAAAAAAAGGTACCTTTTATAAAAGTTGATTTTTCTTACGGTTTACTCAAAATTCTGGAATTTTAATCATTGGCAGCGAATAACATATCCTGAGACAATATAAGAGTAATTTTAATAAGAGTGATGTTAACAAGAGTAAACTTGAATGAAAGAAATTTTAACAAATTTAGTAATTTCAATAAAATTTATATTATTTTAATTTATTTTGTTTAATTTTTAATTTATTTCTATTTTTATCTAATGATTTTGATTTTCTATCTATTTCTAATTGTCAAAGAGTAAATTACGACCAGCTAGTTTATACTGATGATGACTATTTTGTAGTCGAAATACGTATTTATAATACAAAAATTGATCTAGGTATTGGAGCGATTTGAAATTTTATTTCAAAAACCTAGAGTTCTCAATAATTATCATTTGATAATCTAATAATATATTGTGTATTATTGCATTAAATTTTATTGTTATACATTTTTGACCCAGGAAGTCTTATTAAAGATAAAAAATTGAAAAATAATCTCATTTATTTAAATAATTTTACATTAACATTAATTTTGATTTAAACTATTTTATGCTCAAAATAATCTAACAACGATTGGCCGGTTTCCTGTACCAATCGATAAAATAAACCATTTTCATTTTGTAAAAGTTTACGTGGATGATCATATTCTATCATTTTTCCAGCGTCCATCACTAACACTTTATCTGAGTCCATAATTGTATTTAAACGATGGGCAATTGTTATCACAGTACATGATTTGAACTTTTCACGAATCGTCTGTTGGATCAAAGCATCAGTGCTGCAAAAAAAAATACAAAATTATATAAATTTTATCCACAAAAGTGTGAGACATTTGCATACACTTACTGTGGATCAACATTAGCTGTTGCCTCATCCAAAACTAATATTTTATTTTGTTTTAAGATTGCACGAGCTAAACAAATCAATTGTCGTTGGCCAATACTGAAGTTACTTCCACCACTTTGTATTTCAAAGTCCAAACTGGTTACACAATGTTTTAATTTCACATCTTCCAAAACATTCCATAAAGTGTGATCGTCGAATTGATCGAATGGATCTAAATTAAATCGCATCGTTGCACTAAATAAAACCGGTTGTTGTGGAATTATTGATATTCGTGATCGCAAATCTTTTAATCCAATTAGTTCGATATTAACATCGTCAATAATAATGTCACCATCGATGATCGATAAACGAAATAATGATGAAATTAAGGATGATTTGCCAGCACCCGTTCTTCCAACAACACCTATCTATTTTGTAAAAGTATTATTAAAAGTTGTATATATTTGTAATAGGGAATATGCATGAAAATTTTTTTTCACATTTATTTTCAGAATATGAAAATACTGTTAATACTGTAATAATATTTAAAAACGAAATTAAAATCCGACAAATATCAAGGAAGCTATAAGCTTTTAAAGATTATTATCTGTCTCTTGCAAAAATACTAAAAACGTAGTTTTACGTGTATTTTAAATGGTGAAAGTGTAATATGACGTCACATAACATATCAAGAGGGCTATCACCCTCTTTGTCTTATCGGGAATTTCAATCATTCATATCTCGCTTATTTTTAAAGTCATTTAAAAAGTAATTTTGCCTTGATATTTGTCAAGTAAACATGCTTCAATTCAAGTGAAAAAAAATTTTCATGCATATTCCCTATTCCGGCTTACTTTTTCTCCTGACTGTATTTCAACATTTAAATTTCTCAATATGTTTGGTTCGTCTATGTCATACTTCATAAACACGTTCTTAAATTGAATAAGTCCATCACTTGGCCATAATTTAGGTAAAATATCTACAAAAATATAAACCACTAAATTGCTGTAAAGCTTTTAAAAAAATTCAAAGCACCTTTTGTTGTTTGAAAAGATCCTTCTGTTACTATATTCGTGTATTGTAAAATGCGTTCCACGCTAGTCATTTGGCAAATCGTTTCGACCACTTGTTTCAGGCCATGTTGTACCATATTTAAAAGTAATAATGACTGAGATAATGCAAGTCCTACTTCACTGCCAGTAAAAACAGCTATAAAAATTTCACATTTAATGAAAATCACTTTTTTGGTAATTTTTCTAAGATGTCGAAACCGGCTAAACCGCCATCGATTACAACGACGGATCGGTTATTACGACTAAATGGCAAGTTCCCGGTCAAATCCCTATATAAACACATATGTTAACATACCGCTTAAACAAGTAACTACCGACCATGTAGCTGTGCGGTCTCAGGCTTTATGTCTACTTGGAACTGGGAGGATATGAGTTCAAATCCCAACATCGGCAGTTTGTCAATTATTAAGAAAAAAAAGGGGCGGTGAATTGACTAAACTGTCGGTGTATGGACAAGAATGAAGTAACCGGCTATGCTTGCGCAGGTTTTCTGCAGTTTCTTCACGAACTCTAGATGAATATCGGCATAGTTCCACTTATAGTCGGCTGCAGCCGCACAACCTACCAATTCCTAGTCTACACACAAAATGCCTTCCACTCACATCCTCACATCCTTAGGCATCACAATTGACCTTGTGGTCGAAGTGTAGCCCGTCCAGGGCAGCCGGTACAATCTATGTATCTTCGCTTAAAGCGACGAACCTTTATCGAAATTCATCGGCTACAACGACGAACCGTCATACTTTTTCAGTAAAACAAAACATTATTATTTTGTCTAATTATTAGCTGCGCACTTCCTCTCACCCCACCCGCATCTTGTCATGTGGTCCCTTCAATGTCGTTATATCCGGTTTCGACTGTATATTGCTTATAACAACTATCGGATATAGCGTCATAATTATGTGGTCCCTTCAATGTCGTTATATCCGGTTTCGACTTTACTTACAATTGCCAACCACGATAAAACTAGATATTGTAAGTGACACATAAGAAACACAAAGCAAATCGACCCATAATCCAAGGGTTGATTTACAAACCACCGTTAAATACCATGCAGATGTATGTAAATCTTGATGCTTATCGAATTCCCTTTCTAAAACTTTCTCCATTTGACATGATCGTAACGTTACAAGACCAGCCAATGATGAACTTGTATGTGAAAACACAGGGCTTCTGGCTAGAAAAATAATAAAAATAATCTGCTGAAAATTCTATTTTTACAGATTCCTTTCTACAGGATGGCTCTTTTTAAACAATGTACCGAAATATTTTGCAAATAGAACATTAAAACTGAATAATATATTCTATTTTATTTAATAATTAACCATTTTTTAGCCGGTTTAAAAACTGAATTTTCTAAGATAAGATTGCATACTTTGAGAAAGAAAAAGTCTAGAAAAAAATTATCAAAAATAAAAAGTGTTTGTGTTCAATGAAGAGCAAAAAAAAATCGATTCCTATCCATTGAACCAAAATAAAGACTTTTTATTCTAGACCATGCCTGTTTAGACATCTATAAATAAGACCATGCCTGTTTAAGGTCCAAATTTGAATAACTTACTAATGCCTTCTAATCGTTTTAAATCTTGTGCCGTAGACAAATATATACTTTGAATTTTTATAAAACACAACAACAAAATACCAGTTGGAATTAATAAAAAGGGATTGACAATCGAGATTAAAGTAACAGCTCCAATGGTTGTTGTTATTATCTGTGGATTTAGCGAACGCTTTTTACTCAGAATTTATTTTTCCATTATAAATAAAATGCAATAGTTTTCAATGAATAAATTTAGATCAAATTAGAAATTATTTTTTATCTATTTTGCCAAATATCCTAGAAATAACAAATGGATGACGAATAACGGAAGGATGTCAATATCTAGAAGATACTAGAATATATATATAGATATACTTCCCTGCAATAAAATTAAATCAAGCTGAGTCCTAAGTTCCTAAGTTCCTAATGTAGCTCGGCTCTTTAATGGGATATCATCATTTTTTAAAGAGTAACTATTATGTGAAGTATCTCCCCGAAAAGCATCTCCCCGTTTTTGATCGGATATGACTACTTTTTGCAAGGTTTAAATTTCCAGGCGTTTGGTGCAAAGCCTTGGGCTTTGTATATTAAAGCCTTGCAAAAAGTAGTCATATCCGATCAAAAACATAAATGTAAAAAAGGGTCGAGTTTTCGGGGAGATACTTCATATAATAGTTGCTCCTTAAAAAGGGATGATGTCCCATTAAAGAGCCGAGCTATTTACAAAGTAAAAAGCGAAAAGTAAAATGTAAGAAAAAATTTTGTTGAAAAAATGTATTTCGTAAGTTTTCTCTTATAAAATTTTTACAATAGATATAAAATTTTAAAAACATACTAAGAGAAAACTTACGAAATAAATTTTTCAACCAAATTTTTTCTTACAATTTACTTTGCACTTACATTCTTACATTTTACTTTTCGCTGTATCAACGTATATATTCCAAATTTATTCATTTTAAACTATGCATAACAATATCATAATCGGATTATATTACAAACTAACCTGAACTCCATTAATCATTGCTTTTGGTAACAACTCATCAACAGCTCCAATATCTTTTGTAAAACGATTCAATATACGTCCAATTGGATTTTTATCAAAAAATCGCATTGGTGCTTTCAATAGACAATGAAACATTTTATTATGCAAATTAATTGATGCTTGCATACATAATTTAAAAAAATAGAAACACTTCCATAGCGAAGTCAATAGGACAAGACATAAAATGAATGTCAGAATATACATTATATTACTTTGTGGCATTAGACCGTCGAACAATTCTGGTGAATTATATTTTATATTGTTGGAGGTTGTTAAATTATGATTATTGTCAAAAACAATTACTGAATAAACTATGTTTGTTTTGGCTCGTATCTCTTCGGAATTAGTCCTGTATTAATTATAAATAAATTATGTAATTTTTTACCTTTTAGAAGCCAAAATTATCCGTAATTTGACTAGCAAATAACATCGATATATCCAGGGTTGTGCCTGAGTATATGGCCGGCTCCAAAATAACATTATATAAAAGAAAAAATGCTTTTTTATTTAGAATATGCATAGTTTTGTAGTTAATGGGAATCGTGTAATCCATATTTATCTAGAAATCCAAAAACTCCACTTCCAGAGCCTGCTTTCTGAGACTTGCGCCTATATGAAACTTTTGATCGTGAGGTTATGTAGTATAACATACTAAAATTTAAACCAATGTGGCTTGGAGCTATTTTCCAGATAACGTCTCTTCCAGAAACTGTAGCTCAAAAAGATTTCTGGAATTTTGACAAACTTGAATGCTGGTCAGGCACGGCCCTGGATATATCACATGCAATTTTATTGTAAGAGTGTAAGCGATAAACGAACGCCAAAGTAAAAATCTTACCAATATGAAAACCAATAATCCATTAGATTATTACAAATTTGATTACCAATCAACAAAAAGAATAACAAAAGTAATTCACATTTATTTCCTGCGGCCTTAAAATATTCAACAAATTGGGCTAAATTGTATGTACCGGATTCTACTTTTTCAATTTCTAAACATTGTTTATTTGCCGTTAGAGGCACAGCATCAAATGACTAAAAAATACCCAAAGAAAATATCAAAATATTCTACAATCATAAAATGAATTGACACTCATGAGAGGCTTTTAAATTTGGCCTTGAATCGTACATACCTTCTCAGTTGTCAAATTGTCCTTACACTTAAGCTCAGTCTTTTGTTTATCAGTTTCAATTATTTTATTTAAATATTTTGTAAATTCCAAATTTCTAGTTAATAATTCATTGTATGTACCTTCGGCCTCAATTTTTCCCTTAAAAAAATAATCATTCTTGTTCTAAACGTTAAATATATTTGTATAAAAATTGTAAAAATAATCGAAAAAGTGATCCCAATATTGTTTATACAAGATAGTACAACGAACAAGAATAATATAACTTACTTCTTGCATCACAATAATATGATTAACATTTTGTAAATGTTGTATTTGATGTGTAACCAAAATTCTCGTTTTATCCTTTAAATATTTTTCAATACACTCTTGAAAAATATGTTTACCAACATTTACATCCACAGCGGATAATGGATCATCTAATAGATAAATATCTGCATCACGATAAATAGCTCTTGCCAAATTAATACGAGCCTTTTGTCCACCACTAAGTGATCCGCCTTTATCACTGACTAAAGTTTCATCACCATACGCCAGTTGACATAGATCTTGGGTCAGTGAACAGGCTGCTATGACTTGTTGGTATTTGTTGACGTCATAAAGTGATCCAAATAAAATATTATTTCGGATAGTACCACCAAATAACCATGCATCCTGTGAACAATACGAAATCGTTCCATTCACATTCAATTGTCCACTGTTTTTATTCAGTTCAGTGAGTATTGCATTTAAAAATGAACTTTTCCCCGATCCCACTGGTCCAACTATCGCACACAATTCCCTTCCTTTAATATGCGTTGTAACTTGACTTAAAGTTTCCGTGCCATTCGTCCAGGATGCATTGTAATTTTTTGAATGAATTTCCCCAATTTTCTTTGAATTACAGCTTGTATTTGTGGTTAATTTTTCTTCAAGTATTAGAAAGTCCTGTATTCTTTTGGTTGTGATCAAAGTTTCAGATCCCATGGAAATCGCTTGTGGATAATAGAAGGCCATTGAACTCATTATCATTATAAAATATTGATATAATGAGAATAGTTTCTCTGGTGTTACGACATTACCAAATAGGGCGTATGCCATGGTCGTTGTATAAATTGTAATTCGTTCTGTATAATTCAAACTAGCCAGATTATATCCATGTAGATAATTCGTATATTTTAATTTATTCACTTCATTGATTCGAGCATTTCGTACAAAATGTTCAAATGGTTTTTCCCACGCATACATTTTAATTACTTGTATCCCGGAAATAATTTCATTCATTAGCAGTACTCTTCTGTCGGTTAATTTTGCTGTTTTTTTTCGTAACATTCCAATTACTTTTCCTAAGTAGCCTTTAAAAAATTTTTTCATTTCATTAAGGATGCTATTATATTCCAGGACATCATAATGGTCTACCCGATTTCGAAGAAGTACAGGAATGCGATGAGAGCGAGTATAATCCATATTATTGTTAGTTCTAGCCATGATTTATGGTGAGCATCGCCCGTTCCTTGTTGTGGAGCTCATTTAAAAAGGCGAGTCGTTGATGAAGGTCTCGAAGTTTATTGTTCGACCAGAAAGATAAAAATGAACCGAAGAAAATTACACTTCTATGAGACGAACATTCCGAAAAAGGTTTTAATATGTTTGTAGAACTTGTTCGACTATCAAAATTAGTAATTTTCCGGTTTTCTGATAGTGCAAGATCAATCATGCAATTTTTTTTAATGCTTACTAGGATGTGTGAAGTTTCGGCGAACCGGTGTTGTTCATAAACTCCATGACAACGAAAATACAAACGATACTTTCCAGACGTAATTTTGGCTGGCACTATAAATGGCACTCGACCTGCATCTGTACTTCTTCGAAATCGAGAAAATCATTATGACGCACAATACAAATTTGGTCGCTAAAAAATCGGACAAAATCTATGGCTTAGCCTTTTTTATGGTGAAATGGGTTTAACTTAATTGGATAGTATATTGCCTTAATAAATGGCATAGACCAAATAGTCAGACGGAAAATAATGATTCCCCTCCAAAAGATCGGGGTCCAAGATCTCTTATACATTGAAGAAATTGAAATCTATGTGGACCCTAAAATGCAAAATGATATGGCGTTTGCAAGCAAATGTCTACCAAGAAAGAAGACATCAATGTTAAAGTAATCAATGTTAAAGTAGTTGTCTTGCTGTAATCGTGTTAAAAAGTTTCATCTCAGAAAACTAATCAATTATATGAATAGACTTAGATTTTATACTATACTTTTTTGACTTGAATGTACCTCGTATACTTGTTCGCTTGGATTATATAAAAATGTCAATATTTTTGTTAATCTATTACAATAATTAAACGGTCAATACATTTTTTTCAATATATACATTATTTTACATTGTCCTACGTTTTTAACCAAATCGCTCGACGCGTTTTTTAAATGAAAATAAAATGTGATCAAATTACTACTATTGTATATAGACCTGTAATGTTAATCGTACGGTTTTTGAGAGCGATTTTTATGAAACTATTTTATCGACAACGCGTTTCACATGACAACTACGAAAAATAATAAAAGCTGTTCATTTTTATTGTAAGTCCAAATTTCTTTGTCAGTTATTATATATTTGAGAAATACCTTGTACGGGAAGTGTCATTAATGCGATAACAGCGATTCCAATTAAACATGAAACTTGTACACTTTTCCATAAGAAGTATGAGACAATTGTTAATTGAATTGGTGATATTAAAATATAATATAGAAATATAAATACCAAGTCAAATCGATTGACATCATTTGACAGTAAATTGATAATTTGTCCATTTGATGTTTGTGATAATGACGATATTTTTAAACGTAAAATCTAAAATTTTTAATAATTTCCATAATGAATTTAGCCTTTTTTCTCTGAAGATTTTAAAATAATCCACCAGAGGCAGCACTAGTGGGGGGGGGGGGGGGGGGTTCATATGTTTTGTCAGTTTTTCCGATTTTTCTCAAAAAGTATCGATCCAATTTCAATTCAAGATACGTCAATCGATATTTTTTTTGATACCTATAACTACCTTATTTTACTTTTCCTGATCGGAGTTCAAGTTTGTTTTTTTTTCGCAAAAAAACAATTTTTCAATATATTCTGGTGTTGGTATATACCAACAACTGGTTCTGATCCAAAAATTACTCAATAGGGTGGTGATCTCCTCCAGTATTTATTGTCCAGTATTTAAAATGGAAATGAAAAAATGTTTTTTTTCGAATAAAAAAAAAACTTGAGCTCCGATCAGGAAAAGTTAAGTAAGGTAGTTATATGTATCAAAAAAAACTATCGATTGACGAATCTTGAATTGAAATTGGATCAGTACTTTTTGAGAAAATTCGGAAAAACCGTCAAAAATAGCGATTTCTTATTTTTGCTTCACTAATTCGAGTTTTTCATAAAAATGTCTAATCATCCACAGAAAAGAAGCCCTAAGTAAGCAAAAAAGATGCTTTTTGAACAATTTAAAAAAGTTAATTTTTTGCCGAGTTATGACGTTGCTTAACGTTGCTGTCAATGAGAAAATCAAAACATATGTACCTCCCACTTGCACTGCCTCTGGTGGATTTTTTTTAAATCTTCAGAGGAAAAAGGCTAATTGAACATAGACCCAACCCAATCTTGTTTTTATTACCTTTCGATAGATTAATGAACAACAAGCTATTCTCATTCTCATTCCTAAAAGTTGTCGAGCTTTCATCGAATGATTTATAGCTATTGCAATAATAAATATATTGAAAATTAGTAGTCCTGAACAAATGGCAGCATCATTTATGAAAAATTCCCCGGCCGCATTAGTTTTATTAAATGTTTCAATTAATTTACGTAATAGAAATGGTGTAATGATTCTAGAAATTAATTTGTCACGAATTAGTTTGTTTTGTTTTCGAAGAGATTTTGAAAAAGACTTGATTCATGTAGTTTGTTCCATTTGTGATTCCAGAACTGACTGAATTACTGTAAGTTTCCACTAATATTTATTGAAATAATCAACTATTCATTTCAGAACAAAAAGCCAAGCTACGGTGTTCTAAATGTATTTGCAGTATTTCAAGCTCTATGTATTGGCAGTTATTCTTTTCAGGCAGTGGCGTAGCATAGTGTGGGCGGCAAGGGCGGCCCGCCACGGTCGGCATCTTTAGGGGGCGGCAAAATTTTACAATAAATATGAATTATTAAAATTTATTGTGAAATCTGGAAGATACTCTGCCCAATATTATAAAAATGCTCCGAATATTCTTCACCATAAGTAATGTCAGCTGTGAGAGAAGTTTTTCAAAATTGAAATTGATCAAAAATTATTTAAGATCAACAATGAGTACTTTAAGACTAACCAATCTGGCTATCTTGTCTACTAAGCAAGAGGTGTGTGTTGCTATAACCATTGATAGTGCAATAAAAGACTATGCTCTTAAAAAAAGTAGACGAATAAAGTTTTAGTTAAAGACAGATGTGTTGTTTTTAATTCTAACAAGTATATTATTTTTCAATAAAAACATAAATATTAATACAGTATCGTTCTAGTTTTAATTGGAAGTCGATTTGCGTTTTATATTCAATTCGCTAATAACTTAATCTTGTTGATCGTCAGGGTATAATCATAAGTGTTCTATACCTGTTATATACACTGATATATTGTAAAACATATACATTATATATATATATATATATATATATATATATATATATATATATATATATATATATATATATATATATATATATATATATTATATAATTTTATTTTATTTGTAACCTGTACAATACACAATAATGATGACTGTTCTTGCTGAAAAGTTCTTTGGAATTACTGTATATTATAGTCTTTTAAATTGAAATACCTAAATAACCTGACACCCACGCTACGGCACTGTTTTCAGGGATATCATTTTAGAAGTAAAAAACTAGTCACCTGCAATAATAAAGTTCTGTGTCAGTTCTAGAATCACAAATGGAAGAAATTTTATTAAAGTTCTTACCCAAAGAAACATTCTATAACAATTAATACTAAAAATTGGATTACTATTGAAAGGTAAAATGTTTTGATTAAAGCTTTTAAAAAATTCGGTTTATATGTTGAGTTTAATTTATTTTTTAATAATTCTCGATTCCAATTTCTATAAAAGAGACAAACCATTAGTTTATTCATGTTCCAAGCACAACTTTTTTCCTTTTTTGCCTTTCATTAGATGACAATAAATCTTAAACTTGCTTTTTTTAATTTAGCCTTGAGCTACGTAGGTAGGACTCCTATGATAAAATCCTGTGACATCATTAATTTGGTCACATGCGCGGGATTGTTACGCACTGACTTTGTGTAAAGTTAGAAATCATTTAGCTAGGACATTTAGTCGAATCTCAATAGACAGCTTTCTGAGCACCTAATAGGATCCAATGTAAGACAATACAAATATTCGCCGGAATATAAGTGGAAATCGGTATTAGATTGAAAATTACAAAATAATTAAAGATGCCGTGTCATATGACTCGTAAATATGCTCGGAATTATAGAAAACGCAAATCAGAGGAAAGCTCGCGTCCAAAAATTCAAGAGCTAAGACAGCGATGAAAAGGAAACCATTGTATTAAAGAGATTAATCATTATGCTACATATTACTACGAAACACTTGTTATCGCGGACCCGAATTGTGCCTTTCTTCACTTTTTTTATCACTATAAAAACTTTTATAAACTTTCTTACTTTTCAAGTTGATCACCCAAAAAATTTGATTGATTATGTGGCAATGTTTCATATAAATCTTTGATTTCCAAATCCTTTTTCATTCCTTTGTAAAATAACTTGAATAACCATCTGAAATTTATACACAAACTTTTTTCTTTCAATTCTATAATTAAGGCGGTTGGTGTAATAGAGTAATAAAATATTTATTTTAAGAATATACGAGCGCTGATGAATATACTGAGACAAATTTCAAACTCAGGGTTACCAGTTAAGGATGGACGAGCGCTAGTCCATTTTTAAAATCCTCAAAATCCTATATAGTATACTCCCGTTCAAAAAAAATGAACAGACCTGAACCGAATCAATCTCTCACAATTATGATTATTCTTGTAGTAAATGTTTTTGTTTACATAAATTGTTTACATAAAAAATTAAAAAATTTACTACGTATCTTTGCTTATAAATAAATAATATGCAGAGATTTACAAAAGTGAGGAGTTTTATGAAATGTAAGAAAATTAACAATTCAGGTCTGTTCATTTTTTTTTTGAACGGGAGTGTACATTCAAAAAGTCCACAATAATGTTAATTATTTTTTGTCGAAAGTTAAAATTAAAATTTAATTTAGGCTCGTCATACCGGGCCTAACAAAAAAATATATTTAAGAACAAAACCTGAGATTTCGAGTAATTAAGCTATCGCCGAAAGAAATAAAATTTTTCCGAAATCTCAGTTGTTTTCGTAAATATATTTTTTTTAGGCCCGTCATACCGGAATTTTATTGGGTCTCTTTTTTAATATTTCTATATTCTGGTTTTTTTTTATTCGTCTTATTTTATTCCAAGTGAAAATTATCAAAATATGCCAAAATATGTTGTAAAATATGGGTTTCTCCATAAGAGCAATGCATTAAAACTCGAACTTTAACATTAATTAAATAAATAATTCAAGACCCCCGTACCCCCCCCCTCCTAAAACTTTTATAATTGATTTATATGCGCTTCAACTACATGTAAACAAAAAATCAAGCCTTAATCTTTTTGAAGCTTCAGTGCTCGTACATCCTTAATAACCGTTTAGTGAATAATACTTTGATTTGACCCTAATACATAAAGTTTTATAATATGCCTTGTTGAGAGACTCGGTTCCTAATAAGGCCCACAATCGAGGTTTTTAAAATTATCATTTTTGTCATTGAAACACACTCAGAATGTGATGCATTTTTTCAAATACCGGACATATATAATTAATGTCTACTAAATTTCTATTTATTAAGCATTTTTACATTTTACATTTTTATAATCATTTTGCAAAAAGTGGGTCTTGTTTGGGCAACAGTGCTACCATATCCTAAAAGAAACCAACACTAATAATTAAATTATAGAAGTACTCTTTTAAATTTTTTCTCACAATTTTTATTTTTATCAGAATTAGGAATATCAAATCGAAGTTTGTGGAAATCCATTATATAGAATTGGGATTTAGATAATATTTCTAAATAAAAAAATTAATTTTAAGAATTTAATTTATTTAAATAATTTCTTTTTTTTTTACCTAAATACCAAAAGTTCTAGGTAAAATACCGAATAAATCCTGATTTATTTACAATTTGGAAAAACAAAATTAGGAAAAAAACAATTATTATTTGTAAATATTTCCCAAAATCTCCATAGGAATAAACTTTTTAAATATATTAAGATAAAAGAATAAACATACCCGAACGATAATTTTGAACACAATAGCGCCTCTTGTTTTGGATTCTTCTTAACAATTTGCATATTACTATAGACATTATCCATTGTTGTTTTGTTTATCTAAATTGTTGAAGAAAAAAAACTCACTCGAACAATAACAAAAATTATTAATAAATGTATTTGAAAATTATCATATAGCATGTTACTCGTCCGTTCCGGCTATATAGTATACATAATAATGGTAACTAGTTTAGATTTTATGATTTATAATTATTAACTCGGAAAATGTAAATCAATTTTTACTGGTAGAAAAACTTTATTTACAAAGCAAATCAATAAGCATACATTATCCTTCACCATCTAGAACATAGTAGTTTCAAATGTTACAAACGATTTTCACAAGAGTTTATTTTATTGCCATTTTTGTACGGAATTATTCACGTTTGTGTTTACTTTTTGAGAAACTTTTAAAAAAACTTACAAATAAACAAGGTTCCAATTCAATCATTAATTCTTATAATAATCGCACTGTATTTGCAGATTCTACTATACAACAATACACGATACAACAAAGAGCATTTAATAAGCATTTAATTTGCTTAATAATTTGATGTTAAATACAATATAATTGATTGATTTTTTTTAAATTGCTCTGCTAGCTTAACATTTAGCTAGAAGAGCATGCGGTTACACGGTACAACAAAGAGCAGTTCATTTTTAATAAGGGCATTTAATTAGCATTTAATTAGCTTAAAAATTTGATATTAAATACAATATAATTAATTGACTTTTTAAATATTTATTTGCTGGTTAAGCTAGCAGAGCATGCGGTTACACAGTGCAACAAAGAGCATTAAATTTTTAATTAGAGCATTTAATTAGCTTAATATTTTGATATTAAATACATTATAATAAATTGAATTTTTAAATATTGCTCTGCTAGCTTAACATGAAGGTAGCAGAGCATGCGGTAACACAATATAACAAAGAGCATTTAATTTTTAATTAGGGCATTTAATTAGCATTTAATTGGCGTTTAATTATGAGACAATTAGAATATTTGATGTTTATTTATTTATTTATTTTTTTTGACACTTTATATAATTTATTATTTAACTTGCGAAATCCGACCACAAACAAATATTTAAATAATTCAAAAAACGATTTAGTCATGGTAAAGCGATCTCAATTGTTCATCTCTTTATGGGTGAAATGCTGTCTCTCCTGTCTAAGGAAGAATTGTTTAAGAAAGAACATTGGTCGCAAATAATATTCGAAGGATAAGAAAATCAAGAAAAATGAAGAAAATCCAGAAAAATGAAGATTTTTGTACCAAAGCAGCGTGAAAATTAAGTTTAAAATATAAAAAATGATATTTTCCCGAGTCGAAATTTAAAACATCATTATAACCTGCAAAATTTGCAAAATTTAAGCCTTTGTTCAACAAATTCATTTCAGCTTCTGTAAATGATTTTGATGTGAGATTGTGAACTAGTGTTCGTTCATCAAATTTCGATGTTGTTGGCGTTTGTTTGTTGGAACCGCGTTTAAGAGCGCCAAGTTTTTCATAATATAAAAATAGCTCTCGTGAGCAACTGTAAACTTAAACAGATCCTCGGAAACCCAAAAGAAAAAATAATAGACGAACAAAAATCGGGAATCTATAGCATAGAGTGTCCTTCGTGTTCACAAACATACATTGGCCAAAGCCGTAGACAAATAGGAACCCGATTCAAAGAACATATGGCTCATACGAAATACGGCAGATTAGAAAAATCCTGTGTAGCTGCACACATTATAGAGAATGACCATAAAATCGACAAATCTAATTTAAAACTTGTTAAGGCTGTTCAAAATCCCTCAGAGCTGGATGCATACGAAAGCATATACATTCAGAAATTCAAAAGAAATATTATGAATCTAGACAATGGACCGGTACCAAATTCAGATTTAATCAAAATCCTATGGTAAAATCAAGTGCCAATATATCCATCTCTCTCTAAAGATGTCGAAATACAAAGAACGTGTTCACTGCGCAAGGCATAACTCAGCACCAATCAGGTGCGGTCTTAGAATAGCGTCTAAAGTCGGCCGAACATATATAAGTAGCGTAAAACCAAAATAGTTTGTGATACCGTCACCAAATTAGTAACAAGTAACATATCCTGGGACAATATAAGAGTAATTTTAATAAGAGTAAAATTAACAGGAACAAATGTGAATGAAGAAATTTTAACAAGAGCAATTTCAATATAATTTAAAATTTATTATATTTTAAATCTAGTATATATTTTAATCTAGTTAATTTTCTATTTATTTTTTGTCTGTTGATCTCGACTTTATAACTATCTCTAATTGTCAAAGAGTAAAGTACGACTAGCTAATTTATACTGATGATGACTACATTGTAGTCGAAATACGTATTTATAATACAAAAAACTGATCTAGGTAAAGGGGACGAATTTGAAAATTTATTTCAAAAACCTAGAGTTCTCACTAATTATCATTCGATAATATAACGATCATTTCTTTTGTTATTTCTTGAAGATTTTGTTATTTCTTGAACTTTTTCAATTCATTAATTGAGTATAAAAGTCGTGAAATGAAGATATAACGTCATAAAACCGACGACCTGTTTATAATTTAGGTCATGAATAAAGCCGCAAAAACGTAAAAGGTCATAAATAGAAATTTTCAATGACCTAAATTATGTTATATGATATAATACATGTCCTAAGGTATTCAATTTTATTATGAAATAATGATTTGAAGGCTATAACTACGACTCGGGTTGTGTATTAAAAATAAAAGAATAACAAATCCAATGATCATCAAGATTTTCAGTTAGTAGAGATCTTTAAAGATAATAAATTTATTTTTCAATTTGTTTTAATTCAAAATCCTTTGTATTGGTTTGTTTATATAGGTGAAGGAAAAATCGCCTATAGAACCCTAGAAGAACGTGACATAAAACTTATTTTTAATTTAATTCCAATAATTATATAGCAATTATTTCCACTTCATCTATTTAAACAGTTTAACATTTTAATGGATGCATTTAATATTTTTTGTGACACTATATACAACCTCCTTAAAAATATTATTCAATATAAGAATATGTGTGATCCATTTTATAGAAAAAGATAATAATCTTAATCTGGGCATTGGCAATCATGACAACAGTATCTGGGACCAAAATCATAAAAAAAAAATTGAAGGTAAATATCAATTACGAACTTTAAATGAGATAATTTTCCAAAATTTCCAGTTGGTACAACAAGTTTTGTGAGATGATATATTTTGTCTAGTGATGCTGCAAAACGAAAAAAGACGAGAGTAGCATGTCTCTTGTATTGTATTCACTTGTAAATGTCTATTGTCTCGTGTCGTTTTTACAGCTGAAGATTTTTTTGAAAAAATATCATTATCACCCAAAATAATTTGCTGTTTTGTACATTTTTACAGATTAAAATTCGATAAAGATTGAATAAAAGTACTATGGCTTTACTCTCTCGAATATTTATCAAAAATCAGGATTCAAATTTTTATCTCGTTTCTCGCTGACTAATTCACGTTCATCTCATTTCTCGTATCTCGCGTTTTGTCCTTTAAAAATTGTGATGAAAGATAGGCCTTTATTCAAAATCGGTCCAGGATGGTTTCAGATATAACAAATAACAATCCTAGAGAGAATTTATTCAAATTTGAAGAAAATATATTGATTAAAATTTTTTCGATTTGCTACAAAAAAAACACTGGGTACAATTGAAGTACCTAATTTTGCTTTCTTTAGAAGACAACGATTTTGGAAAATTTGATTCAAAACATTGGCTTTAGTATTGTACACAATTGTTCACTTGGTCGTTAGAATTGCGTTCATGATATCTAATGTATAATAATATTTTTATGAATCCTGTCGTACTTTAATACGGACACATATTATTATTATAAATTATTTCTTATTTCAATAAACTGTAATATAAGAAATATTTTAATTAAAACAGAGAAATATTATTTCAATTTTTCAAAATTTCCATAATATAAGTTCTCACAAAGAAAAAAAATTAAAAATATATACACGGTGACCCAATTTAATCGGACACCGCTGATAACTCATTAGGGAAGGCCCCAATCGAAAAAATGGTAAATACAAAAGTTGTAGGATATCGAAGGGGAAGTCAGATGGGACCTTGGATTTGACCTTGAACTCAATTTTTAAGGTCATTTGAAGGTCAACTTTGATTTTTTAAATAGGAACCCTATTTTTTATTGCGGGAGTGAAAAGAGTGGAAAATTTGACTTCAGAATGGTATGCCTGTTTGGAGTATTGTAGGTCATCTCAAGGTCAAACGATGACCCAATTTAAACGGGCACCGCTAATAACTTGTCAGGGATGGCCCCAATAGAAAAAATGGTAGAAACAAAAGTTGTAGGATATCGAAGGGGAAGTCGATATGGGCCTTCCCCGATGAGTTATTAGCGGTGCCCGTTTAAGATGGGTCACCCAGTATATATATATATATATATACCATATATATATATATATATATATATACCATATATATATATATATATATATATTTATGTATATATATATATATAATATATATATATATATATATATATATATATATATATATAATACAGTCGAAACCGGCTATACCGACATCATTTACAACGACAGATCGGTTATTACGACTAAATGGCAAGGCCCAGGTTGAATCCCTATATAATCAAGGTTAGCTTCGGTACCTCACTTTAGTGACAAAAACAACGCCGCTTAGTCACACAAGGATACCGTCAATAAATAGGTAGGGTTCTTCACATACATAATCCTGTAGTCAGTCAACTCAAATAATCCTCAGGTCAGATCATACCCTCAGTCAAATCATATGAAAGACAGAACTTTTTTAATATCATTGTGAGACACACACCAAATTAGTAACAAGCAACATATCTCTGAATCCATATCCCATAGATAGTTACGATTAGTTAATTCATACTGATGATGATTACAATGTAGTCGAAATAGGTATTTATAAAATACAAATAAATGTTCTAAGAATTGGGACAAAATTTCAAATGTAAATGTTAATTACCAAATATAAAATATGTTGTATTGCTTGCAACAATTATCGGATTTAGCGTCCTTAGTCATGTGATCCCTTCAATGTCGTTATATCCGGTTTCGACTATATATATATATATATATATATAGATCATTAATTAAATAAAATTTAAATAGCTTACTGAATAATAAAAGATGTTTTTTTTAATGGTTTATTAATGGTTTATATAATTATTTATCATAAATATATATATATATATATATATATATATATATATATATATATATATATATATATATATGCATATATATACATATATATATTTATGATAAATAATTACCATTAAAAAAAATATCTTTTATTATTCAATAAGTTATTTAAATTTGAGTTAATTAATGAATACTAATTAATATTAATTTTAGTATTACACACGCTTCATTAGTAAAATATCTACGTACAAGCTGATCTACCAAAAACTACTGAGCTAATTTTCTAAATATCTTGTAGATACTGAATTATTTATCAGTACATATATCAGTACTGTTTATTTTACTGCTATACCCACATGTATGTACAAAAAATTATGACTTATTGCGTAGGTATATACCAAGGTACTATAACCATAATGTCTGTATATATTCGCATGCTGTAACCAACATGGTTTACAGATGTTTGAGGTAAAATTATGACAAAACTATTCAAACTACGAAAAACAGTTATAAATAAAAGTTGTTTTGTTTTAAAAAAAAAAGGGTAAATTTTTATATTTAAACAGTTCATCTACCTCTTAAGGTTTCTAGTATCGAATCCCCCAACCCTTCCCTTCATACGGAGACACTAGTAACGGCTAAAATTGGCTACCAGTGAAATGGTCGGACAAAAGGTTTACACACGAGGGCAGTATTGGCTTCACATCCAATAGTCAATTTTGTATGGACTGTTCGAGTGCAATATTGCCAGAAGATGTCTGAGAACATGGAGAAGATTGATAAAGAGTGGGAGGAAAAAGAACTTGGCGCTCTACTGGTGGTACATTTAAGACACTTCCAATTTTGGCTGCTACTAGACCACGTGACTCTATTAGTGGCGTTCACTAAACTCAAACCAGCTTGAGTTAGGTGCCAACCAGTAAACAGTAGATATGACCTAGACATTGAAGCATACATACCCCTGCATATGGGAGCAATAGAGGAATAATTAGTAGCGGTCACTACTACCTCCGTATGTAGAGAGCTTTATCTTGGTTGAGTAATAACCCTCCAGGGCATTATCTTCGTATATCAGTAAACCTTGCTTGTTTTCTGCAGTTTGTTAGATATGGCATTAACTATGTCAAAAGTTAGTTAATTTTGTTGTTTTAATGTAACATAATTTTGTAATACTATCTATATAGGTGCTTGAATTTCTTGTCTGAAGAATAGGGCGTTAGTCATATAATATGTGGTACACAATGTCAAGGTTTTATGCAATACTATCCTCGTTCAACTGAAACCATGCTTCATAGTGTGAAACCTCCTTCAGAGTGTGAAACCATGCACGGCTTAGAATAGATAGGCTTGATAAATTTTCCATCGAAGATAAGATATTAAACAATACATTATGTAAGTTTGAAAAATTGAATGATTGGGATAAATTTAAAACAAAAAGTCTATTTATTTAAAAAAAAATAACAATATTTTATTTATTTAAAAATTCATTCTAACAAATTATCTTTTTTTTACAATTTATTATTTTAACAACAACATTCAACAATACAATTACACAACAATTAATTAATAAAATACACATACGTCGTTATCTTTCATCCAAATTACATTGTCTCTCAAAATCATGCACTTCTGACACTAAATAGACTGATATTTATTATTTGTATGCGTCACAATACACTACTTGTCAAATTCCATTACATAAGACAAATATGTAATATATATATGTACTTTATAGACAAATGTCTTTTAATTAAATATTGATTCGAAAAAATTAACTCGTCAATCAGAAATCGAACCTCGGTCCACTGGATATCAAGCCCAGCGTGCTTACCGCTACACCAAAGACGACTCTAACGTAAGAGCCAACTTTTTTATATCATTGACGGTATTATTTTTTGTTGTTGTCAAATATCAACTTATTATTCTTCGGCTCCTCTGCATATCTAGTTCAGCGTGCATACTGCTACACCAAAGATGACTCTGACGTAAAAGACGACTCATAAAAACATAAAAGGTGGCTCTTACGTCAGAATCGTCTTTGGTGTGGCGGTAAGAACGCTGGACTATATATCCAGAGGGCCGTAGTTCGATTCCTGCTTGACGAGTTAATATCAATATTTAAATAGACTGCTATATTACATACAAACAGTATGTTTTGTGTATAATAATGGAATTATCGAGAAGTATACGTATTTACGAAGATCTGTATCTAACCTTTCTAACATGAGTATACACGAAACATTCTACAATGTTTAAGGGCGGCAAAATATATACATATAAAATTAAATTTCCTGACTAATTCATCATCGCCAAGCTATTGCAGTTAGATAAACTTCTAAACACATGAAATTTGGAAAGTATTTTCCACCGACAGCTTAGAGGTACACTAAGAAAGGATTTTTAGAAAATCACCCGTCTAAGAAGCTGCTTTGACAGTTCTAAACGTCAGTTTTTTTTTATATTTAAAATTTATTGACAAATCATTTATTTCCAAACTTTGTTCATGCAGACATTTCTATAGAAACTATATAATATATTACTCTATATAAATCGTTACATAACATGAAGTAAAAAATCAGGGCTAAACGTTATCTATATATAAGTTAGAAACACAAAAATTGATGAAAATCAACCCCGATATGATTTATTCGAAAATCAACCCCTAACAGGGTGAAATCCACGGTGAAATTAGAGATGTGGAAATTGGTATATTGAATAAAAACAGCGTTTCAAGAAAATCAGTCCTTAGACGGGGAGGAATATTATATTACTCAGTTATACGATCTTTACACAATCTACGCGACGGGTGAAACCGCAGCCCGGATAAAGCTAGTCAGTGATAATATCAATAATAAATAAATTAAATGATGCCATATTGTGATGGCCTCATTTGATTGGCTATTTAAAAGCCAAGACAGTAAATAACAGAATTATTTAACAATATAAATATTTTACGACAAAATCAGTCCATTTAGATTAACAGCTGGTATATTTAATTCTTAATTACATAAATTAAATGACTTTGTTTATTTATAAATATGTAACGGTTAATTTTTTGCCATTATATGAATCTTGTGCAATTTTTAATAGTTGTTCAGTCATAGCTGGACCAGTTTCCTCAACCATTTTATAAAAATGGCTATCTTTATTTTGACATAATATGTGTGGATGATCATATTGAATCATTCGTCCTCCTTCCATAACTAAAACTTTATCGGAATCCATAATCGTATTTAGACGATGTGCAACTGTTAATACTGTACACTTTGCAAATTTCTGGCGAATTGTATTTTGGATTAAAGCATCGGTCCTAAAATAAACAAATAATAAATTAATTTTTTTTTTACTTTGGCAAGAATAATATGTCCATTAAGCTAGCAGAGCAACCTTAGCAGACCACAATTATAATTGACTCATAATGAGACGATAATTAAATGCTAATTAAATGCGCTAATTAAAAATTAAATGCTCTTTGTTGTATTGTGTTACCACATGCTCTGCTAGCTTAATGTTAAGCTAGCAGAGCAATGTTTCCTCTGGAGGTAATCCTCTAAAGGTAGTTTGATAAAGAAATGTATCCCAAAGCGCATCGTGTAGAGTCAGAAATGGGTGGAAATAACTCAGAAAGGAGTAAGCCATCTTCCAAGGATCAAGTAGACAAAGTATCTTCGCAAGTGTCTTCTCAAAGCACGGCAGTGCATCAGACCAAGTGTAAGCATAGACGCCTATAGTACAATGTTTTAAAGGAAGGATTAGGGACGGTTTTAAGACTCCTCTGTTATCTTAAGACCTCCAAGACCTCAATGACTTACTCACTCACTGATCATCAACATTATAGGGTACTTCCAATTGTGTTAGACAGTTGATTTTTGGCAGGAAGTTAGATCTTAGACTGAAACCACCTAGAAAAGTCTGAATACCAAGGAAAATCTTGCGCAATAAATGCATACCAATCGTTTTGACCCTTACATAGATTTGGTCTACTTGGTCCTTACATAGGTCCTTTCTGGGATATCAACCATCATGCGAAAACTTTACTCCTTTCACATTTTTGTTTTTGATGGGATATACATTTGTGATTAGAGTTGCAAATTCAGTGATAAGATGAAATTAGACATCTCTTATTTGAGATAATCTCGAAACATACTCAAAATCCTATAGTTTTGAAAAGTGACGTGTCTGAATGAACTGCACTTACATGGGACAGAAGCTAGACGGGATATTATAATATATTTTTTTCAGATTTATGCGGGAAATAAACAGCTGGTTACAAATAATTAACTTACTGTGGATCAACATTAGCTGTTGCTTCATCTAACATTAAAATTTTATTATTACGAATAATCGCACGAGCTAAACAAACTAATTGTCGTTGACCAACACTGAAATTTGAACCATGATCCATAACTTTACATTCTAAAGTGTTGCCACTATCGGCAATATCCTTGAGTTCGACCTGAAAAACAAATTGCTTATCAGTAAATAATGTTTTCTACTTTTTATGTCAGTTGTTAAGAATACAATTCAGAGAAAGAAACTCATGGTAGAAAGCTTCCGTTAGAAAACTTCATTTTAGGTGAAATTTTCCAAACTCAAAGCCGACCCTCAACTCGGCACATAGGGGAAGTCTAAGATAGTCATATTTGACCCAAACTGAAGTAATTAAGACGATGCAATGTCTTCCATGAATTAGTTTCGTATTGAATCCATCATCTGACCTATTCACTCTGATATACTACATACATCTTCTAACGCATTCCACAATACAGCATCCGAATATTCTTCGAATGGATCCAAATTACGACGCATATTACCCGAAAACAAGACAGGATCTTGTGGTATAATTGATATACGTTTACGTAAATTCTGTAAATCAACATCTTTTGTATCAATACCATCAATTAATATTTTGCCCTCAATAATGGCCAAACGAAATAGTGCTGCTATCAATGAAGATTTTCCAGCACCGGTACGACCAACAATACCAATCTTTTCGCATGGTTTTATTACAATATTTAAATCTTTTAAGACAAATGGATCTTCTTCCACATATTTCATGGATGTTGAATTGAATTCGATACGTCCCTCGGATGGCCAATTCTCTGGTGGAGGTTGATCACTCTCGAAATTTGGTTCAGGCTCTAAGTTACTGTACTCTAGTACACGTTCCACAGACATCAATTGATTTTGTACCTCGGCAGTTTGACGCATACCCCATTGTACTAAACCAGTTAGGGCTAATGATTGTGTTATTGCCAAACCAACACTACCTGCATTATCTAAAAATGAAAATTATTTCGTTTATTTACGAATGCGATCCAAGTATACGGTTTGGAGGATGGCAAAATCGTAAATTATAATGGGTGGTATCGCAGGGAGATTACCTAGAGCAGGGGTGGCGAACCTTTCATGATCTACGTGCTATTTTTTCCCAAAATAATTTTATGAGGCCATGATGTGCCGTCCAAAAATCTTGTCTTTAATGGGGGGGGGGGGGGGTGTTAACTAAATTCTATCAACTGAAATGGTACAGTGGAGTCTCCTATATTGACTCTAATCTAAAATCTAAAATTCCTGGAATCAAAATAATAGAATACACGGCGGTGGACGAGTCCCTCCACTACTTTTTTTGTGGGAAATGGTGGTGATTGAAGATAAGAGAACAAAAATATAAGAGAGACAGTAATTGCAGTCAACAACGAGACCAAAAACAATCAAGTGAAGCGCATCGCTCGCTCTTTGTCACTCAGTAGATCCCGTCCGTTCGGCAGAAACACGCGCGAACTCTACCTATCTCTGCCGCGCAATCTGTTGCTGTTCACGGACTGGTAGCCCCATTCACAATGAACTTTGGTACTATAGACAAAAAAATAAATTGTTTCGATCAGATACCTACATTCCTTAATAAATCTCGTGCCTCAATTGTTTTGCCACAAGTGTCATTGGTTCGCCATCCCTGACCTAGGGGAATCTCTTCGTATGTACATATTCTTCAGGATAAATACATAAGTATACACAAAATATTCACGTAACTATATTTCACATTTGAGGCGTTATTGTTAAATATGAAAAAATGTACACAGTATTTATTAGTAAAACTATAGTAAGCAATGTACCAACTAATTTAAATATTTTCTAGATGATTTCTTAGAAAATAAAATCTGGCGTGTTTCTGGCGTATGTTAATTAAATGAATTCGAAACGATAATTATTTACATAAAATAATTCCTACTTACTTGAATTTGAATCAGTCATTAAAACAAATATTAATATTATGCAGGAAATAAAAATAAAACATAATAAATCTAATGAGAATCCAAACGCTGAACTAGCATTTATAAACATAAACCATGCACCAGAATTTAGATCTTGATGTTTATCAAATTCCTCTTTTAATATATCTTGTGCTTTATACGCTCGAATTGTTGTTAATCCTTGTAACGTTGCATTTAAGTGTGTGAATACGGGACTGCGAGCTGTAAACAAAATTTAACATTATTTTATTTTATTAACCCGACTTCAAAAAGGAGGATGGTTCTCAATTCGTTAGTATTTTTTTTTTTTTAATGTGTGTCACCTCAGAACTTCGTCATTTATGAACCGATTATGAATTTTTTTTTGTTTTAAAGGGTTTGGTTTTTTTTATTACATAGTTCCTGCATACAATGCGTGACGTAACCTTAATGGAAATTGACATTAGTTTTGTATTGTGACGCTTAAGTATACACAAATAATAATATAAGAATAATAAAGTTTATCTTGACTATTCATTCGTCAGAATCATCTTTGGTGTAGCAGTAAGCACACTGGACTAGAAATCCAGAGGTCCGAGCTGCGATTCCAGGTTGATGAGTTAATTTTTTCATATCAATATTAACTTACACATCAATAGGTTATTACAGAAAATTACAGAAAATCAATTAAACTGTTTTCATCCGCCATGTTGAATATTGATGTTAACTGATGCTTACACGTAATTATAACGCTAAAACGAACAGCATTTTCATCGAAGAGTAGAGTAAGTGTTTATAAGCCAACACGAACGCCAATAAATTGCGCTTACAAGCGTTAGCCCTGTACCTAAGCGTTAGACGCCCAAAACGAATACACCCAATGTGTGATAAGTATATAATTTGATAAATTTGAATATTAAATTTCAAATTTTGTCCCAATTCCTAGAACAATTTTTTGTATTTTATAAATACATATTTCGACTACAAGGTAGTCATCATCAGTACGAATTAGCTAATCGTAACTATCTCTGGGGTATGGAGTCAAAGATATGTTGCTCGCTGCTAATTTGGTGCGTGTCTCACAATAATATTAAAAAAGTTTTGTTTTTTAATATGATCTGACTGAGGTGTTACCTGAAGGATTATTTGAGTTGACCGACCAATTAAGGAATTAAGTGTGTGAACTGATGGGCTTAATGGGCTTAATTGGTCAGTCAACTAAAATAATCCTTCAGGTACTACCTCAGTCAGATCATATAAAAGACAAAATTTTTTTAATATAATTGTGAGACATGCACCAAATTAGCAACGAGCAACATATCTATGACTCCATATCCCAGCGATAGTTACGATTAGCTAATTCATACTGATGATGACTACTTTGTAGCCGAAATATGTATTTATAAAATTATAAAATACAAATAATTGTTCTAGGAATTGGGGCAAAATTTGAAATTTTATTTCAAAAAACCTAGAGTTCTCTTCGATTATTTGAATAATCTTTATATTAATTTGAATTTGTTGATTTTTTCCAGCGGTTTTTTATGTTAGTGAAATGATCTCATAATCCACGAGTTCACGAACGTTTCAAAGAAAACTTCTTACTTATTTTATCAAACATCAATACTTAATTTCTCAAAACTACTAATAATCAATAGGCAGATAAATTGACTTTGAAAATGTAAACAGTAAATTTCAAAAAGTATCCGACCTGTTACTCGAATTTGTTCAGGTACTTTTATACTGTACCTGGTATCTGGAATAAGGTATTTTCTATAATAAATATCTACCAATACCTAAAGCTAGAAAGATTTTTTCAATCTGTAGGTACTTTACAAAAATAGACCGATTTACAACACTGTTCGATATCCATTATTAAAATTAATATTTACATTGGTTTATTACACCAATCACACCTAAAGTTTTACTTTGACTTTCGGCAGAAGTAATACTGTCAAAATAAAAATAAGAATGATATGAAAAAGTTGGCTCTTACGTCAGAGTCGTCTTTGGTGTAGCGGTAAGCACACTAGACTAGAAATCCAGAGGCCCGAGGTTTGATTCCTGATTGACGAGTTAAGTTTTTCATATCAGTATTTAATTGAAGTTTTGTGATTTAAGTACAATACTTACTTATTCCCTCCATTCGTTTAACATTTTTCGAAGTTTTTAAGTACACTTTTTTAATAAATTGGAATACAACACCCACAATTAAAACCGGTATTAAAAAGAATGGATTGACATACGCTGTTAAGATAATTGAACCAATCATAATTAATAGTACTTGTCCGGCATCTAATGCAGCTTTCGGTAATAATTCATCAATTGCACCCATATCTTTAGAAAATCTAAATTTAAAAAAATTATCTATTATTTTTTACGGAAATTTTACGGAAAAATCAGTATGTCCCACTCTCTCTTTCTTAAGATGTCAAAATATAAAAACCCGTTTACTGCGCAACGCATAACCTAGCACAAATCAAGAGCGATTTTAAAGTTAAACGTCGGTCAAACATATATAAGCAAGGCACAACCAAGAAACGTCGTGAAACTGTCACGAAATTAGCAACGAATACCATATCCTAAGACAATATAAGAGTAATTTTAATGAGAGTGATGTTAACAAGTGTAAATTGAATGAAAGTAATTTTAACAAGAGTAATTTCAATAAAATTTATTATATTTTAATTTATTTTGTTTAATTTTTTTTTTTTTTTTTGTCTATTCATTTCGATTTTCTATCTATTTCTAATTGTCAAAGAGTAGTATATTACGACTAGCTAATTTATACTGATGATGACTACTTTGTAGTCGAAAAACGTATTTATAATACAAAAACTGATCTAGGTATTGGGGCGAATTTGAAATTTTATTATTATTTTGTTAAATATTCTATCAAATTTTGCAAAATTTCCAGAAAATATAAAATAGCTAAAATTATTTATGAATAATTTTGTATCAAAATAGTCAACTGAACTTGTTTACATAAATGGACGAATTCAGGACAACTCCTTGGTAAATAAAGGACCGGAAATGAATATATTACAAATCTACAGGCTTTAGATCAGTAAATGGATGCTCAAAGGCCGATGTAGACAGAAATATGACAACGACAAAAAATGGCATCAGAGTTTTGTTTGGATTAGTTAAGCAGCAAACCTAGTAAAAATCCTGGAATCAAGAGGCAACGGGAGTAGGAGGCGAAAATTTCCATATTTTGAAAATAATAATTCGTAACTATCAAATGTACAAGAATGTCGCTATTCATTTCATATTGGTTGTGGACAAAATACACATTTGCGTTCCTAAAATAGCTAAATGTACTATGGGGCATCAAAAGCTGATGTTACTTTTTAAAATTTTATAATTGATTTGTGCCTTATTTATTCGATTTTCGAAAAAAAACTTCGTATAAAAGTTGTTCATTATAACTATACTAAGAAATTTTATTAGAAACATTTGCCCACAAACTGAATGAATATGGCACAAATCCAGCTATAAAATTTTGAAGAAAAAAAACAATACCTAATTGCGGCCCATAATACTAAATATACCCAACGTACATGGAAAATTTTCACAATCACAAACAGTGCCGTAACTAGCCTTTTATGCGCCCGATGCGAGCTTCTATAACGGCGCCCTTGAAGAATTTTCTAATTTTACCCGGTTCTGACAATAAAATGAATTATTTTTATAAAAATAAATCTATCATTTAAGCGCACCTCCAGGGTCTGCGCCCTGTGTCTGGGCACCGCTGGCACCGCCCTAGTTACGGCACTGATCACAAATTTAAATTTATAATACTAGTTGAATCAGCTAGTAAATAATTGAACTAAAACTTGAATAATTATATTAATTACCTGAATAATAAATTATTAATTACCTGTTTAAGATTCTTCCAGCCGGATTGATATCAAAAAATCGCATTCTGGTTTTAATAATATTAATAAACATGGAGTTATGTAGTTTTCTTGAACATCGTATACACAACAAATAAAATGCGAAAGATCGTGTTAATGCAATTACAAATAATCCACAAATTAATCCGGTATAAATATAAATTTCTGTACGTTGAGATAACAATGGTTCATCATCTGGATCATCCAAAGTTCTACGTTCTTCATCATTAATCCTGTTATAGAAAAAATAACAAAATTTTCTTGTAAATATAATTCGTAGAAAATTTTCCGAAATCCGGGAAACTGATCAATTTATTTTTAGTAATTGTGTACTGCCTTAACAGCCTTAACTGTTATGTCTCCAAGATATGTCTCGACAAGAAATGTTTTTTTTGTTTGCATAGATAAGACACAACAGAGGCCACTCACATCATTAGAGATAGTTTTCATCTTTATTTATTCTGGCCGACTTTTTAAGGAACTATACCGATATTGATCTGGAGTTGCATAGGAAAACTACACAAACATAGCCGATCGCAGGATTCAAACTCGGACTTCCCAGATCTAGGGCAAGAATCGCTGTCAGCCACTTGGCTGGTGAATTTAGTGAAACGAAAGATCCAAGATTTTACTTTCTTTTTGATCACGAAGTGTTGCAAAATTTCGTTTCATCCGGTTAAAGTGATGAACTCAATAAATTGAGAACAAGGGTGTCCAAAAAATAATGATAAATGACACGAGTTTTTATTAAAATCGAAAATTATTATCTGGCATCAGTTCCGGTGGGCCACACTTTCGGTGATATAGGCTACAACAAATTATAAATCAATTTGATGGATAGCCTCGCTGACATCGCGGGACTGTGAATAAGTCCTTATCCTAGATGCGCATTTCACAGGTTATCCAAAACCATTTTTGATATCCACTATTTTGTGATAATTTTTTTTAAAGATAAAATGTGTTACAAACATTTTATTGCAAACGGTTTTTTTCTATCTGGCTAAAATTTCAACTTACCAGAAAGATACAAACAAGTCGCAACCACTAGCTGTTATCTGTGCCATTAAAAAGAACAAGAATATCATTAAAACTACACAAATATTACCACCAGAGGTAAAATAATTCATAAATAGATTTCCTTTCACTGTGCCTTTAGACGATTGTTCAGCTAGCTGAGCCTTTAATGTAGCATCGTCATTTTCACCAGCAGAGCTTGCACTAGTAACCGACGCCGTTTTTTGCTAAAATATTCAACGCTAATTATAATTTAAGTTTCTCGATTTAATCAGACATTATGAGCTTCATGTTTTCCTTACTCGGACAAGTATTCGAGCGGCTTCTTTTGCTTTCTCTATTTCCAATTGTATTTCTTCTTCACTTACTTCTGGCTCGGCTGTTAACATTTTTGCATAATCTAAATCAGTATGAATCACTTCATTGAATGTTCCTTGAGCTTCGATTCGTCCCTGAAAAGAATAATACGTTTTATCTTCTAAAGTAGTCTGTGTTTCTTCAATGAATGCAATAAAGGCTTCACTAAAAATTTTAATCTATTGCGGGTAATAACCTTAAAGTTTTACAATAGAAATATCAGCTAAAATCTCTTTCTTGTTATAAAAGCTGTCATTTTCCATTACTTAAGGAGATATCCTAATTGTTATACGAGCAAAAAATCGATTACGATATTGAGATCCTGAAGTCTAGAACAATCCTAGTTATTTTTTGACTAATTCTCTTTATTATGATTACAGTTCTAGAAAACGACTCGCTTGATTCTTCTTTTAACAGAAATCGTTGTAACAATCTCTCCCTTGGCAGAAACACATCTGGACCAAGCGTAAACAACTTGACAGCAAACTCCGCAGTATATATTGGCTAACAGGTCGCCACTCCCACCAAAGCAACGAGAGTAAAATGATGGTTTACAAAACCATCATTAAGCCAATCTGGACATATGGCATTCAACTATGGGGCACAGCAAGCAATAGCAACATCGAAGTTTTAGCAAGATTTCAGAGCAAAGCACTAAGAAACATATTCAATATACCCCAAAGTATAAGCAACAAACACATGTACCTAGACCTCAATATACAAACAGTAAAGCAGGAAATAAGTCAGCATAGCCTAAGATATTAGAAAAGACTTGCATAACACACAAATGAACTAGCTGTGTGGGGTAGGAGGACAACAGCCCACGAGGCTGAAGAGATGTGACATCCCCAGCCTTAGTGCCAGATTGGCAAAGAGAGATGAGAGCTACGCTAACCAATGGAAGCTCTATCATAATAATAAACTAAAATACAGACTAGAAGTTGGTTTATTGTTCTAGGACAGATTGCCATGGTGCAGAAGAAAACAAAAAAAAAAAAAAAAACAATCTCTGGGATATGAAGTCAGATATATGTTGCTCATCGCTAATTTGTTGCGTGTCTGCATATCCCAGAGATTACCTTGGGCCACCAGATCAAAGAGCCACAGATAATTTTAAGAAAATAGATTAAACATTGTATTTTAGACTATTTTCTAGAATATTTCCGGACAGTTTACCTAGAAAGAGAGGATAAAAAAAATTCGTTACGCAGGAGCTGCTTCAACTTAGCGAATTTCCTTAAAATACATAAATCACTTTCTAGCGGTCACAATTTTAGTCTTATCAAAATGAAATGTCGTATATGATTTTAGTATTTGCAAGGCCAATTTTATTAATAAATGTTATACGTGAAGGGGAAATGGGGGCATAATGAAAGAAGAAAACACAAAATACAAAATATCTCTTTTAATATTAGAACAATCAAAAAATGCGTAAGGCATAAAGTTGTAGAAAATCATGTTTGCTACAATTCATCACTTTATCATTTTTGCTCAAACTCTAATGTGTACAGAGATAGTGAGGAATTTAGTTTTCAATCTTAAACCGTCAATATTTCTGTAAATATTAGTGTAACAGAAAAAATTTTAAGAAACAAAACTACAGTAAAATTTAATACCTAAAACTTTACTTCTTATAAATTTTTCGATTTTTCGAATATTAAGGGAGATATATCAAATTTTGTGTTTCCCCCTCCCTCTAAACCCCCCTTTCCCCTCGTCCGATTTTACCCATTAACGAACTTGACCTTTTGAATACCAAAAGCGCCTCAAATACCAAATTTCATTCCGATAAAATGAAAACTGTGACCGCTAGAGTGATTACAGACACATATATATATATATATATATATATATGTATATATATATATATATATATATATATATATATATATATATATATATATATATGTCCATAGATATATATATATAAATTTTACAGATGGTGATTTTTGACATCTACTAGGTAGGATCGATGGACATTTGAAGAAATTTTTGCGAAATTTTGACTTCGGTACGGGACCAATAGCTCTATTTCCTTTCAGGAAATTCGCTAAAAACTGGTGAGTAAATTTCAATAACTTACATCTTTTAAGATCACTAAATGATCAGTGTCTTTCATATATTGCAACTGATGTGTAACCAAAATCACAGTTTTCGTAGCCAAATAATCATTTATACACGTATCGAACAGTTGTTTGCCCACATGAGTATCCACCGCAGACAAAGGATCATCCAATAAATATATATCAGCTTTGCGATACACAGCACGTGCTAAATTAATTCTTGCTTTTTGGCCACCACTTAACGAAGCACCACGATCCCCAACCATGGTCATATCACCATGCGGAAATTGTTGAAAATCACGTTTTAACGCACACACATCTACAACTTTAGTATACAGCGCTTTATCATACGGTTGCCCAAACAATATATTCTGACGTACTGATGCCGCAAAAACCCATGGTTCTTGGCTAGCATACGATAATGTCCCATTTATTTTAGCTGAACCTGTTGTAATTTCTAATTCACCTAATAATGTTTGTAACAGTGTACTTTTACCGCATCCGACTGGGCCAATAATTCCCACTAATTTCCCTTGATCAATTTTTAAATTGATATTATGTAATGTTTCGCTTGTGGATGCAGTATTCCATTTGGCACTCATATTTGTTAATTTTACAGCAGTATTTGTATCTGTTATTGGTTTATCATCAATTATTGGTGGTTTTTCACCGTTTCCCAAGCTGGGATGTGTTGGCGAATCATCTTCGTTAAATTCCTCATACATCATATATATCTGTAAACGTTTCATGGCCACTAAACTTTCAGCCAATTCAGATATACCTCTCACAAACATACCAGACATTGTATGAGACAGTACGGAAAAGAATGATTGGAAAACGAAAATCTGGGGAAAAAATGAATTTTTAAAACGAAGTATAAACAAAAATATTTGGCAACAAAAATTTTTTATACATGTTGCATATCTTTCGGTATTGTCATACTAACGGAAATGACTAACGTTTACTTAATTTTATATTTAAGTAATATGAGCATACTAATAATGGATGGACACTAAGTTTTACAAAAACCCTTAAATAGATGTAAATAGTCGAAAACAAAGTATTAAAAAACAAATTTACATCAGATAGTGAGGAATTATATGTATCTACCATAGCATATGGGTAGCTTAGTTGGAAGACTACTGGTCTGGAATGCCAGAGGTCGTGGGATCGACTCCCATCCAAAATATCCTCTAATTTTCTTAATGCTAATATTTGCGGATAGTTGTTCGAGATATTTAGAAAAACGATTTGACACCCTACTCTCTCTGCCATAGAGTGATTCTGCATAGATTGCACTTCGTGTACGTCAAGCACGGAAAATATCAAATCGTTTTGGAAAATCCTAGGTGGGTAACGCTAATGACCCTACGAAAAGAAAAGAAAATGCACATGCAACGCCAAAAGTCGAGCTAAAATTTAATAATTTTTTCATTGATTTGTGGTTTATTTATTCAGATTTTGGAAAAATGTTTCGAATAAAAGTTGTTCGTATAGTTATAATAAACAACTTTTAGTAGTAGTTTAGGAAGCATTTTTTCGAAAACCGGATAAATAAGGCTTTAATAAATCAATTATAAAATTTCTAAGTTTTAGCACGACTTTTGGCGTTGACTGTACACATATTGTATTCAAAATACTAACCTTATCTGCCGAAATATCTTTACCCATTAAAGCCATTGCAACCATAGCACTGAATAACGCACAACGTGTCGTAAATAACACAAACATCATGTATAAACCTCGGACATAAGCATTTTTTCTAACAATATTCAATTCTGCTCTAGAAAAGACAAAAAATAATTATTAATTTATTTAAAAGCTATAAATATAGCTCTGCACAGTCGGTTATCTTAAGTGATTTTCATGTAGGCGCACATAATGACAACAGTATGCCTCTTTTTTAATTTATTATTGAGTCTAGTAAAGAGGTATACAGTAGCCAGTATCCCCATTTTGATCACCACTTAGGATAATCTACTGTACATTTTGTACAATATCGGATATCTGATTTGTTTTTACTTGTAAATGATAGGATCAGTAGCGAAAGATCAACTTTTTTACTACTCTCAAAAATTCGTTATGTAGGAGCGGCGCCAACTTAGCGAATTTCCTCCGAATAAATACATCACTACTCTTTCATTAATGATCATGGAAATACATTTGTTTACCTTCCAGTGGTAACAATTTTAGTCAGATCAAAATGAAATGTGTTTAATCGGCCAAAAGGTAAGGAGGGCTCAAAGAAGGAAGAAAATACTAAAAAGAATATCTCTCTTAATTATAGAACAATTGAAAAACGTATAAGTAGTAAAGTTGTAGAAAATTTTAAACTGTACTACAATTCATTAGCTGATCATTTTTTCTAAAATAGTAATATATAGAGTGATATTCAGGATTTTAATTTTGAATATTAAATCGTAAATCGATATATCAAATTTTGTGCTAACTCCCCCTCTCTTTAAATCCCCCCTTTCCGTTGTCCAATTTTACCCCTCAACAAACTTGGTTTTTTATATACCAGAAACATCCCACACCGAATTTCATCCTGATCGGATTAGAACTGTGACTTAAAACGATTACTATATTTCCTTGTTGAGGAAATTCACTAAAAATCGGATATCCGACCATTTGTACATGGTACCTAAGATCATTTATTTGAGCCCAGTTACTATAGGACCAAGAGACAAAATTATAAGACACAATTGAAAAAAATATATATAACATACTTTCGAGCAAATTCTATTAACTTGGCAAAGGGATACTCCCATGCATACATTTTTATCACTTGTACACCACTGATAATTTCTTCCATAAGACGAACACGTTCGTCAGTTTTATACGCTGTTTGTAAACGAAACCGTGATGACAATTTTCCAGTATATGCTAAAATATTGTTATAAATTTTAATGTTGGGCAGAATTTCCACAGTAGGACACTAAAATCACTTACCTTGAAGAGGTACCACAAGAAAAACTACACCCATACCAATAAGTCCAGCATAACCAGCATTTGTCCAGATAAAATATAAAATGATGAATGCTGAAATTGGTGATGTCCATAAATAATTAACAATCGGTAGTAAAATATCAAATCTGCTAACGTCATTTGATAGTAAATTTACAACCTTTCCAGTCGCTGTTTCACCCAAAGCAGTTTTACTTAACCTTAAAGACTAGTTTAAAGAATTAATTTTAATTTACACACAGTGTAATATTAGATTTTCACCTTGGAACCTAGGTATATTGAATGACCTTTAATGTGCATTTAGAAGAACATTCCAGTAACAAATAACTGTTTCAGCCAATTTCAGCACATACATTTTTTGGGGCAGCAGACATTCAACAATGGGGAAGCAGGCATTGGGAAGCAGATCCCTTCAGACAGTTGAATGTCTGCTGCCCCAACAGATTTTTGTGCTTAATGGGTGGCAAAACAATTGGAAGCTCTCTCTCCAGAACTGGAGGAAAATTCCAGGATTAAAGTATATCTCAAGCTAACTTGAGGATTTAAAACTTACGTCAAACGGAACACAAATAGATTGAGCTTCTTGGTAAAGGGAAAACTCAGGAAATAGCTGTAGAAACAGCAGCTGAGAATCAATGGGAGTGTTTGGTTTTGCAAAGAGGTAGAGAAGATAGCGTCTTGAGCCATGAACGAATTTCACTAGAAGGAGTGCTTCGCCCGAAACCGTACACTAACGCGTGTTACTAATGTTGCTGGTAACACGTGGTAAAATGACGTGTTTTTATTAGGTTGTAGAAGTTGTGCCCTAAATGTCACCTGCCATGAGATTTAAGGGTCTGTGCAATATGCATACTTTGAATGCTTACTACTGGCAATATTTGTACCATATCTAATCTTAGTCTTCCATCTTCGGTTTGAGCTAGACGGAATAACAGAGTTACACTATACTTTCGGCTCGCAATATTACCAGCTCAAGAATAGTAAATTCAATGAAAATCCATCAAATATATACCTAGACTCAAAGGTGTTTTCATCACAGTTGTTAATTACCTTACGATAAATTACTGAACAGCATGCAACGCGAATTTTCATCCCACAGTGCAACGCCGAGACCATGTAATGATTGATTAGAAATGCTGAAATACATGATATGAAGATCATACAACCAGCATAAATTAATGCCTCGTTTCGCGGCATTGTTGAATCCTTTTGAAAGTATAATAATAATTTCCCTAGCAATAGCGGTGGTACTAGACGTATAACTAATTCTAAAAATCCTAACATGAATGCTATCTTTAATAAGTCGGACCAAAATGCTCCTAAGACAGCTTTAAAAAAACTTGGATTTTTCTTTTTCATTTGTTTCATCCATTTTCTGTTTAAAATTATAAATTTTAATGTTTTTATAACAAATAGTTTAGTCAATTAATGCTTAACTTAAAATGGTGGTCTATAGGGAAATGTGGGAATAGCCAGAAATTCACGGCGTAATTTGGACTAGTTAAAACATAAACATAGCCCTGAGATCTGTAGAAGAAACAAACGAAGCGAGAGTAAGGTAAAAAGGTTTCTGTTTTAACTTATATCTCAAGAACGATTAACCATTACTTCAAGTGTTGAAGAACCTTGAATTTCTTAAAAGAATGCCATATGTTATAGTTAAACAGATATACACTCGTCCAAGTCATTATCGTTCATTTCAAAGTAAGTTTTAAGCGAAAAAATGAACCCTTCTTCAGTTCCCATAACTTGTATATATGTTTATCGCCCTTACTAGTCCAATCAAAGCCCTGAAATCAACTTCTGCTATTCCGATATTTCTGTCTACATCTCGTGCATTAATTGAACAAATCATACAAGAATATTTAAATTGTATACTTACGCTTCTAATCGATCCCCTAACACAGCCGAATAATCTTCAGGTAATGGATCATTTAAGTCTGATACACCTAAATCGGTGCTGTAACCTTTTCTAAATAACGGTATTACATAACTGAAACATAAAATGTACAAAATTATGAGTTTCTGTGAAATTAGATACAAAAGTAATTTTTAGTTTCTAGTATAAGAGGGTGGAGCTCAAATGGAGCTTGTGGCAACGTTCTACAATCGCTTGTCTATCGTCACAAGCTTACCAGCCAAAGTAATGCATTTGGATGAAAAATGTTTCCATATAAATGTATTGGATTATCTAAGGAGAAATATTGTGGATTATCTAAGGTTACAGCTGGTATTCCATCGACTTCAAACGCACATTCTCTGTTACTCTAGAAAATTCCCAGAGAGATTTATGTCGTTTTTAAGATATTTGAAAATGTAAAAAAATAAATTTTTGTTTCATAAATCTAATTCTTCGCGGTTCATAATCGATAAAGATGTACTGAATTGAAATTTTATTTAATGGAGAATCAATGTTAAATATTATTTACTATAATAACTACACAATGCTTCATAAAGAAATACGAATAGTGGAGGTACTCTCTAGTGTGTGTGTTGTGTACATAATGCTGGCTTGCTGTGTGAAGTCAGTACAGCAGAAACATGTAATGAGGGTGGGTTAAATATATTCATTGTTGTCTTCTTAAGTTTAACCATTACTTCTAACAATTGAAAATTCTTTATTGAATATCCCTTATTATTTGACACAAATTTCGAATGCTTGGCGATTGCCTATCCTCAAATGCCACAATAAATAAATTGACACATTCTTTGCCGAATGTTCCCCAAAGTGCCATTTTATAATTTGCACTTTTTCTATTATTGTGTAAGTGTTGGAACCATTAAAACATACAACCAAATATTTCCTATGCATTCGCATACGTAATGATTAATTATATTATAAATTAAGTGTACATCACTAAATCCCCACTCTTAAATGACATCAAACAAACATCATACCACAAGCTATAGCCAGATGTATGTAAGTATATTTTATAGTAAATATTTTATTTATTTATTTAACATTGACTCCCTATTAGAAATGCTTTTGAAAACGGACTGTATATACATGACTGAAGTGGGAATAGTTAACAAATTACACAATAAAACCATCGGAATGACTGAAGAGAAAGAATGATCTATGACTGAAGAGAAAGCTTCGTCGCGTACGGTGTGATTACTATTAAAATTAACTCGAATACTTTATAGTTTATACAATGTGCAAACTTATCAACTTTCCATTTGATTAACAGTTAATTATCTTCCTCAACCTATTAGTTTTTGTGCAATAATTTCAATATATGATGATAAGTTACAAATTTTTAATTTATTTGTAATCTAATTTAATTAAGTATTATTATTCTAAAATCTTTTGCTATTTACATATCGATAACACACGGAATATTGGATTTTTATTTGGGCTTTCACAGTTGTAAATAAGATTATTTTAACGGGCTGTGTAATACGAGTTTACGACCTTTTAGCTAACTGTAAACCTTAGGCTTAGACAAAATCTCGAGAGACAGTCTCGAGACCAGTCTCAGGGTATTGTCCATTTGAGATCACTTTTGCTCTCATGACAAGTTCCTGAGACTCGATAATCATTGCAGTCTCGAGACAAGGATATTTCGTTTCCACTTTAGAGTCCACTCACAGCTGTGACAAGTTATTAATAATAATAAGAATAATAATTTTAATTCGTTGTTTACAACAAAGTAAAAAAAAAGTGCTACAAATAGCAAATAGACGCAAATAAGTATAAAGCTTCAATTTACCTGATTAATTTCATTTGAAATATAGACAAGTTATTAAGATTATCAATTTAATCAATTCTGTTATTCATAAATGGATTCGTGTCAGGCTCTTGCTTTTATTGTTGCGTACAATATTAATCAGATTATTTCATCGTAGTGTGATAATGAGTAATTTAGTCTTGCAAAATAAGTTTCTTTATAGAATTAAAAATCTACAAAGAAAAATAGGAATTTCTATGTAAATTCGTTCACGGTATACAATCTGTTTAGTATATCCCACTAGTGTCTTGTTTCATATGTTAAAAACATACTTTATAGTAATTCCTTCCAAAAAACTGTCGGTATTACCAATAAAAGATGTGGTTCAGATTTGTGAAATAAAAAATGTGTTTCAGAAATCAATGCATTATGTATAGTCTAACCAAAGTGCCTGCCGGGATCCCTTCATGAAACACATTAAGGATGTTCCAGCATACCACCACTGTTCGACAGATTTTACTCATTCCTTTTTCACAGGCTAAAAATAACGTTTTCTCTCTCACTCTCTCTCATTAGAAGCATGTAAACATCATGCCCGCCCAACTATTAAAAAAATAGTTATTGTTGTATTTAAAAAAATACTCGACAGAATTTTAAAAAAAACTAGCAGAGTAAAGCTAAATATTTATTATATAAATTTTTTAAAAAAATCGTGTGTTACCGTTTTGTTTTCGAAATATAAAGGTTTAAAATTTTTTTATTTCTTCAATATAACATTATTTTGTATATGTGAACAGTGTATTTTTCTATGTGTTGTATATGTGTGTTTATGTATTTGTGCTATAATAAAATCAAACCGGTTTTTTGTCCTGATTATATAACATAGTGCTAGAACATCCTTAATATAAAAAGTTTGAATATGTTTTTATAAAGAATTTGAACTCATTTGAAAGTCATAGTTCATTTTCAGGGCAGGTGATTATTTTTTTTTTTTTAATTCGATTAAACTGTATAAACAGGATCAACCTTTGGATATAACTATTGATTTAAACATAATATATTGATTACTAACTGTAAATATAAGAATGTAAGAATGTAACATTTTTTCTTGATACGATTAATTTTAAAAACAAAAATTATATCATTATTTAAATAAAATCATTCAAATTAAATTAAATAATTTGAAGTGTCTATATATATTCATGAATTAAATAAATAAAATTATAATATTCTAGGCATTGTTGAAAATAACAACTATGTACTTACATTTCAAATTTTTTTGCCCCTATTCCTAGAACATTTGTTTGTATTTTATACATACGTATTTCGACTACAATGTAGTCATCATCAGTATGAATTAGCTAATCGTAACTATCTCTGGGGTATGGATTCAGAGATATGTTGCTTGTTGCTAATTTGGTGCGTGTCTCACAATGACATTAAAAAAGTTGTGTCCTTTTATACGATTTGACTGTGGGTATAATCTGACCTGAGGATTATTTGAGTTGACTGACTAACGGATTAGGTGTGTGGAGAGCCCATGAAACTATTGCCCACTAACACCACAGAGACTGACAAAGTTGAACAAACTAAATGCTGCAAGCTAACATACTTCCGCCCATGCACAAATAAAATTAGTAGAGAATTAAGGGACCACAACCTAAAAACAGCGCTAGTTAGTCAACATAAAATCAAACAGTTACTGGGTACCTATAAGGATAAAATTAGTAATGAAAAACAATCGGGCATATATGGTGTCAGTTGTCAAAACTGTTCGAAAATTTATGTTGGTCAAAGTCGTCTCATCTGGCTCATGTGAAATTTGGAAGAACCGAAAAATCGTGTATAGCACACGTTATTGAGAACAACCACAAAATTGATAAATCGAATCTAAAACAACTGAAATCGGTACAAAACCCCACAGAATTAGATGCATAGGAAAGTATCTACATATACAAATTGAGAAAACAGATAATGAATTTAGACAGTGACCCAATTCCAAATTCTGATTTAATAAAATTAAACCATTTTCAAAACAAAAATCTAATACCTGAATAATAA